>CM066032.1:1196794427-1198044427 GCA_033557465.1 Ichthyophis bannanicus | reverse complement strand
TTACTTGTCTGTATCTTTTTTGTAAAATAAGTTCATTTTGATCGGCAAACATTTTCAGAGGGAAACATTGAAATAGAAAAATGACTGCAGATAAAGACCATATGGCCTATCCAGTCTGCCCTTCCATACCAACTATGAAGCTTTGCAGTCACTTTTTTCCCTTAGAGATATTCTGTGTTTGTCCTATGTTTTCTTGAATGCAGATACAGTCCTCGTCTCTACCACCTCTACTGAGAGACTATTCCATGCATCCGCCACGTTCTCCCATATGCTTTGGGACGGATGCTGAGGAGACCTCTGGTGGCCGGGGTGTATGCAGACATGGGAGTGATGTCGTTGGGGCCTGGGCTTTTTGTTGGCTCTTTGTCTCCATCGGTCTGCTGGTAGGGGAGCAGGACTCGGGAAGGGACATTATCGATATTATCAGGTAAGTAAAATGTCACCTTGCCTCAGGTACAAACCTACTGTAGATTGTGAACCCTTTGGGACAGGGAAATGCATACTGTACCTGAATGTAATTTGCCTTGATCTTCTCATGGTTGGGGCAAGGTACCTCAGGCCGGAAGGTCAGGGGTTCAAATCCAACTAGAGGACAGCAACCTTGGGCCGGAAGGACTGGGGTTTCTAGTCCCACAGGTGCTCCTTGTGGTCTTGGGCAAGCCACCTAATCCTCCATTGCCCATGTTCCCTGTAAAATAGTTATCTCCAAGTTATAATGCCCTGTTCAATGTAAATCACCTTGATATCATGAAAGGCGGTATATAAGAAATGTTAAATAAATAAATGAGTTAAATACTAAAAATAAACAAAGGAAGAAATATGGGCTTCAGGGAAAGAGTTCTATCATGGACTATTGCCTCCATAAGGCACTGGTGGTGTTTTCGTAGACAGTGAATGGCCAGATGTAAAGTTCTTACAGTGGGAAGTGAAGCTCTAGCAGCTTTCTTCATTGTAAGCAGGGTCAGTGCAAGGCTACTGGGTGCCCTAGGTGAATCTGAGATCATCACAACACTATCCATCCTACAACAATACTAGAAAAATTCTTAATTGGGCATCTATTTTCAAATATTAAACTGTGCCCACTCTCCCTGAAGGTAAAAGATTGTGCTGATGGCTCTTTAGGTTTTTCTGCTGGCAGGACCTATTGTTTTGCTTTGACTGCTGCTGCACTTTGACACCCCTCAGAAGTTGCAGCCGTAGGCGACTGCCTGGACTTGCCTTATGGATGGGCTGGCCCTGACACTGTCAACACAACCAACCCACCTCACTTACAGAAACTGTCACAAGTTTTATCCCACCATTATCACCTCCACAATCCACCTCACTCGAGACATATTGTATCCCCAACAACCCCCCCCCCCCAACCTCATAACCTCACATAGTTTAATCCCTTACACTCACTTTTGGCTCTCCAAGTTTATATAGCCCCTGTTTCATGTAACCATTGTTCTACATACAGTTTTATGGACAACATTTTGTTCCATGTAAACCATTTTGGTTAGCAGAAGAACGGTATTAAAAAACTGTTAAATAAATAAATCCACCACTCTTTCCATAAGAAATATTTCTGCAATTTTCTCCTGAGTCTCTGTCCTTTCATCTTCATCCAATGCCTCCTTGCTACAGAATTTTCTTTCAATTGAAAGAGGCTCTCCCCCTATGCATTTATGCCAAGAAGGAATTTAAATGTTTCCATCATACCTCTCCTCTCCCGCCTTTCTTTGAAAGTATACTGAGTATATTGAGATCTATGTCTATCCCCATATGCCTTATGAAGAAGTCCATGGACCATTTTGGTAGCTACCCTGTGCACCAACTCTATCCTGTTTATATCCTTTTGAAGGTGTGGTCTGCAGAATTGCACATAATACTTCAAATGAGGTATCATGAAAAACGTTTACAGTGACATGATCGCCTCCTTCTTCCTGATGGCCATTCCTTCCTCTATGCATCCAAGCATCCTTCTGGCTTTTGTGATCACATTTTCAACCTGTTTAATCACTGTAAGATCATCAGAAACAATCACCCCCAGATCCTGCTCTTCTTTTCTGTACAGAAGTACTTCATTCCCTATACAGTACTGTACTGTACTTCATCGCATTCCAACTGATAAAAAGCTGGATGCGAGGAAGCCGGATATCATGGTAAAGGAGAAAAACACCAGAACGGCATTATAGAGATGTCAGTTCCAAGCAACTACTCTGTGAATTGCATTGAGAGGGAGAAAAATCTTCAAGCACCAAGAAATGCAGTCTGAGACCAAGAAAATGTGGCAGAAAGATATTGATATTTCCCACCATGTTGAGTGCCACAGGATTAATTAAGAGGAATTTCCAAACACACCTTGATAAATTACACATGCACGTAACATCTTACGAACTCTAGAAGGAGGTTCTCTTTGGCACGATGCAAGTACTATGCCAAGCATCAGCAGTAAATTTGAGAGTCTGAGATCACACTCCACATACCCAGCTTAGAAGTGAGGTTCATGACTGCATGGTATATGCAAAGCCTAACCATTTTGGAGATACTGATCCTTTGCATGCCGTTGCATTTTTTTGCATTAAATCCCAGCTTTGAAATTCTCAATCATCTCCAAGCTTCGCTGGATCATTCCTCATACTATCTACACCTTCCTAAGTATTGAATGTTCCTTAAAGACAGCATAAGAGGCTCGAGATTTTCATTTATGCCACAAATGTTCAGCTTTCCTTACTGGTGTTTAGCTAAATGTAGACCCTGATGCTACCAAGGGAGTGATCTTTTACTTAGCCCATTAAAAGTATGAAGGGGAACTTTTCAATTTATGGTTTCTGTAATGATGTTTTTATATATCTCAACATGATTATAATAACATAAGAACATAAGATATGCCATACTGGGTCAGACCAAGGTCCATCAAGCCCAGTATCCTGTTTCCAACAGTGGCAAATCTAGGTCATACGTACCTAGCAATTTCCCCAAAAGACACAGGTTCCGCAATGCTTGTACTGGGTCAAGCATTAATCTCCTGGGTCCCTTCTTAATAATGGTTTATGGACCTTTTCTCCAGGAACTTGTCCAAACCTTTTTTAAACCCAGCTACACTAACAGCCTTTACTACATCCTCCGGTAACAAATTCCAGAGTTTAATTACACGTTGAGTGAAAAAATATTTTCTTTTATTAGTCTTAAATAGTTTACCCTGTAGCTTCATTGCATGTCCCCTAGTCTTTCTATATTCTGATAACGTAAACAATCGATCTACGTTTACCCGTTCCACTCCGTTCATTAATTTATAGACTTCTATCATATCTCCCCTCAGCCGTCTCTTTTCCAGGTTAAAGAGCCCTAACCTTTTAGCCTTTCTTCATAGGAGTATCCTTCCATCCCCTTTACCATTTTGGTGGCTCTTCTCTGAACCTTTTCTAATAACTCTATATCCTTTTTAAGATACGGCGACCAGAATTGCACACAATATTCAAGGTGCGGTCTCAGCATGGAACGATATAGAGGCATTATAATATCTTTTGTTTTATTTTCCATTCTTTTCCTTATGATACCTAGCATTCTATTTGCTCTCTTGGCTGCCGCTGCACACTGGGCCGAGGGTTGTAACATGTTATCCACCATGACGCCTAAATCTTTTTCCTGGGTGGTGGTTCCTAATGTGGAACCTTACATTGTGTAACCATAGTTTGGGTTGTTCTTCCCTAAGTGCATAGCTCACCCCAATCTAGCACACGATACAACACACACTCAACTAAATTGCACCCTCACTGCATGATTAACACACTCACTTTACCCGATTGTTTGCTGTGATACCACCTTGATTAATATGATAAGGCGGTTTAAAAATACTGTTAAATAAATAAATAAAATAAATAAGTGCATAACTTTGCACTTGTCCACATTAAATTTCATCTGCCATTTTGATGCCCAGTCTTCTAATTTATCAAGATCCTCTTGCAATTTTCCACAATCCTCTTGGGTTTTAACAACTTTAAATAGTTTTGTGTCATCTGCAAATTTGATAACCTCCCTCGTTATTCCACTTTCCAGGTCATTTATGAATATGTCAAAAAGCAGCGGATCCAGCACAGATCCCTGGGGTACACCACTATTCACCTTTCTCCATTGGGAAAATTGGCCATTTAGCACTACCCTCTGCTTTCTATCTTTTAACCAGTTCTTGATCCACAGTAGTACACTGCCTCCTATCCCATGACTCTTTAGTTTTGCCAAAAGTCTCTGATGAGGGACCTTGTCAAAGGCTTTCTGAAAGTCCAGATACACTATATCAACTGACTCACCTTTGTCCACCTGTTTATTCACACTTTCAAAAACACATAATAGATTAGTAAGACAAGATCTTCCTTGTCTAAAGCCATGTTGGCTGTCTCCCATTAGGCCATGACTATCTACATGCTGAGTAATTTTATTCTTTATGATGGTTTCTACCATTTTTCCCGGTACTGACGTGAGGCTCACCAGTCTGTAGTTTCCCGGATCACCCCTGGAACCCTTTTTAAATATTGGTGTTACATTGGCGATCCTCCAATCCTCAGGTATTAGAGATGATTTTAATGATAGTTCACAGATTACTAATAGCAGGTCTGCAATCTCATATTTCAGTTCTTTCAACACCCTTGGATGTATACCATCCGGCCCAGGTGATTTACTGCTCTTCATTTCATCTAATAGTTGTAATACATCTTCCCGATGTATCGATATTTCCTTCAATTCTTCCGCACCTTTCAATACCACTTCAGTCATGGGTAACATCCCTACATCTTCCTCAGTAAAGACCGAAGCAAAGAATTCATTCAGTCTCTCCGCTATCGCCTTGTCGCCTCTTAGTGCCCCTTTAACTCCTCTATCATCTAATGGTCCAACTTACTCTCTCACAGGTTTTTTGCTACGAATGTACTTGAAAAAATCTTTATTTCGCGTTTTTGCTTCCACAGCAAGCTTCTTCTCAAATTCTCCCTTTGCCTGCTTTATCAATGCCTTGCATTTGATTTGCCAGTGCTTATGCTGTTTCCAGGTTTCGTCGTTTGGCTCTTTTTTCCATTTCCTGAAAGATGCATTTTTGGCAACAACAGCCTCTCTGACCTCACCTTTAAATCATGCTGGCAGAGCTTTGGACTTCCTTCCACTTTTCTTAAAGCGTGGAATACAGCTGGTCTGGGCTACCAAGATAGTATTTTTCAACAACACCCAAGCTTGATGTAAGCCGTAACCTTTGCAACTGCTCCTTTTAGTTTTTTCTTAAATATTTTCCTCATTTTATCATAGTCTTCCTTTCGAAAGTTAAAAGGTAGTACTGTGGATTTCCGTACTATCCCTCCTCCACTAATTAAATCAAAGGCGATCATGCTATGATCACTATTGCCAAGTGGCCCCAACACCCTTATCTCTTGCACTAGATGTGGTGTTCCACTAAGGACTAGGTCTAATATGGCTTCTCCTCAGGTCGGTTCATGAACCAGCTGCTCCAAGAAGCAGTCATTTATGTCATCTAGGAACTTTATCTCCCTAGCATGTACTGCCGTGACACTGACCCATTCGATACCGAGGTAATTGAAATCACCCATTATTATTACTGCGCTGTAACATTTGTTAGTTTCCTTGATTTCTTTGAGCATTTCATCATCCATTTGTTCATTCTGGCCCATGGTCGATAGTACACCCCCACTGTCATTGCCTTCCCCTTTTTACATGAAATTTCAATCCATAGAGATTCTACAGCAAATTTTGTTTCCTGCAAACTTTAATCCTTTCTGACTCAATGCCCTCTCTAACATAGAGCGCAACCCCTCCACCAATTTGATCAGCTCTATCATTACGATATAGTTTGTACCCAGGTATCACAGTGTCCCACTGGTTGTCCTCCTTCCACCATGTCTCTGATATTCCAATCATATCTAACCTTTCATTTAGTGCTATATATTCAAACTCTCCCATCTAATTTATTAGACTTCTAGCATTTGCATACAAGCATTTTAGAGACTGTATTTTATTCATATTAATTTGGCTATTGGTAGACATGGATAATTTGGGATCTTTAAGCTCTGTCTGCTCCATACTCGAGGGCATTTGGGCTACTTTACTCTTTTTTGGAACCTCTCTGCTTTTGGTAGTATCCTTCAGGGATACATTCTTCTGAACCATCCGCTCTTGGGCGACTGTCGGCTTTCCCCTATTATGTAGTTTAAAAGCTGCTCTATCTCCTTTTTAAAGGTTAATGCCAGCAGCCTGGTTCCATCCCGGTTAAGGTGAAGCCCATCCCTTTGGAAGAGCCCCTCCTTTCCCCAGAATGTTCCCAATTCCTAACAAATCCAAAACCCTCATCTCTGCACCATTGTCTCATCCATGCATTGAGACTCCAGAGCTCTGCCTGCCTTTTGGGTCCTGCACGTGGGAGGGGAAGCATTTCGGAGAACGCTACCCTGGAAGTTCTGGATTTCAACTTCCTACCTAAAAGCCTAAATTTAGCCTCCAGAACCTCCCTACCACATTTTCCTATGTCATTGGTACCGACATGTACCAAGACAGCAGACTCCTCCCCAGCACTATCTAAGACCTTATCTAGGTGGCATGTGAGGTCCGCTACCTTCGCAGCAGGCAGGATGTTACCAGGCGATCCTCACGTCCACCAGCCACCCAGCTATCTACATGCCTAATGATGGAATCACCAACTATAACGGCTGTCCTAACCCTTCCCTCATGGGCACATGGCCCTGGAGAAACTTCCTCGGTGCGAGAGGGTTTTACATCACCTGGAGGACAGGTCCTAGTTACAGGATCACTTCCTGCCACACCAGGGTGATGCTCTCCTGTCACGTGACCTCTCTCCTCCATGGCAACAGGGATGCTCCCAGACTGGAGGTGGGACTTCAGGACTATATCCCTGTAGGTCTCGTCTATGTACCTCTCTGTCTCTCTTATGTTTTCCAAATTTGCTACTCTACCCTCTTGAAAACGGACTCGTTCCCCGAGAGCAAAGAGCTCCTTGCACCTAGTGCACACGTAAGACCTCTCACCAACTGGGAGAAAATCATACATGTGACACTCAATGCAAAAGACTGGAAAGCCCGCATCTCTCTGCTGGACTGCTGTCTGCATCTTTGTTTCAAGTTTTTGTTTAGATTTTTAAGTTCTTTACTTACTAAGGGTTGCTATCGATATTTATACCAATAAAACTGTACCTAATACGTTTAATATACCTTGTTCACCTGAAGCTTAATTAATCTCAGGTCCTTAGTGTATTACTGATTTGGGTAACGAGCTTCACCTGAGAGCACCTCCTGTCTGTTAAAATGTGTAAGTACCTATAAAGCTACGATTATCCCAGGGGTGGGTGGGTGTGGGGAGGGAGGGAGGGAGGGAGGGAAATAACACTTATTAAAAGAGGGCTGCTACACAGTACCCTGTCCTGTGCTGCTGAGTTAAGCTATATTCTTATTTGATTTAAATTATAGCTCTTTGCTGCTGCTAGGCTATTACTTATTATGAAATACAAACTACAAGCTCTCTGCTGGGTTCTAAATTTAACCAGAAAGCTCTCTTCTGTGTTTTAAATGTAAACTAAAAGTACTTTGCTGATGCTAGGCCCTGAATGACTATTAAGTTTAAACTACAAGCTCTCTGCTGGGTATAAAATGTAACCAGAAAGCTCTCTTCTGTGTTTTAAATGTAAACTTAAACTGCTGCCACTAGGCCCTGACTGATTTAACAAAAAATAGTGGATTCACAGATTAATTAGCTTTAATAAAAAGAATTCCTTTCAGAAAATTCCCAACTCACAATTGCAGATCTCTCTCCGGAAGTAACAGTCCACTTTTCTAGTCTTTCAAGACTGAGGATCACAGAGCTCTGGTTGAGCTATTTATGCCTGTGCTGCTGAGGTAAGCTGTGACCAACTTCCTGGATTATTAACAGTCCTTGCTTGGATAGAAGGAGTCTTTCAAAATGGACTTTTGATCTGCCACCTGGTGTTTACACCTATTGAAAAAGTTTCACAGGTCTCTTGCCCCCTAGGTAGAAGGCCTCTTTGTAAAGGTCTCTAAAAGACTATTTGCTGCTCAACGAGTACTGACCCTGTTTTGCCTTTTGTGCTAATCTATATTCTTATTTGATTTAAATTATAGCTCTTTGCTGCTGCTAGGCTCTTACTTATTATGAAATACAAACTACAAGCTCTCTGCTGGGTTCTAAATTTAACCAGAAAGCTCTCTTCTGTGTTGTAAATTTAAACTAAAAGTACTTTGCTGATGCTAGGCCCTGAATGACTATTAAATTTAAACTACAAGCTCTCTGCTGGGTATAAAATTTAACCAGAAAGCTCTCTTCTGTGTTTTAAATGTAAACTTAAACTGCTGCTACTAGGCCCTGATTGATTTAACAAAAAATAGTGGGTTCACAGATTAATTAGCTTTAATAAAAATAATTCCCAGAAGTATATACTCACAATAAATAGCTTTAAGATGGAAATCAGAGGAAAAGACTGAACATTTTATTGCTAGGGCTTCCAGATGAATGTTTGAAAGATTTCTTCATGAAGAAGAAACTGGTTTTGAAGGGATAGATAGTAACATAGAAACATACAGGCATGTTTACTAAAGTCCGTTGCTGTGCGGGTCCCCGTTAGTGTGCTGGTGCCATATAAGGAGTGGGCGGGCCAGGCAGAAAAAGGAAACAAACGGACCGTAGGTTTGTGAGTCGCGCTAATGTGCGGGTCCCACATTAGCGCGTGAGAAGGCTAAGTGGGGCGCTGCTGCACAACCAAACAACAAAGCCGTAGTACAACGGGGAAGACATTGACCTATGGTGCAGGGTTCAGGGGTTCAAACCCCCATTGCACCCAACAAAAAAGACCAGCTGAGGCATCAAATTTTATGGGCAAAAGTGGTGTAGGAGGCATATTGATTATGGGCGGCAGAAGGCGGCGCACCTATTTTTTTAAACGGCATGAGACGGCGCACTGTTTATTGTGGGCGGCAGAGGGCGGCGCGCTGTTAAGGTTGGGCGGCAGAGGGCGGCGCACTGATAAAATTGGTCAACAGAAGGCGGCGAGCCGGTGGGCAGAAGGCGGCGCGCTGATGTGTGAGGGGGCAGCCCAATAGTGGGAGGGATAAGTGGCGCGCTGATGTGCAAATAGCAGGAATGGAGCCATAGGACAATGGTTAAGACACTGACCACCCATGCAGGCACAATGGGTTCAATTCCCCCCAGTGCCCATTGAAGACAGCTGGCTGAGGCAGTATTTTAAGGGGCATGCCCATGTTGGGCGCTGTTAATGTTAGGCGCCAGAAGGCGGCACGCTGTTAATTCTAATTTTGTGCGCCACAAGACGGCGCGCCAATGGCTACAAGGCTGCGCGCTGCTGCTCAAACACAGGAACAGAGCCACAGCACAATGGTGAAGACACTGAGCAATGGTGCAGGGGCCATGTGTTCAATCCCTCACAAAGCCCAGAGAAAAAGGCTAGCTGAGGCAGTATGTTTTATGTTGGGGAGAGCTGTAGGAGGCTCTATAATTTTAGTTTTATGATAACTACTAGCAAACGCACTCTCACAGCATATTAATATAGGGCCGCCCATAAGGCACATGTTACAGTGCACCGTCTGCCAAGGCACCCTAGAATGTCCCCTATAGGGCAGCATGTATGTTGCGACACAGGATAATGTATGGTGCACCCTATATGGATGGCAACCATACAGTGCCCTATAGGGCGCCCCATAAAGCACCCTCAGAGGCACCTTATGGGTACAGTACACTGAGGGTGCTATTGCTGACATCAACATATGTACAGTAAACTAACAAAATATGCTTTGAACACCTGTCTCACAGAACCCCAATGTGGGTTTGAACTCATCACCTCTGGCTGCACAGGCAGTGACCTACCCATAGCTGTATGGAAGCCCCTGGCTGGCTGCAGATAGCCTGCATGTCATCTCACAGATAGTATGCCAGGGTAAACAGGATAGGGTTAGGCCACACGTACCCATGATGCACTGCACATGCAAATTAGCTGTCCACAGATGGACACAAGATGGGAAATGCACCCCCACAGCACCTCGGCCCTGTTGGGGGACGTTACCGGGTGCACCCACACAGCAACTCGGCCTGGTAGGGGGCACTGACCGGGTGTTTTACTGGCACAAAGTAGCTACACAACGTTACATCGTGCGGGTTCTGGCCTCACCCTGAGTGTACAATGAGGCGCCCAGGACCAGGTCTACAACACTTTCCATGGCTGATGGAGGCCAAGCGGGAGTTCCAAAGCAGTGTTAATGTGTAAGATAGCTAGTTTCTGCACAAACACCATGGATATCCCAGTCAGGCACAGCTGTAGCGCGTGCCCCCAGAGACAAACATGGTCCCCCATCAAGAGATCCACACTCTACCTCCCTGCAAAGGTGGCAGTAGAGGGCAACATCAACCCCAGTCCTGCTGAGGAACACCCCCCACACACAGCCATAACACAATAACAGACAAACATATGACCAGGTATGGTAGGTTGCACCCCACCACCAGGTATTCCCCTGCAGCAAGCCAACTGCACCCTGCAAGCCATTCCAGCAAACCACATACCATCTACAAACAGTCTGCTGGTTAGTCCATAGTGCATGTTCCCAGTGGAGACACATGCACACAGAACTGGGCTGCCAGCATACACAGCAAGCAGATAACTCAGTGACTGGGCCCCAAATAGATACCCATATGTATCACATGAGAGAAAGACTGTACAGCACTATGGGGGTGCCTAGCCATGCTGTGGTCACTGCACAGTCAGGGTGAGCGTGATCTCCCAGAAGGACATGCTTTGGCCACCCTGTCTGTGTAGGTGGTGGCCGGACACTACAGTGTCCCTGCCAGTGCCCTATGCCCGGTGCAGATGCATCCTGCCCAGGCCACCCTGTCCTGGCTATACCCATGGTACCGTGCACCTCATTATGCACATTGGCAGTGTGGGCTGTGGAAGGGGCTTGCTGCCAACACCCACGGTATAGACAAGCACACACTTCCACACCTATGCCATCATGGTGCTACTATTGAGAAGGTAATCAGCCTTGCCCACCAAGACCGCTCCTGAGCACGGCAAGGCATGGATATGGTAGGCAGTACAGCTGGTGGCCACTCCCCAGGGTGGTAAACAGCGTCAGAGGCCAGGCCTGGAGCACGCACCGCAAACACCTAACAGATTGTTCGGATGGGGTCAACTAGCAGTATGTGTGGAACTAGCAAACATCTCAGAGCTGTGTATCATATACCTCAGGTGTAGGGTGACATTGGTAGGACATGCAGGGTTCAATGGTTTGCCTCTCCAGGAGACATTGGTCAATGAGGCCTGTGGGTGTGGGTGTGGGTGTGTCTGCTCCTGATGGCTGCTGCTTTACGGCACAGATTCCCAACTCCAGTCCAGGTTTGCATCACACTGTTCTGGTTTTCCTGCTGTCCCTCATGGATATGCATGAGCTACATCTACATACCATGGGTGTGGTGCATAGATATACAGCACAGGCATTTGTATGAGTGCCATCATGGGACCTGACTGGTGTGTGCCCCACCAGGACTGCATTGTGTGATTCTGCTCTGGGTACTGGCCCTGTTCATGGTGTGTGTGCTCAGTGGGGTAAAGATAGACGTATTGCCATTGCATATGTCCTCCCCAGGAAAGGTGTGCCCTTACTATCACTGTTTAATTGGGGGAAAAAGATTAGTGGTTGCCCCAGTTGGGCTTTGAACCTGTGACCCTCTGCTCTTGTATACAGTGTCTGTGTGCACTGCACCACCGTGTATCCACAGATTGGGTGATTTCCCTGGAATGTCCATGACTGTGGATCCGGTAGGGCCTGTGTTGCAGTGGACTGTGCCAGCCTGCACATGACTGGGCCTCTGTCTTCTGTGGCTAGCAGCCACTGCCCCCTGCACCACATGTCCTCGTCCGCCAACATGCTGGCATGAGCTTCTCTCAGAAAAAGCAGATGACCTGATTGCAATGTGGCAGTACGGGACTGCATTTGGGTGACTTGGCTGTAGGTAATGCCCATTGTTGTGGTGTGTGTGCGCGTTGTTGGGTAACATATGGGTGCTCTCCCCATGCTTATGTTCCCTGCAATACAGGGGTGTCTGCGCTATCTGTGTTCAGTGGTGGGTAAAATATAGGGATTGGGCTGGCACATACCCCAGCTGGGCTTTGAACCTCTGACCCTCTGGTTCTAGAGGTACTGACTCTGTCCGCTGCACCACACTATGGCCACAGAAACAGTGCAGCCCCTGGAGGTAGTAAGCTTAGCAGAATGGAGTCACAAACCCTGCTCTATGCAATTTTACTGTGGGCATATGCACCCTGTCTGGTGACAGACGTGCACATAAACCCCGGAAATGGCTACGGGAAATGGGGGACAAGATATCACCGCGCTGGGCAACAGTGATATTAATGGGCAACCATACCAAACACTCCCAGGAAAGCTCCAAACAAAGGAAATGTTTTTTGGAAGAGACTCGGCTCCGTAAACCCTTCAAAAGTTCATTTCTTTTTTCTGGAGCTTTGCTGGGTGTGTTTTCTGTATTTGCCCATCACTATAACTGTTCCCCAGCTGAATTACTGTTTTTAATAGTTCTGTTGTGGTCATTTTCTATTTGTATTTGCACTTTTGTGCTGTGCACATGTATCACACTGCTCACGTTTTGCTGGTTTCCCCGGTTTTCCTGTACATTGCTGACGGAAATGGTTTCTCTTCCCTTTAAATGCTTTCTACCGCGAGTGTTTCACTCGCGGTAGTTTTTACATGCAAATTCGGGCCCGATACTGTGCGGGGAGCCTCTCCCCTCCCACTCTCCACCCATTGACCCCGTCCCTCCGCCCCTCCGGAGCCTTCCTCCGCCCTCCTTTCGCCGTTCCACGCCTCTATCAGAAATTTGCGGGCCGCACTTGTACGGGGCCCGTTAGTGAGCCGCGTACCTGTGCGGGGGTGACACGCACATGTGCGGGGCGTTTAAACGCGTTTCTGCGCGTTTCAGTGCTGCGTTGCCGTGCGCTATTTTGCGGGGTGCTATTTTGCGGACTTTAGTAAACATGCCCCATAGTATATGACGGCAGATAAAGACCAGCATGATCCATCTATTCTGTCCAGCAAAATGGCAAGAGTAGATGTACCTGCCGCACCTTGTAGGTCACCCCTTCCCATGCATTTTTTTAGAAGTGTACCCACTGCTCCATGCAGGTCACCCCTATTTATTGAGATATATGAGTTGGTATACATCCAAAGGTGTTGAAAGAACTGAAACATGAGACTGCAGACCTACTATTAGTAGTCTATGAACTATCATTAAAATCATCTCTAATACCTGAAGATTGGAGGATGGCCAATCTAATGCCAGTTTTTAAAAAGGGTTCCAGGGGTGATCTGGGAAACTGCAGATCGGTGAGCCTGAAGTCAGTACCTGGAAAAATGGTAGAAACCATCATAAAGAACAAAATTACTGAACATGTAGATAGCCATGGCTTAATGGGAGACAGCCAACATGGCTTTAGACAAGGAAGCTCTTGTCTTACTAATCTGTTTTGTTTTTTTGAAGGTATGAATAAACAGGTAGACAAAAGTGTGTTGGTTGATATAGTGTATCTGGACTTTCAGAAAGCCTTTGATAAGGTTCCTCATCAGAGACTTTTGGCAAAACTAAAAAGTCATGGGATAGGAGGCAGTGTACTATTGTGTATTAGGAACTGGTTAAAAGATAGAAAGCAGAGGGTAGGGCTAAATGGCCAATTTTCCCAATGGAGAAAGGTCAATAGTGGAGTACCCCAGGGATCTGTGCTGGGTCTGCTCTTTTTGACATATTCATAAATGACCTGGAAAAGGGAATAACAAGTGAGGTTATCAAATGTGCAGATGGTAAAAAACTAGTTGTTAAAACCCAAGAGGATTGTGTAAAATTGCAAGAGGATCTTGATAAATTGGAAGACTGAGCATCCAAATGGCAGATTAAATTTAATGTGGACAAGTGCAAAGTTATGCACCTAGGAAAGAACAACCCAAACTATGGTTACATGATGCAAGGTTCCACATTAGGAGCCACCACCCAGGAAAAAGATTTAGGTGTCATCGTGGATAACATGGTAAAACCCTCCGCCCAGTGTGTATTGGCAGCCAAGAGAGCAAATAGAATACTAGGTATCATAAGGAAAGGAATGGAAAATAAAACAAAGGATATTATAATGCCTCTGTATCGTTCCATGGTATGACCGCACCTTGAATATTGTGTGCAATTCTGGTCGCCGTATCTTAAAAAGGATTTAGCGTTATTAGAAAAGGTACAGAGAAGAGACACCAAAATGGTAAAGTGGATGGAAGGATACTCCTATGAAGAGAGGCTAAAAAGGTTAGGGCTCTTCAATCTGAAAAAGAGATGGCTGAGAAGAGATATGATAGAGGTCTATAAATTAATGAATGGAGTGGAACGGGTAAAAGTAGATCGATTGTTTACATCATTAGAATATAGAAAGATGAGGGGACATGCAATGAAGACAGAGGGTAAACTATTTAAGACTAATAAGAGAAAATATTTTTTCACTCAACGAGTAATCAAACTCTGGAATTTGTTACCGGAGGATGTAGCTGGGTTTAGAAAAGGTTTGGACAAGTTCCTGGAGGAAAGGTCCATAAACCATTATTAAAAGGGACCCAGGATATCACTGCTTGACCCAACACTATCATTGTGGAACCTGTGTCTTTTGTGGAAACTGCTAGGTACTTATGACCTAGATTGGCCACTGTTGGAAACAGGATACTGGGCTTGATGGACCTTGGTCTGACCCAGTATGGCATATCCTATGTTCTAATCTTAGTTAAGTTTATTTTTGGCCTTTCTTTATTAAGTGCTATTTTTCAGTGCCCACCTCTGCTATTCCAATCCTCTAGTGGAGAAGGTCAGATTTGCAGCCTTATTTTTAAAGAAAACTCCATCTCAAATGCAATTCCCATGAGCCATCAGTTTTGCAGCAACTTGTCCTGTCTGGATTAATACACATGTGCTCCGGGCCCTGGAGCAGCAGCAGAGCACACCATTTAAAAATAAAGCACCATCAGGTACATCGGACTCACCCCAGCAACATCCGATTGGCATCGGGATGGAAGCAGGAAAGATAGCCCCTTCCACTCCCCCCGCCAAGACCAATCTGGCCCCGGAGCAGCGGCAGAGCACATCACCTAAAAAGAAAGCACCATCAGGTGTACCCATGCCTGGCAGGCCTGCGCTTTAGAGCCTTGCCAGAGGGCCCTTTGGTGTGGCCCATAGGCAGGGATCAACTCCAGAACCAACTACCGACATCTATAGTTACAAGTCTACAGAAAAGAGCACAGCAACAAAACGTGAAGATACCCAAACACCCGTACCAACCGACGGACCACTCAGCACTTCCCCAAACAAACTGCAGCACCAACTAATGCAACAGAGAAGGAAGGAGGAAATATCATTTTCTCACTCTTCTCTATAGGTACAGTCAGCCTAGCTGACAAACCCCAAAAACTGAACCACCAGAAACCCACAGAAGAAAGCAACATGAAACAGCTCCCAAAGCAGAGGAGGTAACTTCCACTCCTTAATCCGTACCAACCTTGCCTAATCAGAGGCCTCACACACCAGTGTGCCCTCAAGCTCCCCAAACTAAACGTCTTCGCTCAAGAACATATTACAGCATGCGTCACCATCTCTCAACTGTTCTCATCATACTGCTCATCACACACACAATCATATACAGTTCAGCATTCACAATAACAACCATCCCCACTATTTACCGTCCATGTCACAGACTACAACATATCCTGATCAAGCCACATCCCAGAAACCTCTCCTATCTCCTAAGGATCCAGCCTTTACCCTCCTGCAACCAGACAAATCTTAGCTCCTTTCCACCGCTCAAGTGAATATTCATCAACACAAGTTCCTTACACCACAAGGTCCCTATACTGGTCAACCACATAAAGGACAATCAAATAGATATTGCCTGTATCACAGAAACCTGGCTTGAGGACACAGACAACATCCTTCTAAACCAACTGGCCATTCCAACCTACCAACTCTTCAACGAGCAAGAGTTTATTTATTATTTATTTATTTTATTTAATTTGTTTATATACCGCGCTCTTCGACATCAGTGCGGTTCACATGGAACATGAGGTATTTACGGCGGGGGTTAACACCGTAGTACATATAACAGGTAGCTTAACTTGGATAAACAATTGATAAACAATTGTTAACAAAAGAGGAGGAGGAGTACTCATCATAGCCAAGGAATCACTACAATTCAAGCTCATTCACCAGACATTGTCCCAAAACATGGACACAATAACCATATCCAACCCTCAACTCTTGATCTGCCTAGCATACAGACCCCCCCACTCAGGTTCCAGTGAACTCTCCCCACTCCTTGAGGAAGCATGCGATGACCATAAAAAAAAATGGTTTATTCTACTGGGAGATCTCAACCTACCATCACTGTCAAACAAGCAAGAAACCTCCTTCATGCAGGCCATGGAAGCTCTACAGCTCAACCAAATAATAACTGAGTCAACACACAGCAAAGGTGCTACATTGGAACTCATATTCTCATCAGCAAACTGGCTACACCATGACCTCTCATCAACGATGAGATACTCCTCTGTTCCCTGGTGTGATCACAGACTCCTCACCTTCTTCCTTCCCTGAACCAACATTCACCACACAACCTCTCAGCCTCCATTACCCACACGACAATTCAGATCTTTCGACAACCAATCATTCTTATCCACCATCCAACCACTACTGCAAACAATCACAGAGACAACTAACCCATGCAACTTAGACCACATTGTCAGTCAGTGTAATAACCTCATCTCGTCCTAGGCAACTGCAACTAACAACGATCTTAACATGAAGAGTCCCCACTTGGCAAGATCCCACCTTGCTCCATAGTTCACCCCAGAGCTCAAACTGATGAAAAACCAGCTCAAGCATCTCAAGCGCAGGTGGAGACATCACAAGAACCTCAGCCACCCAAGAGGTATACACCAGGGCCCTAAAGTGTGCCGTCACACTTCTAAAGAAGAGAGAACACCACACAAAACTACTTAGCTCCACCCTCAACAAACCCAGAGAGATTTTTAACATCCCACAACAGCTCATCAAAGCCCCTTCCAGCACAAGACCACAGCCAGGCGACCAGCATGATGGCCTCGGGTCACTACCCCATCCCGCCTCCCCCCTCCCTCCCTTCTTTTCCACCCCCCCCCTCTGCCACAGTAACTATACTCACACAGAATTTGCAACAAAGAAATCATTGTTTATTTGGTTAACAACATAATTTGGAAATTACAGTGTAGAACTGTTGGCCACAGCATAATCCTATTGCGTAACTATTTACATACTCCTTTACATTTTCTTTGTACATTCTATTTTACATTTCTTTTGCCCTTCTCCAGAGGCACAGCCCGCTCTGACTAGGTTCTTGTCGCCCGGCAGGGATCTCTGGAAAGCGGCCGTCCAAGCCTATTCCGCCCTGCCGTCGTTTCTTACTATCAGGCTATCTTCAGGGGGATGTTTTCGCTAGCAGGCCCTGTTCTGGGCTGTCTCTCTTGCAACAGTGTCCTTATCTGCCTCTGCCCCAAGTCCCGTCAGAAGGCTTGAGCAGGGCTACGTTGTGCATCTCTGTCCTCGTTTCTCCCGCCGTGCAAGCATCGGGAGGCCCTGTGGACACTGTTCCTGCTTCCCCTCAGTGTCCCGTTTACGGAGACATCCTATCTGCTCGCTTCCCCCTATCATGTCTGGGCTGTGCGCTCTCTCGAGAGGAGGGGTCCCTATCTCTCCTGCCCCTCCTTCCCTTTGCTCTGCTGTGACGAAGCCTAACCTCAGGGTGGGTCGGGTGGGCGACCGTCTCACGAACGGCAGCATGCGGAGGGGGGGGGCAAAGAGGGCGATCTGCTGCGCCGCCGGCCTTATGTAGCCTGCCGCACCGCCCGCCCCCCCCCGCCCCCCGACACGCCTCCCCCCCCGAGGTTAACCCTCGGCCCGCCGGCGCCCGCCTGTGCCCGACCGCGTTTAGAATCGCGGCCGGGTCTGCTACATCTTTCTCACCAAGCAAGAGGCTCAGACTCTTTCCCTGCTGCTACCGCCGCCCTCTGTTTTTTTCATGGCAGAGCCGGCAGCAGGAAAAGAGCAGGCAGCACTGGATGGAGGTATGGGGAGGAGGAGGGGGGCATGCGCCCGATCTGAAAGGCGCCGGCACTTTAAGCAGATCTGTCTCTCCCTGCTCTGACATCGTGTCGGAGGAGGGAGGGAGGAAGCAGACTAGCTTAAAGTGCTGCAAAAAGGCTTGGGGGTGCATTTTGGCTGCCTGCTATTGTCCTGCCAGTGGCGGCAGGGCAACAACAGACAGCCGTAATGCTCCCCCCAAGCCTTTGCACCAACAGATGGGTTCTCTCCTCTATGATGTCATCCTTTGTCTTGCTGAAATTTGTCTCTAGAAGAGTGAACAAGCCCTGCCAGATTCATTCCTTTCTGATCGCAGAAAAAATTGCATGGATGGCAGTGTCACTCTACTCTTCAGGACTTGCCCTTCTGTTGAAAAGGGTAACTTGGCAGCTCTGTGTATGTCTCCTCTAGTGTTTTGGATGGAACTAAAGACCCTGCCTCTACGATCTTGAGAAGAGTTTTTTAGAAAAGGGTAGGAGAGAAAACTCCAGGGGGAAGGTGGAGAAGCAGCAAGTTAGGCCTAAACTGAAGAGAAGGAACATGAAAGAGACTGGCTAGACCCAGGAAGGCTCTCAATAGAATGAGGAAGCTAGCTAAGAAGTCAGCTCTATCTCCTGAGAAGTCCAAATCTGTTGTGTGAACACACAGGAAGGATTATTTTGAAAGAAGCCTTTATGAAATTCTTGATGTTTTTACTGTTATGCGGTAGAAAGTAAATTTTCTGTTTCTCTATTTCTTCAGAGGGGATACTTTTGAGGTGATCTGAGATATTTTACTATTGAGAGTCCAGAGGTGGTTTTGTGACTTTGAGAATGTCTAATGGGATCACCTGAAGGAGTCTAGGGTACCCAGCCAGGGATCCTGAAGCTCAGAAGATGAGGGGGTTCCAGCACTGCCCTCAGAAGAGAATCTGTCTAAAGGAGCTCTCTCCAGATATAAGAAGCAAAGGATTTTCTTCTTTTTTTGGGACATTTACTTTGCTTTTTTCTTTGCCTAATTTTTTTAATATATAGTTATTTTGTGGATTCACAAAATAAACGTGTTTTTATACAAAAGATACTTTTCAATGCAGATTTATTTTCTTTTCTGAGTGTTTCAGCATTTGAGTGTCACTCTAGTGAAGGGCTTGGCATATTTACATGCTGACCTACAAACTGACCGAGAAGTAGCCTAATGGTTAGAGCAGCTGCTTAGTACCCAAACAATCAAGGGGTTTGCTTCCCACTGGTGTTCTTTGTGACCTTGTGACTTTACCTTTCATTACCTGAGAAGAAAAGGCCTGGTAATCTACATCTGGTGATACATTGCCAAGAAAACCCACAGGCAGCATTGACTTGATAGCCCTAAAAAAAAAATGATGGCAGATAAAGACCCACATGAATGTATCTAGTACTCCATCATTTAAGTTTGCTTTGATTCCATTCTTTTATTATATAGGCCTCTGGCAAGAGACCTACCTTTCAATCCAAAGGTCATTGGTTTTAGGCCAGTCTGTGGGACATTGTGGGAATTTAGAAGTTTTCATGTCATTGATAAAAAAGTGTAGAAGCCATTAGTCCTCTGTAGTTAAATGAAAAAAGAAAATAAGGTGATATCTTTTTATTAGTTCAATAAAACAAACATCCCTTATTTTCTTTTTTAATTTAGCTACCATGTCAGTGATATGAAGTGACATAGGAAATGTCGTTTCAAACAAATGCACTTCACTAACGAGCACTTCTGTATGTTTTTTGCATCTAATTTCTAATAAAAAGTTAGCTAGGTAGTTTCTTGTTAAACTTACCTGGTGTAAAGTATGCGAGCTCCAAGGGCCTGTACAATTTGCACCTGCTTTTTATATAGGTGACCGATTGGGAGTCCAGCACCACATGCACCTTTGAAAATAAAATGTCTGCGCATTCTGTACTATCACCGGTGACAGGAGTATCGGCCAATTGAATGACTAGTCTAGTGGTTAGTACAGAGGGCTGAAAAGCAAGGAGCTCAGAAATCATATCCCACTGCCTCTCCATTTGATATTATGCAAATCACTTCACAGCTTCCTAAAGTACCACAATTAGGGCATAAGCCCTCTGGAGACAGAGCTATATACTCCCCCCCCCCCCCCACACACACTCTGCACTTGAATGTAACTCATCTTGAGCTACAACTAAAATGACATGAGGTAAATCCCAAAAATATTTTTAATAGTTTTTAAAATAGCTTTCATTGATGAGGAAGGTGAAAGAGTTTAATGGACGTTGGTACCCAGGAGACTCCAAGTTTAGGGGGCAATTTTCCCCTCCCATATCTATGCAAAAATGTATGTGTTCTCTTACAATACATGGCTTTCTTACCACATGAAAAAGGAACAGAGTTAAAGTCAGGGGAATGGAAATCTTCATGGAGATTTCACACATGGAAATTGCAGTGGTTTCCATACGGTGCAAATTATGTGAGTACAAACATAGCTGCATTGGGCACGCCGGTCATATTCTCAAAGGAGATCTCTGTGAGAAGTATCCCTTTCAAACAGAGCTTGCAGTACTCATGGGACTGCAAGCCCCAGGAGCAGGTTAGAGGTTACATTTCTAAGTAGTAAGGAAAGATATTCTCTGTGTCACCTTCCATCTTTTTTTTTCATTCCTGAAAGATGTAGTACAAAGCAGATGAATGCGTCAATCTTTACTTTGAAGGATTTGTGGTTCATAAGCAGCTATACGCTGATACGCCCTTTGGGGCTATTCTGGACTGAGCACATTGCACAGGTGGCCTAGTGCAATTTATAGACACAGTAACTGAACAGGAGAAATAAGAGATATCACTGTTCACAGCACATGGGGTGCAGCTGGCCCCACAATTTTAATGAGGCATAACTTTTGTATGACAGAATTTATATCTGAAATATAGAAAGAGGACATTTTTTGGAAACCCTTCCACTGACTTTGCCTTCTCCCTCCCTCCCCTCTGCACATACCAAGGCATACCCTAAGAGCTGCTTTGTCAAAGCCTTAAGTTAACATTTTAATCTACTGTAATTTATAATGCAGTGTCTCTCTTTTAAATGAACATCTGCTCGATGCAGCATTGGCCTTTGAAATGCCTGAAACCCACATGCACGTAAGACCCAAACAGAGAGCAACTTTCAGTCCACTGAACTGACTGACATGAGGGATGATTTAAGAAATACATGAAACAAATAGCTGCTTCCTGTGCTATCGTGACAATTGAAGATGTTAAGAGGGTCATTTTAAAAAGTCCCATGTAGTTAATGCATGTTTTTCTGCGTATATTTCTCACACCTATTTTGTAAAGTCAGGTACATGCATACTTGACTTTCTAAAATAAGGGCATAAATGGTTAAAAACATGTTAATTTAAGGCGCAATCATTTGCACCAGCCCTATAGCATGCAACATTGTGCACCACCCATGTGCCACCCAACCACTGGCCATGGAAGAGCTTGTGATCGGATGTGCACGTGTACTTGCAGAATCGCGGCCACATCATTTCCATGCATAAAGGGCCACTTATCGTGTGCATGACTCAAACATCTAGATTTCCACACGTTGTTTGTGCATAAATCTAGGCCGCCTGCTATAAAATGATTCCCTTAGAGCTAACATTTTTATTGTAAGGTTTATAACTGTAGCTTCTAGAAAACAGCAAGCGCTTTCCTTTAGGTTTCATACCACGGAGGTATACGGAGCAGATTTTTTCATGGATTCTATAGAGGGCGGTTCTCAAAGGCATTACCAGGTAAAACAGACTGATGAAAATGTCCCTCTTCACAGGTGCCTAAAATTATGCCTCGCTTCGACAGCATGTGCACTTTCGGCCATGGGAAAAAAATGTCTGCTTGTGGACATGTTTAGTTTGGGGAAGGAAAGCTGCACATGTAGAATCGATTTTCAAACATCTGCATGTTATTTTTCCTTCCTTCGCCGCCCATACAAATAGCAGTTACAAAATATGTGACCGCTGTTCACCTGCAGACAACACGCTTGCTAATTTTCATAGAGAAACAAAGCTGGTGCTTTCTCTTTGACAGTTTGCACACATTACGTCCAAAATACCTGCGCAGTTTGTAGCAAAGTAATCTATTTGAAAATTGCCCACGCAGGCATTCTTTAAGACTGAAGACAGTACTCTAGGTAAAGCTTCACCACAACAATGAATGGGTCAGAAAAGCCGAGTGATGAAATCTAAAATCCAATGTGTAATTGTTGCTTTGCAATAAAATGACAAAGAAGTATGAATAAATCAATATCACCCAAAGAAATGGGAATGATGAAAGTGCATGTTGAAAATATGGATAACTGTTTCAGGGTTTTTAAAATCTAATTAAGGATGTGGGGACATTTGTCTGGACATTTGATTACCTTTGTTTCAGAGTACGAGTTTAATCTACTTCTACGACTACTACTAGTACTGTGCATTTGTATATCACTGCAAGATATGCACAGATGATGCACAGACACATGTAAGAGACAGTCCCTGCTTATCAGAGCTTACAATCTAGTCAAGACAGGCAACACAGTAGGTGTAGACATGGGTTACGTCTAAGAGGAATGGTAAGGAAACATAAAGGAGATCACGTGAGTCAAGATCCAAAAGCAGCAGTGAAGAGGTGAGTTTTCAGCCTAGATATGAAAAGGGCCAGAGAAGGCGCCAGACGTACAGACTCAGGTAGTTTGTTTCAGTCATAAGGAGCAGCAAAGTGAAAGGAGCGAAGTCTGGAGTTAGCAATAGAAGAAAAGGGCACAGATAGAAGCAATTTGCCAGAACAGCGGAGTTTCCGGGGAGGGATGTAGGGAGAGATAAGAGAGGAAAGGTTTTTCTTTGTGATTTTTTTCTGAAACTGACTTATCTTTGCCCTATGCCAAAGCAGAAGGCTAAGGGCAAGGGTGGATTACCGGCGGGGCAGTGCACAATGGAGAGCTACGCGGCGGCAAAGACAGGTGATCCCGCAGCCATGGCGGAGGTGAGCCTCGGTCTGGGCAGCGATGTCTCACTGAGTCCAGCCGGCCCCTCCACTACTCCTCTGCCCGCTGAGGTAGCTGCTGGGGTAGCGGCAGTTGCTGGTGATTACCATCTTGAGAGCTCGGCAGGGGCGGCAGGTATGGCGTTCTTAGCAGGGGCTCTGCTTCCAGCACCTCAGACGGATATTCTAGAGCGGGGAAGTTTGGTTCCTGCTGCTTCCAGTCCTAATCTCCAGTTGGATTTCCCTCCACTTCAACCTCCACAAGAAGTGACTTTGGCCTCACTTTGGGCTGCCCTCCAGTCAGTTCATCAGCTGTGTGCTGTGACGTTACAGGCTCTGACCCCGCTTCCTGCTCAGCTGGAAAGTGTGGAGAAGAGGCTTGATGACCAGCAGGTAAAACTGACTGTGCTTGACCAAAGTGTTCAACAGGTGCAAGAGCAGCAGGGAACGCTTTCACAGGATAAGATGGTGTTTCTACGAAAGATTGAGAACTTGGAGAATGCTTCCCATTCTTTGAACCTCAGGATCTTGAATTTTCCACGTGTTTCTGGCTCTCCGGCTAGGACTCTTTTTCACAGATTCCTAAAGGATACTTTTGCTTACCCTGATGCTGGCTTTCCTCCTGTACATAATATTTTCTAGCTACCATCTGGGGTCACTAGTGGCGCTACTGCTACGGTTCCTGCTCCTCAAGCTGATGCTTCCTTTGACTCTTTGGATTTGGGGAATTTATCTGCAGTGTTGGAACAGTAGGATCCAGAGCGACATTATTAGTTTCTTTTGTTTTTCTTCAGGATAAAAATGAGTTGTTACGTTTGTTTCAAAAGAAAACTGATATTTCCTTCTTAGGGGGCAAGATCCATATTTTTCCGGATGTGTCTCGTTGGACACAAGTCCGTAGGAAAAGATTTTTGGAACTACGCACTGAGGTGGTATCACTAGGTGCAAAGTTTCAATTAAGATTTCCTTGTAAATGTATTGTACATTTTCAGAATTCTGTATATCATTTCTTTGAACCTTTTCAATTACGCTTCTTTTTGGATGCTAAGAAGTTGTAGGGCCGACTGGGGTTTGACTGGAGCGGAGGGCTTTTGTTGGGGCAATGTATTATGTGCTTTGCTGCTTAGTTCTGTTCTATCCTTGTATTTTCATTTTCTTTTTATTCCTCTGGATTTGTGACTCCTGGATCTCTCCTCATTGTGGACTATTTAGTATTTGGTCTGTGGGGTTCATTTTTTGCTTTGGGTTTATTATTATCTTATGTATTGCTTTTGTTAGACCAATACTTGTATTTCTTGTTTCCAAGTTTTACTTGGTGTGTTTTGTAAAACTTGATAAATAGAAAAAAAAAGAGGAAAGGTAGTGAGTTGCTGCAGAGTGAATAAACTTATAGGCCAGCAGGAGAAGTTTGAACTGGATGCGGAAACGGATAGGGAGTCAGTGAAGTGACTTGAGAAGAGGGGTAATATGAGCATGAGCCTGGAGCCTCTGGTGCCGTTAAACAGCTGCTGCTAAAGGACTGGCTGCCTGACATCATCTACCCAGCTGATTTCATTTGCTTTAAGCAGCTCCCTTTCTAACCTTGATGCTCCAATCAGGGCTGTGGGAAGAGCCTCTGGTGTCATTAAACAGCTGCTGCTAAAGGACTGGCTGCCTGACATCATCTGCCCAGCTGATTTCATTTGCTTTAAGCAGCTCCCTTTCTAAGCTTGATGCTCCAATCAGGGCTGTGGGAGGAACCTCTGGTGCCATTAAACAGCTGCTGCTAAAGGACTGGCTGCCTGACATCATCTGTCCAGCTGATTTCATTTGCTTTAAGCAGCTCCCTTTCTAAGCTTCCTGCTCCAATCAGGGATGTGGGAGGAGCCTCTCGTGCCGTTAAACAGCTGCTGCCGTCAGGCACGCCCGCGCCTGAGGGCCTCGCTAGAGGGCCCTTTAGTGCAGCCCTTAGGTGAGGCACAGAACCTGGCTTGTCAACAACCGCTGCACTTTCTACCATCCGGGTATAGACAATGCTTAAAATGCTTGAAGACGTTTCTCCAATCGGGCTTTATTAGAGCAATGAAAATGTCAACTATAAATGGAAAAAAATTGCTCCACTCACTAACGTACACAAAAAATACTGTACTAATTGGGAAACAGGTCTCAGACTGAACCGGGGGAGGATTATAAGAGGTAAAATACCTCTAATCGCTATACCCCTATATTGCATCAAGGACCTGAAATTTCACCTTGTACTCTCAAAATATATTTACTATTCTTGTTTTAATAAAGTCAGTTTTTTGAATCGTCAAATTACGTGCTCAAGTTATTTACATGTTCTTAACTACACATTGCCACATTTAGGGGCTTGTTTACAAAGCTGCGGTAGTGGTTCGCGATCGTTATCAGAGCCGCGGCCCCATGCCGCGGCTCCGATAATGACCGCGAACCGCTACCGCGGCTTTGTAAACAAGCCCCTTAGTGTTATAGTAAAGAAAACATAATTTTCCTGGATGTGGATGTTATGAAGGGGGAACATCATTGGCTCACTTCAATCCATAGAAAAGAGGTAGATAAAAATACCTTTTTGCACTATCATAGTGCTCACCCGATCCAACTTAAAAATAGTCTCCCCTTTTCACAATTTCTCCGTTATAGACGGAACTGTTCAGAGGATATCGATTTTAAAGCACAATCAAAGATTCTTCAAAAAAATCTTCAAAGTAGAGGATATCCAGTGAGAGTCATAGGACAGGCATATACACGGGCACTGTTCAACAGTAGGGATTTATTATTACAGAGTGGTAATAAAGATCAAGATGATGAGAAAAATGTCAATTTAATAACAAAATTTTCACCCTATAGTGGTCACCTTAAAAAGATTTTAAAACGCCATATGAATGTGCTTCATAACATCCCCGGATTAGAAGATAAATCGATTCGGTACGTATGGCAACGCCATAAAAATTTGAAAGAGCTTCTCAGTCCGGCAGTGTTAAGGTCCATAGACACCCATGAGAGCAATATAAAATATGGCCACACTAAATGTGGCAATTTTAGAATTTGCGATATCACTCTGGAATTGACTGAAT
Organism: Ichthyophis bannanicus; assembly: GCA_033557465.1. NCBI lineage: Eukaryota > Metazoa > Chordata > Amphibia > Gymnophiona > Ichthyophiidae > Ichthyophis > Ichthyophis bannanicus. Next base: position 1,198,018,172 of record CM066032.1, on the reverse strand, counting down.
TTCAATATCATGGAACAACTCATGTCTTAAGGAAACAGACATCTTGCGGATCTACTTATGTGGTGTACGGCATTCGATGCCCTTGTCATTTACTTTACATTGGCAAAACTATCTGCCCCTTAAGAATTAGGATTAATGAACATCGCAGTAGATTGCATTGTAAAAAGACAGAAGCGCCAAATCGTAGCTCATTGTTTAACTTTTAACCATCAATTTGAACAACTTCGCTGTTTTTGTGTGGACCAAGTGATTGTAGGTTTTGATGGTAAGACGAGGGATCAAAGTCTACTGATATGTGAACAACGTTGGATATATACCTTACGATCTACTCACCCAGGGGGTCTAAATGCACAAATTGATTGGGTGGTCTGTGTTTGAGAAACTAACAGAAGGAGAGTGGTGTTTGGAAAGTATCCATTGGATTATCTACTGTAGATGAAACACCTGTTACTGATTGAACATGACTGGGTATGAGAGATTTATATATATGAGAAATTGCCGTTGCCAATTGAATTCAGTTAGAAAGCTGTACCTGTATAAAATCAGGTCACTCCTACTGTTAATACACATGCGCGGCGTTTTTTAGTAAAGACAAGTCTGGTGTAGAGAAAAGTGAGGTATGAGTTCTTTCATTTGAATGATTTGAATGTCCTTACGAAGTACAATATAGTCTAAAAATATCTATTTTCTGTAAAAAATACTGCGATCAGATAAAAATTCTTTCTGATTATTTCATTTAGAACTCACTTTTGCGAGCTGTTGCCGCATGTCTACAAAGTGCTGTATAATCCCCCGAAGAAACCGCTTGGTCGGTGAAACGCATAAGCGCTAAGGATTTGCGTTGGGACTGAAGTATTGACTCCTGCAAGTCTTTCAGATAAGAATTTTTTGCTATTCATTTAAAGTAAAATGAGTCAAGAACATGTAAATAACTTGAGCACATAATTTGACAATTTAAAAAACGGACTTTATTAAAACAAGAATAGTAAATACATTTTGAGAGTACAAGGTGAAATTTCAGGTCCTTGATGCAATATAGGGGTATAGTGATTAAAGGCATTTTACCTCTTATAATCCTCCCCCGGTTCAGTCTGAGACCTGTTTCCCAATTAGTACAGTATTTTTTATGTACGTTAGTGAGTGGAGCAATTTTTTTCCATTTATAGTTAAAATGCTTGAAGGACTACCAAGAGGGCAGCTACTGCTCGGAAGAAAACTGCACTCATGAGTACTTATCACCTGAGACATTCTTTAAATCTTGGAGAAAAGGGAATTCTTGGAGTAAAACTGATAAAATCTGTATATTTTAAAATTCAGTGTTTTATCAAGTCAGTTAGGGCATAGTACTACAAACCAGAGTGGAGGATGTTCATTGTAGCTGGGCCTTTCCATCTGACCTTTGCATTTCTCTCTGGATTTGATTATGATTATCTCCTGCTCCATTGTCTATTGACTCTACCTACTCCAAAGCCTCTGCTCCTTCTCTCTTTTCTCCTCACCTCATTTGCTGCTTCTCCTCATCCTTCTCTCCTCTGGTAAGTCCCTTCTTCCCTCCTATCTCATGATGAGGCCACTTCGTAACTTGGCTAACCTGATCTATGTCTTCCCTAATTCTGGTCTCCCTAAATCTACCTCTCACTCTTTGAGGTTTCCTACCCTCCCTAAACATCTCTCTCATTTTAGAACTAGGCCTTTTCACAATCCTTCTAACTTTATTCACATTCCTCTCCTCTCCCCGTCTGCTCTCCCCTTTTCCTGTGCCTTATGGAATGTTCACTCTATCTCTAATAAACTTGTCTTTGTACATGACCTTTTTATTTCCCGCTCTTTTCACCTCTTTGCCTTAACTGAGACCTGGCTTCTTCCTGAAGACAATTCCTCCATTGCCGCTCTTTGTCATGGGGGCTTCCAGTTCTCCCACTCTCATCGGACTACTGGTTGTGGTGGGGGTATTGGACTTCTTCTGTCTCCCTTTTGTCACTTCCAGTCTCTCATCTTACCTCACTTTCCTCTCTCTCTTTTGAACTCCACTCAATCCGCCTCTTAGCGCCTCTCCCACTCCGAGTAGCTGTTCTCTATCGTCCTCCTGATACTTCCATTTCCACTTTTCTTTCTGACTTTGATTCTTGGCTGTCTACCTTTCTTCACCCCTCCTCCCCCACCCTTATTCTTGGCGACTTTAACATTCATGTTGATGACCCCTCCAGTCCCCATGTTCTAAAACTCCTCTCTCTTACCTCATATGAACATAAGAACATAAGATATGCCATACTGGGTCAGACCAAGGTCCATCAAGCCCAGTATTCTGTTTCCAACAGTGGCCAATCTAGGTCATACGTACCTAGCAGTTTCCCGAAGGGACACAGGTTCCACAATGCTTGTATTGCTTCAAGCATTGATATCCTGGGTCCCTTCTTAATAATGGTTTATGGACCTTTCCTCCAGGAACTTGTCCAAACCTTTTTTAAACCCAGCTACACTAACAGCCTTTACTACATCCTCCGGTAACAAATTCCAGAGTTTGATTACACGTTGAGTGAAAAAATATTTTCTTTTATTAGTCTTAAATAGTTTACCCTGTAGCTTCATTGCATGTCCCCTAGTCTTTCTATATTCTGATAAGGTAAACAATCGATCTACGTTTACCCGTTCCACTCCGTTCATTAATTTATAGACTTCTATCATATCTCCCCTCAGCCGTCTCTTTTCCAGGTTAAAGAGCCCTAACCTTTTTAGCCTTTCTTCATAGAAGTATCCTTCCATCCCCTTTACCGCTGCACACTGGGCCGAGGGTTTTAACATGGTATCCACAATGACGCCTAAATCTTTTTCCTGGGTGGTGGTTCCTAATGTGGAACCTTGCATCGTGTAACCATAGTTTGGGTTGTTCTTCCCTAGGTGCATAACCTTGCACTTGTCCACATTAAATTTCATCTGCCATTTTGATGCCCAGTCTTCCAATTTATCAAGATCCTCTTGCAATTTTCCACAATCCTCTTGGGTTTTAACAACTTTAAATAGTTTTGTGTCATCTGCAAATTTGACAACCTCACTTGTTATTCCACTTTCCAGGTCATTTACGAATATGTCAAAAAGCAGCGGACCCAGCACAGATCCCTGGGGTACACCACTATTCACCTTTCTCCATTGGGAAAATTGGCCATTTAGCCCTACCCTCTGCTTTCTATCTTTTAACCAGTTCCTGATCCACAATAGTACACTGCTCCTATCCCATGACTCTTTAGTTTTGCCAAACGTCTCTGATGAGGGACCTTGTCAAAGGCTTTCTGAAAGTCCAGATACACAATATCAACCGACTCACCATTGTCCACCTGATTATTCACACCTTAAAAAAAACATAACAGATTAGTAAGACAAGATCTTCCTTGTCTAAAGCCATGTTGGCTGTCTCCCATTAGGTCATGACTATCTACATGCTGAGTAATTTTATTCTTTATGATGGTTTCTACCATTTTTCCCAGTACTGATGTCAGGCTTACCGGTCTGTAGTTTCCCGGATCACCCCTGGAACCCTTTTTAAAAATTGGTGTTACATTGGCGATCCTCCAATCTTTAGGTATTAGAGATGATTTTAATGATAGTTCACAGATTACTAATAGCAGGTCTGCAATCTCATATTTCAGTTCTTTCAACACCCTTGGATGTATACCATCCGGCCCAGGTGATTTGCTACTCTTCAGTTTATCTAATAGTTGTAATACATCTTCCCGATGTATCGATATTTCCTTCAATTCTTCCGCACCTTTAAATACCACTTCAGTCATGGGTAACATCCCTATATCTTCCTCAGTAAAGACTGAAGCAAAGAATTCATTCAATCTCTCCGCTATCGCCGCCTTGTCGCCTCTTAGTGCTCCTTTAACCCCTTTATCATCTAATGGACCAACTGACTCTCTCACAGGTTTTTTGCTACGAATGTACTTGAAAAGGTCTTTACTTCGCGTTTTTGCTTCCGCAGCAAGCTTCTTCTCAAATTCTCCCTTTGCCTGCCTTATCAATGTCTTGCATTTTACTTGCCAGTGCTTGTGCTGTTTCCAGGTTTCATCGTTTGGCTGTTTTTTCCATTTCCTGAAAGATGCTTTTTTGGCAACCACAGCCTCTCTGACCTCACCTTTAAACCATGCTGGCAGTTTTTTGGACTTCCTTCCACTTTTCTTAAAGCGTGGAATACAGCTGGTCTGGGCTTCCAAGATAGTATTTTTCAACAACAGCCAAGCCTGATGTACGTCTTTAACCTTTGCAACTGCTCCTTTTAGTTTTATCTTAACTGTTTTCCTCATTTTATCATAGTTTCCCTTTCCAAAGTTAAAAGGTAGTACTGTGGATTTCCTTACTATCCCTCCTCCACTAATTAAATCAAAGGCGTTCATGCTATGATCACTATTGCCAAGTGGCCCCAACAACCTTATCTCTTGCACTAGATCTGGTGTTCCACTAAGGACTAGGTCTAATATGGCTTCCCCTCTGGTCGGTTCATGAACCAGCTGCTCCAAGAAGCAGTCATTTATTTCATCTAGGAACTTTATCTCCCTAGCATGTCCTGAAGTGACACTGACCCAGTCGATACCGGGGTAGTTGAAATCACCCATTATTATTACTGCATTGTAACGTTTGTTAGCTTCCTTGATTTCTTTGAGCATTTCCTCATCCATTTGGTCATTCTGGCAAGGCGCTCGATAGTACACCCCCACTGCCATTGCCTTCCCCCTTTTACATGGAATTTCAATCCATATAGATTCTACAGCAGATTTTGTTTCCTGCAAAACTTTAATCCTTTCTGACTCAATGCCCTCTCTAACATAGAGAGCAACCCCTCCACCAATTTGATCAGCTCTATCATTACGATATAGTTTGTACCCAGGTATCACAGTGTCCCACTGGTTGTCCTCCTTCCACCATGTCTCTGATATTCCAATCATATCTAACCTTTCATTTAGTGCTATATATTCTAACTCTCCCATCTTATTTTTTAGACTTCTAGCATTTGCATACAAGCATTTTAGAGAATGTATTTTACTCATATTAATTTGGCTATTGTTAGACATGGGTAATTTGGGATCTTTAAGCTCAGTCTGCTCCATACTTGAGGGCTTTTGGGCTACTTTACTCTTTTGTGGAACCTCTCTGCTTTTGGTAGTATCCTTCAAAGATACATTCTTCCGAACCATCCGCTCTTCGGCGACTGTCGGCTTTCCCCTAATATCTAGTTTAAAAGCTTCCCCTAATATCTAGTTTATAACCTTCAACTCTCTTCCACTGCTCCTACTCACCAACATGGTCATTGCCTTGACCTAATTTTCTTCTCTAACTGCTCACCCTCCAGCTTCTCTAACTCTGTCCTTCCTTTATCTGACCACCACCTTTTAAGTCGTATTATTCATCATCCTCCACATCAGCCTCGTCCTGCTTCCACTAATCTATTTAGAAACCTTCTTGCCATCGATCCCTTAGCTCTCTCCTCCACTATTTCCTCACCCCTTTCATCCACTCTTTCTTCTAATTCTATTGATGAGGTTGTGGCCTCCTATAATGCTGTACTCTCCTCTGCTTTGGATTCTCTTGCTCCCCTCATCTCACGTCCTGTTAGGCGTTCTCCTCCACAGCCTTGGCTCTCTCCTCTTGCCCGCTATTTGCGCTCCTGTGCCCGCTCTGCTGAGCGTGCCTGGCTCAAATCTCGCTCTCATGCTGACTTTCTCCACTTTAAATTCATGCTCTTCTCCTTCCAATCAGCCATTGCACTTGCCAAACAAATCTACTTCATCCATCTGACTAACTCTCTTGTCTCTAATCCTCGTCGTCTTTTTTATACACTCAATTCTCTCCTCAGTGTGCCCCCCACCTCTGGCTCCTACCTCCCTTCCTGCCCAAACCTTGGCACAGTACTTCCATGACAAAATCCATAAAATCACCCTCCATTTCACTACCTCCTCTTCTTCTCCCCCTTTTTCCCAACTCGCCCCCCCTTACTTCTGTTTCCCTTTCTTCCTTCCCTCTGGTCTCTGATGAGGAAACAACACTCCTCCTTTCTTCCTCTAAGCTGACTATCTGCCCTTCTGATCCTATGCCCACCCACCTCCTTAGCTCCATTTCTTCCACTATCGTCCCCTCCATCATTCATATTCTCAACCTATCGCTCTCCACCGCTACCTTCCCTTCTGACTTCAAGCATGCTATTGTCACACTCCTCCTCAAGAAACCCTCACTCGATCCCTCCTGTCCTTCTATCATCCCATCTCTCTCCTTCCCTTCATTTCTAAATTACTTGAGCGTGCTGTCTACCACCGCTGTCTCGACTTCCTCTCCTCTCATGCCTTCCTAGATCCTTTACAATCCGGTTTCCGTCCCCTACATTCTACCGAAACTGCTCTTACCAAAGTCACCAATGATTTCTTTCTGGCTAAGTCCAAAGGCTTTTATTCTGTCCTCATTCTTCTGGATCTCTCTGCTGCCTTTGATACTGTTAACCACAATATTCTTCTTATCACCCTGTCTTCACTCAGTTTCAAAGGCTCTGTACTTTCTTGGTTCTCCTCCTATCTCTCCCACCCCTCTTTCAGTGTGTACTTCGGTGGCTCCTCCTCCTCTTCTACCCCTTTACCTGTGGGTGTACCTCAAGGTTCTGTCTTAGGTCTGCTCCTCTTCTCTCTCTATACTCAATCCCTTGGTGCCCTTATCTCTTCCCATGGCTTTCACTATCATCTCTATGCTGACAACTCTCAAATCTACCTCTCTACACCTGTTATCTCTCCTGAAATTCAAGCTAAGATCTCGGCCTGCCTCTCTGACATTGCTTCCTGGATGTCTTACCGCTGCTTGAAGCTGAACATGGCCAAAACTGAACTCCTTGTCTTTCTTCCTAATGCCTCACCTCCTCCTTCCCCTTTCTCAATCTCTGTGGTTAATTCTGTTATCCTTCCTGTCTCTTCGGCACGGAACCTTGGTGTTACCTTTGACTCATCTCTCTCCTTCTCTTTACATATCCAAAACATTGCTAAAACATGCAGTTTCTTTCTTTACAATATCTCCAAGATTCGCCCTTTTCTCTCTGATAACACTACTAAACTGATTGTCCACTCTTTAATCACCTCCTGCCTTGATTACTGTAACCTTCTCCTTGCTGGCCTCCCTGCTAACCACCTCTTTCCTCTCCAGTCTATTCAACATCCTGCAGCTCGTCTGATTTTCCGTCAGTCTCGTTTTTCACACATTACTCCTCTTCTCATGTCACTTCACTGGCTCCCCATCCACTTCCGTATCCAGTTCAAACTCCTCCTTCTAACCTATAAATGTATTCATTCTTCTGCCCCTCATTACCTTTCACCCCTCATCTCTACCTACACCCCCTCTCGCCTACTCCGCTCATCTAATTGTCTTCGTTTATCTATGCCTTTTACTCGTACTGCTAATTCTAGACTTCGCTCCTTTTAACTGGCTGCACCCTTTTCCTGGAATTCTCTATCTGTCTCTGTCCGCCAAGCATCCTCCCTGGCCATCTTCAAATCCAAATTGAAATCCCATTTCTTCACTATTGCTTTTTGTTCCTAACTCGTCCTTTCTTGTTGTCTCCATAAACATTTATTCTTGTCTTGTTAATTGTTATTTGTATTATCTAATTTATTTCATATTTTGTCTTGACTAGATTGTCTGCTCTAACAGGCAGGGACTGTCTCTTTTTATGTTTGTACAGCGCATCGTATGTTGCAGCACTTTATAAATGCTTAGTAATAATAATAATAATAATGATGATGAGGCTGGCGGAAGATTAGTCATGCATCAGCGTGTTGAACAGATTGAAGGGGAGAGAGATGATTCAGAGGGAGGCCAGCGAGGAGTATATGGGCCGTGTTACCAGTGTGGGGCTTCTGCATCCATGCCCCTGCAGTTAGCACAGGAAAGTAGCGCTTTAGCAGGGTGAATGGGCTGCAGGTGCAACTGATGCCACCCACTGATGTGATGATAGTTGCATTCGTGCTGCCAGTGTCAAGGGCGGTTAGTGTGGGTGACTAACGCCCACGCCAACCGCACTGTCCTAGGAATGCCCACGTTCTACCCATTCCCCGCCCCAACACTCACTGCCAGGGTAGCGTGGGATTTTTAGTCTGGGGATCCTGTGCTACGTTTTAGCACGGTGCCGAAACTGCACGCTAACCCTGTGTTACCCTGCTCGTGCGGTCTAGTAAACATGCCTGACTGTGCATTAGTTTTAGCGATACATGAACAGTAAGTGCAAACTCCTGCCACACTTTGGTAAAAAATGTCCCCTTCTCGTTTTATTCTCTATTGGGAATCGGATCAGTTCAGTTCAGGAAGGTTGGAGCACACTGTGATGTTATCAAACAGTTTTACAGCTGCTCTGCCATTGGTTGACTCTGACCCTGCCTTATCTTTGCTTAGTTCCCATTTCTTGCCTTATCTCTTAGAGGGATAAAAATGCCTCTAATGTTCAGCGATGTACTTATTACACAGAAATTAATATGATTGTAACTATGCACATATGTTTTATTTCACTTTTATTTATTGGCTTTGTTACCCATCTTCTTGCCAAGGCACCTGAAATGGTATACAGCATAATCATAAAAATGCAAGCTATATAAATAAATAAATAATAACTATTTAATCCTGTTTTAATGTAAATAATGTAAACATGTTAAATAGTTATATGTAAATCTAGTTCATATGTTTTATGTAAACCGCACTGTTCTGTAACAGTGCGGTAAACCATGTTTATGTAAACCGCACTGATCTGTAATAGCACGGTATAGAAAAACAAATTAATAAATAAAAATTTATTTATTTTATTTATTTATTTACATTCTCTTATATACCGCGCTATTCTGCATCAGTGCGGTTTACATTGAACAAACTGAAATTATATTGAAAAGGGCATTATAACTTGGAGATAACTATTTTATAGGGAACATGGGCTATGGAGGGTTAAGTGGCTTGCCCAAGACCACAAGGAGCACCTGTGGGACTAGAAACCCCAGTCCTTTCGGCCCAAGGTTGCTGTCCTCTAGTGGGATTTGAACCCCCGACCTTCCGGCCTGAAGTAAAATAAATATGAATACCATTGAACCAAACAAACACAATGCCTAGACCTCTAATATCCAACCCACCCTGAAACTCTTCAACCCTCCTACTTCCAAGACATTCCTACTCTCAACAAAAAACATCCTCCAAATGTCTGTACCAAACAAAGTATGCATCATGAAATGTACACATATCTTGAGGGGTATTTTTCTTCCTATTTTTTGATTGGGAAAGTCAGATTAGAGCAAATGCCTTGTTGCCTTGTTTTCAACTGGGCCTTAGAGACACATAGAAAACAGGTGTTAAGAGGTGAGTTTGGCATCCCAAGACTCCTGGTGACTCACAAGAGCCTATCCATTAAAGCTTATTATTTGCAAAAAATAGCATGCCATCACTAAGGTCTGTATGCTAAATCTGTCTCAGAAAATGTTAGCAGGGATATGCTAAAACGAGAGTGTTCCCAAATATTAAGAAAGGGCTATCATATGCAAAGTAGGCTACAGTAGGCATGCAAAAATAGAATGGGACATTCTCCTGTGGAGCACTGGACAAGTGAGAGAAGGAGGCGAGGGACAGTTTGACAGAGACAGAACAGAAGAGAAATAACTATAAACACACACGAGCACTTGAAGACTTTAAAAGATCGTTCAGATTTTTCAAATATTTCTTTTAAATATTCAAAAGCATTTGTGTAGTCCTCAGTGGCAACAATACTTTAAAAAAAATAGCAGCCTTTATACTTACAGTATAACTGTGGATGTTTAAGTCACTTTATGCTCAAAGTTATACATCTAATAAAGGGGTATGTTTTGGAGCATAGCCTTGGGCAAGTTATTTAACCCTCTGTTGCTCAGAAAAAATCCAAGTTATCAATGTATGTGTTTAATGTACATTACCAAGTTTAAGTTATAATGTAAACCGTTTTGATTGAAATGATAAAGTGGTATAAAAAACCCCCAAACCCTGTTAAATAAATAAATAGAAAAGGTGGGAAGAAATATTTTCAGCAGTGAAGTTAATTTGCAGAAAACTCATGGAAGTAATTTTAGAAGGCTTGCCCTACAACATCAGCAGCACATAAGGCCAGTCCAAGGGTTTCTGCCACCCTAGGCTGAATCCCCAGCCGTCCCACCTGCCCCATGTGTACTATGCTGCCCTCTCTCCCTCCCCCATGCTGATCTGTGCTGTCCTGCTGCCACTGATTCCAGCAGCGGGCAGCTCACCGTCAGGGCTGCTGCTGCCGAGCCTAGTTGCCCGGAATCAGTGGCAACAAGGGGGCAGCATCGCTGTTCAGCACGCAAGAGTGCGGCACAGCTGGGTGCATGGGGAGGGGGGGCAGCAGGCCATGTGTGTCAAAGCACATAGCCTGCCACCCACAGAAGTCTGATGCCCTAGGCGGCAGTCTAGCCTACCTAGTGGACGGACTGGCCCTGGCTGTACAAATAGATATCTACAAAACTACCTGTCAGCAGCACCCAAAGTCACATATGCCTCTCCACAGCATGTTATTTTGAAAGCTGTGGGTCAGCCACATGGTGGAGATGTTGATAAATGGATGTGGTAAAATAATGTGTGGGCAGCAGATGTGCATAGGAGATGGCACCTGTGCAGGATCTGGTTTGCCAGACACATGTGAATACTGCTCATGAGCGGGTAGCAGAATATGCAGCACAAGTGCTCTATAGAGTACATGCAGAGATTGCCAAAGTAGCCAGACTCTATATACAGAGTGGCAGTGGTGCTTCTGCACCATACTGATGTGCACCTCATTGCTCCTGTGCGCATATATTACCAGAGGTGCAGACCACTGCCTAAAGGTATGAATATTGGCCCCTTATGTTTTTATGTGCCCCAACCCCAAAATAAATCTATCTTCAGCAACTGCCCTACCTCCCAAAACTAGCCCCCTGCAACCACCACAGCATGCCTGAAACTGCCCCATCTATCAAAACTAGGCTCCTCGCAACTGCCCACTAGTACCAGCTAACTAGTCCACAGATACAGACACACAACCCACACACCAGTAATAGACGTGCTGATGATACACACACATACACAAGAATTGTAAATAATTCCCTATCCTTGATGGATGTATTTTACTTATTCTCATCTATCTTTCATTTTCTTTGTTATTGTTAATTCTACTGTAAAACTACTTACTGAAGATATAATGAGGCATATTTAATTTAATTTAATTCATTTTAATACATCCATTTATATCCTGCTTATACCTCCAGGTTCTAGGTGGGTTACAAAAGTTAAAAAGGGTACTTAAAGCACAATACAACCGTTACAATTTAATTTCATACAGATAATGTGTCTGGCCATTTTACAGAGTGTTTGCAGTTCTCTAATCCTCCTCTCCAGGTGAGTGAGCCTGCTTCAAGTGTAACTAAGGGCACAGACTGTGGGTAGTGATTAGCCAATGGACAGACTCTGGAGGTAGAACACTGGAAAGCAGCTCTAGGCAAAGGGAGGGAGGAAGTGAGCTGGAGGAAGGTTCTGTGCTGTAGAAATAAAGTTTTTACTTGTGGTGGAGGGCAGTGGAGAAATGACACCCCCACAAAAAAATGCCCCAATTCATTTCTATGGGAGACCAGTTCTAACAGCTGCAGCATACATACATTCATTCATTCACTTTAACATAGTGATGAAGGAATTGCACCTTTCAAACTGCCCTCCCCTCTCATCTCCTCTCCCAGTCACAGAGAGCCACACAGATATAGATGCACATATACAAATTCACATACCAAGGATGCATGCAAACACACATACCAACACATGCACAGACACATGTGTACAGCCATACAGTATTGTGACAGTACAGTACTTCCTAAGAAATCCTGTCAAACGCAGAGCCCCTTGCAACATAGGTGCAGGACTATATGGGAATTTCCTTCAACATCTGGCAGGGAGCAGCAACTTTAATAAGCTGCATTGGGGAACAAAAACTGTAGGAACCCTCCCCCCCCCACTGCTACACACACACACACACACACACACACATGTATGAACAGCCTCTTAAAATTGCTGCTCCTGTAACGAAAGCATAACTGGTTCATTACCACAGGTCAGATCCCCCTTCTGAATACTGCCCTGACCTTGGTTATCCCTGTGCCAATCTCATACTCTACCTTGTCCCTTACCCCCAAATCAGAGTATCCAAGCCCCTCTCTCCCCATAGCAGCTCTGATCAGACCCCCAAAGCAGCTCTAAACCCTCTCCTCCCCAGGGGCACCCCAAATCAAAATGTCTTCTACCCATCCTGTCCAACAACCATAACCCATGTAGTGACTCCCCCTGGAAGACCGCACCCTCCATGCTCCAATCCATAAGCATACTGGGGGTCATCGGAGGACAGTGGGAGCAGGAGTGATGCCCACTTCCTCCTGCTCCTGCAGTTTGATTCAAAATGGTGCCAATGACCCTTAACACTAATCTCTCAGTACTCACAGTACCATAAAGTGATCATCGGTGCCATTTTGGATCAGATTATATGCTGAACAAGAATGAGTGGTCATCACTCCTGCTCCCACCCTTCAGTAATGATCTCCAGTAAGCCTGGGGTGGGGGATTTGGTGGTGGGGTGTGTGGTCTGTTGAGGGGGCCACCAGGAGGATTATAGCTACTGGGAGGATCAAATAGAGGGCATTTTGTTGTGGGAGGCCCTGGGGGAGGGAGATCGGAGCTGCCTGAGGAGGAGAGACTTGGGAAATGTCCTTCTGGGGAGGGATCTGAGTTGCTTTGGGGGCCTGGTTGCAGGATTCAGAGCTGCTTTGGGTGGAGGGCAGCTTGGATACTGTGCTTTGGGTGGTAGGGGAGCAGGCAGAGTCTGAGGTTAGCAGAGGGGTGTACCCAAGATCGGGGGCCCAAACTTGGCATTTACAGCTGCCCCTGCAAGAAGACACTTATTTGTGCCTAGGGGCAGGTGTAAATACTGACGTATAAAAATTGACAATGATATGTGGATGCCCTCTATGAAATGGGGAATCTACTTCTGCATTTTAGGCCCACCCAAACCACTCCATCTCCTGGCCCCACTGCTTCCCCAGGAAATGTACACATTCTAAAATGGCATTTACACACGTAAATTCGGCTTTTAAAATGTGGGAATGCTTCTAAAATAAGCCCCTTGATTCTTTTGCTGTACTCAAAAAAAGTATGGGGGGCACTTTCAAAGGCATTTACATGGTTTGCAGACCTGAAAATCATGTAAATGCCGCTCTGTGGGATATTCAGTGGCGCTAGCATAGTTAGTAGCACTGAATATTGCTGGGTGCCGCTGCTATACAGCCTGATGCTAGGCGGTTAGCATCAGCGCATTCTAGGGTGGAGCAGAGGTGGCACTCATTGCTAATTATGGCCCACAAACATTGTTTTTGGGACCAGGAGAGTGATATGTTTGAAAATTATCTATTTTGCAGGACATTCTAGATAGATTTAGTTCAAAGTAAACTTGGAGTACCTTTTGGAAAATTCTAGAACTTTCTAGAGCTTTGCAATACTTTTGGAACTTTGTATAACTTTTGAGAACTTTTAATAAAAGCCTTTTGGTGACCGTTATAATGTCACTTCCGCCTCGCATCTTTATAAACAACAGATTTGTGTGGAGTCAGCACAGTCGTTCAGCAGCCTCCTTACTGACTAGAAACCTAGGAGCAAGCAGCAACAATATGTGTCTTAAGCTCACCAGTTTATTTTCATTCTAGCTTCTTAAGTGGACTGACATGGTATCAAGAGGATGCAAGCATCCAGCAGACAAATTTTGCTATGTCTGTGGTGATTTTATCAAGACAAGAGTGAAAAAGTGAAAGAATTTGCCAAGATATGTGAAGATTACAAGGCATATTTCGGCATGCCTGTTGGGGATCAGGCAACCCTGAGTACCTCATTTCACTTGCGAGCACTGCAAGAAAATTCTGGAAGATTAGATGGACAATTGATACTGGCTCAGACTGCAGCATTTTATGTTATAAAATCTTTATTGTTACTGATTTTTTACATAATGTATGAAGTATGTTGCAAGAACATCATTAATTTAAATTAATTTTATCATCATAATTATAAATATATATAATTCTTTTTTATTTTTTATTTTCACGTTTTTATTTTTTCTTTGGCAGGATGGTACAGAGGGGAAAAGAGAGTCATGAAGTTCGCTAGCCCAAGAATTTGGCGGGAATCCATTGACCACTTGAGCAATTGCTACTTCTGCATGGTGGATCCTTCCAAACGGATTGGCAAGAATGCTCCTTCTGTCATGTATCCAAGCATTCCTTCATCCATTGCCCCGATGCCACACTGCCCAGAGCTCCCTGCACCCACTACTCCGCAGAGAAAGCTGCTATCTTCAGAAGAAAGCAGCAATTCACAAAACGAAGAAGACGTTGCATATCTAGATTACAATATCAGAGGTGGAGCTGAGGAGAGAAACCCTTACTACCCAAACCAAAATGACATCAACGACTTGGTCAGAGATCTTGGTCTCACCAAGTCCAATGCCCAACTTTTGATGTCCAGGTTCAAGCAGTGGAACTTGTTGGATGAAAGTGTGCAAGTTACAGGTCAGAGGAAGTGTCACCACACTTTTTCTAGCTTCTTCACTAGTCAAGTTGGGATCTGCTTTTGCCACAGTGTGACCAGTCTGTTCGACACTATCGGAATTGCATATAACCTGAAGGAATGGCGCTTGTTCATTGACAGCTCTTCCAGGAGCCTCAAAACCGTGCTGCTACATAACGAGAACAAGTACTAGTCTCTTCCCCTAGCTCACTCAGTGAGCCTCAAAGAAGATTACAGCAGTGTCAAGACTTTGCTAAAAGCCTTGAACTATGCTGAGTACAGCTGGGAGGTTATCAGAGCCTTTAAAATGGTGCCATTTCTGATGGGTCTCCAAAGAGGTTTTGCCAAGTTTCCCTGCTATTTTTGTCTTTGGGACATCAGGGATACTGCGACACACTACCACAGATGGGACTGGCCACAGCAAACTGAATTTTCTATTGGGACAAAGAATGTGAAGTGGGAGTCACTGGTGGAACCACAGAAGGTGCTGATATCCACCAGTGCACTTCAAATTGGGTCTTATGAAACAATTTATCACAGCTCTAGAGAAAGAGTCGACAGCCTTCAAGTACCTTCAAGACTGATTAAAACCATTGCTGGAACCCAGAAACCCTAGCAAGCCCAAAAATGTTAATACAGACCCAACCCTAGTCCTGTTGATGCCAATGGACCCACTACCAGAGCCCCAGCTTAGCAGAGCACCAATTAGCAAATGAGAAAAAAGAGCACAATTTCAAACCTTGAACACCCTAGGGTAATGGTACCTCTTCCTTCCAATTACCACCCCTCTCTTTGGCCAGCACTGTGCTCCAATCTCTGCCAATCCTCAATCTCACAGGTGGGAAGGGTTATGTTTTCCCTCATTATACCTAGGGCTTATCGTTTACTGAGATAGATCTTACGGGACTGAGACAGGCAAAATATAAGTGTTTCTCCTCCTCCTTTCAAACTCTTCAGGCTGTATGTCGTCTAAGGGTTATTGGAAAAATGACAATAAATGGAGGTGAGCCTTCCATCTTGCCATCCCCCTGCTGCCACCCCCTATCCCCATTGCCCCCTCTACTTCATTCTCCGGGGCCTGTAGTGGCAGCAGTGACACTGCATAAATTAGAATTCTGCTTTAGAGAGGGACAGAAGCAGCAGGTCATAGAAGGCAGGATAGTGATGCAACACCATTTAGTTCAGATAAGCATTGCATTGTGGTTTCAATGCCATTGTCGCTGCAGTAGGTCCCAGAGAGGAGCCATCAGTGGAGTGCCCCCAGAATGAATATAAATGATTAATAATAATAGTAGTAGTAGTAGAATGTCAGTGTTCTTGGTGTCTACCTAGTTCACATAATGGTAGTGCTGGCTCTGGCCCTTGTGGTAAGGGATAAGGAGATCAAAGAGGTAAAGAGGTTGGGCTATGTGAAGAACTTTATAAACTGCAAGGAGGGTTTTATAACGGATTCTTATTGAGAATAGTAGCCAATATAGGTATTTTAGGATCGGTGTTATGTGTTCATATTTCTTTATTCCTGTTATGAGTCTGGCAACAGCATTCTGAAGTAATTGTAATCTATGGATTTGGGTTTGTGATAGTCCATAATAGAGGGAGTTGCAGTAATCTATATATAGCTCCCCTTTCTGTATGCTCCAAGTAGATACTGAAGAACTGCTAGGCAAACAAGGGAGCATCAGAGTCCACCCTTTCAGCAAGGTAGTTTTCTAGTTTTGTGAAAAGCATGAGACAGGCATGATTGCCTCCTGTCTTCTTCTGATAGGCACAGCTCTCAGCTGCTTTTTCTTAGAGGCCTGTTTAATGTCCTGATAACAGTGTTTTGTTTGTACTATTGCCCTAAGGGTGACTCCAAGGCTGCTGACCTTAGATGCAATTATTTCCAAATGTGCTCCTTTGCTGTCAGGGATTTTCTTGTGGCATCTCTGTCAATGAGTACAATAAAATTTTCTAGGACTAGCTCTTGAACTTTGTTGTTTTCTTCCTGAGTGAAGTGCCATATTCATCATTAGGGTTGCCAACTGGCTCCAGATGCACCGATAGGCTTGATCCAGTCCTGGGCAATGCTCCCGCTAACCTGCGCTGGGTCTGCCACCAACATTCCTGCCGGCGGGGGAAGGTGCAGAAACAACGCTCTGCCCCTCCCCGCACTGGCAGGAATGCTGGCGGAGGACCCGGCGCAGATTAAAGAGAACATTGTGAGGGTGCTACGGCGTGTGTTAGACCCAGCGCAGGTTAGCGGGAACATTGGTTCTAGGTTTACCCCCATCGCATGCAGGGACATGTATTCTGATTCCCTGCATGCCTAGAGTAAACCCAGGACAGGGTCAAGCCTGTTGGGCACATCTGGAGTCAGTTGGCAACCCTATTCATTAGCAAAGTTGTGCCTTTGCTGCTTCAGTTTATAGTGCAACCTGCTGCAGTTCCAATTCTACTATCACCACAACTTCCTCTTCTTCTTCAGTGACATATATCATCACCGGGCCTGATCTGAGCTTTATAGGGCACTTCTTGCATCTCTTTGGCCTAACTGCTGTGGCTGTGCCCTTGCTCCAGCATTTCCTCGTCCTTCTTCACCTCTTCCTGAACTGGTATAGTCTTCCTTCCTCTTGTTTCTGGTCTCTTGTTGACAATCCCACCCCGCTCCTTCTCCCCTCTGCTATATTTACCAATACTTTTACTTCTCATGTGCTTTCCATGCCCATATGTATGCACAGTCAGTCTGCTTTCACTGCTCCATTCTATCCCAACCACTTTGTCTCACTTCGTTCTTTCAAGATCCAAGCTTACACAGAAGACTGGTGAACAGAAATTTATACTCACTCCATTACTTCAACCTCCTACTCACAGACCTGTAACAATGAATAAACAATGAAAAGGTATTATGCAAAAGGCATACAAGGCACATGACAAACCACTCAGGTGTTTTTTTTTTCTTCTGCTTATTTATTTATTCATTTATTTACTGTATTTGATGAAATGTGTTCATGAAGTGATTTACAACAGAAAACAATTAACAAATTCTACATAATCCTACTAGAGAACTCTTTAGATATGTTTAATTACTGGTTGACTTGTAAAATGTTCCATGTATATGATGTTCAATTGTTCTATGTAAAACGCTTTGACACCTTGAAAGGTGGTATGTAAAACCAGCTAACTGACTAAATAAATCACATTAAAAATGACTACATATGCTACCATTCATCCACACTAAACAACATCTTCTCTTCAAATTTCAAATGTAGCAATCCCCAAATGCCATCTGCTGCAGCCAAGATTTTACTAATTTGTGAAAATGCAAATAATTAGATTCAAAGTGAATTTCTTCAGGCAACCTGCTCCACCAAATGGCCTTACAACAGAAAATGGTCTATTCCTAGTCCACTAGATAGCAAACAGGAGCAAGTCGTCAAGTAATAGTTCAAATTCTTTATTCAGGGTGTGGCTACACTGTACCCCTGAATAAAGAATTTGAACCATTATTTGACAAATCACTCCTGTTTGGTAGTCTGTGTTTCTGGGAGTTCTTGGTTTGCTTCCAGATTGGACTATACTAGTCTGCTGCAGAAGGACAGACTTAACAGAAAGAACATGTAACAAATTACCTGCAGCTGATCGCAAATTACAATTAGGTTGATAAGCAATTACCCTATCACTCAAGTACTTGGGTGCCTATTAGGGTGGTCCATAAAAATGAATTCCTGAATTCCTTTGCTCCCTGGCCTGATTCTGGTTCCATTTAGGTAGAAAACACTGTGTACAAAGTTTTAAGCCAATCAAATAATATTTAGGGGTGGCTCAACAAGTCTTGAGATTTCCCCCTGGGAGCAGATGACGAAATGTTGCATCATCTTGTATCATCCACTCAGTTCCACGCTGATTACATTTGATTACGTCATATTTGAACTAATCTCGTCTCTGAGAGGTGGCAAAGACATTGTACTATTATCTTTGTATCTTTATTCTTTTCAGATGGCGAAAAAACGTGGTTTTTATCTCATTGAAGAAATGTCCACCACAATTCTGGGGGCCAAGCTCCCCAGCAAGGAGCAAGTGTTAAGTGTATTTTTACATCACCATATGACATTAAACAAAGGCGTTAGTGAAAGTGCATCTATTGTAACAAGTGAAGTAGAAGCTTACTGGGAAAAGGCCAGGCTTCCTGTTCAAAGAAATGACAAAATTCAAGAAAAAGTAAAGAAATTGTTCAATCAGTGGAAACTTTTGAAGAAAAACAAAGGGAGAGGAGGGAAACAAGAGGCAAATGAAAAAGAATTCCAGGTTGCAATGAAAAACCTATTTGATGTGGCGCATGCCAATGCAATGTCTTTAATTCATATTCAAGAAGACAAAGAATTCTTAATAGCGCAACGAGAACCAGGGCGCCGCGGCTCAATGTGCGTGATGGACAAGAAACTTGCCAACACGGAAGCAAGATCGCAACAGCGAGAAGAAGAACTGAAAAGGCGCAGACAAAAACATGTTGCCGAAGCCGAGGCAACTACAAGCCAAGTTCAGCTGGAAGGATCTTCTTCCTCAGCAGAGTCAGGTGAAGACTCGTCGACATCTGTGGATTCAGATAACGGACAGAAGAAAGCAACTCCACAAACGAAGCAGTTTCGACCTAACAATGTCTGGACCCCAGAGCTTACAGCAGCCCTGGATCGGACAGGGACAACAGATCGCAATGCTCTGTTTGTGGTAGCTGAAACCGCCAGAAGTCTGGGACATTATCCTGGGGAGCGCAATATCAGCCGCTCCAGCGTCAAGCGCCATAGAGAAAAGCACCATCAGCAACAATGGACGGACCTGCACAACGCATTCAAAGCCGAAGGCAAAACATGCATTGTGCATTGGGATAGCAAGTTATTGCCATCTCTCCTCTGTTCAACCACATCCGTTGACCGCCTTCCAGTTTTGATAACGGCTGTCTCCACTGGAGAAACACAACTTCTTGGTGTACCAAAACTGACATCAGGAACGGGCGAGAATCAAGCTGCAGCAGTTTATGAACTGTTACAGGAATGGTGTTTGGATGAAAAGGTTGCAGGCTTCTGCTTTGATACAACTGCATCGAACACGGGACGTCGATCAGGAGCGTGCATTCTTCTAGAACCGAGACTCCGTCGCACAGTCCTTCATTTGGCATGCCGCCATCACATTTACAAAATAATTCTTGGTGCAGTATTCTCTACATGCTCTGGAGCTTCATCGGGTCCCGATGTCCAACTCTTTTGCCGGTTCCAAAAGAATTGGGGCTCCCTTGACAAGTCCAACTATCAAACTGGAAAAGACTTGGAGGTGCTGCAACCTGACAGGGATCGCATCATGAAGTTTGCGGAATCCAAGTTGGCACAGGGCAATCACCGAGATGATTACCTGGAGTTCTTGGAGTTAACGATTGTCTGCCTTGGAGGGAATCTTCCTAGTTTCAATTTCAAGAAACCCGGAGCTTTCCATCATGCCAGATGGATGGCAAAAGTCTTGTACTGTCTCAAGATTTGGATGTTCTGAGGACAACTCAAAGATCTTACCCAACAGGAGGAGTCCTGTGTTCGTGATGTGAGCATTTTCTCCATCCTGATTCATGTGGAAGCCTGGTTTTCTGCCCCTGATGCCGCAGTTGCTCCTCGAACAGATTTGGAGATGCTGAAGAAACTACACTCTTACCACAATGACCGTGTTGGAAGAGTGGCCAGAGACAAACTGCAACAGCATCTGTGGTATGTGTCAGAGAAGCTTGTGGCACTGTCACTGTTCGATGAAGCTGTTTCAGCACCGACAAAGCGGGCCATAGTGTCGGCCATGATCCCGGCAGAATCAGATGAAAGCGATGAGGATGATGACGAAGACGAAGATCCCCCAAAGCGGGTCGAATTGAAAAGTTCCATGATTCCACCACTTGATTCTTTTGCAACTCGCAAGTCAATCCGTTTCCTGAAACACCTCGACATCAACAGTGATTTTCTTAATGCAGACCCAGAAGACTGGGAAGAGAATGCATCATTCAAAGACAGTCTGAAGAAAGTAAAAAATCTTCCAGTGATCAACGATGTGGCTGAGCGAGGGGTCAAACTCACTGAGGAGTTCAACGGTCGACACACCACAAAAGAGCAACTCCAGTTCCTTCTGGGTGTTGTCTCACAACACCGTAAGATGTTCCCCACATCGTCAAAGTCCTTACTAGCATCTGGACCACATTGAGTGCTTGGCAAGCATGATACCCCCGTCTATGAGCGGATAATACCCAGTGGTCTGACGAACCCTGGGGGGGGGATCCAGGGGCCTGATAGATAGGGACCTTGAGCCACCCCTAAATATTATTTGATTGGCTTCAAACGTTGCACACATTGTTTTCTACATAAATGGAACCAGAATCAGGCCAGGGAGCAAAGAAATTCCTACTTTTATTTTTTCTCCTATGGCAGTGGACCACCCTAGTGCCTATGCATGAAGAGATTTAAAAACCAAGGTCCTGATATCCAAAGGCATTTACATGGCTTGTAGACCTGCAAACCATGTACATGCCAGTTAGCAGGATATTCAGCGGGTGCTGTCATTACACGCCCCCATGCTAAGTGGTTAGCATCAGGCATGTCATGGGCATTCTGGGGTGGAATGGAGGCGTCACTTGTCACTAACTGAGCAGCGGTGATATTGAGCCACTATCTGGTTAGCAGTCCATGAGTAAAGTCAAGTGTGATAAAGGCTGGTCTAACTTTACCTGCGGAAGCTAACCGGGCAGTGGCTCCATATCGCTGCTGCTCAGTTAGCTTCCGGGGACTGAGGCTACCCCAGATATTCAATGAAATCTTTGATTGCTTTTAAAGGTACATGGGGAATGAAGACCTTAATAATTTTCATTTCTTCCAAATACGTACTTGGGGGTCAGTTTTGAAATCCCACGGGCAGTTTGAATGCAGAAGGTACTTTGTACTCACAGGTCTGCAGGTAAGTTTTCAGAGTTTCCCTTTTGAAAATCCTATGTAGCATACACAACACAGGATCTTATGCACCTGGATACCTTATTCTGTCCCTGACAGCAATTGCAGAGTAGGGCGGTGGGGCACCGAGAGAGTGGTGGGGTGGAATCCCCCCAGGTATCCAGGGGCACACCAGGCCATCTGGCTTCCGTGGTGCAGAATTGGGTCTTAACAGGCCCATCCTGCTCTAGGGGGCATGTTTACTAAAAGCCGTACAATTGCGTGCCGCACAATAGCGCACGGAAACGCGGCACTCAAACGCTCAGAAACGCTCTTAAACGCCCCGCACAAGTGCGCTTGGGCCCCGCACAATTGCGCGCCGCACTAACGTGCCCCGCAAAAGTACCCGGCCCGCAAATGTCCGATAGAGGCGTGGAAAGGCATTCTGAGGGCGGAGGAAGGCTCCCGAGGGGCGGAGAGACGGGGTCAATGGGCGGGGAAGGGGAGGGGAGAGGCTCCCCGCACAGTATCGGGGACGAATTTGCAGGTTAAAAATAGCGCGAGTGAAACACTCACGGTAGAGGGCATTTAAAGGGAAGAGAAAACCATTTCCGTCAGCAATGTACAGGGAAACCGGGGAAACCTGCAAAACGTGAGCAGTGTGATACATGTGCACAGAACAAAAGTGCAAATAAAGATAGAAAAAGACCCAAACAAACATATTAAAAATAGGAAGTCAGCTGGGGAACCCTGATATTAATGGGCAAACATAAGAAACACACCCAGGAAAGCTCCAAAAAAATGAAATGAAGTATGGAAGGGGCTACGGAGCGGAGACCCTTCCAAAAACCATTTCCTTTTTTCTGAGCCTTCCTGGGAGTGTTTGCTATGGTTGCCCATTAATATCACTGTTGCCCAGCTTGGATATATTTATCCCCAGTTCGTCGTGGTCGGTTGAGGGGTTTATTTGCACGTTTGTCACCAGACAAGGTGACTGAGCCCACAGTACAAATGTGCAGAGCAGGGTTTGTGACTCATTTGGTCAGGTTTCCCACCCCCAGGGACTGCACTATCACTGTGGCCACAGTGTGGTGCAGCAGACAGAGGCAGTACCTCTAGGACCAGAGGGTCACAGGTTCAAATCCAAGCTAGGGCTCCTGCCAACCCAGTCCCCATATTTTACCCACCACTAAACAGAGATAGTAAAGACACTCCTTTATTGCAGAGAACATAAGCATGGTTCACACACCCATTTTGTACCCAACACCGCACACACACCATAACAATGGGCATTACCGACAGCCGAGTCCCCCAAATGCAGTCCTGGAGTGCCACAACTCAATCAGGTCATATGCTTTTCCAAGATACGGACATGCCAGCATGTTGGCGGTAGGGTACAGGTGGTGGAGGGGGCAGTGGCTGCTAGCCACAGAAGACAGTGGCCGAGCCATGTGCAGGCTGGCACGTCCACTGCAACATAGGCCCTGTCAGATGTACAGTCATGGACTTCCCAGGGAATTCAGCACATCTGTGGTAACACAGTGGTGCAGTGCACACAGACAGTGTGTGCAGGAGCAAAAGGTCACAGGTTCAAAGCCCAGCTGGGGCTACTGCCAATCCTGTCCACATATTTTCCCCACAACTAAACCATGTTAGTAAGGGCAATCCTTTATTGCTGGGGATATACGCATTGGTCATACGCCTATCTTTTACACCACCAAGCACAGACACCATGACCAGGGGCAGTACCTAGAGCAGAGTCTCACAAATGCAGTCCTGGAGGACCACACACCATTCAGGTTCCATGCTGCCACTCATACAAATAACCGTGCTGTATATCTATGCACCACCCCCATGGCATGTAGATGTAGCTCATGCATATTCATGAGGGACAGCAGGAAACCCCAACCAGTGTATTGCAAACCTGGACTGGATTTGGGAACCTCTGCCGTACAGCAGCAGCCAACAGGGACAGACACACCCACACCCACACCCACAGGCCCCATTGGCCAATGCCTCCTGGTGAGGCAGGACATTGGGCCCTGCGTGCATCTCCCAATACCAGCACTTGCATACCTTAGCAATGTCACCCTACACCAGGGTATATGGTACACAGCTCTCAAACGTTTGCTATGAGTACTGGCAGATAGATATCCCTACGTTACGCACAGTCTGCTCTATGAGCTCCATCATAATAATCTATCTGATGTCTGCGGTGTGTGCGTCAGGTCTGGCCCCTGACAGTGTTTACCACCCTAGGGAGGGACCCCCAATGGTATTGCATACCATACCCATGCCTGTACTGTGCCCAGGACTGGTGTGGTGGGCAAGGATTCTGAACCCCTCTATAGTAGCACAATGCTGGCATACGTGTGGGAGTGTGTGTCTGTCTATACAGTGTGTGTTGGCTGCAAACACTGTCCACAGTTTTGGCCTGATGATGTGCATAATGAGCAGCATGGTACCATGGGTATAGCTCAGACAGGGTGGGCTGGCCAGGATGCATCTGCACAGGGCATAGGGCACTGGCAGGGACATTGTAGTGGCCGTCCACCACCTCCACAGACAGGGTGACCTCTGTATGTGCTGCTGGGCTTTCACTCCACCCTGACTGTGCAGTGATGGCAGCATGGCTAGGCACCCCCATAGTGCTTCATAGCACTTTCCTCATGTGATATATATGGGTCACCTGTTGGGGCCTAGTCACTGATGTATCTGCTTGTGTGTGCTGCCATCCCAGTTGTGGGTGCATGCATTTCCAGTGGGACTAACCAGCAGACTGTTCACAGCTGGTATGTGCCCTGCTGGAGTGCCTTGCAGGGTGCAGTGGCTGATGGCTTGATGCAGGGGAATATCAGATAGTGGTGGGGTGCATCTTAGCATATCCAGGCCTACTGTCTGTCTGATATTGTGGTCTGGGTGTGTGTGGGGCTGCTTGGACTGCCCTGTAGGGTGTCTGTTCCCCAACAGGACTGGGGTTGATGGTCCACTCTACTGCCATCATTGCGGGGGGGGGGTGGTGTATAATGGGGATCTGTTGATAGGAGACCCTGCCTGTTTGCCACCCTCAGCTGGGGGGGGGGGGTTGGTGGTACATGGCCCACCTAGGGGTCTGTGGGGTTTCCCCTGACTGAGACAGACAGAGATATCCAAGGTGTTCCTGCAGAAACTCACAGATTATGACTGTTTTGGAGCTCTGCCATGGCCTCTCTCAGCTGTGGACCTGGTCCAGGGCGCCTCATTGCACACTCAGGGTGAGCACAGTTCCCGCACAGTGTGACTGTGTGTAGCTACTCTGTGCAAATTAAACACCCGGTCAGTACCTCCTACCAGGCCAAGGTGCTGTGTGGGTGCACACGGACACGTCCCCCTACCAGGCCGGGGAGCTGTTGGGGTGCATTCCCCATCTTGTGTTCATCTGTGGACAGCTGATTTGCATGTGCAGTGCATCATGGGTATGGGTGGCCTAACCCTATCCTGGTTCCCACAGCAGACTGTCTGTGTGGTGACATGCAGGCTCTCTGCAGCCAGCTAGGGGCTTGCTGGCAACTATATAGCTGTAGCCCAATGGTTACTTCACTGCCTGTGGAGCCAGCGGTAATGGGTTCGAGCCCACAGTGGGGTTCTTTGATAGGGTTGTCCAAAGCTTTTTTTAGATTTAATGTACATATGTTGCTGCCATCAAACACACCCTCAGTGTACTGTACCCATAAGGTGCCTCTGAGGGTGCTTTATAGGGCACCCTATAGGGCACCTTATGGTTGCCGTCCATATAAGGTGCACTATACATTATCCTGTGACGCAACATATATGGTGCCCTATAGGGGACATTCAAGGGTGCCTTGGCGGACAGTGAACTTTAACATGTGCCTTATGGGCCGCCTTATGTTAACACGCTTTGTGCGTGCGTTTGCTAGTAGTGATAACTGAAATAAAAATAGCTTGCCCCCTACAGCACTCATCCACATAATACACACTGCCTCAGTGAGCCTTCTTCATTGGGCACTGTGGGGGATTGAACCCCTGCTCTCTGCACCATTGGTCAGTGTCTTAACCATTGCGCTGTGGCTCTGTTCCTATGCTTGGGCATCTGCGCACCGCCTTATGCCGCCCAAACCTAACAGTGCACCGCCTTATGCCGCCTGAGATTAACAGTGCACCGCCTTATGCCGCCCAAAATTAACAGTGCACCGCCTTATGCCGCCCAAAATTAATATGCCTCCTAAAGCACTTTTACCCATTACAGTTAATGCCTCAGCCAG
Source organism: Ichthyophis bannanicus (assembly GCA_033557465.1). NCBI lineage: Eukaryota > Metazoa > Chordata > Amphibia > Gymnophiona > Ichthyophiidae > Ichthyophis > Ichthyophis bannanicus. Next base: position 1,197,992,371 of record CM066032.1, on the reverse strand, counting down.
CCCTTTTTGTTGTGCACAATGGGGAATTGAACCCATGGCAGCTGCACCCACAGTCAGTGTTTTAACCATTGTACTATGGCTCTGCTCCTTTGTGTGTGCACATCAGGCGCCACTTAGCCTTCCCACGCACTATTGTGCCCCGCGCAAATGTGCGATCGCTTACCCCGTTTTTATTCTTTTCTCTGCCTGAACCGCCCACTCCTTATATGGCACAGGCACACTACCACGGCCCCGCACATTAGGAATGTTTAGTAAACAGACCCCTAGGGCATCCAGACGGCACAGATGTGCCCTTTCTAGGATCGGGCTCACATTGTTTTGACAAAACAAAGTACAAGCAGAAAAAGCAAGACACAATCTTCTGCAAGTACTTTTTCCCTGAGCAAGAATCAGACCACAGAAATGTTGGGTAGCAGAATTGTGTCGAGAAAGTAATCATCATACATCCTTCAAACTGTACGAGCAAGACAAGGTAGGCCCAAGGTTATCTGCCGCCCTAGGCAAACTTTCAGCTGTGTGCCATCTCCCCCTCCTGGCGGCTCAAGGCTTTACTGCCCCCCTCCCCCCCACTACAGTTCAGCATCTCTCTCCTGCCTCCTCCCATCAAGGTCTGTCCCTCAAAACTTACAGGTACAGTTTCTTCCTTCCCTATATTTGTGACAAAGTCAGCGCTAAAAGAGAAAATGAATCGGGTTGGCAACAAAAGGTTCTAGTTTGATGGCTTTGCATAACCTGGCAGAAATTCAGAACCGTACTGCCCCAAAACTTGGACCACCCCTGGTACTACACTGAGGAGGTTACTTGAGTGGGGTTATGTGGCATTTGCACATCAAATAATTGGTTTACACATGTAATAGCCCTGCATGTGGAAATAACGAATGTAGGAAAGCCACTACTCAAGTGACATGCAGAAGCTTGAAAGGGGCCCAATATTCGAAGCAATTAACGCAGTTAGCAGATCTGATAACCACATTAATCGCAGCGACCAGGAAATTCAGCCAGCTAGCATTGGGTGTTCGGGAATGGAGTGGAGGCAACTACTGCCCGATTATATCTCAGCAATAAAAGCTAGGCACCTTAAAAGCTGTCCTAATGTTTGCCACCAAAGATGACTATCGCCGCTGCCCAGTTAGCTCTGTTGCTATCCAGCTGACCTGGATATTCAATACCAGTGACTGTATATGATCCAGTATTGAATATCTGGGTTTAACCTTCAGCAGCGACGGCTTGCCTCCTTACAAGGGCCGTTGCTGAATATTGGGCCCTAAGTATCTCTTTCCTATTTTGCAATGGCAATATATATGTACTATACAGTAGCTCCAAGCCACGTGCGTCTAACTGCTTGTTTGGGCCAAGGCTTTGCAGAAGCGTTTGAGGGGACAATTGACCTTACCTCAAAAATCCATAAATTAGAATTTTGCAGCTCAGCTCATATCCAGGATCACACAACAGTAGGCCCCCGCCGCCCAATCAGGGCCTACTGTTGTGTGATCCTGGATATGACCTGGATAGAATTACCAGCACCCCCTCACTTAAATTTGGTTGCACAACCGTTGGCAGCGATGACAGCCTCTAAATGTTTCTTTTAGCCATCTATACATTTTGTACATCTATCTGCTGGTAGTTTCTCCCAATCTTCAACTGCGATTTGTTCCAGCTCATAACTGTTTCCAGGATTCCTTTTACCAATGGCAGATTTCAGCTGTTTCCAAAGGTTCTCGATTGGATTGAGATCAGGCTCATTACTGGCCAGTTTAAAATAGTCTGTTTATTCCTTTTTGACCATTTTTTTGTACTTTTGGATGTATGTTTTGGGTCATTGTCCTGCTGGAGGACCCATTACCTTTGACCCAGATCTAGCTTTCTGTCACTGGGTAGCATATTTCACTTAAAAATACCTTGGTAGTCCTCTAACTTCATGATTCCTTTAATACTTTCCAGGCCACCAGTTCCTGAGGCAGCAAAACAGCCCTACAACATTATGGAACCTCCATCATATTTAAATGTAGGAAGGGCATTTTTTTTCCTTATAAACTTCATTTCTTTGCCTGTAAATATATCACTGATTTGCATTTCTAAAAAGCTCATGTTTGGTTTCATCTGTCTACAGAACATTTTCCCAGAAGGACTGAGGTTTCTCAAGGTGGGTTTGGGCAAAGATCAGGTGTGCCTTTTTATGTCTGTCTTTGAGTAGTGAAGTCTTCCTTGGCCTTCGCCCATGAGGTCCTTTTTTGTTTATTGCGTGGCATATGGTGCGGCTCAAAACCACCACTCCATGTTGCTCCAAGTTAGCCTTAAGCCCTTTGGATGTTGTATGTGGTGCTTTTCTAACAGTTCGCACTAACCTTCGAAGATTTCTTAGATTAATTTTCCTCTTCCCACCATGTCCTAGGAGGTTCTTGACAGTTCCATGAGCAGAAAACTTCTTAATAACATTGTGAACTGCAGACACAGGAATCCCAAGATATTTGAAAAGGGCCTTGTACCCCTTTGAAGTTTGATGTTTGGTGATAATGGCTTTTCTGATGGCAGCTCTATTGTCTTCATCATTCGAAAAGAGGAAGGGCAAAAGTGTGTCAACACCCTCACCACTCGCCTCTAGTTTTAGAGGGGCGTGGTTATTGGAGGAACCTTCCCCTATCAGCCTTAGCAGCCTATTTCCTTGTGGTGTCTTCTGGGAAATGTAGTACTGCTAAGATGTGTTTGTGCTTCAGGTAGAAAGTTGTAGTTAAGTCCACCGAGGTAAGGCATATAACAGAAAATTTATTTTGCACAAAAAGATTCAAAGTACCAGATACAGGATTATTCTTGTAGGATTTGCTCAAGGTACAGCAGATTCTTGGCAAAGTAAACAAAAGAACCCAAAAATGGCTGTTTAAAGTCTTCTTACTTTCAGAAGCACAGCCTTTGATAGCAAGGCTGCCACCTTCCTTTTAGTCCTTGCTAATTACAGCATAAAGTCCAAACAAGCTTAATCTTCTGTGGCAGTTTGGCTTCTATCAGCCTCAGTTCCTTCTAGGCTGCATTTCAGGTACAACAGAACTCAAAACAAGAAGCAAACATTCAGACTGCCATCAAAAACTCTCAACAGGCTTTTCACATAACAGAGGAGCAAAGAAACAACTTCTAGCAGGTAAATTGGCTTTTTGCTGTTTCACAGTTCAAACCACAGGTGGATAACAAGCATGAATCACAGCTTCCTGCTTATCCTTAAATTTCAGCAAACTTCCCTTTTAAAAACATATGGGAATTTACCACCACACTGCCTGTTTCTTATGGTTACCTTTTCAAGGAGGATAATTCTTTCAGGGCTGGCTTTTCCTCAAGACTCCATGTCTAAAGCTTGGCACAGAGAGAAATCCATAAGGATGTCTTCTTCCCCCAACTCTGCCACTGGCTCTCCCAGCTGCATGGGTTCTGACTCACCCACCCAGTCAGACTGCTCAGCTGACAACCTCTCGGGTGCTCTGAGAGCTTCTCCACTTCCTGGCTCCAACCTCTGCTGCCAACCTGTTGCAGGGAATTCAGCCCTCTCAGCTCCTGGTAGCTCGGCTCTTCTGCATGAGTCAGCACCTTCCCTACCTCCTTCTCTACTCCAGTCTCTGCCTTCTCCTCTCTCTCCTCCTTTCTTCCTGTCTGTATACTCTAGCATAGGCTTATACCTCCAGGGTTCTAGCCCCACCTCCTTCCTTCCCAGGTGTTGGCAATCCCCCTGCCTTCTGGTATTTGAGTAATCAGGGAACTTGTTGAAGTAAGGGTTTTGGACCTCATGCCCATAATCTCTCTCTCTCTTACTCTATTAGACACTGCATGAAACCTGTTCCAGCTGGGGTTTTTCTGGTTCTTAGGTGTGGCTGTGGCTTTCTCACACTGCACTCCTAAAAGGGGACCCTTTACTAGGGCGAATTCTCTATGTTTCTCACCTCCCCCATACTCAGGATAGATGACCTTGCCACAAGTGATATTGTCAGATTCAAGGGTGAAGGGGAGGAATATGTAGAAGCTGATGAGGATAAAGCAGAATTTCTTAACAAATATTTCTGTTCTGTGTTGACAGATGAAGAACCAGGAGCAGGACCTCAGAAAACACCCACTACAGGAACAGAAGCAAGGGGCATCTTGAACAATTTTCAGAAGATTCTGTTCATGAGAAACTAGCTAAACTTAACGTAAACAAAGAGATGGGACCTGATGGAATATACCCTAGAATACTGAGGGAACTTGGGGACATTCTAGCAGCTCCACTGACTGACCTTTTCAATGCCTTGTTGGAGTCGGGAGTTGTTGTCAAAGGACTGGACAGAGGCTAATGTGGTCCCTTTACACAAAAGCGGAAATAGGGATGTGGTTGAAAACTACAGGCTGGTTAGTTTAACTTCGGTGGTGAGTAAATTATTGGAAAAGTTGCTGAAAGAGAAAATAGTGAGATTTCTGTAGTCCATCGGATTACAGGATCCGAGGCAGCATGGATTCACCAGAGGCAGGTCTTGCCAAACAAATCTGATTGATTTCTTTGATTGGGTGACCAGGGAATTGGTCCGAGGGAGAGCTCTAGATGTGGTGTATTTAGATTTCAGAAAAGCCTTTGACACCGTTCCTCAAAGGAACAAACTGAGTACCCTAGGGATGGATCCTAAAGTTACTGTTTTGATTGGAAATTGGTTGAGTGGGAGGCGACAAAGGGTACAGGTAAATGGAGCTCACTCTGAGGAGAAGGAGGTTACCAGTGGTGTGCCCCAGAGATCTGTCCTTGGTCTGATTCCACTGGTCAACATTGAAATCATTACTGACTTTAAAAGGCCCTAATCTGTAGTATCTTGGTGAGCTGAACACGAATATAACATTAAAAAAATGTTATTGGCTTTCGTTTTGAAGATATTGCATATAGTTCATTTTTGACGTTTCACCGTGTAAATTTATCCAGTAGGACATCAACAACATCCCAAATAAGCCTTGAATGATGTAATATTGCATCACATTGCATAATACCAGCATGCACACATCATCCAGAGTTGATTGCATCATTTTATGATGCAATGCAATACTACTGCCAGACGGCTGATGAAGCCATCTGATGTCAGCAGTTTACTATACGCAGTCGGAAAGGTTGAGCATTTAAAATATTTCAGACTGCGTGCGAGACAGTTTAGGCTACTGTTACATGTAACTTTTATTAATCATATAATTTTAGCCATTTAGGTACAATGCAGAACAGTAATGCTGCGAAAATGCGTTAATAACGTTGACAATTTCTGCTACATTTGTGGGGAAGTGACATTTGCCAACCAGAAGAAAAGTATCACTTCTCAACTGAAGAAGGCATATCATCTTTACTTCGGATGCAAGATTGATGACCAAGACAAGCCTTGAGCCCCGCATATATGCTGCGCTACATGTACAACACAGCTTTCACAGTGGTTGAATTGAAAAAGACCATCAATGCCATTTGCAGTCCTCATGGTGTGGAGAGAGCCAAGCAACCAAATAAATTACTATTACTTCTGCTTGGTTCCTCCTCTTTCCAGCAGAATAACAAAGCAAAAGAAGTCGAGCTTAGTCTACCCAAACATTCCGTCTGCATTGAGATCAGTTCCACATGGTGAGGGACTTCCTATTCCAGAACCTCCATCAGAATATTCTCTTGATTCATCTGATGAGGACAAGGGTGAGCTGACCTGTTCTTCTCCTGGTCCGTCAGCATGCAGTGACCCAGATTTTCACTGGGATGCATTATCAACTCCACACAGAATAACACAGGAATAACTAAATGACCTGGTTCGTGATTTGGACTTATCCAAGAACAAGGCAGAATTGCTAGGATCAAGACTCCAACAATGGAATCTTCTAGAAGATGTCAACATTACTTCATATCGAAAGCGCCACCAGCAGTTGGAAACTTTCGTCAGAAAGGAGAGTAATCTGGTATTCTGCTCCGATATTGAAAGCCTCATGAATGCCTTAAAAATCACTCATGACCCAAAAGACTGGAGACTATTTATAGACTCTTCGAAACTGAGTCTGAAGGCTGTGCTTTTGAACAATGGAAACCGTCTTCCATCTATTCCAGTAGCGCATGCCATCCACATGAAAGAGACATACGATAACTTATAGCATCTACTGACTTCCATTAACTATAACAAGTACAGCTGGCACCTCTGTGGTGACTTGAAGGTAGTTGCCCTTTTAATGGGACTGCAGCAGGGATATATAAAATACATGTGTTTCTTATGTGAGTGGGATAGCCGAGCAAGGGATTGGCACTACTTGCAGAAGGAATGGAATCGCAGAAAAAATGTAACAGTTAGAGAGAAGAATATCCAGCACCCAGCTCTGGTTGAGGCTCACAAAATCCTGCTACCACCACTTCACATCAAACTAGGTTTGATGAAAAACTTTGTGAAAGCCATGGACCGCACTTCGCCAGCTTTCCGATACCTGCATGAAAAATTCCCTTGACTCAGCGAAGCAAAGATTAACGAGGGAGTTTTTGGGGTCCTCAGATTCGAGAGCTCTTCAAAGATGACCGGTTCAACAACTTGCTGCATGGTGATGCGAAACAAGCATGGAATGCTTTTCGCCTAGTGTCAACAACTTTCTCGGGAATGTTAGGGCAGAAAACTACAAGGAACTAGTAGAAGACATGCTGATGCAGTATCATAAACTTGGCTGCAATATGTCTCTAAAGATCCATTTCCTTGATTCCCATCTCGATTTCTTTCTTGACAACTGTGGTATGGTCAGTGATGAAGAAGGCAAACATTTTCACCAGGATATTGCAACGATGGAGCAAAGATACCAGGGAAAATGGTCCACTACAATGCTTGCTGACTACTGCTGGACACTCCCCAGAGAAGCTCCCGAACAGCTGTACAAGAGACAGGCGAACAAATCTAAGAAGTAGTCTATGACTTGGTTTTTTACAGGTATTAACCAAAGGCCTATTATATTTACTATTGACATGCATTTCGTGATGTAAACATTAATTCTTGTAGATTACAAAAAAACTAGAGCCAACTTTGCAATTTCACTGTCATATTCGTGTTCAGCATATAAAAATTGATAAGAAATGACTATTTTTATTTCAGTAACATGACTTTTGTAAAAATTTGTTGACCAGTGTTCTTTTTAACATCTTTGTTAGTGATATAGAGGAAGGGCAGTCGGGTAAGGTTTGCCTCTTTGTGGATGATACCAAAATTTGCAATAGAGTAGATACCCAGGAAGGTATAGATAACATGAGGAGGGATCTAGGTAAGCTTGAAGAATGGTCTAGAATTTGTCAGATGAGATTCAATGTTAAAAAATGCAAGGTCATGCGTTTGAGCTGCAGAAATTCAAGGGAGCGATATAGTATAGGGGGTGAAGTACTTTTGTCCACTAAAGAAGAGCGGGACCTAGGTGTGATTGTGTCTGATGATCTTAAAGTAGCTAAACAGGTAGAAAAGGTGACAGCAAAGGCTAGAAGGATGCTTGAGTGCATAGGGAGAGGAATGACCAGCAGAAGAAAGGAGGTGATAGTGCTTCTGTATAAGTCTTTGGTGTGACCTCATTTGGAGTATAGTGTGCAATTCTGGAGACCGCACCTTGAAAAGGATATAAGCAGGATGGAGTTAGTACAGAGGGTGGCTACTAAAATGGTTAGTGGTCTTCATTATAAAGCATATGAGGACAGACTTAAGGATCTTAATATGTACACCTTAGAGAAAAGGCGGGATAGAGATGATATGATTGAGATGTTTAAATACCTCTCTGGCATAAATGCACAGGAGGAGAGCCTCTTTCCATTGAAAGGAAGCTCTGCTTTAAGGGGACATGGGATGAGGGTGAACGGGGATAGATTCAGGAGTGATAATACGGAAATATTTCTTTACAGAAAGAGTGGTGGATCCGTTGAATAGTCTCCCAGTGGAGCAGGTAAAGATGAGGACAGTATCTGAATTCAAAGAAGCATGGGACAAACACAGAGGATCTCTAAAGGAAAAAAGGGGACTGTTGTAGCGGTTGATATGGAAGGATAGACTAGATAGGCTATGTGGTCTTTTTCTGTCGTCATGCTTTTATGTTTCTATTTTTGCATATATAGACCAAAGCCATTTCACTGGCCACTTTTTTTAGGAGCTTTTGGACCTTAAGGGGGTTCAATAGCAAGGTTGCCAATAATGTTGACCACAAAATGTATGTATATTGTAGAACAATGTGCATTAAGGGTGGACAGTTTTTAAAGAGCCTATTTCCATGGCTAAGACCCTGTTTTATTTCTGGCAATGACTCTGAATAATTAAAAACAAACTGGTCAATATTTAAGCTCTGCAGTGTTTTTTTACATGTCTACTACTACTACTGATCATTTGTACAGCACTACAAGGCATACACAGTGCTGTACAGAGACATGTAAGAGACGGTCCTTGCTCATCAGAGCTTACAATCTAGACAAGACAGACAACGCAACAGCTGGGAAAAGGATATATCTATGGGAATTGTAAGGAAACACATAGTTGGAGAGCAGGAGACTATGCGGATCAAGATCCAAAAGCATCCTCGAAGAGGTGAGGTTTTAGCCTGGATTTGAAAAGGGTCAGAAATGGAGCCTCAAGTACCAATTCAGGTAGTTTGTTCCAGGCATAAGGAGCAGAAAGGTGAAAGGAGCAAAGTCTGGAGATGTCAATACAAGAGAAGGGCACAGATAGAAGCAATCTGCCAGAAGGGCGGAGTTCCCGAGGAGGGGTGTAGAGTGAGATAAGAGAGGAAAGATAGTGAGGAGCTGCAGAGTGAATGCACTTATAGGTCAGCCACAGTGTTTATATATTTAGCACTGCTATATGGATAGTAAGCAGCGCTGAATATATGCGGAAAGAGATCAGTGCTGGAGCTATCTGGGTACGGGAACTGCTCTAATTGCCATTCGGATAACTATTTGGATACATTTAGGAATGCAAAAAAGCTATCCTAAATTTATCTACATAGTTATCTGGATAGTGGTCTGAATCTCAGTGGATAACTTGGCACTTTGCCCACGCACTCTCCTGGATACTGCAAGGCAGTCTGTAAAGAGCCATGGAGATTCATCTGGGCAACACCAGACAACAGAGCCAGAAGAGTGAACTCAGAGAATACACTTACTACTCCAAGCCAGAAGGCAAGAAGCAGCCAAATCATCTGCAACCGAGCTTTCTTATTCTATGCACCCACACTCTGGAACGCACTCTCACAAGACTTAAGATCCACCACAGAAATAGCTGATTTTCACAGGAGATTCAAAATCCACCTATCACTGAACACTTTGGAAGTGGAATATAACACATACAATGATACTCATACAAACCCAGACAAGGTTATTATGTTCTCCTTTTAATTTCATCCCCCACCCTGTTGAAAGCTCTTCCTCACCCCATTTACAACTCTGTTACATACAGTATATTCCAAAAGTTGAATGTAATGTGTTCTTTGTAAGTTAAAGTTATCTGTAAACCGCTTTGACTCTAAGAAAAGCGGTCTCTAAAAACAGTTAAATTAAAAAAAATAATAAAATAATAGCTTCCATTATCCGGTTAATTCCCTTTGAATATGGATCCAAAAATATCTTTGGACAAGGAGATCATAAAAGCTCTGGCACTGAAAAGGTTAATGTACTTAAATAGGTTTTATAGCTTTTTTTTTTAAGTTTCTCTGTTCTAAATAATTCTACCATATTTTATATGTCATTTGTTTAATGGCAACTTCAGGATTAGTTTGAACTAGATCAAGCCAACCTAGTGGGAAACTGTGTAAAATGACATAGAAGACCCGTGTTTGGTTCCTGACCAGTGCCTGGGATTGCCGGTGTTGCACATTCATTAGTATAGTGTGCATTTGGTTCATTACAACACCTTAACACATTTTGTGTTACTGCAAATTCACACATGCCCATTTGATTTGTGCAGACTAAAATTCTCTTATTAAGAGACTTGTCTGAAACAAGATGAAAAACAACCCACAATTTGGCAAAAATTTCAAAAAATGTTTTAAAATAAACCAAAACTCTTGGTTGTATGCACCCCAGTGACTCGTGATACTGCAAAGGCAGCACTGACAACCCTGGGCAGATGGATTTTCAGTCATTGCTCAATGGTGACACCTAGTGGCCATACGTATTTAACTTTATCTGTACATGCAAATACCTAATTTTATTTTGGTGTTAAATAAAAACACTCTTAGTACACATACTATTAAACGTTAAAAGATTGAGCATATTTAATGCACCACTAAGAGGTCTGTGCACTAAAGTACATTATGGCTAACAGACATGTTAATACTAAATGCTGCCCCTACACTCCCAGTTTCATCTGAAGAGTATGGGGCAGGAGGAGAATACCCTGCCTTGTTTTGGCTGCTTCATTGATCTTTGCTAGAATGTTGGCTTTGCTGCCTCGTACTTTTAACAGCACATTGTATACATATTCATTTCAAAATACATAGGCATCATTCCTCTTTCCCATGCTAGTCCCTTGTAGCAGCCACTAACTAGTCTGAATAATATAGGCCGTAGTAGATCACACAGAACTGCTGTGTTAGTGACCTTGTTCAGTTTAATAAGGGGGTTTTAATGTGGTAGCATTTATTAGTCCAGTAAATACCGTGGTAAATTACTCCTGCTGGAATTCTGCAACAATAATTCAACATTTTGTACTTTTTTGTGATATTTTATTTCTGTATTGTATTTTAAATAAATAATATGCTTTGTTATTTTGACTAAGCATGCAGAATTTAGCACAATTCAGGCCTTTGACACAGAATTTTGAATTTTTTATGCAGAATTCCAGCAGGAGTGAACAGTAGAGTAATGAAGAAATTAGAATCAGCAGGTAATATGAACCTTAGTACATAAATCCCTGAATCTTAAACATGCAGTTCACAGGATACATATGACATGAAATGAAGTGAAGTTGTTAGTCTCCGATATCCGTATTTTCCCCCAAAGTCCCAGCTTTTATGCAAAGTCATGATTATTCCTATAATTCAGATCTAATAGCATTGAAATGACTCCCTTCAAGAAAGGAAATGAAATAACAATAATGCTCTACCCTCTGATTACACAAGCATTTCCTTTTTTTTTTTTGTTTGATAGGCCAAGCAATTTATGAGTTCTTTCCTGTATTTTCAACTGCAGTCTACATAGCAAGGAAACAAGTCGTGTCTGTGGCATGGAAGAAGAGTCTGTGTCTGATCAGAGCCATGTGTACCAAACGCCCATTTTTCATTTGCACTGTCATTTTACAGATGCATGACCCTATTCTCTTGGTTAAAAGAGAAGGGGGTGGAGGGGTTGAGAGAGTGAGAGAGGTGGATGAGAACAGTACACAGGGTTCAATAAAGAAACTTGCACAGGCAGAGACACAAATCATGTCAGAAAACCAGAACAGGCTAAAAGAACTTCACATTTCTCCTCAGAAGACAATAACAGATAGGAAGGAGGATGACCGAGTCTGTGATGATTAAGAAAACAGGGATGGTTAATGGATAACAGCAACATGGCGCCAAGCAGTTCATTATGTGTCATAAAGATATGAAGCAACACAAATAGAGAGCAGGTAAAAAGGTCTTTGAAATCTCACACAATCAATGAAGAGGCAGATTTGTGCTTCCAGCATTTGACAGAGAATATGGGCAATGGAAAAGTAAAAAAAAAGCCCTTTGTTAACTTACAGTTTCTTATTTTCAAACTGCTATTTATCAGTTCTAGCTTGACAGTTCTACTTTTTCTGTTCCTTTTCATGTAGTAGTGTTAAGAGCTTGTTTTTCTCTGAAACATTGGTTCAGCCTGACTGAGGACAGTACTGCTGTTCTCTAATATACCAATCTACAGGGGCGGCCCAAGGGGGGTGCGGGGCCATGTGCGGAGACTCGGTGCGGGGCCTCATTTGCATAAGTGGCCTTATTTGCATAAATATTTGCATAATGTTACCATACACTAACTTTTAGTAAACATGTCTCTTAATGAGTGTATGGATAAAGAAAGACTAAAAGATTTCTACATTACTATAATCCAGTGCCAACCGCCAGGCACATTAGGAACTACTACAAACGCTGCCCATTTAGAACCCATAGCAAACCCGCTGTATCCTGACAGCATTACCAGGACTCACAAAGCACCAGTCCCTACCTATCAAAAGGAAACACTGCAAATATTAAACCAGTACATTTCAGAGAATACTGGGGAAAGAGAACAAGTGGCAATGTCAAATAGGAATTACATAAACAGAATACCTCAGCTCAGTTACACATGCAGAACTTAGACCATCACCAAACAAGGAATCGCAATTTAGAAACAGGAAGGCAATAATTTAAACTGGGAACCCCAAAAGCCAAACTTGGAATGTACAACAACACTGTAGAAATAAAACTATAAATCAATTTCCTCTTGTACCAAACAAAGCGCAGACGTTAATGATGCACATTTCCCAGAACTTTCATATTCCAGTTAATAAATTCAAAATAAAGAGATATATTTCTACCTTTTGTGCATTTTTTTTCAGTTGCAATTGCTCCAGCCACTTTCTTCTGGTTTCTTTCTTCATGTTTTCTGCTAACTCTCCATCGTCTGCTGTCCATTTGTCCTTTCTTCTCTCTTCTAGTTTTCTTTCCATCCTCTCTCTCTACATCTGCTTTAACATACTAATCTTTATCCTTTTGCTCTTTCCTCATTCTTATTTCATCCACACAAATTTTACCCCTCCATCCTCAATCCCCACTTACTCTCCCAATACCCGGCCAATTGTAGATTTTTCATCCCTCCCACACAAAATATTTTTCCCCTCTCCATTTTACTCTCCCAGCCCCATCCCATTCTAATCCTCCCCCAACATCAGCTCCCTTCTAGTTCCAGTCTCACCCAGCATCCATTCCCTTCTAGTCCCTGCATCAGCCCATTTCCAGTCCTAGCCCCCCATCAACCCATTTCCAGTCCTAGCTCCCCCATCCATTTTCAGTCTGAGTCCCTTCATCAGCTCATTTCCAATCCTAGCCCCCCATCAGCCCATTTCTAGTCATTTCCTAGCCCCACCATCAGCCCATGTCAAATCCTAGCTCCCCTCCACTCAGCCCAATTCCAGTCCAAGCCCCCCCATGAGCCTACTTCCAGTTCTAGCCCCTCCATGAGTCCATTTCAATTCAAGCCCCCACCACAGCCCATTTCCAATCTTAGCTCCCCCCAACAGCCCATTTCCAGTCCTATCCTAGCTGCTCCATCAGCCCATTTTCAGTTCTAGCTCCCTTCCCTCACAGCCCATTTCCATTCCAAGCTCCCTCCCCATCAGCTATTTGCAGTTCAAGCCTCCCCGTCCACTCAGTCCATTTCCAGTCATAGCAATCCCCCAACCCATTACCAGTCCTAGCCCCCCATCAACCCATTTTCAGTTTAAGCCCCCCCTATAACCCATTACCAGTCCTAACCCCCCATCAGCCCACTTCCAGTCTTAACCCCATCAGCCCATTTCCAGTCAGCCCCCCATAGCCCATTGCCAGTCCTAACCCCCCCCATCAGCCCACAGCCCATTACTAGTCCTAACCACATCAGCCCACCTCAAGTCCTAACCCCTCCCCATCAGCCCTTTTCCTGTCCTAGCGCCCCCATAGCCCATTAGCAGTCCTAACCCCCCCAATTGCCCATTAGCAATCATAACCCCCATCACCCTATTTCCAGACAGCCCCCATCAGCCCACAGCCCATTACCAGTCTTAACCCCCCCAGCCCATTTCCAGTCCTAACCCCCCATCACCCCATTTCCAGTCAGCCTCCATCAACCCCCAGCCCATTACCAGTCTTAACCCCCCCAGCCCATTACCAGTCTTAACCCCCCCAGCCCATTTCCAGTCAGCCTCCATCAGCCCCAGCCCATTAGCAGTCTTAAACCCCCCCAGCCCATTTCCAGTCCTAACCCCTCCCCAGCCCATTTCCAGTCAGCCTCCATCAGCCCCAGCCCATTTCCAGTCCTAACCCCCCCTCCAGCCCATTTCAAGTCAGCCTCCATCAGTCCCAGCCCATTTCCAGTCCTAACCCCCCCCCTTGCAAATTTCAAGTCCTAAACCCCCCCTTTCACATTTTAATTCCTAACACCCCCCCCTTGCACATTTCCAGTCCTAACCCCCCCCTTGCAAATTTCCAGTCCTAACCCCCCATCACCCCATTTCCAGACAGCCTCCATCAGCCCCCCCCCCTTCCCTTCCCTTCCCTTCCGGCAAATTTAAAAACAAAAACCTGGCTCTAGCTGCTGCCGCGTCCGTCGCAGCAGCGGCAGAATGGTGTGTCCCGCGGGGCCCCCTCTCCACGTCAAGCCCTCTGCAAGGGCTTTCAGATTCGCGAAGGGAGAGTGCTCCCTCGCGTCTCTGTAAAGCCCGCAGGGGCTAATGGGAAATTTTCCATCAGCCCCTCGCGTCTAAAGGGGCTGATGGGAAATTTCCCATTAGCCCCTGCGGGCTTTACAGAGACGCGAGGGAGCACAACTCTCCCTTCGCGAATCTGAAAGCCCTTGCAGAGGGCTCGAAGAGGAGAAGGGGCCCCGCGGGACACGCCATTCTGCCGCTGCTGCGACGGACACGGCAGCGGCAGCAGCTAGAGCCAGGTTTTTGTTTTTAAATGTAATAAAAAAAAAAAGCAGAATGTTCTTTGCGCGGGGCCCCCTGAAACGCGGGGCCCTGTGCAAAAAACATTCTTGCTCAATGGACGGGCCGGCCCTGCCAATCTACCAACCTAGGCAGCCACCAACGTTATCTGAGAGATACAACTTGAGATGATCTCTGCAGCCCTAATGCACATTCTCATTTGTCAACATCCTCCATGTGGCTTGAATTACCACTTATAAGACCTTCACACAGTTTTCATTTGGAATCTCCCTGACAATACACGCCATAATCATAACCTGATATGATACACTCAAGGGCAGGCAGGGCCGTACCAAGCCATAACATAAGAACATAAGATATGCCATACTGGGTCAGACCAAGGTCCATCAAGCCCAGTATTCTGTTTCCAACAGTGGCCAATCTAGGTCATACGTACCTAGCAGTTTCCCCAAGGGACACAGGTTCCACAATGCTTGTATTGCTTCAAGCATTGATATCCTGGGTCCCTTCTTAATAATGGTTTATGGACCTTTCCTCCAGGAACTTGTCCAAACCTTTTTTAAACCCAGCTACACTAACAGCCTTTACTACATCCTCCGGTAACAAATTCCAGAGTTTGATTACACGTTGAGTGAAATAATATTTTCTTTTATTAGTCTTAAATAGTTTACCCTGTAGCTTCATTGCATGTCCCCTAGTCTTTCTATATTCTGATAAGGTAAACAGTCGATCTACGTTTACCCGTTCCACTCCGTTCATTAATTTATAGACTTCTATCATATCTCCCCTCAGCCGTCTCTTTTCCAGGTTAAAGAGCCCTAACCTTTTTAGCCTTTCTTCATAGGAGTATCCTTCCATCCCCTTTACCATTTTGGTGGCTCTTCTCTGAACCTTTTCTAAAATCGCTATATCCTTTTTAAGATACGGCGACCAGAATTGCACACAATATTCAAGGTGCGGTCTCACCATGGAACGATATAAAGGCATTATAATATTTTTTGTTTTATTTTCCATTCCTTTCCTTATCATACCTAGCATTCTATTTGATCTCTTGGCCGCCGCTGCACACTGGGCTGAGGGTTTTAACATGGTATCCACAATGACGCCTAAATCTTTTTCCTGGGTGGTGGTTCCTAATGTGGAACCTTGCATCGTGTAACCATAGCTTGGGTTGTTCTTCCCTAGGTGCATAACCTTGCACTTGTCCACATTAAATTTCATCTGCCATTTTGATGCCCAGTCTTCCAATTTATCAAGATCCTCTTGCAATTTTCCACAATCCTCTTGGGTTTTAACAACTTTAAATAGTTTTGTGTCATCTGCAAATTTGACAACCTCACTCGTTATTCCACTTTCCAGGTCATTTATGAATATGTCAAAAAGCAGCGGACCCAGCACATATCCCTGGGGTACACCACTATTCACCTTTCTCCATTGGGAAAATTGGCCATTTAGCCCTACCCTCTGCTTTCTATCTTTTAACCAGTTCCTGATCCACAATAGTACACTGCCTCCTATCCCATGACTCTTTAGTTTTGCCAAAAGTCTCTGATGAGGGACCTTGTCAAAGGCTTTCTGAAAGTCCAGATACACAATATCAACTGACTCACCTTTGTCCACCTGATTATTCACTCCTTCAAAAAAACATAACAGATTAGTAAGACAAGATCTTCCTTGTCTAAAGCCATGTTGGCTTTCTACCATTAGGTCATGACTATCTACATGCTGAGTAATTTTATTCTTTATGATGGTTTCTACCATTTTTCCTGGTACTGACGTCAGGCTCACCGGTCTGTAGTTTCCCGGATCACCCCTGGAACCCTTTTTAAAAATTGGTGTTACATTGGCGATCCTCCAATCTTCAGGTATTAGAGATGATTTTAATGATAGTTCACAGATTACTAATAGCAGGTCTGCAATCTCATATTTCAGTTCTTTCAACACCCTTGGATGTATACCATCCGGCCCAGGTGATTTGCTACTCTTCAGTTTATCTAATAGTTGTAATACATCTTCCTGATGTATCGATATTTCCTTCAATTCTTCCACACCTTTAAATACCACTTCAGTCATGGGTAACATCCCTACATCTCCCTCAGTAAAGACTGAAGCAAAGAATTCATTCAATCTCTCCGCTATCGCCTTGTCGCCTCTTAGTGCTCCTTTAACCCCTTTATCATCTAATGGACCAACTGACTCTCTCACAGGTTTTTTGCTACGAATGTACTTGAAAAGGTCTTTACTTTGCGTTTTTGCTTCCGCAGCAAGCTTCTTCTCAAATTCTCCCTTTGCCTGCCTTATCAATGCCTTGCATTTCACTTGCCAGTGCTTGTGCTGTTTCCAGGTTTCGTCGTTTGGCTCTTTTTTCCATTTCCTGAAAGATGCTCTGACCTCACCTTTAAACCATGCTGGCAGTTTTTTGCACTTCCTTCCACTTTTCTTAAAGCGTGGAATACAGCTGGAATGCACCCTGTGTGACTTGCAAGCCCGTCACCCCCCCAAATGACATCAGACTTTTGTCACTTGCTCCATCCCCCTTGCCCAGCATAGCCCCTCTGCCCCTATCCTACCATGACCAGCATCTCTCCATCTTACCCTACCTCTTCATGTCTGGTCGGATCCTCCCTCACTGCCTGGCTCACCCTTGCTCCCCCCCCCCCCCCCGCCACTTTTCCTGTTCCCTTGGCAGCAGCGGCGGACCTCCTCCAATTAAAAAGAAAAAATGTGTCTTTCTGATTTCGTGATTGCATGACTTGTCTGATCCTCCCTCTTCTGATATATGCTCATGTCAGGGGAGGGAGGGAGGGACCAGACCAGCCATGCAAGTATGAAGTCAGAAAGATTTGCTTTTTTTTCAATTGGAGGAAGTCTGCTGCTGCCAACAAAGGAACAGGAAAAGCAGTGGTGGGGCAAGGGCAGACTGAGCAGGCAACGAAGGGGGGAGCTGAGGTTGGCGGTCAGCAACCCTGTTTTTTGGGGGCCTCTGCTGCCACACTGTTCACAGGACTAGGTATGGCTCTGAGAGTAGGTATACCAAAGTAATAATTTTGAAAAATTACACTAGTGACATAACCTGACATGAGCTTTTCGGGAGCCCAGTGTTGATTGGGTTGGCACAAGGTGTAAAGGTCTCAACCATGATACCTATAAATAAATGATGCCGTTGAGTGCTCTTGGATCCTTAGCTGACTGTTGCAATAGCGGTTCAAGGCAATGTGAAGGTCAGCAATAAACTGCAGGTAGTTATTATGGCTCTGGCCGACCAACTGTGGGAATTAGTGCAGTTATTCCTGCTCAGGCCAGGCCTCAGCTGCCTACCCCATACTCTCTGGTGGAAACTTGGATTCTGCCCTATGTCTATGGGCAGCATACCAATCAGGAGCATAGCCATGGGTGAGCCTGGAGGAGCACAGACCCTGTCAGTTTTGGCTTATGCCCCTCAAAGAATCTGATCATTTTACTTGTAGTTGCACTGCAGTTGTGAGTCCCCACAAATCACAAAAGAAAGAGTTGCTCTTCAGTCCTCTCAGGTGATTCAGGCATCAGGGAAAATCCCCGATGCCATCAAAATACTGTCATGGGCATGGACAAGACTTTTAAGCCACTTTAGACCTGCCGTAGAGATATTGGTGCTTTGGGTGCAGTCAATATTAGAATGCCATTTTAATATGCACAACTCATTTACATATAATTTAAATACACTTGGCGTTGCTGTGTGTGCTTGCTTTTCCTTTGCTTTAAGTGTTTAAGTGCGCATCAGTCTCTTTTCTGCATTTGGTGTGTCGGAACTTGAGCGTATAAGATGATCCACTATCCTCTTTAATAGATGCTCCATGGTTAAAGCTTGTTGGTTGGCCCAAATGTCTGTAACATCCTGCCACAGCAGATTGTTTTACTCTAGAAGTTGCTCAGCACACCTAACAAGGGGATCTTCTCTCTTTTTCTCTCATGCAGGGTCTCCAATCTACTGAACATACCTGCCATAATGCCAAAGCTTCCTCCAGTGCTGGTTGTAACACAACTGGTATGACCTATACCCTGTGGTCTCCTTATTAATTTATGGATAGTCCTTTGACATATCTTCTTCCTCAGCCTCATCTTCAGCCTCCTGCCTTACATGCTCTGTCACATCAAGATTGGCCTCAGCTTGAGAGCACACAGGCTAGAATGGCCCCGGTTCCTTCTCCCTTCCAACACGGTTCTAGCCATCCTCCATTTTCTTAGAGCTGGCATTTGCTTTACCTATAGGTTTGAAAACAGAAAGGGATACACAGTATAGAAGTGTACATGGGACTCCACAACAGGATTTCAGCAGAGAAGTAGTCTTTAAGGAGCATGCTAAGTAACTCTGTGAACATCATGTGGCCTATGGTTTCATTTCTGGTTGTTTCGACAAATCCTTAAGACCTGAACTTCCACTTCTCACATCCTTTCACCAAGAGCAGGATAGCAGTTCTTGATTACTTCTGGTCAAATGTCAGAGAGGTCTTAAAGCAGCAGCTTCACACTACCTAAAGGCTGTTACCCTGGAGGAGTAAGTCCAAACCTCATGCCTTAGAGACAGTGGGCTTCAGACAGGCAGAGAGAAAACTGAATAGTTATACGCTACAAGTCATGGCACAAGAAAATGCCTAGCAGAATAAGACATTGACAGATGTTTACAATCTCTATCAGCAGAGTGGAACATATCCAGTTAACCAACCCCAGCAGTTGTGGCATGGCTCACTGAGAAGAGGACCTGGCATCCAATGTGTGACGGTTGCTTGGCTCAATGGACCCTCCCTTGCTCTTGCCACCTGCTTTATCTTAGTCTTCTTGTGGAGGTTTCTCCATTTCTTATGGAGGTCCTCACAGTTCTAGTTATAGTGAAAGATGATGTTTAGTTTGTGACAAATTAAGAACATACATTTTCTCATACTGGGTCATGCCAGTGGGTTATTCTTTCCTAAGTGCATAACTTTGCTGTTGTACTCATTAAATTTCATCTGCCATTTGGATGCCCAGTTTCCTAATTTCTCAAGGTTACCCTTCACATTTTCTGTTTGTGATAAGAATTGGCTTTTGCAGAGGAGAACCTATAAAAAACTTTATAGGTACACATGCTTATAAACAAAGCACATGCCTGATTAATTAGGAGCTATACAGGTGCACATGAATCCAATCAAATAGGGCTTCATTTTTTTCCTGTATTTTTGTTATAAAATAGAACTTATATTTGGGTAGGACACCTGTCTGTGCCTATTCTGACCCAATTATAAATATCTCTGTGCCTGTCCTAGCCTGTTTTGCTCCTAACATAAGAACATAAGAAATGCCATACTGGGTCAGACCAAGTTCCATCAAGCCCAGTATCCTGTTTCCAACTGTGGCCAATCCAGGTCACAAATACCAGTCAGGTTCCCAAAAAGGTACACAGGTTCCACAATGCTTGCCCCGGGGTAGGCAGTGGATTTCCCTGGTCCTCTTTAATAATGGTTTATAGACTTTCCTCCAAGAATTTGCCCAAACCTTTTTAGAAACGCAGCTACACTGCTGTTAAACAATTACAGGAGATGCAAGGAACTTTGGTTCAAATTAGGATGATTGACCTCTAATATAACAGCCAGAAGGAGCTGTTCTCAAAACACTATTGAAATACCCCATTACTTCCACACCACCAATCACTCCACAAGTAATAGGACATTCACCTACATTGCTCCATTACTTTGGTATGCGCTCCTGGATAAATTAAGAGCCATAAAAGATTTCCAATTGTTCCGCAAGGAGATCAAAACATTCCTGTTCATTAAATATTATAGTAACCTTACTGACAACCCTCAAACACAACCGACATAGAAATTGTCTTTCACAGTGGACTCCTTAGCCCCTACACTATTTAATTTCCCACCTTCCCAAGTCCCCCTCATATAACTGTATTCTAAAATAACGATTTCATTAACTTACATAGAGCCCTGATCATCATACCTACCAGGATAATAACTACCTCTGTATACTCATGGATAATGGACTATCAAGAATATTTCTATCTGTTATATTGTACATAAGTTGATTATAATACGTTATCTCTAATTTGTTAACCAGCTGTTAAGATGCTAACTAGCGTCTTCTATATTATAATGTAACGTTAATGTGTTATGTTCAATGTAAACCGTCCTTGATCTTCGGAAGGGGTGGTATATAAAAGCTAATAAATAAATAAATAAATTGTCCAGTGGAAAACCAGTATAGGAATTTAAACCTTTGTATTTTCAATTTCCCACAAGTGACTCTGCTTTCTCCTAGGGACCTATTTACTAGGTTCTTGAAAGATACTTTTAACTAGCCTGAATCTGGTATTCCTCCTTTCTGGAAAATCTATTATCTTCCTTCCTTGGTTGTTAAAGACACTTCCAAGAAGGTGGAATCCTCTTTGGTGGATGTTTTATCTGATTCTTTGGACTTGGCTAACTTGACTGAAGTTCTGGAGCAGTCCATTGATGAGGTGGAAGCTAGGGCCACTTTGTTGGTATCATTTGTTTTATTTCAAGATAAAGAAGCACAGTTATGGCTGTATTTTAAAAAATCTACTGTTTCCTTTTTAAGTGGGACGATATAGACTTTTCCGGATGTGTCCAAGTGAACAGAGACTAGGAGGAAAAGGTTTCTGGAGGTCCAACCTGAGGCACTGGTCTTGGGGGTGAGTTTTCAGGTGAGATTTCCTTGTAAATGTGTACACTCTTATCAGAATGAGTTATCATTTCTTTGAACTTTTGTAGTTATGTTTTTTCTTAGATACTAAACAATTGCAAGGCTAACCAGTTGATTTGTAAGTGCATAATGGGCCCGATATTGATTTGAGCAGGCTATGCACCCCTACGGTGCATAACCCTGCCCGCCAACCCTTAACCCCAGATATTCAATGCATTGAATATCCAGGGATTGCTGCAAACACCGGAAGCTGCAGTAGCTAACCGGGCAGCAATGATATTGCATGATGTCTAGTTAGCTCCTGCGCCTTAAAGATAGGCGAGGGAAACCACTTCAGTGCGAGAGGGTCTTACATCACCTGGAGGACAGATCCTAGCTACAGGATCATTTCCTGCCACACCAAAGTGATGCTTTCCTTTCACATGACCTCTCTTCTCTATGACAACAGACAGGCTGCCAACCTGGAGGTGCTGCTTCAGTACTACGTCCCTATACCTCTCTGTCTCCCTTAGCTCCTCCAAGTCTGTTACTTTAGCCTCCAGAAATTGGACTCATCTAAGAGCAGGGTCATACTGAGCCATAATTGTGCCCTGTGCGACTTTCATATTTGGCGCACCCACCCCCTGTCATCATCTCATCGCCTTCATGTCCAGTCGGCTGCCTGCCTTTGCCCTGCTGCCGCCACTTTTTGTCTTCTCAGAGGTGGCAGCAGCAGCAAAAGAGACCTGACTTCCAGTTAAAAATAATACAGGAATGTAATAAATCCTCTGATCCCTTTTCATTCTCAAATGGTACAAAACAAGACTGCATATTGGTTTAAACACTCTTTTCTACATTCTTTTTAGTAATGCTCCTGGATGCCTTATAGGACATGGACTGGGATAGTTACATTCAGTCAAAATCAGATAGTGGCTTGCTCAATGTAAGATGTTTACAGGCTTGCTCTAAGGTGGTAGAACTGGTGGTAATGGACTTGCTATTTGCTGATTACTGTGCACTAGAAGCCCACTCATTAGACAACACCCAGATTATCATAAACAAGTTCACCCAAGCAATGAGATGCCTCAGACTTACCATCAGCTCCACCGCAGGCCTCTGGTGAGCCTTCAGTGTTTAGTGAGGCAATGAATTGAATACAACTGAGAAATTCTGTTATCTCAGAACGTTGAAAGCATTGACAATAAGATTACACAATACATCACTACAGACTCTTCATTTGCCATGGGGATGGGAGAAGAATGAGACTGCCCACTAAGAACAGGCAGTAGCACTGTCTACCCTGCTGTAGGGATGTGAACATGGACACTATACTGCAGACTCGTAGGCATCTGGAGCAATTCAATCATTGCTCCCTGAGATTTATCTGCAATTACTACTACTACTACTACTACTGATAATTTGTATAGCTCTACAAGGCATACGCAGCGCTGCACATGCACATGTAAAAGATGGTCCCTGCTCAGAGCTTATAATCTAGTCAAGACAGTCAACACAACAGCTGAGGATAAGGATACATTTAGGGAGTGGTATGGAAACACATAGGAGACTAAGCAGATCAGGATCCGAAAGCAGCCTCAAAGAGGTGAGTTTTTAGCCTGGATTTGAAAAGGGCCCAAGATGAAGCCTGACGTACAGACTCAGGTAGTTTGTTCCAGGTATAAGGAGCAGCAACATGAAAGGATCGAAGTCTGGAGTTGGCAGGGGAAAAAAAGGGTACAGACAGAAGCAATCCGCCGGAAGATATTAAGACCATATCTCCAACAAAGAAATCTTTGAAAAGTGCCAAATTTCTATTGTGGAGGGAATGGTTATGAAAGCTCATTTTTGACAGATAGGCTACATCAAAAAGACAGAGTACATCAGAATTCCTAAACTTGTTTTCTATGGTCATCTGAAAAATGGACACAGATTACAGAAAAGGTCACACTTCAGGGTCAGGCATAGTCAGATGAAGGCAGAGTTCCCACTTGCTGGTCCAAAGCTTAAGAACATAAGATATTCCATACTGGGTCAGACCAAAGTCCATCAAGTCCAGTATCCTGTTTCCAACAGTGGCCAATCCAGGTCACAAGTACCTAGCAGTTTCCCAAAAAGACACACAGGTTCCATAATGCTTGTATTAGGGCAAGCAATGGATTTCGCGTGTCCTCTTTAATAATGGTTTATGGACCTTTCCTCCACGAACTTGTCCAAACGATTTTTAAACCCAGCTATGCTAAGAGATTTTACTACATCCATTGGTAACGAATTCCAGAATTTGATTATGTGTTGAGTGAAAAAATATTTTCTCTTATTATTCTTAAATTGGTTACATCGTAGCTTCATTACATGTACCCTAATCTTTCTACTTTTTGATGACATAAACAATCAATCTGTGTTTATCTGTCCCACTCCATGTAGGCATGTAGGGCCTGATATTCGAAAGGCATTTACATGGTTTACAACCCAGTAAACTGTGTAAATGCCTTAAATGGGGAGATTCAATGGCACCTACATGGGTCGTGCCACTGAATATCCCCTTCTAAGTCCCCTCCGTGCCCCGATGCTATCCAGTTAATATCGGGGGGTGTTGGGGGCATTCTGGAGTGGAGGTAGAAACTGCCGCTAACCTGGTAGTGGTGATATTGCACCAGCTTTTGGCTCGTCTAGTTTTAACCGGGTAGCGGTGCAATATCACTGCTACCCAGTTAAGCTCTGTGGCAATTTCCTCTGTGCGCCAAACCTTGATATTCAATGCTTTCACCACAGCATTGAATATCTGAAGTTAGGGGTTAGCAGGCAGGGCATAGTCCCCATGATTTCAAAGGACCAAAATTTGAGAAGGAGCCATCCGCGAACTGTTGATATCAGTAGTCTTTTAAGGAGTAGACATCAGGAACAATCAACAGAAAATAAAACTTAACCACTCTCATACTGAAGCCATCCCAACGTACACAACCTGTTCCTTATTCACACTCCTTCGGCACTAGCTTTGTTAAATAACAAGCAGCATTTCTCATGGGACACATAACATTGATAATTTTATGCACATTTCGTGAGTAACTTTATAAAGCTTCTTTGCATGTGAAGCCTTTTTTACATGACCAGATAATTAAATAAAAAATGTTTGCATGGAAAGTGTGTACTTACTTTTACGTGATATATAAGAGTACATGTCGGTGTGCCCAGGAGCACAGTTTGGGTGGAGCAAAGGTGGAGTCAGGGCCATCCGATCCACTAGGCAGATTCCTGGGTAGCAGACCCTGGTGGGTGGCCTGACTCCATTTTGCATGCAGCAGCACAAAGCCACTGCTTTCAAAACAGAGTTGGGCTGCTGCCACACCCCCGAATCCATCTCTCTCATCTTGCAGCAGCCCGACTCCATTTTGAAAGCAGCAGCTGCTCAAAACGAAGTCAGGCTGCTGTTTCTGCAAGATGAGAAAATGGATTCGGGGCGGTGGCAGCAGCAGCCGTGGCAGGGGGAAGGGGATGCCAGCGATGGGAGGGAGGATTCCGGCAGCAGGTGGGGGGGGGGGCATTGGCAATAGCAGCAGGGGAGGAGGGTGGTGCTGCAGGGGCCTCTGCCTGGGGCAGCAGAAACCCTTGGGCCGCCCCTGGGTAGAGTCGAGATCTAGATGCATATTTTATAAGATATATGTGTACACACCACACATTTATATTTTCTTCAGAATAGTTGTAAATGTGTGAGTTGGCACTAGCAAGCTACTGGGGCTGAATCTAGGAGCCTATTTTACAGAATTGCTTGGGTTAATATGCACATACTAGTGCATGTGCTGACGAGAATGAACACAATTATGCAGTCCTTACACAGACATTTCCAGGAGCGTAGTTTGCTGTTTGGGCAGAGCTGAGCAGCATTGCAAGGTACCCACATACTAAAACTAAACTTCCTCCTAACATCCACCCCTTGATCTCCTCCCAGCATCTGCCCCCTGTCTCTCATTTTCACCTCTATAGCAGCTACCCCTTGCATCACCCCTCTCTCCACACAATTGTCCCCCTTCCCTTTCATCTTCTCCTTTCTCCCCACAGCATAGGCCCCTGCCTCTCCTTTTTCACCTTTTTATCTATCCTCTCTGCTCTCCTTCTGTGGAATTTGCCCTGCTCTCTCCAACTTTGTCACCAAGCCCTAACTGCCATCACCTGCGCTCACCCCAACATTGACTCAGCTCCTGAGAGAAAGCTGCAGCCAACAGACTGCAGCAATATCAGTTGCATAGCTACTCTGCCTTTAATGAAATCGGGCAGCCATCACTTGCACTTTGAAACCTCATAGACAGCACATCCCTCGTGAGATCATAAACAGGAAGTCACACCTACGAGATTCGATTATGTGTGCGGTGACTGCCAGACAGGAAGGCTGCAAGGCACAAGTTTCAGATTTTTTTCTTCTGGCAGGTTTTGGGAGCCCCACCAGCCATGGTAACATTAGACCATTTGGGCAGAGGCTGAAGCAATGTGGGGAGGAAGAGGGTTACATGCACAGAGGTTGGAAAGGGGAATGGAAAAGGAAAGGAGGGCAGCCCTGAGGTTGGGGCGGGGCTCCTGCTCCCACAGGTCCCTGTGTAAGCAACATGCTGTCACATTCACAGAGCTGGGCCTGCTTCCTACTATACTGCCTTCTATCTACCTGTTAGGGCCATACTAGCAGAAATGCCCCCTTTCCATCAAGGCTCATCCCATCTGTTTAAAGCGGCATGTCCTAATCTTTAAAACAGTACTTTTTAGCCTTTCCCAAACATTAGCGATGTGCACAAATAAAAACTTTTCTGTTTTTATATTATGCACAGATTGACTGTATGCAGATTAATTCTTAGGTTAATGTGTGTTAAATGAACTTTGAATGAACTAATTTTTTAAGGCACACTTCCGAACTGTACTCATTAATGAATGCACATTCCTACCAACTATTTATTCAGTCTTTCTCCAGCAAGCTCATGAATTATATACTGCCAACTGTCGGGTTATTTTTTTGTATGGTATCCTGCTGTGGAAAGCCACATAAACACATAAATACAGTAAATATTTGGAACTAATGAACCAGTACTGCTACTTTAAGTTGCCACCTGAGAATGGACCAATTTCAGGTGGTTTTATTGGAATTTCTGTCTTAAATGGAAAACAGACACAGAAGGTCCTAATGCACTGCTCCCTCCTTTTACCCTTCCCTTCACCTCTCTCTTGTGACCAAAGAATTTGCACTGCAATGTTAAGCTAAGCACATTTCTAGCTGATATTTTTGCAAGAGGTGGTGGCATGCATGTTTGTTTAAATGTACTATGTCACTGTTTGCTGAGTTGTATCTAGGATGATTTTATAGCCTTTTATCTCTCATTTAAACACATGATTGAATGTTGACTACATCCCAAACCATGGTTCTAATGTTCTCTAAAACTATCACTCAGATACACACCACGAAGTCCAATCTGACTCTTATAGAGGTTTCTGGGAACTCTATTTGCTTCTAGTGAATATCTGTCAATACTGGAACAAATACATTTGTCATAATTAGAGTGGCTTCTCTTTAGATGAATATTGATCAAAGTGTTTATTTAAGATGTGCTGTTAAGTTTTAGCTTCATCTTGTCCCGACTCTGCTATCAAATAAGGCAAACCGCATCGTGTTATTGGCAGTTCGATGGCAGCAGAATTTAATAGCCTTTATTATAGAATTTAAGTTGTTGTGCATTTGGTTGCTTCTATGAAATTGATGTGAGCGGCTGCCCCTGCTTAGTAACAATCATTTTAATAGCTTTCAGGGGTTTTGACAATAAGCTTTGAATTGATTCAACTTTATGGTGAAGGGAATATATTAAATTGATCACATTGATGGTACAAGCCAGTCCCTTTATTCTCAGGAACTGACTTGTACCATAGCACAGCTATAACCTTTCCCTCTTGACCACAGATCGGGTGACACTCTATTTTCTGAAGAGGCAGAATTGATGTAGAATTTCTTTGAAAAATAGTCTGTGGCTTTGTTTTCCCCCTATCACTTTTCTATCAATGTTTGGCTTATAGTACTCCAGCCTATGTGCCAGTTTTGTATGTGTTGAAGTAGGGATGTGTACCTTGAGGGAAAGGGATATATGCTTAAGATACTAACCTTGGATTGTTTTTATTATGATGGGTGTTACAAGTATGAGGACCATTTCAAAGTTATTTATGTCGATCAATAGTGATTTACCTATGTAAACAGCATGAAGCTAAAAGTATGCACACTGTTCCACATGTGTACTTTAATTCACCCTTATAGGAGGTATTCCCAGGAATGTATTTAGGCTGGGGGAGGAATATCACATGTAGATTGCATTGTCAGCTCTACATTTGTCATTATCCAGAGGAAAAGTGCCTGAACAAAAAGGAAGTACTTTTCGATACTTTTTACAAATGACAAGGCTCAAAGTGAAAGCATGCATGAGCTTGTGTTTGCTTGGTTTCAGAGGGGTAAATTCTGCCCAAGTAGCCCCGGCAGTGCAGGAGGGCCCAAGGAGGAAGGGGGGACAATTCTCAGCTGCTGCTCAATTTTCTGAAGTGAACTTCCTCCACTCTGGGGCCCATTCAAAACTGCACCCCTGATGTTCAGCCACTTCTCCGGCTAACTCAGGCTCCTGAATGGAGCCGCTGTGCCATGACATCCCATTGCCATGGCACCGTGGCGCAATTCAGGAGCCATGATCCCCTGCCACTGTCGAAAACCTCCTTTCTCCATGACCATATCCTGATCCGCCCCCCCCCATGGCCAAGGTCTGGCTACGAGGAACCTCCTGCACACTTACCTCCTTTGTCCATGCCATTTGCCGCCGAAGCCCTGTATCCAGGAGGACTTATTCCATCTCTGAGGTAGAATAAGTTTCCCGTCTACCAAGCGACCCCGGACATATAGGGCCGACCTCAGAATAGGTCCTTGTTCCGCCCTCCTCCCGCCCCTGTCTAAGGCTCCCCTTGTGACTCGGCTGTACATATGGGGAGCCTTTTGCTGGCAGCCACATTTGCACGAATAGCGGGGATGTGCGTCCAGGCAGGACGTACATCCCCGTTATTCGTGCCACAGAATGACCCCCTAAAACATGTATTGGGAGAAGCAGTGGATTTTCCGGATCCTCTTTAATAATGGTTTATGGACCTTTCCTCCAGGAACTTGTCCAAACCTTTTGTAAACCCACCTACACTAAGAGATTTTACTACATTCTTCAGTAATGAATTCCAGAGTTTGATTACACATTGAGTGAAAAAATATTTTCTCTTATTAGTCTTAAATGGGTTATATTGTAACTTTATTGCATGTCCCCTAGTCTTTCTATATTTTGATGGCGTAAACAATCGATCTACGCTTACCCATGAATGGAGTGGAACAGGTAAACACAGATTGATTATTTATGCCATCAAAAAGTAGAAAGACTAGAGTACATGCAATGAAGCTACAATGTAACCAATTTAAGACTAATAAGACAACAAATTGTTCTCTATGGATAAGGACGTGGGCAGGGTCCCGGTGGCCGCAGGTAACCGGGGGTGTGGCCCGGCGCGGGACCTTGCGAGTGTTGGAAAAAGAAGAGGGAGGGGCAGGGGGGGCACGAGAGGAGCGAGGATGCAGACGTCACCATTTGATTGATTGGCTCTGCTGCGGGGACACACGCGGCGGGAGCCAATCGGAGCAGGGTGCGGGCCATATGCTTCGGTGGTGGCGGCGCTCGCCGAGCACATGGTATGAGAGGAAGAGTGACTGGCGGCTGGTGTGGCAGCAGGCGGTTGCGGCATCTTTGAGTTGGAGTGCGCCACAGAGCAGCGGCTGGTGGGCAGAGAGCCGCGGGACCAGTGGCAGCGGCGCGGCGGTTCCAGCGTGGGTTGCGGCTGCTGGGTGAGGCGGAGCCAGTGGAGCACTTCGACAGAGGGCCCAGCAGGCGAGTAGCAGCAGGAATAATTGAAGTAATCGGTGGCAAGCCCAGAGGTCAGCTGCGGAGCGGGTGGCAGAGGGTAGGACTAGTGGAGAAGTACCAGGAATGGGGATAATTAAAAAAAAACAAAAAACCCACAAAGGGTTGAGGGGTTGCCTGGGGCTTGGGGAAAGGATGGCTGGAGGGAAAGGGAGTCAGCGAGGGGGTCATGCAGGGAGCAGGGCCCACAGGGGCTGGGGGGTGGTAAGGGGTCAGCAGGGGGGTCCCCATGAGCACTCTAGGTGTGTGACTCTGCGTAGGGGGGCGACAGCCCTAGGCGGGTGACAAGGGAGCGCGCAGGGTCCCCGGCTTTGAGCCAGAGGGCGGGGTGGGGCACAGACCTCGGTGGCGTGGAGCGGGGTCTACATGGAGGAGGGGTGCCAGGGGGAGGCGGTATCCATTACTGCAGTGGGTGGAGGGTGACAGGGGGGTGCCTAGGGGGGTTGGGGTGGTGCAGGATGGGGGAGGGGGATAGAATTTGTGGCAAGCCCATGGGACCTTTTCCTCGGAGGGCGGGGAGGGGAATTGGTGTGCGGGTAATATGCCGGGGTATGGGGTAGCTGGTGGAGGGCATAGAAGGGTGTTTTTCCCAGGGGGAGGGATGGTGGTTCAAATGGATTTTGGGTCTATGGGACAGCCGGCTTGGGAGCAGTGGATGGAGGGAGGGCAGGACCCATCGGGGGTCGATTGGGCGGGGGCTTGGCAGCTGGCATGGCCTGCTGTTTTTACCCCACCAGCTTTGCCTTTTTTGTTTCCACAGGTTCCATTTCTGGGGTCTCCAGGAGTGAGGCAAGGGACAGGGGGCCAGTTGCGGGTAGCGAATATGGACAGGACATCCGTGGACACACAAGGAGGCTCAGAGGCAGGGGCTGCTGTAAAATCATCTTTAATACCTGAAGATTGGAGGATCGCCAATGTAACGCCAATTTTTTAAAAAGGGTTCCAGGGGTGATCCGGGAAACTACAGACCGGTGAGCCTCACGTCAGTACCGGGAAAAATGGTAGAAACCATCATAAAGAATAAAATTACTCAGCATGTAGATAGTCATGGCCTAATGGGAGACAGCCAACATGGTTTTAGACAAGGAAGATCTTGTCTTACTAATCTATTATGTTTTTTTGAAAGTGTGAATAAACAGGTGGACAAAGGTGAGTCGGTTGCTATAGTGTATCTGGACTTTCAGAAAGCCTTTGACAAGGATCCTCATCAGAGACTTTTGGCAAAACTAAAGAGTCATGGGATAGGAGGCAGTGTACTACTGTGGATCAAGAACTGGTTAAAAGAAAGAAAGCAGAGGGTTGGGCTAAATGGCCAATTTTCCCAATGGAGAAAAGTGAATAGTGGTGTACCCCAGGGATCTGTGCTGGGTTCGCTGCTTTTTGACATATTCATAAATGACCTGGAAAGTGGAATAACGAGTGAGGTTATCAAATTTGCAGATGACACAAAACTATTTAAAGTTGTTAAACCCCAAGAGGATTGTGGAAAATTGCAAGAGGATCTTGATAAATTGGAAGACTGGGTATCAAAATGGCAGATGAAATTTAATGTGGACAAGTGCAAAGTTATGCACCTAGGGAAAAACAACCCAAACTATGGTTACACGATGCAAGGTTCCACATTAGGAACCACCACCCAGGAAAAAGATTAAGGCGTCATTGTGGATAGCATGTTAAAACCCTCGGCCCAGTGTGCAGCGGCAGCCAAGAGAGCGAATAGAATGCTAGGTATCATAAGAAAGGAATGGAAAATAAAACAAAAGATATTATAATGCCTCTATATCGTTCCATGGTGAGACCGCACCTTGAATATTGTGTGCAATTCTGGTCGCCGTATCTTAAAAAGGATATAGCGTTATTAGAAAAGGTTCAGAGAAGAGCCACCAAAATGGTAAAGGGGATGGAAGGATACTCCTATGAAGAAATGCTAAAAAGGTTAGGGCTCTTTAACCTGGAAAAGAGACGGCTGAGAGGAGATATGATAGAAGTCTATAAATTAATGAATGGAGTGGAACGGGTAAACGTAGATCGATTGTTTACGTTATCAGAATATAAAAAGACTAGGGGACATGCAATGAAGATACAGGGTAAACTATTTAAAACTAATAAAAGAAAATATTTTTTTACTCAACGTGTAATCAAACTCTGGAATTTGTTACCAGAGGATTTTGCCCATTATCGCCCAGTTTCCAATCTCCCCTTTCTTTCCAAACTCCTGGAAAAAATTGTTTTTGCACAACTCTCTCACCACCTTGATTCCACTAACTTCCTTCACCCCTGTCAATCCGGTTTCCGTCAGGGCCACAGCGTCGAAACTGTTCTCCTTGCCTTCACCAACGCACTGCATGTAGCTCACGACCGTGGTGACATCTCGGTGGCGGTAGCCCTAGATCTTTCTGCTGCCTTCGATTTAGTTGATCACTCTCTCCTTCTTCTTCGCCTTTGGGAAGCAGGCCTATGTAGCACAGTCTATCGCTGGTTCCACTCCTTTCTCTCCTCTCGGTCCTGTGCAGTTCTTTCTTCCTCTCCCTCCATCCTTTCCTCTGACCCATTTCCTCTTCCCTGTAGGGTTCCCCAAGGTTCCGTCCTGGACCCCCTCCTCTTTAATCTTTTCCTAGCTCCCCTTGCTTTACTGATACAACAATCTGGGATCTCTGCTTTCTACTATGCAGATGATATAGCTCTTCTTTTTCACACTTCCTCCAACCACCCAGACCTTTCTACACTTAATTCTTGCCTTTCTACTATTGCTGACTGGCTGACCCGGAATTGCCTCCACCTCAATCTGACCAAAACTACTGCGATCTGGTTTCCTCACGGTAGCCCACCCCCCTCATTGGCCCCATCTTTCTCCGGTACTCCCATACCTTTGGTTTGTACCTTCTGCTACCTAGGCGTACTCTTTGACTCCGATCTTACCTTTCAACCACATATCTCTCACATCACAAGACCTCCTTCTTTTTTCTTCGCCAAATCCGTGTGATTCAACCCTTCCTCTCTCCACCTGCTCTCACTACACTACTACTATCCCTTGTTATGTCACGCGTCGATTTCTCTAACTCCATCCTCACCGGTCTCTCCAAAGCTCAACTGAACAGACTTCAGAGGATCCAAAACACTGCTGCTCATCTCATCACTCACTCCTCCCCTCGAGATCACATAACACCTCTTCTTCTCCACCTCCATTGACTGCCTGTTTCCTTCCGCACCCAGTTTAAACTGCTCACCCTTGTCCACAGGGCACTTCACACTAACACCCCACAATATTTGGCAGATCTTACCCACTTTCACACGCCCAGACATACCCCCCGTTCATTTCACCTTAACCGTCTTACACTTCCCCCCCCCTTCCTTGCCCACCTCCAGTCCACCCGCTCCTCAGCTTTCTTTTTCGCAGGCCCTGCCCTCTGGAACTCCCTCCCCACCTCTCTTTGTTTAGAACCCCATCATACCAACTTTAAACGTGACCTAAAGACCCACCTCTTTTCCTTGGCCTTTAATCTTCCCTCTCCTCTCGTGTGAGTCTCTCCTTCCACGTTTACTGTCCTATTCTCCTCTTTTCTTCCCTATTCTGTCAAACATTGTAAATTCTTTTTCCATTTTCCTGGCCTTGGGCCTCTCTTTTTTTTAATTATTGTATTGTAAACCACTCTGATTACCACAGAAGGGCGGTCTATCAAACGAAATAAACATAAACATAAACATGTAGTAAAGGCTGTTAGTGTAGCTGGGTTTAAAAAAGGTTTGGACAAGTTCCTGAAGGAAAGGTCCATAAACCATTATTAAGAAGGGACCCAGGATATCAATGCTTGACCCAGTACAAGCATTGCGGAACCTGTGTCTTTTGGGGAAACTGCTAGGTACGTATGACCTAGATTGGCCACTGTTGGAAACAGGATACTGGGCTTGATGGACCTTGGTCTGACCCAGTATGGCATATCTTATGTTCTTATCTTATGTTCTTATGAGGAGCTGGTGCCCAGCAGTTGGTCGAGGAACATCCGCAGGATGTGCTTCGCCTGCCAGTGACAGGGTCGACTGCTGCGGCAGAGATGAGTGAGTTGCAGGCGGAGCAGGTAGCTGTGGGGGAAGGGGGGCGGGCGAGCGGAGAGGTCAGGAAAGGCGAGCAAGAAAAAGAAGTACACTTGCAGGCAGCGGCGCAGTTTAGAATCATCCTCCTCTACGTCATCGAGTTCATCTACAGCGTCTTCGAGGAGCGATGTGAGGAGGGAAGGGGGGCAGGGTACGGTGATGACGGGGAGCACGTCCTGTGGGGGGACGACTACCGTGACTTTATCGGAGTTGTGGGATGGGGTGCCAAAGAAGTTGCGGCGAAAAATACGGAAGCGATGATACATCGATATTTTCCAATTGCTGGAGGGTCGGAAGCATTCTGGCGACAGTAAGGAGAAGTACAAGGAGGATGAGAAAGCCAGGTGGATTAGAAAGGTCTCGAGGAATGTGGTGAATTGGATGAGGGCTTTCTTACATTTGGCAAGGGTTTGGGGTCAGCACTAACTGGAGCATTTTGGGATGTTGCTGTCATACGCGGACTCAATTCTGGAAGCGTCGCAGTCCCATGACCGGTGGTCGTGGCTCAACTATGATGAAACGTTCTGGGATAAAATGGAAGAGAACAAGTCATTAACTTGGGGAACTCAGGATATTAACTTGTGGCTCACGCAGATGTCGGTCAGAACAAATGCATGAGGCAGGGGTGGGGGTGGAGGCAAGTTAGGTATGGTGGCCAATGCGGGGGTGAACCATTACTTTTGGGGGAGGGGTCATATTGCCGAACAAGCAGGGAGCAGGGGGCGGGGGGGGGGGGGAACGTGTGTTGGAGGTTCAATAAGCCGCCTGTCCTTTCCCAAATTGTAAGTTCCGGCATGTCTGTTCCACCTGTGGCGAGGGGCAGTCGGTTACAAAATGTATTAAAAAAGGTGGCATGGTGCTTGGCATGGCCCCCTCTCCCATACGGGTGGGGGCGTTAAGTGCGTAGCTGTGCCTCTACCCAAAGAAAGGGGATAAGGAAGTTTTGCAGTTGGGGTTCCAGTTGGGTTTTGTTATTCCAGTCCGAGGCGTGGTAGTGGTGACGGCCGCTAGAAATTCCCCATCAGTGCGACATTTTGAGGCAGTAGTGTGCGAGAAGTTGGCTGTCGAGTTGAAGTTGGGCCGGATAGCGGGTCCGTTTACAAGGCCCCCTTTCTGGAATTTTGTGGTGTCTCCGTTGGGGATTATACCGAAAAAAGAGCCGGGTAAGTTTTGGTTAATTCACAATTTGTCATTCCCGTTGGTGGCTTCAGTTAATGACCACATCCTGCGCGAGTGCTGTATGGTGCGTTACACCTCATTTGATAGGGCGGTGGAGTTAGTTAGGAAATCAGGTCAGGGGGCATTGATGTCAAAGGTGGATATTGAATCCGCTTTTCGCTTGTTGCCAGTGCACCCTGCCTCTTTTCATCTGCTAGGTTTCCAGTTTGCGGGGGAATTTTATTTTGATAAATGCATGCCCATGGGCTGCGTGGTGTCGTGCGCCTGCTTTGAGAAATTTAGTACCTTTCTCCAGTGAGCCGTGGTCCAGAGGGTGTGTTGCGCGGATGTGGTGCATTACCTGGATGATTTTTTGTTTGCGGGTGCATCACAGGCTACTCAGTGAAGAGCATTGTTGGAGGGTTTCGTGAGTGTGGCTGAGGATTTGGGCGTGCGTTTGGTGGATGGTAAGACAGAGGGCCGACGACCCGACTCACCTTTTTAGGCATCAAACTAAATTCGGAGGCAATGGTGGCTCGCCTGCCGGTGGAGAAGGTTGTGAAGTTGCGGGTTTTCGTATCAAATGCGTTGGCCTCCGGGAAGTTCACATTGAAAGAAATGCAGGCATTGATAGGGTCATTGAATTTTGCCTGTAGAGTTATACGAATGGGGCAGGTATTCATTCTCTGATTAGCGGTCTCGATGGCAGGTGTCTGTAAACCTCATCACCAAATTCGAATTTCCAGGAGCATCCGTGAAGATTTGCAGGTGTGGGACGTATTTTTGAGAGACTTCAATGGGACGTCGGTGTTCATGGAGTAGGAGATGTCTAGCGAGGAGCTGCAGCTTTACATGGATGCAGCCAGAGGCATCGGGTTGGGAATTTACTTCCGGGGGGGGGGCGTGGTGTGCAGATAGCAGGCCAACGGCTTGGCGGGATGCGGGACTGTTAGGTAATATCACATTCTTGGAACTGTTTCCTATCTTGGTGGTGCTCGAGTTGTGGCCAGGCCGGCTCCATAACAGGAGGGTGTTATGGTGGTGTGATAATGAAGCGGTGGTGAGTGTCATTAATCATTACACGCCATGGTGTGTGCAAGTAGCGTCATTGATGAGGGATGTGGTATTATCATGTAGGGTTAAAGGCTCGACACATTCCAGGGCATAATAACTGCATTGCTGATGCTCTTTCCCGTTTACAGTGGGAACGGTTTAGTCAGTTGGCACCAGAGGCGGAGGCGGAGGGGCTTGTGGTCCCTTGGAACTTATGGAGCTGTGGCCTGCAGAGATGAGGGATATGCTGTGGAGCTCGGTGACAGAATGAACATGGGACGCGTATCGCAGAGGTTGTGAAAGAGTGGTGGAGTTTTTGCAGGAGCGGGGGTGGCAAACAGTTGCGGTGTCGGATCACTTATTAGGGCAATATATCCTCACTGCAAAAGGGAAAGGGGACATTTGGCGGGTTTTGCATTTTCACGAAGGCAGTGGGATGGGGTCCCTCGGGGGGGGGGGGGGTGTTCCTAGCTCGGAAGTTGCTGCAGGGTGGGAGTGGTCACGGCTGACTCTGCGGGATCATTGGTGGCCAGTGACGCACGACTTGCTTAGAAGACTATGCGAGGCGTTACCTATGGTGGCGGTGTCGACTTATGAAGCTGCACTTTTCAGGGCAGTATTCAATTTGGCCTTTTTTGGTGCATTTTAGGTGGGGGAATTAGTGGCTAAATCCAAAAAATCAGGAGTTGGGAATAGTTTGCAACGCCAGCACATGTGGGTGGATGGGGACAGTTAAGGGTGCTGTTGGAAAAGTCTAAAACGGACCAACAGGGAAAGGGCGTGTGGGTGGTACTGCAGGGAATATGGGGGCCCACGTGCCCGGTGGCTACTATGCAGGAGTATCTATGCCTTCGCCCGCAGGCGGAGGGTAGGCTATTTGTCCACAAAGATGCACGGGTGGTGATGCGCTTCCAGGTGTCAGCGGTGTTGCGGTGGAAAGGTGAAGACCCGAGCCACTTTTCCGCGCATTCTTTTCGCATCGGGGCAGCGACTAGTGCGGCGGGGGCTGGGCTGTTGGGAGTACAGATTCAAAGTATTGGCAGATGGCGGTCCAGGGCTTTTCGTGGTTTCGTTCGTTTATGAGGTGGGCTGGTGTAAGGGTCACGGGATATTAACCACTCTTTTCTTTTGCAGATGGGGGCAGATGTGTTCGAGGATGTTGGATGCTGGGGCATTCGTTTGTGTTCTGGGCCAGCCAACGAGCTGTGGTGAGGCCTATCGGGCTAAACTTGGGACTGGAGCCAGAGGTGGTGTCGATTTCATGGCTGGGCGAGAGAGGTCTGCGGTAGATGCAGCTGATGCCTTTGCTCCGACACCACGAATGCTTGCAGACACCTCCGGGGTTCCTACTGCTGCACCTGGGAGGCAATGATTTAGCTTCCTGGACCTGCAAGCAACTGATCAATGCTGCAAAGAAGGATTTTGCTCAGATATTGGGGATGTTTCGGGGAGTGGTGCTGATTTGTTCTGATATCATCCCGAGACCGGCGTGCTGGGGGCAGCGGCGCTGGTCTCGGGGGCTGACGAAGATCAATAGGCAGAGCGGGATATGGGTTTGTGAGCATGGTGTGTATCAGGTGCAGCATGCATGGGTGGAGGTGGCTTGTGCGGGACTGTATAGGAGTGACGGGGTACATCTATCTCCGGTGGGGGTGGATTTGCTCTTGAATGATTGGCAGGAGGCATTGGAGCAGGTGGTGCAGGATGGCACCAGCAGGTCGCAGCTTGAGCCGGGGGTGGGGGGCGGCAAAGGTGCATCAATGAGCCTGTGCTGGTGGTGGGATCCCGGAGGGTTCAGGGGTC
Source organism: Ichthyophis bannanicus (assembly GCA_033557465.1). Taxonomy (NCBI): domain Eukaryota; kingdom Metazoa; phylum Chordata; class Amphibia; order Gymnophiona; family Ichthyophiidae; genus Ichthyophis; species Ichthyophis bannanicus. Next base: position 1,197,955,044 of record CM066032.1, on the reverse strand, counting down.
TGGAGCCATAGGATACTTGGGGCGGCGGCAGGGTGCCCACGACCTGGATAACCATTAGCAGATTTTTGCTATTGATATGGCGAAGTCGGGCAGGGGTGGTAGTAACTTTACCGGTGGTTTGACCGGGGCAGGTGCAGAGGCGAGGTCACCTTGCTAATTGCATGGAGGGTGAGGTATCGCTCCGCTGGGGGGTTGGTTTGATGGGCTGTTGCTAATGTTAATGTTAAAATGTTAATGGGCAATAAAGCTGTGACCTGTTGTTTCCAAGTTCAGTGTGGTGTGAACTTTTTGGGCATGTGAGGATGTTGTAGTGAAGGGGAGGGGGTGGGGGTAAATTGGAAAGGTATTTTATTTATTTACATTCTCTTATATACCGTGCTATTCTGCATTAGTGCGGTTTACATTGAACAAACTGAAACTACATTGAACAGGGCATTATAACTTGGAGATAACTATTTTACAGGGAACATGGGCTATGGAGGGTTAAGTGGCTTGCCCAAGACCACAAGGAGCACCTGTGGGACTAGAAAGCCCAGTCCTTCCGGCCTAAGGTTGCTGTCCTCTAGTGGGATTTGAACCCCTGACCTTCCGGCCTGAAGTACCTTGTCCCAACCACTAGGCCACTCCTCCACTCAAGGGGTAGAGTGCTGGGTCCAGCTACTCAGTTAGGATAAGGATGTGGGCAGGGTCCCGGCGGCCGCAGGTAACAGGGGGTGCAGCCCGGCGTGGGACCCTATGCGCGTTGGAAAAAGAAGAGGGAGGGGGTGGGGGATGAGAGGAGCGAGGACGCAGGCAGCACCATTTGAATCAATTGGCTCCGCCGCAGGGACGACCGTGGCGGGAGCCAATCGGAGCGGGGGCGGGCCATGTGCTTCGGCAGCGCTCACCGAGCACATGGTCTGAGAGGAAGAGCAGCTGGCGTCCCGCCCTCCCACCCGTTAATGCTAATGTGCGGTGGGGGATTTGGGGTGTTACAGCAGGGAGGGTGCGGGATCCCGGAGGGTTCCGGAGTCTGGAGCCATAGGCTACTTGTGGTGGGGGCAGGGTGCCCGCGACCTGGATAACCCCTAGCAGATTTTTGCTATTGATATGGCGAAGTCGGGCAGGGGTGGTAGTAACTTTGCTGGTGGTTTGACCAGGGCAGGTGCAGAGGCGAGGTCACCTTGCTAATTGCATGGCGGGTGAGGTATTGCTCCGCTGGGGGGTTGGTTTGATGGGCTGTTACTAATGTTAATGTTAAAATGTTAATGGGCAATAAAACTGTGACCTGTTGTTTCCAAGTTCAGTGTGGTGTGAATTTTTTGGGCATGTGAGGAGGTTGTAGTGAAGGGGAGGGGGTGGGGGTAAAGTGGAAGGGTAGAGCACCGGGTCCAGCTACCGCCTTAATACTCTATATGCTGGAACATCTAAAACATTTTCAAAATACACATCATACAAATATTACTAACAAATTTCTAGCAAACAAATTTTTCTTTCTTTTGGATCCCAACCTGGAGGTTTTTATACAGATGGTTCAGCATGATGTAAAACAGTTAGTTCTACGTAAGTTAAAAGATAATATTTCTGTAACAGCCCTTAGCGATTCAATCCTTGTTGTCAGATCCCACAATTTTGATCCGCCCTACAGATAAGGGAGGAGGTATTGGGTTGTTTAATAGAGAAGATTATGTAGCGGAGGTACAAAGACAACTAGATGAGGGAGAGTTTTATCATTGGCAGAGATACATGCAGAGATTTTTGTTGTTTTAGAGTCTGCTTTGGTGCGTGGCTTTATTATGGATAGATTGTTTCATTTTTTTGTGATTGAGACATCCAACCATTCCCTGTTTTTACGTATTGCCGAAAATCCATAAGGACCCGGTAAAACCTCCGGGTAGACCAATAGTTTCAGCAAGGAATTCAGTATTAGAATTGCTGTCGAAATTTGTAGATTATTATTTGAACCATTTGGTTAAATCCTCCAGATCATATGTAAGAGATTCTGGAGCCATGTTGATATTGTTAAGAGAGATAAAAACGGAGGATACATAGTTCTTGGTAACTATGGACATAGTATTTTTGTATACACATATTCCCCAGTCACAGGCAATAATGTCTAGCGCACGGTAGTTGTTACAAGTAACATCTATTACTCAGGAATTTAGGGGATTTTTGATTTAATTATTACATTTGGTTCTCAAACAGAATTATTTTCAGTTTGAAGGTCAGTTTTACCATCAGATTCATGGGGTGGCAATGGGGGCCACAGTGGCTCCGTTGGTGGCTTGTCTATATGTGCGTGAGTTTGAGGAGAAGACTGTGCATTCTTCTCAGTATTGATCTGAAGTGGTCATTTGGTCAAGGTTTATAGATGACATATTTTTCATTTGGCCTCGTTCTGAGGCTAGGTTACTTGCATTTTTTGAATGGCTAAATGCTTCACATCAGCATTTAAAATTTACACCGGAGTATTCCTGGAGTAAAATTAATTTTTTTGGACCTTGAGATGACTGTTTGACTGATGGTTTGTTACAGACAACACTTTATCGTAACAGAAAATCACAAACCATGATCAGAATAAAATAATCAAGTCCAAAAAATGATTCTGATCTAAACTAGGAACAAAATCTCTGTATAGAAAGCAAAATTTTTACATATAAATTTCTTTTAGTTGGAGCTGCCAACCCAGTGAAAAGAACTAGTCTAATCACCACCGTGGAAACTCAGTTTTAATAAAGTAAACATTTGAAAACTATTCATTGGATTGCACTTAGCTTAACATGATCTTCAGGCTGTTATAAACACCACAGAAACCAACGACGTGACACATTTCAGGTCCAAAAAATGCAGAAACCCTGCTTCAGGTCAAAACATAACGTGGTCAATCCTCAGCCATGAAAAGTTTGTGTTGGTTGAAAACGCCTTAAATACTCCAGTCCAAGGAGAGAAAGCACAGTTGATTTTGAAAGTATGTTTGTTTGTACAGGGTGGTGTACACAACCGGACTGTCTAAGAAAACCTGAGAGAGTTAATTTTGTTTAGAACTTTGCTTAGAAATAAACTTCATATATTTGCTTACTAAGTAGGTGAAGAGGTACATGTCCTGTAAAAAAAGAAAAAGGGCAGCTTGTACTCTAGCCTTTCTGTCTCAGGGTTATTAGATATCAAGCAGTCAGCAGTAAACAGTTATGTCTTGGAATACATGTATGTCTCCTCATACTGACCTACACTGATTAGAGGTTGACCTATGATGTGATAAATATGTAATACCCGACGTGTAATAATAAAGTGCAATTATGCTGTATCATCCAAAAGAGCCTTATAAATAAAGTAAACCATGGCTAACAGTTAGAGTAAACAAAGAGAACTTGTTTCTATTTGTTTCTCTCCACAAAGCTTTGGTGTATTTATATATACAGTCAAACCTCGGTTTTCATGATTAATCCGTTCGAAAAAGTCTGACTAAAACCGAAACGTATGAAAACTGAAGCAATATTTACCATATGAAATAATGTAAATCCAATTAATCCGTTCCAGACACCCAAAAATATTCACAAAAAATACATTTTATAGAGAATAACTATATTTTTACATACAGAAAACAATGAGAAATAAATATAAATGACTAATGAAATGGATAAATGAACATTTAACATCACTGAAAGCAAGCTAAGACAGTACTGTACAGTACAGTATGTTAGCATCTGGCCTTAGCCACCCCTGACAAGCTGCTGTGCCCAGCTCTCTTCGGAATCACATTGGATTCAGCCCATTAAAATACCTTTACTTTATCTGCTCAATGCTTCAGAATGGCAGAAAATCTTAATGATATAGCTTCAGACGTACCCTGCAAGAGAAAGAACTGCCTCCCACATTCATGCAACATCTCCTGCTTACGTTGACAGCTTTTCTTCCCTGCTACCTCTGAGCCTGAGGGGGCGCTCCACAGAATGGGCAGGCGGTGGACGAGATCGGGGCCTTCCTCTCTGCGCAATCCTTGCCTACTCTGACCAGGCTCGAGGATGTGTTTCATTTACGTGCTCAGCTGGCTTTCGCTTCTCATCACGCTGGCGATCGGTGAGTCCGGGGGGCAGTGCTGCCGGGACCGGGCGGGCGTTCTGGCAGTGTATACAGACCGGTGTGCAGCGCGAGGGTGTATGTATTTACAGTACTGTACTTTACGAAAACCGAGGCGATGTACGAGAACCAGGACAAAATCTCAGTCAAAAAAGACGTTGAAAACCGAAGCGATGTATGAGAACCGGGACAAAATCTCAGTCAAAAAAGACGTTGAAAACCGAAGCGTATGAAAACCGGGGCAAATGAAAACCGAGGTTTGACTGTATATATATATATATAGAAGTGTGTGGTATTTTATTGCTGTCTTTTAGATTACCTTCTCATTGCTTTGAATGTAGTTTTCTGTGTCTCCAAGAGCCCTGCAGGTTGCTGGTGAGGAGGGTGCTAAGAAAGCCCACAGATTTCAACAATCACCAATGAAGAGTGTGAAGAAACAAGAGTCAGCCAATCCACTGCAAGGGGAGGTCCCACCAATCAGAAACCGCACCTTGGGAGAAAGGCAATAACGGCATAACAAACCCTAGATAATAGTATGCCAGTCTATCTGCATATTTAAACCAAAAGGGCAAACCGCATTCAATGAATAAATCCACCTCTGCTCCAACTTTTGTAAATGCTGAAGGCGATCTCCACGGGGATCCATTGGTATATGATCGAGTACTCTCCACTATAGAGACTCAAATGAATGTATAGCTTCAACACAATGAGCCACCATCGGTGCTTGCAGATTTTTGGTAGGAAAACGTGATGCATGTTCACTGAGTCTAAGACGCAAAGATCTAGAGGTACACCCAGTATAATAAAGGTGACACGAGCAAATAATCAAATACACTACAAATGAAGAGGAGCAATTGGTGTGCCATCGAGAATGATAAATTTTAGAAGTATGTACATCCACCCATTCAGGGCCAGACACAGTGTTTGAACAAAAATTACAAGCCCCATAAGAATAATGTTCCTTAACTACATGTGAAGTTGGAGGCCGATCTTGTGGAGCTGTGGTTTTCATTACTAAATCTCATAAGTTAGCTCTTCGGGAATAAGCAATTTGTAACCGCTTATCCTGAAAGCAATTATGCAGTCCCAAAACAGGCCAAAAACGATGAAGAAGTTTGGCCACCTGTGCAGTAATTGTCTCATCCTGAAATGGTCTAGTCTGTGTAGCAAAGAGCCATTCTCTATGTGTAGAACTGGTTAAAAGATAGAAAGCAGAGGGTTGGGCTAAATGGCCAATTTTCCCAATGGAGAAAAGTGAATAGTGGTGTACCCCAGGGATCTGTGCTGGGTCTGCTGCTTTTTGAACTATTCATAAATGACCTGGAAAGTGGAATAACGAGTGAGGTTATCAAATTTGCAGATGACACAAAACTATTTAAAGTTGTTAAAACCCAAGAGGATTGTGGAAAATTGCAAGAGGATCTTGATAAATTGGAAGACTGGGCATCAAAATGGTAGATGAGATTTAATGTGGACAAGTGCAAAGTTATGCACCTAGGGAAGAACAACCCAAACTATGGTTACACGATGCAAGGTTCCACATTAGGAACCACCACCCAGGAAAAAGATTAAGGCGTCATTGTGGATAGCATGTTAAAACCCTCGGCCCAGTGTGCAGCGGCATCCAAGAGAGCAAATAGAATGCTAGGTATCATAAGGAAAGGAATGGAAAATAAAACAAAAGATATTATAATGCCTCTATATCGTTCCATGGTGAGACCGCACCTTGAATATTGTGTGCAATTCTGGTCGCCGTATCTTAAAAAGGATATAGTGTTATTAGAAAAGGTTCAGAGAAGAGCAACCAAAATGGTAAAGGGGATGGAAGGATACTCCTATGAAGAAAGGCTAAAAAGGTTAGGGCTCTTTAACCTGGAAAAGAGACGGCTGAGGGGAGATATGATAGAAGTCTATAAATTAATGAACGGAGTGGAACGGGTAAACGTAGATCGATTGTTTATGTTATCAGAATATAGAAAGACTAGGGGACATGCAATGAAGCTACAGGGTAAACTATTTAAGACTAATAAAAGAAAATATTTCTTCACTCAACGTGTAATCAAACTCTGGAATTTGTTACCAGAGGATGTAGTAAAGGCTGTTAGTGTAGCTGGGTTTAAAAAAGTTTGGACAAGTTCCTGGAGGAAAGGTCCATAAACCATTATTAAGAAGGGACCCAGGATATCAGTGCTTGACCCAGTACAAGCATTGCAGAACCTGTGTCTTTTGGGGAAACTGCTAGGTACGTATGACCTAGATTGGCCACTGTTGGAAACAGGATACTGGGCTTGATGGACCTTGGTCTGACCCAGTATGGCATATCTTATGTTCTTATGTGTAAAGCGAGCTCTTTTATAAAATGGTATCTTGGATGTCTCTACCTGCGCTGTGAATTGAATATTAGGCTTATGGGTATTAAGAGACACCAAAAAGGAATCAAGTGCCATCCTATCACCCGTCCATAGAAAGAAAACATCATCCAAAAACCTGCGCCAAAAGGGGACATAGGCAAATAAAGGGTGAGAATATATAAAAAGCTCCTCAAAATGAGTCATATAAATTGTTGCAATCGAAGGAGCAACAGTAGCACCCATAGCTATACTAAATATTTGCTTATAATATTGTTGCTGATAGAGAAAATAATTATTGTTCAGTACCAGATCTAAGAGATCAATAATAAATCTTCTAGGAATCTGTTCTGGTAAGTCAAGTGGGTAATCAGCCATACAAGTAAGTACCTCACCCTGGTCAATATTTGTATACAAAGACTGAACGTTCAAAGTAACCAGGTAGGCATAAGAAGAAAAATCGATACAGAGAGATAATTGTCTCAAAAAATCTCCCGTATCTTTAATATAGGAGGGTACCCTGGCTGCCATCGGTTGTAAAAAAATACCCATAAGCCTAATATTCAATTCACAGCGCAAGTAGAGACATCCAAGATACCATTTTTGGACATTACTGTTTCTCTTACACCCACGGGTTTTGTTACGTCTTTGTATCGAAAGGCTGTTTAACGTAACACTTTGTTGCGGTTTGATAGTTTTCATCCACCAGCTTTAAGACGGGGATTACCCTATGGCCAGTTCTTACGGCTTCGTCGTAATTGCACAACATTACAGGATTTTAAGTTACATGCCACTGAACTGAGTTTATGTCTCATCGTGCGTGGTTATCCAATGAAAGTGGTTAAAACAGCGTATAAAAGATCTCGCTTTACACATAGAGAATGGCTCTTTGCTACACAGACTAGACCATCTCAGGATGAGACAATTACTGGGATTTTTCCTTATACCAAAGGGGCAGCACAGGTGGCCAAACCTCTTCATCATTTTTGGCCTATTTTGGGACTGCATACTTGCTTTCGGGATAAGCAGTTACAAATTACTTATTACCGAAGAGCTAACTTACGAGATTTAGTAATGAAAACCACAGCTCCACAAGATCGGCCTCCAACTTCACATGTAGTTAAGGGACATTATTCTTGTGGGGCTTGTAATTTTTGTTCGAACACTATGTCTGGCCCTGAATGGGTGGATGTACATACTTCTAAAATTTATCATTCTCGATGGCACACCAATTGCTCCTCTTCATTTGTAGTGTATTTGATTATTTGCCCGTGTCACATTTATTATGTTGGGCGTACTTCTAGATCTTTGCATGTTAGACTCAATGAACATGCATCACGTTTTCGTACCAAAAATCTGCAAGCACCCATGGTGGCTCTTTGTGTTGAAGCTTCACATTCATTTAAGTCTCTACAGTGGAGAGTACTCGATCATGTACCGATGGATCCCCGTGGAGGAGATCGCCTTCAGCATTTACAAAAGTTGGAGAAGAGGTGGATTTATTCATTGAATGCGGTTTGCCCTTTTGGTTTAAATATGCAGATAGACTGGCATACTATTATCTAGGGTTTGTTATGCCGTTATTGCCTTTCTCCCAAGGTGCGGTTTCTGATTGGTGGGACCTCCCCTTGCAGTGGATTGGCTGACTCTTGTTTCTTCACACTCTTCATTGGTGATTGTTGAAATCAGCTGTGCTTTCTCTCCTTGGACTGTAGTATTTAAGGTGTTTTCTCCAACACAAACCTTTCATGGCTGAGGATTGACCATGTTATGTTTTGACCTGAAGCAGGGTTTCTGCATTTTTTGGACCCGAAACGTGTCACGTCGTTGGTTTCCGTGGTGTTTATAACAGCCTGAAGATCATGTCGCTATGCAGATAAGTGCAATGCAATGAATAGTTTTCAAATGTTTACTTTATTAAAACGGAGTTTCCACGTTGGTGATTAGACTAATTCTTTTCACTGGGTTGGCAGCTCCAACAAAAAGAAATTTATATGTAAAAGTTTGCTTTCTATACGAAAATTTTGTTCCTAGTTTAGATCAGAATCATTTTTTGGACTTGAACACTTTATCGTAAGCCGACTGATCTGAACAGCTTGCTTAATTACTCAAGTTTTCACCCATGACACCTTCGGGATAATATCCCCATGGGCCAATTTTTAAGGGCCCATAGGGTATGCTCAGATGATCAGGCGTTTAGATCACAAGCTCGCATTCTTATTCAATGTTTTAGAAAGAATTATCCCACTGGAGTGATTAGGCAAGCGTTTGTTAGAGCAAAAAATGTTAATCAGGACAATTTGTTTTTGCAGAGTCCAGAACAGAACTTTTTGAGCCAAGTGTGTGTCTTATCTTATTCACTTGAAGCTTTTGCTATTAGGAATATTGTGGGAAAATATTGTTATTTGTTGCATACACATAGAGTGTTTTCTCAGGGTTTGTGATTTGCGTTTAGCTGCTCTCGCAATCTTCATGAACATTTGGTAATTACACGCCCGTGTGTTTTGTCAAGCCAGTGACAGGGGGGACATAGAGTATGTGGTCATTGTGTTATCTGCTTGTTCTCTTTAGAGATATCTGAGTATAGACATCCAACATAGAGTATTACCTATGTGTTGCGATCATGCACTAGTTATGATTTAGAGGCAGTGGTATACATGATAATTTGTCCTTGTAATAAGATTTATATTGGACAAACCGCGGAAATTTCAAACTCATATAATTGAACATGTTTCTGTGCTGCATAGAGGAGTTCTGTCAGCTCCATTGGTAGAGCATTGGCAGATATTTGGCTATCAGATATCACAACTTAAATGTTGCATGCTTACATAGTTTGCAGTGGAGGGTGGAGGGGATTTAGGGGTATGTTTACTAAACCGTCTTAATGTGTGCCCGGCGATAGTGTGCAGGCTGCCATAAAAGGAGTGGGCGTTTCAGTCTTAAAGTAGCAAAACGGGATTATCGTGCAATAACGTATGCTGCTGCGCACATTAACGGGCTAAGCACCGCTAAGCGCGTTAACGCGCGGTAATCTTAAGTAGGCGCCCAGACATGCAAATACAGAAACAGCGGTGTAGTACAATGGTTAATAAACTGACTGATGATACAGGGGTCATGAGTTCGATCCCCCTGTGTGACTAATGCATAAGGCTGGCTGAGGCATCAGCTTTGACATGTAAGCATTGTTTCCTGAGGCATTTTATGTGTATTTTAATTATTGCTGCCAGCAAACACACCCTCACGTGCCGTAACCTAAGGTGCCGTAGAAGGCACCCTATAAGGCACTCCATAGGGCACAATATAAAGTGCACTGTCCGCCACGGCACCCTATAATGTCCCCTATAGGGCACCCTATAAGGCGCTCCATAGGACACCTTATAAGGCACCTTATACGGACTGTAACCATCAGGTGCCTCAGAAGGCGCTTTATAAGGTGCCCTATAAGGCGCCTTATAGGGCGCCTTCTGAGGCACCTTATGGTTACAGTACCCTGAGGGTGTTTTTCTGGCAGCACTAATGTACATTAAAAAAAGACAATGCTTTGGACAGCCCTATCAAATAACCTCATTGGGGGTTTGAACCCATGACCTCTGGCTCCACAAGCAGTGAAGTAACCAGTGGGCCACAGCTCCATAGCTGCTAGCAACCCCCTGGCTGGCTGCAGAAGGACTGCATGTCACCACACAAACAGTCTGCTGTGGTCACCAGGATAGGGTTAACCCACCCATACCCATGATGCACTGCACATGCAAATCAGCAGTCTACAGATGATCACAAGATGGGGTATGCATCCCCACAGCACCTCGGCCTGGTAGGGGGAACTGACCGTGTGTGGTACTGGCACAGAGTAGCTACACATTGTCACATTGTGCAGGTACTGCACTCACCCTGAGGGTGAGGTGGGGCGCCCAGCACGAGGTCCCCAGCAGTGCTAATGTGTGAGATAGGTAGTTTCTGAACACACACTTGGATATATCTGTATTTCTCAGTCAGATTTAGCCCTTATGGACCCATAGGAGGATTATGTACCACCACCCTCCTCCCCCTCCGGGGCTGAGGGTGGTAAACAGGGTCTCCCAGCAATGGTGGCAGTAGAGGGGACCATCAACCCCAGTCCTGCTGGGGAACAGACACCCTACACGGTAGTCAATGCAGCTCTGTACACATCCATAAAGCAATAGCAGACAGACATTAGGCCTGGATATGCTAAGCCGCACCCCACCACTATCTGATATTTTCCTGCAGCAAGCCTTCAGCCGCTGTATCCTGCAAGGCGCTCCATCAAGACACATACCAGCTGCAGACAGTCTGCTAGCTAGTCCATAGTGCATGTTCCTGGTGGAAATGAGTGCACCCAGAACTGGGATGTCAGCATACACACCAAGCAGATAAGTCACTGACTGGGCCCAAAAGGGAACCCATAAATATCACATGAGAGAAAGACTATATAGCACTATGGGGGAACCTAGCCATGCCGTGGTCACTTCTCAGTCAGGGTGAGAGTGATCTCCAAGCAGAACATGCTGTGGCCACCCTGTCTGTGCAGGTGGTGGCCGGGCACTACAATGTCCCAGCCAGTGCCCTATGCCGTGTGCAGATGCATCCTGGCCAGGCCACCCTGTCCGGGCTATACCCATGGTACCTTGCTCCTCATTATGCACATTGGCAGGCCAATACTGGCAACAGTGCTGGCAGTGTGGGCTGTGGAGGGTGTTTGCAACCACCACACACTGGATAGACAGACAGACACTCCCACACCTATGCCAGCATTGTGCTACTATAGAGGTGTTTAGCAGCCCTGGCCACCACACCAGTCCTGGGCACAGTGCAGGCATGGATATGGTACGCAATACTGTTGGGGGTCACTCCCCAGGGTGGTAAACACTGTCAGACACTAGACCTGAAGCACACTCCACAGACATCAGAAAGGTTGCTATGATGGAGCTCAATCAGCAAACTGTGCTTAACGTAGGAATTGCTATCTGCCAGTAATCATAGCAACCTTTTGATAGCTGTGTACCATATTCCCAGGTTTAGGGTGGCATTGCTAACGTATGCAAGTGCTAGTATTGGGAGATGCACGCAGGGCCCAATGTCCTGCCTCTCCAGGAGGCATTGGCTAATGGAGCCTGTGGGTGTGGGTGTGTCTGCCCCTGTTGGCTGCTGCTTTACGGCAGAGGTTCCCAACTCCAGTCCTGGTGTGCCAAACACTGTTCGGGTTTTCATGCTGTCCCTCATGAATATGCATGAGATACATCTGCATACCATGGGGGTGGTGCATAGATATGCAGCACAGGCATCTTTATTAGAGGCAGCATGGAACCTGAATGGTGTTTGGCCCTCCAGGACTGCATTTGGGAGACTCTGCTCTAGGTAATGCGCCTGTTTATGGTGTCTGTGCTCTGTAGGGTAAAATGTAGGTGTTTTGGGCATGTTTACGTCATTTGCAATAAAGGTTCTGTCTGTATTAGCACGTTTTAGTAGTGGGTAAAAAAATGGGGACTGGGTTGGCAGGAACCACAGCTGGGACTATGAACCTGTGACTTCTGCTCCTGAACACATGGGCTGTGTGCCCTGCACCACCGTGTTACCACAGAGACAGTGCATTCCCTGGAGATACCATGACTGTTTGTCAGACAGAGCCTGTCTATTGCAGTGCACGGCACCCACCTAAACAGGGCTGGGCCATGGTCTGCTGTAGGCAGCAGCCACTGCCCCCTCCACCACCAGTAGCCCTCTGTCACCATGCTGACATGCCCTTCTGCTGGTGGTGCTGGTGGTGCGCAGTCTCGGGCCATCCAGTGTGTGGGTAGGCGGCTGCCTATGGTGTGGGTTCTGGGGTAGGGATGCCTGCATAGATGTCCACGCTTCCCCCTAGCACCGCCTGCAAATGTTCTGTACCCTTGGGGGTACCTGCTGGGTACTATCCCCTGTGACACTGTGGGAAACACACTCGTGCCCATGTTGGGCCCTCATCAGTTGCTGTCTGGCTGCTCTACTGTTGCAGCATTCGTATGGGCCACCTAGGCATCACCCTAGTCTGCACTGTGGCCCAGCTGCACCACAGCATGTGCCGCCTGCAGCCCTCTGTGTCCCCTTTTCCAGCATCTGTCCAGTTGCCCGTTCCGACATGCCCACCCTGCTGTTGTGGGTCATGTGCATGCCATAGGAAACTTATCCAGTAACAAGGGAAAGCCCTGATCAGCGTTATTTCACTGTGGGATTATTCACCTTGTATGGGGACAGAGCATAGCCCCTTCCAAAATTGATATCTTTTTTTTGGAGCTTTCTTGGTAGTGTTTTTTTATGTTTCCCATTGATATCACTATTGCCCACCTAGGTTATGTTTTTTTTCCAGTTTGTTCAGGTCATTTTCAATGTTTATCTGCTCTTTTGTTCTGTGCACATGTATCACACTTATCACCTTTTTTAGGTTTCCTTGGCTTTGCTGTACATTGCTGACAGAAATGGTTTCTCTTCCCTTTAAATCTACTCTAACGCCAGGGTTTCACTGGCATTAGTTTTCAGCCCCAAAATCCACAGCGTTAGTGTGCAGGGAGCCTCTTCCCTCCCACTCTCCACCCATTGACCCCTTCTCTCTGCCCCTGGGGAGCCTTCCTCCGCCCTCAGGGAGCCTTTACTCCGCCATCAGCGCTCGTTTGCGCTGCTGAGCGCCGCTGAGCGCGTTAGCGTGCGATAAGGTACCTTATCGCACGATAAGGTGCCTTATCGCGCGCTAATGTGTCAGAGCGCACATTAAGACGGTTTAGTAAACATACCCCTTAATGTTAGAGTTACTGCATAAGGAACAATCCTTCATATTTCGGTGGCAGACGGTGTCTCTGAAGGGTCTTAATACAGGTGTGGAGTGGCATTGGTTTTATTGAAAAGTTCTTTTGGAAGTCTGGTGAAAAAGGTTTTTGGTGTTCTAGGTAAAGTGAAGTGGATTTGTGTGAGTGGCCTTTTAAGAGGTATATGTGTTAGTTGGCCCGTAGTTAAGGACTATTTGTTTGTCTGTTTTTTTATGAATGGATCTTGCTGTAGTAAAGCTTTGCATTGTGGAAAGGGTGTTTTGATTGACTAAGAGATAAGGTATACATTTTTGATTGGAGGGTTCTTAGTATTTAAAGGATCTGTTTTGTTGGTTGTGAGTACTTGCATTTTCTGGAAGGAGTCAGCCATGGTTTTGGCTTTTTGTTTCAAAAGAAAAAAGGTAAATATTTGTTAAGGTTTTTTGGATGTTGGTAGTAGAGTTATAAGTTTTCATGGCTTTGATTTTGTGATTTCTTGTTTTGCAGTGGCATATGTTGTCACAAGTGGTACGATCGTTTGCGCAGGGACTAATTGGGGTCCATATTGCCTTGTTTGTGGAGTGTTTTGAATTACCTTTGAAGAAGCCGCCGTAGCAGTGAAACCACTGGCTGTGATCAGCGAAATCTGAGTAGCAGTAGTAAGCTGCAGGGACAGCAGTGGTAAAGCTGTGACAGAAGTAGTGAAGCTGTTGGAGAAACTGTTGGAGTGAACCTGCAGATTGGAATTTATGTACTATATGGTTGAGTGACAGTTTGACTTTTGTATTCCCCTATCTATATTGAAGTCCTTTGAATGTTTAGCACTTAATTGCTTAATGGTTTGTAAGAATGTATGGTATTTGATTCAAATTATTTATTGTGTTGTGAATTTTGTTAATGTTGGGCAGTTTCTTAAGGCTGTAGGAACGATGATGAAAGTGACCATGTGGTGTGGTTACAGAATGTTGTATCAGTAAAATCCATGGTTTGAGTTTCCGCCTGCCAATAAATATGGTTAACTAAATATGTTTAAAAATTGTCTAGAGCTAAAAACTGCTTTTAAAAAAAGAAAAAAAATGTTAGTAATATTTGTATGATGTGTATTTTGAGAAATTTTTAGATGTTCCAGTAAATAGAGAACAATTTGTATAAGTCTCACTATTTATCTTGACAGCTTCCAATAGCATGAAGCAGTGTCACTACACTTAGGATTCTAAACTGCCCAGACTCAGCAGAGCTATCTGGATTCCTTCCTCAGATTAAACATATATATTTTCCAAAGAGCTTCTTTATAGTTTCAGCTTTCAGTAATCTTAGGTTCCTTAGAGGAGCTCAACACAGCTTTCCTTTCCAATTTCTCAAGCTGTTTCAAAGAAAGGCAGCTTCCCCTTTCCCCCTTGCTCAGAGGACTCCAAATTGCCATGCCCAGCAGAACTACCAGCACCTTTGCACAGGATTTAAAATATTCCTTTCCTCTAAGAAACTTTGCTACAATCTTAGCTTTCAGAACATTTAGTTCCTTGAAGGAGTTTAATCCAGTATTCCTTAGAGACTTTCCAATTTATAAAGCAGGAAAGGTTTCCCTGTTTCTTTTCAAACCCTGCTCTAAGAAATCCTTTTTCAGGATTTAGTTGTACTTCTCAACAAACAAAAGCTGATCTGATTCCTTATACTCAGAAGTTTTTCACTACTTCAAAAAAAATTCTTAAGGAAGCCCCATTCTGTTCCTTCCTTATATGCGCTCTCTTAGTTCTGTCCTAAACCAGAACTTTTAAAATGAAAACTCAGTGAGAAGGTTCTGGTCTGAGCTGTTTGAGCAAATCCTTTCCCTCCAATACAGTTTCTACTCAGCAAATCTATACTTCAAACACAGGGCACAGTGAATAAAACTCAGAGTCTGTTAACCCTGTCTTCAATTTCTCTCTCTAAGCAGACATAAAACAATAAGCAGACCAATGACTTAACAAATTAAACCTTTTTAACCCAATTTCCAGTTTCCTTAAACTTCCACAGCATACACAGTTCTCCTTCCCTCTTCTTCTCCAGTCCTCAACTGCTTCTTTCAGTTTCAATTCAGTCCTTCCAAAATCAACTTTTTAGTGGCCTTCCACTGCTAGAACTGAAAATAGTTCCCCAGCACTGCTCTGGAAAAGGGCTACCCCCCCCCCCCCAAATCTCCAGATACAAGTATTTTCCACAACACAGAATATATCCTAGGGTTCTGTGCTGTTCTTGTAAGCCTCTGAAGCAGCAAATTTAAATACTGTTTCCCTGCATCAGGCTCTGAAGTTTCTCTCCTGAAAGACTTCTCATTAATGAGATCCCTGCACTTTCCCCAGCACACTCAATGCTTTGTATGGGGCCAGAACTTGTTTTTAAATTACACTTCATTTTCAGCATTAAAATATGATTTTTAAAGCCTGCAAATCAGGATTACACTTCTTTTATTTTATCTGATGCTCCAGTGCTCTCTCTGGGTCCTGGGAGTGAAGCCCTTTACCCCTCCTGGGGCACAAAAAAGGTAACACAAAGAAAACTGGTTACACAAACAAAACTGTGAGCATGACCTTGACATTGCTCCTCACATGATGGGCTTTCTTAGGTCTGAGTTTGGAGTCTTCTATTGTGAGGATTGAGTCTTAGGGGTATGTTTACTAAACTGCAGTAATGTCACTCACGTTAGGTTCTGCGGTAAAGGTACAGATGCCCATATAAAGGCGTGGGTGGTGCATCGTTACAGCAAGCCATATCAGCTAACGCATTTTACAAACAAATGCGCATTACAAGGCGCCTCATAAGGCACCTTATAAGGCACATTACAAGGCATATTACAAGGTGCCTTGTAAGGTGCCCTGTAAGGCGCCCTGTAAGGTGCCTTGTAAGGTGCCCTCTAAGGTGCTTTGTAAGGTGCCTCATAAGGCACCCTATAGGGCTCCTTAGGCTAAGCGCCGTAGCAGGCACCCCTGGACAAAGCACTCTAGAAGGCACCCTGGGCTATGGAACCATAGGTTAAGGTAGCCTAACAAGGTTACGGTGCCCTAGGTTAGTGTGCCCTAAGGGCTGCAAGGTGCCGCAGGATGACATGCATGACCTGTGATGAACAGAGACAGATGTAGCCCCAACACTAGATAGAACACTCAGGAAAGGCAATGAACAGGTGAGTGAAGGAGGGAGAGCTGGGAGCCGCTGGACCCGCCATATCTGCGGACAGCCCATGTGGCTGCCAGTACTGATGACAAACATGGTGGGGGCAACTGTACCACAGCACAGGGTGTTGGCAATGTAAAGTACTGGAAAGACAGTTGGTGGCAGATGATGGGAATACGTGTCCCCCAGTGGAGGCGGAGGTGGCAGGATAGTTACAATGATGGGTGGACAGAGGAGTGGTGGTGCCATGCAGATCAGGCACAGGTGAAGCAAGCACGATGAGGTGCAATGCAGGAAAGGGTAGCAGTGCAGGACATGGGGTAGCAGCCTGCACAGGCAGACAGGACTCTACACAGCTGACAGTCGCAGATAGATGGACCGAGGGAATGTTGGCTATTGTGGCGAGGGTATTATGGGCTGGCAGCACAGATCTGCAAAAATATGACTGTTATAGGCATGCACACTATTTGAGTAAGACAGGCATAAGAGGAGGGAACAATGAGGAATAGAACCCATGAACCCTGCCGAGAATGGCATTGTATTAACCAGTAGGCTATACCTCCATGGTGTATATCACAGCAATGGCTTGGTACAGAAGGACTGCAGATCACCGCACAAACTGTCTGCTCTGAGTGCCAGGATAGGGTAACCCCACCAATACCCATGATGCAATGCACATGCTGAATAGCTGTCTACAGCTGATCAGTAAATGGCGTCTGCACCTCTCCGGTACCTCAGCTTGGAAAGACGAACTGACAGTGCACGATACTGGCACAGTGTAGCTACAGACCATGCCATTATGCAGGTTTTGTGTTCACCCTAAGGGATAGGATGGGTGTCCAGCACTAGGTCCGCAGTACATGTGGTGCTAGAGATAGGTCCTGCTGTACATCCCTATCACTACCAGTGTGTAACAGGTGTTCCTTGCAGTGCAGCCAAAGGTAATTTGATGACCATCTGTATCCTGCAGTCATATGTGGTCCTCTGTGACCAGACACCACCTAGATTAGTGTGTACCCTGTGTTAGGGTCTGGCTGACATGGGCACCTGTTATCAGGGCAGAGGTGTTTCTAGATATGTATGAGGTGTGTGTAGCAGTGCCTTTATAAGGTCAAAGTAGTATACACTACATACCCCAAAGGGCCCACATCACCCTTTTTGTAGGTAAGGGACAGGTGCCCCAGCCCCAGTGAAGCAATCTCCATCCTGCTGGTATAAGACAGCCCTCCATGGTTGGTGGGCCAGAGCCATACCTGTGCCTGGAGCAGTGGCAGACCAGCAGCAACGTTGGGGTTAGGTATGGAACACCCCAACTGCTGCACAACACTGTCTGCCAGTTACCAGCAGACAGCACAGTCAGACTGCACCTTATAGGTGTTCCAACCATGCACAGTCTAACTGCAGACAGCCCACTAGCCAGTCCATAGTGTATGCTCACAGAGGAACTATGTGCACCAAGCAGGCATCTCGGTGATTGGGGCCCCAGCACTGGAAACACAAAAGTATCACTGGAGGCAGATAGTGTAGAGCGCTATGTGGGAACGTAGACATGCCATGGTCACTGCTTGGTTAGAGTGGCCACCCTGTCCATGCAGGCGGTGTTTGGGCACTACAGTGTCCCAGCCATTGCCCCACACCCTGTGAAGATGCATCCTGGCCACCTCCTTCCCCTCCAATCTATACAAAATCATGCCACTCGACTAATCTTCTGCCAACCTCGCCATGCCCATGTTACTCCTCTTCTCAGGTCGCTTCACTGGCTCCCTGTCCAATCCCGCATCCAATTCAAGCTTCTTCTGCTAACCTATAAGTGCATCCACTCTATGGCCCCTAACTACCTCTTATCTCTTATCTCTCTCTCCATCCCCTCTCGAAATCTGTGCTCCGCTAACAAATTACTTCTATCAATGCCTTTCACATGCACCGTGAACTCCCGACTGCGCTCCTTTCACCTTGCTGCACCTTACGCCTGGAACAGCCTACCTGCGTCTGTGCGCCTGCATCCTCCTTGGCCCTCTTCAAATCCAGATTGAAGTCCCACCTCTTCACTGTTGCATTCTGGTCCTGACTCCTTCCTCATCTTACTCTAACCCCCGTCATCATTTATGACCAAACTACTGACCAAACCGTACCTTGCGCAGAACTGATTAATGCTAAACCCTGCGCAGAACTGACTAATGCTCTATACTGTTCTAACTTATGTTTTGTTCTTACTAGATTGTAAGCTCCTATGAGCTTGACTCTGATGGGCAGGGACTGTCTCTTGTATGTTGGCTACCTCTTGTAGGTCAGCTGTACAGCGCTGCGTGCGTGGCACTTTACAAGTGCTGAATAGTAGTAGTAGTAGCAATTCGCCATGTCCGGGCCATACCCACAACACCTTGCTCCTCATTATGCACATATTCAGGCTAACGCTGGTAAAAGTGGGACATTTTGGGATGAGAGAGGCGTGGGCAGCCACAGAATAATGGATAGACATACACACATACACTCCTATTGCAGCATTGTGCAAAGATAGGGGTGGTTGGCAACCCTGCCCACCACACTAGTCCTGATCACAGTGCCAACACTGCTAAACTGTGCAGGAGGTAGCAGCAGTGCTTTGGTGATAACTGCAGTTCAATGCTGGGGCCAACAGCCTGACTCTCCATGCAGCTTTGGATTATGCAGCCTGTGTGAGTGGGTGTTTGTACCCCTGTTCGCCGCTGTTTTGGGCTTTGCACATGTTGCTGTTGTATCTACATTGTAGGGTAAAATATAGGGACGTGCTCTGCAGGAACCACAGCTGGGACTTGAACCTGTGACTCTCTGCTTCTGGACACACTGGCTGGGTATACTGCACCACACTGTTGCCACAGATGCATGGTAGTCCTTGGAGCTACCTGTACTTTTCCTCAGCCAGACCTTTTCTGTTGCACTGCACACCACATACTGGTACAGGGCATGGCCTAGGTCCACTGCAGGCAGGAGCTACTGCCCCCTCCAGTAGGGGCACCCCCCCCCCGCCATGCTGACATGACCATATGCTGTCGGTGCTGGTAGTGCGCAGTCCCAGACCATCCATTGTGTGGGTAGGTGGTCGCCTAGGGAGCGGGGTCTGGGGCAGGGGGCATGTATGATCATTCTCACATCCCCCCCCCCATCACCGCCTACCAATAGTATGTCCCTTCTGCTTGGGAGAGAGTTGGCTGGGGGGATGTTAGGTCAGTGCCCTGGCAACTATTAGCTTGGGTGGACCAGGTAGATGTAGGTGGATTGTGTTTGGCCGTTGTCAGCTGCTGTCATGCTGATTTCCAGTTTCTATGTTCCTATGTGCCACCTCGGCGCCCGCCTAGTCCACCCTGTGCCCCATCTGCCCCCGCTACATGTCCCGCCTGCAGCCCCCTATGCCCCACTTGCACCATTGCCATAGTGGCCTTTCATACTTGGGCACTATGCTGTTGCTGGAAATGGAGCACTACTATCACGTTTCTTGGGCACCCTGTCTATGCTGTACATTTCTGACACTGCAATGGTTTCTCTCTCCTGCAAATGTGCATCTAACGGCAGGTTTTCATTCGCGGTAGGATTCACCCTTCAGTTCAGCACATTAGTGTGCAGGGGGCCTCTCCCCGCCCACTCCATGCACATTGACCCCTTCTCTCCGCCCTCTCTTCACCCTCTGTGGTGTTTACCACTGCCGGGAACGTTAACGATCATTAGGTAATGTTAATGCGCGTTAACGTTACATACCGCTCGTTAACGTTACCTAACGCGCGGTCTGTAACATTACCACAGTTTAGTAAACATCCCCCTTAGCTTTCGGATCATAACCACAAACCCATAATTCATCACCAGTAATAATCTTTAGATGAAATCTGAGTAATTTTCAACGCATTCCAACAACTCCCTGGTGACAGTCAATCTTCTTTTTGGTCAGGGGAAAAGAGTTTTGGCATAAATTTTGCAGACACACATCTCATCCCCAAACTGACAGTAAGAATGGACTGTACCAACCTGAAATTGATGTCTATGGGGTACGTTTACTAAACCATCTTAATGTTACCAGCGTTAGTTGCAGTCTTACTGTGACGAATGCCATATAAGGTAGTGGGCGTTCCAGTCTTAAGGTAGCATTTCGGGTTATCGCGCAATAAAGTCCATTATCGCGCGATAGAGGGAGCTGTGGCACGTTAATGCGCATTAGCCTTAATTAAGTGCGCTGACCTCCAAACACAGCAACAGAGGTGAAGCACACTGGTTAATACAATGACTGATGAAACAGAGGTCATGAGTTTGATCCCCCAGTGGGCTTAATGAGTAAAGCTGTCTGAGGCATTACCCTTTACTTTAAATCAGTGCTGTCTGAGGCATTTTCTTTTTAAATTTAAATTAGTGCTGCCAGCAAACACACCCTCACAGTGCCGTAACCTAAGGTGCCGCATAAGGCGCCCTATAAGGCACTCCAAGGCACCTTATAATGTTCCCTATAGGGCACCTTATAAGGCGCTTTATAGGGAGCCTTATGAGGCACCTTAAGGTTACAGCACTGTGAGGGTGTTTTTGCTGGCAGCACTAATTTAAAGTAAAAAAGGAAATGCCTCAAACAGCCCTATCAAATAGCACCACTGTGGGATCAAACCCATGACCTTTGTCTCCACAGTCAGTGAAGTAACCAGTGGGCTACATCTCTATAGCTACTAATAAACCCCTGGCTGGCTACAGAAGGACATCAGGTCACCACACAAACTGTCTGCTGTGGTTACCAGGATAGGGTTAACCCACCCGTACCCATGATGCACTGCACATGCAGATCAGCAGTCTACAGATGATCACAAGTTGGGGTATGCATCCCCACAGCACCTCGGCCTGGTAAGGGGAAATGACCGTGTGTGTTACTGGCATAGAGAAACTACAGACCGACACATTGTGGGGGTACTGTGCTCACCCTGAGGGTGAGGTGGGGCACCCAGCAGCAGGTCTGCAGCACCTAGCTTACCTGAGATAGGCTATGCTGCAGGTTGCCATCAGTGCCAGTGTGTGATAGGTAGTCCTTGCAGACACAACTAGGATACACCTGTGTCTATCCGTATTTCCCAGTCACGTCTAGCCCTTGTGGACTATGATGCACCCAGACTAGTACATATCCTGTGTGGGTGCCATGGTCACATGATTAAGTGAAGGGGGTGTTTGGACCCATAGGCGGATTATGTAGCACCACCCAACTCACCCTCTGTAATTGTGACAGGATCTCCCACCAACAGATCCACATTCTACATTCCTGCAACGGTGGCAGTAGAGGGGACTATGAACCCCAGTCCTGCTGGGGAACAGGCACCCTACAGGGCAGTCAATGCAGATCTGTACACATCTATAAGGCAATGGCAGACAGACAGTAGGCCTGGAAATGCTCAACTGCCCCCCACCACTATCTGACAGTCTCCAGCCGCTACACCCTGCAAGGTGTGCCAGCCATACACATATGAACTGCAGACAGTCTGCTAGCTAGTCCATAGTGCATGTTCCTGGAGAAGATGTGTGCACACACACCAAGCAGATAAGTCAGTGATTGGGCCCCAGAAAAGAGCACCCACAAATATCATTTAAGAGAAATGCTATACAGCACTATGGGGGAACCTAGCCATGCCGTGGTCACTGCTCAGTCAGGTTGAGAGTGACCTCCCAGCATGACATGCTGTGGCCACCCTATCCATGCAGGTGGTGGCCAGGCACTACAATGTCCCAGCCATTGCCCTATGCCCTGTGCAGATGCATCCTGCCCAGGCCACCCTGTCCGGGCTATACCCACAGTACCTTGCTCCTCATTATGCACATTGGCAGGCTAACACTGGAAACAGTGCAAGCAGTGTGGGCTGAGTAAGGTGTAGGCAGCCACAACACACTGGATAGACAGACACACTACCACACCTATGCCAGCATTGTGCAAATATAGAGGCTTTTGGCAGCCCTGGCCACCACACCAGTCCTGGGCACCGTGCAGGTATGGCTATGGTACACAATACTGTTGAGGTCACTACCCGGGGTGGTAAACACTGTCAGAAACCAAAACTGAAACACACTCCACAGATATCAGAAAGGTTGCTATGATGCAGCTCTATCAGCAAATTGTGCTTAACTTAGGAAATGCTATCTGCCATTAATCATAGCAACCTTTTGATATATGTGTAACGTATTCCCAGGTTTAGGGCGGCATTGCTAATGTATGCAAGTGTTAGTATTGGGAGATGCTGCTGCACGCAGGGCCCACCAGCCTGACTCTTCATGAGGCTTTGGAAAGTGGAGCCTGTGGGTGTGGGTGTTTATGCCCCTGTTTGCCGCTGCTCTAGGGCAGAGGTTCCCAACTCCGGTCCTGGTAGGCCAAACACTGTTCGGGTTTTCATGCTGCCCTAATGAATATGCATGAGATGCATTTGCATACCATGGGGTCGGCGCATACAAATGCAGCACAGGCATATTTATTAGAACAGCATGAAACCTGAATGGTGTTTGGCCCTCCAGGACAGCAGTTGGGAAACTCTGCTCTAGGTATTGCACATGTTTATGGTGTTTGTGCTCTGAAGGGTAAAATATAGGCGTTTCAGGCATGTTTATGTTATCTGCAATAAAGGTTCCGTCTTTATAACCATGGTTTAGTACTGGGTAAAATATGGGGACTGGGTTGGCAGGAGCCACAGCTGGGACTTGAACTTGTGACCTTCTTGCTCATGAACACACTGGCTGTGTGTACTGCACCACACTGTTGCCACAGGGACAGTTCATTCCCTGGGGATACCATGACTGTTCGTCAGACCGACCCTGTCTGTTGCAGTGCACGGCACCCACCTAAACGGGGCTAGACAGCTCTCTATATCCCATTTACAGCATCAGTACAGTTGCCCTTTCCTACGTGCCCACTCTGCTGTTACTGCACATGTGCACGCCATAACAAACCTGCCCAATATAGACGTGAAAAAACCCCTGATCATCACTATTTCAATATGGGATCATTCACTTTGTAGGGGGACAGAGAATAGACCCTTCCAAACATGATATCTTACTTTTTGAGCTTTGTCAGTGGTGTTGCTTTATGTTTATCATTACTATCACTTTTGGCCAGTTTGGATATTGGGTTTTAGATGTGGTTCTGGTCCTTTTATATGTTTATTTGCCTCTTTGTTCCCTGCACACGTATCACAACTATCACTTTTCTGGGTTTCCCTGCCTTTACTGCACATTGCTGACTGAAATGGTTTCTCTTTCCTGCAAATGTGCCTTAACGCGAGGGTTTCACTGGCGTTAGTGTTCAGACCCTGATTCCACAGCGTTATTGTGCCTGGAGCCTCTCCCCTCCCACTCTCCGCCCACTCACCCCTTTTCTCCGCCCTCTGGGAAGCCTTACTACACCCTTCAGACCCGTATTTCACAGCATTAGTGTGCCTTAACGCCGCCGCTGCGTTATCGCGCGATAATTGACATTATCGCACGATATTATTGCACAATAACATCACTTATCACACGATAATACCATCGCTGCGACGTTAAGACGGTTTAGTAAACATATTCCTATATCATCAGCAAGCTCCCTGATAGTGAATCGATGATTTGAGTGTATTGCGGCAAGCACTAATTCAACTTTTTTCTTCATTCTTGCACATGGATGGGCTTCCAGAACATTCGTCACTGTCAACACTGTGGTGGCTCTCTTGGAAACATTTGTACCAGTCATAAACTTGAGCACAACTCATGATCCATCTCCATACACTTGCTGAAACTTGTCATAAGTTTCTGCAAATTTCTGGCAGAATTTAATGTAAATTCAATGTTCAAATTTTTCAGTCATCGTAAATCTGACAAACTGCTTTTACGCAATACCAAACATCACATGATTAAAAAATGTACAGGTGTGCTGCAGCCACGCTACACTCTACACATAAAGAGCACATAACTAGGTCACTGCATGCTTAATAGCATCATGGTGCGACGTATTGTTATATAGCTATACAAGTCTCAATACATTTTGATCACACCTTGTAAAAAAACAATACATCTGATTAGTGCACTTATTCATGACCAACATTGTTCCGTTATGTGTCTTACAGAAACGTGGCTCAGGGATGATGAACATGCTTATTTAGGACAGTGTGTTCTTACAGGGTTCACATTACTGTCTCAACATCAGAAAAAGAGAAGAAGGTGAGGAGTGGCCCTCAGTCATACAAGCACTTTGAGATGCATGGTTTTGAGTTTATATTGGTGCATATAAATCATGCATTGGGGGTTTATTTCTACTTGGTAGGTTGTTCCCCATCTCTATCAACTGCTAAGTGGGAAGTCCTTTTGAAATAATAATAGATTTATCTAGGACTGGAAATGAGCTGATGGGAGGGTAAGCTAGAACTGGAAATGGGCTGATGGGAGGGGAAACCTGGACTGGAAATGGGCTGATGGGGGGCTGGAAATAGCTGATGGGGGATCTATTTATTTATTTACATTCTCTTATATACTGTGCTATTCTGCATCAGTGCAGTTTACATTGAACAAACTGAAATTACATTGAAGAGGGCATTATAACTTGGAGATAACTATTTTACAGGGAACATGGGCTATGGAGGGTTAAGTGGCTTGCCCAAGACCACAAGGAGCACCTGTGGGACTAGAAACCCCAGTCCTTCCAGCCCAAGGTTGCTGTCCTCTAGTGGGATTTGAACCCCTGACCTTCTGGCCTGAAGTACCTTGCCCCAACCACTAGGCTACTCCTCCACTCCTCCATTCCAATCTAGAACTGGAAATGGGCTGATCTGGGGAAGCTTGGACTGGAAATGAGCTGATGGGGGCTGGAATAGGACTGGAAATTGGCTGATAGGGGGCTATGATTGGAAATGGACTGATGGCTGGAATAGGACTGGAAATGGCTGATGAGGGTCTAGGACTGGAAATAGGATGATCGGGGGAGCTTTGGACTGGAAATGAGCTGATGGGAGCTGCAATAGGACTGGAAATGAGCTGATGGGGGCTAGGATTAAAAATTGGCTGATGGGGAGCTTGGACTGCAAATGGGCTGATGCGGGGGCATGGGAGAATAGGACTAGAAGGGAGAGGATGCTGGGTGTGTCTAGAACTAGAATGGATCTTATTTTGGGGGATGACTAGAAGGGGATGGGGATAGGGAATGAGGATGGAGAAGGGAAAATAGATTTTGTGTGGGAGGGAAGAAAAATCTATGATTGGCCGGGTATTAGGAGAGTAAGTAGGGATTGACAGTGTGTTCTTACAGGGTTCACATTACTGTCTCAACATCAGAAAAAGAGAAGAAGGGGAGGAGTGGCCCTCAGTCATACAAGCACTTTGAGATGCATGGTTTTGAGTTTATATTGGTGCATATAAATCATGCATTGGGGGTTTATTTCTACTTGGTAGGTTGTTCCCCATCTCTATCAACTGCTAAGTGGGAAGTCCTTTTGAAATAATAATAGATTTATCTTCACAGTGTACTAATTTGATAATCTTAGGAGATGTCAATGCACATTTTGATGACCCTATAATGACCAGAGGAAAAGAGTTTCTGGCATTGATGGAAGGTTTAAGTTATAGTCAAGCCATTTTAGTACCAACTCACCCTGGAAAGTGGTATATATTAATGGGAAATAAGATTCTGGGTGTCAATGCTTTAATGGAAGAGGCTGACTTGAATTCAGTGATGGTTACGGAGAGATGGTTCATGGAGAACCATGACTGGGGTGTAATTTTACCGGGCTATAATTTATTCAGGAAGAACAGGGTAGGAAGAAAGGGAGAAGGAGTGGCACAATATGTAAAAAAAATATTCGAGCTACAAAATTGCATGTCTTACAAGGAAAGGATGAGGCACTGTGATTTAATCTGGAAAGAGGGAATGAAGCATTCATTTGCATTGGTGTGATATACAGACCTCCTTCACAGGCAGAACAAGTGGATTTAATTGAAGACATTTGCAGTATTGCAATGAAGGGAGAAGTGTGCTCATAGGTGCTTTCAGTTTACCAGATGTTGATTGGACCATCCCTGCTGCAGTGTCATCTAGAAGTAAAGAGATCCTGGATTCTCTACAGAGAGAACTATTCCGGCAATTGCTAACAAAACCCACATATCAGGGGGCCATACTGGACCTGGACCTTATGAATGGGGAGAGAGTTTCAGATGGTGTGGTTCAGTATTATGACAAAATAGTAAAAAACGTTAAGGTAGAAACATAGAAACATGACAGTAGAAAAACATATGGCCAATCTAGTTTGCCTCCCTTATCAACTACCATAGTCCACTTTTTTCCTTTATTAATCTTCTGGGTTTGTCCCATAATTTCTTGAATTCAGATACTGTCCTTGTCTCTATTACCTCAACTGGGAGACTATTCCACAAATCTGCCACTCTTTCCGCAAAGAAATATTTCCGCATATTACTCCTGAATCTATCCCCTTTCACCCTCATCCTATGTCCCCTCATTGCAGAACTTGCTTTCAATTGCAAGAAGTTCTCCTCTTGTGTATTTATACCATGGAGTTATTTAGATGTCTCTATCATATCTCTTCTATCCCACCTTTCCTGTAATGTATACAGTACATATTAAGATCTTTGTCTGCCCTCATATGCTTTATAACGAAGACCACAACCCATTTTAGTAGCCACCCTCTGCACCGACTCCATCCTGTTTATATCCTTTTGAAGGTGTGGTCTCCAGAATTGCACACAATACTCTAAATGAGGTCGCACCAGAGATGAGCTTTAAAAAGGTTTGAACAAGTTCCTGGAGGAAATGTTCATTAACCATTATTAAAGAAGACCAAGGAAATCCACTGCTTCCCTCAAAAATGAGGGTCCTAGACTTTAGGAAAGTTGACTTTGTCAAGATAGGAAAATACCTCAAGGCGTCATTAGTGGGATGGAAACAGTTGGGGGTGTAGAAAAGCAGTGGACAAAACTGAAAGGGGATATTATATTAAGGGCAACAAGTCATTTTGTTAAGAAAGTAATAAATATCAAAGGAAGAAGGAGGCCACTTTGATTCTTGAAAAAAGTAGCTGAAATGTCAAGAAATACAAGAGGTCACAGTAAGAGAAAGACCAGCATCAATATTTGGTAGGGCTAAGAGAAGCTAGGAAAGTAGTCAGGAAAGCAAAGATACAGATGGAAGAAAAAGTAGCTAATGCAGTAAAATGGGGGGGGGGAGAAAACATTTTCTGGCTATGTTAGTGAGAGGAGGAAGTGCAAAAGTAGCATTTTCAGACTGAAGGGGAAGGGGAGGAATATCTAGAAGCTGATGAGGATAAAGCAAAATTGTCTAACAAATATTTTTGTTCTGTGTTCATAGATGAAGGGCCAGGAGCAGGGCCTCAGAAATTAATCACTAAAATGAACAGAAGTGAAGCAGATCTTAAACGATTTTCTGAAGATTGCGTTCACAAGGAACTAACTAAACTAAATGTAGACACAGCAATGGCTCCATAAGAGATACGTCCAAGGATATTGAAGGAACTTGAGGACATTGTAGCGGCTCCACTGACTGATCCTTTCAGTGCTTCTTTAAAGTTTAGTGGTGGTCCCAGAGGACTGGAGAAGGGCACCATACCCTGCAAAAACAACTTGATGAATTTTGATAATCCTGAGTTTTTCAACATATTTATGTATCTTTGGGACAATGTAGATTGGGACCAATAGATGTTCATTAATCAAACAATCATGTTCTTTTAAGGTAATATAATCCAATTAATATGCTGCCTGTACCTGTTCTTTAACCATTCTCATTAGTTCCATTGTTGGATCCTCCTCTAATCTACAATACCTTTTGGGGTATGTTTACTAAACCTCAAAAACGTTACCGGTGAAAAGTGCAGCCAGTGCATCTGCATAGGGTGTGGGGCAATGGCTGGGACATTGTAGTGACCGACCACCACCTGCATGGACAGGGTGGACACAGCATGTCATGCTGGGAGGTCACTTTCACTCTGACTGAGCAGTGACCATGGCATGTCTAGGTTCCCACATAGTGCTTTATAGTGTTTCTCTCAAGTGTGTCATAGAGCGGAAGCTAATGAAAGTGAAGACTTAGAAAAAATCGCTGTCTTTCACAAAACAAATGATGTGCAGAAGATGCAATTGCCCTGCAGCGCAGCTAGAGGGAGCAGGCAAAAACTTACAGAGGCTGAGTTAACACACCCGGCTGATGATTCTGCAGGAATTAATCAGCTGCACCTGAAAAGTAGCCCGGGGAATTCAAACGTAGAATGCCTTTATAAGCAGAAAGCTAGTGCAAGAGAGGGGAGAAGGAGGAGAAGGGGAGCTGAGACAGCCAGGAACAGCAGCCCAGCCAGCTCAAGCAGTGCAGCCAAGACAAGCAGCACGACAAGGACATCAGGAGCTGGAAGAGGAGCAGAAAGAGCCAGAGAGAAAGACGGGCCGTGGAGAGTCAGTCCGGAGAAAGACTTGGTAGCAAGAGACCTCAGAGGTAAAGAGCTCAGAAGGAGAGAGCCATACCTGGAGAGAGGCCTACGCTCACCAGAAGACTCTGAAACAGGATTGAAAGGCTCCAGAAGGAAAGGTACTGATCGCAGAGTTACCTATACCAGGAAGCAAGAAAGTCTGGATTCCTCACCAGGGTTTCCTAGGCTACAGAAAAGTCAAGCAGTGCCCAGAAGCTTCCAAGAGAAAGTCTGCCAAAGAGACTGTGTCCTGAGAGAAGTGCCAGAGAAGGAAAACTCCAGTTATACTGGCTACAGGAAGTCAAGGTATGGTGACACTTTATTCATAAAGAGAAGCTCAGCTCCTAGAAGCTCTTGTAAAGCAGATATCCAGTCTAAAAGGAAAAGAAGCAGGCAAGAGTTTTATAAGCCAGGATGTAAGGGTATAGGAACAGGCCATGCTTATGTGAGAGCACTAGAACAGCCTTACTGGAAACAAGGGAACAGAAACAGTGACTGGCAAACTATAGCGGCCAGGGAAAGCTCCAATTCAGAGGGAGATAACAAAGACCCCGAGCCCATGCAGATAGCGCTTGAGGACCCTATTCCCTTATCTCAAGACAAATTAATGGATTGCTCCATTTGTATTGCTGGCAGTTTTGAATCACTCCCTGAACTGTGAGTTATACAGACATTGCTTTGAGAATACTCGTGTTTGTGCTGGATGAAAGAGGAATGTTCACTCCTTTGTTTTGCTCTAAAGTTTGAAAGAATCCTGGGTTAAATCCTACCAGCAACTGTGAAGTTTGTAACAGTTTACCTCTTTACTTATGTTGTGGTGGAAGCCTGAAAAGAAGGACTTTCTGTATTTCTGTATCCCAGCGAACCTTTTGCGTTAAAAGGGAAATAAAAGCCTTATTTACCCTCTACTTGGCATACACAATTTATTCACATAAGGAGTAGGACTACAAAGATCAAGATACCCTTGGCCTTAAAAAGAGCCCTCAAATCCCAGAAAATAATAATATGCTCAACCTACCCTTACAGCCACTAGCCACCAGGGGGGGAGGGGGGGGGGTTTGATGACAAGGGATATCTGTGTGTTCCCTGTTCTGGGGCCCAATCCCTGAGATACCTGCTTGGTGTCTGTGCTTACATCCCACTTCAGGGTGCACCTAGTTTCTCTGGGAATATGCACTATAGACTGTCTAGCGGACTGTCTGCAGTTAGCATGTGCATGGCTGGTACACCTTGCAGGGTGCAGCAGGTGCAGACTGACTGTGCCCTCTGCTGGTGAATGTCAGATTGTGGTGGGGGGTAGCTGAGCTTTTCCAGGCCTAGTGCCTGTCTGCCAGTGCCCTTCTGACAAGTACAGAGCTGCATCAACTGCCCTGGGTGATGCCCTTTCACCAGTCGGACTGGGGTTGCTGGTCCCACAGCCCTTCATCATATCCCTCTACTGCCTCAATTGCAAAGATGTAGAGCAGAGCTACTCAAATCCAGTCCTGGAGGTCTGAAAACCAGTCAGGTTTTTGGGATATCCCTAATGAATATGCAGTAGAGATATCCTGCAACCTGACTGGTTTGTGGCCCTCCAGGGCTGGATTTGGAGACCCCTGCCTTACACCTCTATCATTTAAGATTGTGAGTGGGCAAGGTACAGATGTCCTAGATATCAAGTGTAGATAGAATGTGTCACATTCCTCCTCGATTCTCACCACCACCAAAACGTTGTCTAATAGCTACCCCCCACCACAATCTGACATTCACCAGCAGAGGGCACAGCCAGTCTACACCTGCTGCACCCTGCAAAGTATACCAGCCATGCACATGCTAACTGCAGACAGTCCACTAGGCAGTCTATAGTGCATTCTCCCAGAGAATCAGGTGCACCCGGAAGTGGGATATAAGCACAGACACCAAGCAGGTATCTCAGGGATTGGGCCCCAGAACAGGGAACACACAGATATCACTTGAGAGAAACACTAAAAAGCACTATGTGGGAACCTGGACATGCCATGGTCACTGTTCAGTCAGAGTGAGAGTGACCTCCCAGCATGACATGCTGTGTCCACCCTGTCCACCCAGGTGGTGGTCGGTCACTACAATGTCCCAGCCATTGCCCCACACCCTGTGCAGATGAATCCTACCCAGTCCGCCCTGTCCGGGCCATACCCACAATATCTTGCTCCTCATTATGCACATTGGCAGGCTAACGCTGGAAACAGTGTAAGCATTGTGGGCCCAGTGAGGAGTAGGCAGCCACAAAACAATGGCTAGACATACACACGCTCCCACTCCTATTTCAGCATTGTGCAAAGATAGGAGTGGTTGGCAGCCCTGCCCGCCACACTAGTCCTGAGCACAGTGCAGCAATTGCTACCATATGCAGGTGCTAGTAGTAGTGCTTTGGTGGTAACTGCTGCTCCGCGCCGGGCCCAAAAGCCTGACTCTCCATGAGGCTTTGGATAGTGGAGCCTGTGGGTGTGGGTGTTTGTGCTCCTG
The DNA here is from genome assembly GCA_033557465.1 of Ichthyophis bannanicus. Classification (NCBI taxonomy): domain Eukaryota; kingdom Metazoa; phylum Chordata; class Amphibia; order Gymnophiona; family Ichthyophiidae; genus Ichthyophis; species Ichthyophis bannanicus. The sequence continues at coordinate 1,197,923,787 of CM066032.1, read as the reverse complement.
TTGGCCGATGCTCTAAGGGAGTGCACATGTTTATGTTGTATGTGCTTTGTAGGGTAAAAGGTAGGGGCATGGTCTGCAGGAGCCACAGCTGGGACTTGAACCTGTAACCTTCTGCCCCAGAACACACTAGCTGTGTGTATTGTACCATACTGTTGCCACAGAGGCAGGTCAGTCCCTGGGGATACCATGACTGTTCTTCAGATAGACCTTGTCTGTTGCACTGCATGCCACCCACCTGAACAGGGCTTGATCTTGGTCTGCTGTGGGCAGATGCCACTGCTCCCTCCACCACCATCACCCTTCCCCCACCATGCTGACATGCCCATATGCTGGTGGTGCTGGTGGTGCACAGTCCCAGGCCATCCAATGTGCAGGTAGGCGGCTGCCTAACATGTAGATTCTGAGGTAGGGGTGCCTACATAGACATCCACGCTTCCCCCCCCCCAGCACCGTCTGCCAATGTTGTGTGCCCTTTGGGGTACCTGCTGGGTAATGTCCCCTGGATGGGACACTGTGGGACACAGACTCATGGGCATGTTTGATCTTGGTCAGTTGCTGTCTTGCTGATTCCATTTTCTGTATTCCTATGTACCACCTAGGCATCTGCCTAGTCCACCCTGTGCCCCAGTTGCCCCACTGCATGTCCCGCCTGCGGCCCCCTATGCCCCATTTGCAACATCACCATAGTGACCTTTCATACATGGGCACTATGCTGTTTCTGCACATGTAGCACTTACTATCACTTTTCTTGGGCTCCCTGCCTATGCTATACATTGCTGACACTGAAATGGTTTCTCTCTCCTGCAAATCTGCCTCTAACGTCAGGTTTTCACTCGCGGTAAATTTCGAGCCTTCATTTCCTGGCGTTAGTGTACCAGGAACCTCTCCCCGCCCACTGACCCCTTCTCTCCGCCATCTCTCCACCCTCTGTGGCACTTATCGCCGCCGGAGACGTTATCACGCGATTGGTAACGTTAACGCGCATTAACGTTACTTTATCGCGCAATAACGTTACTTATCGCAGTTTAGTAAACATACCCCTAAGTCAAGTGTTGATGAATGCAGATATAGGAGGAGGGGGCTTTTTCAGGATATGTTTTTTTAGAGGAAGATTCTGAACCCGGAAGAGGATACAGTCATTAAACGCACAAATGCACGATTAACTCAGATGCGGGAAGAGATGCTGAATATTGGGAGCATGTTTACTAAAGGTTAACAAGAGTTAATGAAGTGAATGTGTGTTAGGTGTCACTGTTCCCATAGAGTGGAAGAGGTCTGGGCAGTTAACACGCATTAACTCATTAACACGTGTTAATTCCTTTAGTAAACATGTCCCTTAGCTTCTCTTGACATGTTAAAACATCACTGATTTTCTAACATTGGTCCATTGTTTGTTCATCCATAAAAATACCTGCTGGTTTTGGTAGTATAATTGACCCTATTTACATTGTACTACCACAACCATCTAATTTTCTCTTTAAATTGATACACTACTTGATGTAATTCTTTGATCTGTTTCTTATAATAATCACTCTGAGGTATGTTTACTAAGCCCTGCGCTTGTAATGTGCATGTGGGCTGCATTTCTAGGGCAGGGCTTTGGGCTAACTGCAGGTAGGGCTGGCCCATCCATTGTGCGAGAATGTTGTTCGCACAGGGACCCAAGCTTCAGGGGGCCCCACGCAAACTTCATTGTCGCACAAATGGACAGCTTCAGAGGGAGCTGCGAAAGCCCGTGTGAGGACCTGGCTCCCTCTGCCGCCAGTATGAAAAGTGTTTTCCGTCATGCTGGCAGCTGTTACCATGAAGCACGTGAGTGCCGGGAAATGCCCTTTAACCTTTCCTGGCATTCAGCGTGCTTCACAGTAACAGCCGCCAGCATGAGGGAAAATACTCTTCACGCTGGTGGCTGTGCAGAGGGAGCCGGGGCCTCACGTGGGCTTCCCTGGCTCACCTCTGAAGCCCCTTAGACGGCTGCAGGGCTCTTCAGTGGGCATAGCATGGGGAGGGGCTAGGACTAGAAATGAGCTGATGGGAGGGTAAGCTGGAACTGGAAATGGGCTGATGGGAGGGGAAACCTGGACTGGAAATGGGCTGATGGGGGGCTGGAATAGGACTGGAAATAGCTGATGGGGGATCTATTTATTTATTTACATTCTCTTATATACTGCGCTATTCTGCATCAGTGCAGCTTACATTGAACAAACTGAAATTACATTGAAGAAGGCATTATAACTTGGAGATAACTATTTTACAGGGAACATGGGCTATGGAGGGTTAAGTGGCTTGCCCAAGACCACAAGGAGCACCTGTGGGACTAGAAACCCCAGTCCTTCCAGCCCAAGGTTGCTGTCCTCTAGTGGGATTTGAACCCCTGACCTTCTGGCCTGAAGTACCTTGCCCCAACCACTAGGCTACTCCTCCACACCTCCACTCCAATCTAGAACTGGAAATGGGCTGATCTGGGGAAGCTTGGACTGTAAATGAGCTGATGGGGGCTGGAATAGGACTGGAAATTGGCTAATGGGGGGGGGGGCTTGGATTGGAAATTGCTGATGGGGAGAACTTGAAATGGAAATAGGGGCTGGAATAGGACTGGAAATTGGCTGATAGGGGGCTATGATTGGAAATGGACTGATGGCTGAAATAGGACTGGAAATGGCTGATGAGGGTCTAGGACTGGAAATAGGATGATTGGGGGAGCTTGGACTGGAAATGAGCTGATGGGAGCTGCAATAGGACTGGAAATGAGCTGATGGGGGGCTAGGATTGAAAATTGGCTGATGGGGGAGCTTGGACTGCAAATGGGCTGATGCGGGGGCATGGGAGAATGGGACTAGAAGGGAGCGGAGGCTGGGTGGGTCTAGAACTAGAATGGATCTTATTTTGGGGGATGACTAGAAGGGGATGGGGATAGGGTATGAGGATGGAGAAGGGAAAATAGATTTTGTGTGGGAGGGAAGAAAAATCTATGATTGGCCGGGTATTAGGAGAGTAAGTAGGGATTGAGGATGGAAGAGCGAAATTTGAGTGGATGATAAAGGAATAAAGAAAGAAATGGGGTAAAGACCAAAGGGGAAAGAACAGTATGTTAAAGCAGATATATAGAGAGAATGGAAAAAATCTAGAAGAGAAGAAGAAAGGACAAATGGACATAAGAACATAAGAACATAAGAAATGCCATACTGGGTCAGATCAAGGTCCATCAAGCCCAGTATCCTGTTTCCAACAGTGGCCAATCTAGGTCATACATACCTAGCAGTTTCCCAAAAGACACAGGTACCACAATGCTTGTACTGGGTCAAGCATTGATATCCTGGGTCCCTTTTTAATAATGGTTTATGTACCTTTCCTCCAAGGAACTTGTCCAAACCTTTTTTAAACCCAGCTACACTAACAGCCTTTACTACATCCTCCGGTAACAAATTCCAGAGTTTGATTACACATTGAGTGAAAAAATATTTTCTCTTATTAGTCTTAAATAGTTTCCTCTGTAGCTTCATTGCATGTCTCCTAGTCTTTCTATATTCTGATAATGTAAACAATTGATTTACGTTTACCCGTTCAACTCCGTTTATTAATTTATAGACTTCTATCATATCTCCCCTCAGCCATCTCTTTTCCATGTTAAAGAGCCCTCACCTTTTTAGCCTTTCTTCATAGGGTTATCCTTCCATCCCCTTTACCATTTTGGTAGCTCTTCTCTGAACCTTTTCTAATGACGCTATATCCTTTTTAAGATACGGCGAACAGAATTGCACACAATATTCAAGGTGCGGTCACACCATGGATCGACACAGAGGCATTATAATATCCTTTGTTTTATTTTCCATTCCTTTCCTTATGATACCTAGCATTCTATTTGCTCTCTTGGCTGCCACTGCACACTGGGCAGAGGGTTTTAGCATGTTATCCACAATGACGCCTAAATTTTTTTCCTGGGTGGTGGTTCCTAATGTGGAACCTTGCATCGTGTAACCATAGTTTGTGTTGTTCTTCCCTATGTGCATAACTTTGCACTTGTCCACATTAAATTTCATCTGCCATTTTGATGCCCAGTCTTCCAATTTAAAAAGATCCTCTTGCAATTTTCAACAATCCTCATGGGTTTTAACAACTTTAAATAGTTTTGTGTCATCTGCAAATTTGATAACCTCCCTCGTTATTCCCTTTTCCAGATCATTTATGAATATGTCAAAAAGCAGCAGACCCAGCACAGATCCCTGGGGTACACCACTGTTCACTTTTCTCCATTGGGAAAATTGGCCATTTAGCCCTACCCTCTGCTTTCTATCTTTTAACCAGTTTCTGATCCACAATAGTACACTGCCTCGCAGAAGACACAAAGAAACCAGAAGAAAGTGACCTGAGCAATTGCAATTGAAAAATAAAATTCCCAAACAAAAGGTAGAAAAATACTTTTTATTTTGAATTTATTAACTGGAATATGTCAGGTCTGGGAAATGTGTATTGCTAGCATCTTTGCGTTTTTGTTTAGTGCAAGAGTTAATTAATTTATAGTTTTATTTCTCAAGTGTTATTGTACATTCCATGTTTGGCTTTTGGGGTTCCCAATTTAATTATTATCTTCCTATTTCCAAATTGTGATACCTTGTTCTTTGCGTGGTGACGGTCTATATTTTGCATGTGTAACCAAGCTGAGGTATTCTGTTCATGTAGTTTCTATTTGACAGTTCCACTTGTTCTTTTTCCCCAGTAGGAAATGTATTGTATTCTCTGAGATGTATTGGTTTAATATTTGCAGTATTGCCTTTTTTTAAGTAGGGTTTGGTGCTTTGTGAGTCCTGGTAGTGCTGTTATGATATGGTGGGTTTGCTATGGGTTCTAAATGGTCAGTGTTTATAGTTCTTCCTAATGGGCCTGGCGATTGGCACTGGAATATAGTAATGTAGAAATCTGTTAGTCTTTCTTTATTCAGACACTCATTAAGAGGCATGTTTACTAAAAGCGCATGTTACCATTATGCAAATATTTATGCAAATGAGGCCCCGCAATGAATCTCTGCACATGACTCCGCACCCCCCTTGGGCCACCCCTGACTACAAGGGGTGTGTACATACATCCCTCTGCATTTATCATGCTGCAAAATGGCAAACTGATCACGGAAGTAGCTAACTCTACCCACTGGGGTGCCATTAGTTGTACCCGTGCTACTTGTGTTGAGTATTTAATTAACGAGTTCAGTTGTAATTAATCTTTTCTGTGACTGCTTAACATTGACAGTGTGAGTCATTCCCTTCACTGAACAGCAAGAGAGCATCCAAGAGTTCTTCTAAATGCAGCTCTGAAAAGCTAAGGGGCCCTTTTACAAACATGCTTTAAGCAGTTGGAGGTAATTTTATGTATCTTTTTGGTGTGTAAAAATGCTGATTTACATGCAGGAAAGGTCTCCTAAAATTAGGTCATGATATGGTGCAAGAGGTGGTGTACTTGTTGAGTAGGGGTGCTCATGGAAGGAGTTAGGGTGGAGTCATGACTTATGCATATATTTTATAAAATATGCATGCATATGTGTGAAGCCGAGTTAACATTTACAGTCCTCAATCTGTGTGACTTCTGTAGGATTTGTGCTAGCATTTTATAAGGACAAACAGGCGTTCATGTGTCTGTATAATAGGCTTAAAATAGGCACCTTCTCCATCTCCAACCCTAGGTGCCCTGTTACAAAATTAACATATGCTGTTACATGCTGGCATGACAGTTAACACATCTCATTTCATTTGCTAACTGCATAGCATGTTATGGAGCAGTAAATGGGTGGTTATGAGCAGGGAATGGGCCTGGACTGTGTGTTGCAGTTAGTTTGTGCAGGGTTGGCTAGGGTGGGAGGGAGGGGGAGGTAGGAGCAGGGCATGGGGCAGGAATGCTTAGGATGCAGACTGTAGGGATGTTGGTCAGGTCAAGTGATATCACCATAATGTTCTATGTAGAGTGTGGTTTTGAGCAACTTCCTGAAGTCCTTAAGGTCCACAGTTGATCTTAGGCAGTCAGGGAGGGAATTCCATAGAGCGGGAGCAGCCAGGGATACTGCTCTCCTTGAAGTAGTTTGCCTTACTTTGGTGAAGACTCTGGGGGTTGTGATGGTGTCTGTGATGCCTCTCCTCCTAGGTCTGATGCTTGAGTTAGAGCTAATGAGGGTCTGCAGACTGTTCGCTGAGAGGTTCTGTTTGATTTTAAAGATGCTTAGTAGGGTTTTATATCGGATGCGCAAACTATTTGGTAGGCAATGGAGGAGGTTCAGAATCAGGGTGATGTGATCGTGACTTGAGGAATTATGCATGCAGCAGTGTTCTGCGCCATCTGCAAGGACCGGAGTGAGTGTTTTGGGAGCCCAAGGTATATGGGGTTGCAGTAGTCTAGGATGGGTGAATACCTGAACTGACAGTATTATGGGGCTGATAACTGAATGAGTGATCACTTTTCTACCCATATATTAGCTGATTGGTGTGGTATGGTTCAGATGGTTCCCTTTATTTGGGATATTTAAGGACAGGTTTTTTCTATATTGGGTTATTTCATAAATGCAAGATAGGCATCTATGTGCCTTTATAAATAGGCACCCAGAGACAGTCCCATTAGCTCATAAATCCTCTCTAAGGCAGTGTACTCTATATACTCAATATGTTATAAAATACATGAGTATTTTGCAACCCCGTCAAAATGACATCCCTGGGAATGCCTACATATGGTCTGCAGAAAAGTAGGTACACTCCTTCTATATGTCATTTTACATGCAAGCATTTATGTATAATTTTAGAAGAACCCTTTTCCACAAGTAAAACTTGCTCTTTACACTGAAAAAGCTTTATGAAATTATACCCATTCAGGCTTACTCAGTCCCGGACATAGAGCCCCTTTGTACAGGGTGGCCCAAAAAAAGTGAGAACGTCTCGTAAATTAAAAGCTTAAATAGTTTACTTATTTACCTTTTTTAGCTATATAACGTCTTTATTTCGACAATTGCCAGTCGCCATCTTTATTTTTTTTAAATTTGTCAATCGTTTACATCTGTCTTTTTGAATTTTTAAATAACTTATGTGCTACGAGATTTTCTCACTTTTTTGGGCCACCCTGTACGTCCGGTCTGAACCGGATATACAGAGGAGATCGCAATTCTGATCCTGTGGGGAACATCTAGCTCTGCAGGATCAGAATCGTGAACAGTCCTTTACGTGCAGGCCGAGACTGCGATTCAACCTGGCCTGCATGTATAGGACTGTACCTGGCTGTACCTACGGTGCCATAGCATCAGTTGCCATGGCACCACGGCTCCATTGAAGAGCCATGATGCCGGCCGCCGGACTTCAGGGCTGCATTCTCCGCAGTCCGACCCCGAATTTGTTCTCCTAATGTCAGGGTCGGACTGCAAGGAATGCTTTCAGGCCCCCCTTGCCACATTCGTGCCCCGGGCCACCGAAAAAGAGACATGCAGGGAAGTTATTCCACCTCCGAGGTGGAATAACTTCCCCGCACATGTTGCTAGCCATGGATGTATAGGGCTGACATTAGAATCAGCCCTGTACGTCCAGGGCTGGCGACCGTCCGCTGCCTGCCCAGACTCCGCCCTGAGCCGCCCCATCCCCACCCCCATCTAACTTCCCTACACAACCGGTGGGGAAGTTAGCCGCGGCAGGGGAAGGCATAAATAGCAGAGATAGACATGGCGGTGATGGTCATCCCGTTGGGTCGTCCATCCCCACTATTCATGGCACAGAATTGGGCCCATTATGGATACTTATGGCTCTATTCATTGAAAGTGACTATTCTAGTGGATGATGTTGCAATTGCAAATAATCAAATGATTGATGTGGATTATTGTGGGTCTCTTAGTATTATGATTATGTTTGCTATATCTATTATTTGGAAAATATATTTGTTATGTGATTATCCTATTGGTATTTTGTAATCTGCTTGGAACTACTTTTGGTTAAGCAGACTATAAGGGCCCAATATTTGAAAGGCATTTATGGGGTTTACAGTCCAGCACCGTTATACGACTAGTGATCTATGTCTAAAACTAGGCCAGCTTTTGGCTCGCCCAGTTTTAGCCATGGATGCTAACCGGGTAGCGGTGCAATATCACCGCTATCTAGTTAGGTTCTGCTGCAATTTTCCCTGGGTGCCAAAATTGGATCTTCAATGCCGTCGCCATGGCATTGAATATCCAGGGTTAGGGGTGAGTGGGCAGGGATATGCGCCACAGCAGCGCATAGCCTGCCTACTTGAATATCGGGCCCCAAATGTTTAAATTGTTAAGTGCCATTTAATCGGTGCCGACTCATGGTGACCCTCTGGATAGTTCTCCTGAAGTCAGGCCAAAGTATGAAAGTCTAAGTCTCATCATCAGAGCTTCTAAAGAAAGCTTAGGTTTGATCTCCTCTAGTACTGACTGGTTTATTCTTCGAGCAGTCCATGGTATACACAGTATTCTTTGCCAACACCATAATTCAAAGGCATTGATTTTGTTCCTATCTATCTTTTTCACTGTCCAGCTTTCGCATCCATATGACATTATTGAAAATACCATGGCTTGAAGAAGTCAAATCTTTGCATGGAGAGAGACATCTCTGCTCTTGAGAATCTTGTCTAGGTCCTCCATAGCCATTCTGTCAAGAGCAATATGTCATCAGGTTTCTTGATTGCTTGCTGTTTCTTTATTGATTATTGATCCAAACAAGTTATTTCTATTTCTTCTCCATCAATGATGAACTCACTGATTTTACTAGTTTTCAGGATCTTTATTTTCTTCACGTTAAGGTGAAGGCTCATTTTAAGACTATATTCCTTGATCTTAAGAAGCAAATGTTTCAGATCATCTTCAGTTTCAGCCAGTATTGTGGTATCATCAGCATAGCATCGGTTGTCTTCATACAGCTCTGTTTCTCTGATGATTTGTTCTTCATATAAATTAAACAGATAGAGGGAAAGTATGAAGCTTTGTCGTACACCTTTGCTGATTTTAAACCATTTTGTTTGTCTTTATTACTTTCAAACTGTTGCTTTTTGTTCAATGTAAAGGTTGTGCAAGAGAACTATCAGGTATTCCGGTATACAATGGTTAAATTAAATTAAATGAAAATATACACATACTATAGAGGCTGAGATCTGGTTTGGCTTCTCTGTTTCACTTAAAAAAAATTCAGACCAAAATGAATTCGGTAACTGTTCTCATTCTTCTACACAAAACTACTGTTCTGTGTTAACGGATGCTATATACTACAATTTGTTCCTCACAGCAATTTTCCTATCATTGTAAGAAGCAGATCTTGCAGTGATCTTTTAATAAGTGGCTTAGGAACCTCAACTTCCTTTTTGTGGTTAGCTAAAGGTGGGAATGGTAGGTTTCTTTTCAACCACATGCTAGAAATTGTTTACGGTGAGGTAATTCAGATGCTGTGAGATGGATTTTTGGCAGTCCCCTCCTCTCCAAGATCACAAATGCTAACGAGATTTGCTGTGAGCGGTTTTTGTCAAACCAGCATTATAATTAATGTGTAAGAACAGAATTGTCAGTTTTACTTCTCTTGGAAAGAGATTATATGATTAGGCAAAAAAGTGCTAGTTATGCCACTGTTTTCTTCCTAAAGGCTCCCCTTCTACAGTATATTTCCACAGAGGATTTAACCCATTTACAGCCAGTATAAGAAATTGTTAACAAAAACAGTTACTCTTTTAATATGCTGTTAAAAACAAGTAAACTAACACATCAGAGCTAACTGTGATAGACTTGGGAATCAAGGGGAATGTTTACTAAACGGCACTTAGATGTCTCCACTCAATTTCAGAGATGTTGGGAATGTCTCTAACCCCATCCAAGTTTAGACTTGCTCCAGGCATGGATAGGCATCCAGAAAGTGCTTGTTTTAGCTGTAAAACATCTAGAGGATGTAGAAAAGATGGAGAATTAAGTGACTTGCTCAAGATCACAAGGAGCAGTGGTGGAATTTGCTTTTAGATGTTTCCTTCCTGCTGCCACTTTCTTGATTGATTCATTCCTATTTTTATATGTCATTTATTTTCTATCTTTACTTTTATTTCTCTTTATCCTACCCTATAGTATTCACTATGTGCCCCTTCCTCTTCTCACACACCGCTCACTTTTACCCTACCATATAGTATTTATTATGCTTGTCCCTTCACCCTTCCCTTCACACACTTCTCACTCGCCTCTTGCTAACATTCATCCTTCCCCAACTCTCTCATCCACACTCCATTCCCATCTGTTCTCACAGACACTGCTCATCTTCTCCTCCCTTACACATACACCTCTCTTTCTTTCATCTTTTTCTCTTCCATCCCTTCCTCACCTATTTTTCACCACTAATTCCTTCTTCTCATAGAAACATAGAAACATGATGACAGAAAAAGACCACATGGCCTATCTAGTCTGTCCTTCCATATCAACAACCACAACAGTCCACTTTTTACCTTTAGAGATCCTCTGTCTTGGTCCCATGCTTTTTTGAATTCAGTTACTGTCCTCATGTCTCACACTTCATGATATTGTCTCCATTTCTTCCCTTCATCCTTTATCTTTAGCATTTCCACACCCTCCTTCATCTCTTTCTCCTTCAAACCTTTCCTTCTTTAATCGCATGCAAAACAGTTGGTCCCATAACTCGTGCCTAGTTTGACCTGAAACATGTTAAGGCCAATTCCGAGATGTGCGTCCCCAGGCCGTCCGGATGTCCAGACATCTGGACGACCCGGGATGCACCCAATTCTGCCCCTGTGGGGGCTAGACATCCCTGTGGGAGCATAATTGTGGCAATAGTGGTTGGACGTGCTCCAATTCAGGCACGCGAACATCCAGCCAACTACTCAGCTAGCCCAACCTGGCTCCTGCATGGAGCAGCGATGGCATGGTGTCCTGTTGCCATGCCATCATGGCTTCATGCAGGAGTCATGATCGCTGGCCAAACCCCGATCGGGCCTTCCATGACAAGGGTCAGGCTGCGGGGATCCCCCTATACCCTCTCTCCTGCCATTGGTGCCCTGGCTCTGGCATCCCCCGATGACCAGGGGGATGTATTCAACCTCTGAGGTGGAATAAGTCCCCTGTTTATATGGCCGACCCTGGATTTACAGGGCTGAGCTCGGAATTGACCCTGTATTTCTGGGGTCATGACACTACCCACTTCCCGCTTTCAGCCCGCCCTGCCCCCCCTTCCGCACATGAGCAGAGCTCCTGCACAACTCGCATCTACATCCGGGGATCTCTGTTCCCGCCAGCATGATCCAGGCGTTTAGTGGGTCTGGACATATGGATCGGACGTCCAGACCTGCTAAACATGGGTCAGAATGAGGGCCGTAGTGTTAGCTTGATCTGTAAAGCAGAAGCATGACGTAGAGTGATAAGATGAAATTGTAGAATGTAGCAGTTTTTTCCTAATTAAAAAAAGTGCTATGATCTAGCTAGAGTAGAGATTTGCAGGAGACTGCTCAAGTTAGCAGGCCTGTGAATCTCTCACGTAAGGCCTTAAGTAGTATTATTATTTATATAATTCTCTGTGCATGTGTGTTGTCATTTCATTCCTTACTTGAATTTAGAGAATTAGAGCCGAGGTTGGATTTTGCTACTTGGTGAGCCCGGTCAGAATTAGCACATGCAAAACAATCACCTGCAGAAATTTATTTGAAAATGTTTCTTTATGGAGTAGCTTTATAAGTGCCTTGAGTCTGCAGAACAGCAGGGGGGGGGGGGAGGGGGGAGGGTGTAAATAAAAACTTTGTCCTATTGCTGGACCTGGGCTTGTCTGTTATTGCTGTATTTAGTGCCTCACCTCAGGCCCTGAACATCAGCTGCTCAGATACACATTTACAAGTGGCAGCAACAGTGGGATTGTTGTATTCTTAATTACAGGCCACAGACCTACCACTCACTTTCAAGACTCTGTGCCTTACTTCAGAGTCATATCAAATATAGGGCTAAAAGGGTTAGCACTGCTCTTTTAGACAGAGACCAGAAGAAGTTATTTAGAACTGAACAGGCAGAGCTTTTTCTGGTTGTTGTTCAAAAACTCCAGTCCTGCAGAAGCAGACAGTAGACACAATAGTTGAGGATGCAGATTGACAATGCAAACTGAACTTAGCAAACTTGAAGTCTTTCAAATGCGAAGCCTGAGGCAGCTTTTGGGTGTCTGTCTTTGTGATTGCCATCAAAATGAGACAATTTGGACAAAGTGTGACCATCAATCCCAGGTCGAAGAACAAATCCAAAAACGCAGACTGTGCTGGTTTGGCCACATTTGCAGAATGAACACCTTTCGGCTGCCGTACAAACTCCTCCTGGCAACAGCAACCTGTCCACTGAAGGGTTCAACAAGCAGCACCAAAGAAAAAATGGCTCAAACACATCGAGGAAGACCTAAGGAACCAACGACTGACCATTAATGAGGCCAGAAATGTTGCCACTGATCGTCAACATTGGAAGCATATTGTGAGCAACACACGGAATCCAGCGACACCTACAGCAGAGTATTGGTTGAGAAGACAGCCTTCTCTACAAATGCCAGCTAAGGATTAAAGAAGAAGAAGAAGAAGAAGCCTAAGATAGAACAATTATTGCAGGTCCTGACCAAGAGACAGCAACAGTGGCAGAGAATTGTACAAAATCAGTAGGAGTAACAGCAAATTTTCCAGAAACAATAGAATGCAGCATATCTCACTGATCCAGGTGGCACAAGCTGTGCAGGTGACTATAGACTGACCATACCCTCAGTGACAGTCCTGCCCAAGATAAACTCTGAGGAGGATCCAAATTATGTGGTGAATTTTGAATGAACTACTCACCTAGTGAGGTGGCTTAAGACCACCTGGGCAACTTGTTGACAGACAACAGTCAAGCTGCATTCCTGGAGGGAAGAGAGAATTACCTATGAGAAAGTCAATGCTGCTATTTTGGAATCATGGATGCAGCCTGAGAAATATGTGAAGAAGAGAAAACCCTAGGACAGAACCCAGTGGAATATGTCCAATGGATGAAAGAGCAGCTGAGTAAAGGGCAGCTGAGTAAAGAGCAGCTGAGTAAAGGGACCATGCTGTAGTCTTGCAGCTCCTCCAGCCAGGAGACAGAGTTCTGGTGCTGCTACCGTCATCAAAAAGCAAACTACCATGTCAGTGGAAAGGCCCTTATTAGTTTATTGAGGAGATGTGGACTCTGAATAATAAGGTAGCTCAACTAGACAAATGGAAAAAGGTCTATATTTTCCATATGAACCTTTTGAAGAAGTAGGTTGCCACAACCTCTGTTCTAGCCTAGGGATAAGGATTTGGGCCGGAAGGCCCACTGAACCCTGATATGCTACAGATCTCATTCTAGGAACAGCTCTTGGCTACACAAAAGGTCAATTTAGAACATCTAGTGAGACAAATGTAGATGTCTTTTCAAGCATTCCTAGGAGAATCTTGCTACTCACAGCATTTCTACAGATCCAGGAGTAGTCATCCACCAATGGTCATGCTACATTCTAGAGGTCTGGTAACAAGTCATATCCTCAACAGTGAAGGAGATGTTTAAACTCAGAGTGATTGAAGAGTCTAGTTAACTGGTTATTCTGCCATCATACTTGTCCCTTAGATGAATGGAGGTCTCCACTTCTGCATGGATTTCAGAAAGGTTAAGGAAGTCTTTAAGCTGGAATCTTACCTGATGCAGTAGGTTAATGAACTTATGGAAAAACAGGGGGAAGCCCAGTTCATTTCTAAACTGGATCTAACAAAGGGTATTGACAAGTACCTCTCATCCCAGCTCCATGAAGAAGATAGATTTTTCCACTCTTGAAGAGTTGTTCCAATTCCCAGTATTGCCATTTGGACCTCACAGAACAGCTGCTATTTTTCAGCACCTCTTGTGGGCCCATGGCAATTATGCAGTGATCTACAGTGCTGACTGGGAAACCAGTCTGAACTAAATAAAAGTAGCAGTACTACTATTACTACTGCTGCTACTACTACTACCTATGGTTTATATAGCACTACAAGACATACACAGCACTGAACATATATAAGTAAGAGACAGAGTTTATAATCTAATCAAGACAGACTACACAACAACTGGGGGCTAGGGTAAATCAGGGGGAATAGCAGGATACAGTTAGGTGATGAGCAGGAGAACAAAGGGACCAAGATCCAAAAATAACCTCAAAGAAGAGGATTTTTAGCATGGATTAGAACAGGTCTGAGGAAGCCCAGTTTAACTTCAAATCTAAAGAAATGCTTATTACAAGAGCAAGAGATCCAGCACTTGGAGTATACCACAGGAAAGGGGCAGGTCCATCACCAGACATGGAAGATAGATGCCATTATGTGAGTTCTTGATCCCCAGTGGAAGAAGCAGGTGAGAGCCTTCTTCGGGCTTGTTGGCTATTACCAACATTTCATCCCAAACTTCATGGAAAAGACAGAATCCTTGTCCATTTCCTGCAGAAGAGGGCACCAGAGAATATTTCCTGATTAGCCAAGTTGGATGAACTGTCCAGTGCTAAAGGAGGCTCTTTGTTCAGAACCATTGCTAATGAGCTCAGTTTTCAATTGGTCCTTCATCATTTAGACTGATGCCTTAGATGTGGGCCTGGGAGCAATTGTGGCCTAAGAGAAAGATGAGATACAAGGTGCAGGATAATACAACCACACCTTGGAAGATTATAAAACCTTTATTAGAGTGCCCAAGGGTCCCTGCCTACACAGGCCACGTTTCGGCAAATCGTGATTTTGTGTTTTTAACTAAGGTCCCAAACCCCTGATGAAGGCTCCAATTTGCCAAAACATGGCCCATGTAGGGAGGGACCCTTGGACACTCTAATAAAGGCATTAGTCTAAATGATGAAGGGCTAATTGAAAACTGGGCTCATTAGCACTGGTTCTGAGCAAAGAACCTCTTTTAGCACTGGAAAGCTTCATCCAACTTGGTTAATCAGGAAATATTCTCTGGTGCCCTCTTCTGCAGCAAGTGGGACAAGGATTTTGCAGGCCTCCGAGAAGGGAGTTTAAAACTCAGGCACAGATGAAAGTAAACAGGCCTAGACTAGAGGAAGGAAGGCCCCAGACATACATTCAAAATGTGTATGTATAGCTGCCCACTGTATGCCTGCAAGATAAGGCAGGCATATTTGAATTTTTTTTTTTTTTTGTAAATAAATGTTTTGCCTTATTGCTGGACCTGGGCTTGGCTGTTATGGTTGTCTTTAGTGCCTCACTGCAGGCTCAGAACTTCAACCTTTCAGACATGCTATTTCAATGCACAGCATATATGTCTATGTTAGGGTTGCCAACTTTTTGAAAGAGAACAATTCGGCACCTGTGGCTAGCCATGCTCCTCCAATACCTGTCCCTGCCCCTCCCACAAAAAATAACTGCAGAGAGGGCAACAGTGCAGACTTTAGCATCTGTAGGCTATGTAAGGAGGGGGGAGGGGAAGTACAAGAGGTTGGACTCCAGCACCTATTCAGCTACAGTCTCTTTCTCAGGCTCCTCTAACACAGATACTCCTATATGACATTAAATCTAAAAATATATATTCTGCATCCACCGAACCCCATTTCCTAGCCCCTTCTCCAACAATCTGTGCAGAGCAGAGGAGAACTATAATTTTCTCCCATAAAACTTACCATAATAGAAAAAGACCCTCTCAGTACCAAGCATATTGTGAATTAATCAGGGCCAGACCCAGAGATGATTCAAAGTGTTGGTACCCTAAGCAAATCTTAACCTGTATGTCCCTCCTGGCTATCAGAATTTATTGTTTAGCTTTGAATGCCCTACTCTCTGCCAACCCCTAAAAGTGATTGCCTAGGTTGCCTGATGGTTGGGCTGGCCCTGGAATTAATATAAAAAAGTAATTCGGGACCCTCTATCCCCTCTATGCTCCTCCATATCCAGCATCTGCCTTCCACCTCCACAATCTCTGACTCCCCCCCCCACCACCCAGCTTCTGCCCTCTACTTTCATCCCCTATCCACTATCTGTTCTCCACCCCTCCACCCTGTTGCCACCATCTGCCCTCCTCACCTCATAGCCACCCCCTAGTACATAATGTTTGTGAAATATCACAATAACATTAGATAACTCACTACTATCAGACCAACTAAGATATGCCATATTGGTCCATCGAGTCCAGTATCCTGTTTCCAACAGTGGCCAATTCAGGTCATAAGTACCTGGCAGAATACCAAAAGATAGACAGACTCCATGCTGCTTGTCCCAAGCAGTAGATGTCCCATGCATACAACATGCAAACTGCATATTCTTACAGTATCTAATGCATTTATGGCATGAATTCACTTACAAGAAAAATAAAAAGATAATAAATGATTTCAAACCATTTAGTCAGAACAGAGAAACAGAAAGCATCATGCCATCTAAAAGTCACTTTGCTTCCTCTGTAGTTGCACCAGTGTGAGCAGGGTTCTTCCCCTTCAAATGATTGACCTTAGTGTTTATTTATTTATTTATTTAAAGTCTTTTCTATACCGCGCTTTTCAAATTCAGTTCGGTTTACAATAAACTTTAACTTTGTCAGTCGAGAGGTCCGTACTAGACTTACAGAGAACAGGGTTGGTAAACTTGGGTTGAACTGGGTAAATTATATACAGGTTTAAGCTAGATATTTACATTTTAGGTTATTACAAACATTCTTAGATAATATGTACATGGTCCTAGTCAGGTTCTGGTAGGGCTAACATGTTGTGCTGGTGTCATGTATAATGGGTGGCGTGGGATGGCTGTTTAGTTGATTGGAGATGACTGGTTGTTGTGTGGTGCCATAGTGTTGCATGAAGAGGTGATGTTTCAGGGCCTTTCTGAAGGTGGTGAGGTCTGTAATGGATCGGATGTTAGGTGGGAGGGTGTTCCAGCACAAGGGTGCGTAGTACTCAAAAACTCTCTTTTTTGTGGACTGCAAGCATTTTGTGATCTTGGTGGGGATACTCAGGGTGTTTACTGTAAATGATCTTCTGACTCTGTTTGTGGGAGTGGGGATGATGAGGTCTGTGATAGAGGCGGAAGTGATTCTATTGATGGCTTTGAATGTCATCAGTAGGGTCTTGAAGGTGATTCTAAAATGAACTGGTAGCCAGTGAAGTTGCTTCAGGATTGGTGTTATGTGGTCCCTCCTGGATGCACCATGTAGAATTCTGGCTGCGGCATTCATGACTAGTTGTAGTGGGATCAATGCATTTTTTGGTAGCCCCTGTAGGATGATATTGGCATAATCAAAGTGGGGCATGATTAGTGCCTGGTAGACTGTCCTAAAGTCATCCGGGTCTAGCAGAGGTCGTAGGTGGTGAATTGTGCGAATCTTAAGATATTCTGCCTTGACAGTGTTTTTTATATGGGCTTTCATGTTCAGTTGCTGATCAAGTGTTATCCCTAGGTATCGGATGGTTGGCTTGCTTTGAAGTTCAGCATCTCTTACTTTTAGTACTGCCGGTGGTGTGAAGGCTTGGTCCCTGGTAATGAATAGTGCTTCGGTTTTCTTTAAATTTATCCTTAGGTTTTGGGTGCAGAGCCAGTCTGCTATGGCGCTGAAACAGGAGGTTAGTGTTGAAAAATCTGGCTGGTCTGTGGTGAACGGCGTATATAGTAATACATCGTCGGCTTATGCAAGGCATGAGATGCCGAAGGCTTGAGCAAGAGTGCAGATGGGCTACATGTATATGTTAAAAAACAACGCTGAGAGGGATGATCCCTATGGAACACCTTGTGTTTGCTGGAAAGCTTTGGATGTTTTGGATCCTGTCCTCACGTGCTGCGATCTGTCTGCAAGGTAGGATTTGCACCACCTCAATGCTGTGTCCTGGATCCCTTTCTCTGCCAGCCGCTCCATGAGTAGTGTGTGGTCCACGGAATCGAACGCTGCGGCGATGTCAAGGAAGATAAGAGCATAGCCTCCTCTAGTTCTGTTCAGGCCAGTGATTAGGGAGTTGAATAGGATGGTTAGTAGTGTCTCAACCCCGTGTGCTTCTCTGAATCCATGTTGACATGGGTCTAGGGGTGCATTGGTCTCGATGTGGTCCTGGATTTGTTGTAGAGCAATTTTTTCAATTATCTTGGCCATTAAAGGGATACTTGAGATCGGCCTGTATGAATCAACTTTCTGGGTGTCCAGCTTGCAGTTTTTTATTAGTGGTCTGATGGATGTTTGTTTCAGGGTCTGTGGGAATGATCTCATGCTGAAGGAGAGATTAATGATTTTGGTTAGGAAAGGGCTGAATTCTTTACACAGTGTGAGGCATTCCTAACAGGGGCTCTACATTTCAAGCAAAGGTAAGAGTGTGTGGCTTTTTAATTACTAGCTCTCTGCCGGAGAGTTCTTAAAAGGGTTTTGGTACATTTTTAAAACAAAGTTACATTCTTTTTGGTGCTTTAGTTCAAAAGGGGAAATGTTTTCTTTAGTGGTGTAGGTTTAAAACCCTGCTTTCAGTATCTTTCTCAGTTCTTTGAAGCTACTTTAACCTCATCAGCTGTTAGTTCCTTCCCTATTCCCCAACTCCCACCCACCCCATGTGAGCAGTCTTGCTTTATAGGGCCCCTACCCAAATAGCTACACACAGGGACCTGGAACAGCACATTTAGAACACACTTAAAAGAGATTTAACTGCTTTTCTCTGAAAGGACAGCTGGGAATTTGGCTGGTTCTTTGGTAGGTCTCTCTCTCTTTTGCTTCAACAGGTACCTAAGCTCCACCAACTGAACAATGACTGGGAAAAATCATATTGCCAAAGCTGTTGCCTCCATTACAGCTTCTGCCTCTGTCCAGACAGAGGTCCCAATGCCAGATGAAGTACTGGTTCCATGCGCAGGATGCCTGCATGCTGAAGCTCTCAGGAAACAAATAGAGGGGCACAGAGAAGAAATGGTGAGGCTGAGGAGTATTCAAGACAGTGAGAAGTACATTGATGAGATGTAGCAGAGGAGAATGGAGCCTACAGAATGACAAAGGTTGGACACGAGTTACCAGGGTCTGCAGAATCACCAATCCAACTCCTCCAACTTTCAAATTGAAGAACCATTATACAGCCCTGGAAGTGGAGGAGTTGAAAGCATCCTTGGAAAGGGAAGAACCAGAGCTCGAGCACCCCAATGTTGCAGAATCAGTGACCACAAGGAAGCGAAGGGTATTGATGCTTAGTGACTCTCTTCTGAGGGGTACTGAGGCGTCCATCTGCCTTTCAGACTTGATGTCCAGAGAGGTATGCTATCTGCTAAGTGCCAAAATCAGAGATGTTACAGAGAGTTTGCCGAGACTCGTCAAGCCCACTGACTATTACCCGATGTTGCTCATTCATGTCGGCACAAATGGTACTGCCAGGTATCCCTCTGAGCATATCAAAAGTGACTTTATGGCTCTGGGACAGAGGGTGAAACAGATAGGGGCGCAGGTGGTGTTTTCTTCAATCCTCCCTGTTGAGGGTAAAGGCCAAGACAGAGAAGCTTGCATCCTGGAGATAAATGCATGGCTGCGTGGATGATGTTATCGAGAGCATTTTGGTTTCCAGGACCATGGGATGCTGTTCCAAGGGTTGCAGAGCAGAAATGACATCCATCTGTCCAAGAAGAATCAATGTATCTTCAGTAGCAGACTGGCTAACCTACTGAAGAGGGCTTTAGACTAGATTCATTGGGGATAGGTGAAGAAAGCTCCCAGGTAAGTGAAACATTAAATACCTTTATGGAAATGGGTAAAGGGGGCAACATCTGGAAGGCAGTGTCTATAAATGCTCGTAGCATGGGAAATAAAATCCCAGATGTTGAGGCTTTAATGGGAGAGGATGACTTGGATTTAGTGGCAGTAACAGAGACATGGTTCACGGACAACCAAGACTGGGATGTAACTATACTATTCAGAAAGGGCAGGGTAGAAAGAAGGGGAGGAGGAGTGGCACTATATGTTAAAAATAATATTAAGGCTATGGAACCACAGGGCTTAAAACGGAGAGAGGAGGCACTGTGGGTTAAACTAGAAAGAGGGAAAGAGAAATATATTTGCATTGGCATGATATACAGACCTCTCTCACCGGAAGAGGTGGACGAAGAGTTAATTGAAGATATACGCAGCATTGCCAGGAAAAGGGAAGTGCTACTGATAGAGGATTTCAATATACCAGATGTTGGTTGGCACATCCTTGTTGTATTATCATCTAGAAGTAAGGAGATCCTGGATTCTCTACAAAGAGAACTATTCAGGCAACTGGTAATAGGACCCACACGTGAAGGGGCCATACTAGACTTGGTGCTTACCAATGGTGAAAGTGCTTCTGATTTTGTGGTGGGGGATCATTTCGCATCTAGTGATCATCAGATGCTGTGGTTCAGTATTAGGACTTGGGCTGCTAAAATCCATTCAAAAGCGAGGGTCTTAGACTTAGGAAAACTAACTTTGCTAAGATGGGCCAATACCTCAGGGAGTCGTTAGCAGAATGAGAACAGCTGGGGGATGTAGAAAACCAGTGGGCAAAACTGAAAGGGGATATTTTAAGGGCAACCAACCTTTTTGTTAAAATGGTAAATAAAGGTAAAAGGAAAAGGAGATCGCTATGGCTTTTGAAAGAAGTAGCTGAAAAGGTGAATTAAAAGATGGAGGCCTTCATGAAATACAAGAGGTCAGAGAGAGAGGAAGACAGGCATCTATATTTGTAAAAAGATAGCAAAGTAGTCAGGAAAGCAAAGATTCAAAAAGAGGAGGAAATAGCCAATGCAATAAAATGGGGGGATAAGACATTTTTCAGATATGTTAGTGACAAGAGGAAGGGCAAAAGTGGTATTATCAGACTCAAGGGTTAAGGGGAAGAATATGTACAAGCTGATGAGGATAAAGCAGAATTGCATAACAAATATTTCTGTTCTGTGTTAACAGATGAAGAACCAGCAGCAGGACCTCAGAAAACACCCATAAACACTAACAGAAGTGAGGGGCATCTTGAACAATTTTCAGAAGACTGTGTTCATGAGAAGTTAGCTAAATTTAGACAAATCGATGGGACTGGATGGGATACACCTGAGATTACTGAAGGAACTTGGGGACGTTCTAGCAGCTCCACTGACTGACCTTTTCAATTTTTTGTTGGAGTTGGGAGTGCTACCAGAGGTCTGGAGAGAGGCACATGTGGTCTCTTTACACAAAAGCGGAAGTAAGGATTTGGTTGGAAACTACAGGCTGGTTAGTTTAACCTCAGTGGTGAGTAAATTATTGGAAGCGCTGCTGAAAGAGAAAATAGTGAGGTTTCTGGAGTTCAATGGATTACTGGATCCGAGGCAGCATGGATTCACCAGAGGCAGGATTTGTCAGAAAAATCTAATAGATTTCTTTGACTGGGTTACCAGGGAGTTGGGCTGAGGGAGAGCCCTAGATGGGGTGTATTTAGATTTCAGTAAAGCCTTTGACACTGTTCCGCACAGGCAACTTATAAACAAACTGAGCATCCTAGGGATGGACCCTAAAGTTACTGCTGAGGTTAGAAATTGGTTGAAAGGGAGGCGACAAAGGTACAGGTAAATGGAGTTCACTCTGAGGAAAAGGAGGCTGCCAGTGGTGTGCCCCAGGGATCTATCCTTAGTCCGATTCTTTTTAACACCTTTGTTAGTGATATTACGGAAGTGCTGTTGGGTAAAGTTTGCCTCTTTGTGGATGATACCAAAATCTGCAATAGAGTAGACACCCAGGAAGGAGGAGGGATTTAGCTAAACTTGAAGAATGGTCTAGAATTTGTCAGCTGAGTTTTAATGTTAAAAAATGCAAGGTCATGCATTTGGTCTGCAGCAATCCAAGGGAACGATATAGCATAGGGGGTGAAGTACTTTTGTCCACTAAAGAAGAACGGGACCTAGGCGTGATTGTGTCTGATGATCTTAAAGTAGCTAAACAGGTAGAAAAGGCGACAGCAAAAGCTAGAAGGATGCTTGGGTGCATAGGGAGAGAAATGGCTAGCAGAAGAAAGGAGGTGATAGTGCCTCTGTATAAGTCTTTGGTGCGACCTCATTTTGAGTATTGTGTGCAATTCTGGAGACCACACCTTCAAAAGGATATAAACAGTTTGGAGTTGGTGCAGAGGGTGGCTACTAAAATGGTTAGTGGTGTTCGTTATAAAGCATATGATGATAAACTTAAAGATCTTAATATGTACACCTTAGAGGAAAGGCGGGATAGAGGTGATATGATTGAAACATTTAAATACCTCCATAGCATATATGCACAGGAGGAGAGCATCTTTCGATGGAAAGCAGGCTCTGCTATGAGGGGACATGGGATGAGGGTGAAAGGGGATAGATTCAGGAGTAATATGCAGAACTATTTCTTTACGGAAAGAGTGGTGGATACGTGGAATAGTCTCCCAGTGGAGGTGGTAGAGATGAGGATAGTATCTGTATTCAGAAAAGCATGGGACAAACACAGAGGATCTCTAAAGGAAAAAAGGGGACTGTTGTAGTTGTTGATATGGAAGGACAGACTAGATAGGCCATGTGGTCTTTTTCTGCCATCATGTTTCTATGTTTCTATGAGGCGGATATTCAGTCACTGCGGTTGGCTTTTTCCCTAAATGTTGGCTGTGGTGGTAAAATAAATCTGGATATTCAGTGCCAGCATCTGGATTCAATCTGCTACCTGAGTAGCGTTAGGGCAGCTTTTTTGCTGTCCTAAATTTATCTGGATAGTGGACTGAATATCACCATTAACAAATAACTATGAACCTGCCCCAGATACTGCAGTGAAATGAAGTTTGTACCTGAGACAATAGAGGGTTAAGTGAATTATTCAAGATCACAAGGAGTGTCAGTGGGATTCAAACCCTGCCTTCCCTGGTTCTCAGGCTGCTGCACCACCCTTTAGACTATTCCTCCACTCGTACAGTCAATCAACAAAATTTCAGGTTTTTGTGAATTCAGTTTAAGCTTATTGTGAAGTAACCACCCCGATACCATTTTCAGACAGATGTTTAACTTCACAATTCCATCTCAGTTGCTCAACACAGTTAACACACTGTACACCCAAACTGTGTTTGCACTAGGGCTGTGCAGAGCTAAGACAAAACTTTTGAATCTGTGAATTGACTGTATGCATGCTAATTCATAGGTATATACTTGTATAAGTAATTTACCTGCACTTTCAGTTTTTAGATGTCCCAATGAACTGAGCACATGCCCACAAATGCGTGTTCCTGGTTTGCGGATCAACTTGTAAATATTTTGGCTCTGGTATTCAATGGCTAAGCACTGTCCCTGATGCTTAGCTCTATTCATATAGCCAGTGACAATATGAGCCTAAAGTAAACGGATACGTGTGTAGGCTCTGCCCTTGTTTCTCCTATAAACGAGTCCATAATGTTATGATTATTATCTGGCTGTTTAGCGAGCTAATTGCCTCAGTATTATCGGCATAATTTTTCAAAATGCAGATAAGGGAGTTTTTTCCACCTGCTGGCAATCGCATAACTCACTTTGAAAATCAGGTCCTTTGTTTGTACTTTAAGTAAAAGTCATAAAGCATTTGGAACCGTAGTTACAGTACTGGAGTTGTCTTCAGCCATTTCAGGTCTTAATTAACCCAATTCAAAGTTGCTATGGAAGTCATCTAGACACCTTTGCCTTTGAGTACTTACACTCACAATCCAGGACACCATCTGCTTGACACCCTTTAAATAATCCAAAAACCAGACAAGATTTTCTCCACTAATCATTATTACATGTACTGTATATTGACATCCTTAACTGCAAATGAGATGTCTGTTTTTGATTATCTTAGGGTGGCTAACCAGGTAGAAAGGCAACGGTGAAAGCCAGAAGGATGTTTGGGTGTTTAGGGAGAGCAATGGCCGGCAGGAAGAAGGAGATGATAGTGCCTCTATATAAGTCTTGTTGAGACCTCATTTGGAGTGATGTGTGCAATTCTGGAGACCACACTTCAAAAGGATATAAACACGATGGAGTCAGTGCAGAGGGTGGCTACCAAAATGGTCATAAGGCATATGGGGACAGAAATAAAGATCTCAATGGTTGTGCAGGGAAGTTAGATGGGGGTGGGAAGGGGCTGCTTGGGGGCAGAGTCTAGGCCGGCAGTGGGAGGTTTCTGACCCTGGATGTACAGGACCAATTCTAATGTCGGCCCTGTATGTCCAGGGCCGGCGACTTGTGCGGTGAAGTTATTCCACCTCCGAGGTGGAATAATTTCCCTAGATGCGTTTTTTCTTGTACCTGGGGCACGGATGGGGCAGGGGGTCATGGATGGGGCAGAGGGGGCCCAAAGACATTCCCCACAGCCCGACCCTGGCCTTAGGAGGCCAGATCAGGGGTCGGGCTGCGGGGAATGCATCATTGGAGTCTGGCGGCTGGCATCACAGCTCTTCAATGGAGCCATGGTGCCATGGCAACATGACGCCATGGTGCCGTGGCTCCATTGAAGAGCCTTGACTGAGTTAGCTGGGAAGGTCCTGTACGTCCAGGCCTGCACGTACAGGACTGATCCCAGTTCTGATCCGGTGGGGCTAGACATGCCCCATGGGATCAGAATCACGATGCCCTCTGTACATCAGACCATGCGTACAGAGGGGATCTACATTTGGGACAGAATGAGCCCTTATGTCTATACTTTGGAGGAAAGGTGATAGAGAAGAGATATGATAGAGATGTTTACATACCTCCATGGCATAAATGCACAGGAAGAGAGCCTCTTTCATTTGAAAGAAAACTCTGCAATGAGGGTGATGGTGAAAGGTGATAGACTCAGGAGTAATATGTGTAAATATTGAAGTATCTGACTTCAAGAAAGCATGAGACAAACACAGAAGATCTTTAAAGGAAAAGAAAGGACTGTAGTAGCTGGTGTGGAAGGCAGACTGGATAAGCCATATGGTCTTTTTCTGCCATCGTGTTTCTATTTCATGAATGTATTTCACAAATTTCACAGTGTACAGTTAACGTCTTTCAATTTATTTCTGCATGGATCTAAGTTATCAAACTTCTAGAGGCTTTGTAGTTTCCTTAATTACAGATCTTAGGGTAAGAAGAAACAGACGTTTTGAGGTATGGAAATCCAACAGACAGAAGGAAGGGTACACATAAGCAAACCTGCCATCTATGACTTTGCTCCTATAAAATGTGAGCTAGTTGTTGTGTTCCAAGTTTCCCAAGCAGAGCAGTGTAAGAGCCAGGCAGTACAGGGATACTGTACAACTTCAGCCCTTCAGGTCTAGTGTGATAAGACAGGCTTCCAGGATTAACAGCCCTGTCATGAAAAACCCTCTGAAGTGCTTATTTGTTTAGAAGGAGAAGTTCATTCATCATGAGGGAGGGATACAAGTGGAAGCTCTCCGACACTGTATCTGAAGTCTACCTGGATGTATGTTTTAGGGTACTAAAGACAGCAGGAGATAAAATCCTGGTTATCTCATTTATAAGACGGCATTAAAATGAAATACATTACATGTGTTCTAGGTGTCAGGCCTTTAAGCTGTTTGTTTTATTTCTCTTGCTTTAAAACATTGCAGGTTCACTTGAAAAAAATCAGTTTTATTGATGCCTGGAAAAATCAAGACGAAGACACAGATTTCATCTGCAATTGCAGTGTTCCTTCACTGCATGCTTACTTTTCTTTTGTTTAGATGGTGATTGCGAATAGTGCATTTAAGAAGATGGGTTTCATGAATTTCATAGTGCACAGTATTTTCATTTATACTTTAATAAGCTGAACTCATGCAGGTCATAATGTTTGGGATAATTCTTATGCCGGTTTAATGAAAAGTGTGATAATCTTCAAAGTATCCAGTTCCTGTGAAGCTGCTTGGGAGTCCTCTGCTAGTGCTGCCGCCTGTAGGCGGAGGTGCTGCGATATTGTGTTTTCAGTCGCAGACCACATGCATGTATGTGGAGGGGAATTTTATAACAGCACACGTTGACTTACAGGGCAAGTAGATACCTACTTCAAGAGCATTTTATAAAGACACATATTTACTAAAATGCGATAGTTTACTGCATGTTCAGGCCCAAAAATTAGCGCAGGGGTGTCACTGGACCCACACTAATGAATGGGGGCATATGCAGCATGTCCTCATGCGGTTAACATGTTTCCAGCACCACCCCTGTGCTAATCTGATTGCTGCAATAATCATGGGTGCAGTTACCGCCACCCATTAAGATGGTGGTATATGCAACCATGCTGTGACATTGATGGTGAGGCACACGCTAGCCACAATGCACTGTCACCACCCACATTCTGTCTTTAACCCACCCTGTCCATGCCTCAACCCATGCTAAGTGGTTAGCATGGGACTTTTAGCTCAGCTGCATTTTTAGTGCAAGTGTGGTAAACCCCATACTGATCCTTAGCACAAGGTCTTTATGAAATACTAGCACAATCCTGCAGAAATCTTGCCTAGAATCCAGGTGCAGACATTATACCAGTGTTCAAGCATGCATAAACGTTTGCATGCACTTTTTGCCATGGATGCATTCATTTTATAAAATTGATATGTAAATCTTGACCCTGCTTACAGTTAAATCCAAGCAAGTCGACCGCTATGTGGCTGGCAGGTGACTCTCCGCCTCCAACCATTTCCCCATCTTGCCATTCAGGACCAATTGCACCATCTTCAACTCTTAGGTATGTAGGTGTAACTTTAGATTCAGAACTTTTCTTCTGAAAGCAGATCAGCTCAGTGGTAAAATCCTCTTGTCATGCCATGAGATTTTTCCGGTCTATTCGCCCATTTCTGAACTATTCTGCCCAAGCTGCTGTTGTCCTTAGCTGAATCATTAGTCACATTGACTATTGCAATGCCGCTTATACAGGTCTACTCAACTATGAACTTAAAAGGCTACAATCTATCCAAAATACCGCCGCACACATCCTCTCTCATGCCTGGAGGTAGGACCACGTGACCCCCCTTCTCACTCAACTTCAGTGGTCACCAATTACAGAACGCATTTAATATAAAGTCCTAACATTAACACAAAGGCACTCCACCTAAATGCACCAGGTCATCTTTAATCATCCTATATTGCCCCACTCGATCTTTACTCTCACTGCATTTACCGTATCGGTTTACCCTCCCCAACCAGATCACATTACGAATCAACCAGGAAATCAACCTTTCTTTGCCTAGTACTACTGCTATAGAATTGTCTCCTGTTACAATTTCGTCTCCAGGATTCATATGTATACTTTAAAGCAGATCTAAAAACATACTTGTTCAAACAAGCCTTTGAACACTCTAACTGGGGGCTGGTGGGCTCTCCTGGTGCCCACATGGGATAAGTGTTGTTCTCTACATGTGTGCAAATACTCTCTATGCGCTGCTTGACTGTATGGTTCTTTACGATCATCTTTTCCTCTCTCCTGTCGACATTTTGGAGTTCTTTTCACAACTTTTTGAGTCTTCTAATTTTGGAATTGTAAACTGTTTTGTATGCTTTGAAAAAAGTGGTGAAATAAGTAAAATAAACCATAAACCAAACCATAAACCAGGCTCTGTACAAACCCCGCTTCTAAGCATGCCTACCGTTGAAGTATGCACCTGCTTGCACCATGCATACGTTTATGCACGGCCTAGTTTCATGAGGATTTTTCTGCACATAATCGGTGTTTTATGCATAGAAAAGGTTTATAAAATTACTCTTATGGAGGGTAATTTTATAACAGGGCACCATGGATAGGTGCTATTTTATAAAGACAAGTAGGCAGAGATCTTGCCTTAAGATAAGGTGTGATGTAAATACTTGTCCTTAGAATGTTCTAGTACATACATAAATTATAGTATTTTATAATCTACTGATGTACCTGTGTGCTCCACCCAAATTTTGTCCATTTGCATGCCCAACAGCAAAGCATGTGCCATTGTATGAATACCCATACTTTTATGCTGGTTGGTATTTTATAAGAAAACACTTGCGTACCTATATGGACACATACTTATGTGTAGGCACCTAAGTTTCAGCTTAAAGTACACATCCCTTTGTAAAATTTCCCCCTTAATTTCACCTGTTGAGATAGTGGTAAATGTCCTGTGCTAGTTGCTGTGCTAATTTGCCTTGTGTTCTTTGCAAGGCACAATCCACACACATTCCATTCCCATTCCCACCTGAATTCCTATACAGTTATCCTATACCTGAATTAGCATGACATTAAAAGCATGGCAATGTGTTATTAATTATGATAATGCTTTATATAATTTTCAGGACGTGTCTCATCTAGAGAAATTTCTAATGGATAAACAGGGTTCTGCGGGGGTTGGTGATGTTAATTTACCTCCTGTATAGTGGTCCTTTTGGACTTGTTTGCTTTCATCCCTGATGGATGTTTATGTTTTTTACTTTAAGGGTACAGTTGGCGCTCCCTTGATGTGGGCTTCATTGACGTTCATTATTTATATTTTATTTTCTTTGATGTTTTCTAGATTTGTTATGAGACGGAACGTTTATTTCTTTTCATTATCTTGTATAATGTATTTTGTTAAAACCTAAAAAAAAAAAAAAAAAAAAAGCATGGCTATGTGGTAACAGTGCTAATTCTTATAATATCTGCTTGACACATTTTAGTAAAAGGCCCTGTTAGGTATCTAACTTTGGCTAAAAATAAGGGATAAATTTAGGTACCTAACTTTGGTGCCTACATTTAGGTGTTTTTTTTTTTTTTAATGTTAGGTCCTTTGTGTTTCGCAGCTGAATTTTGCCACTGAATGTATGTTTTTTTCCCACCATTGCTCTATCCAAACCCATGTCCCTTTTTAAAGCATATATGTTTGGCCATTTAACAATCTAATAAGGGGTATTTTTATGGAGTCCCATGCCATGAACACGCCTATGGGCTGTGTTACTAGTATAGGGCTGGAAGCTAACTGCAGGGAGGTGGGTACATTCATGCTTCTGAAGTTTTCACACGTCACTGCGGTAAATTGGCTGTGGCACAAATAATGTCCCTCCCTGAGGTAGTGTTAGTTGCTCCAAAAGTCTGCGAATCGGTGGGAATGCCCTATCCCATCCAGTTGCTGCCTAGATGCACACTACAAGGGCACCATGGGGTTTTTAGCACATGGCCCCATGCTCCCAATGCCCTGCACTACCCTGGTAGCGCATATTAGTTAACATGTCCCTTAATGGCCAAAGTAATATGTATAACTGCCACCATTTTTTTAAAGGATTTGTGTGGATGGCACTGCCATCAACAGTAGAAGTGCCTTCGAATATTGATCTGTCAATGCTTTGCAGTCTGTTATACCTTTTATTGGACCTAGATAGCAATTATTCCCAAAATTCTAACATACGTGCAATTTCAAGACCATAAAGGTAACAATTTCAGCTGTAATATTATCTGAAGAAGGGGCTGATATGGCAAAAGTTCATGTACCATGTTTTCTTTGGATAATCCTTTCAGTCAGAAATATCACAACGGGCACATCATCAATTTTCTTCATGAGCACTGGGACTGCTAAAATTCTTTCATAGTAAGCAGAACAATTTCTTCTCATGAAAACATCTGTGATTCATGCATATTCCTTATATTTTGGAGAGACTGCCAGTAGAGATGACCATTCAAAGATGTGGTTAGGAAGTAGCATTTTGCTAGATATTTCTTTCAGAACATCAACTGGCTTTTTTTTTCCAAATTATTTATGTTAGTGCTATTCAGCTTTGGTAGTAGAATTCTATAATGAGGTCTATTTTTTTAAAATATACAGCTCTCTATAGTAAACCGTTTTATTGTATAAATTCTTTATTAGTGCCAATTTCTAACTAATTTATGAATTTTAGCACACCAGAAATGCCGAAGAGGCCTTTGCAGTAAATGACTAGAGTTCATCATATATAGATTAGGTTATTCTTTGTTCTGCACTATTTTATTTTATGCATTTGTGAAGGCCCAGCCTACATAGAATATTGAGATCAGAATTGAGATGTCCAGTTTGGAATGTACTCAATTCTGTTACTAATTCACAAAATGCTTTGAGGGGCATTTTAAGAGGTTTAGTCTTGAATTGGACATCTGAAGATGTGCACGTTGAAATCACACACGTCTCCATAGCCATCCCACAAATGATGCTCACAGACATCTCCAGCGCAGGGGCATTCAAGTAGGCACAGGAGTGTGGCAGAGGCATGTCTGGGGAGTGGCAATGTACTTACATGCCCCCCTTTGATATCAGAAAGGTTTGCAGGTATGTCCAGGCATGAATAGGCATCAGGAAAGTGCTTGTTTATACCTTAAAGCATCCAGAGAAGGTAGAAAGGATAAAGTATTAAGGGACTAAACTCAGATCACAAAGACCCACACTGAAATTTGAACCTTGACTGTGTTACTCTTAAGTCACTACTCTAACCATTATGCTATTAGACGTCTTGGTTCCAAATGGTATCCTGGGGACATCTATATAGATGTTTGATACACATGCATATGGGGCATGTCCACATTTCATAAATCGTGCTGGAACTTGCACATGCCTGCTTTTTCTTTCAGACATTCTGACTTTGACGTCCCAGATTGCCTTCGGACATTCCAATTTGAAATGTGCCTCTTTGCCAGCTACGTATAAGGATGTGCAGGAGTGTGTGTGGATTTTCTAGTATGCACAGTGGGAGGAGCCACTTTACAAAGCTACACATGGGAAAAATGGGTGTCACTAACTTGGTAGCTTCTACATGGGAATCTTCATCTTTATCTTTATTACATTGCTTGCTTGACCGCCCAGGCCGAAGCATCAGGGCAGTTTACAAAATAATAATAAAAACATGGGCTGCGTTAGAAAAGGAAAGGAACGCCAATTTGTGACAGGAAAGATAAGCTAAGAGACAGCTAAGGTACAGAGTGGACTGACTAACATGACACAGCTAAGTGGGAGAGAGAGGTAGGTCAAAGGCCTTGCAGAAGAGGTGGGCCTTCAGAAGGGATTTAAACTGGGGGTAGGACTGTTCGGTGCGGAGGAGGGTGGGACGGGAATTTCCACAGACTGGCCCAAGAAAAAAGAAAGCAGAGTGACGGGTGTGCTCTAGGCGGGCCCGGGCCGGGGATGGAAGAGCCAAACGGTCATTGTGGATAGCGTGAAGGGTACATGGAGGGAGGTGAACACGCATGAGATTGGCAAGGTACTGAGACTGGCCAGTATGGATTATTTTGTGGACAGTGGTAAGAATCTTGTATTGGTAATGGTAGGTTATCGGGAGCCAGTGAAGCTGAATGAGAAGGGGGGTGACATGGTCTCTGTGACTGGCGTGAATGAGAAGGCGGGTGGCGATGTTTTGAATGAGCTGTAGATGGTGTAGCTGGTGTGGGGAACACCCACCAGGACTACGTTACCGTAGTCGAGGCAGGATAGGAGGAGAGAAACTGTGATCGTGACCAAGGAAGCGGGAGGAATGGAGGAGCATACTTCGTGAAGTTGTCAAAGAGTGCAGAATGAAGCCTGACATGGGAGGAGATATGCTGGTGAAACGTAAGGGCTGAGTCAAGAGTGACCCCCAAGTACTGTAGAGTCAGGGTGAGTGGAATGGGAGTATCGGAAAGGGAGGGTGAAAGGTCGGGGAAGTAAGCTACATAGAAGTAGATTTGGAGGGATTCAAATGGAGGTAGTTGTTGACAGCCAGGAAGAAATACTGGAAAGGCAATCATTAAGAGGAGAAGGATTGAGAGCGAGTGGACAGACGTGGAAAAGCAGAAGTATGTCATCGATGTAATAATACATTCCTGATTGCTAGACGAGCAAGGTAAAGGGGGTGAGGAAAAGGTTAAAAAGGAGCGGAGAGAGTACTGAGGGACCCCACAGGGGAGAGGGGTTGAGGAGGAACCCATATGAACCGAGAAGGAGCTAGAGGACAGGAAGGACTGGAACCAATTGTAGACCATCCCATGCACCCCGTAATCAGCGAGGCATGTGAGGAGCGTAGGATGTTCCACAAGATCAAAAGCGGAGGAAAGATCTAAAGAAGCCTGAAGGGAAATGCCACCACGTTCGCATGCCGTGTGTATCTTGTCGAGGAGGGAGAAGAGAATGGTTTCAGAGGTGGCATGAAGACGTGGATTCCAGATGAGATGACAGCTGGACAAAGACTGTCATTTCCACATGGAAGTGGCTGTTTTACAACTTCTAAGGGTAAGTGGCCTTGGGCAAGTCACTTAACCCTCCATTGCCTCAGAAGAATCCAAGTTATCAATGTCCCTCTTTAATGTACATTGCCAAGTTTAAGTTACAGTATAAACCGCTTTGACTAAAATGATAAAGTGATATAAAAATCCCGTTAAATAAATAAAATAAAAAATAAGTGACAGTATGTCTGTTTATCTGGGAAATTTTGCAAATCTATACAGTAAGTGCTACCAATAAAGTATGATGGCAGCATTTTTGATTTATTCAAAAGCATTTACATGATTTGCAGACTTGCAAACCACATAAATGCTGCTCAGTAGGATATTCAGAGGCAGAGTCCACCGAATGGTTTCTGCTGTCCTAGGCAGGCTCTCCGTGCCGACCCCCGCTGCCATCGTTCCCCTGACTGAGCCATCCAGCCCACTATGCCCCCTCTGACATCTGTTTCTCATTGGGGGAGGCTGCACAGAATCCCTTCTTGCAGTAAAGAGGCAGTTTAACTGCCATTTCAGTGCCTCGAGCCTTAAAGTTCCCATGCACATGTATGCTTGCAGCCTGCCACTCCTGCCCCCCTCAAATGCAACTTCCAGTCCATTCTGCATCACTGATCTTCACAGGGCAGAGGGAGTGCAAGCCATGCTGCCCACCTAGGTCTGCCACCCTAGGTGACTGCCTAGTTCATATAATGGATGAGCCAGCCCTGTTCAGAGGCATATACCTGGTTTGTGCCACTAATCCCCACATAAACTGGTAAAGCACCACAATGCTAACCACTTAGATCGCGATTATGATCCTGTGGGGCACGTCAGGCCCCACGGGATCAGAATCATGAACAGTCCTGTACATGCAGGCCGGGACTGCGATTCAGTCTGGCCTGCACGTATAGGACAGTACCCAGCTAACTCAGTCAAGGCTCTTCAATGGACCATCAGCGCCATGGCGTTATGTTGCCATGGCACGGCGGCTCCATTGAAGAGCTGCGATGCAGCTGCTGGAGAAATAAGCTTATTCCCCGCAGCCCGATCTCCGATCCGGCCTCCTATGGCCAGGGTCGAGCTGCAGGAAATGTCCTCCAGTCCCCTCTGCCCCATCCGTGCCCTGGCATTGCAAGAAAGACACGTCAAGGGGAGTTATTCCACCTCGCACATGTTGCCAGTCCTGGATGTACAGCACCGACATTAGAATTGGCTCTATACATCCAGGGCCGGCGACCGCCCAGACTCCACTCCAGAGCCGCCTTTTCCCTGCCCCCGTCTAACTTCCCTGCACAATCGGAGAGGAAGTTAGACACGGTGGTGGAAGGTATGAATAGCGGGGATGGACATCCATTGGGACTTCCATCCCTGCTATTCATGGCACAGAATCAGGCTCTTAGTGTTGGGACTGAGCAGAGACAGCATCAAGCTTAGCCAGTCAGCAGCGATATTGAAGCACTAACTGGCTAGGCTAATTTAGCTAAAGTTAGGCATAAAAGAGGTTAACTTTAAGTCCTAACTTTAGCTGGTTTAGCTATCTGATTAGCAGTTGAATACTGCCGTTTATTGGATATCTAAATTGCTATCTGGTGAAAGTGGATATTCAGTATCGCTGGTGGGATATGGCCCCAATACCGAATATCTGGGGGTAATTTAAAATGGCAATGGCCAGCTGCTTTAAATGCACTGGCTGCACCACTGAATATACCCTCTTGAGGATTTAAGGTAAATTTCTCCCTTAATCCCTTATGTAAAGCCTTGGCTGAAATGAGCATCTTTGTAAAAATCTATGCATGGTTCTGGGATGGTATAAAACCCAATGAGAAATTCTTTTCCCACGTATGTGGATTCCCTTTCTAAAATGGTGATAGCAAAACCTTTACGGAAATCTACATTACTATCTCAGTTTGGAAAAGATTTGTGTTGGGCTTATGCTTTGTGTGACTAGAACCATAGGTGATCTATGTTTATGTTAATAGCATAAAGAAAGCAAAAAACTAAAGAACGGTAAATGATCCTTGACTCTTTACATAGCTATATAAACACTGGTTCAACTTAGCTAAGTATCTTGTCTTTTTAACCCTGGGAGTACCGATGCGGTCAAAAGTGACTCCATTGCAAGTTTCACAACGTGTATCTCGGAAACTAGTTGTTCAAGAATGCAATCTTCTATGACTTTTCACATGTCAATATTCTCTTTATATTGCACCATGAGAGGAATAATTTTCCTCCGCTAGGTGACGCTAGTGATGAATTGCAGCACAGAGTACCAGTGGGGTCATTTTTGACCCCAGTTGCCTACGTCTGGTTTGAATCGTGATACAATTTGCAGTTTTGTGAATTTTTTGATCTGAAAAAGGTATTTATCATTAATTATGTATCATTTATTTTTTGTACTGTTATTTTATGAAAATTACACATTTTCTGTAATTGATATCATACGTTCTCTCATTATTTCTGATGAAATCTAAAGGCTTTCAGCTCGTTTATCACGATTATTGTACACCTATATTAAAACTGCTTTGCATTTTATTCAACTTTATCTTTGTTTATTATTTTAGGTTATTGTTTATGATGTCAAAACAAAAGTATTCAGCTGCCCAAGTAAAAGAAATATTGCAACGAGATGCTGACAGTGACAGCTCTGAGTCGTCTGATGATGCAGCATATTCAGCAAGCGAAGAAGCATATCAGCCAAGTTCGGGCGATAAATCTGATGATGACAGTCATGATTCAGATGGCGACAGCAGTTGGTCGCCAAGTGAATGTGAGACTGATGTTGAGCCGGTAACATCGCCTGCAGCAAAGAGTCAAGTTACAGGTCGAGGCAAAGGTCGAGGCTGTGCTGGATGGGGAAGGAGGCAGGAGTCCTTGGTGTCAGTATTATCTGTGAGGAATCTTAGTTGTGGTCATAGAGGAGCTAAGAGGTCATCAACTATAAGCACAAATGTTGCCATTGAAGCCTATGTATCTAAGGATGCCACATCATGGAACAGGAAACCTATAAAGCAAGCTGCTGGAAGATACGCCAGAGCTAATGTCATGCCCGTACAACAAGGTCCTACAAGGTAAGCTGCACGAAATGTTGATGGCCCTCTCGCAGCATTCCACTTGTTCATGAGGAAGAACTTACTGAATGAAATCATGATGTGGACGAGCAAACAAGGAAGACACATTTATGATGACACCTGGAAAGATTTGACAGACGGAGAATTTTAACGTTTTCTTGGACTTCTGATCCTCTCAGGCGTGTACAAGTCACGAAATGAATCCATAGTTCAGTTGTGGAACCTTGAAGATGGTCGTTCTGTTTTCGGCAAAAATATGGCCCATAACCGTTTTCAGCAAATTTCTTGTGCTCTCAGATTTGATGATGCAACCAATAGACGTGAACAACGAGGCGTGGATAAGCTTGCTCCAATCAGACACGTTTTTGATTCCTGGGAAGCAACTCTAAGTGATGCCTTTGTTCCTGGTGAAAATGTTACCGTGGATGAGCAACTGCTTACATTTCGTGGCCATGTTCCGTTCAGACAATATATTCCCAGCAAACCTGGGAAATATGGCATAAAGCTATGGATGTTGTGTGACAGTGCAACATCATATGTTCTGCGTCTTCAAGTATATACAGGAAGGGAACTCGGACAAAACAGGGAACAGAATCAGGGTGAAAGGGTTGTGCTGCAACTCACTGAAGGATTGACGCGATCTGGCAGAAATGTTACTGTTGACAATTTCTTCTGCAGTTTATCCCTGTCACGGAAATTGCTAGAAAAATAAATGACACTTTTGTGGACAATTCGAAAGAACAGAAAAGAATTACCTCCAGAATTTGTAACAGCAAAGGGCCGAGAGGTATTCACTTCACTGTTTGCCTTTCGCAATGACGCCACTCTGGTTTCCTATAGCCCGAAGAAAGGAAAAGTGGTTGTCCTTCTGAGCAGTTTGCATGATCAAGAAGGAGTAGATAACAAATGTCCAGACAAAAAACCACGCATGATCTTGGACTATAATTCTAGTAAAGGTGGAGTAGATACGGCAGATCAAAGGTTGCGCACATATACCACAAAACAAATGACAAGACGCTGGCCAGTGACAATCTTCTACAACATGTTGGACATCAGTGCTTTGAACGCCTTCATTGTTTGGATGTCACTAAATCCAGAATGGCAGTCCAAGTCAAAGCACAGATGTCGTCTATTCCTCTTGGAATTAGGAAAGCAGCTGCTTCAGAGTAATTGCAGCAAGACTTCTTCCAGCATTGAAGAAGCCACTGATGCTGTTTGCAATGTCGGGATCCCAAAGAAAAGGGCAAGGTATCACTGCTATTCCAGAGAAAAAGACAAGAAAAGCAACATAGTTTGCACCTCCTGCAAGCGCAATGTTTGCAAAGAACATTCAGAAATTGTCTGTGTCTCATGCAAATGACTGTAGTACTTTACTGTGTTCATCAAGTGCATGCAAAAACTGCTTTCATGGCAACTCTTTTTCACGTAATTTTATGATAAAGCCTTAACCTTCATATAATAAATAATTAATTCAGAATAATATTTTGTCTGTTTAGTTTAAATTTTTCATGGTTAACAATTAAAATTCGTCATGGGGTCATTTATGACCCCAACGGTATTCAGTGTGTTCAAAAAGCTCAGTAATTCCAGGGTTAACAATGAAAAATAGAATATGGGACCTTATACACAGATACTCTGACGATAAGAAAGGAGCTTTCTTCAATAAATATTTTTGCAGAATTGTATTCTTAAAAATAACTTTCATATATTTAATAATAGTAACAATAACAAAGCCATCTATATATAATTTGCTAGAGGTGCATGTGTCACACTCCAAAAAGCATACTTATCAATTTTGGGAACATGTGGTGATTGCTGTCCTCTTGGTATCCCATCAAAATTGTCTCTCTGGAATGTGAATTAAGGGGAAAATACGCTTAAAATCAGTTCTGTCATTTTGAGTAAAATTATGTAACACCTGAATGAGCCTGATCTTGGCTGATCTCAGAAACCAAGCAGTGTTGAGCCTCATTACTACTTGGATGGAAGATCCCCTTGGAATACCAGGTGCTGTAGACAAAGAGCCCCATTCCAAGTGGGGTACATCTGGGCCGTCGGCCCGTCCAAAGACGGGATAAGCCGAATGCGTTCCCGATTCTGCACCCGTGGGAGCTAGATGTTCCTGTGGATGTAGAATCATGCACGTAGATGGGCTGGCTGTGCCCCGATTCCGTAGCATGGGACTCGACATCTCCAGCCCTGCCTATGCCCCTGCCGGAGCATCCGTATCATGATGTCCCTTCACCATGGCATTGGGATGCCCAGCAGGAAAACAGGCACCCCACAACTGGTGCTGCTCTTCTTTCCCCACCGCCCATCCCTCTGTGGGAGCAGCCACAGCCAGGATTCGGTGGCGGGGGTACTCCCACATCTGACCTTCCTCCCTTGGATGTACAGGGCTATGATTTGAATCGGCCCTGTATGTCTGGATTGTGTGCCCCGCCCACGCCCCTGCTCTGCCTAGTCCCTGCCATGTCACCACCCCCCTCCCGCCCCCGTCCAGAACTCCCCGCACAGAGGCCTTGTATGTGCAGGGAGCTTTAGATACAGAATCGGGTCCCTGTGAATAGCGGGGATTGGATGTCCAAGTCAGACATCTATCCCCGCTATTCGCATCTCTGCATAACCCCCTTAGTGCAAGGCAGAAAGGCCTGGCAATCTATCTCGGGTCACACCTTGCCAAGAAAATGCAGGGGCTGGGTTGCTAGGAGTCAGCAATGGCACATACTTTAACATAGTAAATGACAGCAGATAAAGACCAGCATGGTGCATCTAGCCTGCCCAGTAAAGTGGCTAGAGTTGTACCTGCCATTCCATGCAGATTCCTCCCCTCTATGTCTTTATTTAGGGTTTACCTGCCACTCTATGCAAGTTACCCCCCTCTATGCCTTTGTTTAGGGTTGTACCTGCTGCTCCATACAAGTTACTCCATCTATTTATGAGCGAGACAGAGTTCAAGTACACACACTATTAAAAAGAAATGGTTTGAAAGTGTATTTATTTTGTATGCTGCTACTTCCAGTGATCAGCAGCGGTTTGATTACAGATTGGAAATTGTCAAATCATGACAGGAAAGTTTTTGAGGTATAAACACATTGATTAGACAGGAAAGCACAGCACACAGAGAACATGGGCTATGGAGGGTTAAGTGGCTTGCCCAAGACCACAAGGAGCACCTGTGGGACTAGAAACCCCAGTCCTTCTGGCCCAAGGTTGCTGTCCTCTAGTGGGATTTGAACCCCTGACCTTCTGGCCCAAAGTACCTTGCCCCAACCACTAGGCCACTCCTCCACTCCACTATGCTTTGTAATGGGGAGATGGTACAAAACTGTGCGTCCTGCATAACATCTTCTTATTCCGTATTTGGCAGAGGAAAGTGGTAAAAGTATGTGTGCTGTCTCGGCTTGCTGTTTTGAAGAGTAAGTCTCTGCACATCAAAACCCTTTCCCACCATCATTTTTAATGGTACTCCCACTAGTATAAACTGAATGGTGTTTAAATAATTGTGATCTTTAAAAATAATATTTCTTAGTTCAAAGACATATTCTTTTAAGCCGTCGGGTTTTATGGAATCTGTTTTAGGGCTTTTTAAAAATATCATCCACTTATGTAATATTGCTTTTGAAAGATCGCTTTGTATATTATATAAAATAAATGACGTAGAATGTTAAGCCAGAAAATAAACACTAAAAATAACCTCATGAATCCTGGTAATACTGAACAGACCTACTAGCTGTTAATGTGATAAACAACCACATTCTTCATGCATTAATATTTGTGAGTCTGAGAGAGACAGAGATATTATATATGTATAACTTTTTATGCGATTTAGCTTTTGAGGCATTATATCAGAGTCCTAAAAATAAATCATGAAAGGCATTAGCTGCTGCTGCTATGAGCTGTTAGAGGCTGTACAGTTTCTGCATTGTTTTACAGCTGGTTATCTGTGCACTCCCTTAGAAAGTGCTAATTAAGATACTGGAGTGTCTCATCTAATATTTGTCCTTCTTGTGTTGGGCTAGCTCATTTTGCAGTGCATGTACACTATTCTTGGGGAAGGGAATTAGAAGCAGTATAGCTTGAGCCTCAGATAATCCTCCACTGATTAGTGAGATTCTCATCAGTGCCCACTTTGAATGCAACATCTCTCATGGCGTCGATAAAGCCCTTTAGTACCACAATATGGAGTTCCAAGCACTGTGACAGCTTTTCCGCCCAATCAAAGTGAAACCCTCAGGTCACCTGGTTAAGCTTAGCTAATCCAAAATCGGCTTTTAGATTGTCACTTAACAGCTCTGAGGCACTCCAGCAGGATCTCTGCAAATCCTGTAGTAAATGCGGCCTAGTCTGAGTGAAAATGAGCAAACAAAAAGCTTTACAGATGGACAGCAGAATCTTTAGCAAAAAGATATATATTTTTTACTTCTTTTCCTGAGAATTAAGATGCCAGACCTGACTGGGACCATTACTAGGTGATGATGTATCTGCTTCTACTCTGGGTGACTCTTAAACCTTAACCAAAACAAAGTGTGAATTTTTAGGAGGATTTAGGCCGGGCATTGCCATTTGTAAATGAATAATAATAAAGTGCTAAAGAATTTGAAAAGCTTTATTAGTCTGTGTATAATTTTGAATATTGAAAAATGTTTGAGCAGCCTGCTCAGATATGGGATGAAATGCATGTCTGCTTCATCATCTTTTTCTAATATCATTCTCTTACGTTATGATTCTGCAATGTATTTGTGTGTTCCCTATAATGATCTACGTGACTGTTGTATTACTATCATAACCATCTAAGCTCCTGAAATGTGTAATGTTTTCCTTTTAGTATGATCAAAAGGATAGAAGACTTCAGGATATCTTTTGAAGGGGGTGAGGGTGGTGTGCTCACTTTGGAGGCAACAAACCTCGGAAAATGAGTCCTGACAGTTGTGAAGTCTTGGTACTGATTACAGTGTTGTCATGGTTGCTTGGCGACCGGCTGTGGGCTAAAGGATCCTGCATCGAGGGATAGAGGAGTTGGCAGTGTTCTCCTATTGTCACTGCCCAGGTTTCAGCTGTAGAGGCTTAGAAATTTGAGTAATATTATGGATGGGTAATAAACACAACAACCAACTGTTCAAGTTGACATTAATGAGTACATTCTGGAAATGTGATATGTTCTTTATTAGGTACAATGTTTACATATTTAGCTTGCCTTCTAATTTTACTCTATTGTTATGTTATCAAGATTTATAAAACTATTTTCTGACACTTTTCTTTCATAGCCTTCCAGATATAATAGTTCTTATCTTTAATTCTTGTGGTTGTACTGTATTTATACCATAGAATTTTGGGTCTGAAAAGTTAATTTCCAACATGAAAATGCAAGCCCTACTTTTGTGGTTAAAGCATATAGATGTGTCTTTAAAATGAGATTCATCAGAGACTATAGTTTCTGATAAGGTTCAGAGGTTCTAACAAGGGGATTTTATTCTCTTGTATGAAGATAAAATATGAAATTATAATGAAGTGTGAAGGCAAATTTTAGATAGGACATAGAGAGGGTAATTCATTCATTTAGCATGTAGAGAATTCCATTGTATTTTACAAGAGGCTCTACCAAATGTAGAGCCTCTTGTAAAACAGGTGCAGGACTGCATATGTATGGCTCTCCACATCCAGTGAAAGCAGCAATTTGAAAAGCTGCACAAGGGGAATGAATGCAAAAATACCCCCACATACTCAGGGAGCAGCTTCTTAAAATTACTGTTCCATTTCGTCTCTCCGGGCCAGTCCAGGCAAGTGAGGGTTGTCAACCTTCTCTAGCAGCTGAGGACTGAAAAACTGAAGTTTTGCTGAAAAGAGTATCTGGCTCCCTCTGCTGGCCGAACCTCAATCTTTCAGTCCTCAGCAGCTGAAGACGACGTCTCTTGTCTGGCTCTCTGTGAATTCCTCTAATTTTTGGTTTTTAGGTTTTGATTTATTTGGCTGGAGGGTTCAGTGTTCTAGCAGGGCTCTCCCCTTCAGCCTCCATCTGTTACTTTGCCTGGATTGACACCCTTTGCAGCACTAGAGGCAGAGCCTGCCTCGTCCCCAGCGCCGGACCCAGAGGGGGTAGCGGTATCAGGTTCTGGGAGCCCCAGAAACCATCGGTCAGCCTCCGAAGCCGCAGGCACGCCACCACTAGCAGCGGGAGGTCAGCTGCCGGGTTGGAACCCTTCCATGATCGGCGGATCCCTCTTGGGCGCAGGTTAGTCAGTGCGAGGTTTTTTTGGGCCTGCAGGCACTTTGGGCGCGCTTAGCGCGGTGCGGTTTTTAAACGGTAGCGGAGTTTTGCTTTCGCTGAGATTTTTGAATTGGGGCTGTCTCGTCGAGCGATTCTCCTTTCTTGCTTCGTTTTGGTTTTGCTGCACTTTTCTCACAGGCATGGATCCTCGGGCAGACGCGCCGGAGCTTAGGGGGAGTTTTTCTTCGGCTCCAGAATTGGCGGGAACAGCGGCCATGTCTGCAGCATCTGTTCCTTCTGCTCATAAAAGCTGCTCTAAACGGAAGGCTAAGGCTAAGAAGCCGGTTAATGTGGAGGAAGCTCCTTCACTCTCTATGCCTACTGGTCAGGAGACTTTAGAAAACACTTTTTCTGCAGCTTTTATTCTGGCTATGCATAAGGCCTATTGTATGAAATGGCATCAGGCTCAGATTAAGGACGCGGCTCCTCTCCTCCCCCCGAATCTGGATACAGCTTCTTCTCTTCTGGACCCGGGGGAAGGTTCCTCCAGCGCTGTCCAGGGCACCCACGGGGCTACCGATAGCGTCGGGTTACCTGCCCCAGAGCTTCCCAGTGTAGAGGAGGGGGAGTTTTTGTTGGACCCTGTCCTAGAGCAGTGGGCTGATCTTGAAGAGGGTGAGTTGGGGACCGCTGACGATCCTAGTCTTTTCAGAGTGTTTAGTAAAGAGGAATTGGGTGCTCTGATTTCTCAAACCTTGGCCACTTTGAATATTGTTTTGCCCCCAGCTCAGGATCAGCCGTTGGAGGATCCTCTGCTCCAAGGGTTTAAAACGGAGCAGAAGTGCTTTCCGGTACACCGCGTTATGAAGCAGATGGTGGAATCAGAGTGGGAATGCCCAGAAGCAACGCTGCGGGGGGCTCGGGCTATTGCCCGCTTGTATCCGTTACCTCAGGAGGAACTGGAGTTGCTTCGGTTGCCTAAAGTGGATGCCTTGGTGTCGGCGGTTACCAAGAAAACCACCATTCCTGTAGAGGGCGGAGCGGCCCTCAAAGACTTGCAGGATAGGAAGCTGGAGGCGCTGCTTAAGCAGACCTTTGAAACTTGCGCACTGTCGCTCCGAGCGGCTTTTTGTGGGGCATACGTGTCCAGGGCTTCCATTAGATGGATTCAAGGGGCCCAGAGCAAAAGTGATGAAGAGGACGGCGCGAAGCTCGAATCAGCAGTGGCCTATCTCGCGGATACCTTCTATGACCTGGTTCGCGTTTCCGCAAAGTCTATGGCGTCGGTAATTGCGGCTAGGTGTTTCCTCTGGTTGCGCCATTGGTCGGCGGACGTTTCCTCGAAGACCCGTCTCACTAAGCTGCCTTACAAGGGCACCCTGCTTTTTGGTGATGCCTTGGATAAGATTGTGAAGGATTTGGGTGACTCCAAAGGGGGTCGCCTCCCAGAGGACAAGCCAAAGGGTCAACGGCCTGCCGGTGGCCCCAGATTTGCGGGCCGGGAGCCTCGCAGGTTCCGCGGTTCTCGCTTTGTCCCCTATCCGAGAGGGCGCTCTATGGCTCGGGGTCAGTCCTTTCGAGGGGCTCGAGGGTTCGGCAGAGGTTATTTCCAAACCCAGCAGAACCCCAGTAAGAAGCCCCAATGAAGTGAGGTTGGCCCAGATGGAACTCCCGGTACGGGGTCGTCTGCAGTGGTTCCTTTCTGTCTGGGCCTCCATAACAACCGATCTCTGGGTTCTCGAAATTATACGCGACGGTTATGCCCTCGAGTTCGCACGCCCATTATGGTTCTGCGGAAAAGACAGCGGCGGTGTTCGAGACCCTTCAATGATTGTTGCGCCTTCAGGCGGTGGTGCCGGTCCCATTCGACCAGTTAGGGTTAGGTCGCTACTCCATTTATTTCGTGGTTCCCAAGAAGGAGGGGTCTTTTCGTCCTATCCTGGATCTCAAATACGTGAACCGCTGCTTGCGTGTTCCGCACTTTCACATGGAGACCCTCCGATCCGTGATCTGCTCCGTGCCGCCCACGGAGATCCTTACCTCCATCGACCTGACAGAGGCCTACCTCCATATTCCAGTGAGGCCAGAGCACCAGCAGTTCCTGCGGTTTGCGGTTCCCATGGGTCACTTTCAGTTCCAAGCGTTGCCGTTTGGGCTGGCCACGGCGCCACGAACCTTCACAAAGGTGA
This sequence comes from Ichthyophis bannanicus, assembly GCA_033557465.1. Lineage (NCBI taxonomy): Eukaryota > Metazoa > Chordata > Amphibia > Gymnophiona > Ichthyophiidae > Ichthyophis > Ichthyophis bannanicus. The sequence continues at coordinate 1,197,880,263 of CM066032.1, read as the reverse complement.
TGGTGGTAGTTGCGGCGGCATTGAGGCGAGAGGGCATGCGGGTGCACCCTTATCTCGACGATTGGTTGATTCGGGCACCGTCGGTCGCGGAGTCCGCAGTGGCCACGGCTCGGGTGGTGGCTCTGCTCGAGCAGTTGGGCTGGGTAATAAATCAGTCCAAAAGCCATTTGCGACCGACTCAGAGACTTCTGTATCTTGGGGCGCTGTTCGACACGAGCGTAGGAGCAGTGTTCTTGCCCGAGCCTCGGGTGAAGAAACTTATGGGCCAAGTGCGAGCATTTCTGCGTCTGAGGGCGCCAACGGCTTGGCGTTACTTACAATTGCTCGGTTCCATGGCGGCGGCACTGGACCTGGTGCCCTGGGCTCGGGCGCATATGAGACCATTGCAACATGCGTTGCTTTCGAGGTGGTCTCCTCAGGATCACCCCCTGTCCCGCAGATTGGCTCACGCTCCGTCCGTGAGCGACAGTCTGCTCTGGTGGTTGGATCCCGCTCATCTCCGGGCGGGCATGCCCTTGTGGTCCCCAGATTGGCTGCTTCTCACAACCGATGCCAGTCTCGCGGGCTGGGGGGCTCACTGTCAGTCCCGCATAGCTCAAGGGCTATGGTCGCTGGAGGAGTAGACCTCGTCCATCAATTTGCTGGAGCTTCGAGCGGTGCGGTTAGCGCTGCAGGAGTTTCGCATGTTCGTCGATGGGAAGGTGGTGAGAGTTTTCTCCGACAACTCCGTGGCGGTATCTTACATCAACAAACAGGGAGGTACCAGCAGCGCCCCTCTGTTGGAAGAGAGTCTACGATTGATGAGCTGGGCGGAGGCCCACCTGGTCGCGCTTTCTGCGGCCCATGTGGCGGGCCGCGACAATGTTCAGGCGGATTACCTCAGCAGGCATGCCGTAGATCCAGGGGAGTGGGAGTTGAACGCAGCAGTGTTCCACGATTTCGTTCTCCGTTGGGGTCAGCCGACAATGGATTTGATGGCCACCTGCGACAATGCGAAAGCCAGTCGGTTCTTCATCAGGAAAAGGGAGCATATGTCCGAGGGTCTCGATGCCCTGGCGCAGCCGTGGCCATCGGTCGGGCTCCTCTATGTGTTCCCTCCGTGGCCTTTAATTAGTCGCGTCCTCCGACGGATAGAGCGCCACGGCGGACGGGTAGTCCTGGTTGCCCCGGATTGGTACGCCGATCTGGTCCATCTGCTAGTGGACCGTCCCTGGCGGCTTCCGGCGCGGGCGAATCTCTTGACTCAGGGTCCGCTTCTCATGCCGGACGTGGACCGCTTCTCGCTTATGGCTTGGCTCTTGAGCGGGAAAGGTTGAGGCGTAGAGGTTATTCGCCGTCGGTCATCGACACTCTCCTTCGGGGCAGGCGTTCGTCTACTTCTCTAGCATACACTCGCGTCTGGCGGGTCTTTGAACATTGGTGTGGGGAGCGCGATCTTCGGCCGGGCTGCTCTCTCATCCCTGAAATCTTGTCTTTTCTGCAAGGCGGTTTTGAGAAGGGCTTGGCTCTTGCTACGCTCAAGGTTCAGGTCGCGGCGCTGGCGTGTTTTCGGGGTAGGATTAAGGGGATTCTTCTATCTCGTCATCCTGATGTCTTGCGGTTCCTACGCGCAGTCCAGAAATTGCGTCCTCCGGTTCACTCCCTCGTTCCCGCTTGGGATCTTAATCTGGTGTTAGAGGCTCTTGCGCGGCCTCCCTTTGAACCAGCTAGGGAGGTATCCTTTAAAGAACTCTCCTGGAAGACTGCATTCTTGGTGGCCCTCTGTTCGGCTAGACGTGTGTCGGATCTTCAGGCTCTTTCGTGTAGGGAGTCTTTCTTGCACTTCTCGCGTGAGAAGGTGATATTGCGTCCCGTGCCTTCGTTTCTTCCGAAGGTGGTTTCCAGTTTCCATGTGAATCAGTCGATTTCCCTTTCGACTTTTCCGGATAGCGAAGGGGCGCCTATCGATTCGGTTCTCCGGAGGTTGGATCTAGGTAGGGTGCTTAAACGGTATCTTTGTAGGACGCAACCCTTCCGCAAAACGGACAGGCTGTTTGTTTTGTTTGGGGGGCCTAGAAAGGGGGAGGCTGCCTCCAAGGCCTCCATAGCTCGCTGGGTTAAATATGCTGTGTCGGCGGCTTATCAAGCAAGCGGCCAGTCGCCGCCGGAGCTTTTCAAAGCTCATTCGACTCGTAGTCAGGCGACGTCCTGGGCTGAACTGGCTCTCGTTCCACCAGTGGATATCTGTCGGGCGGCGACTTGGTCGTCGTTGCACACTTTTTCGAAGCATTATCGGTTGGACTGCAGGCCGCGGGAGACGCTAAGGTGGGAGCGTCCGCCGTCATTGCGGGCCTCGCCGGTCCCTCCCTGGGGTAGTTACTGCTTTGGTACTTCTCTCACTTGCCTGGACTGGCCCGGAGAGATGAAATGGAAGAAGAAATTAGGCCTTACCTGCTAATTGTCTTTCCTTGAGTTCTCTCCGGGCCAGTCCAGGCCCCGCCCGTTGACCTTGACGAGACTCCGCTATTCTCCACGGTTTTTTCAAGTAGCGCGTAGCTTTTTCTGAAGAGTCGAGCTTGGGCTTCCGCTTCTTGTCAAGGCCTACGATGGTCTGTGGGGCTCCCTCGTTGGGGGGGGGGGGGGCTCATTGCATGAATGCTTTTAATTCGGGGTACGTTACGAGCGTCCTCCATGGGATATTGCAGACTTCTTTGACTAATATATCCAGAACAAAAATAAATAAATAAATAAATGAATAACTAAACCACATTTTAGAATTAACCTCTTGGGGACTCGTGGTTTCCGCGGGTTCCGTTGGTTCTCTTTTAGTTATCGTTTCTGCTGCTTTGTAAGTTTAGACTGAGGTTCGGCCAGCAGAGGGAGCCAGATACTCTTTTCAGCAAAACTTCAGTTTTTCAGTCCTCAGCTGCTAGAGAAGGTTGACAACCCTCACTTGCCTGGACTGGCCCGGAGAGAACTCAAGGAAAGACAATTAGCAGGTAAGACCTAATTTCTTCTTCATGCTTTGCACATGCACTCATTCTAGACCCGCCAGTTCCTCCCCTCTGATCACCCCTGTCTTTGATCTCCTCTCTGAATGACCCTGACAGCTGCCGATCTTAAACCCAGCCCTGAAACCCCCCAACTATATCTGATCCCACCTACATTCCCCAAGACATTTGATTTTCAGTACACCCACCAAAGCAAACAATTATCTGTTCACCGCCAAGCACCCGATCATCTTTAAAATCACCCCTTAGAGCAAACCCCCTTGGCAACAACAACCCAGTCTAAGGTCACCACCAGCAACACCCTCTCCCCCCATCCCTCTCCCTGACTTTACTGGTGTCTCTGGTCTCTAGTGGGAGTAGCAGGAATATCCACTCGCTTCTGTTTTACTGCACCAGGTTCCAAAATAATGCCAATCTCACAAGATCATTTATGAGAATCAGTCTATTCTGAGATTGTACATTCCTAGAGCTGAAGGAAGAATGGGCCTCACAGAAATAGATTATCCGTATAGAGCCACCATCATATGTCTCCAGGCCCAGGCACAGAAAGTGTAGATGCCCAGAATTCATGCCCAGTATTAAATTTGAACAAGCATTCCAATGAGCAGAAGTAATTAGTGAGAATTTACCTGTACACATAGGAAAGGCAGTAACAGAATTTTTGAAACAAGAAAAAAAAACCTCTTTAAAGGATTAGATCAGAAGAAAAGGGAAAACAAGTGGAATAGGGAGGCAAGCTCTTTGAAGTCACTACACCAGGTGTTAGAACCTCCCATCCCACCCCAGCTCCCACCCACACCCCATATGAGAAATCTTGCTTTATAGAGCAACTCACCAATTAGCTTGTTTACAAAAATAACAGTTTTTTTATTGATTGGTAGGGTAAATCTAGGAAGTAAATAGTTCCACATTTGGATAGCTGCTAAAAGTAAACAATTTGATAAACTTGAAGGAGCTTTGATGAGGTAATTTTACAAAGGGAACACATTAGACTATATACCTCAGACACATAATATTAGATTTTAGTAGCTTAAAGTTCTAACTGTTTAGCAAGTAAAAAGGACTACATACAGGGATATAGAACAGAGCTCTTGAGCACAAATAAAAGAGGCTAGCTGCTGCAGACAGATGAGGAAAAGTTAGGGACTCCTTCAACAGGTAACAAATCTCCAACAACTGAATTACGGCTTGGAAAAATTGTGTTGCCACAGCTGTTGCCCCTGTTACAGATTCTGCCTTTATCTAGACAGACAGCCTGATCTCAGTCAAGGGACTGGTTCCATGTGAAAGATGTCTGAAGCTGTAGCCCTCATGAAACAAGTGGAGGACCTGAGGAAAGAGGTGGCAAGGCTGAGAAGTATCAGTGACAGTGAGAAGCACATTGATGAGATGCTTCTAGAAGCATCCAAGCTCTCCAACAGAGGTGAAGATGGGATGCTACAGAGAATTGGACACAGGTCAACAGAGGATTCAGAATCAATAATTGAATTCTACCATCAATATTCAACCCATAGTTATACCCTACACATGTGTCTAGGTGCACACAGTAGCACCTGTACAGTTCTCATATGTTCCACCTTCTTGTGGCATCATTATCCACCAAATATTTCCCTGCTGACCTGGAGAGCACCCCAACGCTGCTGCTCTCAGTTCCTGTGGCCCATACTGGGTGTCCCAGATCTTTGCTAGTGACCCTCTCCTGCTGCCCCTTCATGTGTTTTCTGACACTACATCTTGTTGGGCACATCTTTGACCCTTTCTTTCAATTTGACAACAGTTATCATGACCCTCTACTGCATGCTGTCATTACAGCCCATGTCCTGGCTGCTCTGTGCTTTGTGTGTTGCTCCATGTCATGGCTACATGGTGTTGACATGCATTTCCTGGCTTTACATATTGCATATGGCCATCCATGGTACCCTCTCTATATGTTACATGGGTGCGCCATGAATGCAATTCCTTGCCTTCCTGCTACTGCAACTCAAAGCAGAGTTGCTCCAGCAAGTGGAGCCTGGTACAGTGCATGGCCCTGATGCACATCTTGAAGGACTCCAAATCTCAGAATAAGCAGAATTTCCTGTAGGGTAGGGGAGGTATACACATGCTGGGAGAACCACTCATTTTACCAGATTATCTACCGCCATCCTTACATTGTAGCTTCTTCTGGGAGTTCTAAGGTGACAGGCCTCTGTCTTGGGAGTCTTCTCTGCCCTGGTGTGAGGAAGCTGTGTCATGTGGACATGCTAACATCTTCTGGGCACATTTTCTGCCCATCATCTGTGTTGTCCTGGTGCCCCACACATCCTGTGTGCATAGTGGATTGGAGGAGTGGCCTAGTGGTTGGGGCAAGGTACTTCAGGCTGGAAGGTCAGGGGTTCAGATCCCACTAGAGGACAGCAACCTTGGGTCAGAAGGACTGGGGTTTCTAGTCCCACAGGTGCTCCTTGTGGTCTTGGGCAAGCCACTTAACCCTCCATAGCCCATGTTCCCTGTAAAATAGTTATCTCCAAGTTATAATGCCCTGTTCAATGTAATTTCAGTTTGTTCAATGTAAACCGCACTGATGCAGAATAGTGTGGTATATAAGAGAATGTAAATAAATAAATAAATAAATAGTTGGTGGCAGTAATCCATGGTTATGTGCTATGCAGACATGGTACGGATGGGTTCACTCTGGTCTGGCTCTGTGTGCTTATACTAACTTCATCTGTGTAATCATTATGATCTGGATGTATCCTGAAGGGGGGAGGGGGCAAGCCTTTCAAGGTGCATTGCATGCCTATAGGCATGCCCTTGCCACTCTGTGACCATGGCTCATGCCATTTGTATTACATTATCATCTACCAAAACTGCATACTTTTGCCATTGCCATATGTTAACTCTGTCCAAATGGTCTCCCTCACTGATTGACTGATCCTGCTATGCCATAGGCTGAACCAGTGGTATGTATGTGCATGTGTATATGTGTAAGTGTGGGGTGCTCTTTGGCAGACTGCACATGTGTTCATAGCAGTGCCTCATATCTGGAGCAGTGGGTTTGGGTGCCCAGATCATATTAGCTGCCTTGTCCCCTTATTCTGTGACTATTTTGATTCCCTCAATAGTTGTGGTCACCTGGTCACCACTACTGTGACTCCGAATCCTGTCTGTGGGCTTAATGGTACATATTACTTTACCACTGCTGTATTTGCTTTGTTTGTATATATGTGCTTGCTCTCCCTTCCAGGTGCTGATTGTGCATCTGGATGTCTCAATATATGTGACTGCACAGATCTACTACACTGCTCTCACTGCTGCTGATCTTTTCAGACCTTCAGAGGAAGATGCCCTGGGAGACTTCTCCGTTTTGTCTGATGTTTGGGCCAGACCTGTCTATTGTACTTCCCTACTTGCACACTGGTTGTCTGCCAGCAGTTTTGTCCCCCTGTGAGATGTGCCTTATGGTGTGCAATGGTTGTTTCACCAAGTTAGGAACAAACAGATGCTCTCCGAGACTCTCCTTGCTGCAGCATGTAGTGGCCTGTGCCATCCTGGTGGGTGTAGGGCCTCTTTATTTGCGATAACCAGCCTGCTCAACATGAGGGTCTCAGCCCTGGAAAAGTATGGCTGGCTTAGAACTGCCATCCTGTTCTTTTGTTCTATTCTTTATAGGCCAGGATGCATGTGTACATGTTTTGCGCAGGGTTATGTACATATGGTGCTCATGCAGATGCATATGGGTTCTGCAGGCATGTGTGCGTTGCCAACAGTGGCCATGCACGTGCATATCCTGAACAATAAACCTATACATGCATCTTTATTTAATACGCAGATGCTCTCTATTGGGACTATGCATGTATTCGATGGTCCATTTTATGTCACATGCAAGTGCAAATCTCCACGCTGGTTTTCTAAATGTGTATTCAGGGGCGAGATATGCTGATTTAGGAAGGCCTGTGGATATGCACGGCTCCTTTTCTAAAATCACTATTGATTTTCACATGTTTTGCTTTGTACGTCCTTGTCACTGCTTAAACGGCATATCTAAAATTTGTTCTTGCACATATATTCAGCACCACTATCCCCACTAGAACTGGGTTCAATTCCCACTGGTACTCTTTGTAGTCCTGGGTAAGTTACCTTACTGTCCGGTGCACAATATGTCGCCCCATGCTAATTGTAATGTGCTCACCACACCCAGTCTGTGCCCCTAACATGCCCATTGACCATCCCAACATGCAATTGGCAGCTAGTGCACAAATGACTGTGTGGTAACTGTTAAGCCCTTGTGGTAATAGTTGCCCTTGCACATAGTACTGTCTAGTAACATGTATGTAAATTGCTTAGCTCACTGTAGCAAAAAGGCCTCTAAGTTTGTACCTGGAGCAATGGAAGGTTAAGTGACTTGCACAAAGAGCAACAGAAGGATGTGAACCCTGGTTGTTCTGGTTCTCAGCCCACTGCTGTAACTATTAGGCTACTCTTCCATGTCAGTATGCTCAGGGGAGGAGTATGGGTGGAGTGATGATTTATGGACATGCTTTATGAAATGTATGCAAATGTGCAAATAACATATGCTAGCCCTTCAATCTAGGTCTGATTTCTGTAGTATTTCTTCTGGTATTTCCTAAAGACCATGGCTGGTCCAAGGACTGGAGATGCCTAGGCAAGCCCTCTATCCTGCTACCCCTTTTTGGGGTCTGCAGTGGTGGCAATGGCAGTGCTTACCTTAGGGGTCTGGCAGTACACTGTGGTTCATTCTTTTATTAGTTGCTGTTTCTGCCCCCCTGCAGTGCAGGCTTCCGGCAAACCTAATGGTAGTGCCAGCACTGCAAAAGATAGGTGTCTTTCTGCCCTATTAACCTAGGTGCCCTGAGTTAGGCTCTTGAATGTAAACTCTCTGCCTGAGAGCTCTTAAAGGGGGCTTTTTTGTCATTTTTAATAGCTAATTTATTTTCTGCTGTATTGCAAAAAGGGAATTTTTTTGTGTTGTTGGGTAAAGCTCTTTTTCTGCAGCTACAGATTTTTTCCTCTCCGCTAGCTTTCAAGTGCAAAGGGGCAGGCAAACTATTTGACATCATTGACCTCCTCATGTGTTAGATCTCTTCCTTCCAATTCCAGCTCCCACCCACCCTATGTGAGAATTCTTGCTATATAGGGCAATTAATTCCCCAATTAGCTTGTTGACTTAGACAACAGATTTTTATTGGTTTTTAGGGAAAATCTAGGAAGTAAATAGTTCTACATTTGGATATGTACTAAAAGTAAACAATTTGCAATTCTTCAAGGAGCTTTGATTAGGTAATTTTACAAAGGAACATTAATTTATATACGTCAGACACATATCAAAATTTACTAGCGTAAAGTAATAACTGTTTAGCAAAGAAGCAGCACTACACAAAGGGACACAGAATAGCACAGTTAGAACATACATAAAAGAGGTTAGCCGCTTTTTCTCTTAAAGGGCAGCTGATGGGTCTATCTCATTTATTTCAACAGGTACCAAACCTTCACCAACTGAACGATGGCTGGGAAAAATCATATTGCCAACACTGTTGACCCCGTTACAGATTCTGCCTCTGTCCAGACAGCCCGATGCCAGTTGGAGGACCCATTCCATATGCAGGATGTCTGCAAGCTGAAGCCCTCATGAAACAAGTGGAGGAGCTTAGAGAAGAGGTGGCGAGACTGAGAAGCATTCAAGACAGCAAAAAGTACATTGATGAGATGCTTCTTGAAATATCCAAGATTCTGACAGAGTTGAGGATGGGAGGCTACAGAATGAAGAGAGTTGGACATGAGTCACCAGATCCTGCATAATCAACAATCCATCTCTTCCAGCCCTTGAACTGAAGAACCAGCAGACTGGCTAACCTATTGAAGAGGGCTTTGAGCTAGATTCATTGGGGATGGGTGAAGAAAGCCCCCAGGTAATATTTTACTATTGTAACATAACTGTCTTGCAAGGAAGTGGGGCTACACACAGGGACATACAATAGCACTGTTGGAACACACATAAAATAAGTCAACTGCTTTTTCTCTTAAAAGTACAGCTGAGGCAAAGTTAGGTACCTTGGTAGGTCTCTCTCATTGACTTCAACAGGTGCCAAAGCTCAACAAATGAATGCTGTATGGGAAAAATCATATTGCCAAAGCTGTTACCCCATTACAACTTCTGCCTCTGTCCATGTGCAGGATGCCTGCAAGCTGAAGCCCTCATGAATCAAATGGAGGAGCTCAGAGAAAAGATGGTGAGGCTGAGAGGCATTCAAAACAGTGAGAAGTACATTGATGAGATGTTTCTTGAAGCATCCATGCTGTCCAAAATAGGTGAAGATGGGATGCTACAGAATGAAGATAGTTGGACATGAGTCACCAGAGCCTGCAGAATTGACAATCCAACTCCTTCAGCCCTTGAATTGAAGAACCAGTATGCAGCCCTGGAAGTAGAGGAGGTGAAAGCATCCCAGGAAAGGGAAGAACCAGAGCTCAAGCACCACAATGTTCTGGAATCAGTGGCCACAAGGAAGCAAAAGGTAGTGGTGGTTGGTGACTCTCTTCTGAGGGGTCCTGAGGCATCCATCTGCTGACTAGACTTGATGTCCAGAGAGGTGTGCTGTTTGCCAGGTGCCAAAATATGAGATGTTATGGAGAGTTTATCGAGACTCATCAAGCCTACTGAGTATTATCTGATGTTACTCATGCAGGTCGGCACAAATGACATGTATAAGTATTCCTCCGAGCATATCAAAAGTGACTTCATGGCTCAGGGACAGAGGGTAAAGCAGATAGGTGCACAGGTGGTGTTTTCTTCTGTCCTCCCTGTTGAGGATAAAGGCTGAAGCAGAGAAGTTCACATCCTGGAGATGAATATATGGCTGCACAAATGGTGTCATTGAGAGCGTTTTGGTTTCCTGGACCATGAGATGATGTTCCAAGGGCTACAGAGCAGAGATGGCAACCATCTGTCCAAGAAGGGTCGAAGTGTCTTCAGCAGCAGACTGGCTAACTTACTGAAGAGGGCCTTTAACTAAATTCATTACGGATAGGTGTAGAAAGCCCCAGTGAAAGCCCTCAGATAAGTGAAAGCCCTCAGGTAAGTAATACATTAAATATATCTGTAAACATGGGTAAAAGGGGCAACAATTGGAAAGTGATATTCATAAATGCCCATAGCATGGGAAATAAGATGTTGAGGCTTTAATTGAAGCAGCTGACTTGGATTTAGTGGCAGTTACCATTCCTTGTAATAATGTTCTGTTCTCTGTGAACAACTTTGATAAACTTGAAAAGTGGTATATAAAAATATTGTTAAATAAATAAATAGAATAAAGTTACGGAGACATGGTTTACGGACAAGCATGACTGGGATGTAATTATACCAGGCCATACTTGATTCAGGAAAGACAGGGTAGGAAGAAGGGGAGGAGGAGTGGCACTATATGTCTTGTAAGGAAGTGGGGCTATATACAGGGGCACAGAACAGCACTGTTATAACACACATAAAAGAAGTTAACTACTTTTTCTCTTAAAAGGACAGCTGAGGCAAAGTTAGGGACCTTGGTAGATCTCTCTCATTTACTTCAACAGGTACCAAAGCTCCACCAGCTGAATGATGGATGGGAAAAATCATACTGCCAAAGCTGTTGCTCCCATTACAGCTTCTGCCTCTGTCAATGTGCAAGATGCCTGCAAGCTGAAGCCCTCATGAAACAAATGGAGGAGCTCAGAGAAGAGGTGGGGAGGTGGAGAAGCATTCAAAACAGTGAGAAGTACATTAATGAGATGTTTCTTGAAGCATCCAAGTTCTCCAAAGCAAGTGAAGATAAGATATTACAGAAAGAAGATAGTTGGACATAAGTCACCAGAGCCTGCAGAATTGACAATCCAACTCCTCCAGCCCTTGAACTGAAGAACCAGTTTGCAGCCCTGGAAGTGAAGGAGGTGAAAATATTAAAGCTACAGAATTACAGGGTCTAAAATGGAGTGAGGAGGCACTGTGGGTTAAACTAGAAAGAAGGAAAGGGAAAGCCATTTGCATTGGTGTGATATGAAGATATGAAAGGTAATTATAGAACAGGGCACCATAAATAGGCACCTACATAGGCGCTATATTATAAAGACGAGAAGACGACTACTTGTGTCTATAAAATATTAGCATATCTATCAGGTAATGTGCCTTCAGTTTAGGCATTATCATTTATATCTGTTCACTAGCAGGTGTAAATGAATGTAGGGTAATTTATAGAAGAAATGGATGGAGATTTAATAGAAGACATGTGCAGTATTGCCATGAAAGGAGCAGTGTTACTGATAGGTGATTTCAATATGCCAGATATTGATTGGCATATTCCTGCTGCAGTGTAATCTAGAAACAAGAAGATCCTAGATTCTATACAGGGAGAACTATTCTGGCAACTGGTAACAGAACCCACATGTGAAGGGGACATACTGGACTTGGTACTTACCAATGGGGAAAGTGTTTCTGCTCTTATATTGGGAGATCATCTCGCATCAAATGATCACCAGATGGTGTGGTTCAGTATTAGGACTATGGCTAATAAAATCCATTTAAAAGCGAGGATCTTAGACTTTAGGACAATTAACTTTTCCAAAATGGGACAATGTCTCAAGGAGTCATTAGCAGGATGGGAACAACTGGGGGATGTAGAAAAAGAATGTGCAAAACTGAACAGGGATATTTTAAGTACAACAAAATGTTTTGTTAGAAAGGCAGATAAATTTAAAAGGAAAAGGAGGCCACTATGATTTTCAAAAGAAGTAGCTGAAAAGGTGAAGACAAATAGGGTGGTGTTCATAAAATACAAGAGATTACAGAGAGAGGGAGTCAAGCATTGGTATCTGGAAAAACTTAAAGAAGCTAGGAAAGTAGTCAGGAAAGCAAAGACACAAAAAGAAGAAGAAATAGCCAATGCAATAAAATGGGGGAACAAGACATTTTTAAGATTTTAGTTAGAGGAAGAAGTGCAAAAGTGGTCTTGCCAGACTCAAAGGTGAAGGGGAGGAATATGTAGAATTGAAGAGGATAAAGCAGAATTACTTAACAAATATTTTTGTTCTATGTTCACAGATGAAGGACCAGGAGCAGGATATCAGAAAATATCCACAAATAGGAACAGAAGTGAAGGGGATCTTAAACAATTTTCAGAAGATTGTGTTCATGAGGAACCAGCTAAACTAAAAGTAGACAAAGTGATGGGACTGGATGGGATACCTCTGAGAATAGGAACTTGGGGATGTTCTAGCAGCTCCACCGACTGAACTTTTCAATTCTTCTTTAGAACTGGGAGTGGTCCCAAAGGGCTGGAGAAAGGCACATGCAGTCTCTTTACACAAAAGCGGAAGTAAGGATGAGGTTGAGACCTATAGGCCAGTTAGTCTGACCTCTGTGGTGAGTAAATTAACAGAAATGCTGTTAAAACAGAGGATAATGAGGTTTCCAGAGTCCAATGGATTGCAGGATCCGAAGCAGCATGGATTTACCAGAGACAGGTCTTGTCAGACAAATCTGATTAATTTCTTTGACTGTGTGACCAGAGAGTTGGACCGAGATGTGTTTTACCTAGATTTTAGTAAAGCTTTTGACACCATTCCACACAAGCAATTTATAAGTAAATTGAGCACCCTACAGATGGACTCTAGAGTGACTGCCTGGGTTAGAAATTGGTTGAGTGGAAGGTGACAAAGTGCATAGTTAAAGGGAGCTCACTCTGAGGAGAAGGATGTTACCAGTGGTGTGCCACAGCGATATCTTTTTTTAACATCTTTGTTAGGGATATTGTGGAAGGGCTGTCAGGTAAGGTTTGCCTCTTTACAGATTATACCACAATCTGCAATAGAGTAGACACCCAGAAAGGAGTAGATAACATGAAGAGGGATCTAGCTAAGCTTGAAGAATGTTCTAGAATCTGGCAGCTGAGATTTAATGCTAAAAAATGCAGGGTCATGCATTTGGGCTGCAAAAATCCAAGGAAGCAGTGCAGTGTAGGGGGTGAAACACTTCTGTCCAGAAAGGAGAGTGGGACCCGGGCATGATTGTGTCTGCTGATCTTAAAGTGGCTAAACAGGTAGAAAAGACGCAGCAAAAGCGAGGATGCTTGGGTGCATAGGGAAAGGAATGGCCAGCAGGAAAAAGGAGGTGATAGTGCCTCTGTATACGTCTCTGGTACTCATTTGGAGTATTGTGTTCAATTTTGGAGACCACACCTTCAAAAGGATATAAACAGGATGGAGTTGGTGCAAATGGTGGCTACAAAAATGGTAGTAGTCTTTGTTATAAAGCATATGGGGATAGTCATAAAGATCTTAATATGTATATATTAGGGGAAAGGCGGGATAGAGGAGCTATGATAGAGATGTTTAAATACCTCCATGGCATAAATGCACAGGAGAGCCTCTTTCGATTGAAAGCAGGTTCTGCAACAAGGGGACATAGGATGAGGGTGAAAGGGGATAGACTCAGGAGTAATATGCAGAAATACCTCTTTATGGAAAGAGTGGTAGATGCATGGAATAGTCTCTCAGTGGAGGTAGTAGAAACAAGGACAGTATCTGAATTCAAGAAAGCTTGGGACAAACAGACAATATAACTAATGGAAAAAGGAGACTATAGTAGTTGATATAGAAGGGCAGACTAGAAAGGCCATGTGTTTTTTTTTTCTGCTGTCATGTTTCTATGTTATAAAATTACCCTTTATAGAAGTCATTTTATGAAGTCATTCCTGTGGATATGTGGACACGTGCATGTAAATGAACTCTGATATAATACTGACTGGTGTGAAAGTACATACTTTTCTATGAAGGCATGAACTTTGCTGATAGGCGTAGCTAGCTGAATCTCTGTGTGTACATCTATAAATTACCCACATTCATTTACACCTGCTCGTGAACAGATGTAAATGATCATGCCTAAACTGAAAGCACATTGCCTGCTACATATGCTAATATTTCATAGACACAAGTAGGCATCTACTCGTCTTTATAATATAGAGCCTATGTAGGTGCCTATTCATGGTGCCCTGTTCTATAATTACCTTCCACTGGGGTAATTTATAAGAGGGCGTCTAGGATAAGGGGGTCAAGAGATCCCTATTTTAGGTCTGTTTTATAAAGACAGTTTGGCGCCTGTGATGTATGTAGCAGGGGTTATGCCTTAAAAGCTGGTGCAGATATTTATACCTGCGCTAAAGTGGGTGTAAATAAATGCACATCGATTTATGATCAACACCTGGACTTTCAGACTTTGCCTGTGCTCCGCCCAGACTGCACTCCTGGCTATGCTGCTTTCATGCCAACTCATGTCTTTTATGCCAATCAGTATTTAAAATATATATATATATGGATAATATTGGGCCTATTACATCACAAAATGGCCTGATACTATGGCTGTCATTCACGATTGTGGGTTGCAGGGCTGTACATCCCGCCGGGACATGCAGCCTCTCAATCTGCCAAAACCCTATTCCTGCACTAGCTTTCCCTATATGTCCTGTATTTTAGGATGAGGAGAGCCAGCATGAGGCAGGAGTGGGTGGTATCAGGGGTGGAGCGGGGAAGGGCCACCCAGCAGCATGTACAGGGCCGATTCAGGTCACGGACCTGTATGTGCTGCCGGGCCCGCTGGGCCATACTGCTCATACCACCTCAGATGTGCTATAAGCAGTATTTTTCATCAGATTGGGGCACGGCAGCCACCCAAGGGGCCGGGGCTGGTTGCGAGGGGTCCCTTCCATCCAATCCAGGCCACGGGAGGCCAGCCGTGGGTCGGGTAGCAGGGATAGTGGGGGCTGGAGCTACAGTTGTCTGGAGTGCCTACAGGGAGGATGTCTCTGCAGGCAGAGGGGGCACGCTGGGCCGTCCTTGGGCCCGATTCTGGCTCCCGCAGGAACATCTTGTTCCTGTGGATCAGAATCGGGTTCCAGTGGTCTCATCGTCAGCAGGGACATCCAGACGGCCCGGACATCCTGCTTCAAGAATCGGGCTCCACATGTATATTTGTGGGACTGGTTTGGGGCCTGGAGAGGGAAGGTTAATAAATGACAATGGTAATAGTCAACAATCCCAGCTCTAGTTGACCAGGGCCCTAGAGGACTTCGATCCAGAAATCAAACTGACAATGGTCTACATAGACTTACACAGCACTGCTACTGAGCCAGAGGGTTAGGAGAGGGAAGGCAAATTCCATGGGCACTTTTTGTTTGTAAGAGATTCTTACCAGTCTGAATTTTACCTATGCACTTTCAAGCCTCTTGCATCATATGAAAAGTGCCGTTATAATATCTTGTTATAATAGCAATTTACCCCTAAGAGCATATTAAATAATTTTTATTCGTTTTCATTTGCTCTGTGTGCCACAGTACATTCTGGGCCAATGCTGAAGTATTTCGATATGGAACCAGCTGTGTATTGCTTAGGCAAGGCACCCTGGGAACCTTATCATTGTATCAGGTGCTAAGACTGTCCAACAGATACAAAAATGAGATCTATTCTGAGTAGGCTAGTACTGAATTTACTAATACTTGTCCAACTCAAAGTGTATACTCTCCTATACATACGCTCTGCCATAGTTTATTGTCCTTCACATTAAACTGTTTGGCAAAACAAATAAAACACACAAACAGTGTATAAGGACAGTTTATTTGGCCTTCTGGGGAAGTTCTTAACAGTTTCTAGGATTAAATGGCTTTTCTTTCTGTGAAAGGTCTGATGTAAGCTCTTGTAGCATGGCTTAAAGTCTTAAGCCTGTTAGAAGTTCCATCACTCAGTCTGTATGTCAGTGCATAAAAGTTGATTGCTGATTTGACCTGGAAAATTGCCATCGTGCTATAGACGCATTCAGCAAGGTCTGAGAAGGGGCAGGAGTGAACTGGGAGCAGTCACAAACAGGAAGTAAGATCTGGCAATGCGTTCACTGGAAGTACTGTATATGTGACATGATCTTACCAGTATTGATTTGTGCAGTTCAAACCGCTTATATATAAATTATAACAATTTGCATCACCACTCTATTAAATTTGTAAGAAAGGGTCGACTATTCCTCCATAGGCTATCCTTTGTTGCTGTCTACATTGGTTTTCTTTGGCGTTATTTGCAATGTATTGCTTGCTGGACATAAGCACTCTCTTCTTGCACTATGCTTAATCAGGGATCACCTCAGGAAACTACTATAAGCTAGGTGAGCCCACAATTCACAATAAACTCACTATAAATCAGGTGTTATAAAAGTCATTATTAGTTTAGGAAAACATTTACTATGATAACAAATTACAAACCTTTCCTCCATGACCCATGAATCCTGCCTCAGCTTCTACTGTTTGCCTTTCCAAAAACCAAGTAAAAATGGTTTGTGTCACATCAGGTAAAAACTAAATTGGATCTTCTTTGAATGCACTATGATTTTGTCTGTTTGAAAACATAGCTGTTTATGTTCTGATATGTCCATATTTTCCTGTGCTAAACTGTTATAAAACACAGAAATTAACTTGTTGATTGAGATTCTTTTAGATCACTGAAGAAGACATATTTTTAATCAGAATTTCAGAAAGGGGACTGATGGAATTTAAGTTTTTGAAAGCATTTGTAATCAGTAATGAGATGCTAAAAGTAATTTTATAATAGGACATCTTAAAATGGGTTTAGTGTGCTTATATAATTCCTGTTATACAGTATAAAGGCATCATACATGTGTTTCTTTATAAAATGAGTTCCCAGATCTAGCCCCTAAAGTGCAAATTCAAATGCACCAGTTTGCACCTGCTCTGAAGCAGATACAGACATATCATGTACTCTAAGGGGGATGTTTACTAAAGTGCGGTAAACGTGACTAACGCGCGTTATACGATGTTAACGACCGTAAGTGCCGTATAACGCACGTACCGACGCGCTAACGACCGTTAACGTCATACTACGCGCGTTAACCGTAGTTAACGATCGTAAAGCTCCGCGGCGCGTTAAAACAGCGCAGAAGGTGGAGAGTGGGCGGAGAGAAGGGGTCAATGGGCGGAGAGTGGGCGGGGAGAGGCTCCCCTCATACTAACGCGCTGAATTTCAGAGCTCAATTCCAACGCGAATGAAAACCTGTCGTTAAAGGCATTTAAAGGGAAGAGAAACCATTTCCGTCAGCAATGTACAGAAAAACCGGGGAAACCCACAAAACGTGAGCAGTGTGATACATGTGCACAGAACAAAATTTCACATAAAACGTTAAAAATGACCACATGAAACATTTTAAAAAGCATAATTCAGCTGGGCAACAGTGATAGCAATGGGCAACAAGGAACAACACTCCCTGGAAAGCACCAAAATAAAAAGAAATGATGTGTGGAAGGGTCTACCCTCCGCAGACCCTTTCAAAGAGCATTACATTGTAATGGAGCTGTCCTGGGCGTGTGGTGTAATGTTTCCCAATGATATCATTGCTGCCCAGCTTGGTTATGGGTGTGTGCCCCTTTTCTGAGGTATTTTCTGAGGTTTATGTGCACCTTTGTCTGCATACAAGGTAAATGAGGCCACAGTAAACCTGTTGCAGAGCAGGGTTTCTGACTCGTCAGGCCGGTTAAATTAACTCCAGGGATTGCACTGTCTGTGTGGTGCAACAGACACAGCCAGTGCCTGTAAGACCAGAGGGTCACAGGTTCAAATCCCAGCTGGGGCTCCTGCCAACCCAGTCCCCATAGTTTTACCCACCACTAAACAGTGATAGTAAAGACACTCCTTTATTGCAGAGAACATACGCATGGCCTATATTTTACCACACCAAACACAGACACCAGAAACAGGCACATTACCTAAAGCAGAGTCCCGCAAATGCAGTCCTGGAGGGCCCCACACCATTCCGGCTTCATGCTGCCTCTAATAAAGATGCCTGTGCTGCATAGCTATGCACCGCCCCCATGGTATGCAGATGTAGCTCATGCATATTTATGAGGGACAGCATGAAAACCCGAACAGTGTTTGGAACACCAGGACTGGAGTTGGGGAACTCTGCCGTAAAGCAGCAGCCAACAGGGCCACACACCCACCCACAGGCCCCATTGGCCAATGCCTCCTGGAGAGGCAAGACATTGGGCCATGCCTGTATCTCCCAATACTAGCAGTTGCATACCTTAGCAATGCCACCCTACACCTGGGTATATGGTACAGAGCTATCAAACATTCCCTATGATAACTGGCAGATATCAATTCCTACGTTAAGCACAGTTTGCTCATTGAGCTCCACCATAACAATCATTCTGATGTCTGCGGAGTTTGCTGCAGGTCTGGTCTCTGACAGTGTTCACCACCCTGGGGAGTGACCCCCCAACAGCCTTGTGTACCATATCCATGCCTGTACTATGCCCATGACTGGTGTGGTGGGTATGGCTACTGACCACCTCTATAGGAGCACAATGCTGGCATAGGTGTGGGGGTGGCTGTCTGTCTATCCAGTGTGTGGTGGCTGCAAACACCTTCCACAGCCCACACTGCCAGCAATGTTGCCAGTATTGGGCTGCCAATGTGCATAATGAGGAGCAAGGTACCATGGGTATAGGCCGGACAGGGTGGCCTGGCCAGGGTGCATCTGCACAGGGCATAGGGCAGTGACAGGCACATTGTAGTGCCCGGCCACCACCTACACAGACAGGGTGACCTCAGTATATCCTGCTGAGAGATCACTCTCACCCTGACTGTGCAGTGACCACAGCATGGCTAGGCACTCCCATAGTGCTATCTAGTATTTCTCTCATGTGATAAATATGGGTTTCCTTTTGGGGCCCAGTCACTGATGTATCTGCTTGCTGTGTATGCTGACATCCCAGTTCTGGGTGCAGGCATCTCCACTGGGCACTAGCAGACTGTTTGCAGCTGGTAGGTGTTGTGATGGAATGGCTTGCAGGGTGCAGTGGCTGATGGCTTGCACTAGGGGAATATCAGATAGTGGTGGGGTGCAGCATATCATATCCAGGCCTAATGTCTGTCTGCTATTGTGTTATGGCTGTGTACAGAGCTGCATTGACTGCCCTGTGGGGTGTCTGTTCCTCAGCAGGACTAGGGTTAATGTTCCCCTCTACTGCCACCTTTGCAGGGAGGTAGACTGTGGATCTTTTGATGGGAGACCCTGTTTGCCACCCTCAGCCCTGGGGGGGGGGGGTGGGTGGTGGTGCATGGGGGCTACACCAGACTGAAACAGACAGAGATGTCCAAGGTGGTCCTGCAGAATCTACCTATCTCACACAGTAACACTGCTTTGGACCTGTGCCATGGCCTCTTTCAGCCATGGACGGTGCTGTGGACCTGGTGCTGGGCGCCTCACTGCACCCTCAGGGTGAGCACAGTACCCGCACAATGTGACGGTGTGTAGCTACTCTGTGCCAGTACAACACATGGTCAGTACCCCCTACCAGGCCGAGGTGCTGTGGGGGTGCACATGGTCAGTTCCCCCTACCAGGCCGAGGTGTTGTGGGGGTGCATTCCCCATGGTGTATATCTGTGGACAGCTGATTTGCATGTGCAGTGCATCATGGGTGTGACTGGCACAATCCAACCCTGTGAAACCCCAGCACCTGCTCACAGGCTCTGATAAACCATAGGCCATCACACGTACATCTGCTAGCATAATGCATAGGTGCAAGACACCCTACAGAGTCTGTAAAATAAGATGCCCACATTGGTAGAAACACACGTACCCACGCACGTAAAAACACACGTACCCACGCACGTAAAATCACACGTACCCACGCACGATTGTACGCGCGCAGCTACGCATGGGGCTACGTACGTACCAATGCACGCAACCTCACACGCACCAACGTACGTGGCTAGGCACACTCCGAGGGTGTTTTTCTGACACCAATACTCAGCGTAACGAAAAACATGCCTCCTCTTTCCCTCTGTAATGTACAGGGTGATGCCTGGGACAGCCTTCTGCGTTAGGCACACTGGGGACTCAAACCCATGCTGCCTATAACAGCGGTCAGTACCGTAACCATTGTGCTACAGCTCTGTTTCAGTGCTTTGTGTCTGTACGTCTTCTTACGTTTAACGCGCAGTGATGCGCCACGGCGCCCGGTAATGCTCGTTAATTTGTTTAACGAGCGTTAGTGGTGATGATGTACCGCCCATGTCCTTATTTGGGGTTTCTGTTACTACCGCGGCTCCTAACGCTAATTGCACTAATGCAGTTTAGTAAACATACCCCTAAGTTGTGTATGTGTGCATCACAATTCTGCTTCAATGTTATCCTAGCAATGCCTACATGCCACACGAATCTAAGGACATGCATTATCATACTTAAATGCATGTATACAGCACGATTTAGAAAAGCCAGGGTTGCCCCTATAACTAAGTCACAATTTCCACTAAAAAATTTGTTCATGTATAACTGGATGCTTACGTAATTTTCAAAAATTATATCAAAAAAAGCATATACACATTTTATACAACGAGGTCTCAGACTTATCGTGGCTCTGCCATGGGGACTAGACGTCCGTTATCGTGGCAGTGAGCCCTTTTGCATCAACGACCTCAGGCGTTACAAGTTATATTAGAAGTACTCCAATTGCGAGGCGACGTATCAGAGCCCAAACAACAATTCATATTATCCCTGGCCCGATTGGCAATCAAACATAATTATTTTTTGTTCCAGGAGAATTTATAGCAGCAAGTTAATGGGGTGGCCATGGGCGCGACATGCACCCCGTCTGTGGCTAATTTCTATATGGGGCTGTTTGAGAAGAAGTGGATAGTTTCATCAGCGTTTACTTCTCATATTCTGCTATGGTGTAGATATATTGAAGACGTTTTTTTGATGTGGCATGGTACGGAGCAGTCTCTTGTTCAGTTTTTTGATTGGTTGAACCATCTAGATATTAATATTACATTCACCTATACGTTCCATACCGATATTTTACAATATCTTGATGTAGAGATTAGTCGTTCTTCTCAAGGGTGGAGTACTTCAGTCTTTAGAAAACAGGTTGATAGGAATACTTTCCTGCATTTTCGGAGTTTACATCCCCGTAGACTGAAAGAGAGTCTCCCCTACTCTCAGTTCCTGCGTTTTCGCAGGAACTGTTCTGATTTACAGGACTTTAAACGACGGGCTAAATTGCTTTTTGCTAATTTTTTAGCTAGAGGATATCCTAAATCTGTGGTGAAGAGAGCGTATATTCGGGCGCGTTTTAATCATTGCGCTTTACTTTTAGAGTCTCGCCTGCCTTCCGTAGGGATAGTGGCAGCTCCTCACGTGAACTTCATTACAAAGTATTCCCCGCTTAGCTCTAAAATACAACGAATCATCAAGAAACATTCCAATGTTTTGACAGCTGTCCCTGGCTTAACCAGGAAGTCAGTGAGATGTGTATGGACCCGTGATCGTAATCTTAAGGAGTTGTTAAGTCCTGCTGTTCTGCGATCATCAGAGACCGATGTGGTCGAGCCCTCAGGAGGGGGCCATCAACGCTGTGGCAATTGTGATATCTGTGCGCTGACTATTGAAGCTTCTGTTTTTGAATATAATGGGTTCCGCAGAACTTTGAGATTTTCGACCACTTGCGGTTCCCAATATGTGGTCTATGCTATTCTGTGCCCTTGTGGCTTAGTATACATAGGGAAGACCACACGGGCGTTGCGGGTTCGGATTCGTGAGCATCGGAGCCGCTTAAAACATGCAGTAATGGAGGCTCCTATAGTTCAGCATTGCATAGAGCAACGACATCAATTTGAACAGCTCCGTGTTTTGTGCATTGATCAAGTGTTACAAAGAGCTTTTAATGCACCATCAGACCAGGTTCTTATTAAACGGGAACAGTGGTGTATTTATATGTGTGACACAGTATTTCCAAAGGGGTTAAATGCCCAAGTGGAATGGACTCGATGTCTTTGATAGTGGACTTGGTTAATGATAATAGCTGACGGGCCTTGGATGCAAGGTCCCTAGGGGTGGGTTTTAGTAGTAGGTAGTGCTGTTGACGTGGAGGGAGCAGTTTGGAGGTTTGTTGTGTGTGTGTTGATCGTGGTAGGGGTTTTAAGATTTATATTTGTAAGGTGATGTATGTAGTAGTAGTAGGTGGTCTCTTTTTGGTTAGGGTTGCATTCCTGGAGGGGGTGTAGCCATTAGTGCCACTAGTGCCGTTGAGACGTTTAATTGGTTGTAGGAGCTGGAGCGTGCTCTATAAGACGAATGCTAAGCTGGGTAGTATGTGAGACGTTTAATTGGCTGTAGGAGCTGGAGCGGGTTCTATAAGACGAGCGATGAGTTGGGTAGTATGCATGCGTGGCGTTTTTGTGTAGCCATTCATTGATTCGGAGATTTCTTTGGTGAAACGCGGGCAGCTTCAAAGTTTTAAAAGGTGAGATCTGTTTCTTTTTTTCAGCTGGGTCATTGGTTTAGGGTAGTTAGGAGCAGTGTAAGTTTTAACTTTTGGGTGTTTTAGATAGTGGAGTATTGACTATTTTTATTTTTGGTTTGTTATTAGGGAACATGAAGTTGGATGGGAGTATTGGAGAGATCCCCTGATGAAAGTTAGCGTTGTGAAACTCTTGACTGGTACCAAAGGGAGGCGTCGGGATCAGTGCTCTAATCCATGCGAGTGGGCTGTCTGATAACACAGAGAAGAATATAAGAACATAAGTTTTTGAGTTTTCAATTATTTGATTGTGATTTTAAGGCTATGTTTTTCAACCCACTCACACTCCTGAGGTCGTTGATGCAAAAGGGCTCACTGCCACGATAACGGACGTCTAGTCCCCATGGCAGAGCCACGATAAGTCTGAGACCTCGTTGTATAAAATGTGTATATGCTTTTTTTGATATAATTTTTGAAAATTAAGTAAGCATCCAGTTATACATGAACAAATTTTTTAGTGGAAATTGTGATTGAGTCGTTCAGTAATTAGACCAACAGAGAGAGTGTGAACACATCAGAATGGAAGGTCTGACAGGTTGGACAAATATCTTGAGTTTTTCTCAAGACCATGACTTTGACAAAGGAAAAGACTCCGTTTTCATCTCTGGACCTACAAGAATCTTCAGCATCTGATGCATCCTGGGAGTCTCTCCTTAGAATACAAAAGAAAAAGATTCAAATTGAATTACACCGTCTGTCCCTGATAGAATATATACATCGTCAGCAAATTCCTCGGGGGTTACGTGTATATAAAGAACCACGTATGCCTAAAATGGATGTCGAATTTATCGATCAGTGGAATAAAATTCTCAATAAATGTTCACTCGACCTTATGGTGTTGATAGTGGATACGACAAAATTGGAATTGGATCAACTGACCACTGAGATAAGTTCAGCTTTAGACACCTTGAAACAAGCTGAGTCAGCTGATAATTATACCTCCAAGTTGGAAAGCTTGAATCGGCAACTCACTATGTTACAGCAAGAAGTGAAGGAAAAGAAGGTCAAGAAATTAAAACGTGATAACTCTGACTATACCACCGGCTACATCTGCCCTTGGATGAATACCAAGCGGACCTTTAATAAAAAATCAAAAAAGCGAGTGAACTTTGATACATCTTCGGAGGAAACGTCTTCGATTGATTCAGCATCCTCGGGACATGGTGAACGTGATTTTTTAGAGGACAGCTCGGGACACAAAGAGAAAATGAAGAAATCAGCAGAACTACAAGGCCAAGGCCAAACGAAACAACGCTACAATACCCGCAAAAAATAACGCCTCAAGAAGCTTTATTGTTGAATATTTCAGGAACCCCGTTGTCTACAGCAGCTGTAAACGTTTTGAATAAAGGTTTATCGTTTGTACCTTTTATTCGGTTTGATTCTTTCCAGTTTAGGCTGGATTTTGAGCGCTTATTACGAAAATTAAGCCTTAAACAATATTTTGGAGATTGCGAGTCAATATCTAATTCTTCTGTAGATGTGGAAGAGGTACCACGGGTACCGTTGCCCCTTCGATCCACCTGGTCTCCCCCAGGCCCATTACACCCGGCATTGGACGTATTTAAACGTTTGGTATTAACAGAAGTGCGGGAGCTCGAAAGGAATCATAGCCTGAGAAATACAGCTTTATCCCAGGAAGAGAAGCGGGCTCTGGGGGAATTACAGAGTCGACAAGAAATTGTTATAAAACGTGCTGATAAGGGGGGAGCCGTCGTGGTTCTCTCCCGCACAGGTTATTTACAAGAAGCTGTGTCGCAACTCCAAGATACGACAGTTTATAATAAGTTGCAGCAAGATCCACGGGAGTCCTTGCAAAGGATGATTCGTTCTCTAACTCAACAAGCATTGGCGGCCGGGTACATCTCCAAGAAGGAGTTTTCATATTTGAATGTTACTGCACCCACAACAGCAAAATTTTATCTTGTTCCGAAGGTGCATAAACGCCTTCAAGACCCACCGGGTCGGCCTATCGTGTCCACTAGGGGCACTATTCTTGAGCCATTGTCCACTTATATAGATTCTTATTTACGTCCACTACTGTCTACTATCCCTTCGTACATCCGAGATACCACTCATTTTTTGAAAGAATTAAAAGCTATGGATGAATGGTCTCAGCATAAGGATGTTCTTCTAGTAACACTTGATGTGGTGTCTTTGTACACCCATATTCCGCAGGATGCGGCGTTACAAGTTATATTAGAAGTACTCCAATTGCGAGGCGACGTATCAGAGCCCAAACAACAATTCATATTATCCCTGGCCCGATTGGCAATCAAACATAATTATTTTTTGTTCCAGGAGAATTTATATCAGCAAGTTAATGGGGTGGCCATGGGCGCGACATGCGCCCCGTCTGTGGCTAATTTCTATATGGGGCTGTTTGAGAAGAAGTGGATAGTTTCATCAGCGTTTACTTCTCATATTCTGCTATGGTGTAGATATATTGACGACGTTTTTTTGATGTGGCATGGTACGGAGCAGTCTCTTGTTCAGTTTTTGATTGGTTGAACCATCTAGATATTAATATTACATTCACCTATACGTTCCATACCGATATTTTACAATATCTTGATGTAGAGATTAGTCGTTCTTCTCAAGGGTGGAGTACTTCAGTCTTTAGAAAACAGGTTGATAGGAATACTTTCCTGCATTTTCGGAGTTTACATCCCCGTAGACTGAAAGAGAGTCTCCCCAACTCTCAGTTCCTGCGTTTTCGCAGGAACTGTTCTGATTTACAGGACTTTAAACGACGGGCTAAATTGCTTTTTGCTAATTTTTTAGCTAGAGGATATCCTAAATCTGTGGTGAAGAGAGCGTATATTCGGGCGCGTTTTAATCATTGCGCTTTACTTTTAGAGTCTCGCCTGCCTTCCGTAGGGATAGTGGCAGCTCCTCACGTGAACTTCATTACAAAGTATTCCCCGCTTAGCTCTAAAATACAACGAATCATCAAGAAACATTCCAATGTTTTGACAGCTGTCCCTGGCTTAACCAGGAAGTCAGTGAGATGTGTATGGACCCGTGATCGTAATCTTAAGGAGTTGTTAAGTCCTGCTGTTCTGCGATCATCAGAGACCGATGTGGTCGAGCCCTCAGGAGGGGGCCATCAACGCTGTGGCAATTGTGATATCTGTGCACTGACTATTGAAGCTTCTGTTTTTGAATATAATGGGTTCCGCAGAACTTTGAGATTTTCGACCACTTGCGGTTCCCAATATGTGGTTTATGCTATTGTGTGCCCTTGTGGCTTAGTATACATAGGGAAGACCACACGGGCGTTGCGGGTTCGGATTCGTGAGCATCGGAGCCGCTTAAAGCATGCAGTAATGGAGGCTCCTATAGTTCAGCATTGCATAGAGCAACGACATCAATTTGAACAGCTCCGTGTTTTGTGCATTGATCAAGTGTTACAAAGAGCTTTTAATGCACCATCAGACCAGGTTCTTATTAAACGGGAACAGTGGTGGATTTATATGTGTGACACAGTATTTCCAAAGGGGTTAAATGCCCAAGTGGAATGGACTCGATGTCTTTGATAGTGGACTTGGTTAATGATAATAGCTGACGGGCCTTGGATGCAAGGTCCCTAGGGGCGGGTTTTAGTAGTAGGTAGTGCTGTTGACGTGGAGGGAGCAGTTTGGAGGTTCGTTGTGTGTGTGTTGATCGTGGTAGGGGTTTTAAGATTTATATTTGTAAGGTGATGTATGTAGTAGTAGTAGGTGGTCTCTTTTTGGTTAGGGTTGCATTCCTGGAGGGGGTGTAGCCATTAGTGCCACTAGTGCCGTTGAGACGTTTAATTGGTTGTAGGAGCTGGAGCGTGCTCTATAAGACGAATGCTAAGCTGGGTAGTATGTGAGATGTTTAATTGGCTGTAGGAGCTGGAGCGGGTTCTATAAGACGAGCGATGAGTTGGGTAGTACGCATGCGCGGTGTTTTTGTGTAGCCATTCATTGATTCGGAGATTTCTTTGGTGAAACGCGGGCAACTTCAAAGTTTTAAAAGGTGAGATCTGTTTCTTTTTTCAGCTGGGTCATTGGTTTAGGGTAGTTAGGAGCAGTGTAAGTTTTAACTTTTGGGGTGTTTTAGATAGTGGAGTATTGACTATTTTTATTTTTGGTTTGTTATTAGGGAACATGAAGTTGGATGGGAGTATTGGAGAGATCCCCTGATGAAAGTTAGCGTTGTGAAACGCTTGACTGGTACCAAAGGGAGGCGTCGGGATCAGTGCTCTAATCCATGCGAGTGGGCTGTCTGATAACACAGAGAAGAATATAAGAACATAAGTTTTTGAGTTTTCAATTATTTGATTGTGATTTTAAGGCTGTGTTTTTCAACCCACTCACACTCCTGAGGTCGTTGATGCAAAAGGGCTCACTGCCACGATAACGGACGTCTAGTCCCCATGGCAGAGCCACGATAAGTCTGAGACCTCGTTGTATAAAATGTGTATATGCTTTTTTTGATATAATTTTTGAAAATTAAGTAAGCATCCAGTTATACATGAACGAATTTTTTAGTGGAAATTGTGATTGAGTCGTTCAGTAATTAGACCAACAGAGAGAGTGTGAACCTATAACTAAGTCGACTAGGCGCCTGCCTAAAATGGAGCAATTTCAGGGTCAGTGGTAGCACTGAAGCGAAGAGCAATATAGTAACATTAAAAAGCTGTCAGCGCAGTATGGGACCTTTTAACGCCTGTATATGTTCAAGACCTGTGGGGTACTGCCTCCTGCAACACAGGAAGCTTGCATTAGAGGGGTGGGAGCTGGCTCCATGTTGTGCTGTCTTAGTGCTGCAAGGCAGCCTGGAAGGAGGTAACATAGTGGCATTAATAGTTATGAAGGGGAGGGAGCAGGTCCAGCAAGGAGAAGGGGAGATATTGGACATGGGGGGGGGGGGTGTTGTTACTAGGGAAAGGAAGGGAAGATGCTGGAGTACTAGGGGTTAAAGGAGGGAAGAGAAGGGCAAATGCTGCAAACAGAACTGGAGGAAGGGAAGACAAATGGAGAGATGTTGCACATGGGGAGTAAGGACAGGAAAGGAAAAGGTACAGAGAAGAGCCACCAAAATGGTAAAGGGGATGGAAGGATACCCCTATGAGGAGAGGCTTAAAAGGTTAGGGCTCTTCAACCTAGAAAAGAGACAAATGAGGGGAGATAAGATAGAGGTCTAAAAATTAATGTATGGAGTGGAACGGGTAAAGGTAGATCGCTTGTTTACGCCATGAAAAAGTAGAAAGACTAGTGGACATGCAATGAAGCCACAGGGTAATCTGTTTAAGACTAATAAGAGAAAATATTTTTTCACTCAAAACATAATCAACTCTGGAATTCGTTACCTGAGGATGTAATAAAAGCTGTTAGTGTAGCTGGGTTTAAAAAAGGTTTGGACAAGTTCCTGGAGAAAAGGTCCATAAACCATTATTAAAGAGGACCCAGGGAATCCACTGCATGCTCTAATACAAGCATTAGTAACCTGTGTGTCTTTTTGGGAAACTGCCAGGTACTTGTGACTTGTATTGGCCACTGTTGGAAACAGGATATTGGGCTTGATGGACCTTGGTCTGACCCAGTATGGCATATCTTATGTTCTTATGTTCTTATGAAAAGGGAAATGCTGGGACATGGGGAGTAGGAAAGGGAAGAGGAGATGATGGACTATTGGGGGAGGTAGGGAAGAGAAGGGAAAATTTTGAACAGAGAGCAAGGGGAAGGGAAAAACAGGAGAGATGCCGGACATGAAGAGCCTGATATTCATTTGCTGGGATCTTCGAAGGGCTATGCGCTGATGGGCTCGTAGCCCTCCCTTCCGACCTCCAAACCGGATATTCAATACTGCATTGACGGCACTCAATATCCGGTGATCGCTGTCAAATCCATAAGCTGACAAAGCTAACATTGCAGCAGTGATATTGGCTGTGACACGGTTAGCAATCGGTGATCGGCGCCTTAATTGGCCACCTCCGCTATGCCCTGGAACGCACCCAACACGCCCCAATGCTAACCAGATAGCATAGGGGATTTAGATGGGGATATTCAATGGCACTAACCATGTAAGTGCCATTGAATATCCCCTTCTAAGATATTTACATGGTTTACTGGGCTGTAAACTGTCCAAATGCCTTTTGAATATTGGGCCTGAGTAGTAGAAAAGGTAAGGGGATTTGGATACCAAGAGCAGAGAAGGGAAGAGAAAATGCTGGACTCCGGTGGGGCAGAGAAGAGTAGATTTTCATTTCATTTATTCATTTATTTGCATTCCATTCTATCCAACAGAGTGCTAAACTGATTCCCAATAAATATACATAATAAAGCACATAAAATAAAACACTGAAGGAGGACTGTCTTTCTTCACTAATGTGGATTGCGGCAGAACGTCTGACTCGGCAATGGGGAGGCCACCAGATGATGTTGTGGGTCTGGGCCTATAAGATTGAAGTCTGAGGAGAGTGAGTGAGGACTGTCTTTCTTCACTAACCTGGATAGAGGCAGAACATCTGACCCGGTATTGGGGAAGCCACCTAGTAATGTCAGGGGTCAGAGCCTATAAGACCCGGTGCACAAGGAGAGCAAGTGAGAACTGTCTTTCTTCGCTGACTTGGATTGTGGCAGAACATCTGACTCAGCATTTGGGAAGCCATCTGGTGAAAGGTAAATAAATGTAAAAGCAAAAAAGAGGCCACTATGGTTCTCAAAATACGTAGCAGAAAAGATGAAGAAAAAGAGGGTGGCCTTCATTAAATACAAGAGATCACAGAGAGAGGAAGACAAGCATCATTATTTGGAATTATATATTATATTATATTGGAAACTTAAGAAGCTAGGAAAGTAGTCAGGAAAGCAAAGATACAAAAAGAAGAAGAAATAGCCAATGCAATAAAATGGGGGGACAAGATATTTTTCAGATATGTTAGCAGAGGAAGTGCAAAAGTGGTATTGTCAGACTCAAGGGGAGGAATATGTAGAAACTGATGAGGATAAAGCAGAATTGATTAACAAATATTTGTGTTCTGTGTTCACAGATGAAGGGCCAGGAGCAGGACCTCATAAAACACCCACAAATAGGAGCATAAAGGAAGGGGATCTTGAAGAATTTTCAGAAGACTGTGTTTGTGAGGAACTAGTTAAATTAAAAGTAGATAAAGCAATGGGTCTGGACGGGCTACATCTGAGAATATTGAAGGAACTTGGGGACATTGGAAGTGGTCCCGCCCAGAGAACTGGAAAAAGGCACATGTGGTCCCTTTACACAAAAGTGGAAATAAGGATGAGGTTGAGAACTACAGGCCGGTTAGTCTGACCTCTGTGGTGAGTAAATTAATGGAAACTCTGATTAAACAGAGGATAGTGAGGTTTCTGGAGTCCAATGGATTGCAGGATCCAAGGCAGATTGACTTTAGCAGAGGCAGTTCTTTACAGAAAAATCTGATTGATTTCTTTGACAGGGTGACCAGAGAGTTGGACGGAGAGAGCTCTAGATATGGTGTACTTAGATTTCAGTAAAACCTTTGACACCATGTCACATAGGTGATTTATTAATAAACTAAGCACAGGTGACTTATTAATGAACTAACCTAGGGATGGACCCTAAAGTGACTGACTGGGTAAGAAATTGGTTGAGTGGGAGGTAACAAAGTGTACAAGTAAATTGAGCTCACTCTGAGGAGAAGGATGTTACCAGTGGTGTACCGCATGGATCAGTCCTTGGTCTGATTCTTTTGAACATCTTTGTTAGTGATATTGCTAAAGGGCTGTTGGGTAAAGTTTGCCTCTTTGTGGATAATACCAAAATCTGTAATAGAGTAGACTCACAGGAAGGAGCAGATAACATGAGGAGGGATCTAGTTAAACTTGAAGAATGGCTTTTGGGAGCCACTGGTTTATCTTTGCACAGTCAAATATCAGAGTGATGAGGGCTTGACAGACATTTCTGAAGTCATTCTTTTCCAATAGTGGATGAGATTTTTGGACTGTTTTCATTCAAAAGTATGCCGCTTTGGTAGCTTGTTTGATGTGAGCATAGATGTTCATGTTTTGATCGAGTATCTTGCCGAGGTACTTTACTTGCTCTTTTACTTGCAGAGTTAAGTTGGCTAAATTGATTGTGGATGGTGGTGAGAAAGTGAGGTTCTTGGTTATGCAGAGAACTTCTGATTTGTTGGGGTTAATGTGCATATTGTGATGGTGTGGCAGGCTATGGCCTAGCATGGCCTGCTACTATGAAAGGCCTGTAAGTTAGGCCTGGATCCTAACTCCCATTATAGCTAGAAAAGAACCAAAAATCTGTGAGAAATGAGAAAACTGTTTTAAAATGCTTAATAAGAAGTTTTACATGAATTCATAAGTCTTTCATTATTCTCTTGTGTGTAAAAGAAAGAAATGTTTCAATACATGCATTCCTGGAGCTAGGGATAACCTTGCAGTAGAGAAGTATCAAAATCAAGAACTGCACCATTGTTAGAACAATCCTGAGGGAGGGGGGCTGGTTGCTAGGCCCCATAGGGATTTCTGATTGGACAGGTGCAGGGAGCGTGGAACCAATGAGAAGTATGCATGTATCGAGCTAGAACCAATAGAAAGTTCTCATGTATCAAACTGAAAAAGAGGTATAAATGGTTATGTCTCTGTAAAAACTTTGCTCAGTTCCTTTTGAAGCTTTGACTGACTGGGCCTGTGCACAATAAACTGGCTTGGACCCTGTCAATTGACTCCTGGATTTATTCATTGATTGCACTTTGCTGCAGCATATTCTTGGTGCGTTGACCGGGAAGTCCGAGTAGTAAATGGTATTCAAGTGAATAATCCACGAAATTCGCCTCGAGGTTTGGCCCGGTTGGAACCGTGTCTGTCCAACCGCGGGGGAGACCTCAGGCGCCGCCGGCCCCTTTGTGCCGGAGAGGGTTCCGCCTGCCTCGGCGGGCCATCGGGTCCAGCTGGCCAACACCTCCGACCCGGGGGGAGTCCAGGTTCCAACTCAGGAGCTGGTGTGGTATCGGGGACCGGATCCAGTGAGTAGACATTTTTGTGATTTGATAGTCAGAAAGTACAGCCTGGGACAACGTCTTGCATGCGCAGGACTGATTTGGTATATTTGGTATAGACTAACTGGGAAATCTCGCATGAGTGTTTGCGAGACAAGGGAGCCTGATCACCTCCCATAAGGGCGGTCCTAGTAAGCTCCGCGTAAGAGAAAGCGGTAGCCGAAGCCATCGACCCTTCTTGTTTGAAATAGTCAGTCAGAAAACCTGGGCACTTGAAAAATGATTTCCTGTTGAAATATGCTTGCTTGTGTGATTGAGAGGTCTTGAAATACAGACCGAGCGAGAGCGGACTCCTGAGTAGCGCAGTTCCTGGCCGGGTGACCACGCCCAGGTCGCGAAAAGGAGGAAGCGAGTGGTGTTTGTCCCCCCCCAGTGTTCTGTGGGCTGTACGGACCCCTTACCTACAGCCATACTACCTATCCTTATTGTTCGTTGTCTTGTACGTCATTACGTGTACATAGAGTACGTAGAGTACGTAGTTAGTAGAGTACGTAGCCAGTGTACGTAGTTACGTTCAGATTATGGGAGGGGCGGAGTCCACGCAAACTCCGTTGGAATGTATGATCAAGAATTTCCGTAAACGATTTTCGGGTGATTATGGTATGAAAATGACTCCGTCTAGATTAAAAATGTTATGTGAAAGGGAGTGGCCCGCGTTAGCTGCTTCATGGCCCCATGGGGGCACCTTTGATTTAGAAACAGTTTTTCGAGTTCATCAGCTTATACAAAGAGTGTATCCTGACCAGTTTCCCTATATAGATTCCTGGTTAAGTGCTTGTGAACAGCAACCCTCATGGATGAAGCGCTGCTATGAGGAGCACTGTAAAATATTTGTAGCCACTACTAGGGGAACCAGAAAAGTTAAGGAGGAGAAGCCGCCTGTGTATTCTGCCCCAGAGTCCCCAGATATCCTGGCTAGGTTACCCCAGTACCCACAGAAGTTAGTTCCCCCAGCACCATGGCCTGAAGTGGAGCCAGATGAGGAGCCCCAGAAAATACCGCTGCAGCAGCCTAAGAAGCACCCTACCCCGAGTGATAGTCCCGAGTCAGGCCCAAGCACGTCGGGGGGACTCGAGTCCTCTGATGAGATAGAAAGCTGAGGCTCTCCTGCCAGTTCAGGGTCACCCACCAAGGAGATTTGTGCCCGGGAGCCTTATGATTTAAGAAGCATAACTCCCAAGAAGAAGAAGGAGAAAGCGGGGCACCTAATGCCATTACGCCAAGTGCCTGGAATACCTGTTTTAAATGATCAGGGCCAGATGGCGCCAGGACCAACCAGCTTAGTTTACGTACCCTTTTCCACCACAGATTTATTAAACTGGAAAACACATTATGCATCCTATACAGCCAAGCCTCAGGAATTAACAGAATTAATGTCTAGCATTATGCAAACTCATCAGCCTACTTGGGCCGATTGTCGCCAGCTCCTGTCCACCCTCTTTACTACTGAGGAGCGAGGGCGAATCGGGCAAGCAGCCCTCCGTTGGTTAGAAGAGAACCCTGTAGAAGGGGGAGGAATAAACCCCCCACAAGCAGCTGTTGCAGAATACCCAAATGAAGATCCCGTGTGGGTCCCGAATGATGAAAGGGGTGCGGCGGCCCTAACCAGATTTCGCCAGGCCTTACTGCAGGGCCTGAAGAAGGGAGGCCAGAGGGCCATGAATATTGGGAAGGTATCGGAAGTTCTCCAGGGTCCAGATGAGGGCCCAGCGGCCTTTTATGAGCGGTTGTCTGAAGCTTATAGATTGTATACCCCATATGATCCTGCCGCTCAGGAAAATTTACGCATGGTAAATGCGGCCTTTGTCAGTCAGTCCCAGAGAGACATAAAATGAAAATTTCAGAAATTGGACGGATTTGCGGACATGAATACAGCATAGTTAATGGAAGTCGCTCAGAAAGTATTTGTGAATCGTGAAAATGAACGAGACAGAGAAAGTGAACGAAAGATGAAGAAGAAGGCAGATCTTCTTGCTACTGCTATAACCGAACGACGTGGAGGAGGTTTTCCTAATCAAAGGACCAGAGGACGTGGAAGAGGCCGCAGAAGTGAAAGGCCTCAATTGGGTGCGAATCAGTGCGCCTACTGCAAGGAAGAAGGACATTGGAGAAATGAATGCCCGCATCTGGACTCTGCCCCCGCAAGGGGAGGGGGGAGTCCCTGGAGGCCAGGAGGACGATTTCGAAGGAGGGGAGGAATGAACCGAACACAGTTCCAGCAAGAGAGGGAGGAAGCCATTGAGGGAGTTGCAGTAGCAACGGGCTATGACCTGGATGATGTGGATGAAGACTAGGCCAGACCGGGCTCCAAGTTCACCCTCGGTCTCCAGGAGCCTATGGTCAGTTTAAAGATAGGGGACCAATACATGGAATTTATGGTAGATACAGGAGCAGAATATTCAGTAGTAGCCAAGCCAGTAGCTCCTCTTTCCTCTCGATCTGTTACTATCATTGGAGCCACTGGAAATAAAGTCACAAAGTCATTCTTACAGAACCGCATGTGTGAACTAGGGGGGACAGAAAATAACGCACCAGTTCTTGTATATGCCTGAGTGCCCTATTCCACTACTGGGCCGAGACATGCTTGCTAAGCTCCAGGCACAAATAACTTTTGCTGAAGGGGGAGAAATGAAAATGACTGTGAACCCAAAGCCTGCTGGATTGATGGTGCTCACTGTTCCCTGAGAAGAAGAATGGCGGTTCTATAGTGCACCTCCAATAAAGTCAACTAGTCCCTGTATACCTACCAACCTTATAGCCCCACCTGAAGTATGGGCAGAAGATAATCCACTTGGTCTAGTGAAGAACATAGCCCCTGTCATTGTCATCCTCAAGCCGGGAGTGGAACCAGTGCATGTGAAACAGTATCCTCTCCCTCGACCAGCCATTGAAGGAATCCACTGCCATTTGATGAAACTACTGAAGTATGGACTTCTCAAGGAATGCCAGTCACCTTGGAACACCCCCCTTCTCCCAGTTAAGAAACCTGGGACAGGGGACTACCGCCCAGTACAAGACTTAAGGTGAGTGAATGATGCAGTTGAAACTATACACCCTGTAGTACCAAACCCTTATACTCTCTTGGGACTGATCCCCGCTGAGGCTATTCATTTCACCGTTCTGGACCTGAAAGATGCCTTTTTCTGTGAGCGCCTAGCCCCCACCAGTCAACTTTTATTTGCTTTTGAATGGCAAGACCCCACAACAGGAAGGCGGGGCCAACTCACCTGGACCAGATTACCCCAAGGATTCAAGAATTCACCTACTCTCTTCAGTGCTGCCCTGAATCAAGATCTCTCAAGTTACCCAGTGGACCCAGGAAAGAGGGTTCTTCTTCAGTATGTAGATTACTTGCTCATAGCCACCAACTCAGAAAGTGAATGCCTACAAGCCACTAGTGAACTCTTGTACCTTCTCAAAGAGGCTGGATACAAAGTCTCAAGAGCCAAAGCACAACTATGCCAAACTGAAGTCAAGTATCTAGGATTCCAGTTGTCCAGTGGGATACGACGTCTGGGACCAGAACGCAAAGAAGCTGTATGTAGTATCCCTACTCCAACCACTAGGAGGCAAGTAAGAGCCTTCCTGGGGGCCGCGGGGTACTGTTGCATATGGATCCCCAACTTCGCGCTGATTGCAAAACCATTGTACCAAGTCATCAAAGGAATGGAAAAATCTCCACTAGAATGGGGACCTGAACAAGATGCTGCATTCCAGTCTCTGAAAAATGCCCTGATGTCATCTCCCGCTTTAGGTCTTCCAGATATTCAGAAGCCTTTCCATCTTTTTGTCCATGAGTCACAAGGAAACGCATTGGGAGTATTGACTCAATCTCTTGGATCTTGGCAGCGACCAGTAGCCTATCTCTCAAAACAATTGGATGTAGTTGCTAAAGGATGGCCCCCTTGTTTGAGAGCTGTTGCAGCAACAGCCCTCCTAGTGGGCAAAGCAGATAAGGTCACACTGGGGCAAACTCTTCAAGTCACCGTACCACACTGTTCTGACTCTCATGGAACACAAAGGAAACTTCTGGCTAACCAATGCACGAATGTTGAACTATCAGAGCATGCTGTGCGAAAACCCCCAGATACAGTTGAAAGTCAGTCAAGCTTTGAACCCTGCTACATTGTTTCCAATTGGTCCTGGGCCCCCTGATCATAACTGTTTAGAAACCATGGACACTGTATTTTCAAGTTGCCCTGATTTGACTGATGTCCCTCTAGAGGACCCTGAACGGACTTTCTTTGTGGATGGAAGCAGTTTGGTCATCAATGGACATCGTTGTGCTGGATATGCAGTGGTGACCCTTGATCTGGTAGTTGAGTCCTCAGTCCTGACCCCAGGAACTTCTGCACAGAAAGCTGAATTGATAGCCCTCACCAGAGCCTTGACATTAGGAGAAGGACTCCGCTTAAATGTGTACACAGATTCCAAATATGCTTTCACCACTTTGCATGCACATGGAGCCTTGTATAAAGAGCGAGGGTTGATCACCTCAGGGGGTAAGGCCATTAGGTATGGGCCCGAGATATTGATGTTATTAGATGCTTTGTGGGCCTCCAAACAAGTGGCAGTCATGCACTGCCGAAGTCATCAGGCAGGAGCAGGAGAAGTCACCCGAGAGAATAGATTTGCAGATGCCACAGTCCGAAAGGCAGCCACCACAGGACAAGTTAGGACCCAAGATACTGTAATGCAAGCAGCCCTATTCCCTGTGCCCCTTAGTTCCTGGGCACCCCGTTACACTACAAGAGAGTTAGACTATTATTGTGAAAAAGAGGGAGGAGTCTTGACAGAACAAGGTTGGATAGTGTTGCCACCCCCAGAAGGTAGTCCACCTCCAGGTCCTACAGTCATCCCTGAAGCATTAGGGCCAGCCTTTGTTCAAGCTTTTCACCAAGCCACACACTATGGAAAAACAGCTATGGAAAAAGACCTGAGACCCCATTTCTGTATTTCACTGCTAGGATCCCTGACTGCCTCGGTGGCACAGCAATGTTTGATATGTGCCAAAAATAATGTCAAGCAAGGTCCCGTTCCACCCCCAAGAGTTCAGTCAGTAGGGGTGACCCCAATGAGTGATATACAGGTGGACTTTGCTGAAATGCCCCGTGCAAATGGATATCACTATATGTTAGTGTTAGTCTGTACATTTTCGGGATGGGTGGAAGCCTATCCCACCCGAACTGAGAAAGCCCGAGAAGTCACTAGGGTATTGCTTCATGAGATCATTCCCCGATTTGGAATACCATCAACTATAGGGTCAGATAATGGTCCATCATTTGTATCCCAAGTGACCCAACAGTTAGCTCGAGCTCTGCAAATACAATGGAAGTTACACACTGCTTACAGACCCCAGAGCTCAGGAAAAGTGGAACGTATGAATAGAACCTTGAAAACTCAGTTATCCAAGCTTTGCCAAGAAACACACCTAAAGTGGCTCCAAGTTCTCCCTATAGCCCTTCTTAGGATAAGTTCAGCTCCCACCAAGTCCCTAGGAGTCTCCCCTTTTAAGATCTTGTACGGGCGACCTCCACCCCTTGTGCAGGGAATAAAGGGAGACATGAGACAGATAGGATCTGAAATAACTAGACAGGAACTATTAGCTTTAGGTTCTGTCTTGCAGAATCTCCAAACGTGGGTGCAAGATCGACTACCCATCAACCTGACCGAGCCTCTGTATCCCTTCAAGCCAGGAACGTCCGTGTGGGTAAAAGAGTGGAGAAAGACCCCGCTGGCGCCGCATTGGAAGGGACCATATGTCGTCATCCTGTCAACCCCCACTGCAATGAAAGTTGCAGAATTTGAACCCTGGATCCACCGCAGTCGAGTGAAGCCGGCAGCTACTCCTGATCCTGACCAATGGACGTCAGTGAATGATCCCAAGACTCCATTGCGACTCACATTGAGGAGACAGCCGGCGCTATAGAAAATCTTCAGTATCCATCTTCGTCACGCTAGAGTTACCATCGCAGCAGGAGAAAAGAAGACTCAACAAGTTCACCATACCCAACTTTCCAGTTGATCTCCAAAGACTGTAACCACAATGTTCTTCCACTATTGCCTTGTGGGAGTGGGAATCCTGGGAATCCTGGAAAAGACTTTTGCCCTACCCCCTTGTGCAGCCTGCATAACCACCACCCGAACGGGACAGAAGATTACTCAGATTATATTTATGTACTCCTGCTCATTTATGTATAATGTATATATGTAATTAGTACTCATATACCTAACAAACCCCTCGTGTGATGTGCCTACCCTCCTGATCAACCTGTACACACCCAAATTTTACTGTACTGATTGACAGTCCTCCTTATGTTCTCCTTGTGTAATCAGACCGCTGCTGATCGCTGGAAGCAGCGGTATATAAATGTTTGCTAAATAAATAAATAAAATAAATTTATCATTCCTACTATACTTGCACTGGAACAGTCAGCCGGTGTATTTATAATGGCACTGAACTGAATATTTGCACAAAAGGGAAAAGTAAGACTTGTTATAACCCCCGGCAAAACCCTTCATATTATACATTTGAGATACGTTGGAATGATGAAGATGGAGCCATCCTAAATGTGACAAAACCCCTTGCAAACCCCACAAAACCTATTATCTTGAACTTTGATGCTTGTGATGCAATTAACAGAAATGCTTACCACAGATGTGGGTCATGGGAGCGAGCATACTACCATGATGATAAATATATGTGTCCAGAAGGAGCCTACGGATGGGGACGGTGTACAGGAAAGAACTCTGCAGCCACTACTTACACCACTACATCTAAACATGATTACGTTTGCCCAAAATGGGACTGCGTATATTTTGCTACATGGAAGAATGCACCTGTGGGACGAGATGGT
The DNA here is from genome assembly GCA_033557465.1 of Ichthyophis bannanicus. Lineage (NCBI taxonomy): Eukaryota > Metazoa > Chordata > Amphibia > Gymnophiona > Ichthyophiidae > Ichthyophis > Ichthyophis bannanicus. The sequence goes on along the minus strand of CM066032.1, from coordinate 1,197,841,988 downwards.
GATAATTGCAAAGGCAGTCTGATGAAGATCAGATTACCTGAGCCCAAGAAATGCCAGAAAGGTGCCTGTAATCCCCTGCAACTCCTCATAGTCAACCCCAGCTAATGGAAGCAAGGATACAAATTTGGGTTGCGTATATCAGGAGGAGGTATAGATCCTGGGACTATCTTGTATCTGCAATTAAACACCAAGACCCATGTATCCTCACCCTATCGTATACATTACTCCTTCTACGAGGCCATGAAAGCAGAGTTTGAAATTCCTCCTGCCTCCCAGAACTTGTTTCTTGAGCTAGCAGGAGCAGTTGCATCTAGTCTCCACATTTCAGACTGTTTATTTTGTGGAGGAACTACGATGGGAGACCAATGGCCTTGGGAGGCACAAGAACTGAACTATTCTGTTCCATATAATCAGACTGATATACATAATACCACAAGTGAATGGGTATTGGCCCACTCCATTTTGGGTAACTTATGTTTTGCTCGCTATGGACCATTGTTTAATATGGAAGTGGGGCAGCTGGTCTGTCTCAATCAAAGGTTTTACAACAGTACCACTAAGAAGACGTCTTGGTGGTCAGGAGTCAACGCTACTGAACCTTCCAATCCTCTAGTTCGTTTCCCTAAACTTTCCAGTATCTGGACAAACTTAGCAGCATATAATTCCTGGCAAGCACCACCTGGACTGTACTGGATTTGCGGAACCCGAGCATATGCTTGGCTCCCTCACCATTGGGGAGGCGCATGTGTATTGGAAACCATACGACCTTCCTTTTTCCTTTTGCCTACATCCCAGGGAGAACAACTGGGATATCCTGTGTACAGGAGTCGACAGCTGAAGAAGGCCTTGAAGATAGGCCAATGGGACAAATGGGATGCGACATCCGAAGAATGACCACCTGAGAGAATTATCTCATACTATGGACCTGCTACTTGGGAGCAGGATGGGACATGGGGATATCATACCCCTGTTTATATGATTAATCGAATAATATGTTTGCAAGCTGTTGTTGAAATAATAACTAATGAAACTAGTAAAGCACTAACCCTTCTGGCAAAGCAAAGTACGCAAATGCGCACAGCCATTTATCAAAATCATTTAGCTTTAGACTATTTGTTAGCAGCTGAGGGTGGGGTATGTGGAAAGTTGAACTTAAGTAATTGTTGTTTACAGATTGATAATAATGGGCATGTAGTTGAAGATTTAGCCACCCAGATGAGAGAGCAGACATTTGTACCTGTCCAGACCTGGCACAGTTTGAAGATGGATGGGTGGTTTGGTTCACTATTTTCATGGATTGGTGGTCTAAAAGCCCTTATATTTATTGTATTATTCATATTAGCCATGTGCTTATTGCTCCCTTGTCTCCTTCCCCTTTGCTTACGCATGGTAACTTCAGCAATTGATAACACTATAGAGCGGAAGGCAGCTGCGAAGGTATTAGCTATGTGGCAATATTACCCTATACCCCACGATGATGCTATTACCCCAGTATAATGTGTTAAATGACTAATGAGTGATTTAATTCTCACCTTTTCTCACTTGCGGGTGAGAATAATCAAAGGGGGGAATGTGGCAGGCTATGGCCTAGCATGGCCTGCTACTATGAAAGGCCTGTAAGTTAGGCCTGGATCCTAACTCCCATTATAGCTAGAAAAGAACCAAAAATCTGTGAGAAATGAGAAAACTGTTTTAAAATGCTTAATAAGAAGTTTTACATGAATTCATAAGTCTTTCATTATTCTCTTGTGTGTAAAAGAAAGAAATGTTTCAATACATTCATTCCTGGAGCTAAGGATAACCTTGCAGTAGAGAAGTATCAAAATCAAGAACTGCACCATTGTTAGAACAATCCTGAGGGAGGGGGGCTGGTTGCTAGGCCCCGGAGGGATTTCTGATTGGACAGGTGCAGGGAGCGTGGAACCAATGAGAAGTATGCATGTATTGAGCTAGAACTAATAGAAAGTTCTCATGTATCAAACTGAAAAAGAGGTATAAATGGTTATGTCTCTGTAAAAGCTTTGCTCAGTTCCTTTTGAAGCTTTGACTGATTGGGCCTGTGCACAATAAACTGGCTTGGACCCTGTCAATTGACTCCTGGATTTATTCATTGATTGCACTTTGCTGCAGCAATGGTTGAATCATTGTATGACAGCTTTAAGGCATTGACCTATGATGGTGTAATCAGGGTTGTTAATGATAACTGGTGCGTAGATTAAAATGTCATCAGCATACAGATGGTGGAGAATATTATGGTTCTGGATTATTTTGAATAGCAGTTGGATGAAAATGTTGAAAAGCAAGGAGGATAGTGGTAAGCCCTAAAGTAGCCTGAATGGGTTGGAGGTTTCTGCTGCATTTCTGACCTGTTGGAATCGGTCAACCAGGTAGGATTGGAACCACTGTAGTGTGTTTCTCTGCGATCAATTGCATGGAGATGTGAGATGAGGTTCTCATGGATGATTGAGTCAAAGGCTGCAGAAATGTTGATTAAGATGATAATGAAACTTTGTGTGTTTTTTTCTGTACCTATGGTCATCCCTGGTCATTTTGAATTGGAGGTCCTCCTTGGCGATTATAAGTATGCCTTCTCCCTTTTTAGTTATCCAGGGGCAGTTGAAGTGCTGGTATAAGGGGCTAGTGAGTTGATTTAAAAGGACCGTGTTGGATTCCTCAAGTCATGATTCCATTATGTATAGTATGCCAATGCAATTTTCCTTAATGTAGTCAACCGGGATAGGGATTTTGTTTTGGATGATGAGAGCACACTTGAGTAGTTGAATGGCAGGTGAATCAGCGGGAGGGGGGGAGTGGAAAATCCAGATATGGTTGAATTTTGATTAGGTTGTAAGAATTTCTGTTTCGAGGTTTGGGGAGGAGGGGAGGGAGGCTGATGTTGTATGGGTGCTGTATGATGGGAATGATGGAAGATGTGGTGAGTGTGGATGTTTGTGTTATTGTATGAACAGCGAGGAGAAGTATGATGAGATATGAAGCAAGGCAAAGAATGCTAAGTGGAAAAGTGTGTGTGCAGTGTGATCTGAAATCAGTGGGATAAGTAGAAAGAGAGGGAGGTATAGGTGGTGTAGTCATGCTAACAGGTATTAGGAGGAGTTGTTGATGGACCTAGTAGTCTAGTGTTCTGAGCGTAAATGGTACTTACATGGGGCTATAAAAGGAGTCGTCGGGAGGCAATTCTGTTTGTTGGTAGTACAGTAAAAGTAGACTTGAAGAGTAGCATTGGCTGCTGTAACTGCAGCTAGGAGGTGTGGTACTCTGCGGTCCACTCTAAGGGCCATGCCGAAGGGCCCTCTGATGAGGCCTCCGGTGCATGCCCGCCAGGCTTAGGCGCACCTCATGGCTTCTTAAATTTGAAGTCTTTTGCTGCGGCCGCTGGTTGGATGAGTGGAGGAGCATCACTGCTTGTATTTCTCTGGTGTTGCACTATATATAACGACATAATTCAGTTTAATTTTGTCTACCTATTTCTATTTTCAGTTTGTGGTACTTTAGTCCATACTTACTGAGGGTCTGTCTGTGTCAGCGAACGTGACCAAGGTCAGGTATCCTGTTTGCATATGGTTTCTTTGTAGGGATCTGTAGTAATCTAGCTTGTTCAGTTTTTTTTGGTCGGTATATTGATATTCTAGACCTCACTGCAAAATTTACAGTGCTGCCCTTTTCTGAGTAGGCTTCTTGTTGTCTGAGTTCTGGTCCTGCGTGCCTTTTGTATGCCTAGTACTTACGTGGCTTTATATTGCTTTTAAAAAGATAACACCACAATCAGGCATTTTTTTCTATGGTAAGTTCTATGGAAAATGTCTTAGTACTGCCATTCTTGGGTGGGGGAGGGGGATAAGCACTTCTGTGAATGCAGAATATATGTTTACAATTAATATCATGATGATCTGGTATGTAGGATAAAGGGGTAGTGTTTTTTTATAACAGAGCCCTAGGCTACATAATTTAATTGCTGAATACAATCAATGATTGCAAAGGTTTCATTTCTTTTTTATATAGCCTGAGAACATGTTGCATTCTTTTTTCTTGGAACAAACAGGCCAATGTTTAGAGTAAGGCAACCTCTCTCCTGCCCCACTCCTTAACTAGAGCTCTGAAGGGCCATTCCTTTTAGGTGTCTTGGAGGAGGGCACCATCTCCTCTCATCTCAGGCAGCAGATTTTCTTGAGCCAGCCCAGCAAGGGAGGGGAGGGCACAAGGCACAGAAAGGAGAAAAAATAGGAAGTCAGTGAGGAATGGCTGTGGGGAAGAGAGAGATTTGTGCGAATTAGCTAGAGAGAGAGAGAGAGAGAGAGAGAGACTGGAGGGACATGTAGGGTTGCCAACCGGCCGGTTTTCAGCCGGCCTGGCTGGTTTTTCTGTGGCCAGGCCAGCTGCCGGCAGAGAACCAAAACCGGCCCTTGAAAAGCCGTTTTTTTGCTCTGGCTATGTGATCAAGAGCGGCCAGAGCAGAAAACCAGCTTTTCTTCTGTGGTCTGCGGCCCCCTCTTGCAGCCACTGCTCCTGCTTCTTACAGAGCAGTGACTGCAATAAAGATAACTTAAAAAGAAAAGACAACCTGTGAGGAGCCCTCCGGTCATATGAAACTCCTTCTGCAGTGCCCGCCCCCTCTGACATCACTTCCTTTTCAGCCCAGGCACTGCAGAAGGAGTTTGATAGGTCCTGAGGGCTCCTCATAGGTTGCCATTTCTTTTTAAATTAACTTTATTGCAGCCGCTGCTCTGTAAAAAGCAGAAGCAGTGACTGCAAGAGGGTGAAGCTGTACTAAGGGGGGATGAAGCTGCACTAAGGGGGGGGTATGAAGCTGCACAAAGGGGGAGCAGGTGAAGCTGCACTGGGGGGAGGGCGCGGAAGGCTCCTCACAGGTTTTCTTTTCTTTTTAACTTAACTTTATTGCAGCAGCTGCTCTGTAAGACGCAGGAGCAGCGGCTGCAAGGGAGTGGGGGCTGAAACTGCACTAGGGGGGTGAAGCTGCACTGGGTGGGGGGTAAAGCTGCACTAGGGAGTTGAAGCTGCACTGGGGGGGAGGTGAAGCTGCACAAGGGGGGGGGGGCGGAAAGCTCCGCACAGGTTTAATTTTCTTTTTAACTTAGCTTTATTGCAGCCGATGCTCTGTAAGAAACAGGAGCAGCGGCTGCAAGGGGAAAGAGGTGACAGAAGGAACTGACAGGTGGAAGGTGAGGGCTGGAAGAGAGCTGAAAGAGGGGGGAAGGAGGTGGAATGAAGGGACTGACAAAGTTAAGGAGGTGGCTGTAAGAGAGCTGAAAGGGGGGAGAAGGTGGCTGGAAAGGAGCTGACAGAGGAGGAAAGGAGGGGGCTCAAAGGGAGATGACACCTGGGAATGGTACTGGTAAGTGACTGGGTAAAGGGGAGGGGGCACTGAAACTGGAAATAGACTGATGGAAGGAAGTGAAGAAAAGAAAAGAAGAGACAAGAAATGGCAGATGGACTATAGACCATAGAAAACGAGCTAAGAGAAGACAGGAGAACGGAAGCCTCAGATCAGAATCAGCATGATCAGAGAATAAAATGGTCAGACAACAAAGGTAGAAAAAAATAATTTTATTTTAAATGTAATGATTGGGCTTTGTACTACTTTTATATTTTACACAGTATGGGGAACTGCAGCTCTTATTTATCTGATATTGCACTGCTTGCAGAGTCTGTCTTCTTGGGGTTTCAGTTTAATTTTTGTCTATATATTTCTCTTTTTGTTTTGTGCACATTTATTGATGAAGACCTGTCTGTATTGTGTGTGTGTGTGTGTACATCCAATACTACATATTCTGTCAGTATAGAATTTCTGTTTAAGAATGTGTAGAAGTCTTGCTTGTTCACTTTGCACATTGCCCTCTCTGCAATTTTTTTGGGGACAGGAGGTGGAGTAAGGGTAAGATGGGGCGGGAAAGGGCGGGGTAGGCGTGGGCATGGGTGGAATGTGACTAGCCACAGGTGGCAGGTTTTTCTCTTTCAAAAAGTTGGCAACCCTAGGGACATGACTGGGAAGAGGGAGACCGAAAGAGATGGAGTCTGGGGGGGATTTATTGGGATGGTTTGGGGGGGTGGGGTGTGAAAAAGAGACTGGTGGAGACAGCTAGTAGGAAAAGGGTCTGTTAAGAATGGTGGGGATGAAATGAGATTCTCTGAACTGTTTGGAGTTAATAAGCGGTCCACAGAACCAAAAAGGTTGGGAATTTCTGTCCTGAAGAAATCCCCTTTTCCATGTGTTAAAGAGGCTTAACATGAAAAAAAAATCCCTTCTAAAATGATCTCCTTTACTGTTTACGTTTTAAGGTTATCACGGAATGCACACTTTGGGGGTCTGCTGCTTCTTTATTTCATCACTTTCCCCATTAGAAGTTTCCAGAAGGAAGCAATCTCTATCTGACAGTGTTAAAAAGGTTAAGTAATGAAAGCATTTCCTAACAGCGAGTGGACCGAAAATGTGTTGCTTTCTGAATTTTTACTTGGCAGATATTGCCCTTGAGAATCTTTGTAAAATTGACAGTTTTTGCTATGTGCTATGAATTCCATTCACCTACATACTTTTCTGCCTGTGGGGGGCGAAGAAAAAGAGGAAAGTAATTGTGTTTTCTTGAGTAGCAGGTGCTGAAAATGCAGATATTCATGAGGTAATACTACCAAACAGAAAACTCTAAAAATCCCTTACACCTAAATACTCATTTGGGAAGCTCTGAGTTACAGCTAAGTGTTTTTTCTTAATCTTTAAATGCTTTTGAAAATTGTAAAGAACAAACATGCTGTGGAGAGAGCTGATGAATGAATTGAATGGGCGTTACTAACAGTGCTTTCTGTGCTAAGCATTTGTTACAATATGCCACTGGTTAGCCCATAGCCTAAGTACCGAGGCCCCCTCCTTACTCAAAAGAATTTCCCAGACAGAGGTAGCCACCATGATTTTATGTTTGGTGCGGTGGTATGAATATAATATTCCTGTTTCAATAGAGCCTAGACGTTAGCGTCTAAACTTTAAGCACTTTTCCCTTTTCTTTTTTGGATATTCATGAGATATCAGGCAAATATAAAAAGTAAACCATCATCATATCCTGAACAAAGATATTTGGAGTGTACAGGAGGAGGAGCCTCTGTACAATACTCATGAATACACTCTGTTGGCTCACAAAAAGGCTATCAAACATTGATTTAGTCATCCTTTATTTGACTCTGCAAATACTTTGACAGGAATATATTAAGTCCAGCTTCAGGGGGATTGGAGAACTGCTGCAACTGCACAGTTCTCACTACTTTTTACAGGAGCAATTCTGACAATTTTAAAAATGTGTTCACACTTATAGTATAGTATAGTATAGACCAGAGGTTCCCAACTCCAGTCCTGGAGGGCCAAACACCATTCAGGTTTTCAGGCTATCCCTAATGAATATGCATGAGATGCATTTGAATACAATGGGGGCAGTGCAAGCAAATGCATTCATGCATATTTATTAGGGACAGCCTGAAAATCTGAATGGTGTTTGGCCCTCCAGGACTGGAGCTGGGAAGCTCTGGTATAGACAGTTTGGCTTTTACTGTGAGAACAGCAGCACCATCCAATGTACCTACTAAGTATTACAAGGAAGGATAGAGAAAAGTCTGACATTTTCTAGAACAAGGGAGGTTCTTGCTGTCAGTCACTTCATGCTGGGAAGAGACTCCACTAGGAGGCAAAATCCCACTTTGTATATAAACCACTTCCAAAGACACCCTGCCACTATACCAGGAGGAAGCCAAGATGTCTGCCACTTTGGGCAGATATCTTTTACTCCTAACTACTCATACCATATACAGTGAACAACAAGCTTCAAGCAGCAGCAAAAAAAAAGAGAAGAGAGGGTTAATGTCTGTGCAAATCTTACAGTATCCCACTGTCTTAGAAGGAAAGTAGCTCAGCCTGTAGGAGAGGTTCCAGGAACTGTACCAATAACTGAGCCTTCCAGTTCATCAGTGCCAGGAAGCCTGTAGAGCACTTCTGGGAACCTGCATCTACAGAGGCCATCACCTCTAAGGAGGAGAAAGAACCCAAGCAACCAGCCTACCCCAATGTCATCAGATCCAAGTGTGACATCGAGCACAATGTTGGGGACTTATGACTGCCACACATACAGATTCAAGTAAACTCAGGGCCATCCTGTCCACTAGGTGAGATAAGTGGCCGCCTAGTGTGGCCGATCCGGGTTGGTGGCTTTGTGCCACCACTGTTGCCTGAGGCAGGCCATGTGTTTCAGCACACATTACCTGCCGCTTCTGATCCCCCTCTGACGCAACTTACTGTTGGGGGGGGGGGGTCAGAAGCGGTACACCATGTGTGCTGAAGCCACTTTGTCTTTACAGCCACCATGTGAACATGTGGACCCCCGTTCTTACCCATGCTGCTTCCCTATTGGGAATCTGCTACCTGCAATGGTCTCAGTAAGACCAGCTGTACATCCTTTGGAAACATTATGGGATGTGATTACAAACTTGACTGTGGTTATTTCTTCTTAAGCTCAACAGCCACAAGTACAGATACAAGAACAAACTGCTGTGGCTGTGCTACAACAAACAGCAATTGAAACTTTAAAGGTTTCTGCTTTGGACCATACTATTAGAATTGATTTGGTCTGTGATTCAAATATTGTTGTTATGAAGGATTTAACTTCAGCTCACCTGAAGTTGGAGACCCTTGAAAACACATCTAGGGCTTCTGACTTGCAATTTATCAACTTTCTGAAATCCTCAACTGTTTCTCCTCATGAGATGTTCCATAAGTATTTAATTGAGATTTTGCAAGTGCCCAAGGAAGCAATTCCCCAGTATCTTGTATTTTTACCTGACAATTGGAAAAAAGCAAACAATGGGAGAAGTTGCTTCCATGGATACATTAAATGTTTCGGCTTTGCTAGAGGAATCACAGACTGAGTCATTGACTTCTACTTTGTTAGTGTCATGTGCTTTATCTCTTGATGGAGTCCATGAGGATGAGGGTTCCAGAGTCAGAGGGACCTATGCTTGAGAATAAGACCAGTTTCCAGCAACTTATAGGTAGCTGAGGAGGAGGCAATATTTATGGAAGTCTCAGAAGTTGGCCCTGGAGTTGGGAGTAGATAGGCCTAAGAAGTGGAATGTTTCTACTTAGAAATGGAGGCAAAGGAAAACTGAACTGTGACTTTAATATTTTCTTCTCTGAAATCTTTATTTTCACTTTCACCTGTTTGAACATTTAAAAGACTTTAAGCAAATTTTTATTGGTTCAGAGCAAATTTTTGAACTGGAGTGCATTTCTGGGAGTGGAAAGCGAGAGGAGGGAATGATCCCATGGGCCAGTGGCCTTCCAGCTCTGTCTAGTCCCATCCAATGAATACTGTGTTCCAGAAGTTGTGGCTTTAGTGAAGAGAGAGCTATTGCTCTGAAGGTATTCCCGGACAGTAAGCTACCCAGTGAAGACTGACAAACTGGGTTGTGGGGGGGGGGTATGTATATTATCACCAAAAATCATTTTAACAGCATTCCTCCTTTTTAAAGAGTACTTGTTTTAAATTTAAAATTCTTCTACTCGTAGGGTTGATGCGACGTTTCCAGCAAGGGACTGTGGCACTCATCTATGCGTTGGTTGACCTTAACACATGCAGAAACTATATAACATTTTACACCAGCTTTCTTATTTTAATTGAGGTCAGTTTTTCCTTGTATTCATTTTATCATACTATACATACATACTTGCATCGTCCATGCTTTCTACATGCATGAAAACACTTTTTCCAATTCCGATGTTCACATATATGAATATAGATAATTCTAAGTAATTACCAGTTCACTTTTAGATCCTTTTGGGGTTTCTAGCTGATTTCTGGATATTTTTTGAGTTTGTGCCAGAATTAATGAAAATTAAATTAGTAATTCAGAAGGTTTTGGGTATGGAGTTTATTGAATGTTCATTCTTTACACACTTACAAAATTGTTCAAATGCAAACTGCAGATCGAAAACGCTGTCCTGCACATATACATAGACAGATTTCTGAGGTAAGTTTATAAAGGATTTTGCAGTCATTTATGCCAAAATATGAGCATAAAGGCCTCATCTAAAATTACCTCATGCGTAAAACTTGACGTGGTGAAATTAGACATGTATTTGCATGTGACTTTAGAGTAGGTGAGTCAGGGGAGGAGTTTGGATGGAGTCATGATTTATGCTTGCAGTTAATAAGCATGTACTTTACGCACTAAGGGGCATGTTTACTAAGCCCCGTGCCAGTAACACGCATGTTACGCTTTGGGCTAACTGCAGGAAGGCATGTACATCCAGGGGTGAAACTAATGCTACTCATTGAGGACTTGCCCCCATTCAAACGGGAAGTCTGCATGGGGGCGTGTTCTGCAGCATTGGAAGCTTTGGGTACGTTCATGTTGCTGTTTTAATGGCATTGCCATGCTGCAGGTCCTGAGGGGTGTCAGCGGTGGGAGCATTGGGGGCGGGCAGGATTGAGGTTCACCTAGGGCACCTCATATCCTTGCACTAGCCCTGCCCATATTGGATGTGCTAGCGATGATGACCTCCCACTTTTCTCTTCCTCTTCTTGTTACCGTATCTACTCCTGTAGATCCATGAGCAGCATTCCTTTATATGGCTGTAGAAGACAAGAAACAACATATAAGAGAGCAATTATTTCAACTCTACTTTCCTACACCTTCTATCTTTAATATTATACCTACAAATAGCTAGAGAATGTAGATGGGCAAAGGAGGTGATGAAGTAAGGATACAGCAAAACAAGAAACAAATACAGAAGGATTGCAGCAAAGAGAACATGACAGAAAATGCAATGGATGTGGATTTGTTAGCATGCATTCAGTTCGTTAGCGTGCCTTAACATATTTATTTTGCAAAAAATCAGTTTAATGCATGTTAACCTACAAATTAACACATGTACCCATTAAATGGTTCTAGTGCAGGTTAACATATTTTATTAAACACGTTTTTGAGATGAACCAAAGAAATGCCTGAAAATCAGGAAAAAGAAAAAGCTGAAAATGAACTAAAAGCTTTCAGCCTGTGAACATTTCTAGAAACTGCAAATACAATAACAAGTGATATCCCACTATATTGCAGAGGAGACTATCAACACCTAAGACCACAAATGCCTGATAACCTACTAGCAACGGCCATGATCATGAATGCATCAGTTCTGGCTGTGAATGCACATGCTATTGTGTTTTACTGTGTGGTAACAGTTAGTATGGACATGCGCTGTTATCATATGGCATAAACATCACCATGGAAAAACACCCCCACTAAGAGCTTAGCATGGGATTGGGTGAGATTGGGGTGGATTTACAGTGGTGAGTAGGTGTGTGGCCAGTGACAGCTAGTATGTTGGATAGTGCTGTGTGCTAGCTGTCATCACTGCCAATCATGCGTTACATACAGTCACATTACCAGTAGTCTGGTAACACAGCCGCTGCTGCTGAAATCTTAAGTGCTGTGCAGTGGTGCATGCTGACTCCCCAGCATAGACAATCCTGTCTCAAGGAAGAAGCTGAACCGTGTTCGGACAACCAGGACTGCAGTTGGGAACCTCTGCCAAAGCACAGCGGTCAACAGGGACACAAACACCCACACCCACAGGCCCCACTATCCAGCGGCTCATGGAGAGTCAGGCTGTTGGGCCCTGCACGGAGCAGGAGCTACCAATACTAGCACCTGCATACCTTAGCACTGCCTGCACTGTGCCCAGGACTGGTGTGGCGGCCAGGGCTGCCAACCACCGCTATCGTTGTACACTGCTGAAATAGGTGTGTGAGTATGCCTATGTCTATCCAGTTTTATGTGGCTGCCTACACCTTCCTGAGCACACAATGCTTGCACTATTTCCAGTGTTAGCCTGCCAATGTGCATAATGAGGATCAAGGTAATGTGGGTATGGCCCGGACAGGGAGGCCTGGGCAGGAAGCAGCTGCACAGGGCCTAGGGCAATGGCTGGGACATTGTAGTGCCCGGCCGCCACCTGCACGGACAGGGTGGCCACAGCATGTCATGCTGGGGGGGAGGGGTGTCACTCTCACCTTGACTGAGCAGTGACCACGGCATGGCTAGGTTCACCCATAGTGCTATATAGCATTTTTCTCATGTGATATATCTGGGTTTCCTTTTCTGGGGCCCAGTCATGGACATACCTGCTTGGTGTGTGTTGTCACGACCTTAGCCCCTTACAGACAGTGCGGAGGGGCGTGCTTGTTATAGGAGAGATTCACCATTTAGCCTTTACCTGACTGGTTACCTTGTAACGCCTCATGGGAAAGGTAGTTCAGTCAGGAGGTACTTGGCTTCAGGTAAAATAAAAAACACAATGTAGTTGGCTTTTGAGTGGTAAGGCTTTTGACAGAAATTTATTGATGGGGTAAACGCTAGGGTCATAAATTAACACCTTTGGATTGTTTCTCCAGGATTCTTTCAAAAATACATCAGGATATAACTGAACTCAAAACAAAACAGCTTATAATGTTCTTTAGCATAAAGAAAAGTCCTTTCACCAGCTAATGCTACCAGACATAGCAGCAGTGCTGTTTTAAAACAAACAGAAACAGATTTTCCTAGAACAGGTTTCTTTTCTCTCAGTCCAGAACACTTCCCGGCTGTTTGTCTCCTTAAGCACAGGAAAACTTTCAACAAGAAGTTAAACTCTTCATAGGCAAACAATTCTCTATGCAAGATTTTTAGGAGTAGTGAAACCAAAATCAAAGCTTTCCTTACTTTCACCGACAGCACGGCTTCAGGCTGTGCACTGCACTGGCAAGCAGCTGTTCCACATGTTTTAATTAGAAAGCTTCAGCTTGCTCAGATAAAAAGGTATTTCTCCTTTTAATACAGGACATTCACAAGTTATCAACAGGCTCTCAGGGTTACTGGACTCTAGAGGTTTTCCTTACGGTTGACTCCCTTCCAAACTCTCAGCATTTGAAGACTGGCATAAAGAGCAATCCATGTATGAGTCTTCTTCTTCTACAGCTAGGTCTTGTTCACCCAGTTGCATAGGCTCTACCTTCAGGTATGGCTCAGAGGGCTTAGCTGACTGCCTGCCCTTAGGGCAAAAGCTGTCTCTTGGAACTCTGTAGTGCTCCAAATTAGACAAGCTTCCAATGCTCCTACCTGGGTCAAGGCTTGTACCAGCCTCTCCTCACTCATGCTCTGGCCACCATTCACCTGAGCTTCCTCGTCCTGTCCTCCAACTTGTGTTCCTTGTTCCTGCTGTTCTTACTGTTCCAGCTCCATTCCTCTTCCAGTAAGCATTCCTACTCCTCTCTCTCTCTCTGGATAATCTGACCTAGTCTTAAACCTCTCAGGCTCCAGCCCCACCCCTTCTCCTCTCAGGTGTTGGAGATCAAACTGCCTCGTGGCAGCTGAGTGATTGGGGAATTCAGTGATGTAAGGGTTCCTTACCCTGGGCCTGCATTCCCTCTCCTTTTCTCCACTAGGGGCATTCTGCAACCTATTGCAGCTAGGAGTTACCTGCTTTCTAGGTGTAAATGGAGTTTTGTGTCTCTGATCTTGTAAAATAGGTCCTTCTCTTTATCCCTGTTTCCTAGGTCCTGATAAGCTTCCTTATCACATACCCCCCTTTTCAAGTTATTACGGGCTGGCGGAGGTTGCGAGTGTCCCTCCGAACAGTCCGTAATTCTCGATGTTCCACTTTAAAATCAAAGGCTTGCAGAGCCATATACCAGCGGGTCAACCGTGCGTTATGATTTTTCATTTGTTGAAGCCATTTTAGCGGGGCATGGTCTGTAATTAATAGGTATTTCCTTCCCGTAAGGTAAAAACGCAGTGCTTCTATGGCCCATTTTATAGCAAGGCATTCTTTTTCAATGGTGGAATATTTTTGCTCCGCCGGAGATAGTTTCCTGCTGAGATACATCACCGGGTGTTCATCCCCCTCATGTCTTTGGGACAAAACAGCTCCCAGGCCTACGTCTGACGCATCAGTCTGTACCAGGAAGGGCTTCTTGAAGTCCACCCCGCACAACACTGGACTTGTGCACAGCCTTCCTTTTAAAAGAGCAAATGCCTTCTCAGCCTCTGGGGTCCATCTGAGTTGATTCGGGCAATTTTTCCTCAACATGTCTGTGAACACCGCACTTTCTTCTGCAAACCGGGGTATGAATCTTCTGTAATATCCGATGAGTCCTAGAAAACTTCTTAAGTGTTTCTTGGTGGTTGGTTGGGGAAAATTCTTGATACTGGCTACCTTGTTGATTAAAGGTTTAATTTTTCCCTTTCCCACCATGTGTCCTAAATACTTCACCTCTCGTTTTGCAAAGGCGCATTTTTTTTGATTCAAGGTGATGCCGGCCTGCCTCATGGATTGTAATACAGCTCCGATTCTCACAAGGTGTTCTGCCCAGCTGTCGGTATGAATTATGACATCATCCATGTAAGTGAAAGCGTACTCTTGATGTGGTCGGAGAACCTGATGCACTAACCTCTGGCAGGTAGCCGCTGCCTCATGGAGACCAAAAGGCATCCTGTTGAAGTGAAATAAACCCATTGGGGTACTAAACGCGGTCTTTGGCCTAGACTCCTTCGTCAGAGGGATTTGCCAATATCCTTTCGTCATATCTAGCATAGTCAAATATTGGGCCTGCCCTAATTGGTCCAATAACTCTTCAATTCTCGGCATCGGGTAGGCGTTGAAGACAGATATGGCGTTCACCTGCTGGAAGTCTATACAAAACCTTAAGGTGGTGTCCGGTTTCAGCACCAGGACTATGGGGCTACTCCAGGGACTCTTTGATTCCTCTATGATGCCCATTTCCAACATTTCACGGACATGTGCCGCTACCTCTTGTTTCTTTGCTTCGGGCAAACGATAGGGCCTCTGCCTGCATCCCTTAGTATTTTCTACCACATAAGACACTGGGCTCACCTGCTTGACCACCTTCCAAGGCCCTTTCCACTGTACTTCAAACTTGGGTGTGGAGCCTGCTACCTGCACCAGGACTTTTTCTCCCAGGCTTAACTGGCGAGGCTTGGCCCTTCGGTCGTACCACTCCTTCTGGCACACTTGACTGTCCTGTAAATTCCTCTCAGCTACCTGTGAGGCCCTATTTAAATGTGCTCTTAAGTCCCGTAAAAATTGAGGAACTCCCTTGCCCTCCTGTTCTGGGTCTAACCACTGCTCCCTTAAGATGTCTAAGAGACCACAAGGGGCTCAACCGTACATCAGCTCATAGGGAGATACGCCCAGGGAAAATTGAATCCGTTCCCCGCAAGCGTATAGGACAAAAGGTAACAACATGTCCCATTCCTCCATGTTTCCTGCTAACCCTCTTCTTAACATTTGTTTTAAGGTTTGATTTAACCTCTCCACCAAACCGTTCGACTGGGGATGATAAGTGGATGTTTTTATGTGATGAATTCCGAAAGCATCCCAGACCTGGGCCAAATACTTTGATAAAAGATGGTCCCCCAGTCTGTTAACACTTCTGTGGGGAAGCCTAATTCACAAAACAACTTTACCAATTCTAAAGCTATTGTTTTTGCCGAGATATTTCGTAAAGGAACGGCCCAGGGAAACCTGGTAGCCTGATCCACCATGACTAAGATGTACTGGAAACCCCGGGGTGTTTTAACCAGTGGAGCTACTATATCTATAGCGATATGCCCTATGGAATCCGATATGATGGGTGTTGGAATCAGAGACACGACTGGGGGTCATGCAGCTGTAACTCGCTGGCACGCTGGGCATGTGGCACAGAACCGAGCAGTTTCTTTAAAAATGCCAGGCCAATAAAAGCGTATCAGAATTTGATCTAATGTTCCCTGCACCCTTTATGGCCACCCACTAGATGATCATGGGCAAGTCTCAAAACTAACCCCTTAAAAGTTGTTGGTACCACTAGCTGCTTTCTGATCGTTCCAGTACGAGGTCCTGACTTTCTCTATACAATATCTCGTTGTCCAGCAGGAATCTGGGAAGGACATCCCGTACCACTCGGGCATACTCAAACGCTCGAGTGAGAGCCGGATCTGCTTGCTGTTCCTGGGGAAAAGTTGGAAACTTTTCTACTATTTCGGCTGGCACCCAGGGTAAACCTTGGCTAAACTCCATCTTAGCCCTTCCCTGTGCCCTACAACGCCTCTCATGACGTTTTTGCGCTTTCCCCTTCTTAACCTTTTCAGATGGGGAAGTCACCAAGTCATCGTGTGAAGGTAAATCTCTTAGTGACTCTGCTTGGGTCTCATCATCTTGGGTATTGGCCCTAGACTGGGATCGGGTGGAAATAAGGCCACTCTTTTGCCCTAAGCCTTCCTCTAATCCCTGTTTGAATTGGGGCCAGTCTCTTCCCAATATTAAATCATATGAGAGTTTGGGAATCACTGCCACTGGGATCTCTTTCTGCACCCCTAAACCCTTGACCATTAACTTATACGTAGGGTAAAATGAAGCAGCCCCATGAATGCATCTAATTCGTACATTACTTTTGGGCTTTCTATGCTCGAAATTATCCTGGGCCTCTATTGCTTGCCAAAGCCTTTTAGATAACATGCTTTGGTCTGCACCAGAGTCCAAAAGAGCATTTGTAGTAATCCCTTGTATGTCAACCGTTAAAAGAAAACCTTCTCCAGGCCGTTTTATACTGGTACCCATTAGGTTAGTGCGGGCTTTGCAACCCTTCTGCAAGTGACCCCATTTCCCACACTGGAAACATTTTTTCCTAGCCCACTTCCCATCTTGGGTAGGCATACAAACACTTCCAAAGTCAGTATCCTTTCCATTCTTCTTTTCCGATGCAGCAAAATCCACCTCAGCACCTATTTTCAGAGTGCTACCCTTTTGCTGATAAGCTAATTCAGCTTCCATAAACCGTTCAGACAAAAGGGTTGCCTCTCCCATGCTTTGGCAATTCTGCTGGATGAGAAACATAGAAACATGATGACAGAAAAAGACCACATGGCCTATCTAGTCTGTCCTTCCATATCAACAACTACAACAGTCCACTTTTTACCTTTAGAGATCCTCTGTGTTGGTCCCATGCTTTTTTTTAATTCAGTTACTGTCCTCATCTCTACCACCTCCACTGGGAGACTATTCCACGGATCCACTACTCTTTCCGTAAAGAAATATTTCCGCATATCACTCCTGAATCTATCTCCCTTCACCCTCATCTCATGTCCCCTCACAGCAGAACTTGCTTTCAATTGAAAGAGGCTCTCTCCCTGAACATTTATGCCACGGAGGTATTTAAACATCTGAATCATATCACCTCTATCCCGCCTTTCCTCTAAGGTGTACATATTAAGATCCTTAAGTCTGTCCTCATATGCTTTATAATGAAGCCCACTAATCATTTTAGTAGCCACCCTCTGCACCGACTCCATCCTGTTCACATCCTTTTGAAGGTGCGGTCTCCAGAATTGCACACTATACTCCAAATGAGGTCGCACCAAAGACTTATACAGAAGCATTATCACCTCCTTTTTTCTGCTAGCCATTCCTCTCCGTATGCACCCAAGCATCCTTCTAGCTTTTGCCGTCGCCTTTTCTACCTGTTTAGCTACTTTAAGATCATCAGACACAACCACTCTTAGGTCCCGCTCTTCTTTAGTGGACAAAAGTACTTCACCGCTTAGACTGTATTGCTCCCTTGGATTGCTGCAGCCCAAATGCATGACCTTACATTTTTTAACATTAAATCCCAGCTGCCAAATTCTAGACCATTCTTCAAGCTTAGCTAGATCCCTCCTCATGTTATCTACACCTTTCTGGGTGTCTACTCTATTGCAGATTTTGGTATCATCTGCAAAGAGGCAAACCCTACCCGACAGCCCTTCCGCTATATTACTAACAAAGATGTTAAAAAGAATCGGACCAAGGACAGATCCCTGGGGCACACCACTGGTAACATCCTTCTCCTCAGAGTGAGCTCCATTTACTTGTACTCTTTGTCGCCTCCCACCCAACCAATTTCTAACCCAAGCAGTAACTTTAGGGTCCATCCCTAGGGTGCTCAGTTTGTTTATAAGTCGCCTGTGAGGAACAGTGTCAAAGGCTTTACGGAAATCTAAATACACCACATCTAGAGCTCTCCCTCGGTCCAACTCCCTGGTCACCCAGTCAAAGAAATGAATCAGATTTGTCTGACAAGACCTGCCTCTGGTGAATCCATGCTGCCTCGGATCCTGTAATCTGCCTGACTCCAGAAAACTCACTATTTTCTCTTTCAGCAGCGTTTCCAATAATTTGCTCACCACCGAAGTTAAACTAACCGGCCTGTAGTTTTCAACCACATCCTTACTTCCGCTTTTGTGTAAAGGCACCACATGAGCCTCTCTCCAGTCCTTTGGCACCACTCTTGACTCCAACGAGGCATTGAAAAGGTCAGTCAGTGGAGTTACTAGAACATCCCCAAGTTCCCTCAGTATTCTAGGGTCCCATCGCTTTGTCTACTTTAAGTTGAGCTAGTTTCTCACGAACACAGTCTTCTGAAAATTGTTCAAGATGTCCCTTGCTTCTGTTCCTATTTGTGGGTGTTTTCTGAGGTCCTGCTCCTGGTTCTTCATCTGTGAACACAGAACAAAAATATTTGTTAAGCAATTCCGCTTTATCCTTATCAGCTTCTACATATTCCCCCCCTGCACCCTTGAGTCTGACAATACTACTCTTGCCCTTCCTCTTCTCACTAATATATTTGAAAAATGTCTTATCCCCCCATTTTATTGCATTGGCTATTTCCTCCTCCTTTTGAATCTTTGCCTTCTTGACTACTTTGCTAGCTTCTCTTAAGTTTTTCCAAATACAGATGCCTGTCTTCCTCTCTCTGTGATCTCTTGTATTTCATGAAGGCCTCCCTCTTTTTCTTCACTTTTTCAGCTACTTCCTTAGAAAACCATAGTGGTCTCCTTTTCCTTTTGCCTTTATTTACCATTTTAACAAAAAGGTTGGTTGCCCTTAAAATATCCCCTTTCAGTTTGCCCACTGTTTTTCTACATCCCCCAGCTGTTCCCATCCCACTAACGACTCCCTGAGGTATTGGCCCATCTTGGCAAAGTTAGTCTTCCTAAAGTCTAAGATCCTCACCTTGGAATGGATTCTAACAGCCAAAGTCCTAATACTGAACCACACCATCTGGTGATCACTGGATGCAAAATGATCTCCCACTACAACATCAGAAACACTTTCACCATTGGTAAGCACCAAGTCCAGTATGGTCCCTTCACGTGTGGGGTCTGTTACCAATTGCTTGAATAGTTCTCCCTGTAGAGAATCCAGGATCTCCTTACTTCTAGATGATACTGCAGCAGGAATGTGCCAATCAACATCTGGCATATTGAAATCTCCTATCAGTAGCACTTCCCCTTTCCTAGCAATGCTGCGTATGTCTTCAATTAACTCTCTGTCCACCTCGTCCTCTTGTGAGGGAGGTCTGTATATCACACCAGTGCAAATAGATTTCTCTTTCCCTCTTTCTAGTTTAACCCACAATGCCTCCCCTCTCCCTTTTAAGCTCTGTAATTCTAAAGCTTTAATAGTAGTTTTTACATATAGTGCCACTCCTCCTCCCCTTCTTCCTACCCTGTCCTTTCTGAATAATGTATAGCCAGGTATAGTTACATCCCAGTCATGGTTTTCTGTGAACCATGTTTCTGTAACTGCCACTAGTTCCAAGTCAGCCACTCCCACCAAAGCTTCAACATCAGGGATCTTATTTCCCATGCTACGGGCATTTATACACACTGCTTTCCATATGTTACCCCTGTTGCCCATTTCCATAAAGGTATTTAATGTATCACCTACCTGGGGGCTTTCACTTACCTGGGGGCTTTCTTCACCTATCCCCAACGAATCTAGTTTAAAGCCCTCTTCAGTAGATTAGCCAGTCTACTACCGAAGATGCGTTGACCTTTCTTGGACAGATGGATGCCATCTCTGCTCTGCAACCCTTGGACTGTAAGTCTTTTGGCACGGCTGCCATAAATTGTTCTAACATTATCATATCCATAATCATTTCTACATTTTTCCCTTCAGGAGCCAGCCATTTCAGTGCTAATCCACGAATCCTCTGGCATAAGGCTTTTGGCGTCTCGCCAACTCTCAGGACTGTGGCTCTAAACATGCGTTGGTATACTGTGGCAGTTAACCCTAAGCGGTCCTTAATGGCACTCTTTACAGCCTTATAATCTAAAGCAGGGGTCTCAAACTCAAATTGCTTTGAGGGCCAAATGAGGACTTGTAAAGTAACCCGGGGGCCGCATAAGACGTGGGGCCTCATTTGCATAAGGGGCCTCATTTGCATAAATATTTGCATAATGTTACCATACACTAACTTTTAGTAAACATGCCTCTTAATGAGTATGGATAAAGAAAGACTAAAATATTCAGAAATAGGAAGACAATAATTAAACTGGGAACCCCAAAAGCCAAACTTGGAATGTACAACAACACTGTAGAAATAAAACTATAAATTAATTTCCTCTTGTACTAAACAAAGCGCAAACATTACTGATGCACATTTCCCAGAGCTGACATATTCCAGTTAATAAATTCAAAATAAAGAGATATTTTTCTACCTTTTGTGCATTTTTTTTCAGTTGTAATTGCTCCAGCCACTTCTGGTTTCTTCGTGTCTTCTGCTATCTCCATCGTCTGCTGTCCATTTGTCCTTTCTTCTCTCTTCTAGTTTTTTTCCATTCTCTCTCCCTACATCTGCTTTAACATACTAATATTTCTCCTTTTGCTCTTTCCTCATTCCTATTTCATCCACTCAAATTTTACCCCTCCATCCTCAATCCCCACTTACTCTCCCAATACCTGGCCAATTGTAGATTTGTCTTCTCTTCCAGACAAAATATTTTTCCCCTCTCCATTTCACTTTCCCAGCTCCATCCCATTCTAATCCTCCCCCAACATCAGCTCCCTTCTAGTTCCAGCCCCACCCAGCATCTGCTCCTTTCTAGTCCCTGCATCAGTCCATTTCCAGTCCTATCCTAGCCTCACCATCAGCCCATTTCCAATCCTAGCCCCCCATCAGCCCATTTCCAATCCTAGCTCCCTCCCCTCACAGCCCATTTCCATTCCAAGCCCCCCTCCCCATCAGCCATTTGCAGTTCAAGCCCCCTTCCACTCAGCCCATTTCCAGTCCTAGCAACCCCCCCAGCCCATTACCAGTCCTAGACCCCCCATAGCCCATTACCAGTCCTAACCTCCCCATAGCGCACTTCCAGTCTTACCCCCCCATCACCCCATTTTCAGTCTTACCCCCCCCATAGCCCATTACCAGTCCTAGTCCCCCCCATAGCCCACTTGCAGTCGTATCCCCCATCACCCCATTTTCAGTCTTACCTCCCCTCATAGGCCATTACCAGTCCTAACCCCCCAATCAGCCCACCTCCAGTCCTAACCCCCATCACCCCATTTTCAGTCCTAGCCCCCACCATAGCCCATTACCAGTCATAACCCCCCCCTGCCAATAGCCCACTTCCAGTCCTAACCCCCATCTGCCCATTTCCAGTCCTAGCCCCCACCATAGCCCATTACCAGTCATAACCCCCCCCCTGCCAATAGCCCACTTCCAGTCCTAACCCCCATCTGCCCATTTCCAGTCCTAGCCCCCACCATAGCCCATTACCAGTCATAACCCCCCCCCTGCCAATAGCCCACTTCCAGTCCTAACCCCCATCTGCCCATTTCCAGTCCTAGCCCCCACCATAGCCCATTACCAGTCATAACCCCCCCCCTGCCAATAGCCCACTTCCAGTCCTAACCCCCATCAGCCCATTTCCAGTCATACCACCCACCCCCACAGAGAAAAACAAAAAAACCCCCAAACCCTGAATTCTGCCGTTGCCGCCGTGGCAGCGGCAGAATCAATTGTCAAATTAAAAAAAAAAGACTTCTGCTGCTCAAGCAGCAATATCACCTGTCCTGCGGCCCCTTCCCCTGTGCCCGGAGATCCGAATCTGCTCATCAGCGGCGTGCTTTTCAAGCCGCGAAGAGTATTCCCCTCTCGCGCAGTTTCAAGCCGCGCGAGAGGGGAATACTCTTCGCGGCTTGAAAAGCACGCCGCTGATGAGCAGATTCGGATCTCCGGGCACAGGGGAAGGGGCCGCAGGACAGGTGATATTGCTGCTTGAGCAGCAGAAGTCTTTTTTTTTTTTATTTGACAATTGATTCTGCCGCTGCCACGGCGGCAACGGCAGAAGTCAGGGTTTTGGGGGTTTTTTTTGTTTTTCTCTTTCGCGGGCCGCACAAAGTTGTCTCGTGGGCCGCATGCGGCCCGCGGGCCGCGTGTTTGAGACCCCTGATCTAAAGCTTGGGCTGCCGGCATGGCTCTGTAGGCGGCAAGTGCCTCTCCGGTTAAAGATGTAGCCAGACGCACTGCCCACTGGGTCTCCAGCCAACCTAAAGCCTGAGCCACTCTTTCAAAAGATTCAAGAAAATCATCTATATTGTCCTCTGGGGTAAGTTTGCCAAAACTAAATGCCCCAGTTTCCTGAAAGTCACCCATACTGTCCGCATGAGGTGTAGCTGGTCCTGCTGGCACTGGTACTCCTCCGCCTCCCTGGCTCTGGAGCATAATCAAAGCTTCGACCAAATCAAGAACTGGTTTTTGCTGTTCCCTCATGGCAGCGATTGCACTGTCCTGCGCCAGTTGCGCCAGCTCCTGCTGACGTGCGAACTGGGTCACCATCCAGCTCACGAGCTCCTTAGGATCCATAACTTGTTACCTGCAAGAAAAAAGAGAAACCCCCCCCCCACCAAAGGCGGCACCACACAACAGCTTTTTCTTTTTTTCTATATGCCCCCTTTTAAATACCTCAGCATAGACTTTTTCCTCTATCCAAAACTGGTCACGCACAGGTATCTTTTACCTTATTCAGGCGTTGACTCTCGCTTATACAGGGTCTTTTCCTCAGGAACTGCTCCTGGATCACCTCTTCTGCTCATCAAGTCCATCAGGGAAATTCTGCTTCCACCTGCTTCAGCTTGAAAATCTCGCAGCTGTATATCCTTAGTGAAATTCCTGGTATCCTTAAGTGTAAAATATCCAAGAACTATGGCACTGTCACGCCCTTAGCCCCTTACAGACAGTGTGGAGGGGCGTGCTTGTTATAGGAGAGATTCACCATTTAGCCTTTACCTGACTGGCTGCCTTGTAATGCCTCATGGGAAAGGTAGTGCAGTCAGGAGGTACTTGGCTTCAGGTAAAAAAACCCCACAATGTAGTTGGCTTTTGAGTGGTAAGGCTTTTGACAGAAATTTATTGATGGGGTAAACGCTAGGGTCATAAATTAACACCTTTGGATTGTTTCTCCAGGATTCTTTCAAAAATGCATCAGGATATAACTGAACTCAAAACAAAACAGCTTATAATGTTCTTTAGTATAAAGAAAAGTCCTTTCACCAGCTAATGCTACCAGACATGGCAGTAGTGCTGTTTTAAAACAAACAGAAACAGCTTTTCCTAGAAAAGGTTTCTTTTCTCTCAGTCCAGAACACTTCCCGGCTGTTTGTCTCCTTAAGCACATGAAAACTTTCAACAAGAAGTTAAACTCTTCATAGGCAAACAATTCTCTATGCAAGATTTTTAGGAGTAGTGAAACCAAAATCAAAGCTTTCCTTACTTTCACCGACAGCACGACTTCAGGCTGTGCACTGCACTGGCAAGCAGCTGTTCCACATGTTTTAATTAGAAAGCTTCAGCTTGCTCAGATAAAAAGGTATTTCTCCTTTTAATACAGGACTTTCACAAGTTATCAACAGGCTCTCAGGGTTACTGGACTCTGGAGGTTTTCCTTACGGTTGACTCCCTTCCAAACTCTCAGCATTTGAAGACTGGTATAAAGAGCAATCCATGTATGAGTCTTCTTCTTCTACAGCTAGGTCTTGTTCACCCAGTTGCATAGGCTCTACCTTCAGGTCTGGCTCAGAGGGCTTAGCTTACTGCCTTCCCTTAGGGCAAAAACTGTCTCTTGGAACTCTGTAGTGCTCCAAATTAGACAAGCTTCCAATGCTCCTACCTGGGTCAAGGCTTGTACCAGCTTCTTGCTCATGCTCTGGCCACCATTCACCTGAGCTTCCTCGTCCTGTCCTCCAACTTGTGTTCCTTGTTCCTACTGTTCTTACTGTTCCAGCTCCATTCCTCTTCCAGTAAGCATTCCTACTCCTCTCTCTCTCTGGATAATCTGACCTAGTCTTAAACCTCTCAGGCTCCAGCCCCACCCCTTCTCCTCTCAGGTGTTGGAGATCAAACTGCCTCGTGGCAGCTGAGCAACTGGGGAATTCAGTGACGTAAGGGTTCCTTACCCTGGGCCTGAGTTCCCTCTCCTTTTCTCCACTAGGGGCATTCTGCAACCTATTGCAGCTAGGAGTTACCTGCTTTCTAGGTGTAAATGGAGTTTTGTGTCTCTGACCTTGTAAAATAGGTCCTTTGATAAGGGTGAATTCCTTCTCTTTATCCCTGTTTCCTAGGTCCTGATAAGCTTCCTTATCACAGTGTGCTTGCATCCCATTTTTGGTATGCACAGTTCCTCCAGGAACATGCAGTATGTACTAGCTAGCAGACTGCAGTTAGCATGTTTATGGCTGGGACACCTTGGAGGGTGGAGACTGACTGTGCACTCAGCTGGTGAATGTCAGATGGGGTGGGGGTGGGGGGGCAGCTGAGCTTTGCCAGGCCTACTGCCCTAAGTGAAGTGTACAGATCTGCAACGACTGCCTGGTAAGGTGCCCATTCCCCTGTACTGCCACCATTGTAGAGCTGTAGAATGTGGATTTGTTGGTGGGGGATCCTGTACCCCACCCTGACCCACAGAGGGTGGGTTGGGTGGTGCTACATAATCTGCTTTGGGGTCTGAACACTATCCTTCACTTATAACATGTGACCATGGCACCCACACAGGATATGCACTATTCTGGGTGCATCATAGTCCACAAGTCCTAGATGTGACTGAGAAATACAGATGGACACAGGTGTATCTGCAGGGAATACCCATCACACACTGGCACTGATGGGGACCGGCAGTGCAGCCTATCACAGCTATGCCAGGTGCTGCGGACCTGGTGCTGGGCCCCACACCTCACCCTCAGGGTGAGCAAAGGAACCGCACAACTCTGTGCCAGTGGCATACACGGTCGGTTCCACCCACCAGGCAGGGTTGCTATAGAGGTGCATACCTCATCTTGTGTTCGGATGTAGGCTGATGATCTGCATGTGCACTGCATCATGGGTACGGGTGGGTTTACCCTATCCAGGTAACCACAGCATACAGTTTGTGTGGTGACCTGCAGTCTTTCTGTAGCCAGCCAGAGGTGTGCTGGACACTATGGAGATGTAGCCCACTGGTTATTTCAATGATTGTAGAAGCAGAGGTCATGGGTTTGATCCCACAGTGGTGTTTTTAAGAATGCTGTCTGCGGCTTTTCCTTTTCATTTACATCAGTGCTGCCAGCAGAAACACCCTCACAGTGCCATAGCCTAAGGTGCCGCATAAGGAGCCCTATAGGGCACATCATAATGTGCCCTGTCCGCCAAGACACCCTATAATGTGCCCTATAGGGCTCTTTATAGGACGCCCTATAAGGCGCCCTATAAAGTGCCCTATAAGGCGCCCTATAGGGCACATTATAGGGTGCCTTGGCAGACAGGGCACTTTATGATGTGCCCTATGGGGCGCCTTATAGGGTGCTTTATGTGGCACCATAGGTTACGGCACTGTGCAGGTGTTTTTGCTGGCAGCACTGATTTAAATTACAAAAAGGAAATGCCTCAAGCAGGCTTCTTACATAACACCACTGCGGAATCGAACCCATGACCTCTGTCTCTGCAGTCACTACAGTAACCAGTGGGCTGCATCTTTACTGCTTCAAACTCTGCGCTGGCATGAACTTAGGGTTAACGCGTGTTAACGTGCCATGGTGCCCACTATTGTGCAATACAGATTCTTGCTACCTTGCCGCCGGAACGCCCACTCCTTATATGGCATCCTTCACATTATCGCTGCAACTAGCGCCGGTAACATTAAGATGGTTTAGTAAACATACCCCTTAACCTCAAACCTGAAATGTGCATGCCTAGGGGAAGAGTCTTTGTTGGGGATGTCTATATCAGTGAGAGCTTGAGCCAAGCGAAGATGTTTGTCTGAAAGGGGGTTCTTGTCCAGGTGGTTCTTCCTTGAGACAGGGACAAGGTTCTGGAGAGTGGGTCAATATGTACCAACACAAGGCACTTTGGATTTCAACACCTTTTATTTTCTGCCAATCCATGGAATACAGGGCAGATGCTGCGCAAGCCGCCTCCATGTACCTCAAAGGCTTTTCACTTATCACACCTTAAGTTTTGCATTTAAGGTGCAGTAGTGCAAAACCTTACTGCACTTTAGTAAATATGTCCCTTAGTACCTAGTGCGGGTTATCCAATGTCCAAAAAAAGGATTGAAGAAATGCATGAAACATGATTCTAGCAAAACAGGCGCTCCGGTTAGGGCATCATCAGCAAGAGGATTTAGGACCAGCCTCACTTGGGCACTTTTGCAGGTGAATTATTGAGCATGAAGCAGAGCTAACACTGGTTAATGAATCTGTGGAAACACCCTTAGATGCTGTCAAAGCATTCAGGAGCAGGAGCAATACATTTAAAATGGCATTTTAGAAGGGATGTCTAGGAAGAATTTGGGATGTCCAGAGCTGAACGTCCAAAAAGTTGGGGGTGTGGTAGCAGTTGAGAGAGGCACATATATGTGTCTTCTGAAATTACTTCGTCTCCACCTAAAAAATGAATATCCAGTAGCTGATTCTAGAGACGCCCCCTCCCTGTACATAGCAAGGCCAGGTATGTGCACAGATGTAGGCTATTTCACAAAAGTGGATGTCCCCAAATTGGATATCCGCAGAACCTGGTACTTGGATGTCTGAACCTGAGTAATTCGGAAGTGGGGCATCTGTGTCCTCAGACTAGAATGTCCTGCCCTGCCATTTCATATTCTTAAATGTGTGGCAGCAGGCCAGTAATATGTTTGGAGTATGAATTTATGAGCATGATTCTTTGTCCAGGAAATATTTACTACGGTGATCTAAGCATACTTTGTTCTTCCCCCTGGAAGTATTGCAGCCATGAAACGAGCAGTTTTTTGCACTTTTTATGTGGTCAGGAGCAGGTATAGGCATGGATGTCTCAACAAACAGGACCAGACATGCTTGCGCAATTCAGAAATCACATTGGATATGCATCTCCATTGCTCTGCTCAAGACACGCCTCCACTAAATCCACATGCTACCTGGAGGTTCTTGTGCCAGGGATGTTTATATACCTGGATTTCTAAAATGGCTCCGGGGACATGTACATGATTTGCATGTCTATGTGCCCATTTTCAGAATATTCCCCTAAGCCTTAAGATGAGCCACTTTTTGTCAAGCAAAGCATAGTTGTCTAAGACCAGCACTGTAATTTGCTCTTGCAGGGAATTGATTGTTTGGACTGGGCTGGGCAAGGCCCCACATGCCTGCACTATGATTTGCTATGGCAGGGATGGAGTGGCCCAAAACATGGGATAGTGCACAGATCTAAGCAAATTGTCAGATTTTCAGCTCAAGTTGACCTTGGACCCTTGATCCACTGGAATGTAAGTCCATCATATAGCAGGTTATGGTACAGTTTTTGGTTTCTGGTTTCAGAGCCATTTTGAAGACCAGCAAGATGCAGACAATTGATTTCAGGTTCAGTTCCAGTCTGGGAGTATGCAGGTACCGGGCTGCACCTAGGGCTGTATGAGAGGTGCAGTGACGCAGGACACAAGCACAGAAGGGCAGCGATATCATCACTGGGCTTCCAGGAAGCTCAAAATATAATGAGTTACAGCTCGTGACTGGGTGGAGGGGGGCACCAGATTTGTTAATCGCACAGGGTGCATTTCTAGCTTGGTACAGTCCTGCTCAAGTATGTCCAGTGGAGCAGATTAAAAAAAACAAATACCTCCCCAGTTAGTGCAGTGGCAATGCCCAAGTTCTGTAGCATAGATATGGATATTTTAGTTGCTGCGAATACTTCTTTGTTCCCAGCAACCCCTTTAAAAAGCCTAGAAGCCAATCTGATTCCTCAGGGCCATGGTTACTAGCACTGGTCTCAGTTTAATTTCCTACAGTGTCTATGCTTTACCTATTACTTAAGTGAGTATTTTTTAAAGAAAAGTAGGTGCCTACTTTTCTTTATAAAATAGAATGTAAGTAGGTGCATCCTTATAAATTACACTTAAGGGTATGTTTACTAAGCAGCGGTGGCGGCTTCCATGCGATATCAGAGCCGCGACTTCAAAATCGCACGGAAGCCGCTACCACTGCTTAGTAAACATACCCCTTAGAATACAGAAAATGCCAACTGAAATAGTTAATACTCGTAGAAACAAAAGGATCAATGCTGAGCCATGGTGGTCAGTGTGGGTTTTTTTAAAGCCAGCCATCATTCCTACCCTCCCCCCCCCCCGATAATTTGTGCCGCTATCTGGATTGTGGCCAGTGTTGAATATGTGGATAATGCAACTAGCCAATCCAACAGCGGTGCTATACAGGAGCGATATTCAGCGCCGCTCTTGGAGAGGCTAGTTGAATAGCTTGAGGACAACTTTTTCTGCTGTCCTAAGTTATCCAGAAAGTTATTTGTATAGTAGTGCTGAATATTGCCACTATATGGATAACCTCCACCCCTGCTGATAGACCATCCCGGCACTATTCAAATAGTGCTGAGGGGATCTCTAAGGATATTCAGTGACGCTGTCTGTATAGCACCGCTGAATATTCTGAGGAGCAGCACATTGAAACTGCAAGTGCTGTTAACCAGGCACATGTTGCTGAATACTGGGCCCTAAATATTAGAAAGCTTTTAATGCAATATGTTGTTGTACCTTCGATATCATTAGACCCTTTTAGGAACATAATAAGATACTACTGTGTTAGTGGATTGTGCTGCACTGATTTCATTCCTTGGGTGCCGACAGCATGAGACTTTGTCCGTTGCTGCCTGATGGCCATGCGGGACACGTTTATTGCAGCATAATTTGGCCCTGTCATTCTCTCTTGCTTGCATAAGACTGCTCTGACCTTATCGCTATCCACCCTATTGAAAAAAACACTTAATACAACAACTTAGCGTGCCTGGGACATTATTTATTTTTGGTGGATAAGAGGTTGATAACAAAATCATTTGCAATTCTTTCTAAGGATGAGAGCTATTTACTCTAAAAAAAAAATCAGATTGTGATACCAGACATCAAAAGACAACTGTCCTAGCTTCAGTCCAGTGATATGAATGTGGGATGAACACAGATGTAGGGGCTGCATTCCACTGCTTGGGATTCTTTGGTTGAAGAAAACAAGCTAATAAAAGTTAGCTTGGTTAAAGGTTTATAGCTCTTTCTATTAGCAAAACGCACATTAACGCAGCACAAACATCAGAAAAGAAAGACATCTGTGGGTCATAAGACAGTCAAGGCAAATAGCAGTTGGGAAAGAAGAAGCAGAACTATAAGACAGAGGGAATTGCTCCTTTTGATGTAAACTGCTGATTTTTAGAAATATAATCATTCTGTTTTGCACAGCTTTATGATGAACTTGTTTTGGACAACACCGAATCCATGGCAAAATAATTCTTGTAGCACGCTCTTTACCGAGGTGAAATTCTGCTCTACTAAATTCCGTAGAATGCTATCTGTGTTCAGCTTTGCCTTCTGAGAATTTAATGGGTGCCCCCGGCTATTCCAAACTATATGCTGCTGGAGCTAGGCTGTCTCTTTTTCTAGTGATTTAGACTGATTTAACAGTGCACAGTATCTCCTTGACATGAACTCTGTGCTTTCCTTACAAATATAATACATGTTTGTTCCTTAAAACTGGATGCTAGTAAGGAATGCAGGTGTCAAGTGCAGTAGTATACTAACAGCAGTATTTTTCATAACACAAAGTGAAAAATAGTTGTCATTTAAGTTAAATAAAATCCACCCACACTGCAGAGGACAGTGCTAGGAAAGATATAATCTATAAACTGCTTGACTCCGTAAAGTGATGTATAGTGTCACTGACATGTAGACTAGACTATTAGATCCTCCTGTTGTTATGTGACACCTGGCATGATGGAATATTCACTGACACAGCTTAAAATGTTTTTTTCTAGAGGCATTGGGCCTAGCAGTGCTCAATCTGAGACAAGTGTTCTTGAAGTTAGAACCAAGTTTCTAAATGTACTGTATGTACAGTTTTTTGCAGCAGCAAGTGAGCTCCAAGACTGAATGGCAAAGAAATTTTGTTACACAAATGAGCTACAGAATTAAAATATATGAAATTACATATAAAATTAAAAAGGGGGAATTTTGTTTTGCAAAATTAGGAGACAAAATGGCACAGTCATAAGCAGGAATTTTAATGCCTAAGACAAACACTCTCCCATTCTCATCGTAATGCCCATTCCTCTCTGCTTCCAGTCGGATTCCCAGTCCTCTTCCCTGCTCCCCCACCTACTACTATTAATATTTATCATTTGTATACTGCTATAAAGCATATGCAGTGTTGTATATATAGATATAAGAGACAGTCCCTGCTAATCAGACTTTACAATCTAATCAAGATGAACAACATCACAAAACTGGGGATTAAGTTATGGTAAAATATGCATAAGTGATGAACAGGAGAGCGAGGGGCATCAGGATCCAAAAACAGCCTCAAAGAGGTGGGTTTTTAGTCTTGATTTGAATAAGACTAGAGAAGGAGCCTTGATATACTGACTCAGATAGTTTGTCCCAGGCCTATGGAGCAGCAAGGTGGAATGAATGAAGTCTGAAGTTGGCAGTGGTAGAGAAGGGCACAGATACAGTAAAAGGGATCTGCCGGAAGAGTGGAGTTCCTGAAGAGTATTGTAGGGTGAAGCACTAAAACACCATGATTTATTCATGGAACATGCACGTAAATCTAGGTAATCCTTATAAAATTACCAAAATGAAATACAATTTGAATGAATTTTTTCATTTCCATCCAAAACAAAAGGAAATGAAAGAAAAAGTACAATTGTGTGTTCCCCCCCTGTTGTTTTGAATAATTAGACTGCCTTCTCCTTCTAAGCTGCTGAATAAAGTGCCATCTAAATGTTTTAGCAGTCTTCTCTGGGTTTATGAACAGCATCTCCAGATTTCCTCAAACCCTCCCTTCTTATCTCATCTGTAGGTCCACAGAGTCAGAGGCAATCTGCTGTTCCTCTTTCTACTGTGCTTCAAAATGGGGCTAGTCTTGAGCTGAAGCACACTGCTAGCAGCACAGGGGTGACTGGGGATCGCTCCCGCCTGCTGTGGACCTGCAGATGAAGTAGGATGCGGGAAAGGATGCTAGGGAGCTCAGAATATTGGAGGTGAGGACCATAATCCTAAACAGATGGGGTTCTTTAAAAATATAGGTGGAATAGGTTTGTTGTGGTGCATACTGTTATAAAACAGCATGTGTTAAATCAAAAATTTAAAAAAATAACGAATAAGCCTTCAAACAACTGGCAGGAAACAAAACCAAGTTTGTGGGCATGCACACTCCTACATGGCATTGGTAAGACTTACCCTAGACTATTATATATAGATCCAGAGGATATAGACTGGCTGAAGGTGACTCAGAAAAGAGCTGTCATAATGATGCAAGATCCATACCCAAAGCTATATGAAATGATTCTGAAGAAGAGGGAAGGAGGTTATGATAGAAACAGATACCAAAAAGCCAACATTTTTCAGAGAAAAGATGTTCTAGGAAGTATGAGGTTCCATGGAGATGGTCATAGGTGAAACATCAGAAAATATTTCTTAATTGAAATGCATAGAATGGCCTCCTTAGAAAACTGGGGTTAGAAATAGTAGGCAAGTTCAAGAGAGACTGGAATTTTATTTAGCTGTATTTATATCCTGCTTTTCACTGGGTCAAAGTGGTCAATTGGAGGATACATTTAACACAAGGGGATATGAGACACATACACTAATACTTACAGGGAACAAGGGCAATGGAGGGTTAAGTGGCTTGCCCAAGATCACAAGGAGTGCCTGCAGGACTAGAAATCCCAGTCTCTCCAGCCTGAGATTGCTGTCCCCAGGTGGGACTTGAACCCCTGGCCCTCTGGCCTGAAGTACCTTGTCCTAACCACTAGACCACTCCTCCCTGTAAGGACAAAATGCATGCAAAGACGTGAAGACAGAGCCTATGGCAGGAATGCACATGTGTTGACACACCTTCAGTTCATTAGTGTGCCTTAAAAAATGTCCATGCTAAATCAATTTAACACAAATCAGCCTATGAATGAATGCACGTCAGGTCGATTGGCGTGCATGAAAATGTTTTAAGGTGCGATAAAATTTTTATTAAAACGAATTTGTGAAACAAACTAAAAGTAAAAAATCTGAAAATCAGAACAAAAAGGCCAGACAGGCTGAAAATGAACCATGCATTTTGGTCCTTTTCACCTCTCTAGTCTATGGCAATGCACCAGGAACGAATCTGCTGTTATTTTCATTTGCTTGATTTGCTTATTTTGGCCATCCCGAAACTCCTCTGGGACAGGATTTGAGCACTCATGGTCTCATTGCTACTCCCTGAATTCACAAATGAACATGAAGTTAGAACTAAAGGATGCCACGTGACGATCAGAATGGAACCTGGTATCCCACCTGTGCCACCTGGAATGCCTCCTTCTTGTAGATGTGCCAGTATTCCTGATGGCTGGTGTGCAGATTGGATCAGTTGTATGAAGATGAAGCAAAAAAAAAAGTGGCATACCGGTGACACCCATGGCTTGACAATTGCACCCTAATTTATACACATGCATAGTATCAATTTTGTCTTGCTGCAATGTCATAGCATAGATGGGCTTACCGATTTCCAAGTTGTGCAAATGTGGAGTTCCAACAACCTGAGGTGGGACACATTTGCAGAAAGCTCGTATATATTTATTGGCAGTCAGGACGGTGTTCATAAATGTCCCGTGAGACTGAGTGAATCCCATCTGAGCTTTCTTTCAGGTATTTTCAGTCGATTTGTGTTTTGCTAGCCAGCTGCTTTCAGAGCTGACTGGAAGGTAAACACGATCACTCTAACACCAGAAAGGGGGCCAGGATGAATAAGGAAACAAACAACACAAATCCTTGCAGACAGTTCTTTCACGGTGACAAATTATAAGGGCAGAGGGCAGCTTTTATATGAAAAAGTGCATGCAGTCTTGCAATCATTTAAAAGACAAAGCAAAAGTCAGTGGTGCACGGCTTTAAAAAAGATTCTTGATTAGAATGTGTTTTATGTTGCCTCTCAGCTTTGGGTCAATAATGGTTGTAGTCGCCAGGTTGCCGAGTGTAAACGCGATAGAGAGTTTTTGCAGGATTTGCAGCTCTGACGATATGGCTCATTGGAAAGAGACCTGATTATCTTCTGAGGGTGCTGCTGGTGGCAGGGGGACACTTATTGAAAGCAAGAAGTCTAACAGTAGCAGAATCCTGCAGCACATGGACCTTTTTCTCTAGATGGCAGTATTTGCTTTATTGTCTGCTCTGTTGTCCAAAGTTTGCCTGTGTGAGAGCGGGCGATCATCTAAGAAAATTCCCAGTAATTAAATGTAGACGGTCATTCAGACTGGACTTTTTTCCTAGAAGTTTATACTAGGTGCTTCTTTCTTTCCTTCCACAATGTGACAGAGAGTCCAATACCATACATCGAGGAGATGTGGCAATGCTGCTTTCTTGAATTAATTCTTTTCACGAAGCTTTTCTAATAGGAGAGTCGTTCCATCCCCTTTATCATTTTCTTTGCTCTTTGTCAATTTTCTAATTCCACGATATTTTTTTGAGATGTGGTGACCAGAAATGCACACAATACTTAAGGTGTGGACGCACCACAGAGCGATACAAAGACATTTCAATATTCCTTGTTTTAATCTCTGTTCCTTTCCTAATAATTCCTAACATTCTATTTGCTATTTTGGCCACTGTCGCACACTGGGCAGAAGATTTCAATGTATCGTTCAAAACAACACCTTGATCTTTTCCTGGGTGCTGACTCCTAATGGGGAACCCTGCATCACGTAGCTGTATTTTGGGTTATTCTTCCCTACGTACAATACTTTGGACTTGTCCACTTTCAGTTTCATCTGCCATTTAGACGCCTAGTCTCCCAGTCTTTCAAGATCTTCTTACTATTTCTCACCTGTATGCTATTTTTGAATCATTTGGTGTTATCTGCAAATTTAATAACCTCATTCATTTTTCCCATTTCAAGATGATTTATAAATAAGTTAAAAAACACGGTTTCCAGTACAGATCCCTGGAATACTCAACTATTCACTTTCTTCCACTGAGAAAATTGGCTCTTTAGTCCTACTCTCTGTTTTTGATCTTTTAACCAATTCCCTTTCCACAATAGGACATTGTCTCCTATTCCATAGCTTTTGAATTTCCTTGGGAGTCTTTCATGAGGTACTTTGTCAACTGATTTCTGAAAATCCACATACATGTGAAGGCAAATTTTTGGTAATGCGTGGGGATCCGAATGGGGACATCAAGGTCGGGACATACAGAATTCCAGTGGTATTTCAGAAAAGGCTCTGCAAAACAATGAGCCTTTTCTAAAAAAAAAAAAAAAAATATATATATATATATATATATATATATATGTGCTTGTAGGAATTCCACTTTATTTGCCTACACATAGAGGCAGAGGAGGCATTTTACAGATCTGCTGTACATGTGGGAACAATCAGTGGAGGAATTTGGCAGCTTACAATTGTATCAACACTTAAACGTGTAAGTTTGTCTTTTGCAGCTTACGAGGGTAATTTTATAACCTGGTGCCTAGTTTTAGGCACACAGAATGTGCCTATCTTTGGGCTATTTTATAAAGGAAAGAAGGCTCCTACTTTTCTTTATAAAATAGAGGCATACAGTAAGAGGCAGATTCCACAAAATCCACATCCGGCCCACAGACACATTTAATTTGGAAATGCACATGATTCTATGCCAATTCTGCCTTGGGGTATATATGCACATTTATGGAATTGGCACACAGGTGTCTCTGTCATGGCACATCCAACATGCTGTTTGCCAGACCTGTGCACATATCCAGTGTGAGACATGGGCATGGGTGCAGGCATGGGCCATAGAGTGAAGTGGAGAAACCCATCCCTGCTAATATTATGGGATATGGGTTTATTTATTTACATTCTCTTATATACTGTGCTATTCTGCATCAGTGTGGTTTACATTGAACAAACTGAAATTACATTGAACAGGGCATTATAACTTGGAGATAACTATTTTACAGGGAACATGTGCTATGGAGGGTTAAGTGGCTTGCCCAAGACCACAAGGAGCACATGTGGGCCCAAGGTTGCTGTCCTCTAGTGGGATTTGAACCACTGACCTTCTGGCCAGAATTACCTTGCCCAAACCACTAGGCCACTCCTCCACTCCATGGTATCTTTTATGGGTTAACACTGAAATTGTTTTGGACATCCCCGTGCTCACTGTATTCTGGAAAGTTGCATGTTTCTGATCCTGCCCTTCTCTGCGATATACCCATGGATGCCTCCAACAGCCAGCTTCCTCGGTTAAAATGTGCATCTCCTAAACTGCTCTTCTCATTGACAGCATTGTGCAGATGCAAACTACATATAAATACAGATGATACATAAATACTGATGCAAACTAGACTATATATACTAGTCTGTTTCATTGCCAGAACACTGCAAAGTAATCTCAGTGTTCTGGGCATAAAAGATACCATAAGATCAAGTAGATATTAACATGTTTGTCATGACATACCTTGCATCAAAACATACATGGCAGTGTAACAATTCTTTAGTTATTCTTGCATTGGCCATCTCCAAATGAGGTCGCAACAAAGACTTATACAGAGGCATTATCACCTCCTTTTTTCTGCTAGCCATTCCTCTCCGTATGCACCCAAGCATCCTTCTAGCTTTTGCCGTCGCCTTTTCTACCTGTTTAGCTACTTTAAGGTCATCAGGCACAACCACGCCTAGGTCCTGCTCTTCTTTAGTGGACAAAAGTACTTCACCCCCTATACTATTTTGCTCCCTTGGATTGCTGCAGCCCAAATGCATGACCTTACATTTTTTAACATTAAATCCCAGCTGCCAAATTCTAGACCATTCTTCAAGCTTAGCTAGATCCCTCGTCATGTTATCTACCCCTTCCTGGGTGTCTACTCTATTGCAGATTTTGGTATCATCCGCAAAGAGGCAAACCTTACCTGAAACCCTTCTGCTATATCACTAACAAAGATGTTAAAAAGAATCGGATCAAGGACAGATCCCTGGGGCACACCACTGATAACATCCTTCTCCTCAGAGTGAGCTCCATTTACTTGTACTCTCTGTCGCTTCCCACACAACCAATTTCTAACCCAAGCAGTAACTTTAGGGTCCATCCCTAGGGTGCTCAGTTTGTTTATAAGTTGCCTGTGAGGAACAGTGTCAAAGGCTTTACTGAAATCTTAATACACCACATCTAGGGCTCTCCCTCGGTCCAACTCCCTGGTCACCCAGTCAAAGAAATCAATCAGATTTGTCTGACAAGACCTGCTTCTGGTGAATCCATGCTGCCTTGGATCCTGTAATCCGCTGGACTCCAGAAACCTCACTATTTTCTCTTTCAGCAGCGTTTCCAATAATTTACTCACCACCGAAGTTAAACTAACCGGCCTGTAATTTTCAACCACATCCTTACTTCCGCTTTTGTGTAAAGGCACCACATGAGCCTCTCTCCAGTCCTTTGGTACCACTCCCGACTCCAACGAGGCATTGAAAAGGTCAGTCAGTGGAGCTGCTAGAACATCCCCAAGTTCCCTCAGTATTATCGGGTGTATCCCATCCGGTCCCATCGCTTTGTCTACTTTAAGTTGAGATAGTTTCCTAGCAATGCTGCACATGTCTTCAATTAACTCTCTGTCCACCTCTTCCTCTTGTGAGGGAGGTCTGTATATCACACCAATGTAAATAGATTTTTCTTTCCCTCTTTCTAGTTTAACCCACAATGCCTCCCCTCTCCCTTTTAAGCTCTGTAATTCCAAAGCTTTAATAGTAGTTTTTACATATAGTGCCACTCCTCCTCCCCTACTTCCTACCCTGTCCTTTCTGAATAAAGTATAGCCAGGTATAGTTACATCCCAATCATGGTTTTCTGTGAACCATGTTTCTGTAACTGCTACTAAATCCAAGTCAGCCACTCCCACCAAAGCTTCAACATCAGGGATCTTATTTCCCATGCATTGTCTTGCTGAGTGACATTACTATGCTCTTCTAATGCGTATGGTTGTCTGGCTATGGCATCTGTTTCCCACATACTGGCATTTCTCACAGCAGCTCCCTACATGTGGCTACATCTGTCCCATACAATGTCCACTCTTTGTCCTGACTTAACACAAATCAGCCTATTATTCATTCTTCTAGTTCTGCTATCTATTATTCATTCTTCTAGTTCTGCTGTCTGTGGGGCAACCCTGCCTGCCTTCCCACAGTCTGCTTTCTGGCACTGTTCCCCTGGTCAGGTTTGTATGGGCATGGAAGGGGGGATCCCTGTGCCATCATACGAAGTAGCCAGCCTCCAGATATATCATTACTCTCGCAGTCTGCATAGATCCTGGACTAGATAAGGATGTAGGCCGCATGGCACAATATGGGGAATATTGGCACAACAACGGTCAGGTCTCCCTGTGCCTGGCACAGCTGCTGTATGGCTGCCCTGCCACAGTGGCACCTGGTGTCACAGTGATCATCTACCTCTTCATTCAGTGCTATATATTCTAACTCACTTTTCTTACTTTGTAGATTTCTAGCATTTGTATACAAACATTTCAAAGTATGTTTTTATAATTTTCTTAGCTGCTGACAAGGATAATTTGCAATTTTTCAGCTCTTTCTGCTCTTTACTTAAGGGCACCTGGACTACTTTTACTTTTTTTGAGCTCTCTCTATTGGGATTCCCACTTTTCAGGTTTGATAGTATCCTTTCAAGATACTTCATGCTGAAACATGCACTGTTGGTTTTCCTCAGGTTCTAGTAAAAATGTTGCTCTAGCTCCTTGTTAAATTTTAGTGCTGACAGCCTGGCTCCACACTAGTTAAGGTGGAGCCCATCTTTTTGGAATAGGTTCCCCTTTCCTCCGCTTCCTAGCAAATCGAAATCCCTCTTTCCTGCACTGTCCTTTCATCCACAAGTTGAGACTTCAGAGCTTCACCTGTCTCTTGGGTCCTGCACATGGAATGGGCAGCAATTATGAGAATGCTGCCCTGGAGGTTTTGGATTTCAACTTTCTACCTAAAGGTCAAAATTTGGCTTGCAGAGCCTTCATCCCACACTTTCCTATGTTATTGATACTTATATGTACCAAGACAGCCATCTTTCCCCCGAAGGTGACACATGTAGTTGGCCACCTTTGCACCAGGCAGGCAAGTTACCAAGTGACCCCCAGCTATCCATATGCTTTATGATTGAATCTCCAACTACAAAGGCCACTGTAGCCCTTCCCTCCTGGGCAAATGTCCCTAGAGACACATTCTCAGTATGAGAAGATAATGCATCTGCTGAAGGTCAGATCCTAGCTACAGGATCACTTCTTGCCACACCAAGTGCCTTTTAAATGGCTGGCACCACTGAATATAAGCATATGGTTAAACACTTGTGCTGTCATTTAACTTTATAAAGAACACAACCACTTTCAATATCAGACCTATTATGATCATTAGTTTTCGTTCTTGATACTACAGTAAGGACCTGGATCACTCAGGTTCTTTCTCATTCTGTGTCTGAGAAAAAAAGCCTTTGTGAATCAGGTACTAAATTACTCTAAAGCAGGGGCTCTCAACCAGTCCTGAAGACATGCCTACCAGTCAGATTTTCAGGATAACCAGAATGAATATGCATGATAGAGATTTGCATACCATAGAGGCAGTATATACAAATCTATCTCATGCATATTCATTTTGTGCAAATCAATCTCATGCATATTCATTTTGGTAATCCAGAAAATTTGACTGGCTAAGCGTGTCCTGAGGAGTGGGTGAGAACCATTGCTCTAAAGATATCTCATGTCTCACAAGCAGACAGCTCATCTATATACATAATAGCAGTAAAGAATTTTCTTCTACCTTAAACTTGGCTCTTCAACGAATTGGGAGCCAATTTAGGCTGTGGAGGATCAGAGTTATATATGTGTGCTGCTAACGAACAGTAAGTAGTTGTCTGGCAGTGTTTTTGACCAGATGGGATACAGTAGTAAGAGAAGATGAACTCCCTTCGTCCCCCCCCCCCCAAATTACATTATAATAGTTAATAGCAGTAAAAACAGAGATCTGCAAGACTGATCTGCAGTTATTTGGGGTA
The DNA here is from genome assembly GCA_033557465.1 of Ichthyophis bannanicus. Lineage (NCBI taxonomy): Eukaryota > Metazoa > Chordata > Amphibia > Gymnophiona > Ichthyophiidae > Ichthyophis > Ichthyophis bannanicus. Next base: position 1,197,802,583 of record CM066032.1, on the reverse strand, counting down.
TGGAATAGTTTCAGGTGATGAAGCAGCCTTAGCTGGAAGAATGCAGATTTAGCTTTAGCAGATTCATGGACACTCTAGAGTCTAAAATTATTCCAGAGTTTTTCATTTCAGTCCAGAACCTGAACAATTTCTAATACCAAATATGTAGTGTGTGATGTAGAGACCCCTACCGAACCCATGGAAATAGAGAGAAAGGAAGATTCCACCTTTAAAACTGACAGGCAGCTAGAGCACATGGCTCACTGTTTACATAGAAAAGGTAAACAGGGAAAGACAGGAGCTGAATTGACACGCCCAGACTCTGACGTAGTAACAAGCCCCGAGCTTAATCAAGCACACCTGTTCAGGGTGAGAGCAGAGCCAAGCCCAGGGGAACAGGATTATAAAACGTTGTCATTAGCTCCCAGGAAGAGGGCAGAGAGAGGAGCCACGAGGGAAGCAGAGAAGGAAGCAAAGCCAGGTGGAGAAGCAGCAGACAAAGGCTGGAGAAGAGGCCAGAGGGCAAGCTGGACGGGTAATTGCAGCTTGGACGGCAGTTGGAGCCGTGGCAGCAGAGAGAGTTGGAGTTGTGGCAGAAAAGCAGCTCAAGGAAGGAAAGACAGGAGGGAAGAGGGAACTCCTGTAAGGCAGGTTTGGAGAGGCTCAGAAACTCCAGGGAGTTGGAGACCCCTGATAGAAAAACTCCTTACCGGTCTGTGAGAAAAGACAGCAGACTTGAAGGAAGGAAGGCACGCCCTGTGTCCAGGAACTTGCTGGAACGGAGAGAGCAGGGAGCCCTGCAATCAGAAGGGAGCCTTCAGAGTTCACACAGGTGGGAGCCCAGCACAAAAACCTTCCCATATAACTGCCAAGAGTTAGAGGAGAGCCACAGAAGAAACTCCAGTGCAACAGGTATTTTAAACCCTTGCTGTATAGAGTTGTATAAAGGGAAAACACCTGGGTACAGAGAGGGAAGTTATTTTAAATCCCTTTGTAACCATCTGCAAACAAACACTGCCAGCCCTGATATAGAAGATATGCAGATAGACTCTAATGTTGAGGACATAGCAGATATGCGAATGGATTGCACGCTGTGTTTGGCTGATCACATTGAGTCACTGTGTTGAAACCTGGAAGTAAGAGTGCTGAGTTAACAGCAAAGAAAAAGGAGGTATTTTTCTTTGTTCCAAGAAGCTGTTTATTTTCAGTTTGTACTACGAGCACTGTATGGTTTTGGGAACCAGAGAGTGAAGAAGCACTTACATTAATTATTGTATATAATCCTCATGCTAAACTCCTGGACACTGTTCTTATTTGTTCTGCACCGAAGTTCTGTTTGTGAGGGGAATAAATCCTTGTCATTTTGCCTTAAACACTCGGACTACAACTGCTTCTTTATCAGGGAGTTAAAAAGGGACTACAAATCCCAAGAGGCCTTGCAAGCGCCCTAGCAATAGTCTCACTTTCTTCATAGAGAAATTATCATGGCAGACCAACCCTCTGCGCCCTAGGCGGAAGGCTGGCCACGTGGTGACAAGTGGCGTAGTTTTTAGGATTTCATGTGGAATATAAGGACATTCAACTGTGAAACACACCAGGATATACGCTGGAGGATTTACCACAAGAGCACCGAGGAGAAAAAAAAATTCTGCTAAGCTGTGGGCTGAAGAGCAGTGGGAGATACTGCTGGCAATATTGGCCAGAAGGACAGAGGAACAGCAGAAGGACTCCTTTCTCAAAGTTTGAGTCTACACCGTGCTCAGGTAACGGGTATTTGGGCACGGGTGTGTAGGATTCGTGGGAGGAAGGAGAGCTCTTGTTCAGCAGATAACCTAGACAGGTTTAAGGAGAAGTTGTTGTCCCGCACTTGGTGGGCTTTTTCTTTCTTTTCTCTCCTCTCTACAGAAAAGTCCTGAAAATGGAGCCCGAAGAGGTTTTACGCTGGATGGCCAACCAGTTTGAAAAACAAAGGGAGATGGCCGAGCGCATCCAGGAATGAGTTGCTGCAGTCATGCAGGCACAGCAAAAACCCATCGTGGACTTGTTAGAAGCTTTTCCGGCTGGTAAAAAGGCGACGGAACCAGCAGGACTCTTACCTACTTTTGTGGTAGGACCACAAGACTGTGGAGCTTTAACTTGTGGACAGTTAACGGTAGATGATGATATCGATGACTTCATTGATGCTTTTGAGAGAATTGCATTTACAGTGAAGTGGCTGCCCAGAGCAATGGGCGGTAAGGCTCGCTACATCCCTAACGGGAGAGGCCTTAGCGGCCTATAAAGCCATGCCCGCTGCTCTTGTGACTAACTACGAAGAGCTTAAGAAAGCAATCAGGAATAGGTTGGGATTAACACCCATGGTATATAGAAGAAAGTTAAGGGATACTAGGCTAAGGCCTAATGAAGCGCCCAAAGCTTTGTTCCACAGGATAAGGAGCTTAGCGTAGAAATGGCTCGCTCCTGAGGGCAAGACCCTCGAGTCTGTCATAGACACTATTATCTTGGAACAGTTCATGGAGGCGGTTCCTCAGGAAATATCCTTTTTGATCTTGCAAATTTGCCAGACCACCACAGAGGCAGCCCTCTATACCGAACATTATCTGGAGGCAGAGTTGGCTGGTAAGCCAAGAGGAGGCGCTCTGCGTACACCTGGGTCGGCCAACTTTGGAAAATCAGAGAAGGAACGAGGAACCAGTGTAAAAGGTGTAACCACTGGTTTGCCAATGCCAGAATGGAAATGGGAAAAAAGTAAATATTATAAATGTGGGAAAGCAGGTCATTTACAGAGAAACTGTGTAATGCGAACAGCACTGATAACAGCCAAGGAAAAACAAGTACAAGAAGGTTTTCTGTTAAAGGTGGAAGTTAATGGTGTTTTGGCCAGTGCGTTGCTCGACTCGGGTGCTGACCAGAGCATGGTCTCAAAGAAGCTCTGGCAGGCCATAGAAACCCGCATCGGGTCAGTACCAAGCCGACCAGAAGGCAAGGTTAAAATTCGCTGCGTGCATGGTGCGTCCTCCTTCTATCCATTATATAAGCTCTCAGTGAAGGGATTAGGAACCTGTGATAAGGAAGCTTATCATAGTTCAGGAAGAAATAATACAAGAGGTGAATTGGCTCTGAATAAGCAACCTGTGCTGGCTGGTAAAAGCACTAAAACAGAATGTTTACCTAAAAGACTACCAGACCCAGAATGCACTGGTTTACAGAAAGCCTCTTGGAGAGCTGAAGTAGGGAAACGTGTGCCTAATCAGAGAAGCAATGATGTAATCCCTAATCACACATCTCCTAGGGCAGGGCTTAATTCAGAACACCTGCAGTGTGCTAGGGTGGAGCGGCCATCTAGGCACTTTAAAGCTAGAAGAAATTCATCTGACAGACAGCAAGGAGAGCAAGGAGAGCAAAGACAGCAAGGACAGCAACGGGAGCTGGAGAAGGAGAGACTGATCGTGAACAGAAGGAAGAACAGCAAGACGTCCAGAAGGTCTAAGAAAGGAGCCCAAGGCAGTACGTATGCTGGGAGAGATTCCTGGGGCAAGCATTCTTCATTGGACTGGAAGAAGCCAGAGGCTTGGAGATATACAGCCAGCAACCCTCAGACAGCACCTGTAAGGGAGACGACTGCATCTACAGAAAGAAGGAGCTCTAATACCTATTTAAGGAGGTATGGGAAAAGAGACCTGAAGTCCAGCGATTCTGATTGGAGAGCTGGGCACAGAGGTTTTGCTACCTACTGGCCAAAATACCCAGAGAGGAAACCTAATGACAACGTGATCTCAGGTATGAACTCTGATCTGTTCCCTAGCTTTGCACAAGGAAGACAGCAGGGAAACAGTTTCTATCCTGGTAGAGATCAGTTAGAGAAATCCTCTGGGCCAGTGTTTGAAAGTGATCCTATGATATTTCAAGAGCAAGGGGAAATATCAAATGAGGAAGTTGAATGTATGGATTGTTCTCTTTCTAAGCTGCTGTTCTAAAGTAATCCTCAGTTAAGGATCAAACACCAAAAGGAACTGTACTGATTTTTAGCTTCCCAGAAAGGTTTCTTTGAGAGAAAGCTTTGGGGAAAGTTGGAGCCACGTGGAGAGTGGACCAGCAATGGTTTGCAGCTGGTTAAGCACCTGTGATTAGAGCAAGGCACAAGTGCACGTGGGACTTTGGAAAAAGCTTCTTCTCTGTGTGAAAGGAAGAAAGCTGTTTTTTTTGATAAAGAGAATTTTCCTTTTGGGTTTATTTTTCATTCCATCACTGCTAAGAAAGTTTATTAGCAGGGGCTAGAAGAAAGACCTTTTCTGTTCCATCAAGGTCTTTACTAAGTTGTTGCATAAGTAATTCAGTTGCCTTATTTGTTTTGTTTCCTGAATAAAACTCCTGGAGAAAATTATCCTGTTGATGTTACCAAGCATATCTGTGCGAGGGAATAACACCCCATAAATAAAATCTGTTTTCTGCTTTACACTCGAGCAACTACAATTCTTTATTCTTGTTAAACGGCTAGTTTTATGTGATTGAACTACAACACCCACAATCCTTTGCAAGTCAAGTAAAGTCATGTCCTTGCCAAGATTGTGGAACTTTCACAACAAGCACCCCCGTTTACAAACCCAAAAAGAGATCCTAGTGGCCGTAGTCCCGAAGCTTCCCCATGATATTGTGCTGGGTAGAGACTGGCCCCAGTTTAGTAGGGGGATGGAGAAGGGTCTACACACCAAGACAGGCATGATCTCTACAAGGACCCAGGCAGGAACCTCAGAAATGAGAGTTGAACCCCCTGTAGAGAGCGATAAACTCCCTGAAGAGAGGGATGAACCCCCAGAGGATGAGGGTGGACAGGTAGAAGAGGCACTGGAGGAGCTTCCTATACATGAGGACCTGATTAACGCCCCTTCCAAGAGGACTAGGAAAGGGACAGAACAGTCAAGTGATCCGAGGGTAGAAGCCCTGACACAACCGTTCCCAGTCCCCTATTTGGAAAGCCCTGAAAGACAGCTTTGCGGTCAAAAGACCACATAGTGGTTATACCACCAGTTAAACAAAAATTTGTTCTGAAATTCTGCAAAGTATCTGCTGAGGCGCAGAGCCCGCAGAGAGCCTCGACCGCAGCTGCTGGCTATGATTTATTCAGTGCTGAAGAGGCCGTAATTCCGAAGCAGGGGAAGGCCTTGATTGACACCGGCCTGAAAATGCAAAAGCCCATGGGCTGTTACAGCCGAATAGCGCCACGCTCAGGTTTAGCCTCCAAATACTTTATTGATGTAGGCGCAAGTGTTATAGACCCTGACTACAGGGGGTAGTTAAAGTGCTACTTTTTAATTTTGGGAGCGAAAATTTTAGAGTGAAGAGGGGTGATAGAGTGGCTCAACTTATCTGTGAACGCGTCGGATTCCCCTCCTTGGAAGAGGCACCTTTGCTGGCCCCTACGAGTTGGGGAGCAGGGGGATTCGGGTCCACTGGGCAAAGCGAAGTAAAGGGCCTGACCGCAACTTCCGAAGAAAGAGTGGAGGAAGACCTAGGTCCGCAGCTGGTGGACTGTAAAGGGAACCCGGAGCCCAGACTAGGCGCAGAGCTTTCCCTGCAGCAAAGGCAGGAGTTAGCTAGAGTGCTAGCCAAATTCACAGATGTCTTGACACCAGTACCGGGAGAGACTAATTTGGTGGCACACGAGATTATCACCCCACCAGGGAAGGTGATAAGGCAACGTCCTTATAGACTACCTGAGGCCAGAAAGAAGGAGGTCGTGACCCAGGACCGAGAGATGCTTAGTATGGGCATTATAGAGGAGTCAAAAAGTCATTGGTGCGGCCCTGTCATCCTCGTACCAAAGCCAGATGGGACCCTTCGTTTTTGTATTGACTTCAGGCAGGTGAACAACATCTCCCAGTTTGACGCTTACCCCATACCTCGTATTGAGGAGTTGCTAGACCGGCTGGGCCAGGCACGGTATCTGACCACGCTTGATATGACAAAAGGCTATTGGCAGATACCGCTGACCCACGAGTCAAGGGCAAAAACTGCCTTTAGTACGCCCATAGGGTTATTCCAATTCCGAAGGATGCCTTTCGGCTTACATGGAGCGGCGGCAACATGCCAGAGGCTAGTCGACCATGTTTTGCGGCCCCACCAGGAGTACGCGGTAGCGTACATGGATGATATTATTATACATAGCACCAGCTGGGCCCAACATCTGCCCAGGATAGAAGCCGTCCTCAGAGCCATGCGGCGGGCAGGGTTAACGTTGAATCCGGGGAAGTGCCAATTTGGAGGTGAAGAAGTAAAGTACCTCGGCCATATGGTGGGGAAAGGTATGGTCAAGCCTCTGCTAAGTAAGATAGACAGCGTGAAGAACTTCCCCTGACCAAAGAACAAGAAGCAACTTAGAAGTTTCTTGGGCCTCATAGGCTATTATAGACGATTCATCCCGCACTTTGCTGAGGAGAGCGCATTTTTACAGATATGCTACGGAAAAACACTCCGAATAATTTAAAATGGACCCCGGAGGCTGAGAGGGTTTTCGTATTATTGAAGGGGAAGCTCTGTAAGGCCCCGGTGCTACGCGGAGTAGACTTTGGACTACCCTTCGTGATCCAAACGGACGCGTTAGAGATCGGATTGGGGGCGATCTTGTCACAGGAGTTTGAGGGTACTGAGCACCCTGTTATGTACCTCAGCCGAAAGCTGTCCAAAGCGGAGTGTAACTACTCTACAATAGAGAAGGAGTGCTTGGCCATTAAATGGGCAGTAGAGGCCCTGAGGTTTTACCTCACAGGACGCAAGTTTCTATTAATCACGGACCACGCACCCCTAAAGTGGTTAAGCCACATGAAAAACCACAACGCTCGTCTGACTCGGTGGCATCTAGCATTACAAGCCTTCAATTTTTTAGTACAGCACAGGGCCGGAAGGCTACATCTTAACGCCGATGCGTTGTCACGGATTACGAGCTGTGCGAGCGGGTCTTCGCCAGCCCGTAATAGCTTAAGGGGGGGGATATGTGATGTAGAGACCCCTACCAAACCCATGGAAATAGAGAGAAAGGAAGATTCCACCTTTAAAACTGACAGGCAGCTAGAGCACATGGCTCACTGTTTATATAGAAAAGGTAAACAGGGAAAGACAGGAGCTGAATTGACACGCCCAGACTCTGACGTAGTAACAAGCCCCGAGCTTAATCAAGCACACCTGTTCAGGGTGAGAGCAGAGCCAAGCCCAGGGGAACAGGATTATAAAACGTTGTCATTAGCTCCCAGGAAGAGGGCAGAGAGAGGAGCCACGAGGGAAGCAGAGAAGGAAGCAGAGAAGGAAGCAAAGCCAGGTGGAGAAGCAGCAGACAAAGGCTGGAGAAGAGGTCAGAGGGCAAGCTGGACAGGTAATTGCAGCTTGGACGGCAGTTGGAGCCGTGGCAGCAGAGAGAGTTGGAGTTGTGGCAGAAAAGCAGCTCAAGGAAGGAAAGACAGGAGGGAAGAGGGAACTCCTGTAAGGCAGGTTTGGAGAGGCTCAGAAACTCCAGGGAGTTGGAGACCTGATAGAAAAACTCCTTACCGGTCTGCGAGAAAAGACAGCAGACTTGAAGGAAGGAAGGCACGCCCTGTGTCCAGGAACTTGCTGGAACGGAGAGAGCAGGGAGCCCTGCAATCAGAAGGGAGCCTTCAGAGTTCACACAGGTGGGAGCCCAGCACAAAAACCTTCCCATATAACTGCCAAGAGTTAGAGGAGAGCCACAGAAGAAACTCCAGTGCAACAGGTATTTTAAACCCTTGCTGTATAGAGTTGTATAAAGGGAAAACACCTGGGTACAGAGATGGAAGTTATTTTAAATCCCTTAGTAACCGTCTGCAAACAAACACTGCCAGCCCTGATATAGAAGATATGCAGATAGACTCTTATGTTGAGGACATAGCAGATATGCGAATGGATTACACGCTGTGTTTGGCTGACCACATTGAGTCACTGTGTTGAAACCTGGAAGTAAGAGTGCTGAGTTAACAGCAAAGAAAAAGGAGGTATTTTTCTTTGTTCCAAGAAGCTGTTTATTTTCAGTTTGTACTACGAGCACTGTATGGTTTTGGGAACCAGAGAGTGAAGAAGCACTTACATTAATTATTGTATATAATCCTCATGCTAAACTCCTGGACACTGTTCTTATTTGTTCTGCACCGAAGTTCTGTTTGTGAGGGGAATAAATCCTTGTCATTTTGCCTTAAACACTCGGACTACAACTGCTTCTTTATCAGGGAGTTAAAAAGGGACTTCAAATCCTAAGAGGCCTTGCAAGAGCCCTAGCAGTAGTCTCACTTTCTGCATAGAGAAATTATCATGGCAGACCAACCCTCTGCGCCCTAGGCGGAGGGCTGGCCATGTGGTGACAAGTGGCATATCAGTTTTCAGGCTTCAACTTTAATTGATACAGCGCCTATCAAAGCAGGGCATCTAGGAAGTGTATATGTCTAAGGGGTATGTTTACTAAACCGTCTTAATGTTATCGGCGTTAGTTTCAGTCTTACTGTGACAAATGCCATATAAGGTAGTGGGCGTTCCGGTCTTAAGGTAGCATTTCGGTTTATCGCATGATAAAGTCCATTATCGCGTGATAGAGGGAGCTGTGGCATGTTAATGCGCGTTAGCCTTAATTATGTGTGCTGACCTGCAATCACAGCAACAGAGGTGAAGCACACTGGTTAATACATTGACTGCTGATACAGTGGTCATGAGTTTGACCCCCTAGTGGGCTCAGTTAAAAGACTGTCTGAGGCAATCCCTTTTCCTGCCTGTAACAGTCAGACACATCCCAACAATTTGCACTGCCAGCCAAAAAAGCCTCACCCCAGTGCCGCAACTTAATGCACCTTTTAGGGCGCACCATAAGGCACATCATAAAGCACCACATCATCCAAGGCAGGTCATAATGTGCCCCAGAGGGCGGCAGGAAAGGTTGGCACCCTCCAAGGCAGCATATAAGGCACCCCATAAGCTGGACAAACCTAAGGTGCCGTGAAAGATGCCCCAGGGATGCCAAGGTGACACAGGAGATGGTGCCCAGGGGCACAAAGGTGCCCCAAAGTCACAAGCATGAAATGTATGGCTCAAACACAGATGTAACCATAACACTGAACAGAGCACCAAGGAAAAGCAATGAACAAGTGATGGAAGGAAGTAGATGATGGAACTCATGGACCAGCCAAATCTGCATGCAGCCCATGTGGCAGCAGGTAAAGTGGACAAACATATTGGGGGCAGCTGTACAGGGTGATGGTAATGTACAGTGCAACAATGACAGTGTGTGGCAGAGGATGGGGATACGTGTCCACCAGAGGAGGTAGAGGTGGCAAGATAAGTGCAAAGATAGGAGGACAGAGGAGAGCAGTGCCATGCAGAGCAGACACAGGAGAGGCAAGCATGAAGAGCTGCAATGCAGGAAAGTGTGCCAGTGCAGGACATGGGCAGGACGCCACACAGCTGGTACACACACATAGACGGACAGAAAGATGGATGGCAACAGTGATGAGAGTATAATGTGGCGGCAGCACAGATCTGCACAGATATGACTGTTACACGAATGAAAAGTAGTTGTGTAGGACAGCCATAAAAAAAGGGAAACAGAGAGGAATGGAACCCATGACCTCTGCTACTGAAATCATTGCATTAACCATTGTGCTACATCACTATGGGAGCTATCATGCGAATGGATGGCTACAGAAAGAGTGCATGTCACCATAAAACTGTCTGCTGTGGCTACCACGATAGGATAGAACCAACAGTACCCATAGTGCAATTCACATGCAGAACAGCAGTCTACATCTGCTCACCAGATGGGGTATGCACCTCTACAGCATGTCAGCTTGGTAGGGGGGAATGACCATGCATGTTACTGGCAGAGAGTACCCACAGGCCATGCCAATGTGAGTGTTCTGTGCCCACCCCGAGGATGAGGTGGAGTGGCCAGCACCAGGTCCGCAGTACCCAGGTCTCCATCAGTGCCAGTGTGTAACAGGTATTTGTTGCAGACACCTTTAGGAGGTCTCTGTGTCCATTTGTAATTGCCAGTCATGTCTGACCCTTGTAGACCATGATGCATACAACATAGTGCATATCCACTGTGCTTGCTATGATGACCTATTTAGGGAGCAGGGGTGTGTCAGGGCTCACATGGCAACAATGTACTTAGCAAACCACCCTCTGTGGGTCAGGGTGGGGGACATGATAGGCCCCCAACAGACCCACACTCTCACCCTTTGGAAGGGGGGGCAGTGGAGGTACATGAGGACAGGCTGTGGGACCAGCAACCCCAGTCCTGTTGGCAAACGGACAGCTGCTGCAGATCTGCACTAGGGACAGGGCCACGGGCAGATAGATAGTGGGCCCAGTCAGCTCAGCTGCCCCCCACTACGATGTGACATTCACCAGCATAGGGCAGTCAGTGTGCACCTGCTTCACCCTGCAAGGTGGTTCAGCCATACAAATGCGAACTGCAGACAGTCTGCTAGCTAGTAGATAGTGCATGTTGCTGGAGGAACTGTGTGCACCCAAAACTGGGATGTCAGCGCACACAACACACAGATACATCAGTGATTAGGCCCCAAAAAAGAAAACCCATAAATATCACTTGCGAGAAATACTGTATAGCACTATGTGGGAACCTAGCCATGCCGTGGTCACTGCTCAGTCAGGGTGAGAGCGAACTCCCAGCATGACATGCTGTGGCCACCATGGTCGGGCACTACAATGTCCCAGCCATTGCCCTATACCCTGTGCAGATGCATCCTGCCCATGCCACCCTGTCCGGGCCATACCCACAGTACCTTACTCCTCATTATGCATATCGGCAGGCTAACACTGGAAACAGTGCAAGGAATGTGGGCTCAGTAAGGTGTAGGCAGCCACAACACACTGGATAGACAGACACACACTCCCACACCTATGCCAGCATTGTGCAAATATAGAGGTTTGTGGCAGCCCTGGCCACCACACCAGTCCTGGGCACAGTGCGGGCATTGCTGTGGTACTCAATATTGTTAGGGCCACTCCCCAGGGTGGTAAACACTGTCAGAATCAATAACTGAAACACACTCCACAGATATCAGAAAGGTTGCTATGATCAATCTCTATCAACAAATTGTGTTTAACTTAGGATTTGTTAGCTGACATTAATCATAGCAACCTTTTGATATATGTGGAATGTGTTCCCATGTTTAGGGCGGCATTGCTAAGGTATGCAGGTGCCAGTATTGGGAGATGCTGCTATGCGCAGGGCCCAACAGCCTGACTCTCCATGAGGCTTTGGATAGTGGAGCCTGTGGGTGTTTATGCCCCTGCTGGCCACTGCTCTAGGGCAGAGGTTCCCAACACCGGTCCTGGTGGGCCAAACACTGTTCAGGTTTTCATGCTGTCCCTAATGAATATGCATGAGATACATTTGCATAGAATGTGGGCGGCGCATACAAATGCAGAACAGGCATATTTATTAGGGACAGCATGAAACCTGAATGGTGTTTGGCCCTCCAGGACTGCAGTTGGGAAACTCTGCTCTAGGGATTGCACATGTTTATGGTGTCTGTGCTCTGTAGGGTAAAATATAGGCGTTTCAGGCATGTTTATTTTATCTGCAATAAAGGTACCTTCTTTATTACCACTGGGTTAAATATGGGGACTGGGTTGGCAGGAGCCACAGCTGGGACTTGAACTTGTGACCTTCTGCGCCTGAACACACTGGCTGCACCACACTGTTGCCACAGGGACAGATTATTCCCTGGGGATACCATGACTGTTCGTCAGACAGACCTTGTCTGTTGCAGTGCACGGCACCCACCTAAACGGGGCTTGGCCATGGTCTGCTGTGGTCAGATGCCACTGCCCCCTCCACCACCAGCACCCCTCTGCCACCCAGCTGCCTATGGTGTGGGTTCTCGGGTAGGGGTACCTACATGGACATGTGCGCTTCCCCCCGGCACCGCCTGCCAGTGTTATGTGCCCTTGGGGGTACCTGCTGGGTAATATCCCCTATGACACTGTGGGACACACCTGCCCAATCTAAATGACAGAAAACCTGTTCAGCACTATTTCAATGTGGGATCATTCACTTTGTAGGGGGATGGAGCATAGACCCTTCCAAATATGATATCTTAATTTTTACGCTTTGTCAGTAGTGTTGCTTTATGTTTATCATTAATATCACTATTGGCCAGCTTGGTTATTGGGATTTTAAATGTGGTTCTGGTCATTTTATATGTTTATTTGCCTTTTTGGTTACTACACATGTATCACAACTATCACTTTTCTAGGTTTTCCTGCCTTTGCTGCACATTGCTGACTTAAATGGTTTCTCTTTCCTGCAAATATGCCTAACGCAAGGATTTCACAGCATTAGTGTGCCTGGAGCCTCTCCCCTCCCACTCCCCGCCCATTGACCCCTTCTCTCCGCCCTCTTGGAAGCCTTACTCCACCTTCAGACCCGGATTTCACAGCGTTAGTGTGCCTTACCACCGCTGCTACGTTAAGACGGTTTAGTAAACATACCCCTAAATTTTTTTAGCAATAAATTAAATAAGGAAAGAATTAAGTAAAATAACATAGTAGATCAAAGAAAGTATTCCAAAATGAAATAAAAGAAACAATACAATAACAAATTGAAGATAAAATGCAATACTATTTAACATATTGGCTCCTCAGTTAGTGCATCCTCCCATATGTAGGATGGGAGTGCCAGGCTAGTGCCTGAGTTGTCATCAGGTGACTGATAGTAGTGATACAGGAGGAGAGGGTAGAGATCAATGGATCCCAAAATATTTTGAATGGGAAGAGCAAGATAGATATTAAATAGTACTGTGGGAAGTGAAGAGCCGTGGGGCACTACGGATCACAATGACAGTCAAGTTCAGTTTTCATTCCAGATTCTACTACTACTACTACTACTACTTATCATTTGTATAGCACTACAAGGAATATGTAGCTTTGTATAGAGACATATAAGAGACAGTCCCTTCTCATAAGAGCTTATAGTCTTCCAAATTTTCAAGGTCCTCTTGCAAAGATGAATTTGAAAAATTGCAAGAGGACCTTGAAAAATCAGAAGACTGGATGTCCAAATGTCAGATGAAATTTAATGTGGACAAGTGCAAAGTTATGTACCTAGGAAAGAACAGCCCAAACTATGGTTACACAATGCAAGGTACCACCTTAGAAATCTCCACCCAGGAAAAAGATTTAGGCGTTATCATGGATAATTCATTGAAACCCTCCTCCTAGTGTGCGGCGGCAGCCAAGAAAGCAAATAGAATGCTAGGAATTATAAGGAAAGGAATGGAGAATAAAACAAAGGATATTATAATAAGGATATTTATAATGCTTCTGTATCGTTCTATGGTGCGACCGCACCTTGAATATTGTGTGCAGTTCTGGTCGCCATATCTTAAAAAGGACATTGCTGAATTAAAAAAGGTACAAAGAAGAGTGAGAAAAATGGTAAAGGGAATGAAAGGATACTCCTATGAGGAGAAGCTTAAAAGATTGGGGTTCTTCAACTTGGAAAAGCCCCCGCTGAGGGGGAATATGATAGAGGTCTATAAATTAATGAATGGAGAAGAACGGGTAAAAATAGATTGGTTGTTTAAGCCATCAAAAAGTAGAAAGACTAGAGGATATGCAATGAAACTACAATGCAACCCATTTAAGACTAATTAGAGAAAATATTTTTTTACTCAATGCATAATCAAACTCTGGAATTCGTTACTAGAGGATGCAGTAAAAGCTGTTAGTGTAGCTGGGTTTAAAAAAGGTTTGGACACATTCCTGGAGGAAAAGTCCATAAACCATTATTAAAGAAGACCCGAGAAATTCACTGCTTGCCCAGGGACAAGCATTGCAAACCTGTGTACCTCCTTGAGAATCTGCCAGATACTTGTAACTTGGATTGGCCACTGTTGTAAAGAGGATACTGGGCTTGATGGACCTTGGTCTGCACCAGTAAGGCATTTCTTATGTTCTTAACAGTCAAGACAGACAACACAACAACTGGGAATTCGGAAATATCTATGGGATGATAAGGAAACACATAGGAGGTGAATGGGAGATTAATTTGTTGGATGTGACCATGTAAGAGAGATATGAACCAGATAATAATTGACTTCCCCACCCCTAAGCTTCTTAACTGTCTGAAAAGGGTAACATGACAGATGATATCTAAGGTTGCAGAGATGTCCAAAGTAACCAAACTCAAATTCATTACTGGAGGATATAGTAAAAGCTGTTAGTGTAGTTGGGTTTGGACAAGTTCCTGGAGGAAAAGTTCATAAATTAAAAAGAACCAGGGAAAAACACTGCTTGCCTTGGGCTAAGCAACATGGAATATGAGTACCTTTTGGGGAACTTGTCACCTAGATTGGCCAGTGTTGGAAACAGGATACTGGGCTAGATCTGACCCAGTATGGCATATCTTATGAAAATCATTTTTTTAAAGTATTTAGATCATGCCTTTCCAGGAGATGATCAAGGTAAGTTCCATTCAGGTACAGTTTGAATTTCCCTGATCCCAGAGGGCTCACACTCTAAGTTTGTACCTGAGGCAATTGAGGGATAAGTGTCTTGTCCAAGGCCACAAGGAGTGCTGATAAGATTTGAACCCTGGTTTTTCTGGCTCTAAGCTGCTGCCCTAACCACTAGGTCACTCCTCTAACTCCTCCATGCTGAGACAGAAATCTTCAAGGGTAGAGGTAAGAAGAGTTTCTGTACCATGATCATTAATCATATTCAAAGGGCTTTACCACTGAGAGGTCCCTCAGAAAATCTTGAATTTGGATTAGAACAGCACACTTAGGGGTATATTTACTAAGCCAGGTTAACGGTTAAAGCTTGCGGTTTGTAACTAGATCCCATTGAATAACACGGGACTTAGGGGTATGTTTACTAAATGGCGCTAATGTAACAGCTGTGATGTTATCGCGCGATACGTGATGTTATCGTGCGATAATGGCACATTACTGTGAGAGAACGTCACGTATTGCGCGATAACGTCTCTGGCGGCATTAAGGTGCGCAGAGGGTGGAGTAAGGCTCCCCAGAGGGCAGAGTAAGGCTCCCCAGGGGCGGAGATAAGGGGTCAATGGGCGGAGAGTGGGCGGGGAGGGGCCCCATGCACACTAATGCCGTGAAATGAAGGTCTGAAAAATAGCGCCAGTGAAAACCTCGCGCTAGAGGCACATTTGCAGGGGAGAGAGACCATTTCAGTCAGCAATGTGCAGCAAAGGCAGGGAAACCAAGAAAAGGGATAGTAGTGATACATGTGCAGCAACATCGTAGTGCCCAAGTAAGAGAGGGCACTACGGTGAGGCTACAGGGGGCTGCAGGCGGGACATGCAGTGTGGCAGCTGGGGGCACAGGGTGGGCTAGGCAGATGCCTAGGTGACACATAGGAATATAGAAGCGGAAAACCAGCAAGACAGCAACTGACCAAGAGCAAACATGGTCACGAGAGTATGTCCCACAGTGTCCTAGGGGACAGTACCCTGCAAGTACCCCAAAGGGCACATAACATCAGCAGGCAGTGCCGGGGGGGAAGCATGGATGTCTATGCAGGCACCCCTACCCCATATCGTGCACCATAGGCAGCCGCCTACCGGTACACTGGATGGCCTGGGATTGCGCACCACCAGCACCACCGGCAGAAGGGCATGTCAGCATGGTGGCGGAGGGGTGCTGGTGGCGGAGTGGGCAGTGGCATCTGCCCACAGCAGACCACGGCCAAGCCCCGTTTAGATGGGTGCCGTGCACGGCAACAGACAAGGTCTGTTTGACGAACAGTCATGGTATCCCCAGCGAATGATCTACCCCTGTGGCAACAGTTTGGTGCAGTACCCACAGAAAGTGTGTTCAGGGGCAGAAAATCACAGGTTCAAGTCCCAGCTGTGGCTCCTGCAAACCATGTCCATATATTTTACCTAGTACTAAACCATGGAAATAAAGACGGAACCTTTATTGCAGATAAAATAAACAGGTGTTAGTTCCCTCCCTATCCCCCCCCGACTCCCACCCACCCCTAGTGAGCAGTCTTGCTTTATAGGGCACCTCCCCATTTAACAAAGCACAGAGACTTGGACCAGCACATTTTGAATATAATTAAAGAGATTTAACTGCATTTTCTCTGAAAGGACAGCTGGGAAACTGGCTGGTGCTTGGTAGATCTCTCTATTTTGCTTTAACAGATACTTAAGCTCCACGAACAGAACAGTGGCTGGGAAAAATCATATCGCTAAAGCTGTTGCCCCCGTTACAGTTTCTGCCTCAGTCCAGACAGAGGTCCTAATGCCAGTTGAAGGACCGGTTCCATGTGCAGGGTGCCTGCATGCTGAAGCTCTGAAGAAACAAGTGGAGGAACTCAGAGAGGAGGTGGCGAGGCTGAGGAGCATTCAGGACAGTGAGAAGTACATTGATGAGATGCTTCTTGCAGCAACTGAGCTCTCAAGCAGAGAAGAAGATGGGTGCCAACATAATGTCAATGGTTGGACACAAGTCACCAGGGCCTGCAAAATCACCAATCCAACTTCTCCAGCCCTTGAATTGAAGAACCATTATGCGCCCTGGAAGTGGAGGAGGTGAAAGCATCCCTGGAAAGGGAAAAACCAGAGCTCAAGTACCCCAAAGTTGCAGAATCAGTGACCACAAGGAAAAGAAGGGTAGTGGTGGTTGGAAACTCTCTTCTGAGTGGTACTGAGGCGTCCATCTGCTGACCAGACTTGATGTCCAGAGAGGTATGCTGTCTGCCTGGTGCCAAAATCCAAGATGTTACAGAGAGTTTGCCGAGACTCATCAAGCCCACTGACTATTACCCTATGATGCTAATCCATGTTGGAACAAATGATACTGATACCTCGGAACGTATCAAAAGTGACTTCATGTCTTTGGGACAGAGGGTGAAGCAGTTAGGTGCACAGGTGGTTTTCTCTTCAATCCTTCCTGTTGAGGGTAAAGGCCAAGGCAGAGAGACTCACATCCTGGAGATGAATGCATGGCTGCATGGATGGTGTCATCGAGAGAGTTTTGGTTTCCTAGACCATGAGATGCTGTTCCAAGGGTTGCAGAGCAGGGATGGCATCCATCTGTCCAAGAAAGGTCAACGCGTCTTCAGTAGTAGATTGGCTAATCTACTGAAGAGGGCTTTAAACTAGATTCGTTGGGGATGGGTGAAGAAAGCCCCCAGGTAGGTGAAAGCCCCCAGGTAGGTGATACATTAAATACCTTTATGGAAATGGGTAACAGGGCTAACATATGGAAAGCAGTGTGTATAAATGCCCGTAGAATGGGAAATAAGATCCCTGATGTTGAAGCTTTGGTGGGAGTGGCTGACTTGGATTTAGTGGCAGTTAAAGAAACATGGTTCACAGAAAACCATGATTGGGATGTAACTATACCTGGCTATACTATATTCAGAAAGGACAGGGTAGGAAGAAGGGGAGGAGGAGTGCCACTATATGTAAAAACTACAGTTAAAACTTTGGAATTACAGAGCTTAAAAGGGAGAGAGGAGGCATTGTGGGTTAAACTAGAAAGAGGGAAAGAGAAGTCTATTTGCATTGGTGTGATATACAGACCTCCCTCACAAGAGGAAGAGATGGACAGAAAGTTAATTGAAGACATACGCAGCATTGCTAGGAAAGGGGAAGTGCTACTGATAGGAGATTTCAATATGCCAGATGTTGATTGGCACATTCCTGCTGCAGTATCATCTAGAAGTAAGGAGATCCTGGATTCTCTTCAGGGAGAACTATTCAGGCAATTGGTAACAGACCCCACACGTGAAGGGGCATACTGGACTTGGTGCTTACCAATGGTGAAAGTGTTTCTAATGTTGTAGTGGGAGATCATTTTGCATCCAGTGATCACCAGATGGTGTGGTTCAGTATTAGGACTAGAACTGTTAGAATCCATTCAAAGGTGAGGATCTTAGACTTTAGGAAGACTAACTTTGCCAAGATGGGCCAATACCTCAGGGAGTCGTTAGTGGGGGATGTAGAAAAACAGTGGGCAAAACTGAAAGGGGATATTTTAAGGGCAACCAACCTTTTTGTTAAAATGGTAAATAAAGGTAAAAGGAAAAGGAGACTGCTATGGTTTTCAAAAGAAGTAGCTGAAAAAGTGAAGAAAAAGAGGGAGGCTTTCATGAAATACAAGAGATCACAGAGAGAGGAAGACAGGCACCTGTATTTGGAAAACCTTAGAGAAGCTAGCAAAGTAGTCAGGAAGGCAAAGATTCAAAAGGAGGAGGAAATAGCCAATGCAATTAAATGGGGGGATAAGACATTTTTCAGATATATTAGTGAGAAGAGGAAGGGCAAAAGTGGTATTGTCAGACTCAAGGGTGCAGGGGAGGAATATGTAGAAGCTGATAAGGATAAGGCGGAATTGCTTAACAAATATTTCTGTTCTGCGTTCACAGATGAAGAACCAGGAGCAGGACCTCAGAAAACACCCACAAACAGGAACAGAAGGGAGGGACATCTTGAATAATTTTCAGAAGACTGTGTTCGTGAGAAACTAGCTCAACTTAAAGTAGACAAAGCGATGGGAGCGGATGGGATACACCCTAGAATACTGAGGGAACTTGGGGACGTTCTAGCAGCTGCACTGACTGACCTTTTCAATGCCTCGTTGGAGTCGGGAGTGGTGCCAAAGGACTGGAGAGAGGCTCATGTGGTGCCTTTACACAAAAGCGAAAGTAAGGATGTGGTTGAAAACTACAGGCTGCTTAGTTTAACTTCGGTGGTGAGTAAATTATTGGAAACGCTGCTGAAAGAGGAAATAGTGAGGTTTCTGGAGTCCAGCGGATTACAGGATCCGAGGCAGCATGGATTCACCAGAGGCAGGTCTTGTCAGACAAATCTGATTGATTTCTTTGACTGGGTGACCAGGGAGTTGGACCGAGGGAGAGTCTTGGATGTGATGTATTTATATTTCAGTAAAGCCTTTGACACTGTTCCTCACAGGCGACTTATAAAGAAACTGAGCACCCTAGGGATGGACCCTAAAGTTACTGCTTGGATTAGAAATTGGTTGGGTGGGAGGCGACAAAGAGTACAAGTAACGAGCTCACTCTGAGGAGAAGGATGTTACCAGTGGTGTACCCCAGGGATCTGTCCTTGATCCGATTCTTTTTAACATCTTTGTTATTGATATAGCAGAAGGGCTGTCGGGTAAGGTTTGCCTCTTTGCGGATGATACCAAAATCTGCAATAGAGTAGACACCCAGGAAGGTGTAGATAACATGAGGAGGGATCTAGCTAAGCTTGAAGAATGATCTAGAATTTGGTAGCTTGGATTTAATGTTAAAAAATGTAAGGTCATACATTTGGGCTGCAGCAATCCAATGGAGCAATATAGTATAGAGGGTGAAGTACTTTTGTCCACTAAAGAAGAGCGGGACCTAGGCGTGGTTGTGTCTGATGATCTTAAAGTAGCTAAACAGGTAGAAAAGGTGACTACAAAAGCTAGAAGGATGCTTGGTGCATACAGAGAGGAATGACTAGCAGAAAAAAGGAGGTGATAATGCCTCTGTATAAGTCTTTGGTCCGACCTCATTTGGAGTATAGTGTGCAATTCTGGAGACCGTACCTTCAAAAGGATGTGAACAGGATGTAGTCGGTGCAGAGCGTGGCTACTAAAATGATGAGTGGTCTTCATTATAAAGCATATGAGGACAGACTGAAGGATCTTAATATGCACACCTTAGAGGAAAGGCGGGATAGAGATGATATGATTGAGATGTTTAAATACCTCCGTGGCATAAATGTTCAGGGAGAGAGCCTCTTTCAATTGAAAGCAAGTTCTGCTACACGGGGACATGGGATGAGGGTGAAGGGAGTTAGATTCAGGAGTGATATGCGGAAATATTTCTTTACGGAAAGAGTAGTGGATCTGTGGAGGTGGTAGAGATAAGGACAGTAACTGAATTCAAAAAAGCATGGGACAAACACAGAGGATCTCTAAAGGTAAAAAGGGGACTGTTGTAGTTGTTGATATGGAAGAACAGACTAGATAGGCCATGTGGTCTTTTTCTGTCGTCATATTTCTATGTTTCTATGAGCGACCTTGAAAATGAATATTATTAATTAGGTTGTTGTTTTTGATGACCTCTATGCTTCGCAGTGATTCCATTTTTATTGGGCAACCCTGTATGTGTGTACACCTGCTGACATCGTTCTTGATCTGCATGTGCTGTTTTGTGTTTCCTGTATTAGCGGATATGTATTTTGGTGGTGGACAGTTCATGGCTGATGTGTTTCACGTTCCCATCCTTCACCACCTACATTACACATCTGTGACAACGGGCTTTGACAACGGGATTTGCCGCATCCGGCGGCATGGGGTTCTCCAGGTTATCATGCACACATCTACTTTGTTGGAACATATGTTCACTGTGGTTGCTATGGTTGTTTGGTACAGCAGTTACTGACTTGCATTGTCCCACCATAGGTTGTGTATTTGATTTGCACACATTCCTTTTCATGACTTTGCTTTTCCTTTCTTGTGTTCTGCTTAGCTCACCATACACTGGCTCCAGCACCATCGCCTATCTGCACACACGTCTTCTCTTCACTCTGCATTGTCCCCTTCGTGCAGCCTATCCGACGCATGGTGGACATTACATATTGTCCCCTTCCTCAGGCTTTCTGTGTGGCCAGTTGGCTCAGAGGTTTGGTATTGTGGTGCATTAGTTGTGTTTTTGCTCTTCTGTATACTGGTTCGATGCCATTGTCCGGATGGCCGAGGAGCTCCGCAGGCTGTGTGAAGGTGTCCTGGGCAGCGCAGCTCCCCAGCCATCCGGACATGATGGGCACCAGGGAGTGTGAGCCGTATGGGTGTGTGGTGTGCACAGGACAAAGTATGTTCACAGACTGTATATGTGACAGCTATAATGCCTTTAAACATATGCCAATAAATATGTTTCGCAAAACCTACTGCATCTGAGCATGTGTATGGTGCAACACCTCATACGCATCGCTGCACACACATGTAGGGGACAATCCTTACTCATCATAGCATACAATCTAGTTTCCGAAAAGACAGTGCATGTGCAGGCTGGGGTAGAACAAAGAGGTGGGGGAGGGAGATCATGGGAGTTCGGTTCCACAGGCAGCAGCGAGTAGGTGATCTTTCAGCCTGGATTTGCTGATGGTTTGAATAAGTGCATGGCGCAAACAAACTGGACACTGGTCCTCCTGCTCTGTACAATGAATTGTTAACTGTAAACCACACTGATTTTAAATAGAGCGGTATATAAGAGATATAGGTAAATAACTAAATAAACATAAATAAACATAATTAATGATCCAGGCGTACGGTCCAGCTAGGTGAGGGGAGCGATGTCTGGAGTTGACAGTGGAGCAGTGGGGACATCTATCTCTGTACTGTGAACCACATTGTAGCCTTTGTGGGCACCTGTTTGCATTCTGCCTGTTGGGGTTGTTTGGGATAGTGGTCACATATGTTGTTTGGAAATCCATAATCTCCAGGAACAAGCAGGAATGAGTCTTCACATATGGGAGACGTCGCCGACGGAGCCCGCACGGGAATGCTCCCCAGCATCCAATCAGAAAGCCTTTGGGAGCATCCCCCGCGCCTGCGCGGTGGCTTCCCGCCCTTCCTACTGCCTCTCCCCAGTTTTTCGTTTTCCGCAGAGCAGGCAGGACGTCCCTCCTGCCACCGCAGAACTTTTCACCTTTTTTCTTGTTTCTGTAGTCGCGGCTTTTCCCGCCGACAGCGGCACCTCTGTGCCCCTTTTCTTTTTCTTTTCTCACTTATTTTTCATCGCCTAGCGGGACCTTTTTTCCCTCTGGGCGCCGAGGCCTACCGGGCTTACAGCATGGAGCCCCAGAAGTGCCCTCACTGCGGGGACTTAGTTTTCCACATGGACTCCAATGCCTGGTGCCTCTCTTGTTTGGGGCCTGACCCTTTCCCCCCAGGTCCTCCGGGCTACAGTGTCGGGAGAAGACCTTCCCTTTTTCGGGTATCCCTCGATGACGTTTTCACGCCCAAGGTGCGGTCATCGGGTTTTTCTTCTCTCCAGAATCAGGTAACCACGCAACAGTCTGTTAAGACTAGCCAAGTCTTGAGGGGCGAGTCTCATGCGCGGCATGGCGACGGCTCCGGCCAACCCCTCAAGTCCCCCTTGGCTACTATACCCCGGCGGGAGTCCTCGGGCTCCAAAGCATCTACAGGGTTTTGGGATGTTCCTGGGGTTCGCTCCTCACAGAACATTCCCGAGCCGTGCTCGAGGGAGGTACCCGCTTCGAGCGGTGCCGATTCCCCGGCATCGGCGCCGGTGTCGAGTGTTCCACTCCGCCAGGGATCGTCAGCTGGTGTCCTCGGCGCCTCCGGGGCCGATCGACTCGACCGAGTCTGACCTCCCTATATCCAAGCCATGCTCAAGGGAGGTACCCGCTTCGAGCGGTGCAGACCCCCCGGCATCGGTGTCGGTGTCGAGCGTTCCGCTCCTCACAGAGGATCGTCCGAGGCCGATCGAATCGGTCCAGTCTGGCGTTCCTTCATCCCTGCCATGCGTGGGGGTGGTATCCGCTACGGGCGGTGCCGACTCCTCGACGTCGGCATCGGTGTCGAGCGTTCCGCTCCTCATCGGGGGCTGTCAGCCGCGGTCTCCGGGGCCGACCGACTCCTGCCGGTATGGCGTTCCTACGGGGATGGTATCCGCTTCCGGCGGTGCCGACCCGTCGGCGTCGGTGTCGAGTGACTCACTCCCCACCGGGGATCACCTGCCGCTGCCCTCTGAAGCTCTAGGGCCGACCGACTCGACACAGTCTGGCGGCCCTACATTCAGGCCATGCGCGGAAGTGGTACCCGCTTCGGGCGCGTCGGCGTCGATGGTTCCACTCTTTGCCGGGGATGGTCATCTGACCTCGCTCCCTTCGGGGCTGGTCGCATCGACCCACGCTGGGTTGCCTGTATCCCAGCCCTGCGCAAGGGTGGTACCGGGTTTGTGCGGCACCACTCCGCCGGAGACAGCAGGGGCGTCGAGCGCCAGGGACCGCCGTCGGCCTTCCCTGGGAGCCTCGGGGTATGTCAATCAGCCCCAGACGGGCGACCCCCCGGCATCGTCGTGGCCATCGAGGGCCCCGCCCTTTCCGAGAAAGGGGGCCCCGGGGTCTTCGATCGCTTCTATCCAGCCTGGATCCGCGCCGTCCCGCAACGGTACCCCGGCGTCGGCGCGGGAGTTTTGCACTTCCCTCCCCGCAGGGGCTCATCGTCGGGCGACCTGGGTACCCTCGGGGACGGGTCATATGCCCCGGAAGGATTTCCCTCCGGGTCAGGCGGGCTCAAGAGGGGGCCCGGCATCTGGCAGTGCCCGCCGCCCGACATCGGCGCCGGCGTCAGATGACCCCCTCTCCACCGAGCTTCGTCCTCGGGGGCCCTTGATGCTCGTGACGCCGATCGACGTGGTTCCGATCCGCTCCCCGGGATCAGCACCGCCGGCGCGGCTGCCCCCGCCGGGGCCCTCTAGAAGGGAGTCGATCTCATCGCTCGGTTCGATGCCCAGCCTGGAATCGGTACCCAGCCTCGAAGACTTGGCCACGACACGTCTCGGGATCGGCCCCTGTCCCCTCCCGCGACGCAGAGCGGAGATCGTGGGCCACTGCCCTCCGGCTGCCACGGAACCGCTTCAGTTGCCGGGGGGCAGCGCCGCCCCCGGGTTCGGGGCCGAGGCCGATTCCGGTGGCTCTGTCTGTGCCATCGACCCCTTCGATGCCTAACTTGGAATCAATTCCAGGAGCCGATGACGCCATGTTGACTACCCCGGTCCGGGGCTGTTGGTCCCCTCCTCTGCCCAGCGGGCATCAGCCTGAGAGGCTTCTCGGTGCCCTGGCGGCCTCTCCCGCCAAAGCCTCCCACGGCATAGCCCCTCCGGGAGAGCCGTCTTTTCAGAATTTCCTCCTTGACATGGCGGACTTGCTGGCCATACTTATCCCGGACCTAACTCCAGGCCCTGCGGAACGGGCCGCCGTGATGCTTCCTCTGCATCCCTCCCTGCAGGATCTCCTGCTGGGGGCTTGGCGGTCGCCTTTGAGGGTTCCGGCACCGTCGACTGCGATGCATGCTCTGTATCGGGTGCCCCCCTCCCCGGGTTTTCGGCAGCACCAGCTTCCACATCGTTCCATTGTGGTGGAATCGGCGCTGAGGAAGGCCGGAAGCAAGGAAAAGCATTCTTCTCGCCCTCCAGGCCACGCCTCGAAGACGCTAGATACCCTAGGACGTCAAACCTTCCAAACGTCTATGCTGGCGTCCAGGATTATTTCATATATTTTTTATATGAGTCTGTCGCTCCGGGAGGTCACCGAGAGATTATCTCTGTTGTCTCCCTTCTTGTCTGCAACCAAGGCCTTTGAATATTCCTTGCTTCTTTATCACTGCAGGAATATCTCTGGGTTCCTTTCTCGTGCTTCTCTAGACTCCTTCCTGTCGGTCAGCAGATGCTCTGCTGTTGCCATTAGAGCACGTCGTACAGCATGGTTGCAGGCGTCCGAGTTGTGTAGACGGGCACAGCATAACCTGGGTAATTCTCCCTGTGACGGAGATCACCTCTTCAATAGCGAAGCCTTACGTCAGGTCGCGCAGTGCTTCGCTAACCTTTCCAGTGTTAGAAGCCATCCTAGGGCCCGGCTTCCCCCCGGCGGTGGTGCGCGCCTCACCAGGCCCTCCTTCCCTAGGAAGAGGAAATGTCACCCCTCCGCCCACCCGCCAGGTGCGCCCAAGCAAGGGACCCCTCACCCTGGGTTGAAGTTCCCGGGCCCGTGCCAGAACTCTCATACCAAGCAGTTTTAGGCTCCGGTGGGCGGCTGCCTGCAATTTACTTTCTTACCAGAAGTTTACAATTGAGCTCTACTCTGGGGCTCGTTCAGTAGGGCAAATGGTTCGGGGGCTTATCCAGGGGTTCAGGTATTCTCCTTCCGTTGGTAGAGGGAGACCACCTCTACTCCATGATAGCTCTGGCCCACGGTCAACTGGCTTACCCTTAGGTACGTCCCCTACCCTTCTCGGCCAGTATTCCCCTGCTGATTGCTTCCGTACCGGAATTTTCCTTCCAGCCGCTATAGTCCCCCAATGCTTACCAAGGACTATGCCCTCATGTCCCCCGATTAGTGCGGGGGGCAAGTTTCTGCATGCAGGTCCTGGGGACACCTATAGGGCCTCAAGCCCCCTGGTGTGTTCTTCCGGACTGATGCTATCCTCTGTCCTTCACGCTACCGTGCTGTTCGTTCGCCGATCTGCCCTTGTTCCACCGGAATAGATCCCTCTCCCGGACGGATCTTGATGCCACCTCCCCAGGTGGACGTTCTGTGGATCACTGGCAGGTCCGCCTTACCAGTGTTATGCTCATGGAGGTAGGTTCCTCGGCGTACCTGCGTTAGTGCCGGGGTGGGGCGTTCTCCATGCCCAATGGCCTAGATATGCCAGATATCACCTGCTCGATAGGCGCATTTTGGGGGATGCCCACAGTGCCTGTGTTCTGCCGCCTATTTTTTTCCCAATGGCCGGTACTCACGCCCCCCCCTCCGGGGTCCGGCCAGTCCGCCTGCCTATTCCTTAGATCGGCCCTTGGACTGGTTGTACTCTACTGCTGTGAAGTCAACAGCTTCTATTTTCAGTTATGCCCTCCTCCTGGAGGTTCCGACCCTTGTCTCCCTATCTCTTCACTAGGGCAGGCTGTGTACTCCTTCTGCTCCGGGGTACACCCCTACTCTTCTCCGGAATAGGCTATCCAGATCGGCCAGTCTTCTACTGTTAGTCCTCTGAGTTATGGACTCTGCTCCTAAGGGAGTGCTCAGCTTTGCATAAAGCTTCCTTGAAGACCTGCCGTCCTTCTCCTGACCCAGCTGACTCCTGGATCTCCTGGCCTTCCGGATTTGGAACTTCCTCCTCGCTGCGGTGAAGTTCCCTTGAAGACCTCGCTACTGCGTCTACAGTACCTCCATCACAGTCCTACTTCCTACAACTCAGTAGGTAAGCTCTACATGGTACTAAGTCATTAATTCATTAAAAACTTAATGATGCTTCCATGCATTCTAATGACTACTCTCCCTGTAGTCTTTGGGTTTTGCTGTTCCTCTCTTCTCAACTCCTACCCTCCATCCCTCGGGGGATGCCGGGGATTCAGGTTGGGCAAATGCCATCCCGTCCTGGGCCGGGCTTACGGGATCTCCCCTGGGCATCCTCAGCTAGGGAGTCCCCATATGTGAAGACTCATTCCTGCTTGTTCCTGGAGATAGCACAGTTACTTACCTGTAGCAGGTGATCTCCGGAACAGCAGGAATTAGTCTTCACAACCCGCCCACCTCCCCTAGGAGTTGTATCTCTTTCTCTCTATTCCTTCCTCTCCTCTCCTTCTGGCTCAGCTATGAAACTCAACTGGGGAGAGGCAGTAGGAAGGGCGGGAAGCCACCGCGCAGGCGCGGGGGATGCTCCCAAAGGCTTTCTGATTGGATGCTGGGGAGCATTCCCGTGCGGGCTCCGTCGGCGACGTCTCCCATATGTGAAGACTAATTCCTGCTGTTCCGGAGATCACCTGTTACAGGTAAGTAACTGTGCTGATTGCCAGGTTGATTCCCACATGTTCCTTTCCTTTTTCTTTCCTGTGTTCTGCTAACCTGCCCATCCAATTGCTGCGGCCTCGTCATATCTCCACACACCCTTCCATCTCTTCACTGTACACCACAGGGTGCCCTCTATGCAGCCTATCTGTCGGATATTGTCTGTTACATATGGCTCTTTCTTTGTACTGTCCATGTGGGCGGTGCACATGGGGGGATTGGCATTGCTGTTGTTGAGCTGGTCTGGTGCATGTCTGTTTGCAGGTTCACTTCTCACATGCTCCATTTCCATTCTGTTCCCCATTTTGCCCTGCTCCACAGAGCATCCCCTGCCGCACTTTGGGTTTAGGGTGTTTGTTCCTTTGCATGCTGTCTCCACTGCATAACATGTCATTGTGTGTGTGCATGTGTTTATATGTGGCTCTCATCACAATCACAAACTGTGATATGAGCTGTACACACTGGTTCTGCATGTGCATTGCATCATGGTTACTGTTGGGGGTTGCCCTATCCTGGCAGACAGCAGGCTTCTCATGTGGTGCCCTGCAGTGTTCCTGTATGCAGCTTTGCACGTTGGTGGTTTAGCCTACAGGTTTGTGCATTGAAATTTGTGCTACTGGTCATGGGTTTGATTCCTCTCTATTCTCTTTTAATTTTATGCCTGTCGTACACAACTACGTTTCATTCCTGTGACAGTTATATCTGTGCAGATCTGTGCTATTGCCACATTATACCCTCATCACAGTTGCCAACCAACCTTCTGTCTGTCTGTATGTGTTTGCCAGCTGTGTGGCGTCCTGCCCTAATGTGCAGGCTGCTACCCCATGACCTGCACTGTGACCCTTTTCTGCATTGCGGCTCATCATGCTTGCCTCTCCCGTGTCTGCTCTGCAAGGTACTGCTGCTCCTCTGTCCTCCTGTCATTGCACTTATCCGGCCACCTCTACCTCCACTGGTGGACACGTATTCACATCTTCTGCCACACACTGTCATTGTTGCACTTTACAGTACCATCACCCTGTGCATCGGTACAGCTGCCTCCATTATATTTGTCCACTTTACCACCTGCCACATGGCCCTCACACAGATTTGGCAGGTCCTTCACTTCTGACATTTACTTCCTTACATCACTTGTTAATTGGCTTTCCTTGATGCTCTGTGTAGTGTTAGAGTTACATCTGTGTTTGGCACATACATTTCATACTTGTGACCTTGGTCCACCTTACTGCCCTTAGCCAACATTTCTTGGGTCACCTTAACATCCTTGGGCCATCTTTAGTATCACCTTCGGTTCGGCCAGCTTATGGGGCATGTTATATGCTGACTTGGGGGGGTGCCACCCTTTTGTGCCACCCTCTGGGGCACATTATGACCCACCTTGGATGACGTGGTACTCTATGCTGTGCCTTATGGTGTGCCCTAAAAGGTGCATTATGTTACGGAACTGGGGTGAGGTTTTTTTTGGCTGAAAGTACAGGTTGTTGAGATGTGTCTGACCGTTACAAGCAGGAAAATTATTTGCCTCTGATATTTGCCCACTGAGGGATTGAACTCATGACTGCTGTATTAGTATTCATTGTATTAACCAGTGTGCTACACCTCTATTTCTCTGATCTTGTGCCTCGGCGTGAAATTAAGGTTAACACGTGATAACGTGCCACTGCGCTCTCTGTAGCATGATGACGGCAAGGCACTCTCTATCCCGTGATGAGCTGCCATTGCTACCTTACCGCAGAAACGCCCACTACCTTATATGGCGTTCCTCACGTTATCGCTGCAACTAGCACAGGTAACATTAAGACGGTTTAGTAAATATAGCCCTTAGTCATTACTAGTAAAGATCTGGGGTCTACAAATTAGACAAACATTCCAGGTACTTATGATTAGGAAGACTATTTCATAGTATGGTAATGAGTATGACAGGTACTTCCTGAATATTACTATCATCTCTCTGCCTTGACTTGTATTAAAATTTGAAGCCTTTTGTGCAAAGTTGATTCATAATTACGGTATCAGAGTCAACAAGCCAGACTTCAGTGATACATAGGTTATCCAATGAAGTCAGTAATCAGGTCAGGAACAGCTCACTGAACCACACCAGAGGAAGAAATGCCAGCATAAACTGCAGAAAGAATAAGCAGTTTAGAAATTCTAGCTGCTTTTTCCCATGGATCACACAGAATATGAGTGAGATGAAGAAGATAAAGAACTTGGGGGACTAAGGGGGTCATTTTAAAAGCCTTGTCTAAAACCATGTTGGCTGTCTCCCATTAGGCCATGACTGTCTACATACTGAGTAATTTTAATTCTTTATGATGGTTTCTACCATTTTTCCCGGTACTGACATGAGGCTCACCGGTCTGTAGTTTCCCAGATCACCCCTCGAACCCATTTTAAAAATTGGTGTTACATTGGCGATCCTCCAATCTTCAGGTATTAGAGATGATTTTAATGATAGTTCACAGATTACTAATAGCAGGTCTGCAATCTCATATTTCAGTTCTTTCAACACCCTTGGATGTATACCATCCGGCCCAGGTGATTTGCTACTCTTCAGTTTATCTAATAGTTGTAATACATCTTCCCGATGTATCGATATTTCCTTCAATTCTTCCGCACCTTTAAATACCACTTCAGTCATAGGTAACATCCCTACATCTTCCTCAGTAAAGACCGAAGCAAAGAATTCATTCAGTCTCTCCGCATTCGCCTTGTCGCCTCTTAGTGCCCCTTTAACTCCTCTACCATCTAATGGACCAACTGACTCTTTCACAGGTTTTTTGCTACGAATGTACTTGAAAAAATCTTTATTTAGCATTTTTTCTTCCACAGCAAGCTTCTTCTCAAATTCTCCCTTTGCCTGCTTTATCAATGCCTTGCATTTGATTTGCCAGTGCTTGTGCTGTTTCCAGGTTTCATCGTTTGGCTCTTTTTTCCATTTCTTGAAAGATGCTTTTTTGGCAACAACAGCCTCTATGACCTCACCTTTAAACCATGCTGGCAGTTTTTTGGACTTCCTTCCACTTTTCTTAAAGCGTGGAATACAGCTGGTCTGGGCTGCCAAGATAGTATTTTTCAACAACACCCAAGCTTGATGTAAGTCTTTAACCTTTGCAACTGCTCCTTTTAGTTTTTTCTTAACTATTTTCCTCATTTTATCATAGTCTCCCTTTTGAAAGTTAAAAGGTAGTACTGTGGATTTCCGTACTATCCCTCCTCCACTAATTAAATCAAAGGCGATCATGCTATGATCACTATTGCCAAGTGGCCCGAACACCCTTATCTCTTGCACTAGATCTGGTGTTCCACTAAGGACTAGGTCTAATATGGCTTCCCCTCTGGTCGGTTCATGAACCAGCTGCTCCAAGAAGCAGTCATTTATGTCATCTAGGAACTTTGTCTCCCATGCATTCCCCCTGTTCTGAGTAAAATATATAGACAACATATTTCAGGGCTGACATTAGGTGGGGAGCAACCAGAGCAAATTCCCTGCACCCCCAGGCCAGATGGATCCCAAGTCTGCCTGAAGCTGAAGAAGTCCCAGCCTGCTAATGGGCTTTGGGACCTCCTTCCAATTTTCTGCCTTGGTCTGCTCCCAAATTTTTATCCTTGGCTGGGTCCTAACCATGTTTAAAACCAGTCCTGGATATAGTACATTCCACAAACTGATGTATTCCAGTAACTAAATAGGAAATAAAATTATTTGTTCCTACCTTTGTTGTCTGGACATTTGATTTTGCCAATTATGTTGGTCCCAGGCTCTGGTTCCTGCTTTCTTTTTTCTTAACTCTCTTTCCAGTGTCTTCTGTCCATTTGCCATTTCTTCTCTCTCCTGTTTTACTTTCCTCTCTACATCCATCTCTCACATTGATCTCTTCCTCTCTGTTTCTTCCATTTATTTTTTTGCTTCCCTATTCAGATTTCAGCTCTCCTTCTTGCCATTCAGAACTTTTTCTACTGCACCTACCTACTGCTTTCTATCTCTTTCCTTACCCCAGCCCCCCCATTTCCTCTCCCTCTTTTTCCTTCCCAAGCCTCTTATTACCCAATTTTTCACTAACTCCCCTTCTCTTTACTCCCCCCATGTACAACATTACCCCTTTTTCCCCTCTCCCTCCAATGTCTTTCTAATCCCCCATCGCCAGCATCTCCTCTGTCTCCCTTGTTCCTCCACGTCTAGCATTTCCCCTGTCTGAATTCTTAAGGGCATGTTTACTAAACTGTGGTAACATTACAGACCACACGTTATGTAACGTTAACGCTCGTTAGGTAACGTTAATGCACGGTAGGTAACGTTAACACGCGGTAGGTAACATTAATGCGCGTTACTGTAAACACCGCAGAGGGTGGAGAGAGAGCGGGGGGAAGGGGGTCAATGGGAGGAGAGTGGGCGGGGAGTGGGCAGGGAGAGGCTTCCTGCACACTAACGCGCTGAACTGAAGGGCTGAATCCTACCGTGAATGAAAGCTGCCGTTAGATGCACATTTGCAGGAGAGAGAAACCATTTCAGTGTCGGCAATGTACAGCATAGACAAGGAGCCCAAGAAACATGATAGTAGTGCTCCATTTCCAGCACCAGCATAGTGCCCAAGTATGAAAGGCCACTATGGTGATGGTGAAAGTGGGGCATAGGGGCTGCAGGCAGGACATGTAGCGGGGGCAGCAGGGGCATGTGGTGGACTAGGCGGGTGCCTAGGTGGCACATAGAAACATAGAAACTGGAAATCAGCATGACAGCAGCTGACAAAGGCCAAACACAATCCACCTACATCTACCTGGTCCACCCGAGATAACAGTTGCCAGGGCACTGACCTGACATCCCCCCAGCCAACCCTCCCCCAAGTGGAAGGAACAGACTATTGGTAGGCGGTGATGGGGGGGGGGGGATGTGAGGATGCTCATGTATACCCCCTGCCTCAGACCCCGCTCCCTAGGTGACCAACTACCCACACAGTGGATAGCCTGGGACTGTGCACTACCAGCACCGACAGCATATGGCCATGTCAGCATGACAGGGTGGGGGGGGGGGGAATGGGCCCGGATTGGAGGGGGCAGTGGCACCTGCCTGCAGTGGACCTAGACCATACCCTGTACCAGTATGTGGTGTGCAGTGCAACATAAAAGGTCTGGCTGAGGAAAAGTACAGGTAGCCACAGGGAATGCTGTGCTTCTGTGGCAACAGTGTGGTGCAGGACACACAGCCAGTGTGTCCCAGAGCAGAGGATCACAGGTTCAGGTCCCAGCTGTTGATCCTGCAGAGCATGTCCCTATATTTTACCCTACAATGCAGATACAACATCAACATTTGCAATCCCCAAAGCAGCGGCCAACAGGGGTACAAACACCCTCTCACACAGGCTCCACTATCCAAAGCTCTATGGAGAGTCAGGCTGTTGGCCCCAGCACGGAGCTGCAGTTATCACCAGAGCACTATTTCTACCTCCTGCGCAGTTTGGCAATGTCGGCACTGTGATCAGGACCAGTGTGGCGAGCAGGGTTGCCAACCACCCCTATCTTTGCACAATGCTGCAATAGAAGTGTGTGTGTGTGTATGTCTATCCATTGTTTTGTGGCTGCCTACACCTCACTGGGCCCACAATGTCCCACTGTTACGAGCGTTAGCCTGCAAATATGCATAATGAGGAGCAAGGTATTGTGGGTATGTCCGGGACAGGGTGGACTGGGCAGGATGCATCTGCAGAGGGTGTAGGGCAATGGCTGGGACATTGTAGTGCCCAACCACTACCTGCATGGGCAAGGTGGCCATAGCACATCTTGCTGTTAGGTCACTCTCACACTGACCAAACAGTGACCATAGCATGGCTATGTTCCCACATAGTGCTACATAGCATCTGTCTTAGGTAATATATGTGTGCTCCTTTTTATGGAGGGCCACTCACTGGGGCATCTGCTGTGTGCCTGTGCCATGCAACCTAGGTCTGGGTGTGTATAGTTCCACTGTGAGCATGCAAGCTAGACTGGCTAGTGGAGTGTCCACGGCTAGTTTGTGCATGGCTGGAGCACCTGGCATGGTGCAGCAGTTGCAGTCTGACTGTGCCTGCTGCTGGTGAATGTCAGACCATGGTTGGGGGCTGTGGAGGCTCCTAGTGCTACTGGTGGTCTAGCAACCGGGCCAGATCTAGTCTGACCCCCTGATGACATCCACAACCTGAGGTACCTCAAGGACGGTAAGATGCATGAGCTGGAAGGCAGGGGAACAGCTGTAGTCCTAAGACTGGTGGGAGCACAGAGGAAGGGCAATTGACAGGTTGTCTACTGTAGTGCGCAGTATTGCGGTGTACACATGTTGTGTCTTACGTGTGTTGCGGTGAATGCGTGTATGCCCGTACACCGCATTGTGCATTGCAGTGCCGAAGACATGCAGTGCTCATAATAATGTCTATTTGGGACGTGCGTTATTATGTGCCATAATCTGACCACATATTGTAAGGCGCTTAGACGTATCTCATAAGGCACTTAGAAAGGTCTGTAACGTCACACATATTATTGTGCATGCTGCGCATCAGACGCCCTGCTACGTGCGTTCTCTGCAACACGCGTATGCCGCATTACTGCATGATAATCTAGCAGATACGATGGCCACTTGGTGGAACATATTTGCATTGTGCTTGTGGTGGTTGTTTGGGATAGTGATTGCAGACATGCGTGGAGCCAACATAGGTTGTGGGTTTAGGTCCCACAGGTTCCTTTTCGTTTGTTCTGCTCTCCTTACCATACATTGGCTCTGGTTTCATCCCTTCTCCACACACCCTTCCTTCTCTTCACTGTACACTGCAGTGTCCCCTCCATGCAGCCTATCCGTTACATGCTAACTGTTACATATGCTCCTTTTCTTTGGGTTGTCTGGGTGGGCAGGTGGCTCAGTGGTTTGGTATTGGTGTCAGTGAGCTGTGTTTGGGCTCTTCAGTATACTGGTTCAGTTCCCTCTTACTCCTTTTTGGATCCCTTGCGCATTTTGCCCTTATACACACACCATCCACACAGCTGGCCCTTCAGACCAACCCCTGACACCCTTTCCGTTACCGTTGTTTACTCCTCTGCATGCTGTGTTCACTGCACACCATTTCATGGTGTGTGTGCATGTGTTACCTGTGGCTCACGTCCCCATTACAGACTATGATATCAGCTGCCTATGGTCTATGGCCTTACACCTACGGCTCCATTTCTCATGTGGCACCATGTCTGCACATCCCTCAATGCATCTTCTACTGTCTGCGCGCCTTTGATTGCAGCCCCTTCAGATGCTGCTGCTTCCCGTCGGCTGTGACGTTAACGCTTGGTAGATCCAGGGCGCACTGTACTGCGTGTTAGGCGCCTTGTAACGTCTGTTACCTGACATGGCTTGCTTTAACGATGCACCACCCACTCCTTTATATTCGCATCCGTAACATTACCGGGGAAATTAACGACGGTAATATTACCGCGGTTTAGTAAACATACCCCTAAGTTTAATTTAATTTCATTTAAAATGGGATTTATAACCCGCTTCTATCTACCAGATTCAGAGCAGGGAACAAAGAGTGGAAATCAATAAAATTAATATGGTAATATAATTTTATGCCTTACTAACATAAAATCATAAATTTCTCCAACCTATCAGCTGGCGAATACAAATTTCACCCAAGCTATTCCTAGAATAGTCTCAAGGTCTTATTGTCTAAACAACTGTTCCAAGTTTGCCTTTGAAAGAGTGGTGAAGAGCTCCATGGGGCTCAGGACTTCAAAGGAGAACCCCCCCCCCAAAAAAAAAAATAGAGCTCCAAGTCTAACTTTCAGCTACTGAGGAATGGTTACCCAGGCTTAGTACAAAACAAACACACACACACACATACTGTACATGCATATACACCCACAAGACTGGAAAAAAAATACATCTTAAAGGATACAGAGTCTTTTTGCATCCCTTAGTGCTGTTGTATCTGTCTGCTTTATAACTAGGAGGTTGTACTGCTATCTGCTCTTGAAGGAAGTGTCTCTCTGGGGTGGCGGAGGAGAAGAGAAAAGGCAGAGAGGCTAGGGAAGCTTTGCTTTACAGTTTGCCAATGGGCAATTGTTTACTGTCCTAAGCATTGCTGGAAGATACTTCCATAGTTGGCAGTGGCAGTGGAGTAAGGCCAGTTACTATATCTTACCTATTTATTTCATTGCACAACCAGTTGATACAGTGTCATGATATTTTTATAACAATTTTGTTCATATATTTTCTGTAATATCAGCTGTGAGGGTGGGTTGGAAAGGAGTCTTACTGTACGAGTATTTATCTATCCCTTCCCACTAATACAGTTAAATAAGTATCTGAGGCAGCACACTTGGGAAGATGGTTCTCCAAGGTTGCATAGGCCTGCTGGGTAGGGCAGAGTGCTAAAGGACAGCCAGTCCCTACTCAAAAGAGATAGGAATCCAGTTCTATAGGAGCACTAGCTGGGAAAATACATTCCTCCTCAGTCGTTTGAAGATTGTCAAAGATCAGGCTGGGTAAATGGGCACTGCAAGGCCTATACAAGGCCGAGCAGTTGACCCCAGGCACATTATCTGAGGCAGTCTGAAAAAATGGATTTATTCTACAAAACGCTCTTATACTATGCTAGTTATCCATGCTAACCACGCTTCACGTTAGGTAGTGCAGGTGCAATTAATGCCACTCAATGGGTGGCATTAGTTGCATCCGTGGCCCATTAATCACATTGAAGCATGGCTTCTCTGCACTAACTATAGAGGGATGGATCTACACACCCCCTTGCAGTTAGCTAGAAACCCCACGTTGGTAATCCAGTCCATATGCATTTTACTGAAATGGAGCTCAGTAAACCTGCCCCTTAGTGATTTAAATTGTTAGATTTTAAGGACAGGCATTTACCAACCACTGACCATAACTCCCTTTTAATATTGGCCCATATATGTTCATGATTATGGGGGGGGGGGAGGTTTTATGAAACACAAACAAATCTTGTATAAACAAACAATGTATGGGAAGAGAAAGTTGGATAGTTAGAACTGTCAGTAACACCTCCTGCAGTCATTCAACATTTCTCCAGTGAATCATTTATTTGGTAATTTGATGGGATCTAATTTAAAACGTCTTTTAGAATTATTTCAAAAGAGACAGAGAGAGGAGAGGGAGAGGGAGGTGGAGGGAAGTGAAAGCTATATCAGCTTGACTGAAGTATTTTTATTAGCATTATCTTGCCAACCTTAACTTGCCACCTTCTTTTTTTTGCTGTAGAAGACCCGTGGGCTAGTCATGTATATTGCAAACAACTGTCTTGGCATAAAGGATTCATCACAAGGGATGTGATTTGTTTGTATGTTTAAGTAGAGAAAAAAGGTGTAAATGCAGCCTTAAGACAAGAGTCTCAAGGTAAAAGCTGTTAAGTGTTGCTAAGGCTTTTTTTAGCACAGTGATAACCCTTAAGCAGGGTGTTTTCTGATCCCCCTTTCTACAATCAGTCTCAAAGATACCATAGGTACTAGTGCAGCTTTTAAAGTTCTGATAATGCTTGTATAGTCACTGTCTTAGCCCAAAATCAAGCTGCTTTTACAAATGAATTTAACTTCTAAGCTTTGCACCTTTACAAGCAGCTTGACACGACTGATAGTGCGAAGGAAAATTATTTTAAAATGTATATCTAGGAATTTTATGCAGCAGGTCAAGTTTTGTTATGCCTGAATTGTGCTTCACTGATGTATTACACTGTGAAGTGCTTAATTACACAGACTGACATGTCTTTTTTGCCAAATGCAGTACCCTTGGACATTGTCTGTTAAAAAAGCCACATAATTAGCATGGCCCCTGGCTAATGTCATTGGATGTATGATGAAAAGGGGCATGAACTCTGCTGCACCACTCTTGTGGTCTGTAATGCTATCTAGAATGACTCCTGGAATGTTTAACTATAAGATAGTTTTTCTTATCTAGGAAACAGAGGGGAAAAGCCATTTGTCCAGTCTAATGACCCCTGTAAGCAGATTTATGTCACCTCCTTAAACACATGCCCACCACCACTTATCCCAGCATTAAAAGCCTTTTAAGGATCAGCTATGAGTGGTGGCTGAGTTTATGCAACTTTCTATGAAGCAAAAGGGTAGACAGCACATAGTTTATGGCTTATTTCATTTACCGTACTGCCTTTTCAGCATACAGAAAAGGAATCTATAAATACTTTCAGCTGAAGTTTTACTCTGTGATTTTAAATGCTGTTTAATCATAATATACAGATACCTTGATACTCAAGTCCACTGATCTCTGTGGGAGGAAATCTTTTGATACAATGTTCAGCTGTCACTTAACCGTCCTTTAAAGAAAATCAAAGGGGATACATTGCAAAATTTAGTCTGAGAGCAATTCAATTAGGATTACAGTTTAGTAAGTTCAAAAATAAGTTTACATAGTATAAGTAAGTTCCATTACATGTACAAGAGGTTTAATCTTGAGAGGAACTATAAGTATGGAAAATTCTAGGCCTAAGTTCTAAACTTATATATTGAAATATTGCAGTAGTAATGCACTAAACCAAGGGGCCCTTTACTAAAGCCTGCTAGGTGGTTAATGCAGTTTTAGCGCATGCTCACTGTCCATGTGACACCTAACTTGTGAGCATGACAACGAGCGATCACTAAGATACATGTTAATCATCCATCTTTCTTTAGTGCCGTGAGTGGGTGGCTTAGGGGCAGAGTGTGAATGCAAAGAGCCCATTGTTGCTAGCGTGAGGACAATTGCTCTGCGCTCAGTGGCAATGTGACAATTAGCGCAGGTGCACCTAATGATACCTTTAGGAGTATCGTTAGGTGCACTTGTCTTAATTGTGTCACACGTTAGTGTATGCATCTGCAGGTTAACTGCTAGGAAGATGCTGGTCACACTCCTGACAGTTACCACAGAAGCTTTGCGCTTATGGTGCATTGAAAATGTTCGCTAAGTGCACAAATTTAATGGGTTGCAGTAAATAGGTCCCCAGATATCTTAAGCAAGGATAGTGCTCTATGAATATAATGATAATAAGAATCAATGATCACTGAGTAAATTCACATGTGTATTCCAATCTCCATGTGTTAAAACCACTATTTACCCATGTGAAAACACACATATGGTTTCTAAAATGGCTTGCTAAATGGTTGGTTAATTACAATTGATTTACCCAAAGAATTTCTCTAAACTGTACCCCCATTCAACACCTAAAATCCCCCCCCCCATCACTATACACCCCTTGTGTCTTGAATCAGGCAGAAATGATTCCCAGTTTCTCCCATCTTGCCAGGTGTTGGCTGACTGTTACTGGCTGACTCAAGCCTCCCATTTGTGTGTATGTGAGAGCCTCAAGTGAACTGGTGTCATTTTGATTCCCCCAAGAGTTTTCCTTTGAAAATAAGAGGCCATTCAGTGCTGTGGGTATTTCAGTACCTGTGAACTTTCTATGTGCTTTATATGAGGATTTCAAAATGAAATCACCATATACTATTTACCAGCACCTTGCCCCTTTGTGGCACAGGTAAAAATTACTCATATCATGAATCAGCACAGATCACTGGTATAAATTCTGCCCAAACAGACCCTGCAATGCAGGGGGGCCTGGGCAGAAAGGGGGTGCACACAGAGGTGGTGGCTGCAGCACGACAAACTTGCTTTAACATGTTTGCCACACTGTTCCCCATTCAATAAACAAAAAAAACCCCTAACCAGGTTCAAATCCAAGTATATAAATGTAAAGCAACCCTGGTGCCTAAGACCCCAGTCTTCGAAATCATTTTAAATAACACATTTTTTTGTCGGAAAGGCCAACCAAGCAAAGAGGATCATGCCTCAAGCCGTCGTAGCCCGTCCATTTTATTCAATTAAAAAACTCTTATGAACCACTTTGTAAGCAGCAGCAGACATGTTACTTAGCTGAATCCGTTGTAAGTCGAAAGCTGTGTCAGCTCTTGTGCTGACTGCTGCATTATTACCCAGCTTTCGACTTACAACGGATTCAGCTAAGTAACATGTCTGCTGCTGCTTCCAAAGTGGTTCATAAGAGTTTTTTAATTGAATAAAATGGACGGGCTACGACGGCTTGAGGCATGACCCTCTTTGCTTGGTTGGCCTTTCCGACAAAAAAATGTGTTATTTAAAATGATTTCGAAGACTGGGGTCTTAGGCACCAGGGTTGCTTTACACTGTTCCCCATGACAAACTTACAATGAGCAGAGCAGTGCAGCAAACATTTAAAAGTAAGTTTGCATACTACTGCCGCATGGGGGGAGGGGGGCGGGGGGGCCCACATAGGGGCACCACCACGATGACAAAGGGAGGCTCTCAGCAAATGTTTGCTTAGGGGCCCCTCATTGTAACTTAGGCCATTGGTACAGATCCTTTTATAAGAAAAAAGGAAAAGCAATTTTGAGCCCACAACTTTACCCTCATAGCTGCTTGGTAATCTCGGTAAGATCTTTTCAAAATCGTTCCTCCCCTTCCTCCCCAAGTCTAGTTTTTGTTTAAGAGGCAACTAAAACTTTTTTATTTTCCTGGTGATAATAAGGGCTTGGTTGTATTTTGAGTGGATTGCGGGGTAGGGGGAGGGGGCAGCTGGTTGGTTGTTGTGTTTGTTTTAATTGCAATTTTTTGTTCTTAATGTCTTATTATTAAATTGTAAACCATTTTGAATGAGTATTCAGAAAGATGGTATATAAAAGTTTTATCAATAAATAAAAAAACTGCTGATGGTAGGGTCGGTCCGTCCACTAGACGAGCTAGGCAGCTGACCTGAATGGGTAGCTTTGTGCTGCCTCTTTCTTGCCTGCGACAGGCCATGTGCTTTGGCATATATGACCTGCCACTTCTGACCCCCCGCTCCTATGCAACTTACTGTCAGAGGGGGGTCAAAAGCAGCAGGCCATGTGTGCTGAAGCATATTCCTGCCATGGGCAACAAAGCAGTAGCACAAAGTCACCGTTTTTAAAATACTGCTGCTGCGGCCGCTGTGACCTGCCTCCTCCAAAGACAAAATCGGCAGCAGCAGGGACAGTGGCATGGTTCAGCAGGGGCGGTTTGGGATGGGGGCAGAGTGACTGGGGTTTCTGCTTGGGGCAGCAGAAACCCTTGGGCTGGCTCTGCCTGTCGGTCATGTACTGTATACTTTAATCAAAATAGTGTTATTACTTATGTGAACAGTAAAATCAGAATTAAAATGGGCAAAAGTACTAAACAAAAAGCACACTATCTAATCTTGGTTACCAGAGGTTTTCCTAAAATTCTCCTGATGACACTTCAGGATTTCAAGATGTTCATAATAGTTATGCATGAGATAGATTTGCATATACTGGGCTATACAAACAAGACTAGGACACAATTATAAAGGGGCTATACTTTATTCAGCAAGGGCAAGGGAGGAAGAAGGGGAAGAGGAGTGGCATTATATGTAAAAAATAATATTAAAACTATAGAATTACAGGACTTAAAAGGGAGAGAGAAGGCACTATGGGTTAAACTAGAAAGAGAGAAAGGGAAATCCATTTGCATTGACGTGATATATAGATCTCCCTCACAGGGAGAAGAAGTGGATGGAGATTTAATAAACCTACGCAGTATTGCCATGAAAGGAGAAGTGCTACTGATAGGTAATTTCAATACACCGTATGTTGATGGGCACATCCCTGCTGTGGTGTCATTTAGGAGTAAGGAGATTTGAGATTCTCTCCTGGAAGAACTCTTCCAGCAAATGGTAACAGAGCCCATACGTGAAGGGGTGATACCGGATTTGGAGCTTACCAATAGGGAACGTGTTTCTGATGTCATATTGGAAGATCATCTTGCATCCAGTGATGAGCAGATGGTGTGGTTCAGTATTAGGACTAGAGCTGATAAAATCCATTCAAAAGCGAGG
The DNA here is from genome assembly GCA_033557465.1 of Ichthyophis bannanicus. Taxonomy (NCBI): domain Eukaryota; kingdom Metazoa; phylum Chordata; class Amphibia; order Gymnophiona; family Ichthyophiidae; genus Ichthyophis; species Ichthyophis bannanicus. The sequence goes on along the minus strand of CM066032.1, from coordinate 1,197,762,143 downwards.
GTCTTAGAGTTTAGGACAATTAACTTTTCCAAAATGGGACAATACCTCAAGGAGACATTAGTGGGATGGAAACAGCTGGGGGATGTAGAAAAACAGTGGGTAAAACTGAAATGGAATATTTTAAGGGCAACAAACCTTTTTAGGAGGGAAACAGATCAGGCATATAGGTGCAGTGGCCCCCCAACCATGTTGATGGCCGCCACACCTGCAGGTATGTAGTCAGAAGGGTGTTAGAGGCATGCAAGATATCTGAGTTTGGCACGCATGGGAGGGGGGAACAATAGGGGATTGAACCCATGGACACGGTTTGGAACGTCATTGTATGAACCAGTGGGCTATACCTCTATGGCCTGCTGTACAGCAATGCCTGGGTACAGAGGGACTTCAGGTCACTGCATGGACCATCTGCTCTGTGCGCCAGGTTAGGGTAACCGCACCAGCACCCATGATGCATTGCACATGCGGAACAGTGGTCCACAGCAGATCACCAAATGGGGTCTGCACCTCTCTGTTACTGCAGCCTGGTAAGATGGACTGCTGTGCGTGATACTGGCACAGAGTAGCTACGGACCCTGCCATTGTGCAGGTTCTGTATTCACCCTGAGGGTAAGGATGGCTGCCCAGCACTAGGCCCACAGTACATGTGGTGCTACATATAGGTCCTGATGCACATCCCCATCACTGGCACTACCTTGCTCCTCATTATGCACATTCGCAGGCTAACGCTGGTAACCGTTGGACATTGTGGGCCGAGAGGGGGGTGGGCAACCACAAACAATGGATAGACATACACACACACACTCCTACTGCAGCACTGTGCAATGATAGGGGTGTTTGGCAAACCTGCCTGCCACACTGCTGACATTTCTGAACTGAGCAGGAGGTAGTAGTGGTGCTGTGATGTTACCTGCAACTCCATGCTGGGGCCAGCAGCCTGCCTGTACAGCATGATTTGGATAGTGGAGCCTGTGTGAGTTGGTGTTTCTACCCCTGTTGGCCACTGCTGTGGGGATTGCACGGTTTGATGTTGTATCTACTTAGTAGGGTAAAATTTTGGTATGTGTCCTGCAGGTTCCAGCAGCTGAGACCTGTACCTGTGACCCTCTGCTCTGAGTCACACTGGCTATGTGTACTGCACCACAGTGAGACCACAGAGGCACAGCAGTCCCTGGGCCATACCTTTACGTCTCCTCAGTCAGACTATTTCTGTTGCATTGCACACCACATACTGGTACAGGGCATGGCCTGGGTCCACTGCAGACAGGTACCACTGCCCCCTCCAGCACGGACACACCCACCCATGCTATGCTGACATAACCATATGCTGTTGGTGCTTGTTGTGCGCCGTCCCAGGCCATCCACTGTTCAGGTAGGCAGGTGCCTATGGTGTGGCATCTGGGGTGGGAAGGCATACATGGACATCCCCCCCCATCACCACCTAACAACATTCTTTCCCTTCAACATGCTGGTGGGATGGATGCGGGGATGTCCTGTCTCTGCCCTGGCAACTATTGGCTAGTGTGGACAATGCATTTGCATATTGTGTTTGGCCTTTGTCAGATGCTGTCTTTCTGACTTCCAGTTTCTATGTTCCTATGTGCCACCTGGGCGACACCCAGGTCCGCCTTATGCCCTGGCTGCCCCCACTACATGTGCCGCCTGCAGCCCCCTATGCCCCATTTACACAATTGCCATAGTGGGCTTTCATATTGGGCACTATGGTGTTGCTGCAAATGGAGCACTACTATCACGTTTCTTGTGCTCCCTGCCTGTGCTGTACATTGCTGACACTGACATGGTTTCTCTCTCCTGCAAATGTGCATCTAACGGAAGGTTTTCATTCGCGGTAGGATTCAGCCCTTCAGTTCAGCGCGTTAGTGTGCAGGGAGCCTCTCCCCGCCCACTCCCTGCCCATTGACCCCTTCTCTCTGCCCTCTCTCCACCCTCTACTGTGTGTACCACGGAATGCTTCCACACGGTTTGTAACGTTATGCGCGGTAATGTTACATACCGCTCATTAACATTACCTAACGCGCGGTAACGTTACCTAATGCGTGGTCTGTAACGTTACCGCAGTTTAGTAAACATGCCCCCAAGTGATGGGATCGGATGGGATACATTCAAGAATATTGAAGGAACTTGGGTATGTTCTAGTGGCTTCACTGTCTGACCTTTTCAGTGCTTTAGTCAGGAATAGTCCTAGAGGACTGGAGAAAGGCACATGTGATCTCTTTACAAAAAAGCGTAAGTAAGGATGAGATTCAGAACTACAGGTAGGTTAATCTAATCTCTGTGGTGAGTAAATTATTTAAATGCTGCTAAAACAGAGGATACTGAGGTTTCTGGAATTCAATGGATTGCAGGATCTGAGGCAGATTGGGTTTGCCAGAGTCAGGTTTTGTCAGGCAAATCTGATTGATTTCTTTGAATGGATGACCAGGGAGTTGGACCAAGAGAAAGCCCTAGATGTGGTATGCTAAGTAAAGCTTTTGACACCATTCTGCACAGACAACTTATAAACAAAATGAATACTCTAGGGATAGACCCTAAAGTGACTGACTGGGTTAGAAATTCGTTGAATGGGAGGTGACAAAAGGTATTGGTAATTGGAGCTCACTCTGAGGAGAAGGATGTTACCAGTGGTGTGCCGCAGAGATCTGTCCTTGGTCCGATTCTTTTTAATATCTATGTTAGTGATATTGCGGAAGGGCTGTCGGGTAAGGTTTGCCTCTTTGCAGATGAAACCAAAATCTGCACTAGAGTAAACTCACAGGAAGGAGTAGATAACATGAGGAGGAATATAGCTGAGGTTGATGAATGATCAAGAATTTGGCAGCTGATTGGACTGCAAAATCCAGTGGAGCGTAGTAGTATAGGGGACAAAATACTTCTGTCCACGAAAGAAGATCAGGACCTGGGCATGATTGTTTCTGTGATCTTAAAGTTTGCTAAACAGATAGAAAAGGCAACGGTGAAAGCTACAAGGATGCTTGGCTATATAGGGAGAGGAATGGCCAGCAGAAAAAAGGAGGTGATAGTACCTCTGTATAAGTCTCTGGTGTGACCTCATTTGGAGTATTGTGTGCAATTCTGGTGATCACACCTTCAAAAAGATATAAACAGGATGGAGTCAGTGCAGAGGGTGGCTACTAAAATGGTTAGTGGTCTTCATTATAATGCATATGGAGACAGACTTATAGATCTTAATATGTATACGTTAGAGGAAACCCTACAGAAAACAAACCAAACCAGAATCCCCCTAAAGACCCATAAAGCAAAAGGATTCTGACAACAAACGTTCCCTTGTAACTTTATGTATTTTTTGTCAGAGCTAGTCGACACAGTGCAAAGAAATTCTCCATGCACCACTGCGACCTCTCCTTTTAATCAAATAATTTATATCATAAGTTTTGCCGAAGTGTAACTTTGTTGATGATTTCATTAGAAAAGCAAAGACATTGAAGTTTTGCACTTTGCCAGCAACGAATGGACCTGAAGCAGGGTTATGTAACAATCTGAAATAACCCGAAACGTGTGGCACGTCGTGATTTCAGTATATCTGGCAAGAGCTTTTCAAGCTGACTTTGCTTTTCTAATGAAATCATCAACAAAGCTAAGTTACACTTTGGCAAAACTTATGATATAAATTCGTTAATTCAAAATTCTTTGATTAAAAGGAGAGGTCGCAGTGGTGCATGGAGAATTTCTTTGCACTGTGTTGACTAGCTCCGACAAAAAATACATAAAGTTACAAGGGAACGTTTGTTGTCAGAATCTTTTTGCTTTATGGGTACGTTAGAGGAAAGGCAGGATAGAGGAGATATGCTAGAGATGTTTAAGTACTTCCATGGCATAAATGCACAAGAGGAGAGCCTCTTTTCATTGGAAGCAAGCTGTGCTACAAGGAGACATAGGATGAGGGTGAAAGGGGATAGACTCAGGAATAATATATGGAAATATTTCTTTATGGAAAGAGTGGCAGATGCATGGAATAGTCTCCCAGTGGAGGTAGTAGAGACAAGGACAGTATTTAAATTCAAGAAAGCATGGGACAAATACAGAAGATCTCTAAAGGATAAAGGGGACTATTGAAGTTGATATGGAAAGGCAGGCAAGATAGGACATATGGTCTTTTTCTGTCATCATGTATCTATATTTCTATATGCTGGTCTCCATTGTATGCAAATTTACCTCATGCATACTCATTCTGGATATCCTGAAAACCTGATTGGATGATTAAAGACAAGACAGCAATATGGGGCCCAATATTCGAAGGGCATTTATACTGTTTACAGCCTAGTAAACCGTGTAAATGCCTTAGATGGGGATATTCATTGGCACATACATAGGTAGTGCCATTGAATATCTCCATCTATGTCCCCGACGCGCCCCGATGCTAGAATCGGGGCATTTCAGAGGCGTTTCGGGAGGAGTGGAGGCAGGGGCATGAGATAACTGGGCAGCAGTGATATTGCATGCTGCCCAGTTAGTGCTTTGCTGCAGGGTTAGTGCTCTGCTGCAGGTGCTAACCGGGCAGCATGCAATATTGCTGCTGCCCAGTTAGCTTTGGCGGCTACCGGGTTGTGTGGCAATACCCAGATATTCAATTCCATGGCCACATATGACCCCAGCATTAAATATCCGGGTTTAAGGGTCGGTGGGCAGGGCTATGTGCCGACATGGCACATGGCCTGCCCAGAAGAATATGAGGCCCATGAAGTCTAATAATAACGCTTTCAATCTATGGTCTAGTGTTTTTAGATTGTTGTTGTTGCTGTTAAGTGCCATTGAGTCAGTGTCAATTCATGGCGACCCTCTGGATAGTTGTCCTAAATTGTGTTCGGACTTTAGTCAAGCAACTCATTGTTGACAGACTGGCACCCATAGCTGCTGTTATTGTTTCAATCCATCTCATTGCTGACCTTCCTCTTTTGCGTTGACCTTCTATCTTGCCAAGCATAATGTCTTTTTGTAATGATCTCTCTCTTCGCATGATGTGTCCAAAGTATGAAAGTCAAAGTCTTGTCATCTGAGCTTCTAAAGAAAGCTTAGGTTTGATCTCCTCTAGTACTGACTGGTTTGTTCTTTGGGCAGTCCATGGTATACACAGTATTCATCACCAGCACCATAATTCAAAGGCATCAATTTTTTTCCTGTCTATCTTTTTCACTGTCCAACTTTCTCATCCATATGACGTTATTGAAAATGCCATGACTTGAACAAGTCGAATCTTTGTACGGAGAGGGACCTCTCCACTCTTGAAAATGTTGTCTAGGTCCTTCATAGCCATTCTGCCAAGAGCAATGCGTCATCAGATTTCTTAACTGCTTGTTGCTTCTTTATTGATAGTGGATCCAAGTAGGTAAAAGTTGTGCACTATATCAATTTCTTCTCCATCAACGATGAACTTATTGATTTTGCCAGTTGTCATGATCTTTGTCTTCTTTACATTAAAGTGCAGGCCCATTTTAAGTCTATGTTCCTTGATCTTGGGAAGCAAATGTTTTAGATCGTCTTCATTTTCAGCCAGTAATGTGGTATCATCAGCATAGTGAAGGTTGTTGATGAGTCTTTCACCAATCTTCACACCTTTCTTTAGTATTGCTATAAACACAGAGTATTAATGAACAAACAAACCTCTTCCAAAGATGGGGAAGCTGTAAAACTAGAGGGCATAACATGAAGCTGCAAGGGGATAAATTGAAAAGCAATGTCAGGAAATACTTTTTTACTGAAAGGGTGGTGAATGCTTGGAATGCTCTCCCAATGGTGGGAGCAACTACAGTGACAGAATTCAAAATGTCATGGGACAGACACAGTGGATCCCTTTATAGCAACAGAATAAATTCAAAATAAACATAACTATCTCTTATATCTCAACAAATAGGGGTGACCTACACGGAGCGGTGGGTACACCCCTAAACAAAGGCATGGGGAAGGGTGACCTGCATGGAGCAGCAAGTGCACCTACTCTTGCCTCCTTGCTGGGCAGACTAGATGGACCATACTGGTCTTTATCTGCCATCATATACTATGTTAGTATGTTACAGATCTTTTCCAGTCAGTTGGCCATGATGTTGTCTTCCAAATTTCCTGGCAGAGCCTTGTAAGTATGGTGATTCACACTGTCCTTGGTTTGATAGAGGGAGCCTTTCAAGTTGCCCCTTTGATCTGTCGCTTAGTTTTAACATCTATTTAAAACAATTTCACAGTACTTTTGCCTCCTGACTGGAAGGCCTCTTTGTAAAAGTTCTTTAGAAAACAATTTATCTCTATATACTCAAAGAATATTTACTCTATTCTACTCTCTCTGTTGAGATATACCCTAAATGGCTTTAATTTAATTGAAGGCTGGCTTGTTATACTAAGCCCCAGTTAGCTTTAATTTAATTCAAAGCAGGCTTGTTATACTAAGCCCATTCTCATATGCATTCTTACGATAGTGAAAAATATCCAAATACTGTAATATTGTAAGAAATTTCTCCTAACAGTTCTTTCTGTGATGACTCCTAGTAGCCATGTTGATTCTGTGACTCCTCAAAGGTTAAGATAGCTTCTATTGGCTCAAAATAAATATTCAAAAATATGACAGTATATGAGTTTTTCAGATTACATCAGTCTTGGAAGCTTATGTACGATACATGTTGACCCAATAAAAGGTATCCTACCTTGCAGAGAATCTTGCATACTTTTGTTAGTGATGAATTCAATAGTTTTGTTTGTATTGCATAAACTATATCTTTCCAGCTATTCTGGATTACCAAAAGGATAACATTATCCTCAGTCAAGTAGTACTTTCTAAACAATGGAAATTAAGATTATTCCGAAATAAGCCTGAAATGAGAGGTATTTTTGCTACTACTCCCCATGTCAGACATTATAAGATGAAGTAAGGATGTGGTTGAAAACTACAGGCCAGTTAGTTTAAATTTGGTGGTGAGTAAATTATTGGAAGAGCTGCTGAAAGAGAAAATAGTGAGGTTTCTGGAGTCTAGAGGATTACAGGATCCGAGGCAGCATAGATTCACCAGAGGCAGGACTTGTCAGACAAATCTGATTGATTTCTTTGACTGGGTGACCAGGAAGTTGGACCAAGGGAGAGCCCTAGATGTGGTATATTTAGATTTCAATAAAGCCTTTGACACCATTCCTCACAGGCGACTTATAAACAAACTGAGCATCCTAGGGATGGACCCTAAAGTTACTGCTTGGGTTAGAAATTGGTTGAGTGGGAGGCGACAAAGGGTACAGGTAAATGGAGCTCACTCTAAGGAGAAGGAGGCTACTAGTGGTGTGCCCCAGGGATCTGTCCTTGGTCCTATTCTTTTTTAACATCTTTGTTAGTGATATAGCGGAAGGGCTGTCGGGTAAGGTTTGCCTCTTTGCGGATGATACCAAAATCTGCATTAGAGTAGACACCCAGGAAGGTGTAGATAACATGAGGAGGGATCTAGCTAAGCTTGAAGAATGGTCTTGAATTTGGCAGCTGAGATTTAATGTTAAAAAATGCAAGGTCATGCATTTGGGCTGCAGCAATCCAAGGGAGCAATATGGTATAGGGTGTGAAGTACTTTTGTCCAATAAAGAAGAGTGGAACCTAGGCATGGTTGTGTCTGATGATCTTAAAGTAGCTAAACAGGTAGAAAAGGTGACAGCAAACGCTAGAAGGATGCTTGGGTGCATAGAGAGAGGAATGCCCAACAGAAGAAAGGAGTTGATAGTGCATCTGCATAAGTCTTTGGTGTGACCTCATTTGGAGTATTGTGTGCAGTTCTGGAGACCGCACCTTCAAAAGGATATAAACAGGCTAGAGTCAGTATAGAGGGTGGCTACTAAAATAGTTAATGGTCTTCATTATAAAGCATATTAGGACAGACTTAAGGATCTTAATATGTACACCTTAGAGGAAAGGCGGGATAGAGGTGATATGATTGAGATGTTTAAATACCTCCATGGCATAAATGCACAGGAGAGCCTCTTTCGATTGAAAGCAAACTCTGCTATGAGGGGGCATGGGATGAGGGTGAAAGGGGATTCAGGAGTGATATGCGGAAATATTTCTTTATGGAAAGAGTAGTGGATCTGTGGAATAGTCTCCCAGTGGAGGTGGTAGAGATGAGGACAGTATCTGAATCAATAAAGCATAGGACAAATACAGAGGATCTCTAAATGAAAAAAGGGACTGTTGTAGTGGTTGATATGGAAGGGCAGACTAGATAGGCCATGTGGTCTTTTTCTGTTGTCATGTTTCTATGTAAGTAGCGCATTATTCATAGGAGGAAAGAATAAACAAAGAAGTTAACCATGTAGTCTCTGTTTTCTGTGAGGGGCTAGGATGAGGCAGATATATATTTAACATTCCTATCTTGAGAGCCATGAAAAGTTGAAAGTGGTATGTCCAAGAGAAAAATGAAAGAGTATAGAAAATTCCTAATAATAACATCTGGAGCATCTTAGGGGTATGTTTACTAAATGGCGGTAGCGGCTTCTGTGCGATATCAGAGCCGCAGCCCCATGGTTTTCAATGGGGCTGCGGTTCCGATATCGCACGGAAGCTGCTACCGCCATTTAGTAAATATACACCTTAGTTTAGAATTTTCCAGTAGCACTATGTACCATTATGGCTCCATGAGCGTGAATCATAGAAATATAAAACATGCTGGCTGATAACATCCCAAAGGCCAATAAGCATGAATCCTAGACATATAGAACATGCTGTTAGATAACAATCCAAAGGCCCAGCCATTCTCCCCTTGCTCGAGTAGGAGATGTTTCTGTCTTGCATAGATTGCAAGTTATGTTGAGTAGACACTGTTACCCTTCTGTTTCTCCAGATAATCTTTGCATTTGTCCCTTTCTTGAACTTATTTGAACCTGATCTTCTCTTTACCATGTCCATTAGGAAACCATTCCATGCATCCACCTCCCTTCCTATGAAGAAAATCTTCCTGTGTCCTTCCCCTTTTACATTCATCCCATGGCCTTTTGTTTAATAGCTTTCTTTCCATTGAAGGAGGGTTGCTTACTGTGCATTTATTTCCTGGAAATATTTGAATGTCCATAATACTGTATCTCCCTTTTCTCTCCTTTCCTTAAGGGTAGGTCTTTAAGTATGTCTCCATATGCTTTATGAAGCATAAAGATCACTGGCCATTTTAGTAGCTGCCATCTGAACTCTCTCTGCTTTATATCCTTTTGTAAATGTGGACCGTGAATTGAACACAGAATTCTAAATGAGATGCTACCAGTGATTTATACAGTGACATTATTATTTCCCTGTTCTAGCTGGTTATTCCTCTCCCTATACACTCAAGCAGCCTCTTAGCTATTGCCATTAACTTATCATTATAGAGAGTTTGTGGAGACTCCTCAAACCTATTAATTATTATTAGCACAAATGATACTGCTAGGTTCTCACCAGAGCATATCCAAAGTGACTATGTGGCTCTGGGAGAGAAGCAGTTAAGTGCATAGGTGGTGTTTCTCTCAATTCTCCCTTTCGAGGGTAAGGACTGAGGATGAGAGTTGTCCCCGATTTTGAGGTAGTATCTCCGATTCCATGGACTATAACCACCTCCTGTCCCTGATTTCAAGGTGACAGAGGTTAAGTGCATTGCTTCTCCTGCATATCCCTCTAATGCATTCTTGATGCTGGTAGGAGATATAAAATTTAACTTATTTTCTGAACAAAAGGAGAAATTTTAGAAATATATAGAATATTTATATTGTATATGTTATAAAATAAAGTTTAAGCAGATGTGTGTACATATGCTTATAACTCAAAAAAGGCTGCTACTGTCTATTTTTTAACTTTTGAAATTATTCAATGTTGTTTAGACTGGTCATTTCGAACTATATAAGGAAAAGATGGCTGAAGAGGGAGGATGACTGCCCCATCCAGCCCAGCTCAGACTTGTCCACCTGTCTCAGATTTGCTTTCCGAAAATCTGGTAAGCCTATGTACTGTATGCCTGAAAAAGACTACCTGAATTAATGCACCAGGCTCCATCTCTGGGCCTATTCAAATCCAGTCTAAAAAAACCCCTCTTTGAGCTGCTTTTGGACCCGGATCTTTTAGTCTCCTGTTTATCATCCATGTATGTCAACACCACCTTGAGTCCCCTTTCTGTTGTGTTTCTGTCTTGCATAGATTGAAAGCTCTGTTGAGCAGGGACAGTCTCCCATGTGTATATGTGCAGCACTGCATACGCCTTGTAGAACTATACAAAAGATTAGTTGTAGTAGTAGTAGTAGTAAAGAGTGAAGAGAGTAAGATGGCAGCAGACAGCGACTGGCAGGCATTGCACATTTTGGATAATTTGGACTAGGAGATTGCTTGCTGGGTTACTGTCACATTGGAAGACAAGCATAACAAATTACAGTCAGCACTTGGTGAATCTGTGATACCGTTGAAACCAGGGCTGATGATTGAATGAGGTAGAAGAGCACATTTCAGCACAGGGAGACACTATGATATGCTTGGCTGAACCATTGAAGGTCATGCAAAAAGAGAACATGCAGTTTCACACCAGAATTCAGGATCAAGAAAATTGTGAACACCAGAATAATATTTGGTTGATGTTGTTGCCGTCAAGTCGATGTCGAATCATAATAACTGCTGATCTCCAGGAACAAGCAGGAATGTAGTCTTCACATATGGGTATCGTCGGTACCAACGGAGCCTGCGCGGGAACGCTCCACAGCGTCCAATTAGAAAGCTTTTGGGAGCATCCCACAGCGCCTGCGTGCTGCCTTCCTGCCTTTCCCAACTGCCTCTCTCCAGTTCTTCATTTTCCGTGGAGCCAGCAGGTCGTGTTCCTGTCACTGCAGAAAATTTTCCTTCTTTTTTGTGGTCACGTCTGCCTTCCTCGATGCTTTACCGGTACCGCCAGTTTTTCTTTCTTTCTTTCTTTTCTTTAAAAAAAAAAAATTCATAGTACTTTTTTTCCCATTTTTTCCAGGTGCACGCGCCTTTTTGGGCCTTAGGCCCAAGATTTTTCCACAATGGAAAGACCCTCTTTGGGTTTTAAAAAGTGCACCAAGTGTGGCGGTACCATCTCCGTCAACAACACCCATGAGTGGTGTCTAAAATGTTTAGGTCCTGACCATTCCATCTCGGAATGTATGGCCTGTGCCATGATGTCCAAGAGAGGTCGACAGAACCGAGCTGCCAAGCTCAGTACCGTTTCCTCTGATGCAGCTTCGGTGGCATCGACGTCTTCCAGGGCTTCGTCTTCCTCCCGTGGATCTCAGGTAACTAAACATAAGTCTAGCCGGTCCTCAAAGGGTAGATCTCCCTCTAAGCATCGAGATGCCTCTGGCGTTGCCCTTGAGGATTCTGCACTGGCAAAATTGCCCCGGCGGGAGGCTTCGGCTTCCAAAGCATTATCGGGGCTCCAGGACCTTCTCGAGGCCTCGACCTTGGCAGAACGTCTGGTGTCATGCTCTGGGGTACCGGCGCTCTTCTCCGGTACCGACATCCAGGCATCGGCTATTGAACGCAGTCTGGCGGCTCTCCTTGTGCCATCGACACCCTCTGAACTATGTCAGACAGTTCAACCGGAACCGGCACCGACTCTGGCACCGGTACTGACAGCATCGGCATCGACATCGGTGTCCGCATTGCCAGCACCCAGTCATGCGATGCCTTCTGGTACCATTACACCGGTACCGATTCCCCTCGATACCGACTTCGGTCGGTACGGGTATCGGGCTCTTCAAGAGCATCCCGACAGAAGGTACTTTGAGTCCTCAGAGGAATCTGAGGATTCTTTTTTTTTTTTTAAACTTTTATTTTCATTTTGCAACAAACAAAAGAAACAACACACCAAAGGAGACAAAACAAGTATACAATAAAGAAAAGTAAACCCAATTACCCCCCACCCCCACGCTTCTTCTCTAGCTGATTATGTCAGCATGTGAACGCTTCCAAACAACAGTGATCATACAGCAAAACAATCAAAAGAGTATCTGTGATACAGAATAATCATGGGACAAAGATATATACAAATTTAAACAGTCAGATGAGAGCATTGAGCAGAATGTACATAGTCATTGAGCATCTTCCATTTAGACCGATGATGAGGAGTCTGATGGGGGAAGCAAACATACGAGGTATTTGTTCATATTTACTGTAGAGACAGACATGATTCCACCATTCATTGGGGCTCAGATGAGAGCTTTTTTTCCAGTATTTCGTAATTAGGGAAATAGCAATGCCAAGCATAAAGTCCAAAAGGAAGTAAGCCATTTTTGGAAGAGAGGGGATCCCCGCAGCTGAGCGAAGTCCCACTATCCTCCAAGAAAGGGGCTCTTGAAAGTGCAAAATAGACTGGATACGACCCCAGACCCGACGCCAGTAATACTGTAGTGCGGGACATTCATACATAACATGAGGTAGTGAACCAATGGCCGCATGACATGTCCAACAACTATTGCCCTGAGTAGTGTTCCATTGGCTAATCTGTCAGGTGGGCTAGAAAGAAGAGTGTCTGAGTGAGTGAGGCGGATCGGGAGACCCGTGTCACTCTACTCCAGACAAGGCTCCATTGCTCCGGGGTCAAAGTCACATGCAATTCTCTCTCATGCTTTCTGCGCTATAGGGGTATCTCTAGTTATAGCATTACATAAGGTTTTGTAAAAATTGGATGCTACACCCGGTGAACTACCGATAGATCGGATAGTCTCCAACCAACCTTGTGTAGGGGAGGCCGATGGCGGAGCGCACCTTAGCACTCCGAAGGCAATGCTGAAGTTGCACCAACTGAAAGTAGTGTTTCGCTGGGAGAACCAAATTCAATTTTGCAATTCCCTAAAAGTTTTCCAGCGACCTTCATGGAACAACTGACTAGGAATCCAAATGCCCCTAGTGTACCAGGGGCTCCACGCCATCGGCTTATTTTGTATTCGAAATCGAGTATTGTACCAAAGTGGGAGCTTGTCTAACGGACAGAGTCGGGAGTCTAAAGATTGCATAAGATTATTAAAGGCACCTAAGGTGTCTAAAAGCATTGGTGGAAAGTGGGATTCTGATGGGAGAGTCATACCAGGGAGAAAAGTAAGAGGAATCGGTTTGCAAAGGTCCTCTTCTATGTCTAGCCACACAGGTCTACTCGGTACTGGATCTTCCAGCCAACGAGCGCCTTGTTTGAGAAGAAAAGATTGATGATACTTCAGGAAATCAGGGAATCTGACACCCCCATTTTCCTTATCTGCTTGCAGCTTATGTTTCGCTATCCTAGGTGTCTTGTTTTGCCACAAGTATCTAGTCAGAAGGCCCTCTAGATCTTTATATATACGTCGAGGTAAGAGACAGGGCAACATTTCTAAGATATTAATCACTTTCGGAACAATCATCATTTTTATGGTTTCTAATCGACCCCACCAGGTAAGTGTTAAAGGAGTCCAGCGGTGAGTAAGCGCCCGGACTTTAGAGGTTAAGTCTTTGGCATTGAAGGAGATAGTGTCTTCCAAAGGAGAACAATAGTGAACCCCAAGGTATTTGACCATGCGAGGTTGCCATAAAAAGGGGAAGGGTTGCATATCTGCCTGATGAAGCAAAGGATTTAATGGAAAGGCTACCGACTTGGTCCAATTTATCTTATAACCGGACAGTTGTGAGTATTTACCAATTTGCTCTAGGACAGCCGGTACTGAGTCTATAGAGACAAAAAGCATAAGGTCATCAGCATACGCTGAAATTTTGATTTCCCTATGGGTGAAGGGGACTCCATGAATCTCCTCCGATTGCCGGATTAGTAAAGCCAAGGGTTCGAGTGCAAGATCGAAGAGAAGTGGAGACAGTGGGCATCCCTGGCGAGTGCCGCGTTGAAGGGGAAAAGGCTGAGACTTTAAAGCATTGGCACATATACTGGCTGTAGGCTGTGCGTACATGGTGCGAAGACAACGGAGAAAACCTTCCCCGAATCCGTACCAGCGGAGGACTGCAAACAGGAAGGGCCACTCTAAGCGATCAAAGGCCTTCTCAGCATCAAGTGAGAGACCAACAAATGGGCGATCAAGATTAACTGCGGTAGTCAGTACATGGCATAGAGTCCGAGCATTGTCAGCAGTTGATCTACCAGGAATGAAACCGCATTGATCTGGGTGTATTAAGGTAGGCATCCTATCAGAGAGCCGGGTAGAGAGAATGGTGGCAAATATTTTATAGTCCGCGTTTAGGAGGGAAATTGGACGATAATTAGCTGTTAGTTGCGGGTCTCTCCCCTCTTTCTCAAAAACTACTACATTTGCCATTGAAAAGGACCCAGAAGGAGAACCCTCCTCGGCCAGAGCAGAAAAATAAAGTTTCAAAGCTGGAGCTAAGTCAGCGTGAAAGGTTTTGTAGAATTCAGCAGGGAGACCGTCTGGGCCTGCGGCTCGACCTGAGGCACATTTCTTGATAGCAGAATGAATTTCTGAGACAGTAAAGGGTGTGTCCAAGGCCACTCTATCTTCGTCAGATAGGGTCGGTCTTTGTACCCCTGAAAGTAAGCGTTCAAATACATCTGGCTCAAAAGCACATTCAGATTGATAAAGCCGAGTATAAAAATCACGAAAGAGTTCTAAGATTTCGGTATCTTTAGTGACCAAGCCCCCCCCCGACGGATTACGGAGGGCGGTAACACGCTTGGCTTCTTTTTGACCTTTTAGGGCATTTGCTAATAATTTGCCAGCACGATTATTTTCCCGATAATATAGCCCTTGTTGTGATTCAATATTTTTGACAGCAGCAGTGTACAAAAGCTGATTGTATTGAAAACGCAAGCGTTGTAAACGGAGTAAAATACATGGGTCAGTACGGGACGTGAGAAGACGCTCCCCAGCTTGTATCTGCTGCTCTAGAATCAGTAAATGCTGCTTTCTTTGTTTCCCCTGCCGAATTTGATAGCTAGTTATAGTTGCGCGGATAGATGCTTTAAAACCCTCCCACCAAGCCCAGCTCGCTGTGTCATGGGGTGAGTTAAAATGAAAATAATCTTGGATAGCGGCCTTTATATCAACCTGAAAATCTTTTTGACCCAGTAAGGATCTATCAAAAAACCAAGCTCGGGGAGGATCGTCCCGCGCAGTGACATGTAATGATAAAGATATGGCAGCATGATCTGAAATATGGAGAGGATGAATCCTAGTCGTGTCTACTTGAGAAATCAGTGCTTTGGAAATGAGAAAGAAATCTATTCTAGATTGGGAGTGATGGGGGGCAGAAAAGAAAGTGAACTCTAAGTCAGAGGGGTGAAGCAGCCTCCATATATCTACCAGCGCAAGATCTTGCGTCAGAGCTGTAAGGGTAGCAAGACTCTTGGGTGGACTACTCGTTCTAGGCGGCTGTCTATCTATCAGAGGGTCTAACACTTGATTAAAATCACCACCAAGTATTAATGGAGTATTGGCAGAGGCCTGTGCCAACTGCGCAATACTTGCATAGTAAGCAGGGTTGTCCACATTCGGGGCATAAATGCAAATACATGTAAATTCACTATCTCCCACCTTAAGATGTACTCGGGCCCATCTACCCTCCTTGTCAGCGCTAGTATCAATTACAGTAGCTTGCAAAGATTTCTTAACCAGAATGGCTACCCCGCACCGTTTGGAAACGGCGGGAGAATAGGCAGCCACCATGTAAGGCTTAACATTGAGTTTCAGTGTTTCAGCAGAGTTTAAGTGCGTTTCCTGAAGAAACGCTAAATCAGCATGCTCATGGCTAAGATAGCTAAGGATTTTCTTTCTTTTGATTGGACTATTAATGCCCTTTACGTTGAGTGATAAGATTTTACATAAGGCCATTCAGACAAGTTAAAAATTCTGAGCATGATAGCGCACATAATTTCACAATGTCCCTCATATTGACTGTATCTGGCTGTACATATGGCATAAAAGAAAATAAGCTTAGATAATACAATGAAGCGCCCCACATTAAAAAAGAAAAACCGCAGCGCGGTAGAGAAGAAGCAGAACCCCAAA
Source organism: Ichthyophis bannanicus (assembly GCA_033557465.1). Classification (NCBI taxonomy): domain Eukaryota; kingdom Metazoa; phylum Chordata; class Amphibia; order Gymnophiona; family Ichthyophiidae; genus Ichthyophis; species Ichthyophis bannanicus. The sequence continues at coordinate 1,197,746,180 of CM066032.1, read as the reverse complement.
AATTACTGGCGACCATGTGTCTGCGGGGAGAAGCCCCAGAGAAGGCCGAAATTGAAAAAACACATAACCTGTAGGACTGTGCGTGCTCCGAATCCGACCGAGGCACACATCATGGAGGGATAGGAGACCAAAAAACAAAAAAGTCATTGAAAGAAAGAAAGAAAGTCCAAGTAGTCTCTGTGCTTGACTATGACCGCCGCATCGGGCCCTTCAAAATGGCGGACAGAGCCGGCAAATAAAAGTCCAAGTCGTTGGATTAGCGCATCTGTTCTGCTTCTTTGGAGTCTAAAAATGCTGATAGTAGATCAGGATCTTCGAATGTCCTGGTTTGGTTGTGGAGAGTCACTCGGAGCTTCGCGGGATACAACAGGCCAAAGCGAGCCTGTAGCTGTTGAAGTCGAGGGCGAAAAGCAAGGAGTTTCTTCCGTCGGTCAACGGTAGGCTTTGCCAAATCAGGGAAGAAGGAGACTTTGTGACCTTCAAATTCCAAATGATGGTTCGCCCGAGCAGCATTTAAAATTTGTTCCACTTGTTGATATCGTAGCAAGCGAAAGATAATAGGCCGGGGGGCCGTTCGGTTGAGCGCCATGTGGGTAGGAGCACGGTGTGCACGATCGATTTCCAGTTCTTTATGAAAGGTGATCTTCAGCAAGGAGGGAAGAGTTTTGAGCAGGAATTCTCTCATATCTCCCGCTTCCACCCCCTCCGGTATTCCAATGAGCCTCACATTGTTGCGACGGGCTCGATTATTGCTATCTTCTAACTCCTTTTGAAGATTCTGTATCTGGCGCTCAGCCTTGTCCAGTGTGCCCAAGCGCACCGCGTGCGAGTCGAGGACCCCCGCCATATTGTCCTGCCGTAATGAGAGACTTTCAAGTCGGTCCTGGAGCACTCCAAAGTCTTCTCGCATGGCTCTAAGCGCTTCTCCATTGGACTGCACCAATTCCTTCAAGCCGCGTATTTCCTCCAAAATCTCCAGGTGCATTTCGGGGTTTACACGAAATGGAACCATCTTCTGTGGGGAGGACACCTCTGTTTTGGAGCGTTTTCCGTGAGAAGAAGAAGGAGACCCGAAGTCCAAGCGCGCTGGTTTATGGGCCGCCATCCCCCCCGAGGTACCCCGGTCAGCCCGGAGCGAAATAGTAAGTTTGTATAGGTATTAAGTCAGGATTCTAAGTAGGCCTCTCGGGAGCTTCAGCGCAAAGCGTCTTACCCGCTGGACATCAGGCTCCGCCCCCCGGAATCTGAGGATTCTGACAGTTCTGTCGATGCGGGAATACTTATCCCGGAGGAGCCTTCCTCCCCTATATGCAGGATGTCTCCTCCAGAGGTCATTTCCTTTCAGGATTTCATCAGGGAGGTGGCTCGGGGTCTGTCCATTACTGTGGCCCCTGAAACAGAGCCCAGAGCAAAGGAGTTGGAAATTTTACAATATCCTAAAACTCCCTCTACAGCTCTCCCAGCACATCCAGAGCAGCAGGACGGGGAGAGCTGGTGGAGGGGGGTGGGAAGGGGCGGGATCTGGTTGGAGCAGGGGCGGGCTGAGGAGGTAGGACGTACAGGGACAATTCCGGTCATGGCCCTGCACATCCTGCTGCATCAAAGGGAATGTCCTGCTTATTTCACCTCGAAGGTGGGGCCGGGTCCCTACTGCCCGATCCAGGCCCCAGCTTGGCCAACCGTGGGTCAGGTGGCAGGGAAGAGAGGGGCCTAAGCCATGGGAGTCAGGAGCATCTGTGGGGAGGATATCCCCGCAGGCAGCAGGGGCAGGCAGGGCCGTCCACGACCTGATTCTGTGTATCATGGAATCGGGCTCTATGTTTTCATGACAGGGACCCTTTATGGGTGCAAGATATTGCTGGGCAATGTATATGCCCCAATGAATATAGTAACACTTTACTGGGGCAATTGATAATGGAGGCACTGCAGTTTCTGGAGCAACAGTTAATATTGGGACGTGACTCTAATATTATGGTTGATCATACCAAAGATTGCAAACTGGCTAAGGCACTCTTGTAGAGAGGTGGGAGTTAGGAATAAACCTACTTGTTGGGCAATGGGAACTGCTAGATCCCTGATGAATCCTGCGCCCAATGGAGGCTGATTTTGCCTTTTATTCTCAGGTACATAATTGTTATTCACGGATAGACTGATGATAGCCTGAAATCTTTTCCCAATGGTTGAAGTGGCCTGTATTGGTCTTTCTGACCACACCCATCTAGATGAATTGGGGGACAACCCCACAAGGTTCTTTCAGCTGGAAAATGGCACCAGGTTTATTTCAAGATGAGAGCTTTAAAATGTTTTTACAAGCTAAATGGAAGACACCAACAAAGATATTACTTCTTTGATGTTGTGGTTAGCAGGTAAAGCAGTGATGTAGCTGAAAAATGACAGAAGCAGGATGCCGAAATCTTACAGCTGAAGCAGTTGACCCAACATACCTAACACTCACATGTGGTTCATATGGCTGTGCATCACTGGGAAGAATTAGACTACATAAATGAACATTTGAATTATTTGTTGCTTCAGTAGGCAGTGAAATCTATCCTCTGTTATCAATATCAACTCTATTGTCAGAGAATAGAGCAGGCTGATTGATAACAAGGTTGGTGTGGGGACTATGGAAAAGTCCTTATTTTGCCTGCCTCAAAGGGGATGAGGGAAAGTTATAGACAGACTAATAATATAGATGTGGAGCCCATTTCCAAAAGGGGCATGTCTGCGGTACACAGAATAAGGCCTGAAGACGGCCCGGTGTGCCCCTGTCTGCCTGTGGGGATGTCTTCCCCACAGGCTCGCTTTGCTGCCACGGCTCTTTCCCACCGCCTGACTCATGACTGGCTAGCCGGGGCCTGGATCAAATGGCAGGGACCCTCCCCCACACCCAGCCCTGGCTCTGGGGGGGAACCCCCGGGCCAAAATGAGGGATCAGTGCTGCTTATTCCACCTTTGAGGTGGAATAAGCAGCACATCACCTTTGATCTGGCAGGATGTACAGGGCCGTGACCTGAATCGGCTCTGTACGTCCTGCTGGGCTGGCCTGCTTCCACTCCATCCTGGACCCACTCCCTCCTGCCCCCCACCAGCTCCCCATGTCCTGCTGCTCAGGACGTGCAGGGAGAACCAGAGGGGGAATCGGGCCAGAACGGCTTGCGGGGCTGCACACCCCGCGGGGACGTGCAGCCCCACAACCCGCAACTCTGCATCGGGCCCATACTATCAAGATTTATATAAAGGGAAACCAATTGACAAAGGGGTTATATAAGCCTTCTGTTACATTCTAAATTGGCCCAAGCTGACAACTGATCAAGTGACTGAATTAAATAACCCTTTACACAGTATACACATAGGGCATTTTTGGTGACTGAGGGTAAGATAGTGAGGCTGGATGGGCTTAGGTTTGAGTTTTATAAGTTATTAGGATACTTAGTGGTGCAGCCCCTCCAGCGGATATATGACCACATTCTTGCAGTGGGGTGGGATCAAACAGATATGGGCCACGGATTGACAGTGATACTGGAACCCATAGATAATCGAGTCCTATAATCCTATATTCTTGATCAATATTGATGTAAAAATATTAGCACTGGTCTTGGCTAATTGGCTGGGTTGGGTTCTTCAGTCTCTCATAGGTGACAATCATGTTAGTTTTGTGCGGGGTCAAATCAATCTAAAATAATTTTGACCCTGCACAAAACTAACATGATTGTCACCTATGAGAGACTGCATTGTGAGGATCAGGGTCTGGTCCTTAGTCTGGATGCTAAAAAGGCCAATTTGACAAGGTAATTAGGGACTGTTTGTTCTGGGCCTTAGAGCACTGGGGACTAGGGGCAATAATGCTCAGTTAGGGTTCGGTTGTTTTACTGACGTTTGAGTTCGCAGGTCTTCTTTAATGGGTTTGTTACAAAGGCTTTCTCCCTAGGAGAGGGGTTGAGGCAGGATGCCTACTTTCATCCCTTCTCTTTGTCTTGACCGTTGTACCTTTAGTTATGGAGATCCAAGTCCTTCGAGACTATAAAGGGATTGCAGTAGGTGGACAGACTTTGAAGCTGTGAGGCATGTTTACTACAGTGCATTAACTATTAGCTAAGGGCTTTGTGCTAAAAATCCCACATTAACTGGTTAGCATGCAAAGAAGTGGGGACTGGGCTGGTTAGGGGAGTAACATAGGTGTTGATGGTACATTGTAGTTAGCATGAGTATTTTGGGCATGTACTAACCATGCCTGTTGCTGTTAGTGTGGGTGCACATAATGCCATCTCAGTGGGTGGCTTTAAGTGCACCCGTATGCTGGTTAGCATAGTGCTGTGTGTTAGTATTGTGCTATCAGCAGGGGGATGGACAAAAAATGCCCTCAAAATTAGCACAGACCTCCACACTAATTTGGCGGCACTATTGCATGCTATCAGCAATTAAATTCCTCTGTAGAAATTGGTAAAAGAGGCAACATCTGGAAAGCCGTGTACATAAATGCCCGCAATATGGGAAATAGAATCCCAAATATTGAGGCTTTAATGGAAGAGGCTGACTTGGATATAGTGTCAGTTACAGAGACATGGTTCATGGACAACCATGATCAGGATGTAATTATATTGGGCTATACTTTATTCAGGAAGGCCAGGGTAGGAAGAAGGGGAGGAGGAGTAGCACTATCTGTAAAAAGTAATATTGCAGGGCTTACAAGTGCATGAGGAGGCACTGTGGGTGAAACTGGAAAGAGAGTGGTATGATATACAGATCTCCTTCACAGGAAGAAAAAGTGGATAGAGATTTAATAAAAGATGTACACAGTATTGCCATGAAAGGAGAAGTGCTACTGATAGGTAATTTCAATATGCCTGCTGTGATGTCATCTAGAATTAAGAAGATCCTAGATTCTCTACAGGGAGAACTGCTCCAGCAACTGGCAACAGAACACACACATGAAGGGGCCCTACTGGACCTGGTGCTTACCAATAGGGAAGTGTTTATGATGTTATAATGCATTGATTACAGGAGCAAATACAACATTTTATGATGTCTAATTTGAGTTCATACATCATACGAAGCAAGGTTGTTTATTGAACTGAGTGACTGTCCATGATAATTCATTTATTGATTAGCATTCATTGATCTGACTGATTGGTTATGATAATTTTTCAATTCTTCTTCTGAAAGTGCACAATTGTTTTCTAAAAAGGGATTTTTGGACCTATGATTGTAATGGGAGATCATCCCGCATCCAGTGATCACCAGATGGTGTGGTTCAGTATTAGGACTAGGGCTGATAATGTCCCTTTAAAAGCGAGGGTCTTAGACTTTAGGAAAATTAACTTTGCCAAGATGGGACAATACCTCAAGGAGTCATTATCGGGATAAAACAGCTGGGGGATGTAGGAAAGCAATAAGCAAAAATGAAAGGGGATTTTTTAAGGGCAACAAATGTTTTTGTTAGAAAGGTAAATAAATGTTAAAGAAAAGGGAGGCCACTATGGTTCTCAAAAGAAAAATCCAAAAAGGTGAAGAAAAAGAGGGTGACCTTCTTAAAATACAAAAGATCACAGAAAGAGAAAGACAAGCATCAATATTTGGAAAAACTTAGAGAAGCTAGGAAAGTAGTCAAGAAAGCAAACATACAAAAAGAAGAAGAAATAGCCAAGGCAATAAAATGGGGGGATAAGACTTTTTTCAGATAAATTAGCGAGAGGAGGAAGTGAAAAAGTGGTATTGTCAGATTTAGGGGTGAAGGGGGGAATATGTAGAAGCTGATGAGGACAAAACGGACTTGCTTAACAAATATTTTTATTCTGTGTTTACAGATGAAGGGTCAGGAGCAGAACCTCAAGAAATACCCACAAATAGGTACAGAACTAAAGGGGATCTTGAATGATTTTCAGTAGACTGTATTTGTGAGGAACTAGCTAAACTAAAAGTAGACAAAGCAATGGGGCCAGATGGGATACATCCGAGAATACTGAAGGAACTTGGGGACGTTTTGGTGGCTCCACTGTCTGATCTTTTCAATGCTTCTTTAGATTTGGGAATGGTCCAAGAGGACTGGAAAAAGGCACATGTGGTCCCTTTACACAAAAACGGAAGTAAGGATGAGATTGAGAACTACAGGCCTCTTAGTCTGAACTCTGTGGTGAATATATCAATGGAAACACTGCTAAAACAGAGAATAGTGAGATTTCTGGACTCTAATGAATTGCAGGATCTGGGGCAGCATGGGTTTACAAGAGACAGGTCTTGCCAGACAAATCTAATTTTTTTTTTGTCTGGGTGACCAGAGAATTGGACTGAGGGAGCGCAAAGCCTTTGACACAGTTCCACACAGGCAACTTATAAATAAATTGAGCACTCTAGAGATGGAGCCTAAAGTGACTGACTGGGTTAGAAATTGGTTGAGTGGGAGGCATCAAAGGGTACATGTAAATGGAATTCACTCTGAGAAGGATGCTACCTGTGGTGCACTGCAGGGATCTGTCCTTGGTCTGATTCTTTTTAACATTTTTGTGGTGATATTTATTTATTTATTTTATTTTATTTACATTCTCTTATATACTGTGCTATTCTGCATCAGTGTGGTTTACATTGAACAAACTGAAATTACATTAAACAGGGCATTATAACTTGGAAATAACTATTTTACAGGGAACATGGGCTATGGAGGGTTAAGTGGCTTGCCCAAGACCACAAGGAGCACCTGTGGGACTAGAAACCCCAGTCCTTCCAGCCCAAGGTTGCTGTTCTCTAGTGGGATTTGAACCCCTGACCTTCCGGCCTGAAGTACCTTGCCCCAACCACTAGGCCACTCCTCCACTGATATTGTGGAAGAGCTATCGGGTAAGGTTTGCCTTTTTGCGGATGATACCAAAATCTGCAATAGGGTAGACACCCAGAAAGGAATAAATAAGATGAAGAAGGATCTAACTAAGTTTGAAGAATGGTCGAAAATTTAGCAGCTGAGATTTAGTGTTAAAAAATACAGGGTCATGCATTTGGGCTGCAAAACTCCAAGGGAGTGGTACAGTTTAGGGGTGACATACTTTTGTCCACAAAAGATTGTTTCTGATGATCCTAATGTGGCTAAACAGGTAGAAAAGGTGATGGTGAAAGCTAGAATGATGCTTGGGTGCATAGGGAGAGGAATGGCCAGCAGGAAGAAGGAGGTGATAGTGCTCCTATATAAGTCTTTGGTGTGACTTCATTTAGAGTATTGTGTGCAATTCTGGAGACCACACCTTCAAAAGGACATAAACAGGATGGAGTTGGTGTAGAGGGTGGCTACCTAAATGGTCAGTGGTCTTCATCATAAGGCATATGGGGATAGACTTAAAGATCTCAATATATATATGTTAGAGGAAAGACGGGATAGAAGAGATATGATAGAGACTTTTAAATACCTCCACTGCATAAATGCACAGGAAGAGAGCACCTTTCAATTAAAATAAAGTTCTGCAGTGAGAGGATATGCATATGATGAGTAATATGCATACTAAGGAGTAATATGTGTAAATATTTCTTTACAGAAAGAGTGGTAGATGAGTGAAATAGTCTTCCAGTATCTCAATTCAGTATCTGAATTCAAGAAAGCATGAGACAAACACAGATCTCTAAAGGAAAAAAAGGGATATGGAAGGGTAGTCAAGATAGGGAATATGGTCTTTAGCTATCATGTTTCTATGATTATAAAATATACTAATTTATGCATGCACTCTTGTACTCCACATGCAGGTATAAATATCTGTCACTTCAATATAGCTGCAATTGTTCCTGGATTTGCGCTAGTATTTTAGAAACACACCTATGTATCTATAGATTAGTAGAATTTATAAGCCATCTACATCTTTATGATCGGGGGGGGGGGGGGGGAAGGAGGATACCCTCTGAGAAAAGGCTTACAAGGTTAGGGCTCTTGTAGTGCTGTTACGATCCGGCGGGTTTGCTATGGGTTCTAAATGGACAGTGTTTGTAGTAGTTCCTAATGTGCCTGGCGGTTGGCACTGGATTATAGTAATGTAGAAATCTTTTAGTCTTTCTTTATCCATACATTCATTAAGAGACGTGTTTACTAAAAGTTAGTGTATGGTAACATTATGCAAATAGTTATGTAAATAAGGCCACTTATGCAAATGAGGCCCCGCACCGAGTCTCCGCACATGGCCCTGCACCCCCCTTGGGCCGCCCCTGGGTAGCATGGAGAGTCAACAGGTAAAGGAGGCTGCTAAAGGTAATAGTTCCTTTGAAAATTGACTCATATGTGTTAAACAAGCTATTATAGTATCACTTTTCAGAAAGGGGGACGGTTAGTAATTGACTCATTCCCCTTGTGCAGGATATGCTGAAATATTGGCCAGTGTTGGAAACTGGTTCGATGATCACCCCTGGACAAAGACATGGGGAGGTGGGGACTGGGCAGACTAGATGGACCATACTGGTCTTTATCTGCCGTCATTTACTATGTTACTATGTTACTACGGTATGTTCTCTTTCACAGACACAGTCCTGCTCTGCTTGTCAATCTCCATGGCTCCTCTGGGAGTTAGCACCTTGTACAGGAAAGCAATCCTTAAACTTAAATTTGATCAAATAACACATTCACATTCCAATACTGGAATCTTCATTCAATATACACATTGGTGAAAAAAAAGAAAAATAGCCAATAGGGATACATTTTGGGAGGGCGGGGGTATTATTGATATAATGTAAAATACAATTTAGTCAATTCCATGCTCTTGGACCGTTAAATTGTCCCTTTTTTGAAAATTCATGCCTTTATTTTTCCAGATAGATTATACATACGAGGGCTTCTGATTAAAACATCCCTGATGCTAAAAAATTAAAATATACTTTTAACAATGACCATATCTGAGGGTAACAAATTCCAAGACTTACTTGTACATTGACTGAAAGCACCACGTCCTCTAAGTACTTTCTCACCCCTCTCCTGACTTGCCTTGTATTCTTCACTTGTTTTTTGTATCTTTTCTGCACTATCTTCTAAGTGACACAAAATATATATATTTCATTCCACTTGAAAAAGTACCAGCAATAAGAAATGTGGCACAAAAATACTGATTAACACTGATTGTTTTGCACCCTCAAAGAATCCCTAATTATCTGGAAAATAAACACTTAAATTTACAATGTATAAGCACCTAATAGAAGAAGCCCTAATTATGTTTATGTTTATTGACGTACAGCTATCACACCACTCAGCAGATCGCTGAAAATTGATCTGAGTGGGTTTAAGAAACAGGTTAATCTGTATAGCTTCATTAACTCAAAGGCAAACCTAGATGCTTCTTTTGTGTACAATAGACGGCCTTGGTTTGCATGCTAACGTTTACTCATAGGCTTTTAAATGTGCTCTTTTCTTTTTCAGTGTATCATTTAGCTTTTCTTTCATTGTATGAAACTTTTGAAAACATAGAAGTATTCTCTGGAATTTAGATAGTTCATTCTCACTGGAGCATACTAACTAACGGTTCATGCACAGTAATGGACATTAGCGCTTCTTAAGTGCCACCATAGCATTCCTATGACCGTGGCAGCTCCTTACGTGCAGTAACGCCAATTACCATGTATTAACATGTCGCTATATCAAGCTATCAAACTTACAAAAATTAAGACTGATTTCTAGAAATTTTATTTTTAATTAGATTCTTTATTAGAAAGTTCCCTATAATTGAAATCTGGAGTGCCTCATCACATATTTGGTCCGGGAAAGTAGGACTTAAGGGTGTGCACAGAAATTTTTGTTTCCTTTTATGTTTTGCTTCATATTTCTTTATTTTTCAATTTAATTAAATGAGATTATTTGAATCAAGAAAAATAAAACAAATTCAAAAAGAAAGGAGAAAGAGGCCCTTTTACTAAAGTGTGGTATGTTTTGCATCTAACATGGGTTTTGAGTTAAAATCAATGCGCGTTAGGGACTACAATACTGAGGTTGTTGTCAGAAGCATGTCCGTCAAGTGCTTGACAGTTACCATGCAGGTAGGTCTCTTAGCACACATTCCAGCCCTTGCCAGTTACCATGGCTGCACCTAACACGAACTACTGAGATGGCCGTAGGTGCACCCACGCTAACTGTAAGGTGCCCTTCCCCTCACCATGAAAACAACAAAAGAAACCCCTCTCCATTCACATAGCCCCTTCCAACTATGGTGTCTTCATAGGCAGGAACAACCCCTATTTGCTCTTACGCAGCTGGTATAGCAATAGGAAATTGTGCTGGCAGACCTGAGGTCGGCAGCATTTTTGATTTCTGTCATGAAACAAAACTGCACCGAGCTCATGTTGTTTTTCTTTTTCAGTTTCATTTTAAAAATGACATTTCCAGATTTGTTTCCAAGGAAAATACATCCCCCTCGAAGAAAGATCAAAGAAACCCAACTAGCCAGTCTATTGCAGAATTTCTATAATTCAGTTCTGGGAAAAACTGAGAGATTACAAACACGCCATCAAACTCAGTGGGATTATTCCTTATACTGTAAATGCTTCTTGTATCTATGTCCATGACTCAATGCTTTTGAAAATAGAATCCATTCAGCTTTGTGTTATTCTTCTGTTTAATATGAAACAAAATAGCCTGGAGAGCAGCATTCCCATTATTTAGGAACTAGCCCATTGCAGGGCATGTTATATGAAGAAGAATAACACAACAATTCAAAGCATCAGCAGCATCCTGACAACCAAACGTATCATCTAGATCCAGTATCTTTGTGATGGAGTGTAACTCTGACTCCACCTTTCACCCTTTACAGTTAGTGCCGCTGAATGTCCACGGATGCCACCGCTATATGCCTCGATGCCAACTGGCTAGCATCTGGGCATTCCGGAGGTGGAACCCGGCAATAACCAGGCTGCGGCAATATTGAGCCCCTGCCACCCTATGGTTACGTGGTGAAAGTAAGACGCAACAAGGCTGGTCTTATTTTCACCCCAGAAGCTAAGCAAGCAACGGTGATATTGAGCTGCTGTCTGGTTAGCTTCCGAGATCTGCGGCCAATCCTGAAATTCAATGCTGGTGGCCGGACATGGCCCCAGTATTGAATATCCGGGTCTAAGGTGCAGCGCCGGTGGCTAGCCGCTGTGGGAGTGTTATCCGCCGGCACTGAATATTGGGCCATACATTTTTAATGCAATATAAAATGTAGGAGAATTGTTGTTTGGTTTCTTTAACTTATATTAATCTCAGATCAATGAATGCAGCCATAAACGCTCTAACTTTTCAAAATGACTGAAGGCGCTAAATTTAAACACAAATTATCCCTCCATGGGCACAATGAAGGAGTTTGCTCAGCACTGGGGTTGCTCAAACACCCAAGTGCACCCGTGGAATTGGTGCCTATGAATTCAGTACACCTATTTGTTACAGGGGAATTTTGAGAATATGCTGCAGCAGTTGTTAATAAGGGCAACGGTACGTTTTTCTCTCTCATTTTTCAGCTGGGTATTTTCCTTCTGCTGCTTTGGGCTTCCTGTTGAACTGGAGGTAGGCTATGCTGGACTAGGGCACCACAAGCCTTCGTTTGTAACTACCTGGGGATTTTTTTCCCCTTTCTCCTTCCAGTTGATGCAACCTAGTCATGAGTGTTCATGCCGGGCCAGATTAATGATCCATCAGATTCAGAATCCTGTCTGCAATAGGGCTGTGCATGGCCAAAAAAAGAGTGCAGTTTATGCTCATCGTAAATAAATTTTTCCCAGTTTTCAGGCATTTTGAGATGTTTGTTTCACCTATTCATTCTTTGTGCGTACATTTTATGTTCAGTAGAACTTTTTTAATCATGCAAATTGATTGTCCACATATTAAGTCATAAGTATAGCTCGTACAAGCAGTCTGTGTACACTTTAAATTTATAAGCACCAAAGAAACTGAATCCTCACTCCTGAAGAAGCAGTGGAGAAAGGGAGGCCTGCGTTGATTACAGGAGCAAATACAAAATTTTATGATGTCTAATTTGAGTTCATACATCATACGAAGCAAGGTTGTTTATTGAACTGAGTGACTGTCCATGATAATTCATTTATTGATAAGCATTCATTGATCTGACTGATTGGTTATGATAATTTTTCAATTCTTCTTCTGAAAGTGCACAATTGTTTTTTTAAAAGGGATTTTTGGACCTATGATTGTACCACCATAGGAAACCTTAAATAGACTGAAGTCTTGTGACATGATTCCGAGGTCATTTTCTACCTTTGGCCATAAGAGTGATGCTTCCTGTGTGATATTTGTGCTGGGTTTGAAGCTGTTATGGGGATTTCTGACATACATTGCTTCAACAATATTTAATTTTTTTTGCACCAAAGGTCCTCAGCATGCGAGTACACAGTATGATCACTGCTAAACCAGTTTTTAAATTTATTTCTTGTTGTTGATATTTATTAAGAACATTGTCTTCTTGCTCTTTATGTTCATGGAATGGGCAAGGTTAAAGCTAAACAATTCTGTTATTGTTCGGTTAACTGATGCTTTTTTACAATTTTTACCTGATATCCTGGCTCAAACAAATTGGATAGCAAATTTATACCACAATCAATGTCTGAAGCATGAGGAAAATCATGTTCATATCATAGGGGATAAAGTATGTCATTGTTGATGATGCAGGTATGCAATTTAATCTTAGCACATTTGCAAATGAGTAAAGAATACAGAGTGAAAATATCAGTCACTGTGAGGTTTCCAATAAAACTGGACTGAGATTGTTCTGTATTGCAGGAATCTGGTTTCATAAGGACTCAAAAATTCAACCGTCAGAGTTACTAACCTGTGCCACCCTGATAGTGTACGCTAATGCTGTTATTATGACTAATTTTACCTTAAGTGTTAAAGGTTAGTGCATGTTAATGTGGTAGCACAGGATAGCTGCAAATGAGTGAAGAGCCGAGAGATCATTTCTTAGAGTGGGAGAAAACAAAATTGTCTTTAAAAAGTCAGCATGAATGATGTATGCAATTGGAAAATGTTGGTCAGTGAATGTGTCTGCAGACTTTCTGCATAATCTAGACTTATTCTGCAAAACAGCACTAGAATAATTACCGCACAGGCTGTAGAACACTGACCTATTCACCATGGGGCATGCCATAGCTTGCATGGATTCACTGCCGAGATTTGGTGATGGACCCGGGGCAGATCCACCTGTTTTGTTTCTGTCGTGGAAAAATGTGCACATCCCTATCCACCCGAACCAAGTTCTGTATGAGGAGACTTGTAGAAAAGCATTTGCTGTAACAGGATGTAACAGGATTGTGTAAGAGGATTCATGATAACATAAATAATAGTGTTCCCTAAGAAAACTCCACAGATTTACTGTAAAGAGAATTCTGTATAGTAAGACTCAGCTTAATAGAAGGCTGCATAAAATGGTTACAACTCTATAGGGATGAAAGCACCTATACTACAGTATAAATATCATCGGTGGTGCCTGGTTTTCTGCCAGATTCTGCCTCTTTGGTTTGGTTAAGGAAATGATTAGCATCAGAAATTGGCAGTGCTGAAGATCACCCATGTAAAACAAAGTTCAGTTATCGGGCATTTTTTTCTTGTTTCAGTAAAACGTCTACAGTGGTTGGCAGGAAAACCACAGGTGTTTAAAAAGGAAAAGTATCTTTTCTTCCTTTTTTTTTTAACTTTCTTGCAAGAACGCTGTTTCTTATCTGTCCTGCCATCTGTCACCAGACAAAGGAGAGATAAAACAGTGGCATATTCATGTTAAAAAGGTTTGCCTTGGGATAACAGAGAGAAAAGTTAATGGACATGGATTTACAAATTATTAATGAGTTTTCTTGTCATTTCTTGAAAAATGAAAGCTATGCACGGTGTCTCTCTCCCCAAACAGATTGCATTTTATTCCTCTGCAGTTTGTCCATCAGGCTTCCCTCTGACAGCATAATCCAAAGCTAATCCAGAGCATTCCGTTTTCCTTGTTGGCTCTCAGGCACACTGCTTAGACAAATCCCGCTACCTGTCAGCCCTCTTGTGTGTGCCAAACATGAAGCCAGGTTAACCCCTAGGGAAGCTGGGAGACCTGGCGACTTAACCCCTGCTTCCCTTTCAATAATCCCCAGTAAATACATGGGACATTAACAGACTAACGGCTCTAATCAGGCCCGCATCCTTTAAAATCTGTTTCATGCACAGCCCTTAAGAACTAGGGATCTGAGCATCTTGGCTCTTAGAAAAGCTTCAAGGCACAGCTTCTAGCAATATAAGCTCTAAGCAGCTAGATAGGACACTACAGAAACAAATTAATCCCCTCCAGCAGCCTGTAAAAGTGTCCAGGCTGTTTTATTCCTTATTGAATCTCCTATTGAAATCTGTATAGTATTTTGGGTCAAAAAATATATTAAAATGAAAGTTTTACTTACTTCAGCTCTATTTTTGCCTGTTCTATAAAATGTATGCAACATTTTTGTATATTTTTTATTTTCATGGGGGCTGGGGTGGGGACTAAGACATTGTAGCAATGTCTCCTGGTTGATTTTCAACGCTGTCCGACTTGTTTCAGGATGTTCTATTGAAAGATTGGTAACCTTCACTTTACTGACGCCTGCTCCAAAGGAATTTAAACAATAAACCATCCGTAGATCAAACAGAAAAAGAACAGGAATATAATACTCTGAGGCAGATGTCTCTTGCAAATACTCACTCTTTTCTATTCCAAAAGCTTTCTCTTCATTGGGATTCTTGTCACATCACCATCTGCTGATGCAATATCAACATCCAGTCCACCACACAAAATCACTTGTATGAGCACGGCATCCCAAGGAAAATGTAAAAGCTCTAGCTCGACACACATGAGAAATGTAATAAAACATTGCCCAGCTCTTCAATGTTCAGGAGGCATGATGTGCAGCTTAATATCCAAAGTGGGGGAAGGTAGAGGAACCCATGGGGAGGGATCCTGAACTCTGCAACAACAAAAACTGGGAAGGTCTATTGTGACTTCTGATAAGAGCATTTATTTTGACAGAATTAAAATTTCAGAGTTTGCTTGATGAAAGAAAAAGAAGCAATTGGTGCCCTCCCTCCCCTTCCCTTCTCTCCCCTCCTCTGTTCTTCATCCCTGCAGACATGCATGTGGCAAAGGCAGTTAAGAGTTATTCCTGGGTTAAGACTATGGATGAAAGAGCAATAAAATGTTTTTATAGGCAGAATGCTTATGTAACAGGAATGATATTTCTAGATAGGGAAATACTCTGTACCTTGCTATAGGATAAATGTTCTTACCAGCAGAATTCTGACTAGCGATCAATGAATATTACTTGTACTATCATACCTAGATCTAAACAGAATCTTTAGAGGGATGAGCACTGAAAGAGTGAGAATGCTAATAGATTTAATATAATAATGCTGGTATATTCAAAAATATGATAAAATGACTTATTGCATAATATAACTACATAATGAGGGTAATTTTATAACAAGGCACCCAGGTTTAGAGGGAAAGAAGTCACCTGTTTTATAAAGACACAGAGACACCTATGTCACTTTGTAAAATACTAACGCAAATCCACAGCTTCTTTGAGGTCATGGACATTGATGGCTGCTCAGGAGCAGATCAAAATGTTCATGCTTAGGGGTATGTTTACTAAAGAGTGTTAAGGGTGCATCGGTTAGCAAGCATTAATGGCAGCGGTAAGGGTGTTATCATGCAGTAAATGCATTCTGGCGGTAAGGGCGCTTGGCTCCACTTATTGGGCGCTAACAGTACACCAGGTGTTAAGATGCCAAGCATGTCCAAGCATGCCCGAAAATGGCAGTCACCTTAACGCCGGATAAGGGAGCCCTTGTGAAAGTCACATTTTAGGTGATGGATGGAAGGAAAGGTAAGGTGGACATGTCAGATCCATATGTATCCTACGTGTTAGTCAGTAAGTAGGATGAGCATGAGGGTGGCAGCAGTGAGTGGTGCCCATGTAATCTGCTGTAATGTCAGTGTCTGGCATAGGATTGGGAAGAAGTCTTCCCTGGCAGAGCCAGCATCGCCACAATGTGGGCATCAAGAGGATGACTCAGCATGAGTGGTGACATGCAGACCATTCAAGGAGAGTTGTAAGTGATACATCCTAATGATTAAAATGTTTCTTTGTGGGCCATGGTGTAGCAGTTGGCAGGAGAATACATTACTATATATGATGGGCATATGCTGATGGATGTACATTTACAGACGCAGTGCCCCCCAAGAGCGTGTGGAAACATGGCATGGACATGGGTTTGGATGTTGGAACAGTTGCTGATGACGCATATGTCACCCGTCCTTGCCTCTTTGTACTCTAACAACATCCTTATGACTGTCACACTTGGTGCCCATGGGGAACCAGTGAAGCTGTCATGCAGGCCCTCTGATGTAACACATGCAGGCACCGAGTAGGCCTGCATAGCTTCTCGCCATCTGAACACAGGCTTTGACCTGCAATGCCACTTATGAAGGGCACATTCTAAACATGTATGGTACTGTTCCCCCCACCCCAACATTCACCTCCAGGCACTACCTTCCCATATGGTGGCAGGTGATGCAGAGTCCAACAAGACATCCTGTGCCACATTTCAGCAGCTGGAATTGTGCACACACCATTCAGAGTCAATGTTCCACAGTCACAATTAGGCACACAAGTGCATTTGGACTCTCATTTGGAATAATAGGTAATATACTTCTGAATGCTTTGGGAAATGATGAGTAGACAGTGTTGAGATGGTGTTTAGTGTGTGCAAATTTGCCAGATATGGGCCTGCTTGTATGTGCACACACTGCACGGAGGAAAGAGTCCCCAGGATTGCACTCTGTGACTGTAGCATAGGACAAGAGCAATGTGCATGCAGGTAAATCACAGAATCTTTCCATTGTCACCAACTAAGTGAATGTATTGGACATTCACAGAGGTCAGCCCTCCACTTGAGCCTAGTTCCCTATAGGCTGCAGCTGCAACAAGTGGACTGACAATGTTGCCACGGATATAGCTGTTATGGCAGTTGGCATTAATCAGGCCTCTAACCTGTGCAAATTGTTGTGCCCTGAGGCCTGGAGGCTGTCAGAGGTGAGGGTTGCAACACACACATGTCCCTCCTACTCACTCCAGTCAAACCAGCAGTTGATTTGGGAGCTGCACATCAGTATCATGTTGGGAGATGAATGTAAGGGAATGTTGTGGGGATGGGCCTTGACGATGGTGTAACTGGGAATGCATTATAGCATCACAGCTACAGGTTGCAACTACTTAATGAAAACTAACCTTCAGCTTGTAAATGATGTCTCACACAGTATGTGGGGTTGCTGTATAGCTGACCTGCAGCATGTTATATGCTCAGCCATAAAGCCTGGGTGCCACATACATGCACTCACAGTGCATTGCTGCAGCTCACACTCCTCTGGAGACACCAAGCCATGACCCTGCTGTGCAAGTTAGCATTCTTACTTGTCCCTTAGGCCTTCTCTAATGTTCCACTATTGCCAACACTACTAGCCTGCTTTGCCATCCAGCTGTGGATAGTGCAGATGAGTACATGGACTCACGATGGATGAAATGTTGAAGGTTGCACATGATGATACAATTCTGGAAACAGGATGAAGTTAACACACCTAGGCATACCATTCCTGATACACAGGCTGGTCTTAAACCCATGAACCTTCTTTCATACACACACTGGCCATGGGTTTGGAACCACACAGCAGCCATGTGGGTTCATCAATCTGTGGGTACATATGTGGTCATTGTCAGGATGTATAAGGGCATGAGTTGGGGTATGCCTATGTCTGTTTAGATCTCTGCAGGCTCTGTGCCATACTTGTCTGACAAGGTATGTTTGGCAGGTGTGGGAGAGGGACATCTTGTTAGATCTGTATGTTGCACTGCCTTGCTATGCTGGTGGTTCAACTGACATTTATGTCTTATATATGGGATCTGTGTAGTCAAAGGGGCAGGCCATGATACATGAACACACATATTCCAGACCATGGGTATCCTAGCAGAATGACCAACGTACCCATTTCCTGGTGTGTGCTTGTGGGGCAGTCATGGAATAATCTCATATTTTAACTAGTCATATTTTAAACCTTGTTCCTTGTAAACCGCCTCGACTACTAGAAGACACGGTATAAAAGAACTGTTAAATAAAATAAATACATATATATTTTGCAGACCACAATAGTTTATTTAGATTCACATGTGGCTCCAATGGTTGTAACTGACTAAGAATTTACTTATGGAGGGGTCACCGGTTCACCATAGATTATGGTCATCATTTGGCTGGTGAGGGGGCAGGTTGGCCATTTTTCCTTTGACATAGGCTGTTATCATATTGCATAGTATTCCTGTCTCGGTGGCATATTTTTCGCTCCACATACACATAACCACTCAATATGTGCAAGTGGGGGGGGGGGGCATCCTGATCCCAGAACCAGCCCATCCACTCAGCAAACTAGTCGGGTGCCAGGGTCCACTGATCATGGTGGACAGCATGCCGGCCAATCCCTCCCTCCCTGACATCATGGCACAGCTGCCGCTTCAGTGCGGCAGGCAGCCTTATTGACGTTGCACACATGCAGCTAGTCACACACCCTCTACTGGGGGATGTGGGCATGCATGCTGCTGCCTTAGAACTTGGAAGGGAGGGTTCACCATATACTTCACTGTACCTGCTGCTGACCTGCTTGCCATCCCACTGACAGCAGCGTTGCACCTGACACACAGGGCCAGGACACAGATTTCATCTGCAGCAGGCTGCAGCCATTGCAACCACCACCCCCACCCTCACACAATGCTGACATGGCAGCATGGTGGCACTGGGCGTAGTGTAACTCCTTTTTGACTCCAGTACCATGTATGTCTACTGCCACTGTCACAGTAGAGTCATACCAGACATCACAGAAGTAGTGGACCAGCCAGCCCCCCTGCATCACCCACGTGACACCTCCTTTGCCAATTTGGCACCTACAACATAGTGTCCTTTATTAATAGGGCACCATGCTGCTGCTACTAATAGAGCACTACTATCATTAATTTCAGAACTACGGTAGGTGGAGCACATTGCATACATAAATAGGCTCTCTTACCTCAGAAATAGCCCTTACTGTAAGATTTCAGATGGCATTAGGGCTCCCAGTGCCTGGAATGCATGGTAACAGAAACTGACGCTATTCCCGCCCAGTCTCTGCCACATTAACGCCCATTCTCCATCTCCTTATACCTCAATGCTACAGGCCCAATGTCTGCACATTAATCCAATGTTATTGGTGCTTTCCACGGCATTAACTGCTCACGGACACTGATAATGCCTGCTAACGGCACCTTTGCTCCTTACCGCTCTTTAGTAATACCCCTTAGAGTGTATGAGCACATGCATAGATTAGTATAGTTTGTTATTCTGCCCACACTCCACACCAACTACACCCCTTGAGAACACTTATAGGAAAGGTATGCGTGGTTTTGTGCCCCACATACACTTTTATGCCTCAGGTCATTTTCTATGAGTCATTTTATTTATTTATTTATTTAACTGTATTTATATCCCGCTTTTCACCGGGTCAAAGCGGTGGGACATATAACCAGGGGGGGGGGGAATCAAATGTGGGGGGGGGGGGGCATCGCCGGGGGTTCAACATTGTTGATTTTTGGGGTGAACATAGAGACTGACAAGATAGCATAGTTACTGGTTTGGAGATCTTGGAGAGAAATAGGGGGGGGGTTCCTATTCAGAGATGTTCTTGGAATAGGATGTTTTTTAGCTGCTTTTTGAATGATGGGAGATCACCGTTGTTCCTGATGTGGTTTGGTAGAGAGTTCCAGAGGGATGGGGCATAGAGTTCAAAGGCTCTGTTGCAGGTCCGTTGAGTTGCTTTGGTTCTTTTGTGGGGGATGGCAACGGAGCTGTTGGAGGAATGTCTGGTTGTTCTGCTGTGGGTTGGGCGAGGCAGTAGGGTGTGGAGTGGGGTGCCCTGTGTTTGGTGGATGGTTTTGTGGGTGAGTAGAAGAGTTTTGTACTTGATTCTTGCTTCGATGGGGAGAATATGAAGGTCCCTCAGTATTGGGGTGATGTGGTCTCGTTTCCTTGCATTGTGAATTATTCTCGCCGTGGTGTTTAGGGCAGTTCGGAGGGGATTGGTCTGTGTGGCAGGTAGGCCATGGTAGATTATGTTGCAGTAGTCCAGATGAGGGAGTGTTAGAGCTTGCATTACTGTCCTGAAGTCTTGTGGTTCGAGGAGGGGTCGGAGGCGTTGTACCGTTTTCGCCTTGTGGAATACAGTTCTTGTGGTCTTGTTGATTTGTTGCTTAAGAGTTAGGGCTTGGTCAATGATAATGCCGAGATATCTTATGTGTGGTTGTACTTGAATTTGCGTGGTTCCCATGGTGAGGTGAGTGGGTGGTTTGAAGTCTGGGTCTTTTGTCACTATAAGGGCTTCGGTCTTCTTTATGTTAATGGATAAGTTGTTCTCTTGTAGCCAGTTGGATACGTCGGTGAAGCAGGTTGATAGCTGGTCGTTTGTTGGGTCCGTTGTTGTAATTGGGGCGTAGAGCATTATGTTGTCGGCGTATATGTGGAAGTTGACATTGTGAGTGCGTATGACTGAGCAGAGTGGACGGAGGTAGATGTTAAAAAGCATGGCTGATAGTGTGGATCCTTGTGGTACTCCTTGATGTTGCTGGAAGGGGGATGAGGTGGAGGTTTTGGTGCGGATCAGTTGCTGTCGGTTGGTTAGATAGGACCTGAACCATTGGAGTACAGTACCTTTGATCCCAATTGTTTGGAGTCTGTGGATGAGGGTGTTATGGGAGATGGTGTCGAATGCCGCTGATATATCCAAAAAAATTAGGATGTATCCGGAGTGTTTCTCTTGGGTTCCTATGACAAGGGTGTTCATCAGCATGGTCATTAGGGTCTCGACCCCGTGTAATGGTCGGAATCCGTGTTGCTGCGGGTCCAGTATGTTGTTAATGTCTAGGTGTTCTTGAAGCTGACGGACTATCTTCTCAATTATCTTTGCGGTGAGCGGGAGGTTTGCTACTGGTCTGTAGGAGGTGGTCGGATGATTGTGGTCTTGAGGGCGTCTGGCATGTGTCCTTGTTTAAAGGATTCATTTACGATGTGGGTTAGAGGTGCACTGAGGTCTTCTTTGGTTTTCTTTATCCAGTCGGCAGGGCAAGGATCCAGCGGGGGGGGGGGGGGGTGGTGTAGTTCAAGCAGGAGATGGTGGAGGATATTTCTTCTTTTGAGGTTGTGTCGAATGTATTCCAGTCTCTGATCGGGTTGGTGTATGAAGTTGTCTTGGTTGTTGTTTCAGCGTAGTGATGTGGGTTTTGTGGTTGCTGCAGCTGTTTGTATTGTCGGGCTAGAAGATCAGGGGGGATGTCTGGCAGCTGGTCGGAGTTACTGGGTGCTTTTGTTAGATTTTTGACAATTTGGAAGAGCTCTCGAGGTTGTATATTGCGCATACTTGCTAAAATGAGTTTATAAAATTATCCTAAGTCTGTCACTATTTGGCCATGACTTTCGATGTTGCATCTTTCTGTGAGTATTTTGCTCTGAAAATATCCAGTAAGGATAGGTATTTCGGCACTCAAATGCATTGAAGAGCATCATCAGCAAATGCATTACATAACTATTTTTCTTAGACTTTAAGGAAGCATGTGTTCTTAACAGAGGAATCTTGAAGAATCACTATGAGGTATGTTTACTAAATGGCGGTAGCGGCTTCTGTGCGATATTGGAGCTGCAGCTCCATTGAAATCAATGGAGCCTTGGCTCCGATATCGCATGGAAGCCACTACCGCCAATTAGTAAACATACCCCTTTGAGTAACACCTTTACTTTATAGCAGGAAAAAACAAGTAATAATAAAAACAAAATCACAATCGCCAGCAAATGTTTTTTTATTACTATTCCTGATGTATCTATTTATTGGATTTATTTTTTACTGCAGGAATATTTTGCTGATATTATATGATTATTAACTTCTTTATTTCTTTATTTATTAAAATTAAGGGGCCCTTTTACTAAAGTGCATTGTGATTTGCACCAAAACGCACCAACAAAGTGCAAAACCATGGCACATTAGGTGCAACAGCACCATGTTCACTGTCGGGGGAGCGGAAAGCATGATCTCATTAGTTAATGTGCCGCAATATCCCCTAAGGCATGCAACATTAGCACAGAAGCTCTATTCATACCTATTGAGGTGGCGGTAATTGCACCCATGCTAATTGACCATCTTGCAGTTAGCACAAGCACGTTGACTGCAAGGTGCTTTCCCCATTCACTCTCTACCCAAACCCAGCCACTTGCTCCCCTGATACGCCATGGACAGTTATGCAGGTTTTAAGTGCTGAATTAAATTAAAATTAATTAAATAAAATTTAAAACATAAGGTATATTTTTGCTTATAAACTACAAGCCTCAATTTGGATGATAACTTTGCAGGAGTTCATTTAACTGAGCAAAGCGCAAATGTATTTAATAAATTCATTTGAAACCACACAGTGCAAATATGCAGTAGAGACGAAACATCTTCCTCATTAAAGCACAGAATCAAATGAAAATGCTAAACTGAAACTAAAAGTTGCTGAACAGATAGGAGGTAAAGATACATGCCACAAATGTGCGTACATCATGTATTTTCAGCGACTTATGCATGTTAATGGACCTTTATGCATATACATGACTGGTCACTGTTCTATAACTACAAGCGTCAGGCCGATGGCATATACTTTCAATGGGGGTGTGCTCATGGGAAGAGTAAGGGCTAAGCATCAGTGCAGCACAAATTTGTGCACACAAAATATAAAATACTATAATTTATGCATGCTCTTGGTACGGGCATTCGTACCAGCCATAGGGTTGGTGTAAGGGATCGTGCCTAGATTTGTTATACACATCTTACCATTTACGCCCCTATTTTGTAAAAGAAACATAGAAACATGATGGCAGAAAAAGGCCACATGGCCTAACTAGGCTGCCCTTCCATATCAACTACAATAATCCTCTTTTTACCTTTAGAGATCCTCTGTGTTTGTCCCATGATTTTTTGAATTCGGATACTGTCCTCTTGTTCACCATCTTCACTGGGCGACTAATCAACACATCTACCACTCTTTCCGTAAAAAATATTTCCACATATTACTCCTGAGTCTATCCCCTTTCACTCTCATGCTATGTCCCCTCATAGCAGAGCTTGTCTTCAATTGAAAGAGACCCTCCTGTGCATTTATGCCACGAAGGTATTTAAATGTCTCTATAATATTTCCCCATCCCGCCTTTCCTCTAAAGTATATACAGGGTGGCCCAAAAAAAGTGAGAACATCTCATAAATGAAAAGCTTAAATAGTTTACTTATTTACCTTTTTTAGCTATATAACGTCTTTATTTTGACAATTTCTTGTCGCCATCTTTTTTTTAAAATTTATCAATCGTTTACATCTGTCTTTTTGAATTTTTAAATAACTTTTTGCTACGAGATGTTCTCACTTTTTTGGGCCACCCTCTATATTAAGATCTTTAAGTTTGTCCTCATATGCTTCATAATGAAGACCATTAACCATTTTAGTAGCCATCCTCTGCTTATATGCTTTTGAAGGTGCGGTCTCCAGAATTGCACACAATACTCCAAATAAGGTCACACCAGAGACTTATACAGAGGCATTATCAACTCCTTTTTTTCTGCTGGCCTTTCCTCTCCCTATACATCCAAGCATTCTTCTGGTTTTTCAAATTGCCTTTTCTACCTGTTTAGCTATTTTAAGATCATCAGACACAATTACACCCAGGTCCCACTCCTCTTTTGTGGACAGAAGTACCTCACCCCCTACACTGTACCGCTCCTTTGGATTTTTGCAGCCCAAATTTGTGACCCTTCAGTTTTTAGCATTAAGTTACAACTGCCAAATTCAAGAACATTCTTCAAGCTTAGCTAGATCCCTTCTCATGTTATCTACTCCTTCCTATTGCAGATTTTTGTATCGTCCGCAAACAAGCAAACCTTATCCGACAGTCCTTCTGCAATATCACTAACAAAGATGTTAAACAGAATCGGACCAAGGACAGATCCCTGCAGTACACCACTGGTAACCCCCTCCTCAGAGTGAGCTCCATTTACCTGTACTCTTTGTCGTCTCCCACTCAACCAATTTCTAACCCAATCAGTAACCTTAGGGTCCATCCCTAGGGTGCTCAGCTTGTTATAAGTCATCTGTGTGGAATGGTGTCAAAGACTTTACTGAAATCGAAATACACCACTCTAGGGCTCTCCCTAGGTCCAACTCCCTGATCACAAAGTCAAAGAAATCAATCAGATTTGTCTGACTAGTCCTGCCTCTGGTGAATCCTTGCTGCTTCAGATCCTGCAATGCATTGGACTCCAGAAACCTCACTATTCTTTTAGTAGCCTTTCCAATAATTTACTAACCACAGAGGTTAGACTAACTGGTCTGTAGTTCTCAATGTCATCCTTACGTCTGCTTTTGTGTAAAGGGATCACATATGCCTTTCTCCAGTCCTCTGGCACCTCTCCTGATTCAAAAAGGCATTGAAAAAGTCAGTCAGTGGAGCCGCTAGAACGTCCCCAAGTTAAGTATGTTCATAATTCACTTTACATGATGAGTGCAATTGAGCCTTAAACTGCATATTAACTAGGTGCAACTTAAAAAAATTAGCTTCCATGTGTTTGTTTTTTTTTGCCAAAAATCTATATTCCATTACCAGGGCTTCATAAATTTATTATAAAGGGAGCAAAAGTGAACAAAAAGTTCTAAATGGTATCTTTTTATTGGACTATAAAAAGGATTAATTATCAACTTTATTGTTCACCTTTACGTCAGTGTGTCTTAAGAGGACTAGCAATCTCATTCCCTCTATTATACAGAGAATACCTTGACTCCAGGGCCGGTACTAGGGTTTCTTGTGCCCCTTGCAACCTATAGATCGGCACCCCCTCCCTCATTATTATTAATGCTGGCTACACCCCATCTCCCTCCATAAGGAGCCTACCCCCCAAAAAAACAGCTCTGTAAATACTGCAGCAGGACCTGGAACATCCAAACACCTATTTGAAAAGCTGAAAGTCAGATTACCGAAGTACAGATCCCTACATACAAACTCCATGTTAACAGAATACTTGGCTTTGGTCACACACTCAGAATACAGACCCTCACCAAGTACCACGACCTAAAAATAAAAATATGTAGATAAAAATTAAACTACAACCCCAAGAAGCCAGATTCTGCATACAGTGCAACACCAAAAAAATAGAAAGAGATGCATTTCCCTGTATTGTATAAAATATAAAGACTGAACATAAAATTATTTTTTTCTACCTTTGTTGTCTCACCATTTTATTCTCTGATTATCCTTTTCCCATTCTGAAGTTTCTGTTTTCCTCTGTCTTCTCTTAGCTCTCTTTCTATGGTCTCTAGTCTATCTGCCATTTCTTGTCTCCACTTTTGTTTTCTTCACATTGTTCCATCTTGGATATTGATCTTTTCCCTTCAACATTCTTCCACTGATTTTTCTCTGTCTACTCAGATTTCACTACTCTTTCTTACTATCCAGTCCTCAATCCTCCTCTTTTAAACTCCATCTACCTACCACTTTTCAACCCTCACCCCAGTCCTCCCACTCTCCACCTTTTTTTTCCTGGTCCATTATTCACCATTCTCCCTCACTCACTCTCCCTCCCCCCTCCGTCTAGCATATCCCATCTCTCTTTGTCTCCCTTTCTCTGTCCTCCCCCTTGGAAAAAATATCATGTGACACTGTCCCCTTTCTTTTTCTGAGTCAGCAGCAGAAAGATATTATAGTACCATCCCCAACTTTATCATTATTTCTCTGAGTCAGCAAACAACAGCCAGTGCTGCCTGTAGCATTCACGTCCAGTGAATGGCCCCTTGCACTGGAAGTGAATGCTACGGGCAGCATTGGCTGATGTTGGTGACTCAGAGAAAGAAAGATGAAGGTGGGGATGGTACTGCATGATGCTGGAGCTGTATGCACAATAAGTTGTGCCAGCTCCTGGGCCCCCCCCATCTGAGCCCCCACTTACTCTCCCCATACCCAACCAATCAGATTCTGCCTTCTTCTTTTCTCCCACCCAATTTTAAAGTCTCCACCTAAGTCCCAGTCCCTGCTCTCCCCTATCTCCTTTTCACCAGTACTGACTCCTATATCCCTTCTACCACCCAGTTACTTCCTTCTCCATTAATCATTAACTCTGCCTTTCTTCCTTCTTACCCCAACATTCATTCTTATGCCCCTCCCACTCAACTCTTCCTGCTGTATCGTTTTCTTCCCTCCCATGCAAAATATCTGTCCCCTTCTCCATCCTCACTCCCCAGCTTCTTTTTCTCTTCCCCCAGCCCCACCCCATTCCAGTCCTCCCTAAGCATCAGCTCCCTTCTAGTTCCAGCCCCTCCCATCATCATCTCCCTTCCAGTCCCAGTCCTTCCATCTCCCAGCATCAGCCCATTTCCACTCCTAGCCCCCCAGTATCAGTCCCCCTCCAGCCCCAGTCACTCCCAGCATTATCTCCCTTCCAACCCCAGGCTTCCCATCACCCAGCATCATCCCATTTCCAGTACTAGCACTGCAGTATCAGTCTTCATCCAGTTCCAGTCCCTCCCAGCATCAGCTTCCTTCCATGTCCTCCATCCCCCAGCATCATCCCATTTCTAGTACTAGCCTCCCACTATCAGCCCCCTTCCATTTCCAGCCCTTCCCAGCATTATCTTCCTTTCAATAGCAGTCTCCTCATCCCCCAACATTAGCCCATTTCCTGTTATAGCCCACAGTCCTCTTACAATGCCAGCAGCTCCCCCCACTCCCACACAGATACATATGGCCCCACACATGCCTGACCAGCTTCAGAGGGAGCCGGTGAGGCTCGAATCTCAGTGCCCCAGTTCACCTCTGCACAACCATGGGAGTAAACAACTGCGTTTTCCTTTACTCACACAGCTGTGAGAAGTTGCAGATAACGGCACCCCTGAGTTCCTGAAGGTTAAAAAGGGGAACTTCCTGTCTCTTGTACAAGACAGGAAGTGACCCTGTTTAGCCTCTAGGAACTCAGGGGCACTAGTATCTGTGAATTCTCACAGCTGTGGGAGTAAAGGAAAACACCGCTGTTTACTCCTGTGGCAGTACAGAGGTGAACAGGGGCATCAGGCTTTGGGA
This sequence comes from Ichthyophis bannanicus, assembly GCA_033557465.1. Lineage (NCBI taxonomy): Eukaryota > Metazoa > Chordata > Amphibia > Gymnophiona > Ichthyophiidae > Ichthyophis > Ichthyophis bannanicus. The sequence goes on along the minus strand of CM066032.1, from coordinate 1,197,719,026 downwards.
CTCACCTGCTCCCTCTGAAGCCTGTTAGATGCATATTGGGTCCTTGTAACCACATATGCCTAGGGCCCCCCAGAGGACATATGCCTATGGTGCCCCCCAGAGGACGGTGCCACTCTGCTGTGTTTACCTCACTTACTAGGTAGCGCCGGTCCTGTTTGACGTGACTCTCTCTCTTTGGTTTCAACTGAATGTCATTTGAAATAGAGGAGGCCAGTTGATAACTGGGTGCCCTGTATTGCTAGTGCTAGGGTTAGTGATTCAGGGAGATAGCAGGGAAGCTGTTAGAAATAAAGGGGGGGGGCAGCGTAGGTGGCGGTTGGAATGGCAGTTGGGGAGGAATGGATTGGGAGTTAAGTTAGTAAGTTATTTTTTAACTATGCTTGCGCTGGTTTTGAGGGTGTTGATTGGAGGGGTAGGGTCTGATGTAGGGAAAAGAGGAGGAGAACAAGCAGTCTCTGTGGCAGAAGGGAGCTGCTTTGTGCTGTTGTCTCACGAGTGCAGAACGGAGACTGTCATTTGCCTAGCCCACCCACCCTTCTTTCTGTTCTTGGTGGGTGAGTTTTGCCTGTGAGTTTTGGGTGTTATTTTGTTGCAGCTGGGTGGGGGGTAGCTCTCCGAGCCAGCAGGGTGGTGGGGGAAGGGGAGGGTGTTAAGGGGATAGAGGTGTGGTATGAATGGGATGGTGGGTGGGGGAGGGTTTTGATAGTCAAGGGCCCCAAGTACATACAGGTTACCACTGTTATTGTATGTACAATTTTTGAATTGGGTTAATAATAATTAGCAGGAAGATTTTCTACATGTTTTTGTGGACTAATGTAGGATAACCACTTTGCTTTATGAGAAAGGGTAAGAAAGCAGCAGAGGTGAGCATTTGTTGCAGTGTTTTCAGTTCATTGTGTACACATATACCTACGAATTAACACATACACAACTGATGTGTGTATGCAAAAACGTTATAGCATGCTAAGAAGGCAAACAAGATGAATATGAGCAAGAACAGAAAACCCACATTGACATTGCAAAAATTGCTTTTTCAACAAAGACAAACTGAACTTTTTGGGGATAGAGTGATTCAGTGAAGCCTAGCAGTAGTGATAGCCCAAAAGAACCCTACTAGCTGAAAGCAACGAAAATGTAGAAGACGATGTTTGCCTAACCAAAGTTTAAGATTCAGCTGCCCACATTAAGATTGTTTAAAATGCATTGATTGATGTCCTGCCAATTAACACATCGAGATTTAAGGTTCACAAGGCTGATAACTCACTGCTAATTTTTTCCCTTCGTACGACAGCAGCAGGAGGATGTTATCCTGCTGTAAACCATGCTGCTTATCAGGTTTTCATAACAAAATCTACTGTTGATGGTGAAGAATATAAACAAATGGACTGGATTCATTCAGCTTTGTTGATTTGGTTTTAAGAGGAGTGCAGCACTGTTCTTAACGGGTGTTACCCAATGGTATCTGACAGGGCATGGCCAAGCTGTGATAACTGGCGAAAAACAGAGACATCATGAGAGACAATCTTCTTTGTTCCACTCTAAAGACAAAAGGCAAGTGGCTGCTATGCCTGTGTGTCCCTAATAACATTTTGGTTTGGTGTCCTATCAACACTAAATTTTAGGACACGTCAGAGGAAGCATGAGGACTTTGAGTGGCATGGGTTTTAATGGATCCATGAATATACATAGTCTGCAAACATGTGAAATCTATACTCCTTAAGTTCTGGGTGCAACTTCTTGTTAAATATTATGGTGTGAGGAACTTGGAGTCAGAAAGTCTTGACTAATCCTAAACCACAGAGGTTTCACTGAGGAGCAAATCCTAGCTCATGCCAGGAAATGTGAGTAGCTATTTTTGGTCAAAAGAAATGAAAGACTATAGACGTATCAAACTTGATCCTTCTATGTATTATTCCATATGCATTAGGGAAACATAGCTTTCGCCTCAGCTGGAAATGGCTAGCATATGAAAAGAGTTGTGTGAAACCCGCTGCACGTGAAGGCACATTTTATAAAGAATGCGTACGCGACCCCGGAGACGTGTACATATAAATGTTACCATGGGAGTCATGGAGGGAATGGCTGTGTACATGGTGAGGGCAGGAGAAACCAGCACACATAACACATGTGCATGTGGCATAGTCCATACCCATACACAGGCCTAGCTAAAGTATGCGTGGTCACCAGTCAGGGCTGTACATGAGCATCACCAATGGACAATGGAGCCCCAGCATCTGTCAATGAATGCAATCTGCTGCTGTGTGTCAATGATCACATTAGACAGTCTAGAAACAGTGCCTAATGCATGAAATTTGTCTCTAACATGAGCAGCAGAAGCAGAGGATGACCAGCCTCCCATCTGACCCACAGCAGCAGCAGTCACCACTGCCGTCACCACCACACTATGACCAGCCACTAGATAAGCCAGCAGAGGATCAGCAGCCACCCTGCTTTCCAGAGGAGGTGCACCAGCAGCCCTTGCCCCCCAGCCACCAGCCAGACTGGAGCACCACCACTGACAAGGCTGGACATGCAGCAGCAGCTAGCATGTCAACAGCTGTCTCAGGGCCAGAAGGAGGACACACCTACAGCCCTATCCTGGCCAGACTACAGCAGCCACAGCAACAGTCGTTTTATTAGTGGACTCAACTTGGACAAGTTTCGGTGCTAGGCCTTCGTCAAGGGTCTAAAAGCATAAAACAGAGGGGATTTATACAAAACAAAAAGACATAAAATTGCAAAAAGTATGAAACCACACAACAAATACATAGATTTTGTTAAAAAATACATTAGCAATGTGTTAGGAAGAGCCATCTCTCAAGAAGATGGATAAAAGTAACAAGCAAACACATTTTCAAAGTCTACAATATAAATCATAAGTACATAAAACATACACCACTCCTTGGGGGTGGAGTTGGGGAAGAAGCTTAGAGTGGAGCTGAGGGAAGGAGCTTGGCCCCACCAACCAGGGCCAGCCTGTCCACTAGGCAAGCTAGGTGGCCACCTATGGTGGCCAGACTGGGTGGGGGCTGCAGCAACATGGGTGGGCAGCAGCAGTGCTGCTCCCCCAGCTTCCACTGATTCGGTTTGGGAGGAGAGATGGGCAGCGGCAATATTTCCAAAAGTGCTGCTTTTGGAAATACTGCCGCTGTCTGTCTCCCCTCCATAAATGGAATTGGTGACAGCTGGTGGCTGCGGCGATGGCAGCAGCTGGAGGGTGGCGGCGGAAGCCATGATGGTGGCAGCTGGAGGGGGCGGCAGCAGCAGCTGGAGGGGGGTAGTGGCAGATGGGAGGGGCAGTGTCTGTGAGGGGCAGTGCCCGTAGGGGAGGGGGGCAGCAAAGCCGGGATTTCTGCTTAGGGTGGCAGAAACCCTTGGGCTGGCTCTGCCACCAACCAAAGAGGCATTCCACTGTCTCTGAAAAAGGTCCTCAGAACTGAGAGGTACACTGTGATATTGTTGACTGGGGAGATCTGCAGGGCGGCCAACATAGATTGGAAATTGCCAGTTGAAGGTGAGAGTCATAGTGATCTTGAAGTGGACAGGCATGTGCTGCCCCCCATGTATGGTTGAGCTGAGGAGTGACTCTAGCTCCTGGCAGAGATAATGGATGGCTGCCTTATCAAAGCAGAACTTGATGAGGTGCTACTCATCAGTGAGGTCCAGTTCTGCTCCTGGCACTCATTCCACGAACACTGAATCAAAGCATTTGCTTAATCTTTCTACTTTTTCTTTGTTACCTTCACTATATTGCTCCTTGACACATTTCAGTCTTACAGTTCCACCTCTGGCCTTCCTCCTTCCCCTGACATGCATGTAAAAAGTCTTGTCACCTTGTTTTAGTTCTTTAACAATCTTTTCTTTCACCCAAGCCTTTGTCCTTCTGATTTTTTTCCTCATCTCTTTCAGCTTTCTAAAATATTCTGTTTCTCTTTTTTAAGCTACTTTGTACTTTTTGGAATACCATGTCATTTTCCTTCTCCTCTTGCTTTTATTTACTTTTTTTTACCTAAAGATCTGTTGAATTCATTGTGCACACATTAAATTTTTTAAGGTGTGCCAATGAACTACCACTACTACTACTATTTTTCATTTGTATAGCTCTACAAGGTGTATGCAGTGCTGTATAGAGGCATGTAAGAGACAGTCCCTGCTCATAAGAGCTTACAGTCTAGTCAAGGCAGACAACAGAACAGTCAAGACAGACACAACAATTGAGGACTAGGATATATCTAGGGGAATGGTAAGAAAACATATAAGAGGGGAAGGGGAGACTAGGGGGATCAGGATCCAAAAATAAATAATGTTAAAATAATGTTAATAAATAATGTTAAAATAAAATAAAAAATAAAAAGAATTCTAAGAAGTGAATTTCTAATCTAGATCTGAACAAGGCAAGAGATCGAGCTTGACATACTGACTAAGGTAGTTTGTTCCAGGCATAAGGAGCAGCAAGGTAGAAAGATTGAAGTCTGGAGTTTGCAGTGGAAGAGGAGGACACAGATAGAAGGGATCTGTCAGAAGAGCAGAGTTCCTGAGGAGGGGTGTAGGGTGAGATATGCATGCTAACAAATGCACTTCCCTAGATTGGATACATCTGAGGATATTGAAGGAACGTAGGAAACTTCTGGCAGAAACACTGTATGCCCTCTTCAACTGTTCTTTAAAGTTGGGTGTGGTCAGGAAAGACTGGAAATGGGAGGATGTGGTTCCTCTCCATAAAAGTCAAATCAAGGAGGAAGCCGAGAACTACAGACTGGTTTGCCCTCAATAGTGAGTAAATAATTGGAAATACTGCTAAAACAGAAGGCAGTGGGCCTGATTTTTGAAGGCATATATACAGGTAACTGCCCTAGTTGCCCATGTAAATGCCTTAACATGGAACTTTCGAAGGTACCTACATGGGTAGTGCCTTCGAAAATTCCCTGGTTTGTCCCTTACGTGCCTGGATGCAGTTAGCATCGGGGCATGTCATGGACACTCCAGGGAGGAGCAACGGCAGGCCATGGCACTGATTTTCGATGCTACACAGTGAGCGCTCTGCACCTTAAAGATAGGTGAGGGAAACCCTAGTCTATCTGTATGGCACCGGAGCTAACCATGTAGCATCAAAAATCAGTGCTACACGAGTAGCTCTTGTGGCCTCCTAGCTGTGTGGCGATACCCAGATTTTCGATGCCGGGGCCACATATGATCCTGGCATGGAAAATCTTGGTTAGGCGGGAGGGAGATGTGCTATACGCTGACGCGGCTCATACAACAGCACAGATCAAAATCGGACCCAGTATAATTTCTGGAATCCAGTGGATGTGTCCAACAAAGAGCAAAAAGCCACGTCAGATGAGGCACACAGTCAGAGAACGTGGTAAGGAAAACCAAGGAATAAAATGTTTCAATAAAACTTTATTTGATTTGCCAATAAAACCCGACACAGGCCGTGTTTCATTTAAAAACTTCCTCAGGGGTAAAAGGCAAACTCACCGATGGAATGAAATTCCTCGAAAACTACAGACTCAAAACACCTCGCAAGTCCTTGTACCGAACTGAAAGGAGTAAAACTCAAACCATTTTAGAAAGCACGGTACCAACAGACTAGCATAGACCGATAGGCACTTTCACTTTCTGTTCATTTAAAATTGCTCTGAAATTAAAATTTATAAAAATAAAAAATATAAAATGAAAATTTATTAAAACAAAAGAAAACAAACCTGTAAATGACAAAGCTAACAAAATAAAATAAAAATTGTTTCTGCCTGCACATCCCTACTGGTAAATGGAGTTCACTTTGAGGAAAGGGGAATTAGTGCTGGTGTACTGCAGGAATCAATCCTTAGTTCAGGTCTTTTTAACAGTTTTGAAACAATTATGGAAAGAGTATTGAGAAAGGTTTGCCTCTATGTGGATGATACCAAAATCTACAATAGGGTAAAAACAATGGAAGGCGTGAAGACAGCTTGAAGGATAGACTAGCGGTTAAGCTTTCATAATAAAAAATGCAGGGTCATACATTTGGGCTACAAAAATCCAGTACAGTATAGGAGGGGAAGTTCTTTAGTGCATAAAAGAAGAAGAGGATCTGAGGGATGATAACATCTGATGATCTTAAGATAGCTAAACAAGTAGATATGCTGACAGCAAAATCCAAAAGGCTGCTTTGGTGCATAGGGAGAGAGAACTGGATTTCATGAAAAAGGAGGTATTACTGCATCTGTATAAGCCTCTGGTAATACCTCATTTAGAGTACTGTATGCAATTCTGGAGACTGCACTTCAAAAGGATATAAACCAGATGGAGTCAGTCTAGAAGATAGCTACTAAAATGGTGAATGTTCTTCATCGTAAAGCATATGGGGACAGATTTAGATCTAAATATGTATATTTTTGAAGTAAAGTGGGATAGGGGAATTATCAAAGGAAAGGAAGTTCTGGAATGAAGGACGATAGGATGAGAGTAAAAGTGGGTAGACTTTATTGAAAGGGTGGTCGATGCATGGAACAACCTTCCAGTGGAAGAAATGGAGACATAGAGCCCAATTCTGAAAAGGGCACATCTGGGCTGTCCGGACAGCCCTGAGCAGGATGGGCCCATTAGGACCCGATTCTGTACCACAGGAACAAAACATTCCTGTGGCATACAGAATCGGGCCTGAGGATGGCCCGGGGTGTCCCTGAATGCCTGCAGGGATGTCCTCCCCACAGGATCCCCTGACTCTTGTGGCTCAGACCCCCTTCTGGGACCTGGATTGGGCAGCAGGGACCCCCCTGAACCTGGCACCGGCCCTGGGGGGGATCTCTGGCCTTAATCGCTGGGTCAGTGCTGATTATTCCACCTTCGAGGTGGAATATTCAGTATGTCCCCTCTGACCCCCCAGGACGTATAGGGCCATGATTGGAATTGGCCTGTATGTTCTGCCACCTCAGCCTGCCCCCGCTCCATCCAGATCCCACCATCTCTCACCCCCTTCCAGCTCTCCCTATCCTGCTGCTCTAGCCTTGCGGGGAGAGCCGGAAGGGAAATTAGTGCAGGATGGCTTGCGGGGCTGCACGTTGGGCCCATAGTCAGTATCTGAATTCCAGGTAGCTTGGGGGCAAGCATAGATAATTTTTGAGGGAGAAGAAAGAATTGTAGAGATTAGTAGTTGGTATGGATGGGCAGAGTTACAGTCTTTTCCTAACATCAATTTCCCTGCTTCTTTTTTTCTAATATGAGGGCTGCTTGGAGCATTACCAGAACAATGTGTCCCTAACAGCAGGGACACGTCATGTGGAGCAGTTCAGAGGAGAAAACTATTTTCCCTTTAGGAGGCTGCTGCAAAAGTTATGTCCAAAATTTGGAGCTCTTAGAAACAGCATGGACTTTTTTATTTTGATTACAGAGGTGCAAGAACTCTTTCCTGTTGCCCTTTTTATTTTATTTATTTTATTTTTATTTATTTATTTACATTCTCTTATATACCGCGCTATTCTGCATCAGTGCGGTTTACATTGAACAAACTGAATATATAGGTTTACATTGAACAAACTGATTATATTTATTTTGGAATTTAAAATACTGTGTAAATGTCTTATCTCTCCTTATATTTCTTCTCAGAAACTCTAATCATTAAGCAAATCACTTTTTCTTCTACTGCCAACTCCAGATTCCATTTGTTCCACCTTGCTGTACCATGTGCCTGGAATAGATTACCCAAGTTGCTATTTCAGGTTTAATCTCTGACCCAGTTCAAATCCAGGGGAAAAACTAATTTCTTTGAGACTGCTTTTGGACTTTTCTTTTACTATGTTCTTGTGCCAGAACTTTTGTGAAACCATATCTATGTATACTGTATTATCAGAAACATTTACCAAGCCTAATCCATTTCCTGGTTGCCCAGTTAGTGATAATCAAAATTACCATAGTCTCCTGTTTGTAAGCTCTGTTGGGCAGGGTCTGTCTCTTATGCATATATGTGCAATGCTGTGTATACCTAGTAGGCTATAGAAAAGATAAGTGAGTGGTAGTAGTAGATGTCACACCGAGTGACAGGAGAGTAAAGTTCCCAGTTTTATAGACTGTATTGATAGAGAAAGGAGGTTTTCCATCCACCCCTCTACTCCTGAGGATAGAAAAGTGCCAGACCAATGCTTCTTGGTTTTATAGCCTTAAAGAGCTTTGTACATCTGAAAATGGGCATAGGAACACTCAAGGCATAGAAACATCTCCAGAGCCATTTTAGAAGCTGGCTCTGGGGATGCTCCCAGTGTGAGGATGTCCAAGTCTGAATGGGGGCATTCCCAGGAACCTGTATGTCACACCTGATCTCAAAAACATCCGGCGTCGTGTCTAAGTTTAGACTTGCTGCAGGCACGAACAGGCATCTGAAAAGTGCTTGTTTTGGCTGAAAAACATCCAGAGGGTGTAGAGAAGAAGGCACCCCATCATCCCTGGTACTCAGCACAATGTCAACAATAGCAGCAGTAAGATTTAAACCCTGCTTTTGTTTCAAACATTCTGGTTTAGATGTCCCAGATTGCACTTGGATGTCTTGTTTCCTGCAAGAAGAACTAGAAGAGGAGATTATTGTTTACCAAAGTGGTACATGCAGGAGAGAAGAAAGAGATTATAGAGCTACCCTGAAAGCCACTAGCCCTGATGAGCAGGGGCAACTCAAGGCAATCTGCTGCCTGAGGCGAAGTGTGAAAAGGCCCCCTCCCACCTTAGAGAGGGAGGGGGCTTTTTCAGAAATCCAATCAGAGACTGAACCAAACCAAAAAGCCAATTAGATTATATGGAGGAAATGCAAGATGTTTGCACACGGGGCCATATCGAGCTGCAATCGCACCCTGTGCGACTTGCAGCTCGTGTGCATGCCCCACCTCTCCCCCCATACCTCCGTCCAGCGCTGCCTGCTCTTTCCCTGCTGCTGCCGCCCTCTGTTTTTTTCACGGCGGCGCCAGCAGCAGGAAAAGAGCAGGCAGCGCTGGACAGAGGTATGGGGAGGAGGAGGGGGGCATGCGCCCGATCTGAAAGGCACCGGCACTTTAAGCAGATCTGTCCCTCCCTACTCTGACATCACGTCAGAGGAGGGAGGGACCAGACCTGCTTAAAGTGCTGCGAAAAGGCTTGGGGAGCGCATTTCGGCTGCCTGCTATTGTCCTGCTAGCGGCAGCAGAGCAACAGCAGACAGCCGAAATGCACCCCCCAAGCTTTCCTCCCTGTGCGGCTGCACCGCTTTCACAGAGCTAGCTACGATCCCATTTGCATACCAAGGAACTAAAAGACAGCAAGAAGCAACAGCACAGAGTTTATAAAACTAAATTATAACTTATTTTTATTTTGTTGTTATAAACTGCTTTATGGTTCTTGCTTTTTCTTTTTCAACATATATTTTGCATCCACAGTAGGTGCAGAGCAGAACCAGGACATTTACCCACAGAACTCAATATTTAAAAAAAAATCTGATTCTGATCATCTCACTAATAACAACAACAACCACTATACTCCAGTACCAGGCATATTGTTAAATAATACAAAAGCCTACAACAAAGAGCAAACCTACCATACCATACCATATCAGCACAAACTTCCAAAACTCACATAAGGAGCCCATCCAAAAAAAGCATTACTGTAAATACTACAGTGGGTCCTGGAACATCCATACACCTATTTGAAAAGCTGAACAAGTCAAATTACTACAGTACAGTATAGATCTTTATGTACAAACTCCATGTTAACAGAACACCTGACCTCAGTCACACACTCACAACATAGACCCTCACCAAGTACAGAAGAAGTAACCACAGTCTAAAGTAAAATAAAAATATGTATACAAAATTTAAATTGAAACCCCAAGAACCAGAGTCCACATCAGAAAATAAGAGATGCAGTTCCCCAATACTGTGTAAAATAGAAAAAATAGCACAAAGTCCAATCACTAAAATTAAATAAAATTGTTTTTTCTACCTTTGTTGTCTGACCATTTTATTCTCTGATCATGCTGATCCCGATCTGAGGCTTCTGCTTTCCTGTCTTCTCTTAGCTCTCTTTCTGTGTTCTATGGTCCTTGGTCCATATGCCATTTCTTATCTCTTCTTTTGTTTTCTTCACTTCCTTCCATCAGTCCATTTCCATTTCCAGTAACCCTCCCGAGTATCAGCCCCCTTTCCAGTCCTTCCCTCCCAGTACCTTCCAATGTCAACCGCCTTGCATTCCCACGACTGCAACTGGTGTCCATTCCCTTCCAGTCCCCTTCCTTCCCCACTGTCCAGCCCCTTCTAGTCCAAATACCATCCCAAATATCATCTCACATCTACTCTAAGTCAGGGGCGGCCCAAGGGGGGTGCGGGGCCATGTGTGGAGTCTCGGTGTGTGGCCTCATTTGCATAAGGAGCCTCATTTGAATAAATATTTGCATAATGTTACCATATGCTAACTTTTAGTAAACATGCCTCTTAATGAGTGTATGGATAAAGAAAGACTAAAAGATTTATACATTACTATAATCCAGTGCCAACCGCCAGGCAGATTAAGAACTACTACAAACACTGCCCATTTAGAACCCTTAGCAAACCCGTCGTATACTAACAGCACTACCAGGACTCACAAAGCACCATACCCTACCTATCAAAAGGCAACACTGCAAATATTAAACTAATACATTTCAGAGAATAACAATACATGACCTACTGGGGAAAGAGAACAAGTGGCAATGTCAAATAGGAATTACATAAACAGAATACCTCAGCTCAGTTACACATGCAGAACATAGACCATCACCAAACATGGAATCACAATTTAGAAACAGGAAGACAATAATTAAACTGGGAACCCCAAAGCCAAACTCGGAATGTACAACACTGGAGAAATACAACTATAAATTAATTTCCTCTTGTACTAAACAAAGCGCAGACGTTAATGATGCACATTTCCCAGAGCTGACGTATTCCAGTTAATAAATTCAAAATAAAGAGATATTTTTCTACCTTTAGTGCATTTTTTTTTCAGTTGCAATTGCTCCAGCCACTTTCTTCTGGTTTCTTCGTGTCTTCTGCTAACTCTCCATCGTCTGCTGTCCATTTGTCCTTTCTTCTCTCTTCTAGTTTTTTTCTATTCTCTCTCTACATCTGCTTTAACATAATAATCTTTCTCCTTTTGCTCTTTCCTCATTCCTATTTCATCGACTCAAATTTTACCCCTCCATCCTCATTCCCCACTTACTCTCCCAATACCCGGTCAATTGTAGATTTGTCTTCCCTCCCACACAAAATATTTTTTCCCTCTCCATTTCACTCTCCCAGCTCCATCCCATTCTAATCCTCCCCCAACATCAGCTCCCTTCTAGTTCCAGCCCCACCCAGCATCCGCTCCCTTCTAGTCCCTGCATCAGCCCATTTCCAGTCCTAGCCCCCCATCAGCCCATTTCCAATCCTATCCTAGCCCCACCATCAGCCTATTTCCATTCCTAGCTCCCCTATCCATTTCCAGTCCTATCCCCTCCATGAGTCCATTTCAATCCAACCCTCCACCACAACCCATTTCCAATCTTAGCACCCCCAACAGCCCATTTCCAGTCCTATCCTAGCCCCTCCATCAGCCCATTTCCTGTCCTAGCCCCTCCATCAGCCCATTTCCTGTCCTAGCCCCCTCCACTCAGCCCATTTCCAGTCCTAGCTCCCTCCCCTCACAGCCCATTTCCATTCCAAGCCCCCCTCCCCATCAGCTATTTGCAGTTCAAGCCCCCCTTCCACTCAGCACATTTCCATTCCAAGCCCCTGTCCCCATCAGCTATTTGCAGTTCAAGCCCCCCTTCCACTCAGCCCACTTCCAGTCCTAACCCCCATCACCCCATTTCCAGTCTTAACCCCCCATAGCCCATTACTAGTCCTAACCCCCCCATCAGCCCACCTCCAGTCCTAACCCCCCCATCAGCCCATTTCCAGTCCTAGCCCCCCCATAGCCCATTACTAGTCCCAACCCCCCCAAAAGCCCATTTCCAGTCTTAGCCCCCCATAGCCCATTACCAGTCCTAACCCCCCATCAGCATACCTCCAGTCCTAACCCCCCCATCAGCCCAGTTCCAGTGTTAGCTCCCCCCATAGCCCATAGCCCATTACCAGTCCTATCCCCCCTCCCCATTAGCCCAGGTAGATTTGAAAAAAAAATGGCTGCTGCTGCCGCTGCCGCCATGGCAGCAGCAGAATCAAGCATTCCAAGGGGCCCCCCCTGCCCGGCACAACCCTCCCTGCAGCATCAGCTCCTAAAGCTCGGGCTTTTCAGAGCCGCGAAGGGAGAGTTTCCCTTTCTCGCGGCTCTGTTAAGCCCGCCGGGGCTGATGGGAAACTTCCCATCAGCCCCAGCAGGCTTAACAGAGCCGCAAGAGAAAAGTTCTCCCTTCGCGGCACTGAAAGCCGATGCTGAGGGAGCTGATGCTGTAGGGAGGGCTCTGCCGGGCAAGGGGGGGGGGACGCTTGATTCTGCCACTGCCACAGCGACAGCGGCAGCAGCAGCCGGTTTGGTTTTTTTAAATCTACCGGGGCTGATGCAGAATGTTTTTTGCGTGGGGCTCCCTGAAACGCGGGGCCCTGTGCAAAAAACATTCTTGCTCAATAAACGGGCCGGCCCTGCTCTCAGTGCTACCCCCCACATTCAGCTCCCTTCCAGTCGCACTACCCTCTGTCCATCCCCCTTCCAGTGCAATTTGCATGTCAGCTCCCTTCCATTTTCCTCCCCATTACCCAACCACCTACCACTCCCATCCCCAAGTGTCAGCTTCCTTCCAGTTCCCCTTCAGTACATCCCAGGTGTCAGCTCCTTTCCAGCCCCCTCCTTGCCAGTGTCAGCTCCCTTCGTGCCCCCTCCTTCCCCTGGCAGACCCTCTCATTATCTGCTCCCTTCCAGTCCTATTCTACCATCCTCCCGCATTAGCCCATTTGTAGCCCTAGTCCCTAGTTTTCTTCCAGGGCCAGCAGCACTCTCCTCCCCTCCCCCATTAGCCCATTTCCAGCCCCAGCCCATTTCCAATCCTATCCCCCTTATCAGCCCATTTTAGTCCTAGCCCCCCAAACAGCCCATTACCAGTCCTAGCTCATTTCCAGTGCTAGCCCCCCATCTGCCCATTACCAGTCCTAACCCCCCCCCAATAAGTCCATTTCCAGTCCTAGCCCCCCTAATCAGCCCATTTCCAGTTCTAAACCCCCCATCAGCACATATCCAGTTCTGGCCCCCTCCCAATCAGCCCATTTCCAGTTCAACCCCCCCTATCAGCCCATTTCCAGTCCTAGCCACCCCCCGATAACCCATTACCAGTCCTAGCCCCCCTCCTGATCAGCCCATTTCCAGTCCTAGATCCCCATAGTCCATTTCCAGTCCTAACCCCCCCATCAGCCCATTTCCAGTCCTAGCCCTCCCCATAGCCCATTTCCAGACCTAGATCCCCCCACCCCAGGGAAAGTTTTAAAAATCCTGGCTGTTGAAGCCGCTGCTGCTGCCGCAGCGGCAGCAGCAGAATGAAGTGCCCCACAGCCTCCCTGGCAGTGCCCTCCTCTCTCCCTCAGCACGGCTTTTCAGGAAATGCCTGTTTCTCATCAGCGCCGGCAGGCTTAACAGAGCCACAAGAAAGGGGAACTCTCCCTTTGCGGCTCTGAAAAGCCGCGCTGAGGGAGAGAGGAGCTGCCGGGGCGGCAGCGGGTCACTTCACTCTGCTGCTGCTGTGGCGGCAGCAGCAGAAGCTCCTCTCCTCTGTTTTTTTTTTTTTTGAAGGCCGATGGAGGCGGGCTTTTTGGGGGCAATTTTTGCTGCCCCAAAAATTTGCCGCTTGAGGCCACCGCCTCACTTGGACTCATTATAGAGCTGCCCCTGCTGATGAGGTATTTCACTGCTACCAAAATTCTGATTAGTAGGGGACAGTGGAGTTTTATACAGAACAAGCAAAGGATCCCAGATATGAGAAGGGAATTCACATAGAAGTAGCCCCCACCCCCTCAGATACCAGCATATATTATTTATACATATATCTACTACGTTATACTATAAGAGCCATAAAGGACCTCTCAGACTACAGGAAAGCAATAAAAACCTTCCTTTTCATGGAGTACTATGGACCCACTTAAGAAATATATACTACAATCCTCATTGTATTGACTATTAGCATATCCCCTGCATTTTCCACTCTCTCCCCCACGATATGAAAGTCTTGTAAACTCTTCCCAACATGACAACCTCACTCATCGTCCAACTTTCCCAGGCACCCGGTCCTTACTGTCACTAGATGCTTTGATTTTAATACAGCATTTACATAATTTAAATATATAATTCTTCTGTTATCTCTATAGCTACTATCCCTGTAAGCCTCAGGGCATCCCCTATATAATCTTCCAAGTTGATTGATCCTGTTCAATGTACATTTCTTGGTTCATGTTGTAATGTAAACCGCATTGCATCTATGATAAGGTGGTATAAAAACCTATTAAATAAATAAATAAAATAAATGAATATTGCAACTCAGGGAAAGGCAAGGGACAAAGATCACAGATTCAGATAGTCTCTTAAGTGCCTGCTGCTAGAGTGCATGCAATGGGGACTCAGACATGTTGCAGTTTTGTTCATGTTTGATGGCAGTAGAGTTATTCAGGAAGACCATTACATACTCAAGCCATCTTTTGCTAAGTACAAGATAATAGTTACACAATACACATTCTACACCTGCAACCTGGAGAAAGAATTCTCCTCCCTCACACCAGCACACACAGGCGACCTTACATCTGGGGATACAGACAGGGTTGGGAACTACTGATCTAGAATAATAAAAAGCATTATATTGCATTATTTAGTTTTTCACAAATTTAAGTATTTCACAATGCCTTTTTCTATTCATACAAATGATTTTTCACTTCATACAAAATATTTGAGCATGCACATGTACCCCAGGGAAGGGATTTTGTGCCTGCCTTTTTCATTGGATTACAGGATCCAAGGCAGCATGATGTTACTAGAGGCAGGATTGTCAGAAAAAATTCACTAATTTCTTCAGTAGCATCTTTCTTTTTCAGTAGTATTTCAAACTGCGTTTTATTCAGGAAAAGTAGGCATTTTCCTGGTTGTACCTGAGTCATTAGAGGGTTAAATGATTTCTCCAAAACCATAAGAAGTGTCAGTGGCTGGTTTTCAGTTTCTGGCTGTAACTATCAGGCTAATCCTCTATTCCCTAAGGGCCCGAATCCATCCTGGATGTCCCTGCCCTCTGTGTGCCCGATTGGAACTGGATGCACAGAGTTAGCCAGAATTCTGATCCTGCGGGGCACATCTAGCCCCATGGGATCAAATTTGTGTCCAGGACTGTACGTGCAGGTCGGGACCCCTTATCCTGGTCGGCCTGCACATACAGGCCTTGCCTGGATAACTCAGTCATGGCTCCTAAATGGAGCCGCAGCGCCATGACGTCTGGTTGCCATGGCACCTCCCCAGCCGCCGAACAGATTTTCCATTCCCCATAGCTTGACCCCCGATCTGGCCTCCCAAGGCCAGGGTCAGGCTGCAGGGAATCTCCTCTGCCCCCTCCTGCCTTTGCTGTGCCCCGGGCTTGCCATCTCAAACTGACTAGGGGAACTTATTCCAACTCAGCACACAAAAAATTAATAAATAAGCCCCTCAGTCTTTTAGGATAATCAAGGAGAAATCATTATAAGATATTTATTATATCCAATGCTTGGCAATAAGTTTCAAGCAACTACTGACAAAACCCCCACACAAGGTAAAACTAAACTAAGCAAAACTAAACCCCGGCGTAGTGAAAGAGAACCCCTGAACAATAACTTTTGACACTGTAAGTTTGACATTGACACATGAAGTAGCATTTTAGAAAGGAGGGACACCCAGTGTGGAACATGTAGAAAAACGTCAGGGATATCTATGTCTCCAGTTGATTTTAAGAACATAAACATATCTGACATGGACGTCCAAGGTGGCGGCCATATAAATGTCCCCCTTAGGAATGTGTGGGGAGGGGATGGCCATCTCATGGAAGCTAGCATAAAGGGACATCCAGCAGTGTAGCAAATTGAAAACATGAGTGCCCATTCCCTATCAATGTCTTTTGACATATTGTAAAATAACGAATAAAACAAAACTACGGGGAGATCATTCAGACCACTGCAACCGAAGTGTGCCCCTAGCTTTCTGTTTCGTTACCAGGCCAGAGACTTATCAAGCTGCCTACCCCCACCCCTCGTATAACAGAAACAGCTTGATTCTTTATCCAGGAATATTTGAATCAGCTCAAGTACTGTGACTGGACACAGGTGGACTCTTAAGTTATTGTTGCCATTGTTAAGGTAATTGTTTGAAACAGCGTTAATTTGTATTTACTATGACAAAGGATGTGAAGACTTATCAAAGGTTTCTCATTCTTATTTACTTTTTTAATATTTTGATCACTGTTCTCTCACACTTAAAATGTGGAGTATGTTTGTACAGATCAGTGAAAAACCTCTCATGTTAATGCATTCTGAACTGTATTTTTAGACATCAAAATATAAAAAATGTGCAAGTGTGTATGGACTTAGAAAAAGCTCTGTTAAGTTGCAGTTTTTGTACTCGGGTGGGCTTGATCTCTCCTGTTATACAGATGGGGAAAATATTCAATAGATTTTATTCTTTTGTAGTTTTGATCTGTACTGTCATTGAGTCGTTTTTAATATACTATAGTTGATGTCCATGTTGAATGGATGCTGTCTTATGCATCCGAAGCTTCTCCAGACTGGGTTCAGATCATGCCCTGGATGCTTATGTAACCATATGGTGGCATATGGGATGTAAGCTCAATAGCTTCGTTCCAGGTTATAAGACCTATTTTGCACAGGTCATCTACATCAGAGAAGAAACATGCAAGTCAGGAATTTCAATATTTCTAAACTTGGAGCCTTATGTAAAATACATAGAAGTACGTGTAAGAGTATGCATGCAATTGCTGGTACATACAGTGGGAAAATATGTGCAAAAAAGCGGCTTCACTCGGAGTGTTACATGTAAGTGGCTAGTGTTTACACAAGTACTGACTGTGCAATTTACACATATAAGTGTGGCAAACGCTGGAGTTTGCACCTGCTGGATTTTGCAGTCTGCCTACACCATAGCCAGAACATGCCCCCTCAAAAGCTGTGCATACTGTGAATCCATATGTGTTCTCTACGTAGTAGCTTTTCTAAAATTGCTTCGTACAGGTGTTAACTAGCTTTTTGCATGTGTAAATGGCACCTGACTCTTCTAACCTGACCCCCCATTTGTATTTTAAACAAAAACTTGGTGGATGCGATCCAAACCCTTCTCTAAAGAATGAATTAACAGGACCATGCAACAGTGCAGAATCCCTGATGCAGACGTTTTTCAATCATGTCAGAATTACTGGGAGTGACTGGACTTAATAATGAGAATCTATATGGATAAGTGACACGTTTGTGAGAAGCAATTTTTAACTCTGCTAGTCACTGATACTATAAAGATGGATGATGAGACTAAAGTGATATCACTGAGCACAGGAGTCCTGTTGTGCTCTTTGTCACCTAAGGCCCTTTTGTCTAATAAATAGAAGTATTGAGAGCTGTATCTTCAGCTATTTGAATAGACTGAGCACAGATCATATTTTATGAAGGCAACATGACGTAGGTGCTTATGTGCCTTTATAAACTAAGGGGCTGGCACCAGCTCTCATAGCACACAAATGCTATTTCAGATTTGTTGCATATGTGCGCACATCCTTTATGCATGTACCCATGCAGTTTATAAAACATCAAGGCTGCTCCTGCTTTACCCAAGTGATGCCCAGCATGCATATAACCAAGCAGGCACCATGTCTTGTTAGTGGGTGTGCACATATGCATGTAAATGGCGGCACAATTTTAGAAAAGGCCTTTTCTGCATCTAAAAATGACTTTATACATGGGAAAATCTGTATAAAATGACACCCTTTCAGAGCCTGGGTAAATATGTGCATTGACCTCTGTGTACTATTGGGAATCATTTTGGGAGCCTTTTATAAAATAGGCTTAAAATAAGCAAAGTTTTAGACTTCTCACATAGGTGTCCTGTCATCAAATTTCCCCCTGCATGTCAAACCATGAAATCTGGGGGCAAATATAAAAGACATCTTATACTTTTGAGGAATTCCTCTGATTTGTCTACAAAATCTTGAAAAGTACTTAATAAGAAATGCATTTACACAGGGAATAGTTGGAGACAGTTCAACTGTTCGGTAGACGGCAGGACTGGTCAGAAATGCCAGCAGCACTCTCTTTAAAGGGGTGCCACTGCAGTCCTAAAATAGCGTGCACTTTGACTTTTGTCACTTTAACTGTGGGAACTTGGAGGAAATACATTTAGGTACTTGAAGGCTATGAGTTGAAAGATAAGGCAAACTGATTTTGTGAGCAGCTTGCCTTAGACTGACATTGCTTGCAGAAACTCAACATGGCAGCTGCAGATAAAACACTTATTATGAGTAATACCAGGAACTGTAGCAAGCTTTGTTTAGCACAGCCACAGGAAGCCTCATTTTTGCATGATAGTGTTTACAACATTGCTTAAGCTCATAGGGCCTAATATTCAAAGGCATTTACATGGAGGCCTGCTCCCTTCTGGACGTCCAGCCCCTTGTGTGGCCAGGCAGAATCAGGGCCTGCAGCAGTAGGGCAGCAGCATCGGGGCAGCGCCATCAGGGGTACACACGTGGGAGGGTTGGGACTGAACCGGATCCTCGGTGCTTCAGATCCCATGACTGCTTAAAACCCAAGTGTGTACCTGAGGCAATGGAGGGTTAAGTGACTTGCTCAAGATCACAGGGAGGGCCAGTGAGATTTGAATCCTGGCTTCCCTGATCCTTAACCTGCTGCTTTAAGTATTATCTACTCCTCACTCTTGTTTGATTTAAGCCCCTTTCACTGAACCTAATGGGCACTGTCCTCTTACCCTTTTTTATCTTTATATCTTGTCTCTACACTATTCTCTTTTCTACCTTCCTCTCTTTTTCATTTGAGTCTCTTTACCTATGTTTCTTCCATGCCTTTATTTCCTTTCATATTTAAGAAATAGAGGACACTGTTCTTTATTTAATAATGTGAAAATATTTAGCATAGTCACCTTCTTTAAAATGGAATTTCATCTGAACAGGCATGTACCAAATTGGGATAACATTATATAGCATTATTATTTTTGCAGTAATTGGACTGGATAAAATCAGTTTGACTTTGCCGAATCTTTTATCCTTCCTGTGGAGTAACAGCTTTCTGAAAGAGTAGTCTATCATCTATCCCACATGAACAGTTACATGAACCGGATATTTTGGATGTTGGCATGTTTAAATCTGATATGTGCTGGACCCTCCCACTTAGACACCCATAAGAGCGCCTCAACACGTCTGCAAACCCCATTTTAGAATGGCTTCACTCAGTGACTGCAACAATTCTTGCAACATGGCCCCCAAGGCTAAAATGTTGAGCTGCAAAGACAACTTCTGCTTGGGGGAGGTGGAGATGCTGCTTAAGGAGGAAAAGGCCAAACATAATGTGCTCAGACCAGTCCCTATCACAAACAATGACTCTAGCATGGCATATGCATAAAGATGAATGCCATCCAGCATTGCAGCAGGGGCATTGAGGATGTCAAAAGGAAGTGGCAGGATGTATGGCACTGGGCAAAAGAGAAAGGCGGTGATAACGACAGCAGATAGGCAGCCCCCATCCCTAATGGAGCTGGAACAGTGGGTCCTAGTGACTGTGAATGAGGAGAGGTAGGTGATCTAGACAGCTCCAGGCCATTTCATTTCCAAAGTGACTGCTGCACACCTGTAAGATACAGACAGTTCTTTCAGTATACATTGCATGCCTGTGCACCTGTATATACCAACTGTCACTCCCACCCCCATGCACTGGAATTTTCATCACTGACCTGTACTGGTAACAGATTTGCACATGGGCCCTTGCACCCCTCCCCCCTACATATTCCCTGGACTCCTCTAACCACATGACTGTAGCTTCTCTGCGACAGATATAGGCAATGCTACTGTACCTTTAAATCCACTGAGTTCTAGCACACCATTCTGGAAACTTCAATAACTGTAAAACCAGGACTGCCATGGGCTTTCACAGAGGACCTAGAGCCATGTAGTCACTCAATCTATGATGGCATGGATTCTGGTGGTGGTGGCATTAGTGTGCCTGTGGCCAAGTCTGCCTGGCCCAGGCTTTGTGTTTTCATAGTGGCAAGTGTGCATTAGGGTACAAGGTGACACATTCCCTTCTCCAAGGGCTATGTAGGCCATACTTCACTGGCACTTATTCATGTGCCCCCCCCTCCCTTTCACTGTTACATTGATCTAATGCACATATGTAATATTGGTATGTAATGATGGCAACACAGCAGCATGACACTATTACTTAGGAAGACCAAATGCATACATGAAAAGACAGATAGTATTTAGCTCATGCCTATCCAAGGGGAGATCAAGGCAAGTTATATTCAGGTACAGTACTTCAGATGCCTAGACCATGTGTATTCCCTGTTCCAAACTGGCAGCTGCTGAGGATACCAGTGATGCTACGTATTCCACCAGAGCAGAGGACAACCAGCAGGGTCATACCAGAGGCACAGGCTGCCAGTGCAGCTGCATCACATTTCCCAAGAGCAGGTGTCAGGAGCAGAATAGGTGGCAGGCAACAGCAGAGGCGGTGAAGTGGAACCACTGGAAAAGGTGGAGGATAGGAACCAAAGTGGGCAAGACATTCTGCTGCCATCATTGTCCCCGGAATGTTGACCAACCTGCAAAGGATGAGGACCCACCTGTATCGCTACTGGACAACAAGCAGACCAATCTCTCTCCAGTACAAGCTCTTCCAGTCAAAAATGTAAACTGCAGTCAGCATGGACAGTAAAGTTCCTTACCTAGTCACAATCCATAGCAAGTGTAGAGGGGAACATTGGATACCACACCCAGCACGTTCCAGAGGCTCTTTGAAATATGTCTTGTTCTGCCCTGACCACACCCAGAAATAACTCTGGGACATTCAGTGATGGACATGGCTGTTGCAGAGACATACAGAACTATCCAGTTCTGCAATTGGGTTTAGCATGTTCCATGGGCCATCCATCTTCTGAATATCTCTTCTAAAATAACTCCTGTGGAGGGCAATTGTATTCTGGGCATCCCCTGACTGTCTGTGCTCCCAGAATCTGGATGTGACCCCGTTGCACTTGATTCTGATCCTGCTGGCCTATACGTGCCTGCTGGATCAGAATTGGGTGCAACCGGCCATATGTGCAGGCCGTGCCCTGATTCTGGGCACTCAGACATCCATACCACTACCTGGCTAGCTCAGCCAGGCTCCTGCATGGAGTCATGGCACCATGGTGTCCTGTTGCCATGGCACTATGGCTCCATGTGGGTGCTGCAATCCCTGGCAGCCACAGAAAAGTTCTTTTCCCCACAGCCCAACCCCCAATCGGGCCACAGTGGTCAGAGTCAGGCTACGGGGAACCCCTGCACTCCTTCACCTTCCTTTCCAGCCCTGGATGCATCATCCTCTTCCGAGTCCCCCATGAAAATGGCCGACCCCAGAATCGGCCCTATATGTCTAGGATCAAGTTCACGCTCACTCCCTGCCCTCGCTCCTCCTCTGGTCCACCCCCTCCCACCCATGAACAGAGCTCCCCATACAACTTGCCTATACGTGCGGGGAACTCTGTCTTCCGGATCGGAAACCCAGCATTTAGCGGGTCTGGACATTTGGATCAGACATCCAGCCCCGCTAAATGTGGCTGAATCGATCTCTTAGTATTTAATTCATGTATAAGTGGTCTAATTTGCTGTTATATTTACATCAGCTTTAGAGCTGGTATAAATGTTTATGCCATACAAATGAGATTATGTGATGATTGAAGTGTAGGTAAGTTTTGAGGATTTTTGTTTGTCCATAGTTCATGTTGATATCATGGCTCACACATACTTAGTGCAGTTTCCACTTCCAGATGTTGCTTAAGTAGTTACATTTATTTACTAGGAAAGGGATAAAGAAGTTTATAGACAGAGAAACTAAGCAAGTAATGCATTCCATGACATGTAGAAGTGTGGATACATCATTATATATTTATTTGTGGTGAATTCATTTCAGTTGTTTACCTGTGCTCTAGGCTTGTTTGAATAATAATTTACCTTATACCCCTTTATGGGCTCTAAATGTGTGTAATGACCCAAGAATGTATATTAATGATATAGTAAAGTCAGACATTTTGGAGATGACATTAGAAAGGCTGACCTGTGTATAAAGCCTCTTTTATATGTGAAAATGGCCTTTGTAATATTGCATCTACGAGTATGTGTGCCAACAAGAATGTCTGTACTTATTGGTGCACTGTCCAGTGGGCATAGTTTGGGCAGCGTTGTAATGTGCATGCACATATATGCATAAGGTGCAGGTATGGCTCCAGCTATGGTACAAATTATTCCCAGATACAGTCGCTATTTCTGATGAAACTTGAGTTGGGATTGGTCTTTTGATGTTGAACGCTGTTACATAAGGAGCAACATATGTAACAGCACTGGACTTATTTATACTCCCGCCCAGATGTGTTTTTTGGATTCAATTATGTTTTATTCGCAAACTATTGAAAAGACTTTCTTAAAAAATAGTTTTATGGGACTGGTGATTGATCTATGAGAACACATGGGCAACATTCAAATT
The DNA here is from genome assembly GCA_033557465.1 of Ichthyophis bannanicus. Lineage (NCBI taxonomy): Eukaryota > Metazoa > Chordata > Amphibia > Gymnophiona > Ichthyophiidae > Ichthyophis > Ichthyophis bannanicus. The sequence goes on along the minus strand of CM066032.1, from coordinate 1,197,696,323 downwards.
GCTGCTACAGTGGCATTTTACGAAGGTCTTTTAAGAATATTTTATGCATAAATGTCACCAGCTGGCTTGCAATTTCTCTTTTTCATGAGAAATTAGCTGTTATAAAATTATCCTTTTTGTAAGCTTTTAGCACTGCTTGATAACATTTCAAAGTACTTGGTATTTGGCATTGTACTCCAGGGTCCTGCTCCGGAGTACACGTCAGACAGCCATGCTGCATTTTCTATAGCATGTCCTTTGCTACATATTATTGCCTTCATCTATTGTATTCCTTTAGAGCAGCGATTCCCAAACTTGGGGTTGGGACCCCAAATGGGGTCAGATCATCAGTGGATGGGGTCACAGAAACATGGCCATTTCCCATTCTCTCTGGATTTTCTCTGTGACCTATGCCAGGTCACCAGTCAGCATGTGGCCCGTGAGCCAGTGAACGTTCATAGGCTCTTGTCCCCTCCTGTTAGACTGGAAATCCTGTTGAGTACTGGGGTCTGTATGCGCACACTGCACACTGACCCAGGGGACCCTATGCTGATTGCTGCCTTCCTGCTTTAGATGAATGGAAAGAGGGGAAGGAGGCTGGAGATCTGCTGTTTTGATTTTATCATCATCTGGGGACATGTGAATTTTCAGTTGTTAAAATGGGGTCATATGGGGTAAAAGTTTGAAAAGCACTGTTTTAGAGCATTTAAACATGCTAATATAATAGGGTTTTTAACCATAATCTGTGGAATCCAATCTTCAGTTTTCTGCTTAGGCGGGTTGATAATTTGTTCTTACAGTAAATGTTGGAAAGTTCCATGTAGTCTACATCAATCTTTTTTTTTTAATACACAAAAAGATAGTAAATAATTTCCTGTCAGTAGCAAACTGCTGAAGATATTTGGCCAATAAAATTAGACATGGAATCATCACTCTAGATTTATTTCCCTGTTTGTGCTTTTCATTAATTAAATCTCTACCATCTGTCTCTGCTTATCAGCTTATAAATCTTTCCATTTAGTACAACACAGAATGCTGCTTCCTACAAGTACATATACATGAGTCTAGAGAGTTTTGATTTCACTGATCATCTTCCTGCAATGCAAGTGATAGTACTCATTAGTTTGAACTCCAATTGCATGGAACTGATGGTGGCAGATGACCATGGTTTGTGCTCACGGCATATTACAAATATCATCAAGGTCAACTAGTTCTCAATGTTTCTTTTCATAGACAGTGCACAGACTACTGCATTAAATTAAACACTAAGAACCAGAAAGAAAGAAGTATTTTTGCTGAGGTCTGCTTCATCAAGGTCTTTTCTCAGGGACACATAATAGAAAAAAGCATTAGTGAGTCAGGCTACAAAATGGGAGGTCATTATATCTGGCCATAATTGTTAATTCATACATCCAGTGCTCTTATTATTTTTTAAATACATTGGGCTTAATATTCAGCAGTAATAGTGACCATAATAATTTGCCACTGCTATCCTACTACTATTACTTACTTTCTGTATAGTGCTACAAGGCGTACACAGCACTGTACAGAGAGATGTAAGAGACAGTTCCTGCTCATCAGAACTTACAGTCTAGTCAAGACAGATGACATACCAACTGGGGACTAGATATATCTAGGGGAATGGTAAAGAACAACATTTGAGGTGAACAAAAGTCTAAGGGGATCAGGATCCAAAAGCAGTCTTAAAGAAGTGAGTTTTTAGCCTGGATTTGAACAGGGTCACAGACGGAGTCTGACATACCAACTCAAGTAGTTTGTTGCTGGCATAAGGAGCAGCAAGGTGGAAGGATTGAAGTCTGGAGTTGGCAGTAGAAGAGAAGGGCACAGATAGAAGGGATCTGCCAGAAGAGCAGAGCTCCCGAGGAGGTATGTATGGAGAGATAAAAGAGGGAAGGTGGTGAGGAGCACCCGAATGAAGGCACTTATAGGTCAGTAGTAGAAGTTTGACATGGATGTGGAAATGGATAGGGAAGCAATGTTTATGTTTAAGTATGTTTAATTTGGTTTGATTAACCGCCCTTCACTTAACACAGAAGGGCGGTGAACAAATTTTAAAACAAGTTAAAATCAGAGACAGATACGAATGACAATTTTAAAACAGGAAAGGGTTAGAGCATTCATACCAAAGAGGGAGGGATGGAGGAAGGAGAAGGGCAGAGAGGCAGGGAGAGAAGTATTGGAAATGTCAAGTAACAGGCAGTTTGTAAGCAGTGTGAAAGAGAGGGGGTCTTTAAAAGAGCTATAAACTTTGGGTAGGAAGGTTCGAACTGGAGGGCAGGGGGAAAGAGCGTTCCAGGAGGCAAGTGCAACAAAGTAAAAAGCTGAGGAACGGGTGGATTCTAGATGGGCATGAGATGCTGAGGGAAGGTGTAAGCGGTTTGGCTGGATATTTCAGAGGACATGGTAAGGAGAATGAAGGAGCAGAATGACAGAGAGATGGCAGGGGGAACCAGTATGCAGTGCTTGATGAACCAGTGTGAGAAGTTTGTGTTGGAGCCGGTATTTAATGGGAAGCCAGTGATGTCGAATTAGGAGAGGAGTGACGTGTTTGAAACAAGAGGCGTGTGAAAGGATGCAGATGGCAGTATTTTGAATGAGTTGGAGCCGGTGGAATTGATACTGGAGAAGGCCAAGAAAAACAATGTTTATGTTTATGTTTATTTGAATTTGATATACCGCTCAGACCAAAAGGTATTAGAGCAGTTTACAATACTACATCATTTAGGAAAATAAGAAAATAATGCCATTTATAAGATAGGATAGAGTAGAGGACAGAGACAGTCAAACAGATAAGAGGAAGAGAAGGACACAGAACAGCAAGTTACCATGATATATAAGCAGGACATCAATAAAGACTCCAGAAACAGACGCCACAGACCAACGCCTAAGGGCCCGCAAGGTGCGGGCGCGCCCCGGCAACGGCGGTTCTTATGCCGTTGGGCATGGCTGCTGATTGGCGGGCTCGGGGAGGAAGGGGGAGCTCCTGCTCTCACCCCCGTCAAAAGCGCTGCTCTGCTGAAGCCCCGGCAATAGTCAAGCCTTGACATTACTAGTGTAAGCAGCAGGGTAGTCAGCAAGGCGGGAGAAAGAAAAGGTGAACGGCGTGGAAATGACAAAGTGAGAGAAAAAAATGTCAGATCAGGGAGGCAAGCTATGTGTGAAAGGATAGGGAGGAAGCCAGTATGACACCCAGGTATCTCATTGAATTGGCTTGCGAGATCAGAGAACCAGAGATGGTAGGGCCTAATATATATAGTAACATAGTATATGATGGCAGATAAAGACCAGCATAGTCCACCTAGTTTGCCCACTAAGGTGTTAAGAGTAGGTGTGCCTGCCACTCCGTGCAGGTCACCCCTCCCCATGCCTTTGTTTAGGGGTGTATCTTTATCTTTATCTTTATTCGGGTTCTTGATAAACCGCCTAAACCATAAGGCATCAAAGCGGTGTACAATAAATGGGCTGCAGGGAAGAAAGATAGAAAAGAACGCCATGGTATGACAGGAAAGAAAAGAAAAAGGAGAAGAGGAGAGAGAGTAAAAAGGGCAGAGCGACACAAATAGAAACTTACAACAAGAGAGAGGGGACTGAGGGGGGTAAACGAGGGTAAAGGGTACTGAAGTGAAGGGTTCTATGAATGGTGATGAAATATTAGAGGGTACTGGGAGCAGTAAGTATGAATGAGGGAGCCAATAGTATCAAAGAGAAACTGGAAGATCAAAAGCTTGTGCAAAGAGGTGTGTTTTAAGGAGGGACCTGAATTGTGGAAAAGAGGGCTCAGTACAGAGAGGGAGGGGGAGGGAATTCCACAGGGCAGGAGCAAGGAAGAAGAAAGCGGAGTGGCGAGTAAGTTCGAGGTGCGCTTGAGAAGGGGAAGGGAGAAAGAGACGGTTACCATGGGAGGAACGTACCCACCACTCCGTGAAGGTCACCTTTATTTGTTGATATATCAGAGAATGTTAAGTTTATTTTGATTTTATCCTGTTTCTATAAAGGGATCCACTGTGTCTGTCCCATGCCATTTTGAATTCTGTCACTATATTTGCCCCCACAACCTCCATCGAGAGGGCATTCCAAGCACCTTCCACCTTTTCATTGAAAACGTATTTCCTGACATTGCCTTTCAGTTTACCCCCTTGCAGCTTCATGTTATGCCTTCTAGTATTACAGCTTCCCCGCCTTTGAAAAAGGTTTCTTTGTTCATTAATACTCCTTAAGTATTTAAAGGTCTGTATCATATCTCCCCTTTCCCTCCTCTCCTCTAGAGCATACATATTTAGGTCTTGGAATCTTCTGGCGTGGGTTCCAAATCATTTTGGTCGCCGTCCTCTGAACCATTTCCAGTCTTTTTATTTCCTTTGTGAGATATGGTCTCCAAAACTGAACATAATATTCCAAGTGACTTGTACAGTGGCATTAGTACCTCCTCCTTTCTGCTGGTAATTCCTCTCTGTATGCAACCCAGAATCCTTTTGGCTTTAGCCACCACCTTCTCACACTGTTTCGCTACTTTGAGATCCTCAGAAACAATCACTCTGAGGTCTTTCTCCTGGTTCGTGCACACCAACCTATTGTCCCCTATCTCATAAACCAGATGGCTGTGGGCTTGGATAGGTTAAGCTGAAGAAAATTGTTAGACATCCAAGGACAAATACTAGAAAGGCAAGAATTAAGAGGTGTGAGGTCAGGGGCAACTTGGCTAGTGTGGTAGAGCAGAATAATCTCATCAGCATAGTAATGTGCTGAGATACCATGTTGTTGTATCAGGAGGGTGAAGGGAATCAAGAAGATATTGAATAGAGGTGAACCAGCACTGAACCTTGAGGGACCACAAAGAAGGTGAGTGGACCAAGTACCAACTGAGATAGAGAAAGACTGGTGAGAAAGGAAAGATTGGAACCAATGGAGTACTGTGCCATAAAGACCAAAGTTGTGAAAGCGTGAAAAAGAGTGACATGGTGTCCAAGTTTAAAGGCTGATGAAAGATCTAGAAAAATACCACAATAGAGATATCACCATGGTCATGAAATTCATGTATTTCACTCAAGAGGGAGAGGATGATAGTCTCTGTACTGTGCTCAGGACAGAAGTCAGATTAACACTAGAAGCCCCAAAAGGCATTTTACCTAGAAACCCCACAGTGCGTCAATTGACGCATTATCATGACGACAACGTTTAGCATGAAATGCAGATGTGAATTAATGTGAAGTTACTTATTTGTTAAATTCATGCAGTATGTGACGTCATGACATTGTGTGTTTATTGTTTGTAATGTCGGAGTAAAACTGTAAATAGTGATTGAGATGCACCACCTACCGGGAAAATGAATTTATACTTAGAAGCCCCAAAGTACATCAATTGACGGATCCAAGACAATTGAGTGCATCAATTGATGCACTTTGGGGCTTCTAGGTATAAATTCATTTTCCCGCTAGGTGGTGCATCTGTCATTAATTTTCGATGCACATATTTGAACATCTTGACATTGCTAACAAAGTCATGGAACATGACTGACATGGTTCTAGCAGTGGCGCTGGTATACAACTTTGAAGATGCATTTGTGTCAATTGGCACACTTTGGGGCTTCTAGTGTTAATGGGGGTGAAAGGTGTGAGTGGTATCAAGATGTGCTGAAAGTTGAGCAAAGATCAATTTTTCAATTACCTTAGAGAGAAAAGGAAGAGTAGAGACAGGCGATAATGAATAGGAACAGAGGGATTCAGCGAGAGGTTCTTCAAGATTGGATATATTAAAGCATGCTTCCAGGAGGCTGGGAAGATACCAGAGGACAGGCTATTATTAAAAAGTGATAGAATCAATGGCACTTCTCAATGAAGTAACTTGAGAAGAGGGGTGGCATAAGCTTAGAGACATGGGTCAAAGATTAGCTGTGCAGCTGAGTTTTGAACAGACTGAAATGGGGAGAAATGATTCAGAGAAAGACCAATGAAGAGGAGATTGCAATAGTCTGGATAGGAGGTGACACGAGAATGGATAAGGGTCTTAGCAGTGTGTTCAGAAAGAAAGGGACAAATTTTGCCAATGTTATAGAGAAAGAAGTGACAGGTTTTAGCTATATGTTGGATGTGTGTAGAGAAGGAGAGGGAGGAGTCCAAGATGACTCCAAGGTTGCAAGCCAAGGAAACAGGGAGGAGTAGAGTGTTAGCCACAGAAATAGAGAAAAGAGAAAGGGCTTAGGGGGAAAGATAAGGAGCTCAGTTTTGGCCATGTTTTATTTCAGATGGCAGTGAGACATCTAGGCACTAATGTCAGACAAGCAGGTAGAGATCAGGGCTTGGATACCTGGAGAGGTTTTAGGTGCAGAGAGGTAGATCTGGGAGTGATCATCAGAGAGATGGTTCTGAAAACCATGGGAGGAGATGAGTGCACCAAGAGACTGAGTGTAGAGAGAGAAAAGGAGCGGCTCCAAGACAGAGCCCTAGGGTACACTAACTGAAAGCGGAATAGCAGAAGAGGAGGATCTATCAGAACATACACTAAAGTGCAATAGAAGAGATAGGAAGAAAACCAGGACAGGACTGAACCCTAAATCCAAGTCAGGGCAGGGTATCAAAGAGAAGGTGGTGGTCAACAGTATCAAAAGCAGCAAAAAGGTCAAGAATGATGAGGATTTGAGTAAAGGCTCTAGGATTTTGCCAGGAACAGGTTGCTGGAGACTTTGGCAAGAGCTCTTTCAGTAGAATGTAGAGGACAAAAGACAGATTGCTATGGATCCAGAAGGGTTTGAGAAGAGAGAAAGTCAACGGAGGTGAACCGCATGTTCAAGTAGTTTAGAAATGAAGGGGAGGAGGGGGATGGGTCAATAATTAGAAGGACAGGTAAAATCAATGGGTGGTTTCTTGAGGAGAGATGTAACCACAGTATGCTTGAAGGCTGCAGGAACAGCTGTGGTAGAAAGCAATAAGTTGAGTATGTAGCAGATGGAAGGGAAAACAGTAGAGGAGATGATATTCAGTAGATGAGTGGGAATGGGATCAGAGGAGCAGGTAGTACGTTTATAGGAGGAGAGAAGATCTGTGCTTAAGCCAAACCACATCTGCTGAAGCAGAGTCATCTGTATCCATTTAGTTTGGGCCTGTTGTTTAACAGGCTTAAAGTCAATGTATAGCTTACAGCTGAATATTAATGACTCCTAATTCTGTGTCACTGCCTTTGCTCTGTTCTCCCACCATCTATCGACTATATGGCTGGTATTGGACCTTTAAGACAGATTTTTGGTCCTATACTATCTATATAGTGGCTGAAAATCTATGCATAAGAAAATTATACATTCATTGACTGCTGGTAAATGTATGAATTTGGTTCAATTGCTTTTGAGAGTTTGCATATTGAATAAAACATGGCATGCACTATATATGTCCTATAGTTTCCTAGCATATTTTTTGATGTTAGACTGTTTACTTAAGCAGTCATCTGTAGCACTCATGAACTAGGAATGCAGAATTTATATTTCATTCCTTTTGCAAACTATAGTGTTACAGACAACATTGATTGATAGGATGTTATCTTTCCACATTATTTGTATATAAAGCAAAGACAAAACTGTACCATTCACTTCTTGCATGCCTTCTCACTATCAGCAGTTGATATTTGACAGGCTCCCATTATCTTAGACATATTCTTTGTTAATAGTAACTATCACACAGCTATATCTCAAAGGAATGTTGTCTCATTTAGGGCTAAGAATATTTTAGTTTACTCATCTAGAACTATACAATAATGTAAATTAATTAAACGAGAGTAACCAAAATGAATGACTGCTGAGAACCAGATGCACTTAGGAATTTCTCTTATTTTGTATGGATGGAGGGATATGTTTAGTGTATATTGCTCTGAGATTTTTGCCAGTGTTCTATTTTTGAACAATATCTTCCAACACACAGCAGTTCAGACTAGCAATAAACAGGGAAATGAAATGAAGAAACAATCTTCTCATAGTTCTTTGCATATTCTACTCAACAAAATAACCATATTTTGGAGAAATGTATTAAACTTTACAAAAAGTGGACAAATGGCTAAGCTGTGCACCTTTCCCAGCTAAGTATTTATTATTCATAAATGCTCAATTTCTAAATCCTCAGTGATATCCTACCAATTTCTTACCAAGGAGCTATTTACTAGCTTTGCTCTAGTTTGTGACACATTCTTATTTCATTAAATGCTGTAACAAACAAGAGACCTCCAGGAGTCTCCTCCAGCAGATCACCATATGCATACTAATAAACTTGGGCTCATATCATGAAAATGGTTAAGGGGTTGATTTATGCAGTGGTTTTGGAATACTGGAAGCAATTAGCAGAAGGATATCACGATTTTCTGGGGTACTCCTGACCCCGGCAGGATCCATTTTCTACACCCTCTCTGACTCTTAGGGGCATGTTTACTAAACATTCCTAACGTGCGGGGCCGTGCTAGTGTGCCTGTGCCATATAAGGAGTGGGCGGTTCAGGCAGAAAATAGAAAAAAAACGGTAGTAAGCAACCGGATGTGTGTGCGTCGCGCTAATGTGCGGGGGTCGACATTAGCGCGTGGAAAGGCAAAGTGGCACGCTGCTGAGTATACAAAACAACAGAGCCGTGGTACAACGGTGAAGACACTGACCAATGGTGCAGGGGCCATGGGTTCAATCCCCCAGTGTGCGCAACGACAAAGGTCAGCTGAGGCAGTAATCGTAATGATTAACATTGTTTTAGGAGGCAAATTAATTTGGAACGGCAGAAGGCGGCGCACAGTTATTTTTGGGCGGCAGAAGGCGGCGCACAGTTATTTTTGGGCAGCAGAAGGCGGCGCACTGGTCCCCTTGGGCGGCAGAAGGCGGCGCGCTGATAGGCACAAGGCGGCGCGCTGATGCACAAGCACAGGAACAGAGCCACAGCACAATGGTTACAACACTGACCAATGGTGCAGGGATCAGGGGTTCAACACCTCACAATGCCCAGTGAAAAATGCCTGCTGAGGCAGTATGTATTATGCTGTAGGAGGCTGTATAAATTTATTTTGTTATCACTACTAGCAAACGCACTCTCCCAGCATGTTAACATACGGCGGCCCATAAGGCACATGTTACAGTGCACTGTTCGCCAAGGCACCCTTGAATGACCCCTATGGGGCAGCATGTATGTTGCGACACAGGATAATGTATAGTGCACCCTATAGGGATGGCAACCATAAGGTGGCCTACAGGGCGCCCTATGAAGCACCCTCAGAGGCACCTAATGGGTATAGTAAGCTGAGGGTGGTCTTGCCGGCATAGACATATGTACAGTAAATAAAAATAAAGCTGTGGACAGCCCTACCAAAGGGCCCCACTGTAGGTTTGAACCCATGACCTCTGGCTGCACAGGCAGTGATGTAACCATTGCGCTACAGCTCCATAGCTGTAAGCAGGCCCCTGGCTGGCTGCAGATAGCCTACACGTCACCTCACAGACAGTCTGCTGGTGTCAACAGGATAGGGTTAGGCCACCCGTACCCATGATGCACTGCACATGCAAATTAGCTGTCCGCAGATGGACACAAGATGGGGAATGCACCCCCACAGCACCTCGGCCCTGTTGGGGGAAGTGACCGGGTGCACCCACACAGCACCTTGGCCTAGTAGGGGGCACTGACCGGGTGTTTTACTGGCACAGAGTAGCCACACACCGTTACATCGTGCGGGTACTGTGCTCACCCTGAGTGTGCAATGAGGTGGCCAGGACCAGGTCAACAACACCTGCCATGGCTGCTGGAGGCCAAGCGGGCGTTCCAAAGCAGTGTTAATGTTTATGTTTGCTCGTTTCTGCACAAACACCATGGTTATCCCTGTCTGCCGCCATCAGGCACCCCCCCCCCCCCCCCCCCGTGGCAAACATGGTCCCCATCAAGGGATCCACACTCTACCTCCCTGCAAAGGTGGCAGTAGAGGGCAACATCAACCCCAGTCCTGCTGAGGACCACCACCACCACCCCCCCCCCCCCCCAGGCAGGCAGCTCCATACACAGCCATAACACAGCAGACAGACATAAGCCCAGGGTATGGTAAGCTGCACTCCACCACCAGATATTCCCCTGCAGCAAGCCAACAGCCACTGCACCCTGCAAGCCATTATAGCAAGACATTTACCAGCTACAAACAGTCTGCTGGTTAGTCCATAGTGCATGTTCCCAATGGAGATGCATGCACCCAGAACTGGGCTGTCTGCATACACAGCAAGCAGATAGATCAGTGACTGGGCCCCAAAGAGAAACCCATATCTATCACATGAGAGAACTACTATACAGCACTATGGGGGGGGCCTAGCCATGCTGTGGTCACTGCACAGTCAGGGTGAGCGTGATCCCCCAGAAGGACATGCTTTGGCCACCCTGTCTGTGTAGGTGGTGGCCGGACACTACAATATCCCAGCCAATGTCCCTGCCAGGGCCCTATGCCCAGTGCAGATGCATCCTGGCCACGCCACCCTGCCCTGGCTATACCCATGGTACCTTGCACCTCATTATGCACATTGACTGGCCAATACTGGCAACAGTGCTGGCAGTGTGGGCTGTTGAAGGGGCTTGCAGCCAACACCCACTGTATAGACAGACACACACTTCCACACCTCTGCCATCATGGTGCTACGATGGAGGGGGTAAGTAGCCTTGCCCACCAAACCGGTCCTGAGCACGGCAAGGCATGGATATGGTACGCATTACAGCTGGTGGTCACTCCCCAGGGTGGTAAGCACCGTCAGAGGCCAGGCCTGGAGCATGCCCCGCAAACACCTAACAGATTGTTTGGATGGGGTCAACTAGCAGTATGTACGTAACGTATGGATATCTGCCTGCCTGTGCTCCTAGCAAACGTCTCCGAGCTGTGTACCGTATACCTCAGGTGTAGGGTGACATTGGTAAGTTATGCAAGTGCTCGTTTTGGGTGCTGCATGCATGGTCCAATGTTCTGCCTTTCCAGGAGACATTGGCCAATGGGGCCTGTGGGTGTGGGTGTGTCTGCCCTTGATGGCTGCTGCTTTACGGCACAGATTCCCAACTCCAGTCCAGGTTTGCATCACACTGTTCGGGTTTTCCTGCTATCCCTCATGAATATGCATGGGCTACATCTACATGCCATGGGGGTGGTGCATAGATATACAGCACAGGCATATGTATGAGTGTCAGCATGGAACTTGACTGGTGTGTGCCCACCAGGACTGCATTTGGGTGATTCTGCTCTAGGTACTGCCCCTGTTCATGGTGTCTGTGCTCAGTGGGGTAAAAGATAGATGTCTTACCATTACATATGTCCCCGCCATGAAAGGTGTGTCCTTACTATCACTGTTTAGTTGTGGGAAAAATATGTGGGCAGGATTGGCAGTAGCCCCAGCTGGGCTTTGAACCTGTGACCTTCTGTTCTTGTATGCACTGTCTGTGTGCACTGCACCACTGTGTAGCCACAGATTGGTTGGATTCCCTGGACTGTCCATGACTGTGGATCCGGCAGGACCTGTCTGTTGCAGTGGACTGTGCCAGCCTGCACATGGCTAGGCCTCTGTCTTCTGTGGTTAGCAGCCACTGCCCCCTGCACCACATGTACTTGTCCGCCAACATGCTGGCATGAACTTCTCTCAGAAAAAGCAGTTGACCTGATTGCAATGTGGCAGTATGGGACTGCATTTGGGGGACTTGGCTGTAGGTAAAGCCCATTGTTGTGGTGTGTGTGCGGTGTTGGGTAAAATATGGGTGTTTTCCCCATGCATACAGGGGTGTCTGCGCTATCTTTATTTAGTGGTGGGTAAAATATAGGGACTGGGCTGGCAGGTGCCCCAGCTGGGTTTTGAACCTCTGCCCTCTAGTCCTAGAGGTAATGACTCTGTCCGCTGTACCACACTTTGGCCACAGAGACAGTGCAGCCCCTGGAGGCAGTAAGCCTGGCAGGATGGAGTCACAAACCCTGCTCTACGCAATTCTACTGTGGGCATATGCTTCCTGTCTGGTGACAAACGTGCACATAAACCCCGGAAATGACCACGGAAAATGTGGGACAAAATATCACCATGCTGGGCAACGGTGATATTAATGGGCAACCATTCCCAGGAAAGCTCCAATACGTGGCAATGTTTTTTGGAAGAGTCTCCTCTCAGTAGACCCTTCCAAAAGTCATTTCTTTTTTCTGGAGCTTTGCTGGGTGTGATTTCTGTATTTGCCCATCACTATAACTGTTCCCCAGCTGAATTACTATTTTTAATAGTTCTGTTGTGGTCATTTTCTATTTTTATTTTCACTTTTGTGCTGTGCACATATATCACACTGCTCACGTTTTGCTGGTTTCCCCGGTTTTCCTGTACATTGCTGACGGAAATGGTTTCTCTTCCCTTTAAATGCTTTCTACCGCGAGTGTTTCCCTCGCGGTAGTTTTTACATGCAAATTCGGGCCCGATACTGTGCGGGGAGCCTCTCCCCTCCCACTCTCCACCCATTGACCCCGTCCCTCCGCCCCTCGGGAGCCTTCCTCCGCCCTCAGAATGCCTTTCCACGCCTCTATCGGACATTTGTGGGCCGGGTACTTGTGCGGGGCACGTTAGTGCGGCGCGCAACTGTGCGGGGCCCACGCGCACTTGTGCGGGGCGTTTAAGAGCGTTTCTGAGCGTTTGAGTGCCGCGTTTCCGTGCGCTATTGTGCGGCACGCAATTGTACGGCTTTTAGTAAACATGCCCCTTAGTATGATAACAACCATTCTTCCCAGCCCCTCCTAAGTTACAGAACTTGCAATATCTGATGATTCTAAAAATCCCTTATAACAAGGGTAGCAGAATGCTTATTTGTTTGGGAAAGGGGAGGGGGGGGGGCGCTAAGCTCCACCTATTCCACCTTAACTCCAGCCCTAGTTTCCTCTCCAATTTACACTTAGGGGTCTGTTTACTAAAGGCCGGTGTTGTGCGGTCCGCGGTACCGAGCGGGTGCCGTATAAGGAGTGGGCGTTCCGTCGTGAAGAACAGAAGCTGTGATTGACAGATGCGCTAAGGTGCGCGGCGCCCGTGTGGTTAGTGCCCTGTGACATTACGGCGTTTGATCTGTGCACATAGATCACACTGCTCACGGTTTTTGGGCTTCTACTATTGTGCTGCACATTGCTGACGGAAACGGTTTCTTTTCCCTGCACAGCACCTCTAACGCGAGTGTTTCACTGGCGGTAAATTTCTTTGCAGATTCGGGCACGCTCCTGTGCGGCGAGTCTCTCCCCTCCCACATTCCGCCCACTGACCCCGTCTCTCCGCCCCTAGGGGCCTTTCCTCCGCCCTCATTTCGCCTTGGCACGCCTCTTTCGCACATTACCGCCCCGCAAATGTGCGCGTTGTCGGCGCACGCTTGCGGGACCCGTTAATGTGCCGCGCACTCGTACGGGGCGCTTAAGAGCACTTAAATACATCTTTTAGAGCGCTCATGTGCGCCCCGTACATGTGCGCCGTTTAGTAAACAGACCCCTTAGTCATTCTTGCATATGTTTTTTATGCAAATCATATAGGAGGATATTCAAAGACCTGAAAGCCGTGTAAATGCTGCTGAACATGGTTAATGCCACTGAATATCTACAGGGGTCGCTGCCCCAACATCAAACCCCTTTTTCCATCTGACCTTTAAATTGCTTACAGAGGAGTGGGGAATTATTTTTTCGCTCCCCTCGATCTTCCTCTCTGCTGTCAGCTCTGGCCCCAACATCAGATCACTCTCCCTGCCCTCCCCCTGATCTTCCTGTCCTTTTTTCTCTTTGGCCACTGGCATCCCGGCATCATACTGCTCTCTGTGCCCTATTTTCAGCATCAGACCATGACACAAACTCAGTCCTGACTCACTCATTCATTCATCATGTAATCAGCAACCTACATATATCAATACTATGCTGTTCAAACTTGCTGTCAGCTAATTCAAACCCAAGCCTTACAAGCATTCACTCACTGTGCACTGAAAAGATTCCTCTAATATTAACAGAGTGGCTCTGTACCAACATACAGACCTCACAAAGTCGCAAATGTACACACACACATATAACTGCAAATATAATATTCATTCATAGAATGTATTGTGAGGAAAAAGCATCACTTGACAGATATTGTGTCTATGGGAGAAGTATAGAGCAGTTCAAACAGTGAACCCACTCAAACGATTAATCAGTGGTGTCCTAATCACCTGCCATACACCTTCCCAGATGGTGCACCACTTGATCCACAGGGACCTCCACGTACTCCCCAAGAAGAGTTCCATCACCAGCCATTGCATCCTTAAAACATGCCTACAGGGCAGTGGAAGATTACCTTTTCACTTCTCCAGCTCTTCCTGTCCTCTTTCAGCTCTTCCCACCAGCACCATGCAGCTGTGAAATCAAAATACCTGTACTTCCTATATCGCAAAGAGGAAATAATTGCTCTAATTTCAGAGCCACGCAGTGGTTGCTGCCAGAGCTGACAAAAGACAGGCCGAGAAGCAGGAGTGAAAAGCAACCTCCCACCCCTCAGCAGAGAATTTGAAGCTGCTGGGCAGATGGGAAAAGGTGTCTGATGGAAGGGGCAGATAGAGATATTTTGGTGGGGCCAGGGCCCTTCTTCCCTCCTCTGTTCCAATGCTTTGAAAGTCTGAAAACAGGCATAGAGACGTCTAAAGCACGAAGACATCTCCAGAGACATTTTAGAAGCCGGGTCTATGGGCATCCCTAGCTTGAGGATGTCCAAGTCTGAATGGGGGTGTGGTGGAGGCATGGCCAGGCATTCCCAAGAACTTGGCTGTCCCCATCTGATCTCAGAAATGTCCTGGATGTCTGGAGTTGCATCTAACATTATAGCTGCTCCAGGCATGAACAGGCATCTGAAAAGTGATCATTTTGTCAGGCAAATGTCTAGAGGATGTGGAGGAGCTACACTAATACCCCCTTTATTTTACAATATGTCAGTGAACACTGACGGGGAAAGGGGGCTCATGTGTTCATTTTGCTATGCTGCTGGGCGTCCCCTTATTATAGCTTTCCTAAGGGAGATGTTAATGTGGCCACCAGCATGGAAATCCATATCGGGGATGTCAAAATCGATCAGAAACAAAATCGATCAGAAACATAGAAGGTCCTGACATTTTTCTGCATGTGCTGCCTTGGACGTCTCAGATTTGACTTGACTGTCCTTTCTAAAATGCCTCTTTATAAGTAGTAGTAAATGACTTTGCATGCCTCTATCTATGCCTCTATCTATATGCCCTGCCTTTCACTCTTTGGGTTCTTTTTCTCTATGACTTGACTGCATAGACTATCTGGACCTATATGAATCATTTTTCAACTGTGGTGGTCAGTGTTTTTTTTTTAATTGCTGGCCACCACAGCTAAAAATAAATTGGATAATCAGCGATGTCACCTGCACTGTAGCCAGTGCTAAACATCTGGTCAATGCTGTGCCGGCTGCTATCCATATAGTGACGATTTTCAGTACCACTGTATGAATAGCTGTATGGATAGGACAGCTTTTTCATGTCCTAAGCCAGCGATGGCGAACCTATGGCACGCGTGCCAGCTGTGGCACGCGAAGGCCTTGCAGCTGACACGTGGGAAGGTCCGCAATTAAGATATGCGGTAAAATTTTAAAAAAAAAAAAGCTGTCTTCTCCTGCTTCCGGGGCCGCCGCGGCAGAATCGAGTGTGCCGCGGGCCCCCCCCTGTCCAGCACAGCCTGCCCTCCCCCTCTATCCGCTCTCTCGTCACAGCTCACAGTGACACGCACCGGCTTTCAGAGAGCGAGGGAAGAGTTTCTCCCTCGCTGCTCTGTTATGCCCGCGGGGGCTGATGGGAAGTTCCCATCAGCCCTCGCGGGCTTAACAGAGCCGCGAAAGGAAAACTAATCCCTTCGCGCTCTGAAAGCTGGCGTGTGTCACTGTGAGCTGCGACGAGAGAGCGGATAGAGGGGGAGGGCAGGCTGTGCTGGGCAGGGGGGGCCCCGCGGCACACTCGATTCTGCCGCGGCGGCCCCGGCAGCGGGAGAAGACAGCTTTAAAAACAAAAAATTCCCTCAGCTGAGCTGGGCTGGGGGATTAGGAGTGGTGATGGGCTGGGGGGGGTTAGGATTGCTGATGGGCTGGGGGGTTAGGAGTGCTGATGGGCTATGGGGGGGGGCTGGGGGGGTTAGGAGTGCTGATGGGCTGGGGGGGTTAGGAGTGCTGATGGGCTATGGGGGGCTGGGGGGGGGTTAGGAGTGCTGATGGGCTATGGGGGGGCTAGGACAGGAAATGGGCTGATGGGGAGGGGTTAGTACTTGAGGTGGGTTGATGGGGTTAGGACTGGTAATGGGCTGTGGGCTGTTGGGGGGGTTAGAACTGGTAATGGGCTATGGGGGGGTTAAGACTGGTAATGGGCTGTTGGCTGATGGGGGCTGTCTGGTAATGGGCTATGGGGGGGGGGTTAGGACTGATAATGGGCTATGGGGGGGGGGCTAGGACAGGAAATGGGCTGATAGGGAGGGGTTAGGACTTGAGGTGGGCTGATGGGGTTAGGACTGGTAATGGGCTGTGGGCTGATGGGGGGGTTAGGACTGGCAATGGGCTATGGGGGGCTGACTGGAAATGGTTTGATGGGGTTAGGACTGGAAGTGGGTTGATGGGGGGGGCTAGGACTGGTATTGGGTTGGGGGGTTGCTAGGACTGGAAATGGGCTGATGGGGGGCTAGGACTGGAAATGGGCTGATGCAGGGACTAGAAGGGAATGGATGCTGGGTGAGGCTGGAACTAGAAGGGAGCTGATGTTGGGGGAGGATTAGAATGGGATGGGGCTGGGAGAGTAAGATGGAGAGGGGAAAAATATTTTGTGTGGGAGGGATAAAAAATCTACAATTGGCCGGGTATTGGGAGAGTAAGTGGGGATTGAGGATGGAGGGGTAAAATTTGAGTGGATGAAATAGGAATGAGGAAAGAGCAAAAGGAGAAAGATTAGTATGTTAAAGCGGATGTAGAGAGAGAGAATGGAAAAAAAAACTAGAAGAGAGAAGAAAGGACAAATGGACAGCAGATGATGGAGAGTTAGCAGAAAACATGAAGAAACCAGAAGAAAGTGGCTGGAGCAATTGCAACTGAAAAAAAATGCACAAAAGGTAGAAAGATATCTCTTTGACAAGTTATCAGCATGCATGCAACAACAAACATCACATTAATTTTTTTCATGTATAGATTCTTTGGGAATACACACCTAGTCCTGACACAGTTAACAGTTTTAAGAAGTTTATCTTTTTTTTTACTCAGGATACATTTGACATGTTATGTGAATAATACATTTAAAATATATTGTGTAACTGAATCAAATTCTTCCTAAATTCATTAAATTGAATGAAATCATTAAAACATTATAAATTGCCAATAAATTGAAATGAAAACCAAAGGATTGTGAATCAAATTGATTCTCTGACAATACAAAGATTCCAACCTTTACAAATGATGTTACATAGTTCAGGCAACTTTATAAAGAGTTTTTAGATACTAAAATCTTGTTGTTAAGGTTTAATTGACGTGCTGGCACTTTGAGGAAATTCTTTGGTTTTGTGCGGCAGTTTGGGCACTCGGGCTCAAAAAGGTTAGCCATCACTGTCCTAAGCTATCTGTATAGTACCCGCATAGTGGCACTAAAATTTACCACTATACAGATAACATAGCTTCACCCCAGCTCAGCTCATGATTGCCCCAATACTATCCAGATAGTGCTATGGTGGTCAGAGAGAATATTTAGCAGCATTGTCCATATAGTATCACTGAATATCGCTCACAGTACACTTATCTATTTAGCAGATGCTGCTGACCAGATAAGTGCCTTTGAAAATTGACCCAAAAGAGCCTAAACAATTTTTAAAACTAACTTTTTTCTGACATTAGGACAGAACAGTAACTGTCATACTGTACCTCTTTACCCTGTGCTCTTTGGGTTCCTTTCCCTCTCATTGTGCTCTATCTGGTTCTGGACTCACACCCACAGTTTTCTCTGATATTGAGACAGAAATTGTGCTTTTACTGCTTGTTTCTCTCTCTCTTTTCTCAGAGCTCTGTCTGTATTCTTTGGATGCTACTTTTACATTTTTACAAGTATTTTACTTCAAAAAGTGGTTATGTAGCTAGCACTTTTCTTTCACTCTCTCTCTGAATGCAAATGGTGCTTTCTTTCAGTTTCTTACTGAGCATTAACGGTGAGGTTAGGGTGAAGTAAGGCAGGGATAGAATTGTATGTTGCTTGTCAAAGGTTTTCAACATCATTGGTAAGGTGATTCACCCTTCTGCCTTTTTCCCTTCTGAAAGTGGCTCTGCTGTATTTGGCCTCATGGACCACAATGATGCTGAAAATGAACTGGCACAAAGAACAATTTGTCTTACTGAGGCAATGCAGTCATTCTGTTCCTTTAAACATACTGTATTCAAAGTGAAAATCCCTCATTCGTTGTATTTTAATACTAATGTTAAAATAAATACACATCACTACTATGTGGTTGCAGAGGAAAGGCTTTTATTTTTGCATGGCTTATTAAACTTTATCACTGATAAAAATTACTTGATGTAAATCAATGCTATTCCAGCTAATCACCAAAAGCATTAAAGAAATATTGTGAAAAATATACAGGCCAATATTTAAAAGCACCTACACAATTATCAGGACCAACTAATCAGATAAGTAGCGGCCAGTGCAATATTCAGAAGTACCAAAGACTAATATAACATCCAAAGGCCAATGTAACATTCGACACAGGCCATGTTTCAAGAGGACAACATCCTCTGCTTTAAGCTACAGATGGTGGTGGTAAGAAGAGTATCGAGGAATGCCCATCTCAAGAGTTCACATCAACAATAAGCCCCTGAAGCAGAGAGTATTGTCCTCTCAAAACACGGCCTGTGTTTTGAGTGTTATATCAACCTTTGGATGCTATATTGCTTGTTGAACCCACCTACTTGTGCATAGTTAGGTCATGAAAATGAATGACCTGTTATTTCACACTGTTCAGTTATCTGTTTCCATGTTAATTTGTTCCATGTCTATGTATGAACATCAGCTGGCATGCTATTGTTCAATGTACACCGCTTTGAATTGTAGAAAAGCGGTATAGAAATGAGTTTAAACAAATAAATAAATATTGGCCTTTGGTACTTTGGAATATGGCATTGGCTCAGTGGACTGAATGGACTGTGAGCCAGGTGATGTATGGAGAATGTAGTGACAGGACCAGTGCAAGGGTTTCTGCTACCCTAGGCAGACCTATTTACTATCCATGGCGAAATTTCCATACCATGCTGCCCCACCCTAGCATCCATCATCTCACCTGGGGGATGTGGGCAGCATGGCAACCCACCAGGATTTTTCAAAACAGTGGCATTTTGCCAATGCTTCAGCAGCACAGTGGCCCTTAAGACACCTGCACACATACACACACTCACAGCCTGCCGTTCCTGCCCCCTCTGATGTAACGTCCTGTTGGAGAGGGCAGAAGCTGCAGGTCATGAGTGTGTGCATGCATGTGGGTGGTTTAAGGCTCACCACAGTGCTGAAGCTGCGGCAGAAAGCCACTGCTTTGAAAAATTGTGGAAGGGGTTATCATGCTGTGCTGTATACCAGGGCTGGCCACCCTAGTCAGCTGCCTAGTTTGCTTAATGGATGGGATGGCCCTGGATAATAGTTTAAGGACCAACACCACTACCGAAGGAGTAGCCTAATGGTTAGAACACTGGTTTGGTGACCATGAGATCAGGGGTCAATTCCCATTAGCACTCCTTGTGGCCTTGGGCAAGTCACTTATCCCTCCATTGCCTTGGAAGAAAGGCCTGGCAATCTACTTCTGGTCACACTGCCAAGAAAACCCAGAAGTTGCTAGTCAGTGAGGAATAGGGTTAGTTTTAATTTATTTGTTAATGGTGTGTGTATTCTTATATTTTTAGTGTCGAGTGTTCCCCTGAAGAAGCAAGATAGCTTGCGAAACGCTTGTGAGTGCTTGATGTAGGGCGTTGGGGCTCAGAAAAGACCGTTGTCTAAACCTGAAACTGGCAAGATAAGTGTGTCTTTGATGCGTTTTTTTCTTCACCTACTATGGTGGCTCAGAAAAGACCGTTATCTAAACCTGAAACTGGCAAGATAAGTGTGTCTTTGATACATTTTTTTCTTCACCTACTATGTTGGGGATATGTATAGGTTAAGGTCATTGATGTGATCTGGGCCTATTGTAATAGGTGTTTGTGATTCGATATCACGGAATGCACTGGCCCGTTAAATACTGAGACCTTTTCCTATATAAACTGTAAACAGTGCTTGGAGTTTGAAATAACCCTTATGGAGATATTACCTACTTTTGTTATAATTGAGTGTATTTTTTGTGAATTTTGGTCACTAGGAGTCAGCATTGACTTGAGGGCACACAGTGCATTCTTTAAGTGGAGTGTGGTGTTTGGGCACCCACTGAGAATATATATGAATTAAAACATGTGTAGCCTGATTCCCTAAGGGGCACATCTGGGCCATCTGGATGGCCCCATGCAGGACAGGCTCGATTGGACCTCATTCTGCACCACGGGAGTAAGATGGCCCTGTGGGTGCAGAATTGGGTCCTTGGAGATGGCCTGACATGCCCCTGCATCACTGTGGGGACGTCCTCCCTGCGGCTCACTCTGCCCGCTGTCCCAGATCCCCCGTTTCCCCACCACTGACCCTGATGGGGGCAGCCGGGACCTGGATTGGGCAGCGGTGGTTCCTCCTGCTCTCTGGCATTGCTGCTGCAAGGCTGGCTGGCCGATCTGGGGGGTGGGGGGTGGGGAGGCGGCTAGTGCTTATTCCACCTCCAAGGTGGAATAAGCTGACCATCCCCCTGCGATCCCTGGACGTACAGGGCCATCACCGAAATTGCCCTCGTGCTGCCCCATCCCCCGCAGCACGCACAGCGGCTCTGTGAATGCAGGGGGGCCAGGAGGTGGCATATGGTAAAGGTGGATAGCCTTACAGAATCAAAGCCAAAATATATTATTTTACTTCACCATGGGTTTTTTGAATAAATTTTGGTTCCTTTTTGGTGGGTTTTTTTTATAAGCATAGAAATTAATCATTATTATAGCTCCAATAATATTTTATCCCAATCACCTCCTTGCCAAGATGCATAAAGCTGATCAATGATGAAAAATCTCCACATTTTTAAAAACATTGCCATAAGATTAAGCCATGTTGACCCATAGATGCTTCAATTCTCTTAATTCATAAGCAATTGCTTTCTGATGCCCAAAGAAATCAGACTCCATGAACTTCCATCGCTTAGCAAGAACAATATATGTAGCGATTAAATATTCTTCCTTTTTTCAGAATAAAACGTTCAATCTCAAATGTTTCAAAAGATAATAATAACAATAATTTCTTATCCTGCCACCTCCCCATACTTTCCTGGTAAAGTCGAGCCTACCCCAATGGTCATTTTCTTATGCATCCATATACTTCCAAACTTATCAATACCAAGATCATACCATTTGATGTCGATTTCCAAACACAAAAAGGGGTTGAATTAGCATAAATTTGAAAACTGAGAGCAATAACCCTAATCATCAAGGTTTTAGCCTTAGCTACCATCCATTCACACATGTAATGTTTCCGAAAAGATTCATACAAAGAAGCATGATGATGATGGCAACATGTGAAAGCAATGCTTTTGATGTCCTTGTCCTGGTTTAGTATCATTTGACAAGAGCTTCTGATTTTTATCAGTGCCGATTTCCAAGTAAAACCTTGTGCTCATAGAAGTGTGCTTTTTTATTCCTCATCCCGATGGCAAATGAAGAGCCTGATTATACTAGCGTGCATGAATTGGTTAGTGTGTTAATTTACATTAATTTGTGCTAGTGCAAGTTATGCTCATAGGGGCATAATTACTAAACTGGGCTAATAGTTAGCTTGCGCTATTTGTAACTATGTCCCATTGAATAATATGAGACATTTATTTATTTAGTGTCTCTTTTATATCGTGCTATTTAAAATCAGTGCGGTTTATATACAACAGTAACTTAGGGGTATGTTTACTAAAGCGTCTTAACGTGCGCCCAGCAATAATGTGCAGGATGCCATAAAAGGAGTGGGTGTTCCGGTCTAAATGTAGCAATCCTGGATTATCGTGCGATAAAGTGCGCTGCGCACATTATCGTGCGATAGAGGGAGCCGCACACGTTACCACGCGGTAACCTTAAGTAGGTGCACTGACCTGTACATGTAGTGACAGAGGTGTAGCATAATGGTTAATACACTGACTGATGGTACAAGGATCATGAGTTTGATCCCCAGTGGGTTCAATGAGTAAGGCTGTCTGAGGCATTACCCTTTACTTTAAATCAGTGCTGTCTGAGGCATTTTCTTTTTTACTTTAAATTAGTGCTGCCAGCAAACACACCCTCACAGTGCCGTAACCTAAGGTGCTGCATAAGGCGCCCTATAAGGCACTCCAGAGGGCACATTATAAAGTGCACTGTCCACCAAGGCACCCTATAATGTTGCCTATAGGATGCCTTATAAGGCACCTTATAGGATGCTTTATGGGGCGCTTTATGAGGCACCTTACGGTTACAGCACTGTGAGTGTGTTTTTGATGGCAGCACTAATTTAAATTTAAAAAACAAAATGCCTCAGATAGCCCTACCATGTAGCACTTCTGTAGGATCAAACCCATGACCTCTGGCTCCACAGGCAGTGAAGTAACCAGTGGGCTACATCTCTATAGCTGCTAGAAAACACCTGGCTGGCTACAGAAGCACTGCAGGTCACCACACAAACTGTCAGCTGTGGTTACCAGGATAGGGTTAACCCACCCGTACCCATGATGCACTGCACATGCAAATCAGCAGTCTACAGATGATCACATGATGGGATATGCACCGCACAGCACCTAGGCCTGGTAGGGGGAACTGACCGTGTGTGTTACTGTCACAGAGTAGCTACAGACCATCACATTGTGCGGGTACTGTGCTCACCCTGAGGGTGAGGTGGGGCGCCCAGTACCAGGTCCGCAGCACCTGGCATGGCTGCGATAGGCTATGCTACAGGTCCCCATCAGTGCCAGTGTGTGGTAGGTAGTTCCTGCAGACACACCTGTGTCCATCTGTATTTTTCAGTCATGTTTAGTCCTTATGGACTATGATGCACCCAGAATAGTGCATATCCTGTGTGGGTGCCATGGTCACATGATTTAAGCGAAGGGGGAGTGTTTGGACCCATAGGCGGATTATGTACCACCAACAAACCCACCCCACCCCATCCTCTGTGGCTCAGGGTGGGGAACAGGATCTCCTACCAACAGATCCACATTCTACATCCCTGCAATGGTGGCAGTAGAGGTGACCTTCAACCCCAGTCCTGCTGAGGAACAGACACCCTACAGTGCAGTCCATGCAGATGTGTACACCTCCATAAGGCAATGGATAACAAACAGTAGGCCTGGAAATGCTCAGCTGCCCCCACCACTATCTGAAATTCTCCAGCAGCAAGCACAGTGAGCCTCCAGCCACTGCACCCTGCAAGGTGCTCCAACCACACACATACTAACTGCAGCCAGTCTGTTAGCTAGTCCATGTTCCTGGAAGAGATATGAGCACACCCAACAAATAGATAAGTCAGTGATTGGGTACCAGCAAAGAGAACCCATAAATATCATTTAAGAGAAATACTATATAGCACTATGGGGGAACCTAGCCATGCTGTGGTCACTGCTCAGTCAGGGTGAAAGTGACCTCCCAGCAGGACATGCTGTGGCCACCCTGTCTGTGCAGGTGGTGGCCAGGCACTACAATGTCCCAGCCATTGCCCTATGCCCTGAGCAGATGCATCCTGCCCTGGCCGCCCTGTCCGGGCTATACCCACAGTACCTTGCTCCTCATTATGCACATTGGCAGGCTAACACTGGAAACAGTGCAAGCAGTGTGGGCTCAGTAAGGTGTTGGCAGCCACAACACACTGGATAGACAGGCAGACACTCCCACACCTATGCCAGCATTGTGCAAATATAGAGGCTTTTGGCATCCCTGGCCACCATACCAGTCCTGAGCACGGTGCAGGCATGGCTACTGAAACACACTCCACAGATATCAGAAAGGTTGCTATGATGCAGCTCAATCAGCAAATTGTGCTTAACTTCGGAATTGCTATCTGCCATTAATCATAGCAACCTTTTGATATTTGTGTAACGTATTCCCATGTTTAGGGCAGCATTGCTAAGGTATGCAAGTGCTAGTATTGGGAGATGCTGCTGCACGCAGGGCCCAACAGCCTGCCTCTTCATGAGGTGTTGGATAGTGGAGCCTGTGGGTGTGGGTGTTTGTACCCCTGTTGGCCTCTGCTCTAGGGCAGGGGTTCCCAATTCCGGTCCTGGTGGGCCAAACACTGTTCAGGTTTTCATGCTTTCCCTAATGAATATGCATGAGATATATTTGCATACCATGGGGGCGGCACATGCAAATGAAGCACAGGCATATTTATTAGAGAAAGCATGACACCTGAATGGTGTTTGTCCCTCCAGGACTGGAGTTGGGAAACTCTGCTCTAGGTATTGCACATGTTTATGGTGTCTGTGCTCTGTAGGGTAAAATATAGGTGTTTCAGGAATGTTGATGTTATCTGCAATAAAGGTTCCATCATTATTACCACAGTTTAGTACTGGGTAAAATATTGGGACTGGGTTGGCAGGAACCACAGCTGGGACTTGAACTTGTGACCTTCTGTTCCTGAACACACTGGCTGCGTGTACTACACCACACTGTTACCACAGGGATGGCTCATTCCCTGGGGGTACCATGTCTGTTCGTCAGACAGACCCTGTCTGTTGCAGTGCATGGCACCCACCTAAACGGGGCTAGGCCATGGTCTGCTGTGGGCAGATGCCACTGCCCCCTCCACCACCAGCACCCCTCCACCACCATGCTGACATGCCATTATGCCGGTGGTGCTGGTGGTGTGCAGTCTCAGGCCATCCAGTGTGCCGGTAGGCAGATGCCTATGGTGTGGGATCTGGGGTAGGAGTGCCTGCATAGACGTCCACACTTCCCCCCCCCCACCACCGCCTGCCAATGTTCTGTGCCCTTGGGGGTACCTACTGGGTACTATCCCCTGTGACACTGTGAGAAACACACTTGTGCCCATGTTGGGCCCTCATCAATTGCTGTCTGGCTGCTCTACAGTTTCAGCATTCCTATGTGCCACCTAGGTATCTGCCTAGTCCACACTGTGCCCCAGCTGGACCACAGCATGTGCTGCCTGCAGCCCTCTGTATCCCATTTCCAGCATCTGTACAGTTGCCCTTTCCTATATGCCCACCCTGCTGTTGTGGCACATGTGCACACCATAAGAAAGCTGCCCAATATAAAGGGAAAACCCTGATCAGCGCTGTTTCAATGTGGGATCATTCATCTTGTAGGGGGACAGAGCATAAACCCTTCCAGACATGATATCTTTTTTTTTGTAGCTTTCGCAGTAGTGTTTTTGAATGTTTCTCATTAATATCACTATTGGCCAGCTTGGTTATGGGGATTTCAAATTGTGTTCAGGTCATTTTCTGTGTTTTTGTGCCTTTTTGTTCCCTGCACATGTATCACAACTATCACTTTTTCTAGGTTTCCCTGGCTTTACTGTACATTGCTGACGTAAATGGTTTCTTTTTCCTGCAAATGTGCCTTAACAAGAGGGTTTCACTGGCGTTAGTTTTCAGACCCGGATTCCACAGCTTTAGTGTGCATGGAGCCTCTCCCCTCCCACTCTCCACCCATTGACCCCCTCTCTCCGCCCTCTGGGAAGCCTTCCTCCGCCCTTTAGGATCGGATTTCACGGTGTTAGGGTGCCTTAACGCCGCAGGCGCGTTATCGTGCGATAAGTGCCGTTAACTTGCGATAAAGCGCCATTATCGCGTGATAATGTCACTTATCATGTGATAATACTGCCGCTGCGCCGTTAGCGCCGTTTAGTAAACATACCCCTTAGTTACAAATGGCCCGTGATAACCGTTAGCCCAGTTTAGTAAATATGCCCCATAGTTAGTAAATAGGCATTGATCATAATGAGGCTTGTGTCAAATATAATGCTCTAAAATTATATTCCAAATGATTGCATCTATTTTTTCTTTTGTATATGAATTTTAGAACCAACTCCAATATATTAGGTAGGGTTCTTTGTATGTATTAAGGTAACATTTGCTATAGTTTAATGCTCCACATGCTATTTGGATACGCTGCGTGTTATTTGAGTTTTAGCACGAATGAGATAAAAAATGTTATAGAAATTAAAAGAAAGGGAATTCGAACATGCTAAAATGGGATTGGAAGCCAAAGTCGTACACGTTCAAAACAATGTAATACATGTTAATGGCGAGATCACTTGTTAATTTCACTCCATCTTTTTGGTTCTATTTAATTTACTAAGGCCTTGATTTTTAAACCAAATGTGATCTAAGGATAGAGGCAGAACCCTGAAACATGCAGCACTACAGAAAGTCTGCCTTTCTGAATACTGCAGGATGTTTTGGCAATATAAGCTGTTTATTGCAAATCATCTGACATACATCAGATACATCAACCACCCTAGTTATTCAGGCAATGATGGGCAGGGATGGCCAGTTTCCATCGCATGGAGGACTACAGCAGAGTTAATAACGTCTTTTGTGCTCATGTAGCCTTTCTTCAATGGGGTGGCCGGTTTGGCGTATATACGATTGGTCGCAGCTGCATGGACTTTCATAGACCCCAGCAGTTTAGAGCGGGATATGCAATCCTTCACTTGTGTTAGTGAGGATGCCAACAATGAAATTTGATGACACAAGAATCCTGGAAATAGACGAATGCTGGTGGCCAAGGAGGATCAAAGAGGTGGTGGAGACAGCAAGACATCCACGAAACCAGTGGAGACAAAGAACTTAACATCAACAAAGCATGGCAACCCCTCTTTCACAGGTTTAGTGCTATAAGGCCTAGGGCAAAGGACAAAAGATTTTTCCCATCTTCCAGAATCTGAGATTGTCACAACAATCTTCTGTTAAAACCCAAATTCCCTCCCTCCAGGATTCCTACTTGCACTTTTCCTGTCCTGAACTTCCTGCAAAAAATTTAAATGTCCTTCTTCAAACCCACCAATTCCATTTGAGAACCATTGTATATAAAAACAGGCATTCGCTGCATAACCATTTCACCTCTGAAGAAAGCGACAGAATGATGAATGAAACATTGGTTCCACTTACCAAGATGTGGCATGACCCAGAAAACTGCAAAGATGATGATACTAGCTGCAGAAGCCTCAGAGAACACTCTATGCCTAGTCCAGTAGTTGGCCAGTTATGCTTTTTACCACTGCTTCCTGCTCTTCCAGTTTTCCTCTACAGTTGGGACATACTGTAGTCTTATTGGCCTCACTTGCTGAGGAAAAGCTGGTAAAAGAAAGGGAAGCAGCAGCAGTTAAGAAGCACTACTCACTAACCTCTTCCTGCTGTAGGGGGAGTTTTTCAGTACTGCGTAAACCATGTAGCACCATACAAACAGGGGCGGCCCAAGGGGGGGTGTGGGGCCACTTGCAGAAGCTCATTGCAGGGCCTCATTTTCATAAGGGACCCCATTTGCATAACTATTTACATAATGTTAACATGCACTAACTTTTAGTGAACATGCCTCTTAATGAGTGTCTGGATAAAGAAAGACTACCAGATTTCTACATTACTATACTCCAGTGCCAACCGCCAGGCACATTAGGAACTACTACAAACACTGCCCATTTAGAACCCATAGCAAACCCGCCATATCATAACAGCACTACCAGGACTCACAAAGCAAAGGCAACACTGTAAATATTAAACCAATATATCTCAGAGAATACCAATATATCTCCTACTGGGGAAAGAGAACAAGTGGCACTGTCAAATAGAAACTACATGAACAGAATACCTTAGCTTGGTTACATAGACCGTCACCAAAGAACAAGGGATCACAATTAGAGGAAGACAATAATTAGACTGGGAACCCCAAAAGCAAAACTTGGAATGTACAGCAAGACTGGAGAAATAAAACTATAAATTAATTTCCTCTTGTACTAAACAAAACACAGACATTAACATTGCACATTTCCCAGTGCTGATATATTCCAGTTAATAAATTCAAAATAAAAAACATATTTTTCTCCCTTTTGTTGTTTGTGCATTTTATTTTTCAGTTGCAATTGCTCCAGTCACTTTCTTCTGGTTTCTTCGTGTCTTCAGCTAACTCTCCATTGTCTGCTGTCCATTTATTTATTTATTATTTATTTATTTTACATTTCTTATATACCGCACTATTTGACATCAGCGCGGTTTACATCGAACAAAAAATTCAGAAAATAAACATGTATCTGATTTTACAATAAAACAGGATTACAAACTTGGATAAAACAGGGAATTACACTTAACAGGATAGCCAACATGGCATGCGAATATAACTATTTACATCATCAGGTTACAGAAGATAAAATGTATAATTAGTGGACATCAAGCACCTTGCTACGTGCGGTATCATGGCTCACTAGGTGATTTGGTGTCACTATCGGTCTTGGAAAGGGGGCATGTTTCTGAGATCGTTGGGAAGTATTTGAGGAATAAGTAGTATTTGAGGGCCTTTCTAAATTGCATTAGGCTAGTAATTGCTCTAATGTTTGTTGGCAAGGCGTTCCAGAGTTTTGGAGCACGGAGACTGAAAGCCCTGTTTGCTGCCGTTGTGGTACATCTTGTGAGTTCTCGAGGCATCCTGAGCATATTTACAGCTATTGATCTTCTTGATCTGTTCGGGATTATGGGCTTGATGAGGTCGGTTAAAGATGTGGAGGAGAGATTGTTTACAGCCTTGAAGGTCATTAACAATGTCTTGAAGATGATCCTAGCGTGAATAGGAAGCCAGTGTAACTGCATCAAAAGGGGTGTCACATGGTCACTTGTCCTTTTGTCTCTCTTCTAGTTTTTTTCCATTCTCTCTCTACATCTGCTTTAACATACTGATCTTTCTCCTTTTGCTCTTTCCTCCACCTCTTTCTTTATTCCTTTTTCAGCCACTCAAATTTTACCCCTCCATCCTCAGTCCCCACTTACTCTCTAAATACCCAGCCAATCGGAGATTATTCTTCCCTCCCACACAAAATATTTTCCCCTCTCCGTCCTCACTCCCCTAGCTCCATCCCATTCTAGTCCTCCCCCAACATCTGCTCCCTTCTAGTTCCTGTCCCAGCCAGCATCCACTCCCTTCTAGTTCCATTATCCCCCCACATCAGCCCATTTCCATGCCTAGTCCCCCATCAGCCCTTTCCAGTCCTATCCTAGCCCTCCATCAGTCCATTTTCAATCCTAGCCCCCATCAGCTATTTCCAGTCCTATCCTAGCTCCTCCATCAGTCCATTTCCAATCCAAGTTCCCCCCCGTCAGCCCATTGCCAATCTTAGCCCCTCTCAGTCCATTTCCAGTCCTATTCTAGCCCCTCCATCAGCCCATTTCCAGTCCTAGCTCCCTCCACTCAATGCATTTCCATTCCAAGCCCCCCTTTCCATCAGCTATTTCCAGTCTTAGCCCTCCCCCCCCCCCCCGAGAGCCCTGCAACTGTCCAACAGGCTTTAGAGAGAGTCGGAGAGGCCCCAGCTCACTTCTGAAAGCCGCCAAAGTGGAGTGCCTTTTTTCTTCACTTTGGCAGCTGTATTGTAGTATAGGCCGCTGGCACGCTGGAGGTCAAAAGGAACTTTCTGTTTCCTGGCATTCAGCACGCCATCAGCTTACAGTACAATACAGCTGCCGAAGTGAAGAAAAAAGGTGCTGTGCACTTCAGCAGCTGTCAGAGGTGAGTTCGGGCATCTCCGACTCCCTCTAAAGCCGCCCTGCCTGCTAGTGCCAAATGCAAGATGTTGTTGGCCCGGAGCTCCCTGAAGCGCACAATGCATACACAATGCATACTAATAAGTAGTAGTACCAGTAGAAAGTGGGAGCTACAGGTTGTGAGTCAAAGTATATTAAGGCAAAGAAATCTATGCTCCCCAATCCCAGAGGGCAAGGTCTTACAGAGCAGGGTTAACCCTTTGGTGGGCTGTAGGAAGATAAGCATGTTGATCCCCCAACATATAAATAGTTTTTTAAACCCCCACAAATGCATGAGCACCGGCATTTTAGTCTCTAACCATCCCTTTGTATCATTATATTATCCTTTCTTCCCCTTCCCTTTCTTAGCATAATCACTTTCTACTAGTACTACCACTTACCATTTGTATGCAGGGCCGGCCCGTCCATGTGGAGGTAAGCAACCCTTCAGCATTCTGATAATTACTGGAATGGAACACTACGACCCAGGTTATTCACTGAACTGAAGGTTTTTAATCTGTCCTTACTCAAGTAACCCTGTGCTGGTTGATGATCATTGTAATTGGAGGCAGCTGAAAATATCGTATTGTAATGCAAGATCTATTAGTAACAAAAGAAAGATTATCTATAATTTGATATCAGAACAGACATATATTTGATGCATAGTTCAAACCCAGCATACCAAGGCAGATGCATTTTTGAATAGTGTGACGCTCGCGCCCCCACCAGGCGGCCGCCTAGTAGGGATGGGTGATCACCTCTTCTATTTCCTAGGGTTGTAGTCGTGTAAGGAATGATGAGGCCGAGTGGTTTATAAAGCGCACAGGAATTTATTCAGCTTCCTTGCAGGTAAGTGGATACAATTTCTCCCAAACACATGTACTCTCCAGACAAAAGAAAATAGTGGATACTTCTCCAGTAACAAATGTCCAAAACAAAACAACAGTGAATTCCAATATCAAGTGTTTCTGGCTCACACTAATTTACCTTAGTGCAGGCATCGCATTCCATCTCTGAGACATTTGAATTTACCTCAGCCTCCTTGGCTTCAATGTCCATACTCTCTGCTGAGCTGTAGCAGGGTTCTGCTAGGTACCGCTCAGGAACTTTCTGCTTTAGACTTTTTAACAGGTTAAACAACCTCTCCCACTTTCTTGCCTTCCCTGCTCTAGGCAGGTCTCCTATGGGTTGCTCTTGCTTAACCTTCCTGGTACAACATTTCTTTTTGTGCTGTTTTATCTGAGGCATAACAGTTTCATCAGAGTCAGAAGAATAAACATACTTAGAAGGCCTTGCTGCCTCCCTTCTCCTACCTTGGGCTTCTTGTGCAATATTCTCCTGGTTAGAGCTTTGGCCAGTCAGGACTCCCTCTGCCTCAGCGTAGGGCAGAGACCTGTGGTAACACTTTCCCACTCTCTTGCTAGGGTAGGTGGTTCTCCCCCTGGAACCTTCCCTATATCCTCGGTGGCTACTGCGCTGAGTATGGTGGCTTCCTTTGTACCTTCTCTGGCTGTCTTTATAGTGGTTCCTTTTTCTGCTGCTCCTTTTGGCTACAGGGCTGTTCCCTCTGTACCTTCTGGAACCAGGACTGAAACCTGAGCTGCAACTCCCACTTAGGCCTGGACTGCAACTCCGACAACAACTGCCACTGCAACTGGAACTGTATCTCCAATCATGCTTCTCACCATGTTTCCAACCAGCACTTGAACCAACTCCTGAATCAGCTCTCCAACCATGCTTCCAACCACACTCTGAACCACCTCTTGAACCAGCCCTCCAACCAACTCTACAACCGACTCTATCTCTAGTGTTTGTTTGCTCCCTTTCAAATACTGAGCAGGGCAACTCCCTTCCTGGCTCCGCCCTTCTGTACCTCCCACTCCTGTCTGTGGCTGACCTGGAGTGTGGGCGTGACTTCCAGCTAGGTCTGCCCTCTAGGTTTCTCTCCAGGTTCCTGCTGTGGACTATGTGATCCTGTGTGCCCATCCCCCGCAAAGAGGAAAAATTCTTTCTTTTTTCACTTTTCCCTGGCTGGGCTGCACTCTCCTTATCACAATAGATTGTGCCCACCTAGTTATAGTTCTGAATATCAGCTAGATGAAGGAAAGAGGGGTGGGGGAGTGTTAATTTTAATGAAAACAGAATTAATAGGATACAAGATTGTTCAAAGATGCAACAGGGGCTGTGAGGCAATTCTCTAGCAATGGCTATATCTGGCACAGTTTTTAGTATAGTGCCCCCCCCCCCCCACACACACACGAAGTCTCAGTAGATCTGCTAATTTTAACAGAATAAACATCATCAGTCTTTCTGAAGGTTGAGTCCTTAATACTGATTGTTAACTTTAATCTTAATTCAGAGGATAAAATAGTGAGTTCAGTAGAAGCTTTTTAATTTACAGTTGTGGTTAATACTATTAGCAACCTTGCATTTTAGGTATGTTGTGTACAATATCTCGAGAAATAATTGGAAATATTCCAACTGTATGTCATTAATAGTATGTCCAAAGGTATACAACAACAAAAAAAGATGTCAGTACAACTTAAACGTAATAAGTTTTGAGAAAACAAAAACAAAATATGACCCGGACAGGATTACTGGCACCCTTTACATTTGGTTGCACAACCTTGACAGTGATGACAGACTCCAAACATTTCTTGTAGCCATCTGTATGTTTCGTACATCTGTCTGCTGGAAGTTTCTCCCACTCTCCAACTGCAATTTGTTCCAGCTCATGAATGTTTACCAAAGACAGTTTTCAGCTCTTTCCAAAGGTTCTCGATCGGATGAGATCAGGACTCATTGATGGACGGTTTAAACAGTCCATTTGTTCCTTTTTAACCATTCTTTTGTACTTTCAGATATATGTTTTAGGTCATAGTCCTCCTGGAGGACCTATGACCTTCGACCCAGCCCTAGAATTCTGACACTAGGTAGCACATTTAGCTCCAAAATACCTTGTTAGTACTCTAACTTCATGATTCCTTTAATATGTTCCAGGACTCCAGTTCCTGAGACAGCAAAACAGCCCCACAACATTATGGAACCTCCATCATATTTAACTGCACAAAGGATGTTTTTTTTGTTATAAGCTTAATTTCTTTTCCTGTAAATGTATCGCTGGTCTGCATTGCCAATGAGCTCCAGTTTGGTTTCATCTGTCCACAGAACATTTTTCCAAAAGTACTGTGGTTTCTCGTGGGTCTGGGCAAAGATCAGGTGTGCCTTTTTATGCCTGTCTTTGAGTAGTGGGGTCCTCCCTTGCCATTGCCCATGAAGTCCTTCTTTGTTTAGTGCATGGCATATAGTGTGGGTTGAAACCACCACGCCTGATTGCTCCATGTCAGTCTTAAGCTCTTTGGATATTGTACGTGGTGCATTTCCACTATCCTTTGAAGACTTCTTAGATTAATTTTCCTCTTCTCACCATATCCTGGGATGTTCTTGACAATTCCATGAACAGAAAACTTCTTAATAACATTGTGAACTGTAGACACAGGAATCCCAAGGTCTTTGAAGATGGCCAACCCTTTGAAGTTTATGCTTGGTGATAATGGATTTTCTGATGGTCTCAGGCAGCTTTCTTATCTTCACCATTGTGAAAATGGAACAGGGAGTGAATGTGGCCATTTTAAACATTAGCACCATCATTCATTGGTTGACTCAAGTAATGTGATACTGACACTTCATCACAGGTGCATCTAATTGTATTGCAATATGAATGTGGTTCTTCTGTTCAGACTGATTTGAATTGTTTATAATGGTGCCAGTAATCATGTCCTCTAACCACTAGAGTGTGTATATGGTAACTAAATCCTATGTAACTATCTTATTTTGTTGGATGTTTTTGCCATGAGAGGTCTCCCCCTCCTGAAGCGTAATATCGCGGCGATATTGACTGCGAAGATTGTGAGGGAGATTTTACATAAATCCCCTTAAGCGACCAGTGGCGATATTGACTGTGAAGATCGTGAGGGAGATTTTATATAGATCTCCTTGAACGAACCAGATAACATATTAATCAGATGAGTATTTAAGCTATATTTATTGAGCTATATTGAGACTTTTATATTGTGGTGTAGCACTGAATAGTGTGCATAATTTCACGATTAAATATTAGCGGAATATTTACCGCAGTTTTGATTAAAAGGGAAGTTACGCTTCAGGAGGGGGAAACCTCTCATGGCAAGAACTTCCGACAAAATAAGATAGATACATAGGATTTAGTTAGCATATACACACTCTAGTGGTTAGATGATTTATGAATTAGAGTGGGGGTTATTAGATTAGAATTTGAATAATCATGTCCTGGCAATGTCCCAGTTATTATAGTATTTCCTACTATTTCCTTTTTAATTGATCTTGTTTTATTTGATTATTTTATGTGTCAAATATGTGTGCATATGTAGTCCAAAGTCATTTCACTGACCACTTTGTAGGAGATATTGGACATTAGGGGGTTAAACTGCAAGACTACCAATAATGTTGACCACAGCTGTATATAGCTCTCCAGATGTTGCCCTTTTTTCCCTTATCTAAACTATTTTTAAATGTTTTACATATCTATGGGCTTTGTTTACCCATCTTCAACAATCCTACATGAAAGCTGTCCTCAGTAGAGTAGCCAGTCTGTTGCGGAAGACATTTCTCCCTTTCTTCAATAGGTAGACACCATCTCTGCTCAGCAACCCTTGGATAGTCAATTGTGCCATAGTCAAAGAAGCCAAAATGCTCTTAATGACACCATCCATGCAGCCAGGCATTCATCTCTTGGATGCAAGCCTCTCAGCCCTAGCCTTAACCCTCGACAGTGAGGTCTGATGAGAATACCACTTCCACACCTAACTGCTTCATCTTGTCTCCCAGAGCCACAAAGTCACTTTTGATATTCTTAGGTGGGAACCTAGCAATACCACTTGTGCCAGCATGGATGAAAAGCATTGGATAATAACCAATAGGCTTGAAGAGTCTCGGCAACCTCTCTAATGTCTCGGATCTTGGAACCAGGCAGACAACCAGGATTGGTGCTACCATTAGGCAAACAAGATGTTTGCCTAGAGTGATGGCATTCCAAGGCCACCCGTTGGTGCTCCTGCTGCCCTTTTCTGGGACATGCAGTGACATTGATGGCTTTCAAACCGCGGCACAGCATTTACCTAAATTCTCCAGTGCTTTGTCAGGTTCCTGGTTTATAGGATCTGCCACTTCTGCCCCACCCAACACAGACTTCCAGTTTGGATCTAGGACACTCTAATCCTTGCACTGGCCCTGCAGACAGCACGCTTCTCGAGACATCATTGGAGTACTGTGTACAATTCTGGAGACTGCATCTTCAGAAGGATATAAACAAGAGGAAGTTCTTCCATAAAGCTACTACTGCTTATCTTTTCTATAGAGCTACATGGCATATGCAGCCCTGTACATACACATGTAAGATATAGTCCCCGCTCTAGACAGCTTACAAGCTAATCAAGACAGACAACAC
Organism: Ichthyophis bannanicus; assembly: GCA_033557465.1. NCBI lineage: Eukaryota > Metazoa > Chordata > Amphibia > Gymnophiona > Ichthyophiidae > Ichthyophis > Ichthyophis bannanicus. The sequence goes on along the minus strand of CM066032.1, from coordinate 1,197,661,015 downwards.
AACAACTAGGGACCAGAGTAAGTCTAGTGGATGATAAAGATACACATAGGCGGTGAGCAGAAGAACAAGGGAATTAGGATCCAAGAGCAGCCTCGGCATACAGTATGACTTTAGGCTTAAAGATCTCAGTATGCATATTTTGGAGTTAAAGCGTGAGAGGGATGATAAGACAGAGACATTTAAATACCTTCATGGAATAAATGCACTGGAGGTGGCTCTCTTTTAATTGAAAGGAAGCTCTGGAATGAGGGGTCATAAGAGGAAGGTGATAGGTGATGGGGAATGGGCCGAGGAGTAATCTGAGGAAATATTACTTTATGGAAAGTATGGTGGATGTGTGGAATAGCTTCCCATTGGAGGTGATGGAGATGAGAATTGTATCCAAATTTTTAAAAAAGGGACAAACACAGAGGATCTCTGAGAAAGAGTAAGGGATTCTAGAACGTAATCATTCTTATGAATGGGCAGAATGGATAGGCTGGATGTTTTTTATCTTCTATCACTTTCTATGTGATACTTTTCTATTTTAGTCGTATTTAGCTCATTCCTTTCTAGTAATAATTCAAAGTGAGTTACATTCAGGTACAGTAGGTATCCCTGTCCCCAGAGGGCTTATAAGCTAAAGGCCTGATTTTTGAAGGCCTTTACATGAGTAACTAGGAAAGTTACTCATGTAAAGGCCTTATCCGGGATTTTCGAAGGGCACCTACATGGGTAGTACCTTTCGAAAATCCCGGATAAGTCCCTAACGGGCCCGGATGCTATATGGGTAGCATAGGGGTGTGTTAGGGGCATTCTGGTGCGGAGGAAAGGGCTACATAGGTAGCAGTGATTTTCAATGCTACTCACGTAGCCCTCTGTGCCTTAGAGATAGGCAAGGTTTTTCCTTGCCTATCTTTAAGGCGCAGAGGCTAAGCGGAATCAATTTTTTAATGTTCCTGACAACGCACGCATTTTAATGTGCAATGCAGGAAGGTTAGGGTATGTAAATACCCACCACGGTAATCTTGCACATGCAAATGAGCCACCACAGCGTTAAACTGAGAGAGCAAGCCAAACACATGCGCACAAGAAGTCTGCGCTAGTTTGGCTTGCTCTCCAAACACCGGTGGCTAATTTCCATTTTTTTTTTACTGTTTTGCCAAACAGAGATTCTGCTACAAAAATGCTCATAAGGGTCTATGCTGGCTACAGGGAGCAGGAACAGTCGGTTTCCAGAGCTGCAGGAAACATCTCTGTCTCCTGCTGTCAGGGGGATGGGGCGCCAGGGATTCTTTTAGGTCGGCACAGTCGCAACAGTGTTTTGTTGGCATTGGGGGTTTTGCCCAATGCCTGATCATCTGGGGAGAAGGTGATCTAGGCATCAAAATACTGTCGGGGCAGCGTTAGAGGTTTACTTCTACTCAGATCCTGAGTAAAAACTTTGGCGCTATGGCTGGTTGTGAAATCATCTACACCTGTCTCTGCATTGGGCGTAGCCATGATTTGAATACCAGCCCAGGAGATTAAAATACATTTAAATACATTTAAATAAAAAGTATTCATTTAAATACGCATGGTGTTAATTGGGCCCTAGTTAGTCCACCGTCATTTACGTCTATTTCTTCCGTTGAAGAATCATAAAAATGTGCTTAAACATGGCGTTATGGACTCATAAAGCCCACACTAGCTTTCTGCATTGGCTTGTAAGAGCACTGACAGGGAGCACCTGTACTTAGCTGGCTTATACAGGTGGTATGAGAGAAGCACAGAGCCTGCCCCTTAGCAATGTGTGTTAAAAAAATGTAGCACGTTTTAAAATAAAATAGAGATTTATTTTAGCACAATGCATCCTAGGCAGCAATCCATAAAGCATGTTGCACTGAAACAGCATGAGTCCTGTTTGTGCTATCTCACTGCAAACATGCCCCCTCACTTGATAACTTGTATGTTAATTAGTAAAACAGTGCACCATATTGTAATGCATAAATGTGCATTACTTTAATGCATTTTAGTAACTTTTCCTAATAGTGTTTTTTCCTAACGGTTGCATTGCTCATAGTTGTTATGTCGAAGAAAGGTCACATGATACTTGGAGAAACAGGAAGGGCAACAGGTCGGCAATGATGAGTGGACTAATAACCAAGCGAGCAATTAATTATAGCAGATGCCTGTAGGAGACTACTGGCAGGTTTTCAGACAGAGGTCTGAATCCCTTGCAAGATAATGCATGGTGTATCACTATCCATAAATTGTTCTGCTCTACAGGCTTTAAAAAACACACAGTCCTTAACAAACAACCAGGAGTTTGATGCTAATGACTTGTCTCTAAATCTCATAATTGTTTTTATTCATCTGATAGGAGAAGGGTGCCAAGTCACTGTGCAATGCATGCTCAGAAAGGTGCTTTATGCTGGAGGTCTTTGAATAAAACTGTTTTTCTCCTCCAGAACTTTAACCTTGAGCAGGATGGTTTATAAATCCAAGAATAGAAAAATAGAAAAAAATTATGCCTTTTCTTATTGTCCTAATTGATGCTCTTTCCAGCCCTGAATTTTGATTCAAGATAGGGTGGGTCCAAAAACCAAAGTAACAGAAATATTTGCTTTACGAGGGTGATAACTAAAGGTATTTTAATAGACGAAACAGGGTTTTACCTATCGAAATGAGGAGTTGGATTATAGCCTATCCTCAGTACTGGGAAAAAATTATGTGTATTGTTCTATGATTTCTATAATTTGCCTGGGGGTAAGAAAAGGGCTGGGATATAAAGTACTATGCACTGCTTTAATTAATTAAAACTAAAACATACTTTTAGTGGAAACCAAGCAGAAATCTCTGAGTAATTTTAAATTAATTCCACCATCCATAGTACTTGATTGCATTCCAGCTGAATTTTTATTCACTCAGCAGTCTGACAGAAGAAGAAGAGCATTTTATTTTTACTGTAGGATAAGCATCGTACAAGAGAATGACTTTATGCTAGGGCTTTTTTTTTTCTTTAGCTTGGGATAAGGCAGGCATGTTGTGTGCTAGTCTGTCAGCTAGTCTAGTTTTATAGACTTCAGGGCAGATATTCAGACAGAATAACGCGGCTAGCAGATCTGCTAAGCACGTTAATGGCAGCAGCTGGGATATTCAGCGGTGCTAATGCTGGATATCCCTGGATGCCACCACTGAATGTTCCAATGCTAGCCGGCTAGTATCGGGGTATTCTGGGGGCAGATCAGAGGCAGTACTCAAGGATAACTGGGCGGTGGCGATATTCTGTCATAGGGCCGCTTTTACCTATGGGCAACAGGGGTAGTTGCCCAGGGCCCCTGCACAGTGGGGGCCCTGCTGCCCTGCCGCCCATGGTTAACAGAGGCCCTGTTCCTGCCCCCGCACTCATTGCCCCTACTGCTGCCCCTCTTTGCGCTGTGCAGCGGCGGTGATCCATTATAAAGGCACCGCAGCACTGGAGTAAGCTTCTTTTCCTCCTGATCGGATAGGGGCGGAAACTTAAGTGTGAATGGCACTGTGGCACCGGAAACGATGGTAACTCCGGCACTGTGGCACTGGAAGTGATGGTAACTCCGGCACTGTGGCACTGGAAACGATGGTAACTCCGGCACTGTGGCACTGGAAGTGATGGTAACTCCGGCACTGTGGCACCAGAAGCGATGGTAGCTCCGGCACTGTGGCACCGGAAGCGATGGTAACTCCGGCACTTTGGCACTGGAAGTGATGGTAACTCCGGCACTGTGGCACTGGAAGTGATGGTAACGCCGGCACTGTGGCACCGGAAGCGATGGTAACTCCGGCACTGTGGCATTGGAAGCGATGGTAACTCCAGCACTGTGGTGGCTTTTTAATGTATTGTTGCTACTGCATGTCCCAGAGAGGGGCAGCAGCAGCAGCAGGAGGATTGGCCTGCAAATGGAGGGGGGCAGTTGATGGGGGTCACAGATGGGGACCCCCCACCAGAAACCATTGGCACCGGGCATTGAAGCAGGCTTTGCCGGATTATCTGTAAGCGGCAAAAGTCAGGCACTTTAAAGGCTGCCCAACTTTCAGCACAGAAGCTAACCGGGCAGTGGCTGGGTAGCACTGCTATCCAATCGGTCTAGATATTCAGTGCCGGTGGGCCGGTATGGCCTTGGCATTGAATATATGTGTTTTAAGTTCAGCAGTGATGGCTAGCCACTTTATAAGAGCTAGCCGCCACCACAGAATATCCCCCCAACAGCAGATTCACTGTCACTGTTTGAGTTGCACAGCTGATATCGTAACCTAGTTTTTACATGGCTTCTTTGTTGTTCCCCCCTGCCTGCCCCCAGATCTGAGTCTCCAACAGATGCATAACTGTCAAATACCAAGTTTTCCCAAATAGCTACTGCTGTAAAAGGGAATTTTCAACTGTGTGATTTTAAATGGCCAAATACATATTCAGAAGCACTTGAACAAAGATATTTGGAAGAGGATCTATGGTTGGGCTGTCCTTCGTTCACCAAGATTCGTAGCTTTTATTTTCCTCCCCAGTGCCTTTACCCCAAAAGTATTTCTTCCTGCTCAGAGCAGGGGTGAGACTGGATGGGTTTACTATTGCCCATGAAGATGTGTGTGTGTGTGGGGGGGCATATTCAACGGCAGTGGAAGCAGTTAGGCTATGAAAAGTGCCTAGCTGCCACCATTTTATTTAAACCAGGATATACAGCAGCAGAGCATATCTGGTTTCTGTCGCCAAATATCTGGGCTTGGCAGGCAGCAGCACCACCTACCCGGTTAGTGGCAATATTCAGCCACATTGTGTTAGTGCTAGCCGGTTAAAGAGGACAGCCATTCACCCGTCCTAACTATATCCAGTTAAGCTATCCGGTTAGAAGCTGAATATAGCCTCGAACCACAAAGCCACTATTACCAACCCCGATTGACCCACCAACTACCCCGGTTTTAACCAGATGTTTTTTCTGCAGTCTGAATATCGGACTGAGCGTGTTTTCTAGGGGAGAGAAAGTTTAGTTTTATTTTTTCTTTTCCTCCCATGGAAAATCATGAAAGGAAACGGACTAGAAACTCGAGAAAGATGAAGAAAAATAATCCAGTTTTGAAGACCTTGTTTTTTGTTTTTGAAAAACAAACACCATTCCTGCAGTACATCCCCACACTTGTCTATTGAAAAGTGGCATTGACAGTCTCTGTCTATCAGGCAATTATAGTTAGGGTCAACATTTTTGGCACCCTTACATTTTAGGTATATGGTGTACAATATCTTGAGAAATAATTGGAAAATTCCAATTGTAATCATAATATTTTAATAGTATGTTCAAAGGGATGCAACAAAAAAAAAAGATGTCTGTGCAACTTAGACACAGTAATTTCTGAGAAAAAAACAAAATAAGACCTGGACAGGATTAATGGCACCCTTCAGTAATATTTGGTTGTACAACTCTTGACAGTGATGACAGCCTCCAAATGTTTCTTCTTGTCATCTATAAGTTTCATACATCTGTCTGTTGGTAGTTTTTCCCATTCTTCAACTGCAGTTTGTTCCAGCTCATGAATGTTTCCAGGCTTCCTTTTACCAATGGCAGATATCAGTTCTTTCCAAAGGTTCTCAATTGGATTGCAATCAGGACTCATTGCTGGCCAGTTTAAAACAGTCTTTTGTTCATTTTTAACCATTCTTTTATACTTTTGGATGTATGTTTTGGGTCATTGTCCTGCTGGAGAACCCATGACCTTTGAGCCAGACCTAGCTTTCTGACACTAGGTAGTACATTTCGCTCCAAAATACCTTGGAAGTCCTCTGACTTCATGATTCCTTTAATACATTCCAGGCCTCCAGTTCCTGAGGCAGCAAAACAACACCACAACATTATGGGACCTCCACCATATTTAACTGTAGGAAGAGTGTTTTTTTCCTTTTAAGCTTCATTTCTTCACCTGTAAATGTATCACTGGTCTTCATTGCCAAAGAGCTCAAGTCTGATTTCATCTGTCCACAGAACATTTTCCCAGAAAGATTGTGGTTTTTCAAGGTGGGTTTGGGCAAAGATCAGGCATGCCTTTTTATATCTATCTTTGAGCAGTGGAGTCCTTCTTGTCCTTCATCCATGAAGTCCTTCTTTGTTTAGTGTGTGGTGTATGGTGCAGGTTGAAAACAGCTCTTCAGATTGCTCCAGGTCAGCTTTAAGCTCTTTGGATGTTGTATGTGGTGGTTTTCCAATAGTTTGCAGTAACCTTCAAAGAATTCTCAGATTAATTTTCCTCTTCCCACCACGTTCTGGGAGGTTCTTGACAGTTCCAGGAGCACAAAACTTCTTAATAACATTGTGAACTGTAGACAAAGGAATCCCATGGTCTTTGGAGATGCTCTTGTGCCTCTTAAAGTTTGATATTTGGTGATAATGGCTTTTCCGATGGTCTCAGGCAGCTCTCTTGTCACCATTGTGATTGTGGCCATTCTAAACGTTAGAGCCATCATTCATTGATTGATTCAAGTGATGTTAGTACTGACGATCACAGATTCATCTAATTTTACTGCAATGGAAATGTGGTTCTTCTGTTCTAACTGATTTGAATTGTTTATAAGGGTGCCAATTATTATGTCTTCCAAAATAAAAAAAAGTGACCCATACCACTAGATTGAACACATCCAAAGATCAGGCTAGTGAGCCAAGAGCACAATGAAAATATTCATAAACAAAAATGATTTATTGTCGGACTCTTTTGTTAGAAGGGTCGTAGTTGCTCCAACAACAAAGTTTCCTTTTTGATATTTAAATATGACGAAGATCGCCACAAACTGTGTAAACACCATCAAGTGTAACACAAATCACTTAAAGGAAAAGTAAACTTAACTTATTTCCTCAATGTCCATTCCTCCTCGACTAGAAAAGTACCAATGGTACTAGCTGTGCAGATCAAAGTAATTAGAAAGCAAACTCATCCAATTGAAAGTGACACAAATCTGTGTTTTGAGCTCCTGCTTATTTTCTGGAGCTCTGCTTTAGACTCCGTACAATGAGGGTTGTATGCTCCAAAGATCGCAAATGATCATTCACAAAGAAAGTCAGCTGGAGAATGGGGTTAACCAAAGCTCTTTAACTGACATCACACATCAGAAAATCAAATGCAATAAAACTGGATCACAACTGTCTGATTAAAGCAGACTCTACCGGTCCATCTCCATATTAGACCAGAAGGATGAACAGTCTTCAACTTACAAATCCAAAACTGCTCCAGAAATTGCAGTCTGGATTCACGATCACCCCCCTTGTGGATTGGGGGGGGGACCAAATTGATTACCTGCCAATGAAGATCTTCAAAAATATGACCCTTTTCAATATAATGCTTATTTTATTTTATTTATTTAGACAGTTTTTGTATACCGCCTTATCCTTCAAACAAAGCGGTCACCAACATTCATACACCATCCTCACCTTAATCTCACTGCACTTAGGGCCTAGTTTTATACTGGCTGTAATATGCAATGCTTGCATTTATAATGGTCTTTTTCTTGGTACTCTTTAAGTAAAATATAGTACCATAGTCAATGGGAGACAAACTCTAGCATCTCAGACCCTATATTAGCAAGGTACCTTTCCCTATGGTTAATACACACAATGGAGGTAATTTTAAAAGAGACACTTAAGGTTCCACACCATTAATGTGTATGAATCACATATTTTCCGTAACTTACTGTATATGTGTGGATGGGCCTTTGCTTGCGTACTTTAGCCAGTCCCTATTCAAGTATTTATATCAGGCAGATTATACATACTTGCACTGTGGGTTCACAAAGGGGTAGAGTTTGAGCAGAGCATAAATCTACACGCGTAAATTATAAAATACTATAATGTACAGTGCCTTGTGAAAGTATTCATCCCCTGGGTTTTTGTCCTGTTTTGTTGCATTACAACCTGGAATGAAAATGGAGATTCATTTGGATGTTAGGTAATAGACCTAACAATATAGTCCAAATTGATGAAGTGAAATGACAATAAAATATCTTGTATATATACAGGGTGGCCCCAAAAAAGTGAGAACATCTCGTAAATTAAAAGCTTAAATAGTTTACTTATTTACCTTTTTTAGCTATATAACGTCTTTATTTTGACAATTTCCGGTCGCCATCTTTTTTTTTAAAATTTGTCAATCATTTACATCTGTCTTTTTGAATATTTAAATAACTTATATGCTACGACATGTTCTCACTTTTTTTGGGCCACCCTGCATATATATAGAGAAAAACAAATAAAAACTGAAAAGGTGTGAGTGTATATGTATCAATTCCTTTTGCTATGAAACCCCTAAATAAGATCTGTGCCAACCAGTTAACCTCAGAAGTCCCATAATTAGTTGATTAGGGTCCACCGGTGTGCAATCCGTGTCACATGATCTGTCACATGATGCCTATATAATATACCTGTTTCGAAAGGCCCCTGACTCTGCAACACCACTAAGCAAGCAAGATAAAGACCAAGGAGCACTCCAAACAAGTTAGAGACAAAGCTGTGGAGAAGTATAGATCAGGATTGGGTTATAAAAAAATATCCCAAATTCTGAATATCCCACGGAGCACCATTAAATCCATTATAACAAAATGGAAAGAATATGGCACCACTACCAACCTGACAAGAGAAGGCTGCTCACCAAAATTCACAGACTGGGCAAGGAGGGCATTAATCAGAGATGCTACAAAGACACCAAGGATAAACACAGAAGGAGCTGCAAAGATCCACAGCGGAGGTGGGAGTATCTGTCCATAGAACTTCTTTAAGCCCTACACTCCACAGAGTGGGGCTTTATGGAAGAGTGGCCAGAAAAAAAGTCATTGTTTAAAGAAAGAAATAAGAAAACGCATTTGGAGTTTGCACAACAGTATGTGGCGGACCCCCCCCCCCCCAACACATGGAAGAAGGTTCTCTGGTCAGATGAGATGAAATTGAACTTTTTGGCCAACATGAGAAACCACATGTGTGGCACAAACCCCATAATACTGTGGGGATGTTTTTCATCGGCAGGGACAGGAAAACTGGTCAGGATTGAAGGAACGATAGATGGCACTAAATACAAGGCAATTCTTTCTTTCTTTCTTTATTCATTTCTTCTATACCGCCCCTTCCAGAGATCAAGGGCGGTTTACAGAGAACAGAGAGCAGTTGAACAACTTTTACATGGAACAGCGGTATTAACTATTTACAAGGAACATATTGTACAAACAAATTTATTCTTGAAGAAAATCTGTTTCAGCCTGCCAGAGATTTGAGACTGGGATGAAGGTTCACCTTCCAGCAGGATAATGACCCTAAACATACTGCTAAAGCACATTGGAGTGGTTTAACACTAGAAGCCCCAAAAGGAATTTTACCTAAATAACCCCAAAGTGCGTCAATTCACGCATTATCACGATGACTGCGTTTAGCATGAAATGCAGATGTGAATTAATGTGAAGTTACTTATTTGTTAAATACGTGCAGTATGTGACGTCATTACATAATGTCATCGTGTGTTTATTGTTTGTAATGTCAGAGTAAAACTGTAAACAATGATTGAGATGCGCCACCTACCGGGAACATGAATTTATACCTAGAAGCCCCAAAGTATGCCAATTGACGCATCCAAGACAATTGAGTGCGTCAATTGACTACTTTGGGGTTTCTAGGTATAAATTCATTTTCCCGCTAGGTGGTGCAACTGTCATTAATTTTCGATGCACATATTTTAACATCTTGACCTTGCTAACAAAGTCATGGAACATGACTGACATGGTTCTAGCAGTTGCGCTGGTATACAACTTCGCAGATGCATTTGCATCAATTGACACACTTTGGGGCTTCTAGTGTTAAAGGGAAACATTTAAATGTCTTGTAATGACCTAGTCAAAGCCCAGATCTCAATCCAATTGTGAATCTGTGCATGACTTGAAGATTGCTGTACACCAACACAACCCATCTAACTTGAAGGAGTTGGAGCAGTTTTGCCTTGAGGAATGGGTGAAAATCCCAGTGGCTAGATGTGCTCAGCTAATAGTGACATACCCCAAGAGACTTGCAGCTGTAATTGCAGCAAATGTTGGTTCTACAAAGTATTGAATTTGGGGGGAGAATACCTATGCATACTCATGATTTCTGTTTTGTTTTGTTTTTGTCTTACTTATTGTTTGTGTCACAATAAAAGATATTTTGCACCTTCAAAACGTTAGGCGTGTTGTGTAAATCATATTGTGCTAACCCCCAAATCTCCATTTTAATTCCAGGTTGTAATGCGACCAAACAGGACAAATACCGAGGGGATGAATACTTTCACAAGGCACTGTATGTGCATTCTTTTAAAATCTAGGCACAAGCATTTACACCAGCTCTAGGGTTGGTGTAACTGATTGCGCCTTGATTTGCTGTGGATATCTAACCACATCAGCCCCTGTTTTATAGTTAAGTATACACATACTTAACTTTATAAAATAGGTGTGGATAGATGCACAGCAACCCATTAATTACAGTAGTTGTCTCTTTATAAAATTACTCTCAACGTGCTGTAGCCAATGCTTTGGCATTAGACCTTGGTAAGGGGGATTAGTTGCTAAGGTATGCTATTGTTAACCCTTGTTAATTCACCTGTGATGCACGTTATCTTAGCACATGTTGTTCAAAGAGACCTAGGGGTATGTTTACTAAACAGCGGTTGAGGCTTCTGTGTGATATCGGAGCCGCGGCCCTCCTATATCACATGGAAGCCGCTACCGCTGTTTAGTAAACATACCCCCTAGTTACTAATATGTGCATTAACTTTAATGCACTAGCACCCTAAATTGGGCAACGTGCAAATGGGTGTTTTGTTGGTATTGTTTGAGTAATATACCATATTCAATGAGAGAAAAGCTCTAGAATCGCAGGCCCTGTATTGGCATGGAAGGTATTATAAAATTCCACTTTGAATTTGCTCAGGAAAGCTTTACCTCCTCTTTTTGACTGAAGAATGTATTTCTGTGATGGTGACGATGGCATTAATGAGAGACTGCTTTTTGTTTGGAAGATATGATAATGGGAATGAAATCTGAAATTCCAGAATCAGAGAAGGCCATGAACCATAATTAACATGAATGTCAAATGTCGCAGGATTCCTTTACAAATGCATCTCCAGCCTTTTAGCAATGTTTGAGATGCTCCAGTTTTATCTCCTTTTGACAGATTTCCTCTATTTCCTTTTTTTAAAGCCTTTTGTTTGGCATTTATCATATTGGTTTGTAGTTCTTTTCATCCTGGCCTACTTCTTTATTGATGCCTAATGGGAATGCTAAAACTGCTTATCTTGAAACCAGTGAATGAAATGTGACTGGGGCTATGAGGCCCTGTATAGGTTAGATGATTGTTTCGTATTTGCTTTCATTTTAAAGCTATGCTTGCTCACAGCAGCTATAAAACACACATTTGTGGGTAAACTCTTAATCTCATAGTCAACTAATGTAATTTTATTTTATGATTTCAGTATAAAAGGAAAAGCTTGTAACTCGGGATAAAAAAGAGATAATTTAATATAAGTTTTGGAGTGATTTGTGCTCGGAAAGAAAAGCACTAAATCGAAGCTCACAGTGGTGACATTCTTCCCTTTTGCTGATATTAATAATATCGGCATTTGGATTCTCTGCCACCCATTCACCCCACAACCACCATAAAATAACAACTCCTGGAGAGGATGCTTGGCAAAAACACTGGCTGCAGCTTTTATTGAACATCCGGATATTTAACCATAATATCTTACATATTACTGGAAGTAATAACACCAATGGTCCGACTAGATGGTGTTGCTCTAGCCCAACACAAATCCTTGCTTCCCACACTCTGCTCTCCCCTCAACCACCCCAAACCATGCCAGGCTGAGGTTTGCTCCCACCTGGGAATCTAAATATAACTGGGACCGCACATGTGGCCGCGAATCCCACCAAATTCAGGACCCACAGTGAGTCTGCGCCCCTATACTCTCCTTCTACTCCTCCCCCTAGCCTGACCCCTCCACCTTTCCTTGCCGCCAGCCTCGTTCCCCCCCCCCCCCCCACCCAGGCAAAGGGACATGGGCTCAGCCATGTTACCTGCCCCACGCCCCCAATCGCCCGGGGGGCTGGGAGCAGGGGCACCATTATTGTTATTGCTATTTAGAGAATAACATCTAGTGAGGACAATCAAGCAGTCCAGACAAGTGGTATTTGTTGAAAATTTAAGATGTACACTTTCTAAAAAATTGTGGCCCCTATATTCAGGGCTGACAGCTAGTACTCCTACAGTGGTTAGCCAGCGGTGCTTTTTGACTCCCTTGAGGTCCAGACTGGACAAGAAGGAAACGTCTTTTTTGGGCACCACAAAATAGATTGAGTATCTGCCCTTTTCCTGCTCATCTGGGGAGGCAGGCATCCCCACCTTTGGGCGCAGCAACCTGTCCAAGGTGGTCCACTTCGCGGCACTTTTAATCACAGATCCACAAAGGGAGGTGGCAAAGGCATCCAGAATCGGCTCTTTGCATTCCAGGACATAGCCAAACTGAATGGTGTCTAGCACCCAGCGATCCTTGGTAACCTGAGACCATTCCTGAAAGAAAAGGCAAAACCTGCCTCCAACCAGTGGAACCAGGGAATGGGCCCGCAAATCTTCATTGCGCAGCCCAGGAGGATCCTCCTCTGGAGATGACCGAATTCCTGATCCTGCGCACTCCACGAAAGGACTGAGAATGAGACCAAAGCCCAGAAGCAGAGGGGAAGAAAGGTTTTCCAGATCTATAATAACTAGAGTCCCGAGACCCCACTGTGCCATCAGTGGATGGGCAGAGGTTGACGAGAAAGGGGCATCAGCCCACTTCACAGGTCCCTTGGACCTGTCTTGCAGAAAGTGGTAAGATTTTGTCTCACCCAAGTCCTTCACCAGCTTCTCCAAATCAGCTCCAAAGAGACGTTTCCCCTGAAAAGCTAGATGTATCCACTGCCCAATGCTGGAGACAAATCCAGTGCCATGACACCATTGTCAGGGCACTATCCCTGGCTGCCAAACCTACCAGGTCATACTTGACATCAGAAAGGAAGGCTGTAGCCGACTGCAAAAGAGGGGTAGTATCATCCAATGGGAGAGACTGAATCCATTGCAGTAGGGTTCAAGACTTCAGGCTGAAGACATAGAGCCAGTTGCAGAATAGCAGCCACCACAGAGAACTGGCTCCTCAACAACGAATCCATTTTATGGTCCAGAAAATCCTTTAAGGCCGATCCACCTTCCACAGGAATGGTGATTTGTCTGGTAAACACTGTGACCTGCTCATCCACCTTGGGAATGCCAAACTACTTAATGCGCTCCTACTTTGGGAGAACGCAGATCTTCTTACATACTCTGAACACTTTAGGCAGGGAGTCGGGAGAGTCCCACTCTGACCGGATCATATCCTTGATTACATATGGGAACGGGAAGATAATAGTGGATTTCCGTACCCCTTGAAAGAGCGGGTGCACCTTCAGCTCCTGCCCCATGGCAGAAGTATCTATCAAACTCAAGGTGGAAGAACTCTGGCAATCAATGCCTTCACCTTCTCCTTCCAGAATAGGCAGATCACCCCGGCCTCTTCACAATCTTCTGAAGGTGAGAGTACTTTTTTATCCACATCAGAGCCCAGTATCGAGCCATCTGAATCAGAGCCATAGTCAAAATCTCAGACAGCTCCCAGCTGTTACCCATCTTCATGGGGTGCTCCTCACTGGGGGTGCTTAGCCAAGGCAATCAAAGAAGGCACTCACTCCCAGCCCACCCTGCATGAGACTGCATCCGGGGGCACCCACAGGCCGCAGGGGCCAAATTTCCATACCAGAAGGACCAGGTCTGCTGCAAAAAAGAAAAGAATTCTGGGGAGGACAATCTGAAGTCTGGAAGGTCTCCTCTTGGAAATGTCCCCCCAATACTAAGAGGCACAGCTGCCACAGACCTCCTAGAGGACAAGGAGCAGCTCACAGCACAGTCATCAGAGCCTTATCTCAAGTGCCATCCATCACTTCCTGCCCTGAGGTAGGCAAGGCCAGACTAATTGCATCCCCCAGCTGAGAGAGGGGGAGCAGGCCTTCCAGGGATGACTCAGTAGCTGCCATGCAAGAAGAGCAGAGTCCAGAATCTGGAGATGAGGTACCTCGCTTGCCACAGATCAAACAAGGTTTTATGGAAGAAGACATAGAGTTAAAGAAAGTATCACAACAGCATGTGCTAAAGCCATAGTGGCCTGAAAGGCGCACGTTAGCTGCACTTTTATTGCAATGAGTATTATAGGCGCTAGGGAAGGAATGTGTGTTTGAACCGCTTGGGCAGAACACGACCAAGAACCTTGCGACTGCTAGGTGCACAGTAGGTAAAAATGGTACTAATGCTTGCAGAAAACCCCCACACCACACTAAGGGTCACCAGTGGTCCACCCAGAATTGCATCCCAAGAAGATGGAATTGGAAACCCCCAACAAGAACAATGATGAGGTCAAGCCTTGGTACTCACCCCCTGAGAGCCCCGGGCAGAGAATCCGTGCCGGGCTCAGCTCTACTACCCTGAAACTGTTTTACTGGATTTGCAGTACTGCAGTTAAGGTAGCAGGCAGGCAGATTGCTCTGAGATACTTCTGCAATCTTCAGGAGAAAGCAGGGGGGGCAGAGGAGGAGGGAGGTGGCACTGAAGTTGTGTGAGGCTGCTGCACTCTTCCAGATCCTTCCAAATCCTTCCAATTTCTGGCTGCTCAACGGGCTCTTATCATGATTAGAGAATGGAGCTGAACCAATTTCCCACCTCCTATGGCTACTGAAAAGACCGCAGTCTAGTATAGCCTCCCATATCGCACTCAAGTGAGAGAGTCACCCTGAATACTGAAGGTACCTCTGGTGGCTGAGATGAATAGAGACATGGGAGTGATGTCATTGAAAACTGGGTTTTTCATTGGTTCTTTGTCTCCACCAATCTGCTGGTAGGGCTGATCTAGCAGAACGATATGGAATAAGCCTTTTAGTATAGTATTCCATTCTGGGTTTTTTTGGTAGATAAATATATATACATATACACATTTGGGTAAGCCTATGAGCTTGTCATCCAAGCAGGTCACAAAATAGCAGATAGTATAGTCTATAAAGATGTATTCAGTGGTGCCACCTAAACAGATTGCACTGCTATAATTTAAAAATATTTAGATGTCTAGATTAGACACTTCAATTATATGTTCACTTCAGAGCTGAATAGTGAACTCAGTTAAGTTTTATATATGGATTTAGAGTTTTCGATAGCCATATGTTTCCCTGTCCTCCATCCTTCTTGTGTATATGTTTCTCAGTATTATCTGTTCATGCTAACCTAGCATGACTTTAGTGGAGGATGCTGTTTTATAATTGCTGATAAATTGTTGCTATAATACAGTTCATCCTAAGTGGTTGTAAACTGTTTATCAGCAATGTATCTGGCATTCTCTGTAACCATTTTTATTTGGGATGACATTTTTGGCTTGGAAAGATGCTATTTATTTCAAAATTTATCTTTTGTCTTTTTTTGGTGTGTTTTATAATAAGCAACATGTAAAAGAGCCGGAGCAGGGAGCTGAAGTTAAAGAGCCAGTGGACGTTCCCACTACCACACCAGCTGAATAAACAGCTGGACCTGTTACCACATGGCTTTAAGTGGTGGCCAGGTGAGGATGGTAAGAGATAGAGAGGGAATTTAAGGCTGGAACTGGATGAAGGAGTGAAGGGAGAGTGCAGGAGTTCAGGAGAGGAAAGGGAAGGGAGCGCTGAGTCATACATGCACCCTCTACTCATTTATCTAACCATATACAGTACCCACAGCCACTCAGTCTTCCTCCATTCCTTATGCCTGGGGAATTCTGCATAAAAAGTTTGAAAATTCTGTGCACAGTATTTTAAAATTCTGCAAAATTCTGCATGTTTTATTAGTAATTTTTTGTGCAGAATTCATCTAACTACATAGAAACATAGTAACACATTAACATAGTATATGAAGGCAGATAAAGACCATCATGGTCCATTTAGTCTGCCCAGCAAGGTGGCAAGAGTAGGTGTGCCTGCCGCTTCATGCATGTCACCCTTCACCATGCCTTTCTTTAAGGGTGCACCTATCGCTCCCTGTAGGTCACCCCTACTTGCTGAGATATAAGAGATAGTTACGTTTATTTTGATTTTATCCTGTTGCTATAAAGGGATCCACTGTCTGTCCCATTCCATTTTGAATTCTGTCACTGTGTTTGCCCCCATCACTTCCATCAGGAGGACATTCCAAGCACCACCACCCTTTTGGTGAAAAAGTATTTCTTGACGCTGCCTTTCAGTTTATCCCCTTGCAGTTTCATGTTATGCCCTCTAGTTTACAGCTTCCCTGTCTTTGAAAAAGGTTTGTTTGCTCATGAATACTCCTTAAGTATTTAAAGCTCTGTATCATATCTCTCCTGTCCCTCCTCTCCTCCTGCCTTGAACTACTACTGGAAAGGCATGTTTTAAATATAAATAAAAACAAGTCAGATTCCAGTTCATAGTTTATGTATCCATCCTTCATTCCCATTTGTTCCTGATCTGCATGTTCCTCCTTCATCCTGTTCCTGGTATGAATTATTCCTACATGCTACTTTTGGACTGATTTCCTGCTTCTGATTTCAGTCTGGCTCTGACACAGTGCATACTTTCCAACTTGTTTTCCTGTGGCTACAAAACTTGTCTTGGCTATCATGCCAACTGCATTTACTTCAGCCATCACCTAATACCAACATAATAAGTGTTGGGGTGAGGGTCAACAAGATGTTTGGGAAAGGTAGTCATACTGTACTAAGCTTGAGTAGAGTGTGGGCAAAATGTACACCCTACTCAAGGGAGGTGTGGCCAAGTGGTTGGGGCAAGTTACCTCAGGCTGGAGAGACAGGAGTTCAAATCCCACTAAAGAACAGCAACCTTAGGCTGGAAGGACTGGGGTCTCTAGCCCGCAGGTGCTCCTTGTGGCATTGGGCAAACCACATAACCCTCTATTACCTCAGGTACAAAAAAACGGATTGAGAGCCCTTTGGGGAAAAGGGAAATATATAGAGAGTACCTGAATGTACACTTTGACTTGTAGAAAAGCAGTATATAAACCTGGTTAAATAAATAAATGCTTTCTAAAATATGGTTGCATGCACCATAGATCATTTACACCAGCTGGTGCATGTGACCACAGCTTAAATTTACGTGTGTCAGCAGCCACTTATGGCAGCATTCTATAACGTCAAATCCATGTAGATTTGACTTTATAGAATGGGCACTGTTAACACATGGAAAAACATGCATTATCAAACTCCTTATAGAATTAATCCCAATATGCTTAGCCTCATTTTACATAGGCCATCTAGGTAGAAATGGAAACATCCAGGTTGGGATAATTCCCTAAATATTTTCCTAAAGGTTTGCCGAATAGGGAGATTTTGTTAAATACTTATAAGAATGCTGGGAAATGCATGTGCAACTGCTGGCACGTAAAGTGAGAGAGCCTACAGTGCCTTGTGAAAGTATTCATCCCCTTGATGTCTGTCCTGTTTTGTTGCATTACAACCTGGAATTAAAATGGAGTTTTGGGGGTTAGCACCATGTGATTTACACAACATGCCTACCACTTTGAAGGTGCACAATATCCTTTATTGTGACAAAAACAATAATTAAGACACCCCCCCCCCCAGAAATCAGGAGTGTTCATAGGTATTCCCCCGCCTCCCCCCCAAAAAAAATCTATACTTTGTAGAGCCACCTTTTGCTGCAATTACAGCTGCAAGTCTCTTGGGGTATGTCTCTATTAGCTTAGCACATCTAACCACTAAGTCATACCACAGATTCTCAATTGGAATGAGGTCTGGGCTTTAACTAGACCATTCAAAGGCATTTAAATGTTTCCTTTAAACCACTCCAGTGTAGCTTTAGCAGTATGTTTAGGGTCATTGTCCTGCTGGAAAGTGAACCTTCATCCCAGTCTCAAATCTCTGGCAGACTGAAACAGATTTTCCTCAAGAATTGCCCTGTATTTAGTGCCATCCAACGTTCCTTCAATCCTGGCCAGTTTTCTTGTTCCTGCTGATGAAAAACATCCCCACAGCATGATGCTGTCACCACCATGTTTCACTGTGGGAATGATGTTCTCGGGGTGATGGGAAGTGGTGGGTTTGCGTCACACATGGTGTTTCCCATGATAGCCAAAAAGTTCAATTTTCGTCTCATCTGACCAGAGAACCTTCTTCCATTTGTTTGGGGGGGTCTGCCATATGCTGTTGTGCAAACCCTAAACGTGTTTTCTTATTTCTTTCTTTATGCAATAATTTTTTTCTGCCATTCTTCCATAAAGCCACGCTTCTGTGGAGTGTACGGCTTAAAGTAGTTCTATGGGTAGATACCCCCTTCTCCGCTACAGATCTTTGCAGCTATTTCAGTGTTATCCTTGGTGTCTTTGTGGCATCTCTAATGCCCTCCATGCATGGTCTTTGAGCTTTGGTGGGTGGCCTTCTCTTGTCAGGTTTGTAGTGGTGCCATATTCTTTCCATTTTGTTATAATGGAACTAATGGTGCTCCATGGGATATTCAGAATTTGGGATTTTCTTTTATAACCCAATCCTGATCTATATTTCTCCACAATTTTGTCTCTGATCTGTTTGAAGTGCTGCTTGGTCTTCACCTTGCTTGCTTAGTGGTGTTGCAGAGTCAAGGGCCTTTTAGAACAGGTATATTTATACAGGCATCATGTGACAGAACATGTGACATTGATTGCACACAGTTGGACTCTAATCAACTAATTATGGGACTTCTGAGGTCAATTGTTTGGACCAGATCTTATTTAGGGGTTTCATAGCAAAAGGGATGAATACGAGGTGTGACAAAAAAGAAACAAGACTGTACCGTAAATGTTTTATTACAAAATCAACAGAGAAATTACACATTGTCCCCTTCAAAGTAATCCCCCCCAGAGTTAATGCACTTCTGCATTCGCTTCTGCCACGTACGGAAGCACACGGTAAAGTCCTCCTCCTTGAGGTCCCTCAGCTCCCTCATCACAGTGGCCTTGATCTCTTCTACAGAGGTGAAATGAGTTCCTTTGAGCACAGTCTTCAGCCTGGGGAAGAGCCAGAAGTCGCATGGTACGAGATCTGGGGAATAAGGAGGGTGGTCGAGAGCTATGATCTTTTGTTGGCCAAGAACTGCCTCACACTGAGCGTGGTGTGTGCGGGCGCATTGTGGTGGAATAGCCATGACTTGTCTCTCCACAGACCCCGCCTGCTGTGCCAAACCCGGTCATGGAGGCGATTGAGAACCTGCTGGTAGAAGTGCTGGTTGACTGTCTGACCCTCAGGCACAAACTCATGATGGACCACTCCCTTCTGGATGAAGAATGTGATCAGCATGACTTTGATCCTTGATTTGGACATGAGCACCTTCTTGGGTCTGGATGACAGTAGAGTCTTCCACTGCAGGCTCTGTCTCTTGCTTTCAGGGTCGTACAGGAAGACCCAAGTCTCGTCTCCTGTGATGGCTCGGCCAACGAACTCTGGATCTTCTCTGATCTTCTCTAACAAGTCTCAACAAACATTGACCCGGTGCTCCTTCTGGTCATCCGATAAAAGCTTAGGCACCATCTTGGCACACATCTTCCGCATCCCCAGCTCCTGCACCAAGATGGTCCGCACTGATTCCCTGTTCAGGCTATCATCTGAACCATCAATTTGCGATCACTCCGCACCAGCTGGTTCACTCTGTCAATGTTCTCAGTCGTCTTTGTTGTGGAAGGCTGTCCTGATTGGGGTCACCCTAGACCTCCTCGCGGCCAGTCTTGAAGCGTTTGTGCCACTCAAAGACTCACGGCCTTGACATTGCATCTTCTCCATAAGCCTTTTGGAGAAGTTGGAGACACTCAGTTGGGCCCTTCTCCAACTTAATCAGAAATTTCAAGTTAATTCTTTGCTCCATATTTCTGCCACATCCAGTTGCATGACAAAGCGATGGAGCAGTGTGCTACAAAAAAACCTGAAAGAGAAAACAGAGTGAGAGAGATGAAAAATATTATAGCAGAATAATGGCGAGATGTTGCACAACACAGTGACATAAGCGGTTAGCCAAATGGCATTGAGTCATGGGTGTGGCTGCCATAGTCTCATTTCTTTTTTTCACACCTCGTACATATACATTCACAACTTTTCAGTTTTTATTAGGTTTTTTTAATATATACAAGGTAATTTATTGTCATTCCACTTCACCAATTTGGACTATATTGTTAGGTCCATTACCTAATATCCAAATAAACCTTCATTTTCATTCCAGGTTGTAATGCGACAAAATAGGACAAAAAACGAGGAGATGAATACTTTCACAAGGCATTGTATTTTAATGAGAACACATATAAAAAAGGCAGTATCACTTGGGATTTTGAACATGTAAGTGATAAAGGGGATGAAAGGATATCCTTACGAGGAAAGACTTAAAGGTTAGGGTTTTTCAGCTTGGAAAAGAGACGGCTGAGGGGAGATATGATAAAGGTCTGTAAAATAATGAGTGGAGTGGAAAGAGTAAATGTAGATTGGTTGTTTATTCCTTCAAAAAGTAAAAGACTAGGGGACACACAATGAAGCTATAATGTGGAACTTTAAGACTAATTGGAGAAAATATTTTTCATTTAGAGCATAATCAAACTCTGGAATTTGTTGCTGGAGGATGTAATAAAATCTGTTAGTGTAGCTGGGTTTAAAAGAGGTTTGGACAAGTTTCTGGAGGAAAAGCCAATAAATCATTATTAAAAGGGACTGGGGAAATCCACTGCTTAAACATGGGATAAGCAGCATGGAATTTGTATACCGCTTAGGAACCTGACAGACATTTGTGACATGGACTGGCTACGATTAGAAAGAGGATATTTGGCTTCATTGACCTTTGGTCTGACCCAGTATGGCATCTCTTACGTTCTTACGATTTTACAATCTATTTGTGTAAGTCCAAGATTTTCCAAAACTAGACATCCGGAAAGAGTCAAGAAGACAAGTGAAAAACACATTTATTTTTGTGGGTGAAACGCTAGAGAGGTAAGCACAATTGCCTCTTCAATCACTTGTGCAAACCACAAGACCCAATGAGCAGTTAACTAATGCTTACTCCTGCTTCGAAACATGGTACAGTATAAATGGCATCTTGCTTTTTTAAGTATATATGTGTTTTCAGGGCTGACCCGTCCACTAGGCGGCCGCCTAGAGCAGACATCCCATGTGGGCAGCAGTGGTGGCTGCAGTGGCACACACGGGCACCCATGCCGACCCTCCAGCTGCTGCCAATTCTGTTTTGGAGGGGGGGAAAGTGGGCCATGCTAGTATTTCTGAAAGCGGCAGCAAAAAGCCGCCACTTTTGGAAATACTGTCTCTGACACCGTCCCCTCTTGAGATGGAATCGGCGGCAGCTGGGGGAAGGGGGTGGCAATGGCAATGGCGGCCTGGGGGCAGCGTCAGCGAGGTGGGGTGGCAAGGCCAGGGTTTCTGCCTAGGGTAGCAGAAACCCTTGGGCCGGCCCTGTGTCTATTGCCATTGCCAATCGAAAATACATGCTTTCTTTGCCAGCCCACCCAAAACATGCCACAAAATATCCCCTTTGAAACTGTGCTTGCTGTGGTTCTACATGTATAAACAGCGGCTTCCTAAAATAGCTATTTACATTTATTTTTATTTATTTATTTATTTAACAGTATTTCTAAACCGCCTTATCTTAATAATCAAGGTGGTATCACAGCAAGCAATCAAGTGAAGTGTGTGCGTTGTACATGCAGTGAGGATGAAACTTAGTTGTGTGAGGGCTGTGTTGGGTGCTTGATTTGTTTGAGCTATGTACAAGGGTGGGCTATTTACAGTGGTGCTAAAACACATTTTATATACGTACAGTTGTTTAGGAGGATTGGAGTGCTGTTATCCATTCTCTTAGGTTATGTGATGTGACCATAGTGCTCTATGAACAGCATGGTTTTCAGTTTTTTTCCTGAAGTCTTTGAGGTCTGGAGTTGCCCTTAGATCGTCCGGTAGATTGTTCCATATTGTTGGAGCAGCCATGGAGAGAGCTCTGTCTGTTGTGTCCTTGCGTGTGTGCTTGTATTCATTTGGGGTACTGACTCGGTTGCGTGTTTGACTTCTCTAGGACGTGCGCTGGTTTTCCGGTTGTATGAGTCGTGTGGAGCTGTTGGCTGATGTGTGCTCTTTTATCTTAATAGTTTATGATAGTCTTGTATCTGATGCGAGCACTGATTGGGAGCCAGTGTAAGTCCTTTAATGTAGTGTGTGATGTGCTCCTGCCTTGCGGCTCCGATATGATTCGAGCTGCAGTGTTTTGTGCCAGCTGGAGTGGTTTGAGAGCTTGTTTTTTGGTAGTCCAAGGTATATCGGATTGCAGAAGTCCAGTATTGGGGTTATCAGTGCTTGACAGACGTACGGAAGTGTTCTGGGGCGAGGATGGTTTCAGTCTCCTGATGATTCGCATCCTGTAGTAGGCTTTTTTGGATTGTTTTGTCTATGTGTGGTTGAGGTTGAGTTTTACTGTCCACCGTACCCCAAGGTATCTCACCTCTGATCTTATCGGTATCGTGGTGCTTTGTATCTTTATGTTTGGTGGGTGTATGAAAGCTTTGGTTCCGAGTGATGATTAAAGCTTCGGTCTTGTTGTAGTTTATTGCGAGGTTGTTGTTTTGGCACCACTTCGTCATTTGGGTAAGGCAGTCTGTTATCTTAGAGAAGTCCGGGTTGTCGATTGATATCAGGGAGTATACCATGATGTCGTCTGCGTATATTGTGTATTGGATGTTGTTCTCTTTCATGATGTTGCATATTGGTTGGATGTAGATGTTAAAAAGGATGGCTGAGAGTGCGGATCCTTGCGGTACTCCTTGTTGGACGTTTATGGGTCGGGAGGTGTCATGTCCCACCTTGACCTGTAGCTGTCTTTCGTTAGGTACGAGTGGAACCATTTCAGAGTGTACCGTGTATACGCAGTGTTCTTTAGTCTCTCCAGGAGCATATTGTGGTCAACTGTGTCGAAAGCTGAGGAGATGTCGATGAAGATCATTATAATCCATTCCTGGTGTTGTCAATTATTCTTATGATGGCTGTCGAAGATGTAGATCAGTAGAGTTTCGACTCCATGGTTGGGACGAAATCCGTGTTGGTTGTCGTCGAGAGTTCCGTGTTCGTCGATGTGTTCCTGAAGTTGTAGTTGAACCGTCTTTTTCGATTATTTTTGCGAGGAAGGGTATGCTGGAGATTGGTCTGTATGCTGCTGGATCCTTTTTTGTCGAGAGTAGTTTTTCTTTGTGATTGGTCTTACTGAGGCAAGCTTTAGTTGCTGTGGCATGAGTCCTTGAGTGAGTGAGTTGTGTTACCATTTTATGAATGGTTGGTATGAGGCTTGATTTGGTGGCTTTGACCCATGACACTGGGCAAGGGTCTGTAGGAGCAGTGCTTGTGTTGATTTGTGGAGATGATGTGGGATATCTGTTCTTTTTGAGGGTGAGTAAATGTGCCCCAGGTTTTTGGGGTGTACTTCGTTCTGATGGTTTCACTGAGTGTTTGTGCGCTCTGTGGAGTGAAATTTGTCTTTGATTGTGGTCGGCGAATTTCTGTGGATCCACTTGACTTCTCTTTCTGCTGCTTGCTCTTTTGTTAGGGTTTTTACTATTTCGAGAATTTCTCGGGGTTTGTTGATGGAAGAATTTATCAGGTTTTGTGTGGAATTCTCTCTTTGATTGGTTGATGTGTTCATTGTATTGTTTTTGCTTTGTTTAGGTCAAAGATGTTGGTCGGAAGTAGTTTTGTTTTTTCTCCATCTCCGTTCAATCTTCCTTCCTGAGCTCCCTCTTTTCCTGTCGTATTTTTTTTGCCGAGTACCATGGCTTGTTTTGTCTCTTGTTGTGGTGTTGTTTCTCGTTCCTGTCATCGGATAGTTTTGGCGGGCGTTAGCTAGAACGCTGTTCCAGTTGGAAACTTGTTCCTCCAGGTCCTCTGAGTCAATGTTCAAGTGTTGTATTGTGTCCTGTATGAATTCGTCCTTGTCAAAGGACTTGAATCGTCTTTGTGTGTGTGGGATGTTGCTCTTTCGTTTGTCCCGGTCTGCTTGTGATTGCAGCTTCGTCTCGATTAAGTAATGGTCAGACCATGGTACTGGGGTGATGGTGGGTGTAGAAATTAGGTCTCTTGAGGTTAGGTAGTTTGATGCGAAGATGAGGTCTGGGGATGATCCAAGTCCTGTGTGTTGGTGCATTGACTATCTGTGTGAATTGAAGTGAGGTCATTGCTTGAAGGAAGGCCTCTGCATCTTTTGTATTGGCGGACCTTGAGGTTGAAGTCTCCGATTAGTAGTGCTGGTTTGTTGTTTTGTTGTTAGGCACAGGCTTCTTCGAGTGTGAAGGCTAGTTCGTCGGGTGGAGCACGGGGTGCTCTGTAGGTTAGCAGATTTGCAATATTCTTGTTCTTGATGCTAATTGTGTTACACTGCTGTGTATCTGTGAGGTTCTGTGTCTTGAACTTGAGTTTTGTTTTTTGCTATTATTAGGACTCCTCCTCCACGCTTGTGGGTGCGTGGGCAGTAGTATGCTGAGAAGTTGTTCGCTACTAGTAGGTTGAGAAGTACACTGTCGGTAGGGTAGAGCCATGTCTCAGTGATGCATATTATGTAGTGCTGTCGCTCTACAATGATGTCTAACAGATAGTAGATCTTGTTGCAGACGGATCTGGCTTTGATTAGCTCAATTGTTGATGTCTATGTGGAAGAGGTTGTTACTACATGTGCTTCCTTCGACCCGGTGTTGGGGTTTGATTTGTCTCTGATTGGACTCTTAGCTTGGGAGGTTGCGAGTGTCTCTTTGTGTGTGTGTTGTGGACCGAGATATGGCAGTGTAGTTGGAGGGTACCATGGTGTGTACATGTATAAACTCTGCTAGTTACATGTGTAAATGGCACACAAGCATTCTCAAATGACCTCTTTAAAACTTTCATGTTTTTATAAATTCCCACAGCAAAGGCTTTTAAGACAACTAGGATGTCATGGGATAAGAAGAAAAGTTCTTTCATGGATGAAATATTGAGTGAAAGGGTAGACGTAAATGGTCATTTTTCATAGTGGAAGAAGGTAAACAGTGGTGCCCCACAAGGAACTGTGCTGTTCAATTTATTTGGAAGCAATCTGTGAAAGGGAGCAAACTGTGAGATGTCAAGTTTACAAATGATCCAAAATAATTCTGGGCCATGAAACCAAAGCTGACAGTGAAGAACTGGACAGGAGTCTCACATATCTGAGGGAACTGTCATTGATATCACATTAATTTCAACATGGATAAGGGCAAGTTAAAATACATAGGTGAAAAATAATCCAGACTTCTCATATGTAATTGTGTCAGTATTCAGATTCAGGGATGAGCGTTGTTTTTTAAACCCGGGCTGTGGCATTTAAAAAATAAAGATATTCAGCAGCGCTATGTGGAGAGGTGGCAGCACTGAAGATATAGGGAAGGGTTCATGGCAGGTTAAACAAATAACGGGGATACTGAACCATGGTACAAGTGCAATGTGTCCTTTGAGTAAATACTGACTTCTGGCAACCCAGCAGCTCCTGGGTTTTCTTGGCAGTGTGACAGGAAGTAGTTTGCCAGGCCTTTCAGTTAAACAGTTTAATTTAGGGCTACTTTTTCACAGGCCTAAGTTAAATTGCTTAGCTATACATGTGGAGGCCAATTCTCCACCCTGCACATCCGGGCTGTCCAGACATGCAGAAAATGAACATGGCCGAGTTGTACCAGATTCTGCAACTGTGGGAACTATACCTTCCTGCGGTTGCAGAATCATGGCACTTGGATGAGCCGGCATGCATTCTGCGCCAGTCCATGTCCAAGTACCTGCCCATCTCCACTGCATATTGCTCCTGCTGGAGTGCTGGTGCCTTGGTGATCTGTTGCCATGGCACCAGGACATCTAGCAGGAGCAAGCAAGACCCGACGTGGTCCTGATCTTCTTTTCCTACCACCTGACTCTCAGCAGGAGCAGCCAGGGCCAGGATCTGGCTGCAGAGGCTTACCTGCAGCTGCTCCATGACTTTGGGGGGGTCTGCATGCCCCGATAGCTGTCACCCCCGGGACTTATTCCACCTCGGAGGTGGAATGAATCCGACGTCCATCTTGCACCCGGAGGACATACAGGGCCTTGATCAGAATAGGCCCTGTATGTCCGGGTGCTGCGGCTCACCCATGCTCTGCCCCATACTTCCCCCTCCCACTCCTGTCCAGCGCTCCACGCATAAGCTCTCAGTATGTCCAAGGAGGGCTAGACATGGAATAATCGGAATAGCATGCCATCCAATCCTACTATTCAGGGGTCATAACTGGGCCCATAGAGGGTAATTTTATAAAGGTTGCCTAGGTTGGGAAACGTGGTGCTGTGGTGCCCGAATGTGGAGAGCAGAGAGTGAGGAGCAGGCGCTGCACGGGACAACCTCTGACAACTGCCAGGACCCAATGAAAGCAGGATTTTGCAAGGTGCATGGCATTTGGCGTGCCCAAAGGGGCATGCCACAAGAGGCTTATTAAACTGGGTCATCTATTTGAGTTTCTGCTTGTGGTGCTCATTGGCAAAACGATAATATGCTTAGGGTAAAAAATGTTAGATTTCTAAACGTTCTTTGTCATAGATTGTTGGCTGGAGAAATATTACTTCACAAATACTTTAAAGAAGTGTTATGTTTATCTAATGCTGATTCATTTGTACTATGTGGTTTTACCTTACTGGAGTGCAATTGAGGAACCTTCAGGAGGTTTTGATGTATTACAATTGCCTATTGATATAAATCTTAACTCAGTTTCTGGAGGAGTCTCAAGACAACATACCCTCCAGATCTACTTTAGTAGTGTCTTTTATTTCTGAATAGGACAAAGCATTGCTTATGAGGAGTTACTTTAAAGCTAAGGATGTTCCCTTTTGTGGGGCTGGGTTTTGTTATTTCTGGATGTCTCCAGGGCCACCCAGTTAAGGAGGAGAGAACTTTTTTGGCTCTGAAGTCTAGGGTGTTGGCCCTGGGGGCTTCCTTTTTTCTCCGTTATCCGTACAAATGCCTTATCTCACTACAAGGGGCCAGCTTCTGTTGAGTGAATTAGGTGGTATATTGGAATGGGCAAAAATAGAGAGTTTATTCCTATGTTGTTGTTAAGTGCCGTCGAGTCTGAGTCGACTCATGGTGACCCTCTGGATAGCTATCCTAAATTGTGTTCGGTCTTGAGTCAGGCGGCTCACTGTTGACAGACTGGTACCCATAGCTGCTGTTATTGTATCGATCCATCTCATTGCTGGCCTTCCTCTTTTGCGTTGACCTTCTATCTTGCCAAGCATGATGTCTTATTCCTATACTTCTGGTTTATTTTTTTTTGTTTTTTTGATTGAGTTGACCGCTTTCTCCCCAAGATGTGGGTTGTATTACACGTTTTTGTTTCTGGAATGTTCCATAATTTGTTTCTTTAGGTTTTTTTTATAATGCAAGTTTCTTGGTTATTTATTTTGAAACATATATCGAAATTCTAATAAATGTAAAAAAAAAGGGGTTGCCTAGGTTAACACACGTTTCCATGCCTACTTTATTTTTAAAAAAGCATGCATCTACTTTTTTTTTATAAAATAGGGGTGTAAGTCATACGATACATGCGGCAAACCTAGGTGCAAGCACTTATGCCTGCCCTAGACTTAGGGGTCATTCTAGAACATGAATAAGGGCTGTCCACGTGCAACAGGGACATGCAAGTGGTGAAAATGTCCCTTACCGTATTCCGAAACAGCGCTAACATGCATGTCCAGGGTGGTAGCATGGAGAGCTAAGAATGTGGGTGGAAGAGGGCAGAACAGGGGCATAGTCAGCCGCAGAGACATAGAAAGGGCTGTGTATGTATGAGGTGTAACCCAAAAACGTCCATGTTTTTCCTGCTGAAACAAAGTATAAGGCTCGGACTTAGAAATTATTCTCTCTCCACAATGCATCCATATAGGTGAATGGATATGACAAGTAGGTTTTGAAGTGGTGCCACTGCAGTCTGGACAAATACAAGATGCAGTAATAAGATACAGGGAGCAGAAGTGAGGGAATGTTGTAGGGTAAAGAAACATCTAAACACACTTGCAGAAATATTAAGAAGAGCAATAGTGTCTAATCAGGCCATGCACCTATGCGCTGTATGTGCCAAAGGAGACAATCTACAGGACTCCAACAAAACTATGCACATAACAATGGGACTGCTGATACAGGAAGAGTATGGATGTGAGCAGGGAAAGGATACCTTTTGGGGTGAGAACGGGAGATCAGATATGTAGCTCTAGTACCTCATGTGCATATATTATGTTATAGCTGATATGTACAGGTGCAGGGCAGCCCTCTGACAGAATCATGTTATTGTCACAGAAAGTGAGATTGTGTGTGTGTGTGTGGTCTGAGGGGTGCATGGGGGAAGGCGGGAGCTGGTGTGGGCAGCAGCAGTGCAGGACATGAAAGTCTGGCCAATACCTGGACCGTATAGATGACCACAGCATCACCAGGTGTCAGTGTGATGAGGCAGGCAAAGACAGAGAGGGGCCTCCATAGCTAAATGTCAAAACATATCCCTGGCAAAGATAAGAAACCCTCATAATAAGGGCTTCCAACAGTGCAAACAGCACTAATACATGCCCATGATGCACGGTGTGCAGTTGAGCATGTAATAATGCTGTTTGCACTCCTGAATGCACTTAATCTGAGGGACACTATTAATGATAGTGATATTTTCTGACATGTAGCCATATGGGAACCTATGCTGGTACCATCTGGAGTATTATACACAGATTACCCTATGTACAGCAGATAGAGTTGCCAGTGTGATAAGGCAGCCACACATTTGCGGTGTCTGCCGCTGGGAGACAAGACTGATGTAGTGCCAACATTCCTCAGACTATCCTATGTGGGGCACACCCCTATCCAGGCCAGGATCATGAGAGCTGTCAGAGTGGTGATATATCTTAGGTCTGGCTTCCTGATGTGATGACACAAGGCTCTCCCCCCTCATGCCCACACAGCCCACACGGCCTTGACCAGTGCCACAAAGTTGGCTGTGGGAAGGCAGACAGGGTTGCCCCACAGATAGTGGATGTATACAGATTGACATACCCCAGATGGGACAGGTGTAGCTGTTGTAAATAATGCCAGTACCCAGTTAGGTGGGCTTCAGATGCCATAGCCAGCAGGTCTCACTACAACCACTACTGATCATTTCTATAGCACAACAAGGTGTATGCAGTGCTGCACAGACACATGTGACAGATGGCTCCTGCCCAGCGGGGCATACAATCTATTCGGGACAGACAGCACAGCAGCTGTGAATAGGATATGTCCAGGGGGAATGAACAGTGGGAGGAGTGGCCTAGTGGTTAGGACAAGGTACTTCAGGCCGGAGGGCTGGGGGTTCAAGTCCCACCTGGGGACAGCAATCTCAGGCTGGAGGGACTGGGATTTCTAGTCCTATAGGCACTCCTTGTGGTCTTGGGCAAGCCACTTAACCCTCCATTGCCCATGTTCCCTGTAAGTATTAGCATATGTGTGTCATATCCCTTCATGTTAAATGTATCTCCCAATTGACCACTTTGACCCAGTGAAAAGCGGGATATAAATACAGCTAAATAAATAAAATAAATAAATAAAACAGGAAACATAAGGAGCCTAGGCAGATATGACCCCAAAGTGGCACAAATGCAGTGGGTGCCCAGCCAGGATCTGAGAGGGACCAGGGACAAAGCATGACTGACAGACTCAGGTACTATGTTCCAGCAATATGGAGCAGTAGGGTCAGAGCAACGATGTCCGGATATGGCTGTAGAAGAGAAGGGCATAGATAGAGGCAAACTGGCAGAAGAGCAGTGTTCATGGGAAGGGGTGTAGGGAGACATATGATAGGTATGGGACATCAGAGCAGCAGAATATGTGCACATATAGGCCAGAGGCACGGAAAGGGCAGACATGTGTTGCTCAGCAATAGTAGGCAGTCTTTGGAGACCTGCATCTCTTGGGGTGTGTGGACCTGGTGAGGGTCCATCCCAAGCCATCTAAGGCGTATCTGTAGAGATGCCCAGGGTGGGAATCATTGGGGCTGCCTCTTAATGCGACATACCATGTGATACAAGGTATGTCCCGACATACATGTTCACATTTATATTCTGGAACACCATATAGGTGTGCACTGGGCCTAGCTAGTGCCCCTCAGGGTATGAGTGGGACTGATATATGGTCCAGGCTGCTGTAGCTGTAATATCACATTGGTAGTAATGTCTACTGTGCATCAACACACTGCTGTCTGTGACGGGCAGTTTAGGAGATGCACGTTCTACCCGAGGGGTGTGGCATCAGTGGGTATAGCATGGGGATGTGCAGGATCAAAACATCTAATGTTCCAGAATACCCTGTTTTGTGTGTGGGGATATCCAAAACCATATCCCATGTCCGAAGCATGGGGGCATCTAAATAGCACCTGCATGAGCCCGTGAGAATGTGGAATCAGGTGCACATGGTATCTGTGGGCTGGACATGCACGTAATGTACTTGCAGCATAATATGCCCCTAGGGGATACCATGTCCACACCATAGGCTTACCCAAAACACCCCCTCGGACTACCCACCCCACCCCTCTGGGGAATGTTAAGGTATTACGCATCCTGACAGCAACGAGATGCCTGAGAGGGCATTTCCATGTGAAAGGCAGTCCACATATGTAACTGCTGCTGTTGTGATGTGGGAATACCTCTGAAACAACCCTCCAAATCTATCCACGAAGATGTATGTTACCATCTATATATGATTATATAACAAAGAAAGGACAAAGAGGATGCACAGAGATTGAGGTGTGCCCCAAAATTGTGAATGTTACGACTATAATCATAGTACCAAGTAAATTAGTCTCTGGAGTAGGCCACTGAATATGAGTGCCAAAGGCAGAGACAAGTATATGGTGGTTAGGTCATCCAAAAGCTACAGTAGAATCATCTGTCCCAGAAATAAAGGGAACCTAATGTCTGTTATTCCCCCAGATGAGATATGTTAGTATCTAAAGCAAAAGTGACCCCTAGATGTAGTCACCAAGGCCACTATAGGAAAGGCATGAAATACATGGAAGTTAGCTGACAGCGGTGGAAGGACGCCCATCATTTAAAATCCCATCCATGGTTCTAAAGAACTATGCATTCCAGAGTTGTGATATGGATAAGCAGTACTGCTGGATAGATGTCCAATGTGTGACTGCAGCGAGCCAGATGTAGAGTGACAGTATCCAGCTGCCATATGTAGAGCCACGCAGTATAAGTTAGCAGGAGCAAACTCCACCCAGGCACTATCCAGATCATGTTGAAGTGGTCAGACAGATTAGCAAGTGTAAAATATCTATTGTATGTGTCCCGAACACAGCAATGGTCCCCTGTGTGTAACCCATGCTGGCCAGGGTGAATGAAAGCTGTGGATGCAAAAAGCTAGCATGGGGCTGACCTGACATAGCACATGCCTGATAAGACCACAACACCCACATACCTATCCACGAGGTGTGATGCCTGCCAACCATAGCTACTGTCAGCCATGCATATCACATAGTGGATGTGTAGTGCACTGGAAATGGCACTACCTAGAAACCAAACAGCCAGTGGTTTGCGATCCACCACCATCCAATGTGGTAATGTAGCATCCACAGCACCACACTGTGCAGAATATGAAGTGCATGTGTCTGTCCATTGGAGTGCACCACATGCAGCAACCACATCATGTTGGTCAGAATAGGCCTAGGAAAACATCTGCATGGCACAGCCAGTGACAAGCAAATGTGGCCAAGATACCTGCCACTGGCCAGCAAACAAGACAAGAGCCCCAAATGGGTCCCAGTGCCCAAGGCCCAATGGAGCCCCAGGGCATACATACCCTTAGCACAGACAGCAGCTCCAGTACCCTGTGGAGGGTTCAGAGGCCAGGTGGACAGAGCCATAGGGAAAGCACCTAATTTTATGGCAGTGGATGTATGTCCAAGCAGATCCAGATGGGAGGAAGGTGTGACAAATGTGATAGTGGTAACAGGTGTCCCATGCTTGCTATGATGCTGGCAAATGCCCCCAGGTGTCCCATGCATGCTGTGATGCTGGCAAATGCCTCCAGTAGAGACCACCAGAGGTGGCACAGAATAGCAATGGCAGCAGACCAATGCCACACACACCAGGAACAGGAGCTGGACTGTTGGTGGCCGGCCACAGCAACACATGAACATATGTGTCCATTCCCAGCAGAATGGTGTGTCCCCTGCACCACCCAAAGCCAGACCTATGAGGCAGTGCTATCCTGTGAATCCACCCACACCCCAACTACTCATGCCCACCCACATGCCACAATATCACACAGACAGCCCTGGAATGTGACTGACAACCACCCCACACACCCCTGCCCAAACCCATACAACCAGTGCACCCCCAGGGGCCCCAACCCTATCCACCAAGCATGCCTCCCCCCAACCCTGGTGCTAGATGACCCCCCTGCAGCCCTTCTCCCTTGCCCTTCCCTCCCAAAGGCACATGCACCTGTGCCTCAGTCACCATGGTCACAGGTGTGCATGGTGGTGAATCCTCAGACCCAGAGGTCTCACAGTTCATGCTGTCTGACTCCACAATACTCTCATGGAATGAGGGAAACACTATCTGGGAGCCACTTCCCAGTGGAGCTGGCCCAAAGAGAGGAGGTGCCTGTGTGGTGGGCCGACCAAGAGTGGTGTGGGTACGTGCAGAGGCCTGCGTTGTGATACCACTGGAGCCCAGATGCAGAGGCCAGGTTCACTTGCTGCTGAGGAAGCTGCAGCTGTGGGATCTGCTCCATTATGCCCCTGCCCAGACCCCATGAGAGGCACCCTGGACTGTGCATGGGGCCGAGTAGGGACAGACCACCCAGGGACATGGTGCAGCTCCATCAGGATCTCCACCATGGTAGCCTGGTGGGTGCCAGTAGCCACAGTCAGCTGATCTGGGGCCACAAAATGCCTCTCCTGCAATGCCATAGACTGGCACAACAGCTCCAGCTGTTGCTTGGACCGTGCCTGCTGGGCGGTGCTGTGAGCAAGCAGACACTTAGCACAATGATGCAGGTGATGCTGTGCACTCCCCCCCCCCCCCAGGTCTTCGTTGTCATCAATAGGCTGCTGTGGCGGAGGCAATGGGGAGGGGACCTGGACCTCCAGATCATCCGGGCCAGGGCCAGCAGGCAACTGCTGCAGCACGGTGGTGCCAGCAGTGCACTACAGTGGGGAATCAGGTGAGGCCCCTCCCCCTGTCCTGTACTGTTGTACATAGACACTATTGGCAGAGCAGGCTCCGCTGCCTTTGGAGCTACAGCAGGGGCACCTCTGAAGACAAACATCGAGAGGTCAGACCTGCAACTGCCAATGCAGACAACAATGGGGTGGCAGTGTTGCAGCTATGCAGACGAGCCAGTGGCCGCACAGGTACAGAGGAGCTGCTGACATGGTTGACCACACACCCTGTCACCAGTTGCAGAGCCAGATGGGCACAGAGGCCTGTTCAGTCAGCCCCCCCACCACCAGCTAGCAGCCATGTTGCCAATGTCCCCAACACTGGAGCAGCCACACGCAATGTGAGTGCACTCGGTAGCAGCAACATGGATGGTACATGTCAGCCAGTGGTGGTGGCTGCGTGCATGTGTGTGCATGCACACAGCATGAGGGGTGTACATGGGGTAAAGGGCAAGGACACACACGGCACACATGTACCTTGCCCCTGGGATGCTTGAGATGTGTGAGAGTGCATATACCTTCTGTGGTTGCTGGGTCAATTGTAGCAAGGATGTGTGATTCAAATTCAGAGAGCTGCTCCCCCTCTGCACCCTCAGCCCATTACTGTGACTTTCGGGCATTGTTGCGGTGCACCTGCTGCCACCTGTGTTTCACATCCTCGATGTTGTGGTTCCGGTGATATATGGCACTGATACATCGACACACATCAAGCCACTACCGCTTCTTCTCATAGGCACCCACACATGTGAATGCATCACTCACCAATTGTGGCAGCCGCTGGAGGATCTCCTCTAGCATGAGAGTCACCTCATCCTTGTAGAACCTTGCCTTCCTGGTAGCAACCTTAGGTACCATGACATGGACTGTCTGTGACACACTGGCAATGCACGTTCCAGCCAGCAATGACATAATTTGCTCATTGTACATATGTAAGTAGTTTAGTTTGCATTCCCCGTTTATCCAAGTTATTACTCCTGTTCTATGTAAAGCATAAGCATGTTATCCAAGTTATTACTCCTGTTCTATGTAAAGCATAAGCATGTTATCCAAGTTGTTTTCTCCTGTTCTATGTGAAGCCAAACAGTTTGTTATGGTCATTTTGTTGTATGTAAACCGCGCTGACAATAGTGCGGTATATAAGAAATTGTAATAAATAAAATAAATAAATAAATAATTTGATACAATTGTAACAGCTATGTTAGCAACTCTGACAATTAGCTATCTGACTGAAGATTGAACACAGTTTAGGACAACTATCCAGAGGATTGCCATGAGTTGGCACTGACTCAATAGCACTTAACAGCAACAGAAGCTTTATATGAAAACATTGGAGGGGGGAGGGGTAGAGGGTATTCAAAGGCATATTCAGGGTTTGCAGACTTATAAATGATTGTTAGTAGGATATTCAATGGCACTAACATGGTTAGTGCAGCTAGATATCCATGGGAGGTAGGAGTGGCTCAGTGGTTGGGACAGGTTACCTCAGGCCAGAGGGCTGGGGATTCAATTCCCATATGGGGACAAGTAACCTCAGGCCGAAGGGACTGGGGTCTCCAGTCTCATGGCCACTCCCTGTGGCCTTGGGCAAGCCACTTAACCCTCCATTGTCTCAGGTACACTTAGATTGTGAGCCCTTCGGGGACAAGGGAATACAAAAAAAAAAGTACCTGTTAGTATATACATGTAAGCCACTCTGATGCATAAGTAAAGGGCGGAATATCAAATGCCTTAACCATAACTATGGGTGCCACTGCTACATGTCCCAAAGCTATGCGATTTAGCTCCAGAGCAGAGGCATCACTAATCAGATAGCAGCAATATTGAGCTGCTGCCCAGTTAGCAACATACAAGTAAAGTAAGGCATGGCAAAAACTGGCCCAGTTTTACCTGTGGAAACTAACCAGGCAGCAGCGCAATATTGCAACTGCCTGGTTAGTTTCTGTCTTCTGTGGCACGTGGCCAGATATGGCCCCAGCACTGAATATCTGGAGTTATTTTCTGCAGCAATGGCAAGCCGTGTAAGCTGCCACTGAATATCCCGGCCAAATATGTTTGATTTTGTAAAGGATATAATTTTTACATAAGATTTTACTGCTTCAAGTAGGACATTCACGTTCTGATCCTCCCATATGGTTTTGCTGTGGATACTGGTAGAAGTGGTGATCATTGGTTGTTCCAATCAAGTTCTTCAGCCTGGTTGCTCTTTGAGCTGCCTGCTGTACTTTGGCAGGTGATATCGACAAAGTTCTAGTACAAAATCCTGCCAGTCCTTCCAGAATGATTCTAAATATAGGTTCAGAGGTTCGCTTGAATGAATCTTGAAAGCATTTTTAGCATTATACAGTACATTGAAGTCATCAATACATTAATTCCTAGAAATATTCCCTGAATTAGGGATCTATGAAAAAGAATGGGTCTTTTTCTTTTAAAATATTGTAGCTATCGCCCGGGGGTGCATGTGGGGTAAACTCGGGTTTCCACCTGTTTGTCAGCTTCCTCTCCCCGATTCCAGCAATGGGGACAGAGGGAGCAGAAAAATATTTTCAATTTAGTTATTTAGATAAGTCAGTTTTTAGAATTTACATCCATTATCTTTATATTTTGCACAGTACCAGGAAATGCATCACTGTTATTATAAACCTCTGTTGATCTGTCTGCTTCAAAGTGATATTGCTGCTGTCATAGGATGGATGTGGGGGATGGGGGTCAGTAATCATCCCTCCTCCATGCCTTGTTGCTTAAACTTCAAACTAAGCTTTCTCATCCTTTCTTCCTCCTCCCCATCCCTGCCACCCCACACATACACATATACATTTCTGATAAGTGTCCCAGATTTGCCTGCAAAAAATCTAGTAACCTTATTGCGGATGCCCTCCTGAGCCAGGGCCTCCCCTTGGAAGCTTGGAGCTGTGGACGAGTGGCCAAGGATAAGGTCAGGCGCTTTCCAGCTGGTGTGCTCAGGTCAGACTTCCCCAAAATAAAATGTTAAATACTATTGTAAGAATGATATGCAATAGAGAGAATTAAGTTCAAATAATGACAATTTTCTTTATTAAAAACCAATTCAGTTAGTTATTCAATGCGCAATATAACCATTTGCTTTTTCTTTATTTTGCAGATCTTCAACAACAAAACTTCAAATTATAAGCAAATATTCATATGTTTAAATCAATTTCTTCTTTCAATGAGTTACCTTGTGACACTAAACACATGGAGCCCAATTCTGGGAGTGGGACGGACAGACCGTCGAACGTCCCTGCTGGTCTGTGGGAACGAAACAATCTCACAGGAGCCAGAATCGAGCCTGAGGACGGCCCAGCATGCCCCTCCTGCCTGCGGGGACATCCTACCTGAGGGCACCCCAGACATCAGCGGCCCTGGACCCCAAACTCTCCACTACCTGACCCATGGCAGGCCTCCGATGGCCTGGATCGGGCGGTGGGGACCCCCCTGCACCAGGCCCCAGTATTGGCTGCTGTACGCCGATTCTCTTAAAAATGCTGCTTATACCACCTTTGAGGTGGTGTAAGCAGTACGCCCCAGCAGGCCCGGTAGCACGTACAGGGCTGTGACCTGAATCGGCTCTGTACGTGCTGCTGGGAGGCCTGTCCCCGGTCTGCCCCCTGCTGGCTCTCACCATCCTGAAAACAGGACGTATGGGGAGAGCCAGTAAGGGAATAGAGTTTAGGCGGATGGTGGAATAAATCTTTGAAGGTGGAATAAATCCCCCTGGATGGCAGGGGATCGTGGCGTGAGACCTGGAGGAGCAGGTAAGGGGGCGCAGGGGATTCACTGCAGCCTGACCGAGGCCTTGGAAGGCCCGATCGGGGGTCGGGCTGCGGGAAAACACAGCTAGGCATGCAGCCAATTGGAATCGGGGCCAGGCCTGGATGTCCAGGCCATAGACCCGGTTTTGATCCCACAGGCATGTCTAGCCCTGCAGGATCAGAATCGGGTCTACCTCTGTATGTCCCGATTCAGATCGGCCATACATTGGCTGGATGGCCAGTACAGAATTGGCCTCTTTGTGTACAGTTCTTTCTCAACAGGTGTTCCCCAGATTAACAAGACCAACCCCTCTTCTGTCTTAACGAAACTGTATCCTCACCCTCCCTATGTTTCTTGTATGTTTTTCCCTCAAATTTCATATGTCCATGCCACTGGCCAGGACAACAATCATTGGTGCACTGATGTCCTTTGGTCAGCAGCCTTGAACCTCATCCTCTCCTTCCTTCAGCAGAGGCTCCTTTCACTCCCTTATGGAACCTATTATTCTGACTATACAAAAATAAAAGGGAATAAAACCCTACCTGGCCTACAAGGGAATTTAAGATTAACGTTTCTATTTAAATGTTCTTCCCTTGTTCTCTTGCATTTATTTTTCCAACCTGAGCAGCAGGTTCTTTCTACTAAGCTGTCCTTAACTAAGGGGAAAAAAATAAAGAAATTTCAATTTTCCTAACTACTGAGACCTCTGATTTGCTGTTTGGCTCACACTCAGCACATACTCTGTCTCAAACAAAACATAACTTTTCCACTCTTAATTGTCACTGAGTTTTACTCCAGTTAGTAAGGAATAATACTGAGGTTTCTCGGTATACAAACTGTGATAGACTCAATAATTCAGACTTTGGCCAGTCCTTACAACTATTGTGATTAGGACGTTTCACAGATTTATTCTACCTGACTCCCCCTCAGGCAGAATTTTTAATCAGGTTTAAAATTCCTCAGTTCCCTAGATTAAGCTTTGATTTGATCCCAGCTTAACTAATAAAGTCACAGTGATCTCACCCAGTCAGTCTTCTCTCATACACATTTTCAGTGGTAAAATTACGTGGACCATTTTTAAAACACTCACCCTTCATATACTCCACTCTCACACACAAAACAGCTCTGTTTTTTACCCTTCAGACCTACCAGGCCTTTTTGGAGGCCTAGCCCCTCAGCCACTTCAAAACAGGTCTGTACTCTGTGAATCCCTGGTGGTCTCTGCACAAAAAAAAAACAGGTTTCTAAGGTGATACCCCTGCTCCAGAACGCATCCATGACATTGTCATAGTGTCTCCTGGTGATACCATTCAGGCCTAGAATCTTCAGCTTCCCTTTGTGATTCCAACCCTGAAGTGAACTTAGGGGGATGTTTACTAAAGTGCGGTAATCGTGACTAACGCGCGTAAAGTACGTTTAACGATCGCTAGCACGTCCGAATGCGCGTTCTGACGTGCTAACGATCGTTAAATGTACTTTACGCGCGTTAACCGCAGTTAACGATCGTAAACCTCCGCAGCGCGTTAAAACAGCGCAGAAGGTGGAGAGTGGGCGGAGAGAAGGGGTCAATGGGCGGAAAGTGGGCGGGGAGAGACTCCCCTCACACTAACGCACTGAATTCCTGAGCTCAATTCCAACGCGAATGAAAACCTGTCGTTAAAGGCATATTAAAGGGAAGAGAAACCATTTCCGTCAGCAATGTACAGCAAAACCGGGGAAACCCACAAAACGTGAGCAGTGTGATACATGTGCATAGAACAAAATTTCACATAAAACGTTAAAAATGACCACAAGAAACATTGTAAAAAGCATAATTCAGCTGGGCAACAGTGATAGCAATGGGCAACAAGGAACAACACTCCCTGGAAAGCACCAAAAAAAAAGAAATGATGTTTGGAAGGGTCACCGCTCCGCAGACCCTTTCAAAGATCATTTCATTGTAATGGAGCTGTCTTGGGAGTGTTGTGTAATGTTGCCCGATGATATCATTGTTGCCTAGCTTGGTTATGGGTGTGTGCCCCTTTTTTGAGGTCTTTTCTGAGGTTTATGTGCACCTTTGTCTCCATACAAGGTAACTGAGCCCACAGTAAACTTGTGCAGAGCAGGGTTTGTGACTCGTCAGGCCGGTTTAACTAACTCCAGGGACTACACTGTCTCTGTGGCTACAGTGTGGTGCAACAGACACAGCCAGTGCCTATAAGACCAGAGGGTCACAGGTTCAAATCCCAGCTGGGGCTCCTGCCAACCCAGTCTCCATAGTTTTACCCACCACTAAACAGTGATAGTAAAGACACCCCTTTATTGCAGAGAACATACGCATGGTTCATACACTTATATTTTACCACACCAAACACAGACACCAGAAACAGGCGCATTACCCAGAGCAGAGTCTCGCAAATGCAGTCCTGGAGGGCCCCACACCATTCAGGTCTCATGCTGCCTCTAATAAAGATGCCTGTGCTGCATATCTATGCACCAGCCCCATGGTATGCAGATGTAGCTCATGCATATTTATGAGGGACAGCATGAAAACCCGAACAGTGTTTGGAACACCAGGACCGGAGTTGGGGAACTCTGCCGTAAAGCAGCAGCCAACAGGGCCAGACACCCCCACACACACCCCCACAGGCCCCATTGGCCAATGCCTCCTGGAGAAGCAGGACATTGGGCCCTGCCTGTATCTCCCAATACTAGCAGTTGCATACCTTAGCAATGCCACCCTACACCTGGGTATATGGTACACAGTTATAAAACGTTTCCTGTGATAACTGGCAGATATCAATTCCTACGTTAAGCACAGTTTGCTCAGTGAGCTCCACCGAAACAAGCATTCTGATGTCTGCGGTGTGTGCTGCAGGTCTGGTCTCTGACAGTGCGTACCACCCTGGGGAGTGACCCCCAACAGTCTTGCGTACCATATCCATGCCTGAACTGTGCCCAGGACTGGTGTGGTGGGTATGGCTGCTGAACACCTCTATAGTTGCACAATGCTGGCATAGGTGTGGGGGTGGCTGTCTGTCAATCCAGTGTGTGGTGGCTGCAAACACCTTCCACAGCCCACACTGCCAGCAATGTTGCCAGTATTGAGCTGCCAATGTGCATAATGAGGAGCAAGGTACCATGGGTATAGGCCGGACAGGGTGGCCTGGCCAGGGTGCATCTGCACAGGGCATAGGGCAGTGACAGGCACATTTTAGTGCCCGGCCACCACCTACACAGACAGGGTGACCTCAGTATGTCCTGCTGAGAGATCACTCTCACCCTGACTGTGCAGTGACCACAGCATGGCTAGGCACCCCCATAGTGCTATATAGTATTTCTCTCATGTGATAGATATGGGTTTCCTTTTGGGGCCCAGTCACTGATTTATCTGCTTGCTGTGTATGCTGACATCCCAGTTCTGGGTGCATGCACCTCTACTGGGCACATGCATTATGGACT
Source organism: Ichthyophis bannanicus (assembly GCA_033557465.1). Classification (NCBI taxonomy): domain Eukaryota; kingdom Metazoa; phylum Chordata; class Amphibia; order Gymnophiona; family Ichthyophiidae; genus Ichthyophis; species Ichthyophis bannanicus. Next base: position 1,197,620,495 of record CM066032.1, on the reverse strand, counting down.
AACTAGCAGACTGTTTGCAGCTGGTATGTGTCTTGATGGAGTGGCTTGCAGGGTGCAGTGGCTGATGGCTTGCTGCAGGAGAATATCATATAGTGGTGGGGTGCAGCTTACCATATCCAGGCATAATGTCTGTCTGTATACAGAGCTGCATTGCCTGCCCTGGGGTTGATGCTCCTCTCTACTGCCACCTTTGCAGGGAGGTAGAATGTGCATCTATTGTTAGGGGACCCTGTTTGTTGCCCTCGGGGGGGGGGGGGGGGGGGGGAGGGGGGGAGGCATGGGCCACCTAGGGGTCCATGGGGGCTACATCTGACTGCAAGGTGTTTGTGCAGAAACTACCTATCTCACACATTAACACTGCTTTGGACCTGCGCCATGGCCTCTTTCAGCCATGGATGGTGCTGTGGACCTGGTGCTGGGCGCCTCACTGCACCCTCAGGGTGAGCACAGTACCCGCACAATGTGACGGTGTGTAGCTGCTCTGTGCCAGTACAACACACGGTCAGTACCCCCTACCAGGCCGAGGTGCTGTGGGGGTGCACATGTCACTTCCCCCTAACAGGCCGAGGTGCTGTGGGGGTGCATTCCCCATGGTGTGTATCTGTGGATAGCTGATTTGCATGTGCAGTGCATCATGGGTGTGACTGGCACGATCCAACCCAGGGAGGATCCTGCGCCTGCTCACAGGCTCTGACAAACCATAGGCCATCACACGTACATCTGTTAGCATAATGCATAGGTGCAAGACACCCTAAAGTGTCTGTACTATAAGATGCCCACGCTGGTAAAAACACAAGTACCCACGCACGATTGTACGCACGCACCAAGGCACGTAGCTATGCACGGGGCTACGCCCATAACAACGCACGCAGCCATGCACGCACCAACGTACATGGCTACGTGCACTGCGAGAGTGTGTTTCAGTAACCACTACTGAACGTAAAGAAAAACATGCCTCCTCATTCCCTATGTGATGTACAGGGTGATGCCTGGGACAGCCTTTTGCATTAGGCACACTGGGGACTTGAACCCATGCTGCCTGTAAGAGCGGTCAGTACACTAACCATTGTGCTACAGCTCTGTTTCAGTGTTTTGTGTCTGTATGCTTTCATATGATTAACGCGCAGTAACGCGCCACGGCGCCCTGTAACGCTCGTTAGTTTTTGGAACGCGCGTTAGTGGTTACGATGTCCCGCCCATGTCCTTTTTTGGCTTTCCTTTCACTAACGCGATTTGCACTAACGCAGTTTAGTAAACATACCCCTTAATGTTGGATAATGGATGTTTTAAATGGATGCCATGGTAATGCCCATTAGTTTTAATAGGAAATTACATTTTGAAAAAAATATACCCAATATTATAATAAAGTCACTATATACTTTCTCAAAAGTGATTTTTTTTTTTTTTAAACTTTTATTTTCATTTTGCAACAAACAAAAGAAACAACACACCAAAAGAGACAAAACAAGTATACAATAAGGAAAAGTAAACCCATTACCCCCCACCCCGGTGCTTCTTCTCTACCCGTTTGTATCAGCATGTGAGCGCTTCCAATTAACAGTGATTATACATCAAACGATCAAAAAAGTATCCACAATACAGCATGATCATGAGACAGAGATATATACAAAGTTAGACAGTCAGATGAGAGCTTTTAGCAAAATGTACATATTCATTGAGCATCTTCCATTGAGACCAATGAGAAGGAGTCTGAACGGAGGAAGCGAACAGACGAGGTATTTGTTCATATTTACTGTAGAGACAGGCATGATTCCACCATTCATTGAGGCTCAGATGGGAGCTAATTTCCCAGTATTACTTAATTAGGGAAATAGCAATGCCAAGCATAAAGTTCGAAAGGAGATAAGCCATTTTTGGGAGAGAGGGGATCCCCGCAACTGGGCGAAGTCCCACTATCCTCCAAGAAAGGGACTCCTGAGAGTGCGATATAGACTAAATACGACCCCAGACCCGACGCCAGCAATACTGTAGTGCGGGATATTCATGCATAACAAGAAGCAATAAACCAGTGGCCGCAGGACGTGTCCAGCAACCATTACCCTGAGTAGTGTTCCATTTGTCTAATCTGTGAGGAGTGTAAAAACACCGGTGGGCTAGAAAGAAGAGGGTCTGAGTGAGTGAGGCGGGTCGGGGACCCGTGTCCCTCTGCTCCAGATAAGGCTCCATTGCTCCGAGGTCAGAGTCACATGCAATTCTCTCTCCCATACTTTCTGCGCTATAGAGGTATCTCTAGTGATAGCATTACATAAGGTTTAGTAAAATTGGATGCTACACCCGGTGAACTACCGAGAGATCAGAAGTCTCCAATCAACCCTATGCAGAGAGTGCCGATGGCGGGAGTACTCTAGTGCTCCGAATGCAATGCTGAAGTTGCACTGACCAGAGTCGGGAGTCGAAAGGTTGCATAAGAGTATTAGAGGCACCTAAAGTGTCGAAAAGCATTGGTGGATAGTGGGAGTCTAATGGGAGAGTCATACCAGGGAGTAAGGTAAAAGAAATCGGTTAGCAAAGGCCCGCAACTATATCTAGCCACACAGGTCTGCTCGGTACTGGATTTTCCAACCAACGAGCACCTTGTTTGAGAAGAAAAGATTGAGGGAACACTTGAGTAAAATCGCCACCAAGTATTAATGGAGCATTGGCGGAGGCCGAGGCCAACTGCGCAAAACTTGCATAGTAAGCAGGGTTGTCCACATTCGGGGCATAGTGCAAATACACGTGAATTCACTATCTCCAACCTCAAGGTGTACACGGGCCCATCTACCCTCCATGTCAGCGCTAATATCAGGTACAGTAGCGTGCAAAGACTTCTTAACCAGAATGGCTATCCCGTACCATTTGGAAACGGTGGGAGAATAGGCAGCGACCATGTGAGGCCTAGCATTGAGTTTCAGTGTTTCAGCAGAATGTAATGCGTTTCCTGAAGAAACACCAAATCAACATGCTCATGGCTAAGATAGCTAAGGATTTTCTTGCCTTTGAGTGGACCAGTAATGCCTTTGACGATGAATAATAAGATTTTACATAAGGCCATTCAGAAAAGTTAAAATTCTGAGCATGATAGCACACATAATTTCACTGTGTCCCTCAAACTGACTGTATCTGGCTGTACACATGACATAGGAAAAATAAGCTAATATAATACAATGAAGCGCCCCACATTAACAAAGAAAACCACAGTACGGTAGAGGAGAAGCAAAACCCCAAAATTACTGGCGACCATGTGTCTGCGGGGAGAAACCCCAGAGAAGGCCGAAATTGAAAAAACACATAACCTGTAGGACTGTGCGTGCTCCGAATCCGACCGAGGCACACATCATGAAGGGATAGGAGACCAGAGACAAAAGTCATACAGAGAAAGAAAGAAAGTCCAGGCTATTTCTGTGCTGGGCTATGACCGCCGCATCGGGCCCTTCAAAATGGCGGACAGAGCCGGCAGATAAGAGTCCAAGATTTGGGATTAGCGCATCTGCTCTGCTTCTTTGGAGTCCAAAAATGTTGATAGTAGATCAGGATCCTCGAACGTCCTGGTCTGGTTGTGGAGAGTCACTCGGAGCTTCGCTGGATACAACAGGCCAAAGCGAGCCTGTAGCTGTTGAAGTCGAGGGCGAAGAGCAAGGAGTTTCTTCCGACGGTCAACGGTAGGTTTTGCCAAATCAGGAAAGAAGGAGACCTTACGACCTTCAAATTCCAAATGATGATTCGCTCGGGCAGCATGTAAAATTTGTTCCACTTGTTGATATCGTAGCAAGCTAAAGATAATAGGCCGGGGGGTCGTGCGGTTGAGCGCCATGCGGGCAGGAACACGGTGTGCTCGATCGATTTCCAGTTCTCTGTGAAAAGTGATCTTCAGCAAGGAGGGAAGAGTTTTGAGCAAGAATTCTCTTATATCTCCTGCTTCCACCCCCTCCGGCATTCCGAGGAGCCTCAAATTGTTGCGACGGGCTCGATTATTGCTATCTTCCAACTCCTTTTGAAGATTCTGTATCTGGCGCTCAGCCTTGTCCAGTTTGCCCAAGCGCACCTCGTGCGAGTCGAGGACCCCCGCCATATTGTCCTGCCGTAATGAAAGACCTTCAAGTCGGTCCTGGAGCACTCCAAAGTCTTCTCGCATGGCTCGAAGCGCTTCTCCATTGGACTGCACCAATTCCTTCACGCCGCGTATTTCCTCCAAAATCTCCAGGTGCATTGCGGGGTTTTCACGAAATGGAACCATCTTCTGTGGGGAGGACACCTCTGTTTTGGAGCGTTTTCCGTGAGAAGAAGAAGGAGACCCGAAGTCCAAGCGCGCTGGTTTATGGGCCGCCATCCCCCCCGAGGTGCCCCGGTCAGCTCGGAGCAAAATAGTAAATTTATATAGGTATTAAGTCAGGATTCTGAGTAGGCCTCTCGGGAGCTTCAACGCAAAGCGTCCTACCCGCTGGACATCAGGCTCCGCCCCCCCTTAAAAGTGATTTTTATACATAGTCGGGTTGCTAACTGGCTCCAGATGTGCCTGACAGGCTTGATCCAGTCCTGGGTTTATCCCATTGCATGAAGGGACATGTAGTCTTGCTTTTCTTATGGAGTGCAATGTTAAAATCAGAACTACATGTCCCTGCATGCAGTGGAGTAAACCTAGGACTGGATCAAGCGTGTCGGGCTCATCTGGAGCCAGTTGGCAACCCTAATACATAGAAACAAAGAAACATGATGGCAGAAAAAGACCACATGGCCTATCTAGTCTGCCCTTCCATATCAACTACAACAGTCCCCTTTTTTCCTTTAGATTTCCTGTGTGTGTCCCATTCTGTCCCCTTCTCTACCATCTCCACTGGGAGACTATTCCACGCATCTACCACTCTTTCCATAAAGAAATATTTCTGCATATTGCTCCTGAGTCTATCCCTTTCACCCTCATCCTATGTCCCCTCATAGCAAACCTTGTTTTCAATCGAAAGAGGCTCTCCTGTGCATTTATGCTATGGAGGTATTTAAACATTACAACCATATCACATCTATCCTGCCTTTCCTCTAAAGTATACATATTAGGATCCTTAAGTCTGTCCTCATATGCTTTATAATGATGACCACTAACCATTTCAGTAGCCACCCTCTGTGCCAACTCCAACCAGTTTATATCCTTTTGAAGATGCGGTCTACAGAATTGCACACAATACTTCAAATGAGGTCGCAACAAAGACTTATACAGGGGCACTATCTGGGGCCTGGCCCTATGCACCCAATAATCCTTCTAGCTTTCACCATTGCCTTTTCTACCTGTTTAGCTACTTTAAGATCATCAGACACAATCATGCCTAGGTCCTGCTCTTCTTTTGTGGACAGAAGTACTTCACCCCCTATACTATATCACTCACTTGGATTGCTGCACCCCAAATGCATGGCCTTGCATTTTTTAACATTAAATCTCATCAGCCAAATTTTTCAGGCTTAGCCATATTCCTCCTCTAGCTATCTACACTTTCCTGGGTATCTACCCTATTGCAGATTTTGGTATCATCCGCAAAAAGGCAAACCTTACCCAACAGCTCTTCCGCAATATCACTAACAAAGATGTTAAACAGAATTGGAAGGTGATTTGTGGTGTGTCCCAGGGTTTGGTTTTGGGACCAGTACTGTTCAATGTATTTGTGAATGATATAGCTGAATGACTGAATGGAAAAGTCTGCCTTTTTGCAGATGACATGAAAATTTGCAACAAAGTGGACTCCCCTGAGAGAGTGGATAACATGAGGAAAGATCTACAAAAGCTGGAAGAATGGTCTAATACTTGCAGTTAAGATTTAATGTGAAGAAGTACAGTGTCATGTACTTGGGAAGCAGAAATCCAAGGGAATTGAATGCAATAGGGGGCAAGAGGTTGGTGTGCATGAACCAGGAGAAGGAGCTCAGAGTGACTGTGTCTGAGGATCTCAAAGTGGCAAAATAGTGTGACAAGGTGGTGGCAAAGGCCAGAAGGATGCTGGGTTGCATATAGAGAGGAATTACCAGCAGAAAGGAGGTGTTAATGCCACTGTATAAGTTGCAGGTGAGGCCTCACTTGGAATATCATGTTCAGTTTTGGAGATCGTATCTCGCAAAGGATATAAAAAGATTGGAAATCGTTCAGAGGAAGCAAACCAAAATGATTTGGAGCCTGCTTCAGAAGACGTATGAGAAGAGACTTGAAGACCTAAATATGTACACTTTGGAGGAGAGGAGGGATAGGGGAGATATTATTCAGACCTTTAAATACTAAAAGAGTATTAATGACCAAACCAACCTCTTCCTAAGACGGAGAAACTATAAAACTAGAGGGCATAACATGAAGCTGCAAGGGGGTAAACTGAAAGGCAAAGTCAGGAAATACTTTTTCACTGAAAGGATGTTGGATGCTTGGAATGCCCTCCCGATGGATGTGGTGGGGGCAAATACAGTGACAGAATTCAAAATGGCATGGGACAGACACAGTGGATCCCTTTATAGCAACAGGATAAAATCAAAATAAACATAACTCGTTCTTATATTTCAACAAATAGGGGTGACCTACATGGAGTGGTGGCTGTGCCTCTAAACATAGGCATGGGGAGGGATGACTTGTACGGAGCACCTACTCTTACCGCCTTGCTGGCAGATTAGATGGGTCATACTGGCCTTTATCTGCAGTCATATACTATGTTACTATGTAACTTATAGATGGCTACAAGAAACGTTTGGAGGCTGTCATCACTGCCAAGGGTTGTGCAACCAAATATTAGTGAAGGGTACCATTAATCCTGTCCAGGTCATATTTGTTTTTTTTCTCAGAAATTACTGTGTCGGAGTTGGACAGACATCTTTTTTTGTTGTATACCTTTGAACATACTATTAATATATTATGATGACATACTGCTGGAATATTTCCAATTATTTCTCAAGATATTGTACACAGCATACCTAAAATGCAAGAGTGCCAAAAATGTTGACCACAATTGTAGTAAGTACTATAAACTATAAATCCGAACCATATTCGGCTCAGCTATGCACAGAAATGGTGGCATTCAATGTACGTATAAAGCAGTGAGTGCCACCGCTATACAAAGAGTGAATGATATTCAGCTACCCAGGACCGTGCCATACTAAAAATGTTCCCTGTGAGACTAACGAATCTAGTGCCCCCCTCACACAGCCACATTCAGCAATTCACTGTTTTTGAGCTTCCTGGAAGCCAGTTATGATATCAGTGCCTCCTTCTGTGCTTTCTCCCTGTGGAGCTGCACCGCTCGCACAGCCCTTATTACGGCTCTGCAGCTGCTACCCATATAAATTTAGGACAGCCTGTTTTCTGTCCTAAGGTCATTCGCATAGCCGCTCTCCGTATAGTTAGTCAGAACACCCTTGGTCTATCTCTGTCTTCCCTGGCACTCTCTGAATAGTGCTGGGGCAATCTGTAGTAATTTCCAACGGCACTGTCCAGAGAGTGCCATTGAAAATTGATGAATAGGGCACCAACTGCTTGATGTAGAACTAGACAAAGAAGACATGAAAACAAGATGTGTAATCTTGGATTTCTATTGCATGAGGCTCCTTCTGGAAAGGATATAATGTAGGAGTCTTTTAATAAAGTTTTGTGCCAGGTATTGCCCCAGTGCAAATCTGCCCCAGATTTATCAACAGAACATCCCATTCTATGCAAAAAGGGAAATGCTTGTGCAAAACTGGCATAAACTATTAATAAATCAACTTCTGTGCGTGCATTTTTTTTTCTTTTTTTAAATTGATAATAAATAGGCTTCCTAGTTAGTGATGTAAAACAGAAGTACCGGGCTGAGATTACCCAGTACACTGCATGATGTCAAGTTATAAATCATACTTGGGAGTCATGTTATGTAATATCCCACTAAATGAAACACCAGTATTTTTAAGTAATAAAGTTAAAGGGTAAGTAGGTTACTTATCACTTTATGGCACTCAGGCATAGACTTGTTTGATACGTAAAAATACACAGATGTATTCTGGAGTCTTTAAAATCAATTTGCAGCTCCAGGGCTGAAGGTAAGTGCTTAGCTCAGAGTAATACAGCCTTTTGAATAAGGCTTTGAAGTGTCTTTTAAGCATAACAAAGGTATTAGGTGTCTTTACATAATTATACTTGGCACAATGAAATATGGTGTTCTGTTGAAACATGATGCCACAGTTAAAATGTACAGAGGAACACATATTTTGTTTTGGTTCACTGGTATCATGCATTATTACAGCAGTATCTCATTGAAATGCTGCGACCCATCCCCCATGACTACGGAAGGGAAGAATTTTAGCTCATGCCTATTTCAGTAGCAGCTCAAGGTAAGTTGCAGGTACAGTAAATATTTTCCTATGACTGGAAGGCTTACAATAAGTTTGCACTTGAGGCAAACAGCAGCAGTGAACAGAGGTGGCCCAAGGGTGATGCAGAGCCATGCGAGGAGACTCATTGTGAGATCTCATTTGCATTAATATTTGCATATCCATGACCTCATTTACATGAATCTAATTTATTTTATTTTAAAATATGTATGCTGCTCAACGAAAATTTTAAGCGACTTTTAAAGGAGCCCTTCACAAGTCTCATTTTTGTTTTAAACAATGACTTAGATGCATGTTTACTAAACATTAATGTGCGTTACATGCCACTGTGCCCATAGAAATAAATGGGTGCTGCTCCACTTAGCATACATTCACATTAGTGAATACGCACTAACCTTTAGTAAACATGCCTTTTATGAGTGTCTGAATACAATTTGCATGTACAGTGAGGATAAAAAAAGGCTACCAGATTTCTACATTACTATTTTCCAGTGCCAACTGCCAGGTGCATTACTACAAAACCCTGCTCATTAAGAACCCATAGCAAACCCATCATATCATAACAGCACTAGCAGGGCTCACAGAGCACCAAACCCAACTTATCAAAAAGTAGCACTGTATATATTAGACCAAAACATTTCATAATGTGAAAAGAGAACAAGTGGGACTATTACACAGAAACTTCACAAATAGAATACCACAGTTCTTTCACCAAATACAGAACAAGGGATCACATTTTACAAATATGAAGACAATAATTGAGCTGGGAACCCCATAAGCCAAACTTGGAATGCACCACACCACTGGAAAAATAAAACGATAAAATTAGTTTCTTCTGGTACTGAACAAAGCACAAAGACATTAGTGATTCACTTTTCCCAAAACTGAAATATTTCAGTTAATAAATTCAAAATAAAATACTTTTTTTTCTACCTTTCATTGTTTGGGAATTTTATTTCTCAGTCACAATTGCCCCAGTCTTTTCTGTGTTCTTTGTGTCTTCTGCTAACTCTTCATTGTCTCCTGTTCATTTGCCCTTCCTCTCCACTCCTATTTTTTTGCATTCTCTTTCTACATAGAAACATGACGGCAGAAAAAGACCACATGGCCTATCTAGTCTGCCCTTCCATATGAACTGCAATAGTCCTTTTTTTACCTTTAGAGATTCTCTGTGTTTGTCCCATTCTTTTTTTAATTCAGATACCGTCCTCGTGTCCACTACCTCCACTGGGAGACTATTCCACGCATCTAATACTCCTTCTGTAAAGAAATATTTCTGTATATTATTCCTGAGTCTATCCCCTTTCACTCTCATCCTATGTCCCCTCGTAGCAGAGCTTGCCATCAATTGAAAGAGACCCTCCTGTGCATTTATGCCATGGAGGTATTAAAAAGTCTCTATCATATCACCTCTATCCCGCCTTTCCTCTAAAGTATACATATTAAAATCTTTAAGTCTGTCCTCATATGCTTCATAATGAAGACCTCTCACCATTTAGTAGCAACCCTCTGCACCGACTCCAACCTACTTACATCCTTTTGATGGTGCGGTCTGCAGAATTGCACACAATACTTCAAATGAGGTCGCACCAGAGACTTATACAGAGGCATTATCTCCTCCTTTTTTCTGCAGGCCATTCCTCTCCCTATACACCCAAGCATCCTTCTGGCTTTCACAGTCATCTTTTCTACCTGTTTAGCTACTTTAAAATCATCAGGCAGAATTACGCCAAGATCCCGCTCTTCTTTTGTGGACAGAAGTACCTCACCCCCCTACACAGTAGAGCTCCTTTGGATTTTTGCAGCCTAAATGCATGACCCTGCATTTTTTAGCATTAAATTTCAGTTGCCAAATTCTAGACCATTCTTCAAGCTTAGCTAGATCCCTCCTTATGTTATCGATTCCTTCCTTTGTGTCTACTCTATTGCAGACTTTGGTATCATCCTTAAACAAGCAAACCTTATCTGACAGTCCTGCAATATCATTAGCAAAGATGTTAAACAGAATCAGACCAAAAACAGATCCCTGCAGCACACCACTGCTAACCTCCTTCTCCTCAGAGTGAGCTCCATTTACCTATAACCTTTGTCACTTCCCATTCAACCAATTTCTAACCAAGTCACTTTAGAGTCCATCTCTAGGGTGCTCAATTTGTTTATAAGCTGCCTGTGCGGAATGGTGTCAAAGGCTTTACTGAAATCTAAATACATCACATCTAGAGCTCTCTCTCGGTCCAACTCCCTGGTCACTCAGTCAAAGAAATCAAACAGAATCCATTGGAATTAAGAGACCACGAAATAGTGACTGGAGTGGCAAATCGCAAAACCACAGCAAGACACTGAGGGTAAAGTGAGTGGACATGCATTGCTTTAGTGAAGCTGGGCACTCCCTCCTCCCTCCAATTCTATACTAATTAAGGGAAGTCAAACTGGAGGAAGGTTCCCTTTAGGAATACCAACTTTTCCTCCAGGTCTGGTTCTGGTCATAAATGATGTGGACTCATGGTAAGAACATAAGATGATAAGATATGCCATACTGGGTCAGACCAAAGGTCCATCAAACTCAGTATCCTGTTTCTAAAAGTGGCTAATCAAGGTCAAAAGTATCTAACAGGTTCCTGAAAGGTACACAGATTTCATGCTCCTTATCTCAGGGGTAAGCAGTGGATTTCTCCAGTCCACTTTAATAATGGTTTATAGACTTTTCCTCCAGGAACTTGTCAAAACCTCTTTTAAACTCAGCTCCACTAACACCTTTTACTACATCTCTATATTTATCAAAATCTTTATTTTAACACTTGATTGCCCAGGTGGAGGCATCAGAGCGGCTTACAATAAATTGGCTGCAGTCATATTAGAAATTATCAGATAGGAAAACAGAGGAGACAGAGCACACAGAAAAGAATAAAGAGACATGCAGAAGAAAAAACATTGTACTTAGGTGGGTCAAGTAACCAGGTCTAGGGTTGGGGAGAGGTCAAAGGCAAGTTTGAAAAAATGGGTCTTTAGCATTGTCTTGAATTTCTAGAAGGAATGTTCGGAATGGAGCGTAGCCGGCAACGAATTCCAGAGTTTGATTATCTGTTGAGTAAAAAAATGTCATCTCTGATTAGTCATAAATGTGCTACTTTGAAACTTCATGGCACATCCCTTAGTCTTTCTACTTTTTGAAGGAATAAACAACCAATCTACATTTACCCATTCCATTCCACTCAATCATCTTTTTTCCAAGCTGAAGAGCCCTAACCTTTTAAGCCTTTCCTTGTACAATAGGAGTATCCTTCCATCCCTTTTATCATTTTGGTCGCTCTTCTCTGCACCTTTTACAATTCTGCTATATCCTTTTTAGATATGTTGACCAGAATCACACACAATATTCAAAGTGCAGTTGCACCATGGAACAATACAGAGGCATAATATCCTTGTTTTTATTCTCCATTCCTTTCCTCATGATTCCTAGCATTATATTTGCTTTCTTGGCTGCCATTGCACATTGAGCAGAGGGTTTCAACCTATTATCCATGTTGACGCCTAGATCCTTTTCCTGGGTGGTGATTTCTAATATGGAACCTTGCATCATGTTACTATAATTTGGGTTGCTCTTCCCTAAATGCATAACTTTGCACTTGTTCATATTAAATTTCACCTGCCTTTTGTATGCCCATTCTCCTAATTTCTCAAGGTCCTCTTGCAATTTTCCACAATCCTCTTGTGATTTAACAACTTTGAATAATTTTGTGTCACCTGCAAATCTGATCACCTCACTTGCTGTTCCCATTTCCAAGTCATTTATGAATATGTTAAAAAGCAGCAGGCCCAGCACAGATCCCTGGGGTACTCCTCTATTCACCTTTCTCCATTGAGAAAATTTGCCATTTAGCCTTTCTCTTTGTTTTCTATCTTTTAACCAGTTTGCATTCCAATACACCAGGTCATTGAGAATATCCATTCAGTGGGCATGCAGGTTGATGGGCAAGAAAGGAAATCTTGGGTGACCTTGCCATGTTTGGTCAAACTGGATTTGTGTGCCTAATATTCCAACGAGTCTGTGGTCCTGGCGTCAATGGGATCTGCAAGGTACTGTGCCACAGAAGTTCATTCGGGGTCTCACTTGCAGCAGACTGATACTGGTCTCTGCCACTTACCACTGTAGCACGGGATTCTGTCAACACAGATGGGTCAGTGGTGTCCATGAGAGACTGGCAGATAAAGGTAGGTAAGATTCAAGGAAAAGATTTAAGATAAGCACAAATTTTGTTCTTGTTGATGCACATCTGTATGATATGACATTGAAAAAACTATCTAAAAGACAGCGTTTTCTAAAAATCTAAAAATATAACTTTAAGCGACGGTGCAAGGTCATTGATGTGAAAAGGATCCACATAGTCCAAAATAGTTGAATTTGAACAACAGCTCCATTTAAGTCTGAGACCTCGTTGCTTGTAATAATCAATGGTTATTGTGCAGTTAGTTTAAAACTATTGGGAATTGTAGAAAGTTACAATCTCTGAAAGCTCTTTAACTGTGCATCCTGGATATTCATACATGGGATGGCAGTCCTTCTTGAACTCAGTTCCCCCGTGGCATCTTTGCAAGGCTTCAAATTTCTATGGCCTGTGTCATATTTTTCCAATCCTGATGCCCCAAAAGGTTTTCATTATCGATCTCTGTCTCCAGTGACATATAGGGGTATGTTTACTAAACCGTCTTAATGTGCGCTCTGTGACGTTATCGCGCGATAAGGTACCTTATCGCATGATAATGGCACTTTATCGGGCGCAGAGGTACCTTAGCGCGCGATAACGCGCGCAGCGGCGCAAATGAGCGCTAAAGGCGGAGAAAGGCTCCCGGAGGGCGGAGGAAGGCTCCCCAGGGGCGGAGAGAAGGGGGTCAATGGGTGGAGAGTGGGAGGGGAGAGGCTCCCCGCACACTAACGCTGTGAAATCCGAGGCTCAAAACTAACGCCAGTGAAACTCTGGCGTTAGAGATGATTTAAAGGGAAGAGAAACCATTTATGTCAGCAATGTACAGCAAAACCAGGGAAACCTATAAAAAGTGATAAGTGTGATACATGTGCACAGAACAAAAGGGCAAATAGTGAAAATCAACAGAAGAAAATGGAAAAATAAAATAACCAAGCTGGGCAATAGTGATCTCAATGGGAAACATCAAAAAACACTCCCAAGAAAGCACCAAAAAAAGGATATGAATTCTGGAAGGGTCCATGCTCCGTCCCCATACAAGGAGAATGAGCCCACAGTGAAATTGCGCTATGCAGGGTTTTCCTCTCCATCGGACAGGTTTCCTATGGCGTGCACATGTGCGGCAACAGCAGGGCGGGCATGTCGGAATGGCCAACTGGACAGATGCTGGAAAATGGGATACAGAGGGTTGCAGGAGGCACATGCTGTGGTGCAGCTGGGGCACAGTGCGGACTAGGCAGATGCCTAGGTGGCACTTAGGAATGCTGAAACTGTACAGCAGCCAGACAGCAACTGATGAGGGCCCAACATGGGCACGAGTGTGTTTATCACAGTGTCACAGGGGATAGTACCCAGCAGGTACCTCCAGGGGCACAGAACATTGGCAGGTGGTGTTGGGGGGGAAGCGAGGATGTCTATGCAGGCACCCCTACTCCAGAACACACACCATAGGCAGCCACCTACCTGTACACTGGATGGCCTGAGACTGCGCACCACCAGCACCACCAGCAGAAGGGCATGTCAGCATGGTGGCAGAGGGGTACTGGTGGTGGAGGGGGGCAGTGGCAGCTGCCCAGAGCAGACCATGGCCTAGCCCTGTGTAGGTGGGTGCCATGCACTGCAACAGACAGGCCCTGCTGGACGAACAGTCATGGTATCACCAGGGAATGCACTGTCTCTGTGGCAACATGGTGGTGCAGTGCACACAACCAGTGTGTTTGGAGGCAGAAGGTCACAGGTTCAAGTCCCAGCTGTGGTTCCTGCCAATCCAGCCCCCACATTTTACCCACTACTACAACGTGCTAATACAGACAGAACCTGTAGTGCAGATGACATAGACATGCCCAAAACACCTACTTTTTACCCTACAGAGCACAGACACCATAAACATGCGCATTACCTAGAGCAGAGTCTCCCAAATGCAGTCCTGGAGGACCAAACACCATTCAGGTTCCATGCTGCCTCTAATAAATGTGGCTGTGCTGCATTGCTATGCACCGCCCCCATGGTATGCAGATGTATCTCATGCATATTCAATAGGGACAGCATGAAAACCCGAACAGGGTTTGGCCCTCCAGGACTGGAGTTGGGAACCTCTGCCCTAGAGCAGCGGCCAACAGGGGCAGACACACATGCACCCACAGGCTCCATTATCCCAAGCCTCCTGGAGAGGCAGGATGTTGGGCCCTGCGTGCATCTCCCCATACTAGCACTTGCATACCTTAGCAATGCCATGGGAAAACTGTACACAGCTATCAAAAGGTTGCTATGATAACTGGCAGATAGCAATTCCTACGTTAAGCACAATTGGCTGATTGAGCTGCATCATAGCAACCTTTCTGATATCTGTGGAGTGTACCTCAGGTCTTGTGTCTGACAGAGTGACCCCAACAGTATTGCGTACCATAGCCATGCCTGCACTGTGCCCAGGACTGGTGTGGTGGCCAGGGCTGCCAAACACCTCTATAGTTGCACAATGCTGGCATAGGTGTGTGGAGTGTGTGTGTCTGTCTATCCAGTGTGTGGTGGCTGCCAACACCCTCCACAGCCCACACTGCTAGCACTGTTGCCAGTATTGGCCTGCCAATGTGCATAATGAGGAGCAAGGTACTGTGGGAATAGCCTGGATAGTGTGGCCTGGCCTGGCCGCATCTGCACAGGGCATAGGGCAATGGCTCGGACATTGTAGTGCCCGGCCACCACCTGGATGGACAGCGTGGCCACAGCATGTCCTGCTGGGAGGTCACTCTCACCCTGACTGAACAGTGACCACGGCATTGCTAGGTTCCCCCATAGTGCTATACAGTGTTTCTGCCATGTGATATTTATTGGTTCTCAATCACTGACTTATCTGCTTGGTGTGTATGCTGACATCACAGTTCTGGGTACACGCATCTTCTCCAGGACTATGGGCTAGCTAGCAGAGTATCTGCAGCTAGTATGTGTCTTGCTGGAACACCTTGCAGGGTGCAGCGGCTGGAGGCTTGCTGCTGGAGAATGTCAGATAGTGGTGGAGGGCAGCTGAGCACTTTCAGGCCCACTGTCTGTCTACTATTGCTTTATGGATGTGTACATCTCTGCATTGCCTGTCCTGTAGGGTGTCTGTTCCCCAGCAGGACTGGGGTTGATGGTTCCCTCTACTGCTACCATTGCAGGGAGGTAGAATGTGGATCTATTGGTGGGTGATTCTATTTCCCACCCTGAGCCCCAGAGGGTGGGTTTTGTGGTGGTACATAATCCGCCTATGGGTCCAAACACTACCACCACCTACATCATGCAAACATGGCACCAACACAGGATATACACTATTCTGGGTGCATCATAGTCCATAAGGGCTGGACATGACTGAGACATACAAAAGGACACAGATGTAACCTAGGTGTGTCTGCAGAAACTACCTATCACACACAGTAGCACTGATGGGGACATGCAGCATGGCATAGTTCAGCCATGAAAGGTGCTCTGGACCTGGTGCTGGGCGACCCACCTCACCCTCAGGGTGAGCACAGTACCCACACAATGTGATGGTCTGTGGCTACTCTGTGCCAGTACCACACACAGTCAGTTCCCCCTACCAGGCCGAGGTGCTGTGGGGGTGCATACCCCATCTTGTGCCCATCTGTCGACTGCTGATTTGCATGTGCCGTGCATCATGGGTACGGGTGGGTTAACCCTATCCTGGTAACCACAGCAGACAGTTTGTGTGGTGCCGTGCAGTCCTTCTGCAACCAGCCAGGAGTTTGTTAGCAGCTATAGCCCACTGGTTACTTCACTGCCTGTGAAGCCAGAGGTCATGGGTTCAAACCCAAGATAGGGTTGTCTGAGGCATTGTCTATTTTTAATGTACATTAGTGCTGCCAGCAAAAACACCCTCAGAGTACTGTAACCTTAAGGTGCCTCATAAGACGGCCCATAAGGCCCTTATAGGGCGCCCTATAAGGCGTTTTATAAGGCGCCTTATAAGGTGTCCTATAGGGGACATTATAGGGTGCCTTGGCGGACAGTGCACTTTATAATGTGCCCTATGGAGTGTGTTTTGGGGTGCCTTATGCGGCACCTTAGGTTACGCCACTGTGAGGGTGTGTTTGCTGGCAGCACTAATTAAAATAAAAGTAAAATGCCTCAAAAATCACTACCTAAAAGTAAAGGGTGATGCCTCAGCCAGCCTTATGCATTAGGTACACTGGGGGATCAAACGCCTGGCCCCTGTACCATCAGTCAGTGTATTAACCATTGTGCTACACCTCTGTTTCTGTGTTTGCATGTCTGGGTGCCTACTTAAGATTACCGCGTGTTAACGCGCTTAGCGGCGCTTCGCTCGATAATGTGCGCAGCAGCGCGCGTTATCGCGCGATAATCCCGTTTTGCTACTTTAAGACCGACACGCCCACTCCTTTTATGGCAGCCTGCACACTATCGCCGGGTGCACGTTAAGACGGTTTAGTAAACATACCCCATAGTGTGATGCAGAGCTGCTTGTTGCTCAGCTAATGTCTCCATTATCAGATATGTAGAATTCAATCCTGAATGAGCTGTTGCACAGGTGTCCCTGCTCCTTCCTATTGGTTTGCAGGGGGAAAAAAATCATCTAGTTTCATTTCATTGGGAGTTTTTTGGTTTTTTTTGGTTTTCGTATCATTTTTTTAAATAGTGTACCGTATTGCACAATAGGGTACACTGTTGCTGCTTTTGTTTCAAAACAAAAAGCACATCCCTACTGCTTCCTGCTTTTCATGCAGCTCAGGCCTGCCCTTCACACACTGATCAGTAGCTTCAGGACATCCCAAGCCTAGATAGTCTCTTACTATGAGATGCAGAAATTATATAAACATCTGATATCATAAAGACCAACCTCCTTCACTGTCTTAACCATCTTCTTCTCTCCATCTGTTACAAAAAATATCCAGGAAGCACTCTTCTCTCTCTCTGGCCTAGCTGCCAGACTCCAATCATTGCCCTTATTTCTGATAGGATATTGGCCAGTGTATGGCTATAATCCTTCAAATGGGTATACAGTACAGTCTATCTGTACCTCCTGCTAGGGTCCTTACCCAGTAGAGAAGTTACCAGTGTGCCATCAGGGAGGAGCAGGCATAGGTAGCTTTTTGAGTACTCCAGATTTCACTGGTGAAATGCACACTACTACCCTCTGCAGGTGTAAATGTATATGTGTACTGGGGCAGATTGGATTTGCTCGTTTTCCTGCCCTGCTGCTGACTCTGCCCCCTCCTGACATCAGAATCACTGCCCAACTGGATTTGCTCCTTTTCTTGTCCTGCTGATGACCCCGCCCCCTCCTGACATCAGAATCATTGCCCTATTGGATTTGCACCTTTTCCTGCCCTGCTGCTGACTCAAACTCCCTCTGTAGCAGCAAAGCGCAGACAAACCAATGATACCAGGAGTCTGTTCAGAAGGTCCAAATCATTTATTTGTGCACAAGTCTCGAACCAGTCAATTTCAAAATGGCTGAGCAAAGTTTTCAAGCATTACAACAACTTTTATAGACTTTTGTTCCATTCTAGGTATAGAAAAACATTTCATTGGTCCCGGTAACCTCCCGTACCTCCCGTACCTCCCGTACCTCTTCCATTGGTCCCGGTACTGATAAGTTTATCCAATTATGTCCCTTCTGTGGGCATGACACCTGCATGCCCCCCTTCTAGTCCCAATTACAATGGTCAGTTCATCAACTTGTTACTTTCACACTCTCAAGGCCATAGAACCAATTTGTGCATGCAGAGGAGCAGGGTTCTGTAACTCATCTGTCAGCACTCCCAATTATTGCTTTGCAGATGTACTTTTTCTTATCAGTAACTTTTAAACATGTCTTTTCTGTATTTTTCCATCTTTCAGCTCTGCAGTTCTGCCTACCTAAGCTAATTCAATACTTCTACTGAGTTCTATCTTACAATAGCAGCATATTGGGGGATGTGCAATCCTATATGCCTCTCCACAGGCCTCATTTACAGGTCAAGCTAGCCATGCTGGCCTGCTTATGTTCAGACACCGTGGGTCACAGGCATGCACCTGCCACATTCCCCCCTTTGATTAATCTCACCCTATTATTCAATAAGGTGTGAGAGTTAAATCACCATTAGAAGAATCACATCATGATTGAAGGATTTCGACTAGGACTAGCTTTGTATAAAGCCATTATTTTAGTTGCGGTCTTCCGCTCTACTGTGTTATCAATAGCATTATGAATGGAACGCATACAGCATGGGATTAAACATGGTAATAAGAAAATAACAGCAACAAGGATTAGTACTAAAACAATGAAAGTCTTAAATCCTCCCAGCCAAGAGAAAAGGTTAGCAAACCAGTTAGGAAATTTCAATGCGTGCCAAGTCTGTACTGGCACATAAGCATGTCTTTGCATATCTTTAGCAATTTCTTCAACTACTTGACCCTTATCATCTATTTTCAAACAGCAATTAGTTAAATTCAGCTTACCACATACTCCTCCTTCAGCTGCTAACAAATAATCAAGTGCTAAGCGGTTCTGGTATATAGCAGTGCGCATCTGAGTACTTTGTCTAGCTAAAAGCGTAAGAGCATGACTAGTTTCATTGGTTATTATTTCAACTACTGCTTGTAAGCGAATAATACGATTAATCATATAGATTGGAGTACGATAACCATACATACCATCATCATTCCAAGTGGCAGGTCCATAGTATTCAATAATTCTTTCTGGTGGCCAATCATCACCTTGCCACTTCTCCCACTTGCCTATCTGTAAGGCTTCTCTTTTCTGTCTCAATGCTCTTTTGTGTCGGTGGGTAGTGTATACAGGGTATCCTAATTGTTCTCCATGTTCAGTGTTTAACAGGAAGAAAGAAGGTCTGATGGTTCCTAAGACACATGCTCCTCCCCAGTGTGGCGGGAGTTGTGCATATGCTCGGTTTCCACAGATCCAATATAGGCCAGGTGGGGCTTGCCAGGCTTGGACTTTGGCAAGGTTAGTCCATAGACCAGCAAGTTCAGGGAATCTGGCTAATGGGTTAGGAGGTTCAGGATGTATGATTCCTGACCACCATGCTGTCTTTTTGGTTGTGGCATTATAGTACTTCTGGCTGAGACAGACCAGCTGTCCTACCTTTTGGGTGAACTGGGGTCCAGTTCTGGCATAACAAAGACGTCCAACGATTGAGTGCGCTAACACCCATTCACTGGTAGCCTTATGTAATTCAGTCTGATTGTAAATCATAGAATAATTCAATTCTTGGGCTTCCCATGGCCATTGGTCTCCCATTTGGGTTCCGCCACAGAAATAACAATCTGTGATCTTAAGACTAGATACTACTGCTCCGGCTAATTCTAAAAATAAATTCTGTGAGGGGTGAGGGATCTCAAACTTATTTACATGCATGGCTTCATAAAAGGTATTATGAATATGATATTTAGATGACTTGTGGGCTTGAGTATTCAATCTGATATACACAATGGTCCCTGGATCTATTGCTCCTCCAGCAATACGTAAACCAAACTTGTATCCTTGTTTCCATGCATGGGGATTGTGTATACGTAAGTGTAAGGGGTTGCAAGCATCTTTCTGACATTTATCATTTGTGGTTGGCTTGGTTAAAGTAGCCATCCGTTTATCTATTTTCTCATCAGTTATACCAGTGTTCCAGGTAGCATAAAAAAACACATCCCCAATACGGGCAATAGTAATCTGCCGCTGTAGCAGTACTATAGCCTGATCCCGTTTTACCTGTACACTTCCACCAATTTGTGGCACCTTCTGGACACATATACTTATGGTCATTTCGATACGCTTTCTCCCATGTACCACAGGTGGACTGACTATCTCTATTAATGGCATTACATGCATCAAAATTCAAAACAGCAGGTTTAGTAATGTCTTTAAGTGGTGGCGTAGCAGCTAATATCGGTCCATCTGCATCCTTCCATCTTATTTCCAACGTGTAATAGGATGGATTCTGATGCGGATTATAGCATGCTTTGATTTTGCCATGAGTGCAAACATTTAGTTCAGTGGTGTTATAAATACACCGCGTTACTGTTCCCTTGCAGGTATAGTAAGAATGGTAAAGCAAAGTCTGAGTTACTTTCAGTCCAGTTCTAGTAGAAGTAATGCAAGCAGTGCATGGAGGTAAGGCATAAGCCAGTTCAAAACCTCCCAAGAAGGCAACCAAGGCAAAGCAAAAACAAAGATACATGTTGATGTTGATTGGAGTTCTTCTGAATCCTCAGCTTGCTGATCTTGATCACGACGGTCTTTTATTCTTCGTCCCGTTTGCTAATGAAGCAATTTAACGGGTGCTGAGTGTTGATTGAAGATCCTCAAGATGTCCAGTACACATTAACCAACTTTTTAGCAATTTCAGTTGGCTTGTGAAGTCTGGCTTAGTCAATGTAGTCTCAAAGTAGTGTGTCAAATCACACACAAATTGGGTTCGTTGAAACAAAACTGTTGCTGCATGGAAAACAGCAATCCTCTTCGAAAGACTTGGCTACTGCAAAGCACTTGTGATGAAGTGTCTAGGCTGCTGGTTGCCGTCTCAGAGTAACTCGCAAGGGTACATCAGGATGCTGTTCTGCTGTCCACTGTTCTGGTTCAGGATCGGCGGCGGGCTTGACTCTGCTGTGGTGGATCCAGGCGTCGATCTCGGCTACCTTTACTGCAGTTGGGGTAGACAGGATGACGGTGTACGGTCCCTTCCAATGGGGTTCCAACGGTGTCTTCTTCCAATCTTTGATCCACACCGAAGTACCAGGCTGGTAGGGATGCAAGGGTTCCGTCAAGTTGATAGGCAACTGGTCTTGGATCCACGTATGGAGAGTCTGCAGAACAAAACTAAGAGCTAGGAGTTCTTGTCTGGTTACTTCTGAACCATCTGGGCTAAACTTCCTTTGACTCCCTGCACTATTGGTGGGGGTTTACCATACAAAACTTCAAAAGGGGAAAATCCTGTTGACTTTACAGGAGCTGAGCGTATTCTGAGTAAAGCTATGGGGAGCACTTGGGGCCATTTCAAGTGTGTCCCCTGACAAAGCTTGGACATTTGGGCTTTCAAGGTACGATTCATTCGCTCAACTTTCCCTGAACTCTGGGGTCTGTATGCAGTGTGGAGTTTCCATTGTATCTGCAAAGCTTTTGCTAACTGCTGAGTAACTTGGGAGACAAATGAGGGTCCATTGTCTGACCCTATTACTGCTGGGATTCCAAATCTAGGGACAATCTCTCTCATTAAG
Source organism: Ichthyophis bannanicus (assembly GCA_033557465.1). Lineage (NCBI taxonomy): Eukaryota > Metazoa > Chordata > Amphibia > Gymnophiona > Ichthyophiidae > Ichthyophis > Ichthyophis bannanicus. The sequence continues at coordinate 1,197,598,743 of CM066032.1, read as the reverse complement.
ACTTTGGTAACTTCTCGGGCTTTCTCAGTTCTGGTTGGGAAGGCTTCTACCCACCCAGAGAAAGTACAGACTAATACTAATAGGTAATGGTATCCATTGGCTTTTGGCATTTCGGTAAAATCAACTTGGAGGTTGTGCATGGGGGTGACACCTCCTGACTGAACTCGGGGTGCCGTTATAAGGCCTTGCTTGGCATTATTTTTGGCACAGGTTAGACATTGACGTGCTACTGAGGCTGATATGGTTGTCATCAGAGGGATGTAGAAATGTGGTCTGAGTGCTTTTTCCATAGCACTCTTCCCATAGTGGGTGGCTTCGTGGAAGGCTTTGACAAAGGATGGTCCTAACAGTTCAGGAATTACTATTCGTCCAGGAGGTTGACTGCCCTCTTCTGGTGGCAGCTCAATCCATCCATCTTTCAGTACTCCATCTTCTCTGTTACAATAGTAATCCAATTCTTTGGTGGTATATCGTGGAGTCCATAGATTCAAAGGTACTGGAAACAATGCTGCTTGCATTGGCATAGCTTGTGGGGCAATCTGTCCTGTCATAGCTGCTTGTCGTGCTGAGGCATCTGCAAATCTATTCCCTCGGGCAACTTCTCCTTTTCCTGCTTGATGTCCTCTACAATGCATGACAGCTACATGTGTTGGGGCCCAAACTGCATCAAGTAACATCAATATCTCGGGACCATACTTGACTGATTTTCCTCCGGATGTGATGAGTCCTCTTTCTTTATAGAGAGCTCCATGGGCATGCAAAGTAGTGAAGGCATATTTGGAATCTGTATATACATTTAGCACAAGTTTTTCTCCTAACAACAATGCTCTGGTGAGTGCTATCAATTCGGCTTTCTGGGCTGATGTTCCTGAGGCTAGAGCTGATGATTCAACTACTTCGTGTTGAGTGACGACTGCATATCCGGCACAGCGTCGTCCATCAAGGATGAGACTGCTCCCATCAACATAATAGATCTGGTCAGGATTGTCTATGGGCACATCTGTCAAGTCAGGTCGACTGGAGAACACAGTCTCCATGACTTCGATACAGTCATGTTCTGGGAGTTCTTCACTGATGGGTATCAAGGTGGCTGGATTCAAGGCATGGCTCACTTCATGTTGTATCTGTGGGTTTTCACATAACATGCTCTGGTACTTCAACATTCGAGAATTGGTGAGCCAATAATTTGCTTTTTGTTCCATAAGGGCAAGGACTGCATGTGGCACAGTGACTCGTATGTTCTGTCCTAGGGTGAGCTTGTCTGCTTCGCTCACTAGTAGCGCTGTAGCTGCAACTGCTCTCAAGCAAGGTGGCCATCCTTTGGCCACAGGGTCCAATTGTTTCGATAGGTATGCTACAGGTCGCTCCCAATTTCCCAATTTCTGAGTCAACATGCCTAAGGCATTTCCCTGTGCTTCATGTACAAACAAGTGGAATGGTTTATGGACATCTGGTAGTCCAAGTGCTGGTGATGACATCAATTCTTCCTTTAACTTCTGGAAGGCTGTATCCTGCTCAAGTCCCCACTCCAGTGGCGACTTCTCTTCTCCTTTTGTGGCTTCATACAGTGGTTTAGCAATTTGGGCAAAGTTAGGTATCCAGATTCGGCAATATCCTGCTGCTCCCAGAAAGGCTCTGACTTGCTTTCTGGTTGTTGAAGTTGGAATTCTACATACTGCTTCTTTTCTTTTTCTGCCTAATCTTCTGCTTCCTTGGGTAATATGAAAACCCAAGTATTTCACTTCTTTTTGGCATAGCTGTGCTTTGGCTCTGGAAACTTTGTATCCAGCTTCATCTAGTAACTGCAAGAGGTCTTTGGTGGCTAGTATACATTCACTTTCTGATATGGCAGCTATCAACAGATCATCCACGTATTGGAGAAGCACTCTCTTCCCCGGGGCTACTGGATAGCTTGAAAGGTCTTGATTCAGTGCAGCACTAAAGATGGTAGGTGAATTCTTGAATCCTTGGGGTAATCTTGTCCAGGTGAGTTGGCCCCCTCTTCCAGAGATGGGGTCCTGCCATTCAAATGCAAACAATATTTGGCTTACTGGGGCTAATCTTATGCAAAAGAATGCATCTTTCAAATCCAGTACAGTGAAATGGGTAGCTTCAGCAGGTATCAGTCCTAGAAGAGTGTAGGGATTGGGTACAACTGGATGTATGGTTTCAACTGCATCATTTACTCTTCTTAAATCTTGTACTGGGCAATAATCATCTGTCCCAGGTTTCTTTACTGGCAAAAGTGGAGTATTCCATGGGGATTGACATACTTTTAGTAGGCCATACTCGAGCAATCTTTGTAGGTGGCGATGAATGCCTTCAATTGCAGTTCTTGGGAGAGGGTACTGTTTGACGTGCAGTGGTGTAGCACTAGGCTTGAGGGTTACAATCACTGGAGCTATATGCTTGGCTAGGCCTGGGGGACTGCCTTCTGCCCATACTCCAGGTGGTGCATCAATGTTCTTTAAAGTTTGTTCAAAATAGGTATCTTGGATGGAGTCATCAACGTAATACCTCCATTCTTCTTCTCGGGGCACTGTCAGCAGCATTACTCCTGCTGGTTTGGCTTGGTAATTTACTGTCATTTGCATTTCTCCTTGTTCAGAGAAAGATATCTGTGCTTGAAGCTTGGCTAGCATATCTCGTCCCAGTAATGGCACTGGACATTCAGGCATATAAAGGAATTGATGAGTTACTTGCTGTCCTCCTAGACTGCATATTCGGTTTTGAAGAAAAGACTTTGTGGCTTTGGCACCAGTTGCTCCTATAATGGTGACTGCTTTTGTAGTAAATGGGGCTATCTTTTTGTCTATTACTGAATGCTGTGCTCCAGTATCAACCATAAAGTTCATAATTTGGTCTCCTATTTGTATTCCGACCATAGGCTCCTGGAGACCTAAAGCAAACTTGGAGCCCGGTCTGTCCTAATCCACGTCATCCTCATCATGGGCTGGTGTGGCCAATGCTTGAATGGCTCCTCCTCTCTCTCGCTGGAATTGTTCTCGATTGGCTCCTCCGCGATTTCGGGGGCGGCCTCGTCTTTCTTCTCGCCACTGATGATCGTTGTCGTCATCTTGCTGGGCGTCTTCGAGTTGCGGGCACGTATCTCTCCAATGTCCTTCCTCTCTGCAATAGGCGCATTGGTTCACGCCTAGTCTCTGGGTCCGGCCTCCGCCTTGACCCCGCCCTCTTCCTCTGCTCCTTCGACTAGGGACACCTCCCCTTTTCTTTTCAACTATGGCCGCAGCCAAAAAATCAGCTTTCTTCTTCATCTTTCTATCACATTCTCTCTGTCTTTCAGTATCACGATTCACATACACTTTATGAGCGACTTCCACTAACTGTGTTGCATTCATGCCCGCAAACCCTTCTAATTTCTGTAATTTACGTCTAATGTCTGGTTGAGACTGGTTTACAAAAGCAGAATTCAACTTCCTGGTGCCTCGGGATCATAGGGAGTATACATTCTGTATGCTTCAGTTAATCTCTCATAAAAATCTGCTGGGCTCTCATCTATCCCTTGGATAACTCCTGCAACTTTGGAAAGGTTCATAGCTTTCTGGCCCCCCCTTCTCAGGCCTTGTAAAAAGCCTTGGCGAAAACGGGCTAGGGCTGTGGATCCTTCATCTGTATTTGGATCCCATTGGGGGTCTTCATTCGGGAATTCTCTCTGAGCTGCTTCCCGACGGTCTATTATATTCTGCCCTGGTCCCGGAGCTACGGGGTTCTCTGCCATCCATTCAATAGCTGCTTTTCTAATTCTTGCTCGTTCTTCTGTAGTGAATAGGATGGTCAGGAGCTGACGGCAATCTGGCCAAGTGGGTTGGTGAGTTTCCATAATGCTAGTTACTAATTCTGTCAGCTCCTGGGGCTTACTAGTATAGGAGGCATAATGCGACCTCCAATTTAATAAATCAGTTGTAGAGAAAGGGATATACACATAAGTTAGGGGTCCCGCTACCACTTCATCATTATCATTCTTTACGGGCACTCCCGGGACTTGCCGTAAGGGAAACATCCTTGCTGTAGTAGGTGTCTTTTGGGATCTAAGGGTTATTGTCGTGATTGCCTTAGAAGGAGTCACTTTCTTTTTCTCAACAGGTTTTGCTTTGGGTTTCTCTTTTACTGGCGTGCTAGTGCTAGCGCTGGCTTTCTCAATTACTTGTACACTGTCCTCCTCATCTGGGGGATTCTCTCTTTCTCCTTCTTCTATCTCCGCTTCTGACTCACTTTTTATGTCCTCCTCTTCTCTTTCCACTAATTCTTCCTCTTTCTCTCCTCCGGGAGGGGGATCAGGGGTTGGGTCCCGCCTCGGCTCTGGCCGTCTCTGGGGTTCTGGGGCAGGACACCGGGCTACTCTTATTGGACCTGGGGTTCGGGGCTGCCTGAGGACTATTTCTGGTGAATCAGGATCTACCAAGATGGGCTTCTTCTTGGCTTTCTTATCCTGCTCTTTCATTCTAGGCTGTTCCGTTTTCTGTCTAGAATCTGTTTTAGCTAACATTATTCTGCACTGTTCCTCATAACAGCGCTGCGCCCAGGGGGCGGATCTTCACAAATACTTAACCAGGAATCTATATAGGGGTACTGATCAGGGTGCGCTACCCGCACTCTACGGTGTATTGACTGAATAATCTCTACAGTGAACGTTCCCTCTCGGGGCCAGATGGGGTCTAGATCGGGCCACTCCCTAGTACACAAAATCTACAAACGGGCTGCTGTCATTTTAATACCATAATCTCCTGAATATCCCTCTTTAAAATGTGCGATCATACATTCTAATGGAGTGTTTCTAGTAGACAGGCCTCATTTACAGGTCAAGCTAGCCATGCTGGCCTGCTTATGTTCAGACACCGTGGGTCACAGGCCTGCACCTGCCACACCTCCTGACAGCATAATCACTGCCCGATTGGATTTGTTGCTTTTCCTGCTCTGCTGCTGACTCCACCCCCCTCCTGATGTCAGAATCACTGCCTGATTGAATTTGCTCCTTTTTCTGCCCTGTTGCGGACTCTGCAAGCTCCATGGAGCGACTCCTGTGGCCTCATAATTTCTCTCCTGTTTCAGACCCTATCTCTCTTTACCTGGTCACTGCCTCTTTTCTGTGGATTCTCTTTTCCATGACACAAGGACTCTAGGTTTCACATTTCTACTGCTGTTCACCTCCTATATGTTCTCTCCTATACCTGTTCACTGGGACCAATGACTGGGGGTTCCTGCCCAGAATGCCCACCTGTACTGACCCCGGGTGCTGGTCTCTTGCCAGTCTATCTCCCATGCCCCTCCTGCTACAATACTGTCTTCCTCATCCTCTTTATCAGGAGGGTCTACTCAATTGTAAGTCGGTTCAGTTTTTCACAGAAACTTGGCTCAAGGAAGGGGAGGAATCTATCCTTTACTGCTACCTACCACCTGGCTACACAGCATTCTCCACCACTCAGTTCTAGGACTGGGGGTTAGGTGGCTGTTCTTTGTAGGAACTCCCTCAAGGTTACTGAACTCTCTTCCTTCCCCTTACATTACTCTGAATCGCTCTCTTATTTTATCCTCTGCAATACTTATTTCATGCTCTGCTCTTATATGTTCACCCTTCCCTACACACAGACTGGTGGAACTCTCTTTTCCTCACTTTGGTTGAAGCAACCACGGCCTTTCCTAATCTTCTTATTCTCTGTGATTTTTACATACTCATGGATCAGCCTTGTAGGAGTAGGGGCACATCTTTTCTTTCTCACATATCGGATTTTTCTCTTATTCAATTTGTCCACACTCCCACTCATGTCGCTGGCCACACCCTGGATTTGCTACTTACCCCCTCATCTTCACTCTGCCTTTCTCTAGCCCCTGAACTGCCCCTCCCCTGGACAGGTCATCTAGGTATTCTGTTCAGTTTTGCTAATCTTTCTTTGGATCTGGTTCCCTCCTCTCTATCTTTGGGCCTATCTCCTTGCGACGCCACATCACTGAAGAGATGCTCTGCTCCTTTCCTCCATCTGATGCCCTCTTCCCTATGGAATTTGAATCCCTTTTGGTTGATGATCAAGCTAACATCTGGAAATCCACTCTCTGCTCCGCTTTAGATGCCTTGGCTCTGCTTATTCACAGACGTCCTCCCTGCTGTCCCTCTCATCACCCCGGTACCATTCTGGTCTGCCTCTCATTCAACGGCAACTCTGCAAGGCTGAGTGTGTTTGGCATAAATCCCGCTCCCCTGCCACGCTTACTGCCTTCTGTGATCTTCACACTCTCTATAAAAACTCCATCGCGACAGCAAAAAAGGATTACTTCAACAAGCTTATCTCCCAGTCTGATAATAGCTCTAAAAATTTTTATATCATTGTGTCTCATTTACCCCATGAGAATGAAGGGAGGAACTTTTTAAGTTGGGTCCTCAATAAATAAATACCTCCTGTTCACCTTACATAGTGTGGCTATGGATTTGTGTCCTCTGCTCCTTGTCTGGTCTCATTTACTTCACCCTCAGAGTTCTGCTCCTCCCTCTGATGCCCCTTCTGCTGAACAACAAACTCAATTTTTCCAGGACAAGGTTCTCTCACTTCAACAAGACTTCCTGGATACCTCCTCCCTGCTGCCCTCTCTGAGTGATTCTTCCATATCTCTTTCTGCTGAGCCCCCATCCACTCTCAATCTTATTCCTCTGTTGACCTCACAAAAATCATCTCTTCCTTTGCCAAGACCACTTGCCCTTCTGATCCTTTCCCTTCCGCCTGGATTTCAGTGCCCTCCCTGGCTCTTCTTCTTCATGCTCTAGCTCTCCTCAACAATAGTCTTTCTACTGGCACCTTGGAACAGTTCTGTATGTGGGTCATAATTCTTTAAAAAATATGTGAGAGACTGATCAACAGTTACAACAACATTTAGTTGAAGTTATAGCCGCTTAAAAAAGTGCCATTTGTTACCGAATGAAGGATTCATGTATTTTTTCACATAAGGACACTTAAGGCCCGATTCCATCCCAGATGTAGAAGCCCTCTGTGTGTCCGGCCGGATCCGGACTCACTGGAGGGAGTCGCAATTCCGATCCCGCAGGACACATCCAGCCCCATGGGATCGGAATCGCAAACAGGCCTGTATGTGTAGGCCGGGACCGCGATTCAGGCCTGCCTGCATGTACAGGCTGTGCCTCACTAACTCAGTCTGGGCTTTACAATGAATCCACGGCGCCATGGCATCTGGTTTCCATAGCACCACGGCCCCATTGGAAAGCTGTGATCCCTGGCCGCCGGCTCCTACAACAATTTCCCTGCAGCCCAACCCCCAATCTGGCCTCCCAAGGCCAGGGTCGGGCTGTGGGGAATGCTCTCTGTCCCTTCCTGCCACTGCCATGCCCCGGACTGCCGTCTTCTGCCCGATCAAGGAACTTGTTCCACCTGAAAGGTGGAATAAGTTCCCCATCTAAGCCGTCGGTCTTGGATGTTCAGGGCCAATATTGGAATCAGCCCTGTATATCCGGGGCCAACAACCGCCCACTGCCTGCCCTAACGCTACAACCGATCTGCCCCTTTCCCACCCTCATCTAACTTCCCCATACAATGAGCGGGGAAGGAGGACGGGGTCAGGAAAGGGCATGAATAGCAGGGATGGACATCCCATTGGGCTCAGAATGACCCTGTTATTGTTGAATATTTTTGTTGAATACTTGACCGCCTGACCTCTAGTGGTAGTACTGTGAGGCTAGTGCTAGGGATCATACTATTCATATATTCTGAGCCATTACCTATATAGATAATGGTGTTGAATATATGGATTAACTTAAATGGCAGTGCTAGCATTTAAATTAAGCTAGTGACTATGTCAGCTGAAAATGTGACCCTAGTTGGCTCCTGAGGGGAGGGCACAAAAGCAAAAGTTGGCTAAAGATGTTACAGCACCTTGAATTGGCCCTGCTCTCATGTACCATCCAAAATCCCTTATTATATGCACACTTGACACCCCCCCCATTACACATACACACACCTGACACCTTCCCATGACACACACATATCACATACCATATGACGACCCTCAAAACATGCACATGCAAATGCATAACCCCCCCAATAACTTACCATGACACATGCATGGCTCTGAAACACACTGGCAACACACACACACAAACATAACATACATACATATACACCAGAGCCTCAAGGCACACCAGTGATAGCCATATACAAAGCTTATGGCACACACTGCCTATAAGCACCCCCCCACACACCTTATACCAATATCCATGACACACACAAACACTTTGCCACAGTCTCTAGCACCTCATCTTTACATGCCCACAGATACCGTAAATAGCTAAACTAGGCCCATAGAGATATAGACTGATAGACACAACCACACAGTTCATTTATATCAGTCACTACACATACTATGCTCACATATTGACTCAGACATCCCCTTCTAGCCTTCTGAGACACGGTTTAGCATAGCTGTTTCAAATAAATCTCTCATGCAGACATTACTAATTCTCCCACACAGACATGCCTAATTATCCAAATGGGGGAAACATGCCATTGTGCCATACTATAAGTTTGGAAAGATAGGCTAATAATATTGCCAGACGAAATGACGGTGAAAGTGATCTTCCTCTGGTTGCAGTTTCATCTTCCTCTGGTTCCTGAAAATATGCTGTAAAGTATATATTTCTCCATTTGCAAATAACTTTGTGGATAACAGCTACCTTTTTATGAGAATATTCAGTTTAGGATTTAATGCTAGAAGTTTTTGCAAGAAGTTATGAAATCATGGTGACACCTTCTAAAATCTTGCCAAAATGAATTAAACTGAATGGCTCAATAGCTATGGAACTCCCTACCTGGTGACATCTAAACAAAGTTGGACATCAAGGACTTCCATATAAAGCTAAAGACTTACCTCACAAAAACTATACAAACAATGGTTCGCACATCACATTAATAGACTACTGTAAAGGCCAATGTCACACACCACATTCCCAACTAATCTAAACTTAGTTATCACCCTCCCATTGTATACAGTTGTATATACATTGGGCTCCATTCCGAACACGACATCCAAGTCCCTGTATGCCTGATCGGAATTGGACGCACAGGGGCAGATGCAATTCTGTCCTGGGGGGGCATATCTAGCCCCATGGGATCAGAATCACAACTAGGCCTGTACATGCAGGTAGGGACCTGATTCCGGTTGGCCTGCACATACAGGCCTCTACCCGGCTAACTCAGTCAAGGCTGCTGAATGGAACCGTGGTGCCATGGCATCTGGTTGCCATGGCACTGCAGCTCCATTCAGGAGCCATGATCCCCGGCTGCCAACCTGTTCTGAAATTCCCCCCAAGGCCAGGGTCGGGCTGCGAGGAATCATCTGCACCCCTTCCAACCCCTTCTGCCGCTTGGGCCCACCATCCCCCGCCGTCTAGGGGAACTTATTCCACCTCAGAGGTGGAATAAGTTCCCCGTTCAGTCCGTCAGCTCCGAACGTACAGGGCTGACATCAGAATCGGCCCTATACGTCGAGGGCCATGGGCTGCCCACTGCCCGCCCTAACTCTGCCTCCACAAAGCCCCTGTCCCGCCCCCTTCTAGCCTCCCAGTACGAACAAGGTGTTCATACGGGGAGGTTAGCCAGGGAAGCCAATGGGATGTCCACCCCTGCTATTCACGGCTCGGAATGACCCCAATTGTATATAGCTTACACAAGTTTTAAGAGTTTCACAAGTTTGTAACCATTTTTACCAATTATGTTTTAATGTAGCAGTCAAAATTATCTCCATTATGGTCTGCATAACTTATTGTTTAATGTAAACCGCTCTGAAGGATAGAACGGTATAAAAAAACCCTGTTAAATAAATAAATAAATGTACACTTTTCAACTTGACTTTTTAACTTTTCATACATCCATATGAACAGCTTATAAATGAGCCATTCAGTTTGCCTCATTTTGGCAAGATTTCAGAAGGTGTCACCAGGATTTCATAACTTCTCACAAAAACTTCTAGCATTAAATCATAAATTGAATATTCTCATAAATAGGCAGCTGTTATTCACAAAGTTATTTTTAAATGGAGAAATATATACTTTACAGCATATTTTCAGGAACCAGAGGAAGATGAAACTGCAGCCAGAGAAAAATGACTTTCATCGTCATTTCGTCTGGCGATATTATTAGCCTATCTTTCTCAAAAGCAAAGATATGGGAGATTAAGCTGAGTGCTTACAACTTAGTGACAGCTTTGGGAACACTGTCAATAAATGCTACAGTTTGAAATGGGACCCTGCTGTAGGATGTGATAATACTGCACAATTGAAGCAGCACTTCAGTATCTTATCTTGTGGATTATGGCAGATCTGAAGTTTCACACCAAGGAAACCATGTCAGGGTGGGTTTCCTAGCTCTCCTCTGCTGATATAAATAGCAGCTACAGATATTGGCAGGGTAAGCTATAAAACAGGACCCAAAATGTGCCTATCATATAGCCATGGAAGGGTCATTTTTGAACCCTAAAATTAAAGGGCCTGATATTCAAAGAATATATGCTCCTTTTGTTTTATGTTATGTTCCTAAACTGGCAAAACTCTTAAATTTAGGAGCATAAAAAGTGCGTGGAAACAAAAGCAGATTTAGGATGGGAAAAAAGTTAGGAGCTTAGCACTAATTTCCAGCATGAACAAAATTAAGTTCATAAATCTAAGCAAATGAATGGCAGGCCTAAATTTATAAGCATAACTTTTAAATTCCTAAATTAAGATGAATTTTCAGCTGAAAACGTGAAGTGGTATTTTTGAAGAGATGTCTATGAAGAATCTGAGATGTCCAGAACACAACATCCAAAAATCCAGGGGTGTGGCAGCAGTGAAGGGAGGCATATATGTGTCATCTGAAATTGCTCCATCTCCCCCTGAAAGATGATCATCCCAGTAACTGGTTCTGACAACAGGCCTAATTAGACAGCAAGGTCGGGTATGTGCAGAAGTGCAGGCCATTTCATAAATGTGAACATCCTCAATTTGCACGCCCACTGAACCGGGTACTTGGACATGCCAGCTGAGGCTTTTCAGAAAGGGGGCGACTATGTTATGAGACTAGCATGTCCTGGCCAACCATTTCAGATAATCAGACATGGAGCAACAGTCCAGTAATATGTTTTGAGTATGTATTTGCAGTATATACAGGTTTCTTCAGCCAGGAAATATTAACTGTGGTGATGAAAGTGCATTTTGCTCTTCCCCCTCAAAGCCTTGCAGCTATGAAACAAGCATCTTTTTGAATCATATTCATGGTCAGGAGCAGGGATAGACTTGGACATCTCAACATATGTCAGGGCTTGACATATTTGTGCCCTGCTGAAGTCACATTGTGATGAGTATCCAGGGCTGGCCTGTCCACTAGGTGGGCTAGGTAACTGCCTAGGGTGGCAGATCTCTGTGGGCGGTAGACTATGTCCTTCGGCACACATGGCCAGCCACTTCCCCTTCCTGCATACTGAGCTATGCTGCCCTTCCCTCCCCCATGCTGAGCCATGCCATGCCACACTGCCACTGATTCTGGTGGCAGAGGAGGATGGCAAGGCTCGGCGGCAGGCCTGCCACTTCTGAACCCTCAAAGTTATGTCGGAGAGTGGTCAGAAGTGACAGGCCATGAGTGCTGAAGCACATGGCCTGCCTCCAAGCTGAGCCGCGCCTCCCCTCGACCCCACCATCCGAATCGGCGGTAGCACGGATCAGCACGGGGGGGGGGGGGCGCAGCTCAGTGCATGGGGGGTAGCATGTCTTGGGGCAGGCGGCATGGCAGGGGCTTCTGCCTAGGGCAGCAGAAACCCTTGGATCAGACCTGCTTGTATCTCCCTAGCTCCTCCTAGGGCATACCTCCAGCATGCCCCTGTGCTACATGGGCATTCTTCTGAGTTTCTAAAATGCTCTGGGGATGTCTCTTCGATTTGAATGACTGAATGTCCATTTTCAGATGTCCAACTCAATGCAATGCAATGTGTGCCTTCGAGTTACCAATAGGGCTTCTAAAATTAACAATGTAGGCTCCTATATTTGGCTGTCTAACTTAGGTGTCTAAATTTAGCGCTTAGCGGCTGATATTCAGAATCCTTAGGTGGTTGGCCAATGGGAAGCCATCCAGCAAAGGGTGTTGGCATGATATTACTACTACTATTATCTGAACATTTATATAGTGCTACAAGGCGTACACAGCACTGTACAGATACATATAAAAGACGGTCCCTGCTCATCAGAGCTTACAATTTAGTCAAGACAGACAATACAACAGCTGAGGACAAGGAAACAAGTAGGGAAATATGGAGACACATAGGAATCAGGATCCAAAAGCAGCCTCAAAGGACCAGAGATGAAACCTGATGTGCAGACTCAGGCAGTTTGTTCCAGGCATAAGGAGTAGCAAAGTGAAAGGATCAAAGTCTGGAGTTGGCAGTGGAAGAAAAGAACTATCCAGATAGTGCCACGGAATATCTCCACAAACTGCCCTGACACTATCTGGTTAGTGCAGTGTTCTGAGGATGGAGCGAGAGTGGTTTTGGCGCTATAAGGATAAGTGATGACTTTATCTCCTTAGCAGGATTTTAAGTCTGCATTTATCCAAGCAACTTAGGCCACATGAAAAGCTGTCCTAAGCTGCAATCTAGGTACGTGCCGACTGTATATCCCGCTAAACGGGTAAGCATTGGCACTTATCCGGATAGCGCCATTCAGCCCTGATATTCAATGGCAGCTCCTATCCAGATACTATCGCTGAATATCCCAACGATATTTAAGCACCGCAGCTGACCACCATGGTGTTTGAATAGCAGCTTTTTGAATATTAACCCCTTAGCTTTTTTGAATATTGGGCCCTTGGGTTTTATATCAGACCTAGAGAGATTTCAGTGGGATTTAGAAAGAAGCATCTCTTGGATTTAACAAAATGGTTTTGCCATAGAAGAAGAAGAATTTAATAGCTGATAAAGCACAGCCAAAATGTGGCAGTTGATTTACTTTGTATGATACTAATAATCAGATTCCAGACAATGATTTCTTGCTCAGCTGTTTTCTAGCAAACTGTCTAAAAGTTTCAGGAGCCTCCAAATAGTGTAACAGAGCGAGGAAGCGTGCATGAATATTGAATGCACATGGAGAAAAGGACAAATTGGAAACAGAAAGCTGAAAAGAAAGGATACCAGTTTGGAAACAAATCATTTAGTCTGGGTTTTTTTTTTTTTTTGGAAGCTGTGCCTAGAAGCTGTCCAAACTACACACAAACAATAAGATTATGTGTGATTTGCCAATCTCACATTGTCATGCTTGGTCAGAGAAATGTATGTAATGCATTTTGGCATGCTTACTGTTTGCAGTAAAGTTCCCCATTTAGAGAAAATTGCCTACAGATTGTATTTCTATAGTTGCGTAGGTATTTAAAATGAAAATTAGTACAAGATAACCTGGTTAATCTTTTCAGCTTGACTGCCAGATAGCTTTCTTTTGACAGAAACTTAAATGCAGCCCTTTTTTAAGGGACTATATCCATTAAGCATTGCTATCAAGAAAATACTGGATCCCCTAACATTAATTTTATTTAATTGCAGGAACTTGCTTGACTACCTTTCGAAGATCAAGGCCTATCAAAGTGGTGAACAAAGGTAAAATAGCAAATCATAAAAATGCAAAATAAAAACAAGGTAAAGGACATAAAACAAAGAAGTTAAAAAAGTAAAATAATATTACTCATACCAGATAAGATATTTTCCGACAACCTAAATCAAGGAACAGAAAGAATATAAAGAGACATAAATCAAAGTACTGCAAAAATATTGCAACACAAAAACAAAAATGAGGGAGTATTCCAATTATATCTGCAGGTAAAACACCCCAGAGAGCCCAAGTCTTTCTAGACTGGCTCAAAAAAAACCAGGTTTTGAAATTCTTTGTTTAAAAAAAAAAAGTTTTTTTCCGCACAGAAATAAATGAATTGAATTCCTAAGTGCAGGTACCAAGAAAGAAAACTCTGTTAGGCAGGTACATTTCAGACAGATGTGAAAAGGAGGTGCAACTGAAAGAAGAGAGGCTTGTGACCGGCAGAGAGAGCAAGTAGGGGTGTTGGGAATCAGATGATTAGCAGGCCAATATTCAGCCCATGCTTGTCAGCATAAATGCTGGCAGCCATGGGTAAAAAAAATATTTTGCCTTTTTTGTTGTCCTAAGTTATATGGACAGCCCTGTGGATAGCTGCTCTGAAAATCGGCGCTTTCCGGATAAATTTCCCCTCTGTCCTAACTCCACTCCCAGATTGCTACTGTGCAATCTGCATAGTACAGAGGAAGTTCATGGTGATATCCAGTGGCACTATCAGATGCGTGGAGCTTATGCACAAACAAGTGTTGCCAGCTGCATAAGCTCCCCTGAATATCAGGTCCTGGATAAATAGCTGGGATTAGCAGTATGCATTGACTTGCATGTCTAAATGAAATGTTACAGTGGATCCCTTTACAACAACAGGATAAAATCAAAATAAACGGAACCATCTAATTTCTCAACAAATAGGGGTGTCCTACATGGAGCGGTGGATTCACCCCTAACAAACAAAGACATGGGGAGGGGTGGCCTGCACAGAGTGGCAGGTGCACCCCTAAACAAAGACATGGGGAAGGGTACACCTACTCCTGCCATCTTACTGGGCAGACTAGATGGACCATACTGGTCTTTATCTGCCGTCATTTACTATGTTACTATGATGCGGTAAGTGACAGGGAGCCAATGCAGGTCTGCTAATAAAGAGCAGATGTGGTAAACTTTACGAGTTCCTACCAGTAGTTTCATAGTGGCATTCTGTACCCAATGTAAAGCATTAGGAAAACCATTGAACAGTGCAATACAATAGCCAATTTTGGATATAACTCAAGAATGTAAGAAACTGTTCATATCATTTGGTGACAGGGGACTCTTCACAGCTCGAATTCTGTGGAAGGCTTTGAAAGCAGATTTGGCAATTGCAAAAATGTGTATTTTGATGGTCAAAGAGGAATCAGTCCAAACTCCTAAAGTACAGACTTCAGGATAAAAAATAAGAGCAGTATCTTCAATCTCAGAAGAGTTTGGAGGAGGAAGCGTAGCTGTATTTAACCATACAGTCTCCATTTTGGAGACATCAAGAGGATAATTTTATAAACTCCTGTGTAGTCAGCATATGGTATCACATGCTTATTTTATAAAGTGGAGCATGTGCATAGTTTATAAAATAGGGGTGTACTGATGTGCCTTCGCCTAGTTGCAGTAGTAACACCTCCCACAGAGCAGGCATACCTGTGTGTGCCTAGACTGGGTGGAAGCACACATAAGTCATAGTATTCTATAACTTATGCATGCAAATTTAAGTTCTGGCTGTGCTCTTCCCAAGCTCTACCCCTGTGCACACCCCACCTGAAAGTAAGAGCAACTGGACTTATGCATGCGCTTACAGAATAGCGACTGCCCATTCACACATGTACGTCCTTTAACATAGAGACTTGTGCACATAAATAACACATAACTTTACATGCACCCCTTATAAAATCAGCCCCTAAGAGGGTCATTTTATAACCAGATGCCTAGTTTTAGGCACCCAGAACACACCTATCTAAGCCTATTTTATAAATCGAGACAAGAGCACTTACACCAGCCCTAGGTCTGACATGGATGCTCGCATCTAGAATTCTAAAGAACATGCACAAGTTAATGTATTCTGTAACTTACATGTGCAAATGTATGCTCCATGCAAGCTCTACCCCTGTGCACGCCCACACTTTGCCATCAGCCTTATGCGCGTACTTACAAACTAGTGAGCAACTAAAGTATACCTGCAAAGGCCCATCCAAAACATACACTAAAAGATTGTCCATCTACTGTAACTAGGATCCAAAAGATTTCAAGGCAGTTACTTTTCTTTTAATCTTCTGTAAATGGTCAAAACCAGAGAGTGATTCATAAGATCAAAGGCAGCAGAAAGATCAAGCAAAACTGTCAACCCAGGGTCAGCAGAGAGCCTGATAGCATTCAACATTCCAGTGAACAAGGATTCGATGCTGTGGCCATTTTTTATTTTTATTTTTAATTGAGTTATAACATACACATCCAAAATATTAACATGAATGAAAGAAAAATGAGTATATAATCAGCATATTAACAAAATAAAAATAACAGAAGAATAATTAAACCTCCACAAATTAGTCCACAAAAATAGGAAATAAGAGGGGAGGCACCAGAAAAAACACTTGCCATGACAGAATCCCGCCACAAGGCTACCAAAAAAATAAACAGGCAAGCGGAGACTTAAGCGTCAGCCATATGGGTAGGGATAGTAACCTGAACAGAACCTTCTTCTCTAGCAATTAAGAACTCTGCAAGCTGTTTTGGGTCAAAGAACAAATATACATTATCATTATAGGAAATACTGCACTTAACAGGAAATTTTAATTGGAAAGAAGCCCCTATAGCCAAGACCCTCAGCCAAAGGCATAGAAGCTTCTTCCTCTTTAACTGAGAACCATGAGACAAATCAGGAAACATCCTAACCTGTGACCCCAAAAAACACTCATTCAAGTTCCTAAAATATGAGCAGAAAATCATAGCTTTATCTGATTCCAAAGCCAGGCTAACTAGAAGGGTGGACCTATCCGTAATGATCTCTATGGAGTTCTCTAAGAACCCTGTTAGGTTCCCTCTCCCCTGTGAAACAGCCCCAGGATCATCCCCCCAACCACTAGTCCCAAGAGACAAGTATTGTACTCGGGTCAAGGGAGGAAAATGCTCCGGAGAGATCTTTAGAACCTCTCTGAAGTATTTCCTCACTGTCTCCACAGCTGACAAAATTGGAGACTTAGGAAAGTTCAAAAATCTGATGTTATTACATCGGGCTTGATTTTCTAAATACGTCTTCTGATCTGACCTCTAACCAACTCCCGGAGATGCCTCAGTTCCTGCTCCAAAGCGGGAATTCTCCCTGCTTGTTTCTCCTGGAAAATCGAGATAGAACCACAATTCATCTTAACCTCTATCAGATCAGAACTCACAGTCCCCACAAGAGATCCTAGGGAAGAGTTCATGGTAGCAATCACATCCCATAGCACTTCCATTGAAATCAACTTCGGGTTCACCAAGTTTTTAATCCCAGAAGCTGGCAAAATTCCAGTCTGCGTCGATGTAACCTCTGCAGCTGCTGTTATAGCCATTACCTCTTCCCTCCTAAACTTCACTCGCAACTGGAGTTGCCTTTGTCACCGGAGTGCCCTCTTCGCCATCCCTCAATGGGATGCTCGTCAGCAGGTCAGTGGAAAGCACATCTCCGTCTGACCAAGCACTTCCGGGTCTCGGTGGGGGGATTTCCAGCTCTGAAGAGAGCTGAACACCCTGGGTGCACAGAGATGATACACCTTCTAACGCTCCGTTGAAGAAGCTGCTCCTGTGCCAGAACAAAAGCCGCACAAATCCAAGGTTTTCTGTCCCACAGAGCTTTCCACAGCAGGACCCCTGCTTTCGTTTTATGTGGCCCATTACAATGGCCACAAACACCGCTCCAAGACAGCACAAAACAGAAGAAACGCGGCAATGCTCCGGCAACACTTCCTGCCGCCATCTTACTTCCTCCCAACCTGTTGTGGCCTTTCTGAAAACCAGCTTGTCCTTGATGCAGGAAACAAAGCTTTGTCCAAAAAACTATCACCATTTTCTCAGCTAATTTAGCTAAGAAAGGCAAATATGAGATAGGGCAATAACTGGAGAGGGAGGCAGGTTCGAAATTAGGTTTCTTCAGGTGTGAAAAAAGTAGTTGCCTGTTTCCAAATCTGGGGACTGTTCCGATAGGAAAGTTGGAATGGATCATAGCAAAAGAGAGAAGGCAAAAAATGCTGGGACCAGCTTTCAACCAGACAAGAAGGTGAAGGATCTAGAAAAGAGAAAGTGGGCTTCAAGGAATAAAGTGCATCTTTGAGCATAAGACAGTTTTACTACTGGAAAGGTAGACCAGATGATGGTAGAAAGCAGGACTAGCTTAAGAGGTGAGCCAGTGCCACTGGCTCAGGGCACACCACAGTAGTGGCACAGGAAGCTTGCCTTACTGGCTCGCTTACAGCCTGCCCTTGCTTCCCCAGCTGTGGCTGTGTGAAGTATTAACACATCCACGGGAGCATTTGCTTTTACTCTTGTGGCTGTATTAATGCTCAGTACAGCTGCAGGAGCATTTGCTTTTGCTCCTGCAAATGTGCACAAGCTGTCGGCACCACGGTTTGAGTATAGCACAGCTGTGCTGAACATTGATACAGCTGTGGGATAAAGAAGAAATGTTCCCACGGATTTACCAATATTTAATACAGCCAGAGGATCATTTTCTCTTGCTCCTCAAGCTGTATTAATGCTCAATATAGCTCTTGCTCCTGTGGCAGTATTGTTTATACAGCCATGGGATCAAAAGGAAGGGATAGGGGTTTGGCTGGGATTTACTTAGGAGGGGCTAGAAATGGGCAGATACTGAGACTGAGGGTCTGGGACTGGACATGGGCTGATACTAGGGCTGTGGGTGCTGGAAATAAGCTGATACTGCTGAATGGGGGTTGGGGCTCGGACTGGAAATGGACCTGGGGGAGGGGGAGGGGACTGGAAATGGGCTGCAACTGGGTCTGGGGGTACTAGAAATGGGCTGATACGGTGACTAGAGATGATTGATAATGGCAATGGGCTGATACTGGGACTGGTACTGGAAATTGACTGATATTGGGGCTGAGGGTTTGGAACTGGAAATGGGATGATGCAAGGGTTGGAGAGGGCCTGGGATTGCAAGTAGGTGATACTGGGCACGGGCGGAGGAAGCTGTGGGATCTGGAAATGGACTGATACTGGGGCTGGGGGGGATGGGAATGGAAATGGTCTGATACTGGGTCTAGAGGATGGGACTGGGAAAGGGCTGGGACTGGAAGGGGACTGGTGATGGGGATCTGGGACTGGAAGGGAGCTAATTCTAGGGTTGGAGTTCGGGGATTGAAAGGGGGCTAATGCTGTGAAATGCTAGGGTCAGGGTGAAAAAAAAGAAAGAGATGCTGGGGGAGTGAGAAGGGAGAGGAGGACAGATATTGTGGGGAGTGGGGAAGAAGCAAAGTCAACCAGGGGAAGATTGAGTGAGTGGGGTATAAGGACACATGCTAGGGTAATAAGGAGGAAAGACAAGGTTAATGAAGATTGTAAGAGGAAGTAAATGGGTGGGTGCTGGGGAAGAGGATTAGGAGGCAAAAGGACCAGTACTAGGGACATGGGATGAGGGAAAGCAGGGAGCCTGGTAGGGGGAGACTCTAAGATTGGGTGAGAAAACAGAAGAATGACTCTCAGATAGGCTGGGCATTGGGAGTTTTATGTAGGGACACACAGCTTAGGTGGAATTGTGAATGGGGACTTGGAGTTGCTTGGGAAGGATAGTGGGGACTAGGAAATTGACCAGAGAGTGGGAGGACAGTGGAGACAAGGTGATTGCGTGAGGGGTATAAGTAGGGCTGTGAGACCAAGTGCAGAAATATGGGAAGGAGAGAATTTTTGAAGGATCTGAAGGGGTTGGGGCAGTTGAAAAGGACAGAGTGCTATGGAGTAGACAAGAACCACAGGAAGGGAGAGGTCTTCCTTGAAGGAAGTGAAAGAGAGTAGAAACAGGAGAAGTGAAAGGGGAATTGGAAGCCTGGATGTAGCTAGGATCTGTCTTCAAAGTGATTTAAAACCCTCTCACACTAAGGAGGTTTCTCCCGGGCCATGTGCCCATGAGGGAAGGGTTAGTACAGTCATTATAATTGGTAATTTGATCATTATGATGTAGATAGTTGGGTGGCTGGTGGACATGAGGATCACCTGGTAACGTGCCTGCTTGGTACGAAGATAGCAGATCTCATGCGCCACTTAGACAAGGTTTTAGATAGCACTGGGGAGGAGTCTGCTGTCTTGGTACCTGTTGGTACCAATGACATAGGAAAATGTGGTACGGAGGTTCTGGAGGCCAAATTTAGGTTTTAAGGTAGGAAGTTGAAATCCAGAACTTCCAGGGTAGCATTCTCAGAAATGCTTCCCGTTCCACGCTCAGGACCCAAAAGGCAGGGAGAGCTCCGGAGTCTCAATGCGTGGATGAGACAATGGTGCAAGGAAGAGGGTTATGGATTTGTTAGGAACTGGGCAACATTATGGGGAAGGGAGGGGTTTTTCCGAAGGGTTGAGCTCCACCTTAACTGGGAAGGAACCAGGCTGCTGGCATTAATCTTTAAAAAGGAGATAGAGCTACATAATAGGGGAAAGCTGACAGTCGCCCAAGAACACATGATTTGGAATGATGTATCCTTGAAGGATACTAGCAAAAGATTGAAGTTAGGGCATATCAACAGAGAGGTTCCAATAAAGACAAAAGTCACCCAAATGCCCTTAAGTACAGAGCAGACAGAGATTAAAGCTTCCAAATTACCCCTGCCTACCGATAACCAGATTAATATGAATAAAATACAACCTCTAAAATGCTTGTATGCAAATGCTAGAAGTCTAAAAATAAGATGGGAGAATTAGAATATATAGCACTAAATGAGAGGTTACATATGATTGGTATGTCAGAGACCTAGTGGAAGGAGGACAACTGGTGGGACACTGTAATACTTGGTTACAAATTAAATCGCAATAATAGAGTAGATCAAATTGGTGGAGGAGTTGCACTCTATTTTAGAGAAGGCATTGAGTCAAACAGGATTAAAGTTTTACAGGTAACAAAATGCACTGCAGAATCTATAAGGATAGAAATTCCATGTAAAAGGGGAAGGCGATGGCAGTGGGGGTATACTACCGACCGCCTGGCCAGAATGAACAAATGGATGAAGAAATGCTCAAAGAAATCAGGAAAGCTAACAAAAGTTACAACACAGTAATAATAATGGGTGATTTCAATTACTCTGGTATTGACTGCGTCAGTGTCATGGCCGGATATGCTAGGAAGATAGTTGCTAGATGAAATAAATGACTGCTTCTTGGAGCAGTTGGTTCATGAATCGACAAGAGGAGAAGCCATTTTGGACCTAGTCCTTAGTGAAACACAAGATCTGGTGTAAGAGATAAGGGTATTGGGGCCACTTGGCAATAGTGATCATAGAATGATCGCATTGGATTTAATAAGTGGAGGAAAGACAGCAAGGAAATCCGTAGTACTACCTTTTAACTTTCAAAAGGGAGACTATGATAAAATGAGGAAAATAGTTAAGAAAAAAGTAAAAGCTTTACAGCTGCAGAGGTTAAAGATTTACATCAAGCATGGGTGTTGTTTAAAAATACTATCTTGGAAGCCCAGACCTGCTGTATTCCACACTTTAAGAAAAGTGGAAGGAAGTCCAAAAAGACTGCCAGCATGGTTTAAAGGTGAGGTCAGAGAGGCTGTGGTAGCCAAAAAAGCATCTTTCAGGAAATGGAAAAAGGAGCCAAATGACGAAAGCTGGAAACAACATAAGCACTGGCAAGTTAGATGCAAGGCATTGATAAGGCAGGCAAAGAGAGAATTTGAAAAAAGCTTGCTTGGAGGCAAAAACGCATAATAAAGATGTTTTCAAGTATATTTGTAGCAAAAAAACCTGTGAGAGATTCAGTTGGACCATTAGATGATAGAGGGCTAAAAGGGGCCATATTCCACAAACACGACATTCAATACAGGATCTACGCAGACATCATGATGTTTACACCCTACAATATCTGTAATCCAAACCTAAATAAAATATCTACATGTTTCCAAGAAATCTCACAATAGCTACACGAACACAGACTACAGATCAATTACAAAAAAATGGGCATACTCCATATCTCCAGAAACAAATCACTCTCACCCCCCAAAACAATCAAAATACACAATATGGAACTAGAAACCAAGCAGGAGGTGAAATACGTGGGCATTACAACCGACCAGCAGTTCACTTTCCGCCCCCACATCACCAGAACCACAAAAGCAATATACCACAAGATATAAATACTCTACAACCTTCAACCTCTACTAGCAACCTCCGATTTCTGCTCTGTTCTCCAGGCACTCATCTTCCCTCTACTGGACTTCTGCAATAGTATATACCAAGGACTCCGTAAACATGTTCTTCACTGTATGAGACTGAAGCTGAGTGGACAAAGCAGTAACCTGAGGAGCAAGAAGTTCCCCAAGTTTCACAATCGCTGACCATATGGACTCCAAAGTAAACTGAGCGGGTCTTTCAAAGGAAAACGTTAGCTTATTCTGTACTTCATCTGTGCCAGTCTCCATGGACTTCTGCAATAGCATATACCCAGGACTCCCTAAACATGTTCTTCACCAGCTACAAATGCCCCAAAACACCGCAGTATGCACCTTAGCAAAAGCAAAGAAGAGTGACCGTATTACACCAATATTAAGATCTACACTGGCTACCTGTATACAGCAGAGTCAAATATAAATCAACCATGAACATATTCAGAACTTTATATGATCAATCATCAACATACCTAAAATCCCTCATCCACACATTAACAATCAAAAGAATGAGGCGAAAATGCAACACAAATCTTCTCAACCTACCGGTGGAAATAACATGGATTAACAAAAACAATTGCAACAGGGCCTTCTCCACCTGTACACCGGACCTATGGAATGAAATCCCCAGCGACCTCAGGGAAACACATGAATTAATAAAATTTCACAAAGATCTCAAAACACTACTATTCAAAGAACACTCCAACATCTAAGCAAAGGTTCGCAGGCAGCAGCAAAACTTATTGACACATATGTTACAAATTACCACCCTCATGCAGCCCCTCCTGCACTCTTCCCTGCCCCCTCCCTCTTATACCCCCTCCTGCTCCTTACCCCCCACCTCCCTGTATATAAGTTCTGATTGCTAATGCATTAAAAACTATAGACTATAGTTCTGATTTGTAGTAATAAAAGTAGTAATATTTAAAAGTTCTATGTAAACCTATTAAGTTCTTGTTCCCTGTGAACCGCCTTGATTTCTGGATAAGGCATTATTAAAAAAAAAACAGATACATAAATAAAATAAAATAAAAGGGGCACCAAGAAGGGACAAGGCCATAGTGGAGATAATGAATGAATTCTTTGCTTTGGTATTTACTGAAGAAGATGGAGGGAAGTTACCCGTGTAGGTAATAATATTTAAAGATGATGCATAGGAAGAATTGAAAGAAATATCGATAAACCGGGAAGATGTGTTACAACTATTTGATAAACGAAAGAGTAGCAAATCACCTGGACCGGATGCTATACACCCAAGAACTGAAATGTGAGATTGCAGACCTACTATTGGTAATCTGTGAACTTTCATAAAAATCATCTGTAATACCTGAAGACTAGTGAATGGTCGATGTAATGCCAATTTTTAAAAAGGGTTCCAGGAGTGATCTGGAAAGCTACAGACTGGTGAGCCTAATGCCAGTACTGGGCAAAATGGTAGAAACTATTATAAAGAACAAAATTACTGAACATGTAGTCATAGTTTAATGAGAGAAAGCCAACATGGGTTTAGCCAAAGAAAGTCTCGATTTACTAATATGATATATATTTTTGAAGGTGTGAATAGACAGGTAGACAAAGGTGAGCCGGTCAATATAGCGTATCTGGGTTTTCAGAAAAACTTTGAAAGGGTCCCTCATGAGACACTCTTTGCAAAATTAGGAACTGGTGAAAAGATAGAAAGCAGAGGGTAGGGCTAAATGGCCAATTTTCCCAATGGAGAAAGATGAATAGTGGAGTACCCCAGGAATATGTAGTAGGTCCACTGCTTTTTAATATATTCATAAATGACCTGGAAATGGGAATAACTAATGAGGTGATCAAATTTTCAGAAGACACAAAATTATTCAAAGTTGTTAAAATTGTGAAAAATTGCAAGAAGACCTGGAGAAATTGGAAGACTGGATGTCCAAATAGCAGATGAAATTTAATGTGGACAAGTTGCAAAGTTATGCACCTAGGAAAGAACAACCCAAACTATGATTACACAATGCAAGGTTCCACATTAGGAACCACCACTTAGGAAAAAGATTTAGGTGTCATCGTGAAAATATTTTGAAACCTTCTGCCCTGTTTGAAGAAATACCAGGAAAGCAAATAGAATGCTAGGAATCATAAGGAAAGGAATGGAGACTAAAACCAAGGATATTATAATGCTTCTATATTGTTCCATGGTGTGATAGCACCTTGAATATTGTATAAAATTCTGATCACCGTATCTTAAAATGGATATAGCAGGATTAGAAAAAGTACAGAGAAGAGCCACCAAAATGGTCAAGGGGATGGAAGGATACCCCTATGAGGAGAGTCTTAATAGGTTAGGGCTCTTCAGCTTGGAAAAGAGATGGCTGAGGAGAGCTATGATGGAGGTCTATAAATTAATGTATGGACTGGAATGGGTAAATGTAGATAGGTTGTTTACTCCATCAAAAAGTAGAATGACTAGGGGGACATGCAATGAAGCTATAATGTAACCCATTTAAGTGTAATAAGAGAAAATATTTTTTCACCGAACATATAATCCATCTCTGGAATTTGTTATCGGAGGATATAGTAAAACTATTTGTGTAGCTGGATTTTTAAAAAGTTTGGAAAGGTTACTGGAGGAAAGATCCATAAACCATTTTTAAAGAGGATCCAGGAAATCCACTACTTACCCCAGGACAAGCATTGTGGAACCTATCTACCTTTTTTTGGGAACCTGCCAGGTACTTGTGACTTGGATTGGGCACTGTTGGAAATAGGATACTGGGCTTGATGGACTGGTCTGACCCAGTATGGCATTTAAGACATAAGAAAGGGCCTGGTGGTGAAAAGAGGTTGAGTGCTATGGAATGAGCTGGGGCTGATTAATGGATGAGAAGCAGAAGGTGGTAAATGAGGCTGGAGAAAAAATGAGTACAGATGGAGGAAATGGCAGACTAGAAAGTGGGTGAAAGAAGGTGGGGGATAGGATGCTGGCAAAGGAATAAGACAGATGTGGAATGGAAAGACTAGGGAAGTAAAGTTAGGAAATGGAAAGCTGGTAAGTAGGTGAACAGTAAAAAGAGGGAGAGTGAAGACTGAAGAAAAAAGAAAGCTTCATTCAATTCTTCTAATGTTAAGTAAAAGGTAAATGAGAGAATTAGAAGGATCAATATCAGAGAGAGATGTAGTGAAGGAAAAACTGAAGACGGAGTATGAAGAATCAGAAAACGCAAATAGAAGCCTGGAAAAGGACCTATTTATTTATTTAACTGTATTTTTCTACCACCTAGTCATAAAATCAAGTGGTTTACATGTAACAGGAATGTTAAATTTATATAGAACTGTGCTTAGTATAATATAAGAAGGTATAAACAATTTGCATGTTAAGTTATATACAGCTGAGTGAAAGGTATCTTGTATTGTATAATGGGATATCATTAGTCCTTAAAGTGTTCTTTGAATAAGTGAGTTTGTGGAGGCCTATTCACAATAGGACATCCAGCCCCCTGTTCGGCCGGGCAGAATCAGGTCATGCAAAGTTAGACCCGATTCTGATCCCGCAGCCTCCAGGGGGTCAGAATTGAGTCTAGTGCCTGGACATGCAGGCCGGGAGATGATTCTGCCCTGCTGAACATCCCGGCGACTACCTGGCTAACTCAATCGGGCTCGTGAATGGAGCCACAGTGCCATGGCATCCCGTCACCATGGCACCGTGGCTCCATTTACAAACCACGATTGCTGACCATGCCGAAGCAACTCCCGTAACCCATAGCCTGGCCCCTGATCTGGCCTTCCAAGACCTGGGTCGGGCTTCGGGGAACCCCCTGAGCTCCTCACCTGCCTGCCCGTGTCCCACGCCACAGTCCCCATTTGCTTGGACTAGAATTGCACTCTTTGGCTGAGCGGTTTGGACATCCATCCCGGACATCCAACCCCACTATTCGTTTTTCAGAAAGCCAGCCATAGTATCCATATAAACATGCTTTGCGACTCCACCTACACTGCACTCAGATCACACTCTCCAGCAGCATCTACAGTAAAAGTACATATGTTTATGCCATTGTGTTCTGAAGGGACGCCAAAAGGGTGTTCCTCTTTGAGCATGCCCCTTCAAGCAAGCATGTACTGCAGAACATTCAAATTTGTGAATACTTCCGGCTCCCGGTGGATGACTTCATTCTGGGTTGGTAATCTCCTGTGGCTTGGCATACTGGTGAGTTAGGTCTTCTCTGGAACATCTCCTACTCCACCAGCAATTAGACAATCTCTGCTTTATATGGAAAACAAGTTGAAGCAGGGCTGATACAAGTCTATGAGGAACTTCATCACAGAGCTGCCCCTGCTCCAGCCCCTGCACCAATTGCCTCTGCTGCTGCCCCTCTCTGGGAGATGCAGTGGTGGCTATACTGTTAAAAAGGCACCATGGTGCCAGTTACCTTCTCTTCCATGCCATGGTGCTGTTCGTGCTTCTGCTGTTCATGCTCTCCGGGGGTGGGGGGGGGGGGTGGGGGGGGGGAAGAAGCACGAACACTACCATAGCCTGGAAGATAAGATAATTCTGGCACCACAGTGCCTTTTTAAAAAAATTAATGCAGCTGCAAGTCGCAGAGCGGGGCGGCAGTGGCAACAATTAGCACTCTCTGACCAATTGCGCTATAGCCAATCGCCTAGTTTGTCTAAAGGTCATGATGGCCTTGCGTTGAAGACAGTGAATTATATTTACTAAATATCCTCTCCACTGCAAATGAACAGCATTTGCATCAATTTACTTCTTTGGTTAAGAACAAATTTCTATATTTACATTCTTGAAATTAACAGATAAGACCCCTTTTAGCTGGTGTTAGTACCTGAATGATATATTACTACTACTACTACTACTATTACTACTACTACTTCTTATCATTTCTATAGCGCTACTAGGCATACGCAGTGCTGCACACATACACATAGAAGACAGTTCCAGCCCCACAGAGCTTACAGTCTGTTCAGGACAGACAAACAGAACAAACAGGGGACTACGATAATTCTTAAGGGAAATGATTAAAGAGTGTATGAGTGTAGACAGGAGAATAAGCGGATGAAGATCCAAAAGCAGCCTCAAAGCGATGTTTTTAGCCTGGATTTGAAGTGGTCCAGAGATGGAGCCTGGCGTATCACCTCAGATAGTCTATTTCAGGCATGTGATGCAGCAAGGTGGAACGAATGGAATCTGGAGCTGGCAGTAGAAAAGAAGAGTATGGAGTCATTATATCATAAAGACTAAGTGGACCAACAGCCATTTCAACATGTACCTTATAATCCGGAACCATTGGTGATGAAAGTAGTCGAAGCAGCATTGAAAGCATTATCAAAGAACAAAGCACTGGGTATTGATGGCATTCCCAATGAAGTTTTATAGCAATCATATGCAGCTGTTACAATATTTACAAGGCTTTGCCAGAAAATTTGGAAGACAATATTATGGCTAACTGGAAAAGACCTATATTCATAGCAATACTAAAATTATCACAAAATCGCTCTGATCCCACACACCAGCAAAATTCTACTCAAGATCATTTAAGGGAGACTACAGCCATACCTGAAACAAGAACTGCTTGAAGTGCAAGAAGAGTTCAGGAAAGGACGAAGAACAAGAGACATCATCGTGGATGTGAAATGGACTGTTGGAAAGAAAAAAGAATACCAAAAGAATATCTATATGTGTTTTATTGACTACAGCAAGGCCTTTGATTGTGTAAATCATGAGAAACTCTGGACCACATTAAGAAGCATGGGTATATCAGAATACCTGATAGTTCACATGAGCAGCTTTTACATTGATCAAGAAGCAACAGTTCAAATGGAAAAAAAGAGAAACAGAATGGTTAAAAATCAGCAAAGGTGTACAACGAGGCTGCATATTTTCCTCCTATATGCCGACAAATCATGAGAAAACATTGGTGGAAGACTCATCAACAACCTTTGCTATGCTGATAATACTATGCTACTGGCTAAAAGTGAAGACAATCTAAAACATTTGCTTATCAAGATCACGGAATATAGTCTTAAAATGGACCTGAACCTTAACATAAGAAGACAAAGATCCTGACAAATGGCAAAATCAATAATTTCTACTTGATGGAGAAGAAATAGAAATAATAGACAACTTTAACCTTCTTGGATCGATGATCAATAAAGAAATTACAAGCAGTCAGAAATCTGATGCCACGTTGCTCTTGGTAGAACATCTATGAAGGACCTAGTCACCAACTCTGATAAACCTGAATTCTTGCCATTAGAACTTTTAACTGTGTAAAAGTAATACTTTTAAAATCAGGAGTAAGCCCCTCCCGCTGGACTTTCAAATGCCTCCAATTTGCATATAAAGCCTTTTTTTCTACAAAATAAACATTTTCCCAAGCTCCCCAAACCCTCCTTTACCTAATTTATCCTCAGATTTGTAATTTGATAACTTCTTACGGCAGTTTTGTTCAAACCCCCCTCAATCAGGAGCTACCCAGGGCAGCCCTTTGGTGTGCCTGTACCCTTTCTATGCTTTCTTCCTTGGTTTGGAGCGTCATACTCATTAAATACTTTTACTTGTCATTATTTCTTTCTTTTCACTTTAAGTTCCTGATCTTAATTCTAATTTGATCCCCTTCCAACAGAGACCCATTATAACCCTCATCTCTCAAAGGTCTGTTTCCAAAGTCCCCCTTCCCTTCTCCTGTAATGCAGAGTGCAGGAGAGAACTGAAAGCATTATTACACAACCCTGCAGCCTCTAGGCAGCACTCCAGCCTCCTGTACCCACCCCCCCACCCCAGCATGTAAAACTTTTACAAATAAATTTTCTCTCTGATTACAGTAGATGCCCTCTCCCCACCCCACCCCCACCTCTCTTAATAGTACATGCAGTTAACACACAAATGAACACGCACTGCCACAATAATGTGATAACCATGACCACACTCGTGTGATAACAGCACACTAATTTGAGTGCTATTTATCACCCTTTTATGAAAAAGCTCCTAAGTGTTCAGGTATCATGTTTATTCATTATTATACTTTTATAAAACAGTCATAAAATAGGGGGCTTGTTTACAAAGCCGCGGTAGCGGTTTCCGATTGTTATCGGAGCCCCGGCCCCATTGAAATTGTAAACAAGCCCCTAGGTGTCTTTTGATATTTGTACATAGGCATCTTGTTGTGAAATTATTATAGTAGAATATCATTTTATGTGCTCAAGTAGCTGCTAACCATGTTAACTCCTTTGAATATCGGGCCCCTAGTACCTATCTTTATGCAAAATACATGTAGATGTTCCCATATGTGCCAATTCTTACCAATACATAGAATACAAAATTACTCCTGTCCTAGAGAAGGTGTAACTTGGTGAGGGAACTTTCATGGAGATTATTTTATATAGGCACATAGACACATATGTTGTCTTTACAAAACAGGTACAACGTATCCACTTTTGTGCCTTTCCTACCTAGGCACTCCTATAAAATGACCCTCCATATGTGCTGAATGGAAGACTTACCGTGTAAACACACCATGGAAATAAACATTCCATGTAAGGAATTCTTTTATTTCATGTATAAGATGAAACTGTTGCATTACAGTACTTCAAACACTGTAGGACATTAATAGCATTTGGAGACTTATATTATTAAACACACATTTTATCTCCAGGCATAGTGTAATACAGATAGTATGTCAGCCTTAAAAATGACCAGCTGAGAAGAGGTCAAAGGCAACAAACCCCAAGTGAGAACTCTGCCATTCTTCATTGTAACTTTGTTTTCTCAAACAGGCAGTGATTTGTATCAATGAATAGCAAAGCAGGAGGTTCCAAGAACCAAATCTTTCACCTTCTTGGACATCATGGCCGAAACGGGTTGCTCTGAATAAAGTGACTTGTGTCTCAGTGGGATGTCAGAGGAAGCAGATTAGCATTGTTCAAAACATGGTCAGGGATAAACAGCGGGAAACTGACCTAACAAGAGAGACACAGTGGGTTAACTCCAGGCAAAGTTGCTAATAAATTTTCTAGTATTGGATCAGAGGGGCTCTACATATGGTTTAGAAGACTGCCAATTCATGTAACAATTCATCTCAAGGCCTGGCACAGCCTCACTTCTCTCCAAATAAAGCACGAGTTTAAAACCTGGTCTTAATTCTTTCAAATGAAAGAAATGCAGCCTTTGCAGGGTCCTCTCACCCTCAGAAAGGAATCCCTTCTTGGTTACTTTTGTCAGAGTTTAGATTTATTCTCTAATCGGGTTTGTGGGAACAAATTTAACATCCAGAAATCAATGAAATTATTTGCTCCACGTATTAACTATTCCAAAAAATACCACAGGAATCGGGGAACAGGTCTCAGACTAATTCGGGGAGGAATGTGAGAGGTAAACCTCTTCACTGTACCTTTCCCCTTTATTGCATCAAGGACCTGAACTTGTTTTTC
The DNA here is from genome assembly GCA_033557465.1 of Ichthyophis bannanicus. Lineage (NCBI taxonomy): Eukaryota > Metazoa > Chordata > Amphibia > Gymnophiona > Ichthyophiidae > Ichthyophis > Ichthyophis bannanicus. The sequence continues at coordinate 1,197,568,318 of CM066032.1, read as the reverse complement.
CCCTTTTTTTTGTTACTTAAAGTTCTTATAATGAAAGCTCGCTCACTTATTTCAATGATATTTCAATAATATTAATCTGTAGAGATGAAAAGAGTCAGAGCTCAACAACTCAACAACAACTCGGGCCACCACACGCCACAAAACGTAGAGGGGACCAGATACAGGGGCAGGACGCAGCTTCGCTTGTGATTAATATTTCTTCACAGAGTTTAAGTTTGCAACAAAAATGTCTTTTGAGCAAGGGATTGTCCTATGTACCAAAAATTTATCATGATGGCTTCCAGTTCCGAATAGATTTTGAACAGCTTATCCGGAAGCTTAATTTAAAGGTACATTTTTCAATGTTGACAGCAGTCACTCCGCAAGCGCAACTTTTTGATTTGAATCATTTTACTCCTCATGGAATCCCCCGGGCCTGGTTCATTCTTCTTTACTTCTTTTTAAGGATTTAGTTCTTAAAAATGTGAGCCAATTAGAACAAAGTCAAAGAAGCTTTTATGATACACTTTCTAAGGGGGAACGGGATGCACTATGATCCTTATTAGACCACCCCGAGTTGGTAAATAGAAGGGCGGACAAAGGGGGAGCAATTGTGGTACAGGATCAGGACCAATATCTAATGGAAGCTCACAGACAACTGTCAGACACTAGTACTTATGCTGTCCTGGAGAAGGATCCTACTATTGGGCTACAGGAACAAGTCAAGGAGTTGACAACGAGAGCTTTGAATGACAAAGTGATATCTAAGAAAGAATGGCGGTATTTGAATGTACAGAGTCCATCATTAGTGAAGTTCTATTTGGTCCCGAAGGTGCACAAGCGATTGGACAATCCCCCCGGGCGGCCAATAGTTTCGACACGGGGCACGGCTTTAGAACCTCTATCCACCTTTCTTGATTCCTTTCTGAGACCTCTCCTGAAGACCATCCCGTCATATATCAGGGACACAACTCATTTTTTGCAGCTGTTCGCGAAGCATTCTCAGTGGTCAAGTGATGCAGGTGCCTTGTTGGTAACGTTAGATGTTACTTCGTTATATACGAGTATCCCACAGGCGGCTGCCTTGACCTGTGTGTTGTCAGCGCTCCAGACTAGGGGGGCATATTTCAGAGTTGCAGATGGAATTTTTGAAGACAGCGACAGAGTTGGTTCTGTTTCAAAATTTTTTCATTTTTGAGAACATCTTATACCATCAAAAGGCAGGAGTGGCGATGGGAGCCATGTGTGCCCCGTCGATGGCCAACTTATATATGAGTGAATTTGAGCATAAATGGCTAATGTCTTCTTTATTTCAGCAATATATCCCCTTTTGGGGTAGGTATATCAATGACATTTTTATGATCTGGACTGGTCAAGAAAGCCATTTGAAAGAATTTTTTGTCTGGTTGAATCAACGGGATCCTCACATCCAATTCACCATTTCTTATGATGTAACACACATAGAATATCTGGATGTGGAAGTTTCTAAGGGAGAAAATCATTGGCTCACTTCCGTTTATAAAAAGAAGGTGGATAAAAATTGCTCAGAAGATATTGAGTTCAGGAAGCAGTCTAAGATTTTACAAAAGAATTTTCAGGATAGAGGATATCTGGATAGTGTCATCAAGCGGGCATACACACGAGCGAGATTTAATAATAGGGATCTGTTGTTACAACATCAAGGAGAAAAAGAACGATCTGATGAGAAACAAGTGAATTTGATTACAAAGTTTTCACCTTATAGTAGTCATCTGAAGAAGATTCTCAAATGCCATATGAATGTGCTCCATAATATCCCAGGTTTAGAAGATAAAACGATCCGCTGCGTATGGCAACGGCACAAAAATTTGAAGGAGTTGTTGAGTCCAACAGTATTGCGACCACTAAACCCTCTGGGAGATCATATTCAATGGGGCCATACGAAATGTGGTGAATGTGCCATCTGTGATATCACTTTGGAATTGACGGAGTTCACCTATCATGATGTAACATATGCCCTAAAACAGCGAACATCTTGCGGGTCGACTCACATGGTGTATGGTATCTTCTGCCCTTGCCAGCTATTATATGTAGGTAAAACTATTCATTCCCTGCGAATTAGAATTGGCGAGCACCACAGTAGATTGCGGTGCAAGAAGGTAGAGGCACCGATAGTAGCTCATTGTTTAAGAATGGATCATCAATTCACTCAATTGCACTGTTTCTGTATCGATCAAGTGTGTATGGGCTTTGCGGGTAAAACAAGAGATCAATGTTTGTTACAATGTGAGCAACGTTGGATCTACACGTTACGATCTACTCACCCCGGGGGTCTAAACACACAGATCGATTGGACAGCCTGTGTTTGAGCCCGGGCCGTGAATGTTGGTTGTGGGATGAACAACACATAGTGGGTGGTTATTGGTGCTTTAAAGATGTGGAAGAGAGGCAAAGTTTCAGTTTTGAAGGGTGGACAAGTAAGAGGAGATGAGCCACTGGGTGCTACGGTGGCCATAGGAGAACTGGTAAATGTTTTGCCTTTACAGCTGTCCCCATCAATTGAACTATAGTAGGAAGAACCAGTATAAAGGGTGACGGTGTTCACCCGATTTACACATGCGCGGCGTTTTTTCATTGAACCGCAAACCTGGAGAGAGAACGGTGAGGGAAGGTCTCAGATTGTTATGATACTGGAAATCTAGTCCTTAAATATTGAAAGTATACCAAAAATACTGAGCTGGTTGAACTTGCTTTGCTTCTTATTTTTTAGAATTAACAACTCTGAACGCCAGTTGCAAGTTTTCTATAAAAGAAGTCAGCCCCCGATGAAACCGCAGAGTCGGTGAAACGCATGAGCGCTGAGGATTTGCGTTGGGATTTGAGCCCAGACTCTGACTGCTTTAACAGATAAGCATCGAGCTAAGTTTTGAAATGAATTAGGAACATCTGCATAACGGAGTTGTTGAGCTCTGACGCTTTTCATCTCTACAGATTAATATTATTGAAATATCATTGAAATAAGTGAGCGAGCTTTCATTATAAGAACTTTAAGTAACAAAAAAAAGGGGAAAAACAAGTTCAGGTCCTTGATGCAATAAAGGGGAAAGGTACGGTGAAGAGGTTTACCTCTCACATTCCTCCCCGAATTAGTCTGAGACCTGTTCCCCGATTCCTGTGGTATTTTTTGGAATAGTTAATATGTGGAGCAAATAATTTCATTGATTTCTAGAGTTTAGATTTACACACCTAGAGGGAAGTATAATGCATTGGGAAGGTCAGGATAAAAACAGGGTATAGAGAAAGACAGACATTTCTAGAGGGCAGTTACTTTAGCTAAGTTCTTTACAACATGTTTTTGGACGGGAATGGAATTTAAGAAACATTGTTGAGGATCAGGTATAGGAAAAAAATGCAGGGCTATGCAGTCTAGTTAGTGAAAAGATCGCCGTCAGCTAGACATGACACATTAGAAACTTGCATTAAATCCAACATATTGTTTGCTTATCTGTGGTGGCACTGAAAGAAGCCAAGCTTTTAAAAGCAGAACTCTCCCTTGCCCTTACCCCTGCTGACATGGAATTGGTAATTATTTAGACTGGCAGAATATAAATTTATGTAAGCTCATTTCTCTAGACTTCTTCAAAAAGCACACAGTCATCCTAAGACTTTATGCAGTTTTCTCAGCTCTCTTCCTCCTCCTCCTTTTTCTCTAGGAGAAGACATATAAATTAGGAGCAATATTTCCACTGCTGCCCATAAATCTTAAAGATCAGATACTGGCAGACTCTGATAAGAACAATTCAGACTCCCTTTCTATTAGGGCAGGCTCAAGGGGTTGTAGTACCCTGAGCCAACGTTTGCTTTCATGCCTCTTCTCCCCTTGGGTCCAGTCTTACAGTACAAGCTCCACAAAAGGGTAAATTGCTAGTCCGCTGGCTTCTTAAATGCCACCCTCCCATTTAACTTAATCTGTATATTCTTTGTCACTACCCCTATAGAGAGCGGCGCTGAATATACAGAGACTGATGGTGTGGTCATCGTATTTTCTGTTTAGGCTAGGTCTGATATTACATAGGCCTAAACTAAATGTGTAAATTACTTGAATAGTCACTGAATATTACCACTATCTGGATAATTTTCTGGCCCACAAGTATACAGATAATATCTGGAACACCACTACAAAAAAGCAATTATACCACGTAGATACAAAGACCAAGTCCAGACATGGTAATGGGAAAATAAAGGTCTGTCTTTCCCATTACCACATCTGGACTTGGTCTATAGATAATATCTGTCCACTTGTCTGATGCTATGGGCCCGATTCTGACCCGGACGTAGATCCCCTGTGCTGAAGCCAGCATAAATAGCGGGGATGGACGTCCTGTTGGGACGTCCATCCCTGCTATTTGTGGTTCAGAATGACCCCCTATGTGTATATTTTTTGAAAATACATGGCTAGGCTAATTATGATTTGCCAGTGAACACCTTTGCATATCAGTCTGAGAGGGTATAAAATTCTCCCAACACCAGATGCAGAGCAGAAGTAGGGTATTTCACTATAGAACTCAACATACTGAAAACCTCTATTCAAATTCTAGTCTCACATCACTGACAACATCACTGACAACACCACGAATTCTCCCTACTGCCAGACATTGCGTGCCATAGCACAAAACCCTGCAACTGGATAATTGACACCAGCATCAAGAACTCAATTTGAACCAACCCTCCCTATGGAAAATCAGCACTGCAAATATTCTAGAACCACAACAACCTCCAGCTGGGAAAGAGAACAAGCTGAACTACTACAGATTCCTAGAGAGAACCCTCGTGTTAAAGAATCCCTTATCTCAGCTGTACTTGGAAAACACAAACCTTCACCAATTAAAGAATAAAAAAACAACAACATTTGAAACAAATATATACACAAAAATTGAAATGGAAAACCCAAAAAACAGACACAAAAAAGTGAAACGTGGAAGAAAGAGAAACAGAACTGCATTTTCTCCTGTACTGACCTATAAGAAATGCACATTGTTAAAGCTGATTTATTTCATTCTCTAAAAAGTGACACTCTTTTGCACCTTTCTTGTCTGAATATTTTATTTTTCCAGTTGACTTGGTCCCCAATCTCTCTTTCCTACTTCCTCTTGTTGGTTTTTCTTCTGAAAATCAATGTAAACAAAAGTACTATACATCACTAGGAACATAGAACTTACTCTGCCAAAAACAATTACAATTGACAATCTAAACTTGGAGACCAAGAAAAAGGTATAATACTTAGGCATAACATTAAACCAACACTGAAGCTTCACCTCGCACATCAGCAACATCACAAAAGCTATATACTATAAAATAAGAGTAATAAAAATCCTCCGTCCTCTCATCATGAAGATTTCAGAACTGTATTCCAAGCAATGATATTTCCTCACCTAGATTTCTGTAACAACGTTCTCTGGGGTCTCCCCAAATAGCCACTACATCAGCTCCAACTTGCATAACACACAGTGGCCAGAATCATAATGGGAGCAAAGATATCCGACCATATCACACACATACTTAAACAGCTACATTGACTCCTACTGGCTAGCCGAATAAAATACACATCAATAATAATAATTTTCAAAATTATTCATAACATCTCAACATCCTGCCTGGAATCTACAATTCACACAACAACAAAGGGCAGAGAAACTCGGAAATGCCAGCAAACTGAGTTAGCTCTTCCATCTGAGTTAACTAAATGCAACCAGGACATGCATAAAAGAGCATTCTCATTCTATGCCCCAGACCTCTGAAACCTACTCCCTATGGAGCTAAGAATAATATCAGAGCTCTCAGAATTCCACAAGAGACTAAGGGGTCTATTCCATCCCGCAAATAATGGGGATGGACATCCTGTCTGGTCATCCATCCCCGCTATTCGTCCCCCCACTGTCCCCATCACTAACCTCCCCAGTAGTGGTGAATTTGAGGGGGTCTCTTGTCAGAGCATTACTTGGTTGGGGGGGGGGGAGGAGAGAGAGTGCTAATGGGGTCTGTATAGTGCTTCAGCAGCAGATGGGAGTGCTCTGGTGTCTGAGGGTCATGGAACTGGGTCCAAGAATAGTCTGCAGCACTGACTATGGTATAAGAAGTTCCTGAAGAACCTACATCAGATGGTGCGACATTTAGACCGTAACAAGCGGGAGTGGCAGATCCCATGAGTGTTTGGGAGACCTCTGAGTCTTCAGAGTCTTCCTCTTCTTCTTTGCCTTATACCTCAGGGGTGGTGATGACAGCTGGGTCTGTGGGTGGTCGTATAGGGGAGGCAGGAGGTCCCCAGTTATCTTGGTGGGAGCACACTTTGCATGCAATAGCCCTATTGGGGCAGAAGGTTCTGTGGGGTAAATATGTGGATATTTTTCTGCTGTTGAAGAGGGAATTTGATGCTGGGGATTGGAAGAAAGGGGAAGATGGAAGTGAGGAGGCTAGGTGTAAGTGGCACTGAGTCTCTAAAACCATTTTTAATTGGCTGCTTGCTTTTCATGCTTATGCCAGTTCCCTGGGTGAAGTAAAGCCTGCTTTGTACCCCGTTTTGTTGTGCTACTTGGATTTGATTTTGAGGGGATATTGGACCTATGGGGCCTGGCTGAATTATGATGAGCACTTTTAGGAGGGCATTGGCCAAGGATAGGTCAGAGGTGTGGGTTGCCGTAATGTGGATATTTGACTGTCAGAGATGACACCAGCATGTGTATTGCCCTTTCGATCTGGGGCCCCTACGGGTCTGTTCCTGTCATTGGAGGGCCCTCCACTTTGGGATTTTTTGGTGGTATCCCAGGAGTCAAGTATGGTGTCCCTACATGTGTGATAGGGGGCTTCCAGATCCCCAGTGGCCAGTGGAAAGGGGGGTTGGGGAGCCAGTTTCTGCTTACATTTTAATGCTGGCAGATGTAAACATCTGGTGTGCAGATTCCGGCATATGTATGGTGTGTGCTACAGCACACACCCTGCATTTTACTGTGCAAGCCAGGAAGGTGGCCTAGAGGACAAGGGGGATGTCTGGGGCAGCAAGGGGGTGGGGCAGCAAGGCACCTTCACCAATTAGCCTTTCTGCATTAGAGCAGTGGTTGCTAGGCTACCCTGATGAGTCGGGTGCCCGGATGTTGTAGGAAGAATTTGCTGCAGGGTTTAGGATTCCTTTTGAGGGCATCCCTGAGGACTAAGGTGTGTCTGCATATAAGATGATCTAAGACTGACAAAGAGAGGAAGACAGCATGGATGGTGCTGCAAGTCAGAATGCCCTCTTTGTAGCTAGGAACAAGGATACTATATGAGAGACGTTTGATAGGGAGTTACTCCTAGGACATATTGCTCGTTCATTCCCTGAACCATCTTTCTTGGATTTGGTGGTGTCTCCTTTGGATCTTGCTCCAAAGAAGAAGTCAATCAAGTTTCATTTGATTCACAATCTCTCCTACCCAGTGGGGTGAAATGTGAATTCTTTTATTGACCCTGCCCTTTGCTTCATGAAATATGCTTTGTTTGACCAGGCCATTGACATGTTGAGGCAACTGGATCAGGGAGCATTGATGACAAAAGTGGACATTGCCTCATTTCACAGCATCATTTCACCAGTTGGGTTTTGTATTTGAAGGGGGGGTGGGGGGGCTATTTCAATAAGTGCATGCCAGTGGCTTGTGTGAGTTTTGAGGTGTTCACCACTTTTCTTCACTGGGTGGACCATAGGGTATTGGGGTTGCAGACCATTGTTCATTTTTTAGATGTCTTTTTTTTGTTTAGGGGTAAGGCTGGGGTGATGAGTGCACTCCATTGGTAGCAGAAGTTCAAAGAATAGCAGTGGAGTTTGGGGTCTCGCTCACTGAAGAGAATTCGGAGGGGTCGAGTATCCACCTCATTTTCTTGGGGATTGAGCTGGAGGCCCTATTGGGAGATAAGGCAGGTGAAGAAGAAAAGGAAGCTTACGTTGCAGCAAATCCAGGCAAATTCAGTTTTGCATGCAGAGTGATCCCATGGATGTTTACACGTCATTTGGTGTGTTTGACACAGGGCCTCTTGCAGAAGCATCATGTGGTGCATGTGCTGTGTGGGGTGCGGCAGGACCTGGAGGTCTGGGGATCCTTTTTAGAGCAGTTTAATGGTGTACGAGTGTGGCAGGCCCCCATGGTCTCTAACCATGATTTGAAGTTCTTCTCTCATACCTCTGGGGGTCATGGTTTTAAGGTCTTTTTTTGGGGGGCCTGATGTGCGCAGGAATGGCTAGTGACTTGGCAAGTGCAGGGGTGGTATAGCAACATCGCTTTTTTGGAGCTATTCCTGGTGTGGGAGACATTATGGCTTTGGGGGGAGCATTTTGCACAGTGGCAGATACTGCTTCATTCCGACAATATGGCTGTGGTGCAGTCCATTAACCAACAGTGGGTCCGTTGCCCACAGTTGTCGGAGTTGATGCATTTGGTGATTTTGCATGTCCTGCAGTTGAATATCACCTTGCCTGCCACACATGTCCCTGGTGTTTTCAATGAGATTGCAGATGCTCTTTCTCGTTTCCAGTGGGCACATTTCCAAACATTGGCCCCCCATGGTGATGAGCTCCCAACTCCGAGGTCGGAAGCTTTAGATGGCATCATGGAGAGTTTGCTGAGGAGTTTGCTGGTGGCAAATACATGGAAAGCATTTGGAGCAGGCTGGAAGATATCCATGGAATTCCTGCGATGGAGTGGCTACCTGTAACAGAGTGAGCAGTAGTGGAGTTCATCGCTTCTGTGAAACGGGTGGGCACATCCGCTGGGCTGATGGCTGCCTCGCTGGCAAGCATTGCTTTTGTTTCTAAGTTGCTGGGGTATCTCAATCCCATAGTGTCCTTCCTGGTAAAGAGGTTGGTGTGGGGTTATGGGCAGCTAGTTCCTGCCAGGGGGTGGCCTACATGTTTACCTCTAACACATGCTTTCTAGAGCATCTTCTTGGGGCACTACAATATGGGAGTGAGGCACCATATGAGGTGAATCTATTTCAGGTGGCATTTGCGCTGGTGTTTTATTCAGCCTTATGGGTGGGGGAGCTTGTTGCTCAGTCAAGGTATGCCAGTGGTGTCTCTGGGCTGCTGTGGAGGATGTATGTGTGAGGGATCGTAAGGTGTGTCTGCATATAAGATAGTCTAAGGCTGACCTGTAGGGAAAGGGGGATTGGATGGTGCTGCATGCTTCTCCAGGATTGGTGACATGCTGGTGAGTCATGCCCAGGAATATTTGAGCAAGTATCTGGCAGATGAGCTTTTCTGTCTAGTGCACAGAGATGGTTCACCACTGACTAAGTTTCAGTTTATGGTGATGTTACAAAGGATCGTGGGCTAGGCTGGGTTTGACCTGGTGAAATATGATATCCATGCCTTCCACATACCCCATCATTCTCAGCGGCATGGGGGAGGGTGCCACCTGCCTTGATTTGGAGGTTTTCAGTACTTAACTTTACCATGTGAACTTAAGAACATAACATAAGATATGCAATACTGGTTCAGACCAAAGTCCTTCAAGCCCAGTATACTGTTTCCAACAGTGGCCAATCTAGGTCGCAGGTACCTAGCAGTTTCCCTAAAAGATACAGGTTCCACAAAGCTTGCATTTGGGCAAGCAGTGGATATCCCGGGTCCTCCAGAAACTTTTCCAAACCTTTTTTAAACCCAGCTACACTAACAGCTTTTACTACATCTTACGGTAACGAATTCCAGAGTTTGATTACACGTTGAATGAAAAAATATTTTCTCTTATTAGTCTTAAATAGGTTACCCTGTAGCTTCATTGCATGTCCCCTAGTCTTTCTATATTTTGATGGCGTAAACAATCGATCTACATTTACCCGTTCCACTCCATTCATTAATTTATAGACCTCTATCATATCTCCCCAATGTTCTCTCTTTTCCAGGTTGAAGAGCCCTAACCTTTTTAGCCTCTCTTCATAGGGGTATCCTTCCATCCCCTTTACCATTTTGATGGCTCTTCTTCATACCTTTTCTAATAACACTATATCCTTTTTAAAATGCGGTGACCAGAATTGCACACAATATTCAAGGTGCAGTCGCATCATGGAATGATACGGAGGCATTAAAATATCCCCCCAGAGCAGTATCCCCCTTTGACTAGGGCCCAGTACTTGTCCCTGGGTGGTAGAGGTGGAGTAGATGGGGCTCTCCCCTCATACCCGGGGTTGGGGGATCTCACAGGTCTCCTTGAGAGTTCTCTAGAGATTGTTATGGAAAGAACTACCCTCCTTGCCACATTTGCTTTGGAGACTGATAAAGTGTTTATTCTTAAAATGTATTTTAGAAATGCTAACGAAGTCTTTATGGGCTCAAGAGTAAGAGTATTTCCTGATTTATCACGAATTACGCAATTGAGAAGGAAGGAGTTTTTGACTCTTCACCCCAGGACTTTGGCCTTGGGCGCTTCCTTCCAAATTAAATTTCCTGTGAAATGTTATGTTAGTTTTAAACAAAAGATGTATTTGTTTTTTGAGCCCAAGCAGTTGTTAGCTTTCTTGGAGATTAGGGAAGTGAGTGATGTTGAGGTTGTTGTAACTTCTCATACAGCTGACGTGTGAGTCTCTCATTCACCTGTTTGAATTTGTGTGATTAATGGCTACGACATCTGTGTCATTATATTGTTTGATTTGTTTCCTAGTACTCCCCTATTTCCTTTTTTTTTGTGGTCTGATAATGGGGAAAAATGAGTATGTGTTGGCTGAACTTTTTTTCCTTTTGTATTTGATGTTTCTATTTTTTCCATTTTTCCATTTCATTCATGGATATTGTCTGGATGTCAAAATTTATTAAATTCATATAAAAAAAATATCCTTTGTTTTATTCTCCATTCCTTTCCTTTGATACCTAGCATTCTATTTGCTCTTTTGGCCACCGCTGCACACTGGGTAGAGGGTTTCAACATGTTATCCATGAAGAAGTCTTAATCTTTTTCCTAGGTGGTGGTTCATAATGGGGAACCTTGCATTGTGTAACCATAGTTTGGGTTGTTCTTTCCTAGGTGTATGACTTTGCACTTGTCCATATTAAATTTTGTCTGCCATTTGGTTTCCAAGTCTTCCAATTTATAAAGGTCCTCTTGCAACTTTTCACAATCCTCTTGTGTTTTAACAACTTTGAAAAATTTTGTGTTGTCTGCAAATTTGATTACCTCACTCTTTATTCCCATTTCCAGTTCATTTACAAATATGTAAAAAGCAGCGGAGACAGCACAGATCCCTGGGGTACTCCATTATTCACCAATAGGAAAATTGGCCATTTAGCCCTGTATTCTGCTTTCTATCTTTTAACCAGTTCCTGATCCATAACAGTACACTGTTTCCTATTTCATGGCTTTTTAATTTTGCCATAAGTCTCTCATGAGGGACCTTGACAAAGGCTTCCTGAAAATCAAGATACATTATATCAACCAACTCACCTTTGTCTACCTGTTTATTCACACCTTCAAAAAAACATGACAGATTAGTAAAACAAGATCTTCCTTGGCTAAAGCCATGTTGGCTGTCTCCCATTAAGCATGACTATCTACATGTTTAGTAATTTTGTTCTTTATAATTGTTTCTACCATTTTTCCCAGTACTGATGTCTGGCTCACCAGTCTATAGTTTCCCAGATCACCCCTGGAACCCTTTTTAAAAATTGGCATTACATTGGCCATCCTCCAATCTTCAGGTATTACAGATTATTTTAATGATAGTTCACAGATTACTAATAGTAGGTCTGCAATCTCATATTTCAGTTCTTTCAACACCCTTGGATGCATACCATCCAGTTGCAGGTGATTTGCTACTGTTCAGTTTATCAAATAGTTGTAATACATCTTCCCGGTGTAGAGGTATTTCTTTCAATTCTTCTGCAGCATCACCTTTAAATACCACTTCCTCAGTAAATACCAAAGCAAAGAATTCATTCAGTCTCTCTGCTATGGCTTGTCCCCTCTTAGTGCCCCTTCTACCCCTCTATCATCTAATGGTTCAACTGACTCTCTCACAGGTTTTTTGCTATGAATGTACTTGAAAAAATCTGTATTACACATTTTTGCTTCCACAGCAAGCTTCTTCTCAAATTCTCTCTTTGCTTGCTTTATCAATGCCTTGCATCTAATTTGCCAGTGCTTATGTTGTTTCCAGCTTTCGTCATTTGGCTCCTTTTTCTATTTCCTGAAAGTTGTTCTTTTGGCAACAACAACCTCTCTGACCTCACCTTTAAACCATGCTGGCAGTCTTTTTAGACTTCCTTCCACTTTTCTTAAAACATGGAATACAGCTTGTCTGGGCTTCCAAGATAGTATTTTTAAATAACACCCTTGCTTGATATAAATCTTTAATCTTTGCAACTTTCCTTTTAGTTTTTTCTTAGCTATTTTCCTCATTTTATCATAGTCTCCCTTTTGAAAGTTAAAAGGTAGTACTGTGGATTTCTTTACCGTCCTTCCTCCATTTATTAAATCAAACACGATCATGCTATGATCACTATTGCCAAGTGGTCCCAACACCTTTATCTCTTTCACCAGATCTTGTGTTCCACTAAGGACTAGGTCCAAAATGGCTTCCCCTCCGGTCGGTTCATGAACCAGCTGCTCCAAGTAGCAGTCATTTATTTAATCTAGAAACTTTATCTCCTTAGCATATCCTACTGTGACACTGACCCAGTCGATACCATTATTATTACTGTACTGTAACTTTTGTTAGCTTCCCTGATTTCTTTGAGGATTTCCTCATCCATTTGTTCACTTTGGCCAAGAGGTTGATTGTATACCCCCACTGCCATCGCCTTCCCCTTCCCCTTTTTAGAAAGAATTTCAATCCATAGAGATTCTACACCGAGTGATGTGGGATTTGCTGGTGTTTATGTTTATGTTTATTAAAACTTTATATACCGCCCAATACGATTAGCATCTGGGCGGTTCACAATACATAAAATCATTAAAAAGAGAGAGAACTGCGAAAAGAGAATCAGAAAAGGAATGCCATAAAATCATAAAGAAAAGGGATAGAGTTAGAGAACAGTCAGGGGACAGAGGTGGCTAACATGAGGGGAAAAAGGGAACACGTTGACAACGCAGGAGGGTGAGGGAAAGAAGGGGATAAGAATCTAGTGTACTAATACTAGGGAGGGGAAGAGGGTGGAGCAGGAAAGGGGAGATTAAATGCAGAACAGAAAAGATGGGTCTTCAGTTTGGCTTTAAAGGATAGGTAGGAGGTTTCTAGACATAAGGAGTGGGGAAGTGAGTTCCAGAGCCTTGGACCAAGAAAAAAGAAAGCTGAAGATTGAGTGGATTCTAGGTGAGCTTGGGAGGGAGGGGGAAGAAACATACGGTTGGCATGGATAGAACGTGTTCAAATCCCAGAGCTGGCAAGACCTTGTTCTTTAGGTCGAGATGACAGAAGGCTGCACTACAAGAAGTGGGTGTTTTCCAGATGGAGGACTTCAGGTCCCGCAGGATTTGAGGAACAGGTAGAGCCAGGACTTCCTTAGGAGTGCTGCAAGCTTTGAGAATGGACTAGAAGTCATGCTTGTTCGTTGACATTTGTGTATCACTGAGGGCGAGCGCCCGGGAAATCGTTTGTAGAAATTTTGGATAGGAGAGGTCCTCTACAAGGTTTTTAGTTCTTTCTTGTTTTTTTTTTTTTCAGTGAGTTGGGCAGTAAGAAAAGGAGGTGTGAAGAAGCTGTGCTGCCGAGAAAAATGAAGAAAAAAAATAACAAAAAAGCTAGGCACTTTCCTGAGACGAGGGGAGAGTTGCTGGCTTGCTCGCAGTAAGCAAAAAAATTGTTGTTAGAGGCAAACAGGCAGAAAGGGCACACACATTCTCAGAGAGGTTCAAAAATATCTCTGACCTAGGGGAGTGCACTGAGCAACTAGGCACTAGGAATACATCCCCCTGAATGTCGGGGGATGGTGGCGCCGGGCCAGGTCAGTTGGACGAAGGGGTGCAGGAGCTTCCCTGCAGTCTGACCCTACCTTTGGAAGGCTGCATTGGAGGTCAGACTGCAGGGAATGAACTTTGTGGCAGCGACCAGGGATCGCGGCTCCTTAATGGAGCCGTGGTGCCGTAGCAACAGGATGCCATGGCAACACAGCTCCATGCAGGAGCCAGGGCAGGCCTGTGTGGGGAAACTATTGGACGTCCGGTGGCACAGAATCAGGGTACAGTCTGCCCGTCCAGGCACGGGCCGGCCATCTAGACCCAATTCTGATCCTGTGGACTTAGAATCGGGGCTAGACCGGCTTGTCCAGATCCTGGACTCCGGGCGAGCAGGACGTTCCCGCTTCAGAATTGGGCCATTATGGAACAATTTGCAAACCACCCAGGTGCAAAATGCATAATTCTCACCTAATTTTCAAAGGGAAAGTGCACACATCAATTTCTTTTCAAAACTGAGGTGGGTCAAAGTGCCTGCCCATAGATTTGTGCTGCTACATACACTTTTAGCCAATTGTATTGTTGTGGCAAAGTGCAATCAATGAATAAGTCCAGGAGTCAATTGGCAGGGTCCAAGCCAGTTTAATGTGCACAGGCCCAGTCAGTCAAAGCTTCAAAAGGAACTGAGCAAAAGTTTATACAGAGACATAACCATTTATATCTCTTTTTCAGTTTGATACATGAGAACTTTCTATTGGTTCCAACTCGATACATACAAACTTTTCATTGGTTATACATTCCCTTCATTTGTCCAATTAGAAATCCCTCCGGAGCCTAGCAACCGGGCCCCCTCCTTTAGGATTGCTTGAACAATGGTATAGTTCTTGATTTCGTTACTTCTCTACTGCAAGGTTAACTTTGGCTTCTGGAATGCATATACTGAAACATTTCTGTTCTTTCACACACAAGAGAATAATAGAAGACTTATGAATTCATGAAAACTTCTTATTAAGCATTTTAAAACAGTTTTCTTATTTTTCACAGATTTTTGGTTCTTTTCTAGCTATAATGGGAGTTAGGATCCAGGCCTAACTTACAGGCCTTTCATAGTAGCAGGCCATGCTAGGCCATAGCCTACCACAGTATAAGAGCAAATTACAGGCAGTCATTTTACCCAGATATACTGGTATTTGCCAAGATGAATGGCTTTGAAAATCCCCCTTCACTTATATTTCTCTTTTCTCTTTCATAACCAGCTTAGCTTTTTTTCTGACTTTCTAATAGAAATAACCTCATAAACTGATCCTTTCTCGTCTTAGTCTATAAAATACTAGCTTTCTTATTAAATGATAATATATTTATGCCCTGATTCATCAAGACACAGAAAAGGAGAGAAACCTTAGTGACTTAAGGCCTAAATGCTGCTTTTAGCATTCTGTTAAATCTTGATATATCAGGTTCATTGAAGCTACTCTTACTGGCTTTACATGTGAAATCAGTTTGCAATCCATGCTGATACCACAGATGAAATAATAAAAAAAGAGGTGTGAGAACCAAAGCCCTGGCAAAAAGATGTACCCCCCCCCCCTTGATTTATGCAAGAATATCGTTTTAATCTCTGCAATAATGAACTGTATTTACTCTGTCCAAAACAGACTTTTGGGCTCTGGATTATGAATGGTGATCCATGATCTTTTCCACTGAAACTGTTATGCTTCTAATTTTTGCTGGGTGCCATAATCTGGGATTGTATTGCTCTTTATTTGCCCGAAGAACTATAAGGATACCACACTCCAATAGGTAGACATAGGTGGAGATGACTAATCCTGCTTCTACAAAGAGATCCTATTTAAGGACTGTGCCTTGACACCTTCATTTTTTTTTGGAGTTCATGACTGTAGCCTGATAAAGATGCACATTCCTGACGGGCTCCAGTGCTGGAATCACATTCTGATGACCTCTTGACATTTCCTAGTTATTTTGGAAGGGGCTGTCCCCATCTATGTCAATAATCTAAACACTGGTCCTAACTAAAGAGGGTAAGCCGAGATAAGAGGAAACCTTGTCTATTCCAGACACTTTCAGGTCAACTCATCCATATTTGGGGTTTCAGGGACTTTAGTACAACACAATAAAGCTTCAAGGAGAGCAGAAGAAATGCTTCACATAAAGGAATGTCAGCTGCCAAAACAACTAAACCCATTAGGTTTTCTCCAATTATATTCACTCAATTAAAGATTCAGGGGTCAATTCACTCCCACTTAGTGCTTAGAAATATTTCTGGTAAAAATGTGTTTGGAACTGCAGGCAAGTAAAAATATTTGTAAGAAGCAGAACCCAGATTACGCCCACTTTTTTGCAGAGTTTTATGTCTGCTCCTGTTTTCTGGCATGCTATATATACGTGCACAATTATAAGATGTATGAGGCTCGTGTCCCCTTTTTGGAAAACCAAGTTTGTCTAATAGAGCTAGTAACATCTGGGGATAGATGAGGTGCACAGAGTGAGGATGAACTAGGGGTACAAAATCAAAAATATTTGTCTACTTTTTAAACATGATGCTGCCTCATTTAAGTATTCTCTCAAACACATAGGTGGGCGCCATAGGAAACAACGGGAAAAATAAGCAGCAGTACCACATAGAAAACCTCAGATATTATGGCAAAAAGTAGCAGTAAATTTGAGAGAATGAGATCATACTCCTTATACTTTGGCTTAGGCGTGATGGTAATTATTGTCTCGGCAAGCAAAAAATTAAGCTATTTGGAGATATTGCTTGAGATAAACCTCTTCTTAGAGAGCAAAATAGCAGTGGCTTAGGAGTCCTACAGAGCCTGATAAAAAGCAGTCTTGAAATGTATAGAAATGCTTCTCCTCCCTTCCTCTAAAAATAAAAATAATTAATATCTGCACTCAACCTTCTAGCTACTTGAATTTATATATTTTATTTATTTAAAACATTTGTTTTCTGCATTCACAACATTTCAAAGCAGTTAACAACTGAGCATAAGAAAGAATAAAGCACACATCAAATACACCTTTATAGAAACAGGTAAAAGGAGCAACATCTGGAAGGCAGTATCTATAAATGCTCGTAGCATGGGAAATAAGATCCCAGAGGCTGAGGCTTTAATGGGAGAGGCTGACTTGGATTTAGAGGCAGTAACAGAGACATGGTTCACGGACAACCATGACTGGGATGTAACTATACCAGGCTATACTTTATTCAGAAAGGACAGCGTCAGAAGAAGGGGAGGAGGAGTGGCACTGTTTGTAAAAAATACTATTAAAGCTATGGAAATACAGGGCTTAAAAGGGATTAAACTAGAAAGAGGGAAAGAGAAATCTATTTGCATTGGTTTGACATACAGACCTCCCTCACAGGCTGAAGAAGTGGATGAAGAGTTAATTGAAGACATACTCAGCATTGCCAGGAAAAGGGAAGTGCTACTGATAGGGGATTTTAATATGCCAAAGGTTGATTGGCACATCCCTGATGCAGCAGCATCTAGAAGTAAGGAGATCCTGGATTCTCTACAGGGAGAGCTATTCAGGCAACTGGTAACAGACCCCACACATGAAGGGACCATACTGGACTTGGTGCTTACCAATGGTGAAAGTGTTTCAGATGTTATAGTTGGAGATCATTTTGCATCTAGTGATCACCAGATGGTGTGGTTTAGTATTAGGACTAGGGCTGATAAAATCCATTCAAAAGCGAGGGTCTTAGACTTTAGGAAAACTAACTTTGCTAAGATGGGCCAATACCTCAGGGAGTAGTTAGTGGGATGGAAACAGCTGGGAGATGTAGAAAAACAGTGGGTAAAACTGAAAGAGGATATTGTAAGGGCAACCAACCTTTTTGTTAAAATGGTAAATAAAGGTAAAAGGAAAAGGAAATCGCTATGGTTTTCGAAAGGAGTAGCTGAAAATGTGAAGAAGAGGGAGGACTTCATGAAATATAAGAAAACAGGAACAGAAGTGAGGGGGAATTGTCAGAAGACTGTGCTTGTGAGAAGCTTGCTAAAATTAAAGTAGACAAAGTGATGGGACCAAAAGTGACAGACCCGAGAATACTGAGGGAACTTGGGGACGTTCTAGCAGCTCCACTAATGACTTTTTCAATGCCTCGTTGGAGTTGCGAGTGGTGCCAGAGGACTGGAGAGAGGTACATGTGGTCCCTTTACCCAAAGCGGAAGTAAGGATGTAGTTGAAAACTAAAGGCTGGTTAGTCTAACCTCAGTGGTGAGTAAATTATTGGAAGCGCTGCTGAAAGAGAAAATAGTGAGGTTTCTGGAGTCCAATGGATTACTGTATCGGAGGCAGCATGGATTCACCAGAGGCAGGTCTTGTCAGACAAATCTGATTGATTTCTTTGACGGGGTGACCAGGGAGTTGGACCAAGGAGATCCCTAGATGTGGTGTATTTAGATTTTAGTAAAGCCTTTGACACCGTTCCTCACAAGCGACTTATAAACAAACTGAGTACCCTAAGGATGGACCCTAAAGTTACTGCTTGGGTTAGAAACTGGTTGAGTGGGAGGTGACAAAGGGTACAGGTAAACGGAGCTCACTCTGAGGAGAAAGAGGTTATCAGTGGTGTGCCCCAGGGATCTGTCCTTGGTCTGATTCTTTTTAATATCTTTGTTAGTGATATTGTGGAAGGGCTGTCGGGTAAGGTTTGCCTCTTTGCGGATGATGCCAAAATCTGCAATACAGTAGACACCCAGGAAGGTGTAGATAACATGAGGAGGGATCTAGCTAAGCTTGAAGAATGGTCTAGAATTTGTCAGCTGAGTTTTAATTTTAAAAAATGCAAGGTCATGCATTTGGGCTGCAGCAATCCAAGGGAGCAATATAATATAGGGGGTGAAGTACTTTTGTCCACTAAAGAAGAGCGGACGTAGGCATGATTGTGCCTGATGATTTTAAAGTAGCTTAACAGGTAGAAAAGGCGACGGCGAAAGCTAGAAGGATGCTTGGATGCATAGGGAGAGGAGTGGCCAGCAGAAGAAAGGCGGTGCTAGTGCCTCTGTATATGTCTTTGGTGCGACCTCATTTGGAGTATTGTATGCAGTTCTGGAGATCGCACCTTCAAAAGGATATAAACCTGTATATAGTTGTTTACAGTTCCATGTATCTGTTATATAGCTGCACATTGTTCCATGTACATTGACGTTGTTTGATGTAAACCGCCACTGATCCTGGGAATTGGCGGTATATAAAAGTTTTGCAAATAAATAAAATAAATAAAAATAAACAGATTGGAGTTGGTACAGAGGGTGGCTACTAAACTAATTAGTGGTCTTCATTATAAAGCATATGAGGACAGACTTAAAGATCTTAATATGTACACTTTAGAGGAAAGGTGGGATAGAGGTAATATGATTGAGATGTTTAAATACCTCCATAGCATAAATGCACAGGAGGAGAGCCTCTTTCGATTGAAAGCAAGCTCTGCTATGAGGGAACATAGGATGAGGGTGAATGGAGATAAACTCAGAAGTAATATGCGGAAATATTTCTTTGCGGAAAGAGTGGTTGATGCGTGGAAAAATCTCCCAGTGGAAGTAGTAGAGATGACGACAGTATCTGAATTCAAAAAAGCATGCGACAAACACAGAGGATCTCTAAAGGGAAAAAGAGGACTGTTGTAGTGGTTGATATGGAAGGACAGACTAGATAGGCCATGTGGTCTTTTTCTGCCATCATGTTTCTATGTTTCTATGTTACACAACCAAAAAAGTAAACATTCAAAATTAAATACCAGAACTGCTTTCCTTCCCATAAAAGTGTTAAGGTGTTAACACTGAATCCTCAGATGGCAAAACACACCTTCTTCTTTCTTGCTATGCTTTCATGTCCTGACAGCCCACAAGAGTATTCAACAGATTAAATGGAACAGCAAGGGAACATGTTGCCCCTGTGACCCAAGGTGTATTGTAAAAAAGTATGAATCTCTGTGTTTTGGAAATTAGCATTAAGATCCCAATAGATATTGTGAGCATTGCCTAGAGCTGGAGGGCCAAAGATGGCAACTGTCTATTTCACAGAAAATGAGTAGGATCAAGTTATAGGGTTTGGCCAATATTTAAGAGAGTTAGGGTGTTATTTAGAAGGTTTATTTGCAATTTACACATATATAATCAGATACATACAAGAATAAATCACATCCATATGTAAAGGGCCATGTTAGAAAGGGTCCAGTTTACAAATGGATATTCTTAGTGTATGGAATTTTGAGAAGGTGTGTTGGGGCATGGTCTGGCATGGTGGGATAATTACCTACATGTGTATTCCCCATTTCATGGTTTTCTTCCCTTGATTTTTCCCATATGTAAATTTGTAAAATGATCCCTCCCTTTGCATGAGGGCATCAGTCCATGTGCATTCCTGCACTTCCTTCTATATTCCATGTTTGCAGAACTGTTTCAAAAATACCGTTGGACTTGAGTATATCCCAACTTCAATGTCACAATTCTAATAGCCATGCACTACTGTACCTAAAATGTGCCTTTTAATGAAGACCAGGTGTTTCAAGTTGTTTCTACAATGAGGCCTACTTTGTGTTACTGTGACCTCTGCTCATCCTTTTTTAGTGAAGGCAGCGAGGATTGTTTTGGCTAGTAAATTGACGTCAATTGTAAATGTCTCATTAGATCAGGGTTTTCTTTCCAGAGTTGAAAAAAATCTATCATAAAACTCATTTTGAAGAAGTTGTCTTTAGATCCTAGTAGTCATAGGCTAGTGTCTAGCTTACTGTTTTTAGGCAAGGAGTTGGAAAATGTATTTGACCAGTTGAGTGAGTAGTTGGATGATCATGCAGTTCTGAGTCAAAATCCAATCTGATTTGCAGTGTTTATATAGTACAGAAATCTTAATTGGTTTCATTATTGCATGAAATGTATAAAGTGGTACACACAGAGGTCAGTATGGTTTTTCTGCCTTTGAACTTAGCAGTGGCATGTGTACTCTTCAACATGACAGACTGTTGGCTTGTCTCCAAGAGTTAGGCAGATGTGGTACTTCATTGGTTCCACTCTTTTTAGAACATCATCAGTGCTTTCCCAGAGCTATTTAACATCTTTTGGTTTACATGCCTATCTTTTTATGGGTTGTTCCAGTGCACTTATCGATGGGGAAAGGCTAGCATGAGAGGCTTTGGAAGTTGAATGACGGCTTAGCAGCAGTTACTACATATTACAGACAGATAGTCAGAAGTTCTCTGGGTCGGGAAATATGTCTTGACAAAGATTTTATTGTCTGTTTGAATGGTCAACAGGTCCCACTCAGGAATGTGGCTAGGAATTTGGGTAATTAGCTGTATTCTTCACTATGTTTCGATTCACAGATTGCAAAGTTAACTCCAGGGATATTTTTGTTGCCTGACTGGTTACACATGCTAATTCAGGCTCTAGTATTGACTAGACTTGATTATTGTAATTCTGTCTACACTGGGTTCCCCCCCAAAAAAGCATTGCATAGGGCACAACTTCTGCAAAACCCGGCAGCAAATTTAGTAGGAGGATTGAAGGCTAATGACCATGTGATTTCTGTGCTGTAGAAGCTCCTCTGGCTCGCTTGAGATGTGGTTTTAATGAGGTTCAAGGCTTGGAATGGGATCATGTAGATATGATTGTGCTGTACACACCAGGAAGTGACCTTTAATCTGCACAAGGAGATTTGTAGGTTATCCAACTATAAAGGAAGTACACTTTTTGAGGACTAGATCTTTCTTTGTGGCTGCTTCTTTAAGTGCTATACCACGAAAAAGACTATTTAGTATATTGAAAAGCTGTGAAAGCCTGGTTATGGAAGCAAGCTTATGGCTGTGGTGGTTTATCTGTTGGGCTCTTGGGGTTAGTGTGCTGATTGGATCAGCAAGTTTGGGAGAGGGTGGAGGTGGGTGCATACATTTTATCTGTGTTGTGTAATTTTAATTTTGTGTAAATCACTTAGAGTTTTTTTTATAGAGGAGATTAATAAGTGGAAATAAATATTTATAAATAAATAATGTATGCAAATTAACATATAAATATATAAAAATGTATTCTCCTCCTCACTGTTTAGCCTGCTAAAACACATTTTTCTCCAGTGTGATCTGACATTGAAAAGATTTGATACCACATGTCTAGAGGGAGTGTGTACAGTGAGTCCAAAGTAGGATTGTAATTGTGAAGCAGTGTGAGAGCTGTAGCCTGCATGAAGCTGAAACACAGAGACTTACAGAAGAGATGATAATAGTGTGAGGGATATGTTTACTAAACAGTGTGCCGCTAGCACGCGACTGGCCCCAAAAGTGAGTGTGGGGGGTGGTGCTTGAACCGCACTAGTAAATGGAGGTGTTCCTGGCATGTCTCCATGCTACTAATGTGTGTATTGTGCCATCCCTGCACGATTAGTGTGGGTGTACTTAATGCTACCATTGAGGCGACGGTAAGTGCACCTGAATCGGCCCTGTACGTTCTGCCAGGCTGACCCACCTCCCACCCCTGCTCTGCCCCAATCCTGCCCCCTCCCGCCCCCTGCTTACTTTCCCCGTCCTGAGCATCAGGATATATGGGGAGGGCCGGAGGGGGAATCGGGCTTGGATGGCTTGCAGGGCTGTATGTGCAGCCCTACAACCTGCATCTGGAATCAGGCCCTATGAGGCTGCTTTTGGATCTTGGCCTCCTACTGTTTTCTCTAAAGCCATGTGTGTCTATTTTATTTCCCTTTAAGAATTAACCTTGTTCTGTTGTTTGTCTTGAACAGATGTAAGCTCTGTGGAGCAGGCTCTATCTCATACTGTATATGTATGTGCACAGCACGGTGTATGCCTAGTAGTTCCATAGAAATGATAAGTAGCGGTAGTAGTAGAAGTATCAGATAACATAATGACCCCAACCCCAACCTAAATAAAAATGTCTCAAATTACATTAAATGACCACATGTTTCTGATCCTACACCAAACATACTTCTGTGCATTCCCCCCTTAATATGATTAAACATATGTATGTGGTGTAGAATATCACAAATATTTTTAGTGTCTTAGGGAAGGGAATTTTAAGAGAACTAATACTCATAGGTAAATCATTATTTACCTGCGTAAATGACTCTGAAAATTGCTTTCTGAATGATGTGATGTAAGCAGCTTTTGTACTCAGAGCTGCCAAGTTTCCCAGTTGTCCCTAGCGAGACTTTTTTGGTCAGGCCTGCAGATTTTAAACTTAGATCCCAGAGCAGTGTGGTATTCATAGTGCCTGATTCCACCCATAAAAATCAATACTGCAAGGTCCATAGTGCACTAGGATGGAGGTTTCAGAAATCCAGATATGGAAATGGATAAATTGGCAGCTCTGTTTGTACTTTTTTAATATAAATTATCTAAAACATCTTCGCAATTTGTGACAGGTTGCATTTCTTAAAAGAAAAGAGAAAAAGGAAAAAGGAAAAAGTCCTGTCAGGGCGATCATTTATGTGGCTGATGCATATTATATATTCAGTCAGTTTTGAAGTCAAGTTGATAAACTGAGTCCACAGCACACTGACCATTTATAACCTGACGCCTCACGCTCCATGATTTAATTTTTTTCAAGGGATATTTAGAATTAGGTGTCACTTAAGTATTGAAGTGCTATCAGCCTGTCTGGGAAATGTCTTTCTAGAAGAATTTTGATGTCTATAATTTCTTTTTGCTCAAGAAACTTGTACCTCCTCTGCTAGAATTATAGGCAGAGAGAATTGTCAAAACTGAATTCCAAAAGAGAAAAAGAAAAAGAAAAAAAGTGAATTGTGCAATGAATCACTTTGCCTCTTTCAAAAATGTTTGGATTTAATGTCTTTTCCTAGCTGTAAATGTGAATGTGGCTGCAAACTTTTAAATATTTACTTTTGAGAATATAAAAATGAACACAGTTAGAAATAGTACTCCTCTGCCTAGAAAATGTGCTAATTTAGGACCTGATGCCAGACTGCAATAAGCAAGAATAACATAAGTTCACAGTCTATGCGGAAAAATGGGATTGTTTTTCAAATTGTTCAGGTAGTTGCAAACATAAGAACATAAGATATGCCATACTGGGTCAGACCAAGGTCCATCAAGCCAGTATCATGTTTCCAACAGTGGCCAATCTAGGTCATACGCACCTAGCAGTATCCCCAGGAGACACAGGTTCCACCTTGCTTGTATTGGGTCAACCATTGATATCCTGGGTCCCTTCTTAATAATGGTTTATGGACCTTTCCTCCAGGAACTTGTCCAAACCTTTTTTAAACCCAGCTACACTAGCAGCCTTTACTACATCCTCCGATAACAAATTCCAGAGTTTGATTACACGTTGAGTGAAAAAATATTTTCTTTTATTAGTCTTAAATAGTTTACCCTGTAGTTTCATTGCATGTCCCCTTCTATTCAATTTAATTCAGAAGTCTCTCTGCCTTGAATTGTTCGTTTTGGAATATCTGCAGCGTAGCGGTTGAGCGCTAACGGAGTGATTGGTTTGAAGTGATTCTAAAGATAAGTACTTGATGATCTTTTGGTGCTTTAAGTTTACATCAGCTTATCTTATTTTTTTCCTTTTTTTAGGGAGTTACAATTTGTTCCTGTGCTGCTCATTATAACGCTTGTATTCTTATGACGCTTCTGGTATGATTATGAATGTCGTGAATGAGGTGTGTGTGTGATTAGACGTAGTATTTATTGTATTCCCAGAAGTACTCTATGTGGTTTTAAGGTTTATTAGTGGTGATTGATTTTGGTTGAATAAAGCGGCTATATGACCTGTGATGTGAGCGTCAGCTATTCCCTATAGTGATTATATCACTACATGTAGGGTTCTAGCCATCCTGAGGTCATTTTTGCCTTTGTAAAGTATTGAAGTGTTTTTTGAGTATTAGTAATTCTAATTAGGAGTAAATCTTGCATTAAGGGCATTTTTTGTTGTTTTTGAAGAATACGATATACCATGGGATATCTGAAATACAAATCAGAGGAGATACGGTAAAACTTAAGCTTTCTTTAAAAGCTCAAATGACAAGACTTTGACTTTCCAACTTTGGATACATCATGAAAAGAGAGAATTCATTTGAGAAAGACATCATGCTTGGCAAATTGACGGTCAGCGCAAAAGAGGAAGGCCAACAATGTGATGGATGGGTACAATAACAGCAGCTATGGATGCCGCTCTATCAACAATTTGCCACCTGACTGAAGACTGAACACAGTTTAGGATAACTATCCAGAGGGTTGCCATGAGTCGTCACTGACTCAACGGCACTTAACAACTACAATGTAATCAAATTATTTAGCATTTTTTGCCAGCTCTATACTCCACCAGCTCCTCCCAGATGCAAAATTAAGGCCCATGGATGTGAGTGCATTTTCTTTTTTTAAAAAAATGGTCAACATTAGTTGGTCCTACCTCTTACCTCTCTGGTTCATCCATGTTATTGATACTCCAGAATCGTACAAACCCAAGTTTCCACCCTATGGTCTGATCAAAGCTCTGCTTTGAGATCAAATGAGCAGGGTTGATCCGTCCACTAGGCAAGCTGCTTAGGATGGCCAGCTCAGGTGAGCGGCAGTGGCAGCAGCACACATGGGTGGTTGCACCTCCCCCCCCCCCAGTTGCCACCTATTCTGTTTGGGGGAGAGGTGGGCAGTGGCAGTATTTCCAAAAGAGTTGGCAAAACGTTGCTGCTTTTGGAAATACTGCCGCTGCCAGCCTCCCCCTTCCGAGTCGGAATTGGCGACAGCTGAGGGGGGGGGGGGGGCAGTGTCAGCTGGGAGGTGGTGGTGTCAGCCAGGGGGAACAGGCTGGAGTTTCTGCCTAGGGTGCCAGAAACACTTGGGCCGGCTCTGCAAATGAGTGATCTCATATCCAAACATACCCTGAAATCTATTCACCATCTGCAAGTATAAGTAAAAATCAGAAAATTTGCTGCATACAGTACCTAGAAAAACAAGACTTTATGGATTATACTGCAGTATAATATATACCCTATATCTATTAAGGATGTGCTTTCATTTAAAATGAAAGTGGCAAGCTCAGCAAAACAGGAAATGACAAAGTTGTCATAATTTCCCATGTCCCATCAATAGTGCACACTATTCTATAATAAGGTGAACTCATGAGAGAATAATACATGTTATTGCATAATAGCATACACTTTTACAAAAAAATATACACTATTGACAGAAAATGATACAAGATGGAAAAAAAAGAAAAATAAATACAGAATGAAACAAACATTTTCGACCTCCACACCCCTTGTATCTATTTGAATGCCATCTTCTAATAGGCATGATCTGATCCTTGGATGGTCCCAATGTTGCTGTTATGGTTGCAGTTTCATTTCTAATGGAATGTGTGCCATACATATTGCCATTAAGGCCCAACTTTGTTAGGTTCAATTTCATTTCGTTTCATTTATTCATATTTATTTCTCACTCATATATTATTACTGAGCGAGTTACAACAATATACACATATTAAAACCAAGACAATTAAAAGTGTCAAATCAACTTCATACGATAAAAGAACATTAACCCCCCCACACCCAACCCCCCCCCAAACATTTATACAAACATGCCTTCAAAGCTTTCTGAAAAGACAAATAGTCACGGAATTGAGAAGATTCAGTGAAAGTAAATTCTACCTGACCGGGCCAGTTACTGAAAAAGCCCTTGTTCTAGCAGCAGCTTTGCATACAAGAGAGACAGAAGGATCATTCAATAAATTATCCTTACTTGAACGAAGCATCCTAGATGGTAAATAAGGAGTCAGTAAAGCAACAAGTTCAATAGAATGTTCAGAGTGTAAGAGTCAATATATCATACAATGACATGTAAAAGATGCATGCTGTCTAATATATAACCTATGTAATCAGGGCCGGATTTAGCTATACGCCATGTACGCCATGGCGTAGGGCCCACAGCTGCAAAGGGCCCACAAAAATTGAAGTAGTTAGGCTTTTTTTTTTAATAAAATAAAAAAAAACCTGCTGGCTGCCGCCGCGGGGCCCCCTCTGCTGCCGCGGCAGCATGGACTGACCCGCGGGGGCCCCCTCTGTAAGCTCGGTCCCTCCCTCCGTGTCTCCCTCCGTGCAAGCTGTTAGAGACGCGAAGGCAGACTGTCTCCTTCTGCCTTCCCGTCTCTGTTAAGCCCGAGACAGTCTGCCTTCGCGTCTCTAACAGCCTGCACGGAGGGAGACACGGAGGCACGGAGGGAGGGACCGAGCTTACAGAGGGGGCCCCCGCGGGTCAGTCCATGCTGCCGCGGCAGCAGAGGGGGCCCCGCGGCGGCAGCCAGCAGGTTTTTTTTTTTTAAAATAAATTTTACTTTAGGCCGGGGGAGGGGGAGGGGGAGGGGGTAGGACTGGTAATTGGGGGGCTGGGACTGGGGCTGGAAATGGGTTGGGCCTGGGACTGGAAAGGGGCTGGGCCTGGGACTGGAAATGGGCGGGGGGGATTAAGGCTGGAGGTGGGCTGATGAGGAGGACTGGTAATGGGCTGTGGGCTGTTGGGGGGGGGTTAGAACTGATAATGGGCTTAGGGGGGGTTAAGACTGGTAATGGGCTGTGGGCTGATGGGGCTGTCTGGGAATGGGCTATGGGGGGGGCTAGGACTGGAAATGGGCTGGGGGGGGTTAAGACTGGAGGTGGGCTGATGGGGTTAGGACTGGTAATGGGCTGTTGGGGGGGGGGTTTAAAACTGGTAATGGGTTTTGGGGGGTTTAGAATGGTAATGGGCTGTGGGATGATGGGGGCTGTCTGGTAATGGGCTATGGGGGGGGCTAGGACTGGAAATGGGCTGGGGGGGGGTTAAGACTGGAGGTGGGCTGATGGGGTTAGGACTGGTAATGGGCTGTTGGGGGGGTTAGAACTGGTAATGGGTTTTGGGGGGGTTTAGACTGGTAATGGGCTGTGGGCTGATGGGGGCTCTCTGGTAATGGGCTATGGGGGGGCTAGGACTGGAAATGGGCTGGGGGTTAAGACTGGAGGTGGGCTGATGGGGTTAGGACTGATAATGGGCTGTTGGGGGGGTTTAGAACTGGTAATGGGCTTTGGGGGGGGGTTAAGACTGGTAATGGGCTGTGGGCTGATGGGGGCTTTCTGGTAATGGGCTATGGGGGGGGTTAGGACTGGAAATGGGCTGGGGGGGTTTAAGACTGCAGGTGGGCTGATGGGTTTAGGACTGGTAATGGGCTGGGGGATAATGGGCTTATGGGGGGGGGTTAGTAATGGCAATGGGCTATTGGGAGCTGACTGGAAATGGGTTGATGGGGTTAGGACTGGAAGTGGGCTGATGGGGGTTAGGACTGGTAATGGGTTATAGGGGGGGCTTAAACTGAAAATGGGATGATGGGGGGTTAGGACTGGTATTGGGTTGGGGGGTTGCTAGGACTGGAAATGGGCTGATGGGTGGCTAGGACTGGAAATGGGCTGATGCAGGGACTAGAAGGGAATGGATGCTGGGTGAGGCTGGAACTAGAAGGGAGCTGATGTTGGGGGAGGATTAGAATGGGATGGGGCTGGAAGAGTAAGATGGAGAAGGGAAAAATATTTTGTGTGGGAGGGATAAAAAAATCTACAATTGGCTGGGTATTGGGAGAGTAAGTGGGGATTGAGGATGGAGGGGTAAAATTTGACTGGATGAAATAGGAATGAGGAAAGAGCAAAAGGAGAAAGATTAGTATGTTAAAGCAGATGTAGAGAGAGAATGGAAAAAAACTAGAAGAGAGAAGAAAGGACAAATGGACAGCAGACGATGGAGAGTTAGCAGAAGACATGAAGAAACCAGAAGAAAGTGGCTGGAGCAATTGCAGCTGAAAAAAATGCACAAAAGGTAGAAAAATATCTCTTTATTTTGAATTTATTAATTGGAATATGTCAGCTCTGGTAAATGTGCATCATTAACGTCTGCGCTTTGTTTAGTACAAGAGCAAATTAATGTATAGTTTTATTTCTACAGTGTTGTACATTCCAAGTTTGGCTTTTGGGATTCCCAGTTTAATTATTGTCTTCCTGTTTTCTAAAATGTGATTACTTGTTTGGTGATGGTCTATGTTCTGCATGTGTAACTGAGCTGAGGTGTTCTGTTTATATAATTCCTATTTGACATTGCCACTTGTTCTCTTTCCCCAGTAGGTCATGTATTGTTGTTCTCTGAAATGTATTGGTTTAATATTTGCAGTGTTGCCTTTTGATTGGTAGAGTATGGTGCTTTGTGAGTCCTGGTAGTGCTGTTAGGATACGGCGGGTTTGCTATGGGTTCTAAATGGGCAGTGTTTGTAGTAGTTTCCTAATGTGTCTGGCAGTTGGCACTGGATTATAGTAATGTAGAAATCTTTTAGTCTTTCTTTATCCATACACTCATTAAGAGGCACGTTTACTAAAAGTTAGTATATGGTAACATTATGCAAATATTTATGCAAATGAGGCCCCTTATGCAAATGAGGCCCACACCCCCCTTGGGCCGCCCCTGCTGGGGCCCACAATTTTTGTTGGCATAGGGCCTCACTCAAGGTAAATCCGGCCCTGTATGTAATACAATAAAAGAAACAATCCAACTTTTGTAAATTAAAAATGACTCAAACAGCAGAGTTTTGGATCATTTGCAAAGAACTAACAGGTAATCCTAGATAAATAATATTACAATAATCAGTCAAAGGTATCACTAAAGATTTTATCACCATTCAAAAATCATTAGCTGACAAATAATGTTTTAAACCACAAATTTAAAAAACATGTACGAATCAGACATAAAATATGAGGGCATACTGACAAAACAGAGTAAAAAATAACTCCAAGACAGGGAACTCTGACTGAATGGAAATAATATGATCGTCTATCTGGATGGCAGCAAAATCAATATCCATCCATGGATTAGTTATCACCATTGCCTATGTTTTTTGATAGTTTAATGAAAGACCATTCTGCATTAGCCAAACCACAGTGGTGGTTAAATCTCTTAGTAATGGCAATTGATCAATATCAACCCCTACAATAAAAGGCACAAACAGTAAAATGTCATCGGCAGAGTTATAAAACATAAAGGGGCATTTTACAAAGGTCGTACTGGGCATAGGAAGAATGTCCAAATGGGGCACTGCAGCAAATGTAGGCAATTATGCGAACCAGGTTCATGGATGACCAGAGTAAATGCAAAATAGCAAGCTGGAAAATGGATGCACAGACCGGACAAGGCACCAGCAACAATACAAGAGCACATATTAGCACATAGGGGCTGAACACAAGGATTCAGTGAGAAGATGGGACAATGGAAATCAGGATGCCCAGCTTTTCTCGAGGGGAAACCAAGCGCCTTTGCTGCCTGGCTATGAACACGAGGAACAGCTGTTTCCAACCCATGGGTGAAGAGCCATCCGGAAGGAGGTCCAAGTGATCTGGCGTATGTTTCGCTAGATGCTCCATCAGTAAATACAACAGAAAGCATGGAATGTGGGCAACAGCAGGTGCAGGAAGGCAAAGGCAGCTGAGGAAATGGAGCAGCAAATGAGCTGGGAGCAGAGATAGAGACGGGGAAAGGGGAGGTAGAAACGATGCAGGCAGCCATCAGGGAATGGGAACATCATCCCTCAAAAACCTTTGCTTGCATAGAAGGCACCCTTGTGATGACATAAGAGGGCATAGGAAGGGAGAAAGAGAGTTGAGGGACAAGGGGCTTGTATGTGAACATTAGCATGCCAGCATGGAACAGAGAGTAGGTGGCACAGCGATGCATGTACAAGTAATGCAGCGACAGGCAGGGATGTGATGGTGGAGGGACCCAGCATGTCCATCTGGTGTACAGGTGGTCAGAGCAGGAAGGTAACAGTGACCTAAAGACAGGACAAGAGGCAGCTGCCCACAACAGAATGCTGTATGGAGCTGTTCCAGTAGTTAAAAGGTGGTGGTTGGACAGATGTCTTGAGGCAGAGCAGCATAGCCACATCCCACACATTCCCCTTTCCCACTTCCAAACAGTGACCCCATGAATCCTGTGTTGCTCACTCTCCTGTGCACATCCGACCACTAACAATTGGCGTTTGTTGCTTGCCTCACATGCACTGTGCTAGTGGCATTGGCATTTGTTGCCTTGCCCAGTCTGACAAGTGGAATGCACAGGGGGGCATCAGGTAATCTAACCCTCATGACACCTATGTCAACAACATATGCACAGCAAGCTGGACATTCTACCCTCACCTGTAGGTGCTGGTAAAGTCACTGATGGTCTGCAAACCTCCATGGATGGAAGTCACCAGACTGAGGAGAGGGACAGTCCCAAGCCACTTCCTGGTACATCAACAGCAGACACAGAGACCATCCAGAGGGAAGAAGAGCATGTTGAAGCTCAGGACAGGTCAGGCGATGATGCTGTGCTGCCAGATGAGGAAAGAGGACTGGGAAGGAAGAATTAACTGACCACCAGGAGCACCATGTAGCACTTCTACCAGTCCCTGATGTTGCCACAGACTCACTTCGTAAGGAGGCACCATTGGGGAGACAACAGATGGGCAGCAGATGAAAGCAGCTGCTACACTCTGGGGAGTACCTCCTCTCACAGAATGAGAAGTAGCTAGTGATGGAGAGGAAGTGCAATTACATTCTGCGTAGAATCATGCAAGAGCAAAGGGTGAGAAGAGAGGTAGGTGAATGGCATCTGCAGGAGCTACAACACATAAGGCCAGTCCCTGGACACATTACTTTTGTGGTTTGGCCATCTGGTCTCCCAGGCACCCCTACCAGCTACTGTACCATCTGCACCATTCGCCACGAGTTCTAGAACCACCAGTAGCAATGACAAAAGTGCTAGGCTACACCAATGCAAGCCACATGCCCAAGTCTAATCAATATCCTCAGTGCGCCACCACTGGGCAGTGGTTTCCCCCTTCACTTCCCTAATTTCTTAGCTGCCAAGTGGCAAGTTGGTGAGAGCATAGGGCTAGATGTAGCTAGCTCATTAGGGTCAATTGAGAGTGGCAAGAAGGGCTCAGCGAGCACCTCCCAGTCCTTATCCAACCTTCAGGGTGGCAGGGGATGCAGGGCAAGGGAAAGGGGCAAAGGCAGGGGATGACACACCCAGTAGGCTGTTGTGTGGTGACAGCTGGGGGTGCTTGTTAAGGAGAAGGCTGTGTAGCGTGTGATATGGAATGTTCCTGTGCATTTGTAGGGGGAGGGGGAGGTAGAAGTGGTGAGTAAAGGGAAGGGAGGTTGCATATAGAGGTCCCTCAGGGGCTGCTGCTGAAGCAGTGTATGTCTGGTGCAGTGGAGGAGTGTTGTGGCATCCCCAGGGGGGTGGAGGGTCACCAGGGCCGGCCCGTCCATTATGCGAGAATGTTTTTTGCACAGGGCCCCGCGTTTCAGGGGGCCCCGAGCAAAGAACATTCTGCATAGGTAAATTTAAAAAAAAAAAAGTTGGCTGCTGCCGCTGCCGCCGTGGCAGCAGCAGGATCGAGTGTCCGCGGGGCCCCCCCCCTACCAGGCAGAGCCCTCCCTCCCTGCATCAGCTCCCTCTCACGCTAGCTTTCAGAGCCACGAAGGGAGAGTTTCCCTTTCGTGGCTCTATTAAGCCTGCTGGGGCCCGGGGATGATGGGAAACAGGAAATGCCTGTTTCCCATCAGCCCCAGCAGGCTTAACAGAGCCGCAAGCGAAAAACTTTCCCCTTCATGGCTCTGAAAGCCAGCGCTAGAGGGAGCTCTTGCAGGGAGGGAGGGCTATGCCGGGCAGGGGGGGCCCCGCGAACACTCGATCCGGCCGCTGCCACTGTGGCAGCGGCAGCAGCCAGCTTTTTTTTTTTTTTAATTTTGCTGATGGGGGGAGCGGTTTAGGACTGGCTATGGGATGATGGGGGGGTTAGGACTGGTAATCTTTATCTTTATCTTTATTAACACATTTTATATAACGCTCATGCCCGAGGCACCAGAGCGGTTTACAATAACAAAAAATAGTAAGGCTGCCAAAAAGGAAAGGGACGCCAAAACAAAGGAAAAGTATGAGATAGGGTAGAATAGGAAAGAGGATAGAGCACAAGGCACAGCGGAAATTGCATAGTAGAGGAGGGTAGGGGGAACATCTGAATTCAGCGGGGTGGGAGAGATGAGGGAGCAGGGAGGGGAGGAAGGTTAAAAGCAGAGCAAAATAAATGGGTCTTCAGCATAGTCTTAAAAGTTTCGTAGGAGGGCTCTAGGTGGAGGGCAAGGGGAAGTGAGTTCCAGATTCAGGGGCCCAGGAAGAAAAAGGCAGAGGAGCGGGTGGATTCAAGGTGAGCCTGTGATGGAGAGGGAAGGGACGTGTGGTTCAGATGGACAGACCTGAGGGACCGGTGAGAAGAGTGAAGATGAATTTGATCTGCGAGGTAAAGGGGAACACCGGTGTGAATGGTTTTATGTACATGGATGAGTACCTTGAATTGTATGCAATGAACAAGTGGAAACCAATGCAGATGAATCAGAAGAGGGGTGATATGGTCGAAACATGAAGCATGCATTAGGATACGTGCCGCAGTGTGATGAACTAGTTGCAGTCTTTGCAATTGTGTTTGGGGAAGGCCGGCTAGAATAACATTACAATAATCTAGACGAGATACCACTAGGGATAAGAGTAATGTGGTAATAGAAGGAACTGATATACAAGGGCGAACTGCACAAAGTTGTCTCAGGGTGTAGAAGGACGGTTGTACCACAGAGGAAATGTGTTCGTTGAATGATAAGGCAGAATCCAGAATAACCCCCAGGTAACGTAAGGAAGGAACAAGAGGAAGTGGAGAGGAAGACAAAATAGGAGCAAGAGAGGGGGCTGGAGCACCGAAGGTAAACCAGATGGCAGATGTTTTAGAGGGGTTCACATGCAGGAAGTTAGAGGAGAACCAGGTGGCCACCGAGGCCAAGCAGGAGTTGAGGGGAGTGAGATCTGGGGTAGTGGGGTCAGTGTGGTGAAGAAGAAGAATATCGTCCGCATAGTAATGGGCTGTGATGCTGTGCTGCTGGACCAAAAGGGCAAGGGGGGCCATGAAGACATTAAACAGGAGGGGGGCAAGGACAGAACCCTGGGGAATGCCACATGGGAGGGAGGTTGGGGGAGAGGAAGAGAGACCCGTAGAAACGGAGAAGGACCTATGGGAAAGGAAAGAGCGAGACCAGGAGAGAACAGAACCAGAGAGCCCAACATCGTGTAAACGGGCTAGAAGGGTGTGGTGATCCACAAGATCGAAGGCAGCAGATAAGTCTAGGGAAACAGCAATGGAGATAAGACCACGATGGGCTAAGGGGGGCTAAAACTGAAAATGGAGTGATGGGGGACTTAGGACTGGTAATGGGCTATGGGGGGGGGGGGCTAAAACAGAAAATGGTTTGATGGGGGGTTAGGATTGGTAATGGGCTATGGGGGGGCTAACACTGACAATGGGGTGATGGGGGTTGGGACTGGAAGTGGGCTGATGGGGGTGGGGGTTAGGATTGGCAATGGGCTGTGGGGGGGGGGGGCTAGGACTGGAAATGGGCTGATGGGGAGGTTAGGATGTGGGCTAGGGGTTAGGACTGGTAATGGGCTGTGGGCTGATGGGGGTTTAGGACTGGTAATGGGCTATGGGGGGCTAAGACTGGAAATGGGGTGATAGGGAGGTTAGGACTGGAAGTGGGCTGATAGGGGGTTAGGACTGGTAATGGGCTATGGGGGTGGGCTAAGACAAAATGGGGCAATAGGGGGTTAGGACTGGTAATGGGTTGGGGGGTTGCTAGGACTGGAAAATGGCTGAGTGGAAGGGGAGGCTTGAACTGCAAATAGCTGATGGGGAGTGGAGCTTGGAATGGAAATGGGCTGATTGGAGGGGAGCTAGGATTTGACATGGGCTGATGGTGGGGCTAGGAAAGGACTAGAAATGGGCTGATGGGGGCTGGGATTAGAAATGAGCTGATGGAGGGACTCGGATAGGACTGGAAATGGATGGGGGAGCTAGGACTGGAAATGGGGTGATGGGGGGGCTAGGACTGGAAATGGGCTGAAGCGGGGCATAGAAGGGAGTGGATGCTGGGTGGGGCTGGAACTAGAAGGGATCTGATGTGGGGGAGGATTAGAATGGGATGGGGCTGGGAGAGTGAAATGGAGAAGGGAAAAATATTTTGTGTGGGAGGGAAGAAAAATCTACAATTGGCCGGTTATTGGGAGAGTAAGTGGGGATTGAGGATGGAGGGGTAAAATTTGAGTGGATGAAATAGGAATGAGGAAAGAGCAAAAGGAGAAAGATTAGTATGTTAATGCAGATGTAGAAGAGAATGGAAAAAAACTAGAAGAGAGAAGAATGGACAAATGGACAGCAGACGATGGAGAGTTAGCAGAAGACACGAAGAAACCAGAAGAAAGTGGCTGAAGCAATTGCAACTGAAAAAAAAATGCACAAACGGTAGAAAGATATCCCTTTATTTTGAATTTATTAACTGGAATATGTCAGCTCTGGGAAATGTGCATCATTAATGTCTATGTTTTGTTTAGTACAAGAGGAAATTCATTTATAGTTTTTTTTTCTACAGTGTTGTTGTACATTGCAAGTTTGGCTTTTGGGGTTCCCAGTTTAATTACACAGGTACACTAAAAACATTTTTTTTTAAACTGCCTCTAATGTTTCGATTGATTTTTACGTTTTTTGGTGCGCTGAATCCAAATCTGGTAACCAATTTGCTCCATCACGTACAGATTTTTTGCTACATTGGGTTAGCAGTTTGAGGTGAACGTTTCAGATTGAGTGCGATCGAGATAAAAGTTTCTTGGATGAATTCTTTATACTAATTGTTTAGTAGTTATTCAAATAAGAATAAAGAAAATTGTAACAAGGCAGCACATAAGAATAGAGTAATGTCAACAAAACACACTGTGATGGTAGCAAAATTGTCTGCACTTAAAACAGCCACATACATGTGCACAAACATTGAGCATATAAGAGCGAGGTTAGACACAAAGCAAAGCAAAGAAATGTGCAAAAAATGTTGTACAGTAATGTATGTAAGAATAGAAAACGCAAACCGCACCATTGCAATACATGAAGACAAACACCCGATGGTGTGAAAATAAAATTCTAAGAAATGAGATCCGACACTGTGGTAATAACTAGCAAATTTTTATTTCAAAGTTTAGTAAAAACACGATATTTGTCAACACAGTTTAGATTTTAAAGTCATTCTTGGGTCAATCAATCTCCTGGTGGGCCCGTTTCTTCTTCCCCCGAATGCTTCTCTTGGTGCGCTGCTTGGCGTATTTTTCATCTGGGGTTTCCCGCAGCAGCAACCAGCAGAAATCAGCCATCATAGTGGTGTTCCATCTTCCTTGGTACCTTCTCTCTGCGTCCTTGATGTCCTGGTGAAACCTTTCACCTTGTTCTTCACTGTACGCCCCCAAGTTTTCGGGAAAGTAGTTCACATGGGAGTGCAAGAAATGCACTTTCAGGCTCATGTTACAGCCTTGTTCTTTGAAGGCATTGAGCATCCTGGCAACAATATCCTTATAGTTCTCATCCCGCCTGTTCCCCAAGAATTTGAGAACAACATCCTTGAAGGAATCCCAGGCTTCTTTTTCCTTCTCAGACATCGTTTCAGCGAATGCTCCATCTGAAATGAGTTTCCTTATATCAGGGCCAACAAACACTCCTTCCTTTAGCTTTGCTTCAGAAAGTCGGGGGAACTTTGAGCAAAGGTACCGAAAGCACTCACCATCTTTTGGAAGGGACTTGATGAATTGCTTAATGAGACCCAACTTAATGTGGAGAGGTGGTAATAGAATTTTATCACGAGGTACCAAGCTCTCATGAAGAACATTTTTCTCACCGGGTCTCAAATACTCCCGAATTGGCCAGTCTTTTTTCCCCCAGTGTAGGTCGCGGGCCCGGCTATCCCACAAGCAAAGGAAGCAGGGATATTTGGTGAAACCGGATTGCTGCCCTAATAGCATGGATAGAATTTTAAAGTCTCCACAAATCATCCACTTATGCTCATCATAACGAATCTTCTGAAGAATCAGGGCCAAATTCTCGTATTTTTCTTGGAGAATAACAGAGTGAGCAATAGGAACTGAAGCAAATGTGTTGCCATTATGAAGAAGAACACCTTTTATGCTGTCTTTTGACGAATCAATGAACAGCCGCCATTCAGCAGGATCATACTTGAGTTTAAACTTTTCCATCACTCCGTATATATCGTTGCAAAATGCCAAATCTTCCTCTTTGCTGAAATACTTCAAAAATTGTGTCTCGCGGTTGCGGTACCAATAAAAAGTTGTTCCTGGTGACAATAGATTTTCTGTTTAAGCCGAGAACCTAGCAGTTGGGCAGCATCTTTTGGGAGTCCTAAATCCCGGACTAAATCATTCAATTCAGCTTGAGAGAAAAGTTCAGGTTTCGGATCTGGTTCAGTTTCAAACTCGGAAGTACTGAACTCATCGGGAAAAGCCATCTGATGAGTCTCATCATGATCAGAACCGTCCACACAAATATGATCCAAAGATTTTGGTGGTTCAGGCACAGGTACTTCGTTGCTATGAGGCATAGGCCTAATTGCTGAGGGAAGGTTGGGGTAACTTATTACGTTCTTATTTTTTAAGTTGTATCCCTTCACAATGCAAGAGCAAAAATAGCAGTCACTGCTGTGGTCTCTTTGTTCACGCCACATCATAGGTATTCCGAAACGAAATGCTTGTTTTTTACCTTTCATCCATAAGCGTAGATCTTCCTCACATGTCTTGCGCACTTTGTGTGGAGCCCACGGTTTGTCTTGATCGCCTAACTTCAAACCGAAATAGGCGAAATATACTTTTTTAATAAATGCAGAAATGTTCCTCTGCCGCTTTTTCACGGTATACTCCCCACAAATAAAACAAAAACTGTCCGGAGAGTTGACGCAACCTCTGGCTCTGTGAGCCATCACATATACTGATCACTGCAAACTACAACGGTAGTGTACCACTTCGGAATAAAGCTGGATTACGACTGAGCAAACAAAAAGGTAATAATGAACTTGCAAGAAACTGAAATTTGACAGGAACGTTCATGTCGCAACCACCGTGTTTGAGCGAGTGAACGAGGCGAGGCGAACAGGAAAGAACATGCGCCAGCGCGAGTACTGGATTTAGCCCCCCGCCTCCCAATTGTCCTGTTAATGTATAAAATGAATACAAAACACTCTAAAATATCATGAGGGAGTGTTTCTAGTTAGTTAACCATTACAACCTCTATTTTGGGCCAAGAAAATAAACTG
The DNA here is from genome assembly GCA_033557465.1 of Ichthyophis bannanicus. NCBI lineage: Eukaryota > Metazoa > Chordata > Amphibia > Gymnophiona > Ichthyophiidae > Ichthyophis > Ichthyophis bannanicus. The sequence continues at coordinate 1,197,530,234 of CM066032.1, read as the reverse complement.
CAGTCGGCTAAAAAGAAATTATGTGAACATTCCTTATATGGGTAAGAAATCTAATTTTGCAAGAAAACGTGACGTGATGGAACATTTTGGCTATTTTTCCTGGATTCAGCACCCCAAAATCTATAGGAATCAGTTGCAAAACTGGAGGCAGTTTTTTGGTAGTGTACCTGTGTTATTGTCTTCTTGTTTCTAAATTGTGATTCCTTGTTTGGTGATGGTCTATGTTCTGCATGTGTAACTGAGCTGAGGTATTCTGTTTATGTAATTCCTATTTGACAGTGTCACTTGTTCTCTTTCCCCAGTAGGTCATGTATTGTTATTCTCTGAAATGTATTGGTTTAATATTTGCATTTTTCCCTTTTGAGTCTGATGCTTTGTGAGTCCTGGTAGTGCTGTTACGATACGGTTTGCTATGGGTTCTAAATGGGAAGTGTTTGTAGTAGTTCCTAATGTGCCTGGTGGTTGGCACTGGATTATAGTAATGTAGAAATCTTTTAGTCTTTCTTTATCCATACACTCATTAAGAGGCATGTTTACTGAAAGTTAGTGTATGGTAACACTATGCAAATATTTATGCAAATGAGGCCCCTTATGCAAATGAGGCCCACGCCGAGTCTCCGCACATGGCCCCAAACCCCCCCTTGGGCCGCCCCTGAGGGTCACATAGTGGTAATTGGTGGTTTGGGGCTCTAGAGTGCAGATTTGGGGGGGGGGGCAGTGGACAGAGGGAGGCAGGCAGGTGGAATGGGAAATTGCATGACTATATGTTGGCTGCTGCACAATAAAGACTTAACTCAAGTAAAATGATTCTGAATGAATCTGTTCCTTGTTCTCTCTCCTTGTCTGTAGGCCTGCTTATTCACACCTGTAGTGATGTCAGAGCCCTCCTCCATGTCAGCCCAGTGTGTTGTCCAGGGGTAGGAGCAGGTGCCTCTTCTTGGCAAGATTATGTATCATGCAGCATGCCATGAATATCTTGCATGGTGTCTGTGGGCTGTAGAGTAGTTACCCCTAGACCTCTCTAGGCACTGGAACCGGGATTTCATGTAGCCAAATGTTTTCTCTATCATGGAATGAGTGATGCGATGAGCTCGGTTGTAGTGCTCCTCCACCTCATTGTGGGATGAAATCATGGACTTCATGAGGCTACTCCTCAGGGGGTATCCTCTGTTGCCTGCAGGACAAGAAGGGGGGGGGGGGAAGAATAGAGAGGGGAATCTTATTAAGTAGGCCATGTCAAAGATTGTGTTGTCCTTGTCACTGCTACTGCTGTCATCCATTCCTATTTCTCTATCCCTGTCACCGTGGACTTTAGCCAGAGGATGGACAGCTGGTGTCTGCCTTACACTACCACAGTAACCAACAGCCCAAGTTGCTGCAGCCAGCAGCCTGCCCTTTACTGGAGTGTGCCCAGCACCTCCATGTGGTCTGCCCCTCTGTCTCTCACAAACCCCCCTTCCCCTTCCTCTATGGGCACTAGGCCTACAATTTTCTCTCCCACTCCCAAGACCGAGCAATGTTCAAGGCTGTGGCTTGTGGTAAGCATGTCCCCACCCCTTGCCTCACTCTGTGGCATGCTCGCCATGAGGCAACCTCCATTTTTGCTAACCATACATCTCACTGCTGCCTCTCCCTGTCAGGCTGCACCCTTTTAGCTGCTGAACTCCACAGTGCTTCTCAGCTGTTGCTGGGGGTGGGATTTGCACTCTAGTCCTTTGTGTATTGGTCTATGGCCACACAACTCCACTCCAACTTTTCAAGCCATCCCGCCTGCTTTGCTGCCAGCATATGGTGCGCCCTACATTCACCACTCACCAGCTGCTTTCACTGTCTGTTTCATAGACCTGTGTTATTGCAGTCGGTTTTGTAAAAAAATGGTTCTCTATCTTTCTCCTCTAAAGATCTGTTGTTTTGCTGTGAAAAGCAAAGGTTTTACATTTGGAAAATGAGATTTCTGGTGCCACTCATCTGGTCTGGTGGGGGGCATATGTATTAAATAACCTCAGTACACCCCTATGAATCTGCCAACCCCTATCTTAACTCTCCTATGAATGCATATGACATTCTCTCTAAAAAAGCACGGTGATCCTATGATATGGTTCCCCTGCTAGTGACAAAAAAAGATGGTTTATTCTTTCATTCAAGCAAGTACCAGCGCGGAGTCGCGAAGGACGCCGGTAACCGGGCGGTCGGCCCGGTCCCGGCTCGTCCTTCCGGCTTCTGCCGAAAGGTAGGGGGGGGGGGGCGGGATGAGGGAGAATGCGCGGAGGCGGATGACGCCGGCAGCATTGTTTGAAGGGATTGGCTCCGCAGAGGGAGTGAGCGGAGCCAATCAGTGCTGCCGGCGTTAGGCGAGATAAGGAGGGAGCTGTTACGCTACCCCCTCCTTTTTTCGGCAGCGGGTTGGAGGCAGGACGGCTTTTTTGGTCCGGCGGGTTGGAGAGTGCGGAGAATCGGGGAAGCAGAGCTGCTAAGGTGGTTGGGGCAGCCGGGTAAGTTGCGGGGGGGGGGGGGGCCTGAGCGGTGTTTGTTGGGGCTTTGCAATTTGGGTGTAGTGTGCTCTTCGGCGGGGTGTCGCCGGGGTTTTTTGCCAGCTGAGGGTGCAATTGGCAAAAGGGGGGGAAACGTGATATAAAAAAAAAAAAAAAAAGCCGAACTACTGCTGACTTTATTCTTATTGCTGGGGGGCCTGTGCTCCTGTGTGGAATGGCACGTGGAGCGAGGGCTGGGGCAGGTGGCCCTGATAGGGCTGCACAGGCAAGGGGTGCTCAAACGAGTAATAGGGGTAGGGTTGCTGTGAGGGGGGTTGGTGGGGGGGGCCGGGGTCATCGGGGAACGGCCAGTCGGGGGCTGCCTCGAGCAAGGGCGCCTCAACGAGGTCGGGGAGAGGGGTTGTCATTGGGGCGGGGTAAAGGGGCTGCAGGATCCAGAGCAAGGGGGCAAGCTAGGCGGGGTCAGCCTCAAAGAGGAGGTTTGGGGGCTAATTCTGGGCCTCCGCCTGCGGCTTTAAATGAGCAGGGATCTGCTAGGGTTGGGGATGAATTAGTGGGTGGGCAGGAGCAGGAGCAAGGGTGTGTAACCCAGGGGGGATGGGGTTATGGGAATTTAGGTTTAGGACCTATGGTTATGCCTGCGGCGGCACATGCCATAAATCCTCGAGACAGGGCCTCCTGGGAGAGCGTGCAGAGGGGCCATGGTTCCTACGGGGCTTGGAGTGGCCCCTCGCAATGGGGACACTGGTTGGGGGGTGGGCAGGGTTCCTCTCGAGCTGAGTGGTTGGAAGCATGGCAGCCAGGGTGGTCTTCTCCTGTTCCCCCTCCCCCTCTTTTTCCTATTATGTCTCCTCAGGGCCCAACACGTTTATCAGGAGGAGCTGAAGGTGGACTGCAGCAGGTAGAAGGCGTGGCTTCGTCTTTGATCCAGCAGCGGGAGATGTCTGGTGAGGGTGCGGTTCGCGACGCGGGCAGACGAGAGCAGGATGCGGAGCTCAGTGCAGTGGATGTTGATCCGGAGGAGGTGGTGGCGTCTGCGACGGGCGTTGCAGGTGAGTTACATGTAGATTTGGGTGAGAAGAGTAGAGAGAGTGGTAAAAAGAAGGCAAAGAGGACAGCAAAAAGGAAACATTCCTGTAGACGGCGTCGCAGGTACAGTTCGTCGTCCGTGTCGTCCTCGGTGTCGTCTTCGTCACTGACGTCATCAGCAGATAGTATGTGTCGGCGGTCGACGGGTGATAAAAAAGTCTCAGGACGGGGTCCGGAGGGTGGTTTGCCTTCAGCAGTGGTAATTTCGGAGTTATGGGAGGGAGTTCCACGGAAGTTGCGCCATAAAATTAAAAAGCGGCGTTATATAGATATTTTTCGGTTGTTAGAAGGTCGCAAACGTTCGGGAGAAAGCAGGAAAAAACGTAAGGAGGATGAGAAAGCAGGGCGTATTAAGAAAGTTTCACGAAATGTGGTCAATTGGACGCGTGCGTTTCTGCGGTTGATTAGTGTTTGGGGTCAGCATTACCCGGGGCAATACGAGAGGCTTTTATCTTACGCGGATTCAATTTTGGAGGCGTCGCAGACACATGAAGGGTGGTCATGGTTAAACTATGACGAAAAGTTTAGAGACAAGATGGAAGAGAATAGACTTGTGTCGTGGGGAATGCAGGACATTAATTTATGGTTGACCCAGATGTCGGCCAGGAGTAGTGTCGGAGGAGGGACAAAAGGTGCAGTCGTGAGCGGGGTGGGGACTGGTCGGTCCTTTCGTGGGGGAGCAAGTATCGCACAGCAGCGTACGGGCGGCAATGGGGCAGGTGATGTTTGTTGGAGGTTCAACAAGACCTCGTGCCCTTTCCCAGATTGCAAATTCCGGCACGTCTGTTCCCTTTGCGGGGGAGTGCATTCAGCAGTCAAATGTGTCAAAAAAGGGAGCTCCCAGCCCCCTATTTCTGGCACAAAATGATGCGGAGCTGTTTGGCCTCGCCCCCACGCCTGTTAACGTGCAAGTACTGAATGCGTGGTTGGGCCAGTACCCTCGAAAAAATGATAGAGAGGCGTTATATTCTGGTTTTAATTTTGGTTTTGTGATCCCAGTGTGTGGGCAGGTGGGGGGATCGGCGGGGCGGAATTCGGTGTCAGTGAAGCGATTCGCGTCAGTGGTGAAAGAAAAGTTGGCAGCGGAATTGTCGCTTGGTAGGGTAGCGGGCCCATTCGTCAGTCAGCCATTCGCAAGCATGGTAATTTCTCCATTGGGTATAATACCGAAAAAGGAGCCGGGAAAATTCCGCCTGATACATAATTTGTCCAGCCCCATAGGAGCGTCGGTCAATGACTATATTCCGCGGGAATTATGTTCCGTGCGATATGCGTCGTTCGACAAGGCAGTGAGCTTAGTACGATCCGCTGGGCGTGGGGCGCAGATGGCGAAGGTAGATATTGAGTCGGCGTTCCGGCTGCTTCCAGTGCACCCTGCGTCATTCTACTTGTTGGGTTTTTGCTTTGAGGATGGAATATATTTTGATAAATGCATGCCCATGGGCTGTGCCATCTCTTGTTCATACTTCGAGAAGTTTAGCACTTTTCTACAGTGGGCAATCGAACGTAAGGTGGGTATAGCGCAGGTAGTGCACTACTTGGATGATTTTTTATTTGTCGGGTCGGAACACTCTGGGGACTGCCGTGTATTGCTGGATGGTTTTGTGGATTTGTCCAAGGAATTGGGAGTACCATTGGCGAAAGAAAAGACGGAAGGTCCTACTACACGGATCACTTTTTTGGGGGTTGAGCTTGATTCGGACGTCATGGTGGCACGTCTTCCCCAAGATAAAATTCGCAGATTGCGGGTGTTGGTGGCCAATGTGCTAGCATCATCGTCCTTGACGCTGAGGGAGATGCAAGCTTTGATAGGCTCGTTAAATTTTGCTTGTCGGGTGATACCGATGGGCCGGGTGTTTTTGAGGCGGTTGGCAGCAGCTACGGCGGGGGTACGTAGGCCTCATCATCATCTGAAGGTCTCGAAGTCAATTAAGGCAGATTTGCGGATTTGGCAGGTCTTTTTGGAGGATTTTAATGGGACCACAGTTTTAATGGAACCAGAGATCAGTAGTGCGGATTTGCAATTATACACTGACGCGGCGGGTGGCATAGGTCTGGGCATTTACTTCGCTGGGGCTTGGTGTGCGGAGCGTTGGCCGCAGTCTTGGCTCGAGTCGCGGCTTACCAGTAATATAACTTTTTTGGAACTGTTTCCCATTTTAGTTGCCTTGGAGTTGTGGTCGGATAGACTTGCTAACAAAAAGGTTTTGTGGTGGTGTGATAATGAGGCTGTAGTGCAGGTGGTGAACCATTATTCACCGCACTGTCTTTTGGTGGCTAACTTGATGAGGGAAGTGACTTTAGCCTGTTTGCGGTTAAATGTGTATCTGAAAGCCAAACATATTCCAGGGTATGCTAATGCCATCGCTGATTCTCTTTCCCGTTTCAAGTTCGAGCAATTCCGACGATTGACACCACACGCAGATGCAGAAGGACGTGCGGTCCCTTGGAAGTTGTGGAGTCTTGGCCATCCGGGATGAAAGACTTGTTGCGGTGTTCTGTAGCGCCTGGGACATGGGCAGCATATCGGCGAGGATGTCAGAAGGTGGTCGACTTTTTGGAACGCTTGGGTTGGCGGTTTGGGCCGGTTTCAGCTCAATTGCTAGGACTATATGTGGGATGGGCTAAAGAGAATGGAGTGACTCGCTCGGCTGTGCGTAGTCATTTGGCGGGTTTCGAGTATTTTGTGAAGGCAGTGGGCTGGGACTTCCCGTCAGGGGGTGCCTTAGCTCGTCGGCTTTTGCAAGGATGGGGTCGGGCAGCACCTATACATCTGGATGCTCGGCGTCCCATCACGCATGATTTACTAGAAAAAATATGCAAGTCATTAGCGGTGGTGGCCTCGTCGCAATATGAGGCGACGCTTTTTCGAGCAGTTTTTACTTTGGCATTTTTTGGGGCTTTTCGCATGGGGGAGCTGGTGGCGCGATCATCCAGAGCGGGAGATTTGGGGATTCTACAGCGTCAGCATGTTTGCTTTGAAAACGGGCAGTTGCGAATTTTGTTGGCAAAATCTAAGACTGATCAGCGGGGCAAGGGTTTGTGGGTACGGCTGAGTGGGATTCCAGGGTTTCACACTTGTCCGGTGAGCGCCATGCGTGCTTTCTTGCGGGACCGCCCCGTGAAAGTTGGGGGGTTATTTCTGCATGCGGACGGACGGCTGCTTACACATTTTCAGGTGATAGCAGTTCTGAGGTTGGCATTGAAGGCAGTAGGTGAGCCCCCCGAACAGTATGCGGCTCATTCTTTTCGTATTGGCGCGGCCACCAGCGCTGCTGCTGCGGGCCTGTCGCAGCAGGACATTCAGGGTATTGGGAGGTGGCGTTCCCAGGCTTTCCGGGGTTATGTTCGTTTATAAAAAAAAAAAAAAAAACAGAAAAGAAAGGGGGGGGGGGGAACTTGCTATGGATTAACTCTTCTTTTCTTTTGCAGTTGCAGGAGGGAGTGTCCGGAACTGTTGGATGATCGGGCACTCTTTCATGTACTGGGCCGGCCGGCGAGCAGCTGAAAGGCCATTGGGGCATAATCTGGGGCTGGATCCTGCTCAAGTGTCGCTGCTATGGCTGGGTGAGAGAGGGTTGAGGTGGTCTCAGCTTCTGCCTTTGCTCCGGCACCATGAGCGAGTGAGGGGCAAGCCACGGCTGCTGCTGTTGCACTTAGGTGGCAACGACCTAGTTACCTGGACTTGTAAGCAACTCATAAGAATTGTTATAAAAGACTTAACTATGTTATTGCAGATGTTCCCGGGAATCCAGTTAATTTGGTCAGACATTATTCCAAGGCCTGTTTGTGCGGCCCAGCGGCGTTGGTCGCGGGGTCTTACAAAAATAAATCGTCAAATAGGACGGTGGTTAACTGGCCAAGGTGGGATTCAAGTTCTTCACCCGTGGGTGGAAGTGGATTGTACGGGGTTGTACAGGATTGATGGGGTTCATTTGTCCCCTGTGGGTATGGATTTACTGTTGAATGATTGGCAAGAGGCCTTGGAAGGTGTTTTACACGGGGATACTAACTGGTCGCAGCTGAGCATTGGGGGGGCGGCACAAGGGCATTAAGATGCCAGTGCCGGTGGCGGGATCCCGGAGGTTTCCGGGGCCCGGAGCCGTTTGGTCAGACTTGGGTGGGGGCGGGGTGCCCCCGACCCGGATAAGCCCTGCTGGCCTTTGCTAGTCATATGGCGAGGTCGGGGAAAGGGCGGTAGGAAATTGGCCGGTGTCGGACACGGCCGGAGCGGAGGCGACCCCACTTTGCTAATTATGGCTGGAGGGGTATCACTCCGCTGGGGGGAGATTGTTTACAGACTGTTTGATATTGTAAAGTTAATTGTTTGAATTTTAATAAAGCTGCGACCGGTTGGTACTTCCAATAAGAAAATTGTGTCTGTGAAATTTTGTAATGGTGGGGGGAAGGTTGGGGGAGGGGGTGAGAAGAGCGAGGGAGGTGGGGTGCGGAAGGACGGGCATAGGGCACCGGATACGGCCTGCCTCGGTTAAAGCAAGTACCAGCGCGGAGTCGCGAAGGACGCCGGTAACCGGGCGGTCGGCCCGGTCAAGGCTCGTCCTTCCGGCTTCTGCAGAAAGGAAGGGGGGGGGGAGGGATGAGGGAGAATGCGCGGAGGCTGATGACGCCGGCAGCATTTTTGAAGGGATTGGCTCCGCAGAGGGAGTGAGCGGAGCCAATCAGTGCTGCCGGCGTTAGGCGAGATAAGGAGGGAGCTGTTACGCTACCCCCTCCTTTTTTCGGCAGCGGGTTGGAGGCAGGACGGCTTCCCGCCCTCCCTCCCTTAATCTTTTGGTATGTGGGGGTGGTGTTGTTTTCGGGGTGTCGCAGCTGGGTGGGGTGGGCAAGGCGGGATCCCGGAGGTTTCTGGGGCCCGGAGCCGTTTGGTCAGACTTGGGTGGGGGCGGGGTGCCCCCGACCCGGATAAGCCCTGCTGGCCTTTGCTAGTCATATGGCGAGGTCGGGGAAAGGGCGGTAGGAAATTGGCCGGTGTCGGACACGGCCGGAGCGGAGGCGACCCCACTTTGCTAATTATGGCTGGAGGGGTATCACTCCGCTGGGGGGAGATTGTTTACAGACTGTTTGATATTGTAAAGTTAATTGTTTGAATTTTAATAAAGCTGCGACCGGTTGGTACTTCCAATAAGAAAATTGTGTCTGTGAAATTTTGTAATGGTGGGGGGAAGGTTGGGGGAGGGGGTGAGAAGAGCGAGGGAGGTGGGGTGCGGAAGGACGGGCATAGGGCACCGGATACGGCCTGCCTCGGTTACCTTCTTTTTGGCTTTGTGGAAGGTAAGCAGGTTATCAATTTTTGTTTCTTTTTAAAAATTTCATCAACATCAATTTTGGCCAAAATATCAAAGGCCAAGAATTTTTTCCTGTCTGACTTAATGCTTACTACATTGAAGGTAAAAAAGGAAACTGGAGAATAAACCATGCTACTGATAATATCTAATTAAGACATCCTGATTTTCTTCTCTTCCAATCTCTCTTTCCCTTCCCTCTTGGCTGAAACACTCAGAGGAGCACAACCCCCTCTGTGGTTATTTCTACCTCCTCCCATTCAGACTCCTTTCCCTCCAAAAAGATACCGTCCTTGATTCTTTTTAATTTTGCTTGCTCTTTCACTCCAATCTTTCAGCCATTTCAATTTCTTCTTTTTTTCTCTTTGTTTTAACTTGTAACTTAGCTGTATTTTCTGAACCATTATCCTGGTCTGCTTATCATCCTGGCTATTCCTCAGAAGAACCTCCAGAGAACTGCATATGCCATCTTCCTGTCTAGATTCAAAGGAACACATTTCTTGGTCCCTAACTAAATCTGTATTAATCATTATCTTGTCCCATTTGAGGAAGAAAACCTCTTCAATACTAATATAAATATACCTTTGTTCTCAAAAGGTTTCATCCTCTTCCTCAATTGTTCTGCCTTCTTCCTAATCCTAAGCTTCTCTACCGTTGCAACCTCCTTTCTGGCATTTACCAAAGATGCCACCTCTCCTTCGTTCCTCTCATGCCCTTGACCATTCTGCTCATTGATTCCCATCTCATGTGATGCTGCAGACCTGGTGGTAACCTGCATACTTTGAGTTTCTACCTGAGAGGCTACTTTTCTGCTACTGGTTTAAGGGTGGGATTTACATTCACACCTCCCTGTTTGCTCATTCCTTTCCTCTGATCTGTCTTCCTCCTCCATTTCCATATCCCCTCTCCCACTGTGTTCTGCCCAAGGGCATTTGTTCTAGACACGCCCCAGCCTTCCACAGAGATTACTTCTTATATTAGACAAAGGAAACATTTCTATACAGGACAAGACATGCTTATGTGCCTAAAAGAATTATACCGGTGGTACTGCTTTGATTGATGTGCATAGAATCATTGAATTCTGTCTTGGCCAATATGTGTAGCAGAGGGAATGAGCTTATGATGTGTCCCTTTTGCCTGAATTTATAGTAGTCAACCATCCCCCTGCCCACACTCTGCTAAAATTAGGAATCTTAAGTAATGGAGATCTTAAATCTGCTTGCTCACCTAACCAAAAGGAGATGTCAACAGCAGAAAGTGCTTTATCTGTAGCCTGTATACTTACTGTAAATGGGTGTTAAGAATAAATAAATAAAATAATTTAATTATCTTGGGGGGCGGGGGTCCCAGAGTGGTGCAGAGAGCTAGAGTTTTTCTTATGACTGTGTCTGATTTATATCACTTTCATGCTTGATTTTTATGTTCACCAAAAATATTTTTAAAAAATCATTTTTAGTATAAAACATGTCACTAGCCCTTTAAAATGCCTTTTGCAAAGTAATATGCATTTTAGTGTTGTATTGTTGTATACAATTTACAATTCTTTCAAGCAGATCTTGACTAAAAGATAAGATTTTATGCATTAGAAATCAGATAGAAATATATAAAAAAGAAGAAAAAGAAAAAAGTCACTTTCAAGTTTCCTACTTATCTCTCTCTCTCTCAAAAAAAGAAAGAAAATGGGAGAAATCCACAGGAAAAGAGGGAGTAACTGCCCCGAAAAGAGGGAGCAATTAATCATCATCATCTAGCATGGAAAACAAGAAACGGCATGCAAACTATTACCAGCCGGTATATTAGCAGCCTTCTTAGCATCTAGGACAGATTTTAAGTATTTAGGGTCATAAAAATATATCTGTTGCCAGAAAACTCAGACAGTGACTGATGAATCACAGGAAAACTCATCTCCCACTGTTACTGCCTCTTGCTATATTACCAGAAACAGTTTCCTTCTTGACCATGTCACTTCAGTTAAGTCAAAGAAAAAAAACCTTATACCCCAAAAATCATATATATATATATAATTTTTTTTAATGCCATCAAGTCAGTGCTGACTTGTGACGAACCAGCTGCTTCTGGGTTTCCTTGGCAATGTATCACCATTAGTAGATTGCCAGGCTTTTTCTTCTGAGGCAATGGAGGGTAAAGTGACTTGCCTAAGGTCACAAGGAGTGCCAGTGGAAATCAAACCTTTGATCTTAAATTATATATGGATGGAAAAATACCCCAATGAGGAAAAGCTTAAAAGATTAGGGCTCTTCAGCTTGGAAAAGAGACGGCTAAAGCGAGATATGATAGAGGTCTAATGAATGGAGTGGAATGGGTAAATGTAGATCAGTTGTTTACTCTTGTAAAAAGTAGAAAGACTAGGGGACATGCAATGAGGCTACAATGAGGCACATTTAAGACTAATAGGAGAAAACAACGTGTAATCAAATTCTTGAATTTGTTGCTGGAGGATGTAGTAAAAGCTGTTAGTATAGCTCGATTTAAAAGAAGTTTGGACAAGTTCCTGGAGGATTGGGAAAATTTGATCCTTACCCCTGTCTACTTTTTAGGAACTTGACAGGTACTTGTGACCTGGATTGGCCACTACTGAAAACTGGATACTGGGCTTGATAGACCTTTGGTCTGACCCAATATGGCATATCTTATGTTCTTGTGTAAAACAATTTCAAAATGCAGTTTCAAAGCAAAGGTTACCAGGAGAATGGAACCTGAAATATCTTCCGCAAGTGATGCCTGCACAGCCTGAATGATATTTAGGCTATGAAAAGAAAACGGGTCATCCAGAGTACCCTTCCTGGAGGACTGCTTCTCTTCCTAGATGGCATATAATGAATCCTGGCCAAAATGAATCTGGGCATATTGAGCTCATAAAGTGCCAGCGATAAAGCGGGGCCAACTCACACCTCAGGAATGGGTCTGAATCCCAGATCCTCTGGCTCTAATAACCGGACTGTGACATCCTTCTAAAAGGTAAGGCTACCATTCTTCTCAGATGGAATACTGGATTGATTTTCCTGCTTAAGTCTCCAAGTGTTGATAGGTTTGGGGCATTGAACGGAATCCTAGTCTCCAGTTCTCTGCTCATGCAAAGACTCCTGCTGTGTTTGTTTTCTACATCCTGAAGTCTGTCTAGAAGCACACATGCAAACCCAGCCACGGCACTTCATTGTCACCTCATGCATGCAGAGTTGGCTTGTCTGGAATAGAATTAAAGCCAGAAAGACCAAATGATAAAATAGGGATCCAGCTGTAAATGAGTTCTGTATGCCGAGAGCTGGCACGGTGTTGTATGCCATACGTCATGTTTCTTTTGTTTTCTATCTGGATTATCTCTGTGTGTAATTTCCTTCTCAGAACAGAAGGAGCACCATGTGCGTACAGTGCAAAGCTCTGTATACAATTTATTACTAGGGGCTCAGGAATCGCTAACTGTCATCACCTTCTCTTAACAGCTATTCCAGCATTAAAGGAGTAGGTATACAGGCTTTGGAGAAGTAGATTATTACAGAGAAGAAATTACCACATGCATTAAATGGGAGCAATTGCATAAATATGTGAATGTCTGAATTTTTGGTTCCTAAATAAATACACAAGCAACGGATTTAGGTTCTGACCAAAAACAAGAGGCAGTTTCATTCCAGATGCCACAATTGGAAGCAAAGTCTACTGTGGATTTATGAAAAATCTGCCAGCGTGTCAAAATACCACAGATATTTACAGTCACAGTTCAACAAATGAGTAAGTTATGCTGTGCACTACAGATTTAAAAAACTGGAGTCCTTTTCCTGGAGTGTGTTGTGCTTGGGCACCTAACACATCAATAGCATGCAAACTCGTGGCGCGTGAGGTGTAACATTCCCACATTAACTGTTAGGGGCATTCTATTCTGCAAGACTCAAAACAAAGCATCAAACAAAGCATCTTTATCAGTCATGTCATAAGAAGGTTTCTGCTGCTACTACTACTTATCATTTCTATAACACTACTAAGGGGTATGTTTACTAAACTGCGTTAGTGCAATTCGCGTTAGGAGCCGCGGTAGTGAAAGAAACCCCAAATAAGGACATGGGCGGTACATCGTTACCACTACCGCGCGTTAGAAATATTAACGAGCGTTACCGGGCGCCGTGCCGTGTTACTGCGCGTTAATCGTAAGAAGACGTACAGACACAAGGCACTGAAACAGAGCTGTAGCACAATGGTTATGGTACTGACCGCTGTTACAGGCAGCATGGGTTCGAGCCCCCAGTGTGCCTAACGCAAAAGGCTGTCTCAGGCATCATCCTGTACATTACAGAAGGAAAGAGGAGGCATGTTTTTCGTTACGCTGAGTATTGGTCTCAGAAAAACACCCTCGGAGTGTGCCTAGCCACGTACGTTGGTGCGTGCATTGGTACGTGCGTAGTTGCGCGCGTACATTCGTGCGTGGGTACGTGTTTGTTTACGTGCGTGGGTACGTGTTTTTTTACCAGTGTGGGCATCTTATATTACAGACTTTGTAGGGTGTCCTGCACCTATGCATTATTCTAACAGATGTACGTGTGATGGCCTATGGTTTAGCAGAGCCTGTGAGCAGGTGCTGGTGTTTCACAGGGTTGGATTGGGCCAGTCACACCCATGATGCACTGCACATGCAAATCAGCTGTCCACAGATACACACCATGGGGAATGCACCCCCACAGCACCTCGGCCTGATAGGGGGTACCGACCGTGTGTTGTACTGGCACAGAGTAGCTACACACCGTCACATTGTGCGGGTACTGTGCTCACCCTGAGGGTGCAGTGCTCACCCTGAGGGTGCAGTGAGGCGCCCAGCACTAGGTCCACAGCACCGTCCATGGTTGAAAGAGACCATGGCACAGGTCCAAAGCAGTGTTACTGTGTGAGATAGGTAGTTTCTGCAGGAACACCTTGGACATCTCTGTCTGTTTCAGTCAGGTGTAGCCCCCATGCACCACCACACCCCTCCCCCAGGGCTGAGGGTGGCAAACAGGGTCTCCTATCAAAAGATCCACAGTCTACCTCCCTGCAACGGTGGCAGTAGAGGGGAACATGAACCCTAGTCCTGCTGGGGAACAGACACCCCACAGGGCAGTCAATGCAGCTCTGTACACAGCCATAACACAATAGCAGACAGACATTAGGCCTGGATATGGTATACTGCACCCCACCACTATCTTATATTCCCCTGGTGCAAGCCATCAGCCACTGCACCCTGCAAGCCACTCCATCACAACACCTACCAGCTGCAAACAGTCTGCTAGTGCCCAGTGGGGATGCCTGCACCCAGAACTGGGATGTCAGCATACACAGCAAGCAGATACATCAGTGACTGGGCCCCAAAAGGAAACCCATATTTATCACATGAGAGAAATACTAGATAGCACTATGGGAGTGCCTAGCCATGCTGTGGTCACTGCACAGTCAGGGTGAGAGTGATCTCTCAGCAGGATATACTGAGGTCACCCTGTCTGTGTAGGTGGTGGCTGGGCACTACAATGTGCCTGTCACTGCCCTATGCCCTGTGCAGATGCACCCTGGCCAGGCCACCCTGTCCGGCCTATACCCATGGTACCTTGCTCCTCATTATGCACATTGGCAGCCCAATACTGGCAACAGTGCTGGCAGTGTGGGCTGTTGAAGGTGTTTGCAGCCACCACACACTGGATAGACAGACAGCCACCCCCACACCTATGCCAGCATTGTGCTACTATAGAGGTGGTCAGCAGCCATACCCACCACACCAGTCCTGGGCATAGTACAGGCATGGATATGGTACACAAGACTGTTGGGGGTCACTCCCCAGGGTGGTGAACACTGTCAGAGACCAGACCTGCAGCACATACCGCAGACATCAGAATGATTGTTATGGTGGAGCTCAATGAGCAAAATGTGCTTAACGTAGGAATAGATATCTGCCAGTTATCAGAGGAAACGTTTGATAGCTGTGTACCATATACCCAGGTGTAGGGTGGCATTGCTAAGGTATGCGACTGCTAGTATTGGCAGATACAGGCGGGGCCCAATGTCTTGCCTCTCCAGCTGGCATTGGCCAATGGGGCCTGTGGGTGTGGGTGTGGCCCTGTTGGCTGCTGCTGTACGGCAGAGTTCCCCAACTCCAGTCCTGGTGTTCCAAACACTGTTCGGGTTTTCATGCTGTCCCTCATAAATATGCATGAGCTACATCTGCATACCATGGGGGTGGTGCATAGCTATGCAGCACAGGCATCTTTATTAGAGGCAGCATGACACCGGAATGGTGTGGGGCCCTCCAGGACTGCATTTGCGGGACTCTGCTTTAGGTAATGTGCCTGTTTCTGGTGTCTGTGTTTGGTGTGGTAAAATATAGGCCTTGCGTATGTTCTCTGCACTAAAGGAGTGTCTTTACTATCACTGTTTAGTGGTGGGTAATACTATGGGGACTGGGTTGGCAGGAGTCCCAGCTGGGATTTGAACCTGTGACCCCCTGGTCTTACAGGCACTGGCTGTGTCTGTTGCACCACACTGTGGCCACAGAGACAGTGCAGTCCCTGGAGTTAGTTAAACCGGCCTGACGAGTCAGAAACCCTGCTCTGCAACAGGTTTACTGTGGCCTCATTTACCTTGTATGCAGACAAAGGTGCACATAAACCTCAGAAAAGACCTCAGAAAAGGGGCACACACCCATAACCAAGCTGGGCAACAATGATATCATTGGGAAACATTACACCACACGCCCAGGACAGCTCCATTACAATGTAATGCTCTTTGAAAGGGTCTGCGGAGCGTAGACCCTTCCACACATCATTTCCTTTTATTTTGGTGCTTTCCAGGGAGTGTTGTTCCTTGTTGCCCATTGCTATCACTGTTGCCCAGCTGAATTCTGCTTTTTAAAATGTTTCTTGTGGTCATTTTTAACATTTTATGTGAAAGTTTGTTCTGTGCACATGTATCACACTGCTCACGTTTTGTGGGTTTCCCCGGTTTTTCTGTACATTGCTGACGGAAATGGTTTCTCTTCCTTTTAAATGCCTTTAACGACAGGTTTTCATTCGCGTTGGAATTGAGCTCTGAAATACAGCGCGTTAGTATGAGGGGAGCCTCTCCCCGCCCACTCTCCGCCCATTGACCCCTTCTCTCCGCCCAATCTCCACCTTCTACGCTGTTTTAACGCGCCGCGGAGGTTTACGATCGTTAACTATGGTTAACGCGCGTAGTATGACGTTAACGGTCGTTAGCGCGTCGGTACGCGCGTTATACGTCACTTACGGTCGTTAACGTCGTATAACGCGCGTTAGTCACGTTTAACGCACTTTAGTAAACATCCCCCTAAGTGTATGCAACACTATCAGGGGCGGCCCAAGGGGGGTGCGGGGCCATGTGTGGAGACTCGGTGCGGGGCCTCATTTGCATAAGGGGTCTCATTTGCATAAATATTTGCGTAATGTTACCATACACTATGGGGTATGTTTACTAAACCGTCTCAATGTAGCAGCGGCTTATCGCACGATAACGTCGGCAGCAGTGTTAAGGCACACTAACGCTGTGAAATCCGGCTCTGAAGGGTGGAGTAAGGCCACCCAGAGGGCGGAGATAGGGGTCAGTGGGCGGAGAGTGGGCAGGAAGAGGCTCCAGGCACACTAATGCTGTGAAATCCAGGTCTGAACACTAACGCCAGTGAAACCCTCACGTTAGAGGCACATTTGCAGGAGAGAGAAACCATTTAAGTCAGCAATGTACAAAGGCAGGGAAACCCAGAAAAGTGATAGTAGTGATACATGTGCAGGAACCAAAAAGGCAAATAAACATATAAAATGACCAGAAACACATCTGAAATGCCAATAACCAAGCTGGCCAATAGTGATATTAATGATAAACATAAAACAACACTACTGACAAAGCATAAAAAGGAAGATATCATGTTTGTAAGGGTCTATGCTCTGTCCCCCTACAAAGTGAATGATCCCACATTGAAATAGCGGTGATCAGGGTTTTTGTCGTTTATATTGGGCATGTTTGATATGGCATGCACATGTGCAGCAACAGCAGAGTGGGCACATAGGAAAGGGCAACTGTACTGATGCTGTAAATGGGATACAGGGGGCTGCAGGCGGCACATGCTGTGGTCCAGCTGGGGCACAGTGTGGACTAGGCAGATGCCTAGGTGGCACATAGGAATGACGAAACTGCAAAGCAGCAAGACAGCAACTGACAAGGGACGAACATGGGCACGAGTGTGTGTCCCACAGTGTCACAGGGGATATTACCCAGCAGGTACCCCAAGGGCACATAACATTGGCAGGCGGTGCCAAGGGGAAGCACGCATGTCCATGTAGGCACTCCTACCCGAAAACCCACACCATAGGCAGCTGTCTACCGGCACACTGGATGGTCTGGGACTGCGCACCACCAGCACCACTGGCATAAGGGCATGTCAGCATGGTGGTGGAGGGGTGCTGGTGGCAGAGGGGGTGGTGGCGTTTGCCCACAGCAGATCACAGCCAAGCCCCGTTTAGGTGGGTGCCATGCACTGCAACAGACAAGGTCTGTCTGACGAACAGTCATGGTATCTCCAGGGAATGATCTGTCCCTGTAGCAACAGTTTGGTGCAGTACACACAGCCAGTAGTGTTCAGGGGCAGAAAGTCACAAGTTCAAATCCCAGCTGTGGCTCCTGCCAACTTTGTCCCCATATTTTACCCAGTGCTAAACCATGGTAATAAAGACGGAACCTTTATTTCAGATAAATTAAACATGCCTGAAACGCCTATATTTTACCCTACAGAGCACAGACACCATAAACATGTGCAATCCCTAGAGCAGAGTTTCCCAACTGCAGTCCTGGAGGGCCAAACACCATTCAGGTTTCATGCTGTCCCTAATAAATATGCCCATGCTGCATTTGTATGCATCACTCCC
Source organism: Ichthyophis bannanicus (assembly GCA_033557465.1). Lineage (NCBI taxonomy): Eukaryota > Metazoa > Chordata > Amphibia > Gymnophiona > Ichthyophiidae > Ichthyophis > Ichthyophis bannanicus. Next base: position 1,197,512,444 of record CM066032.1, on the reverse strand, counting down.
ATTGTATGCAAATGCATCTCATGCATATTCATTAAGGACCAATCAACCAACAAAATACCCACAACCAGGTTAAAGTACTCAAATATAAAAAAGAACCTTGGTGCTTAAAAACCCATTCTTCAAAAACTTTAAGTAACCAATTTTTTGTCGGAAAGGCCAACCAAGCTAAGAGGATCGTGCCTCAAGCCGTCGTGGCCTGTCCATTTTATTTAATTTAAGAAAAACATTTTAAAACCACTTTGGAAGCAGCATCAAAATTGTTACTTAGCTGAATCCTTTGCTGAAAGAAGGCTGTATGAGAACGTCGCAATCAGCGGAGAGGCAGAGACGACGTGACACGTTTTGGGGTATGTAGAATAGTCCCCTGCTTCAGGTCAAAGCTGCCGTATAGTAACTTCTCATCCAGTCAAACTTTTAGAACTGAAAAATAATGGTTTTTATATACCGTGCTCCCATGTCATTTGCTCAATCACATCAAATCAGTCCAATCGGTGGTTCCACAGAAGAGCCAATCAAAGTGGTTATAGGGAGGGATCATTGTAACAAGCTCCACCCCCAAAGAAAACACAAGCCCAGGAATACTGCTGACAGTAGCCAATATTGATCAATAGACCGTATGCCAATCGATTTGCATATTCATACCATACGGTTGTACTGAATTTAAATGGAAAATCCACCTCTGTTCCAAGTTTTGGAGCCGTTGGAGGCGATCACCGCCCCTAGGGTGTATAGGGACACACTACGACAAGATTCCCTTTTGGCGTAGGTTTCTTGACGACATTTTTTTCTTGTGGACCGGTACCAAGGCTGAGTTGGATTCCTTTCTGTGTAGCCTGAATACCTTCAAGCCGAACATACAGTTCACGGCCCAGATTGAAACACGAGCGATCCAGTTTTTAGATATCACCGTTATGTGGTCCTCAGCAGGTTTTATCACCTCTCTTTTTCGTAAACCGGTTCAGAGAAACACCTTGCTAAGGTATGATAGTTTCCATCCACCGGCATTAAAAAGAGGATTGCCTTTTGGCCAATTTCTACGTGTACACCGCAACTGCACGACTCTGGAAGACTTCCGGACACATGCGGAGGAACTGAGCCAGCATTTGCTCTTGCGAGGCTATCCCCGAACTGAGATACATAGGGCCTATAAACGGGCTCGCTATTACCATCATGAATGGTTTTTTGAACACTCGGTTCCTCTACAGCCTCAAGACAAGATCACGGGTATTTTCCCGTTTATGAGGGGGTCAGCAGCTTTTATGAAAATTTTACATAAATTCTGGCCAATATTAGGTTTACATGATTGTTTCAGAGGCCAACTCCGGATAGCATACTCATGTCGAGCAAATCTGAAGGACCATTTGGTGTGCACTGCTGCGGAGATTGATTGTCCTCTTACATCCCATGAGTCTGCCGGTCATTTTGCTTGTGGCTATTGTCACTATTGTAAGAATACCATCTCTGGCACAAGTTGGGTAGATGGCCACACTGAGATTATATATTTTTCTCATTGGTATACGAGCTGTACATCTTCTTTTGTGGTGTATTTAATTATCTGCCCTTGCCGGTTGTATTATATTGGCCGTACATCACGTCCTTTCAAGGTACATTTGGCTGAACATGCTTCCCGATTGAGGATGGGGGCTTTATCGGCCCCTATGGTTGAACATTGCCTGCAATCATTGCATAAATTTGAAGATCTTAACTGGCGAGTGTTGGACTATGTCCCTATACACCCTAGGGGTGGTGATCGCCTCCAACGGCTCCAAAACTTGGAACAGAGGTGGATTTTCCATTTAAATTCAGTACAACCGTATGGTATGAATATGCAAATCGATTGGCATACGGTCTATTGATCAATATTGGCTACTGTCAGCAGTATTCCTGGGCTTGTGTTTTCTGTGGGGGTGGAGCTTGTTACAATGATCCCTCCCCATAACCACTTCGATTGGCTCTTCTGTGGAACCACCGATTGGACTGATTTGATGTGATTGAGCAAATGACATGGGAGCACGGTATATAAAAAACATTATTTTTCGGTTCTGAAAGTTTGACTGGCTGAGAAGTTACTATACGGCAGCTTTGACCTGAAGCAGGGGACTATTCTACATACCCCAAAACGTGTCACGACGTCTCTGCCTCTCCGCTGATTGCGACATTCTCATACAGCCTTCTTTCAGCAAAGGATTCAGCTAAGTAACATTTTTGATGCTGCTTCCGGAGTGGTTTTAAAATGTTTTTCTTAAATTAAATAAAATGGACGGGCCACGACGGCTTGAGGCACGATCCTCTTAGCTTGGTTGGCCTTTCCGACAAAAAATTGGTTACTTAAAGTTTTTGAAGAATGGGTTTTTAAGCACCAAGGTTCTTTTTCATATTCATTAGGGACAGCATGAAAACCTGAACAGTGTTTGGCCCACCGGGACCGGAGTTGGGAACCTCTGCCCTAGAGCAGTGGCCAACAGGGGCACAAACACCCACACCGACAGGCTCCACTATCCAAAGCCTCATGGAGAGGCAGGCTGTTGGATCCTGTGCGGAGCAGCATCTCCCAATACTGGCACCTAAATACCTTAGCAATGCCGTCCTAAACTTGGGAACACGTTCCACATATATCAAAAGTTGCTATGATTAATGTCAGCTAACAAATCCTAAGTTAAACACGATTTGTTGATAGAGATTCATCATAGCAACCTTTCTGATATCTGTGGAGTGTGTTTCAGTTATTGCTTCTGACAGTGTTTACCACCCAGGGGAGTGATCCCAACAATATTGCGTACCATAGCAATGCCCGCACTGTGCCCAGGACTGGTGTGGCAGCCAGGACTGACACAAACCTCCATATTTGCACAATGCTGGCATAGGTGTGAGAGTGTGTGTATGTCTATCCAGTGTGTTGTGGCTGCCTACACCTTACTGAGCCCACACTACTTGCACTGTTTGCAGTTTTAGCCTGCCAATGTGCATAATGAGGAGCAAGGTACTGTGAGTATGGCCCGGACAGGGTGGCCTGGGCAGGATTCATCTGTACAGCGTATAGGGCAATGGCTGGGACACTGTAGTGCCCGACCACCACCTGCACGGACAGGGTGGCCACAGCATGTCATGCTGGGAGGTCACTCTCACCCTGACTGAGCAGTGACCACGGCATGGCTAGGTTCCCCCATAGTGCTATGCAGTATTTCTTTCAACTGATATTTATGGGTTCTCTTTTTTGGGGCCCAATCACTGACATACCGGCTTGGTGTGTGTGCTCACATCCCATTTTTGGGTGCACACAGTTCCTCCAGGAACAAGTACTATGTACTAGCTAGCAGACTGTCTGCAGTTAGCATATGCATGGCTGGAGCACCTTGCATGGTGCAGTGGGTGGAGACTGACTGTGCTCTCTGCTGGTGAATGTTAGATAATGGTGGGGGCGGCTGAGCTTCTCCAGCGTTCGTCCTGTCTGCCCCTGCCTTATGTGATGCATACAGATCTGCATCGCCTGTCCTGTAGGGTGCCTGTTCCCCAGCAGGACTGGAGTTGATGGTCCTCTTTACTGCCACCATTGCAGAGATGCACAATGTGGATCTGTTGGTGGGAGATCCTGTCTCCCCACCCTGAGTCACAGAGGGCGGGTTGGGTAGTGCTAGATAATCTGCTTTTGGGTCCAAACACCCCCCCTTCACTTATAACATGTGACCATGGCACCCACACAGGAGGTGCATCATAATCCACAAGGGCCAGACGTGACTGGGAAATACAGATGGACACAGGTGTATCCTAGGTGTGTCTGCAATGACTACCTATCACACACTAGCACTGATGGGCACCTGCAGCATAGCCTATCCCAACCAAGCCAGGTACTGCAGACCTGGTGCTGGGTGCCCCACCTCACCCTCAGGGTGAGCACAGGACCCGCACAATATCACAGTCTGTAGCTACTCTGTGCCAGTAACACACACGGTCAGTTCCCCCTACCAGGCCTAGGTGCTGTGGGGGTGCATAGCCCATTATGTGATCAGCTGTAGACTGCTGATCTGCATGTGCAGTGCATCATGGGTATGGGTGGGTTTACCCTATCCTGGTAACCACGGCAGATAGTTTGTGTGGTGACCTGCAGTCTTTCTGTAGCCAGCCAGCAGTGTGGTAATAGCTATAGAGATGTAACCTACTGGTTACTTCAATGACTGTGGAGGCAGAGGTCATGGGTTTGATCTCACAATGGTGTTATTTAGGAATGCTGTCTGAGGCTTTTCCTTTTCATTTCAATCAGTGCTGCCAGCAGAAACACCCTCACAGTCCTGTAGCCTAAGGTGCCTCATAGGCGCCCTATAGGGCACATTATAGGGTGCCTTGGCAGTCATGGCACTTAATAATGTGACCTATGGGGCGCCTTATAGGGCACCTTATAAGGCACCTTAGGTTACAGCACTGTGAGCACTTTGGCAGCACTGATTTAAAATTAAAAGAAAATGCCTCAGACAGCCATTTTAGATTACACACTGTAGGACTGAACCCATTATCTCTGCCTCCACAGTCATTGCAGTAACCAGTGGACTACATTGTCATAGCTTCTAACACTGTGCTGGCATGTACTTAGGGTTAACGCGCGTTAACATACCACGGCGCCCACTATCGCGCGATACAGATTCTTGCTACATTAGGACTGGAATGCCTACTTCTTATATGGCATTCTTCACATTATCGCTGCAACTAGCGCCGGTAACATTAAGACGGTTTAGTAAACATACCCCTAACTTTTAGTAAACATGCCTCTTAATGAGTGTATGGATAAAGAAAGACTAAAATATTTCTACATTACTTTAATCCAGTGCCAACTGCCAGGCACATTAGGAACTACTACAAACACTGCCCATTTAGAACCCATAGCAAACCCGCCGTATCGTAACAGCACTACCAGGACTCACAAAGCACCAGACCCTACCTATCAAAAGGCAACACTGCAAATAATAAATCAGTACTTTTCAGAGAAAAACAATACATGACCTACTGGGGAAAGAGAACAAGTGGCACTGTCAAATAGGAATTACATAAACAGAATACCTCAGCTCAGTTACACATGCAGAACATAGACCATCACCAAACAAGGAATCACAATTTAGAAACAGGAAGACAATAATTAAACTGGGAACCCCAAAAGCCAAACTTGGAATGCACAACAACACTGTATAAATAAAACTATAAATTAATTTCCTCTTGTACTAAACAAAGTGCAGACGTTAATGATGCACATTTCCCAGAGCTGACATATTCCAGTTAATAAATTCAAAATAAAGAGAAATCTTTCTATCTTTTGGGCATTTTTTTTCAGCTGCAATTGCTCCAGCCACTTTCTTCTGGTTTCTTCGTGTCTTCTGCTAACTCTCCATCGTCTGCTGTCCATTTGTCCTTTCTTCTCTCTTCTAGTTTTTTTCCATTCTCTCTCTAAATCTGCTTTAACATACTAATCTTTCTCCTTTTGCTCTTTCCTCATTCCTATTTCATGCACTCAAATTTTACCCCTCCATCCTCAATCCCCACTTACTCTCCCAAAACCCGGCCAATTGTAGATTTTTCTTCCCTCCCACACAAAATATTTTTCCCCTCTCCATTTCACTCTCCCAGCCCCATCCCATCCATCCCATTCATCCCATCCCCAACATCAGCTCCCTTCTAGTTCCAGCCCTTTTTAAAAAATGTTTTCTTTAAATTGCACCCAGCATCCATAACAATCATCAGCAACCAAAATCACTTATCTTCCAAAAATATCCATCATCCCGAAATTATGTATTTCAAGTATAGTTTGCTTGAGAGCAAAGCATTGTATGAGTGGACATGAGAAAAACTGAACTGACATGATAACATGCTTCATTGGGATCCCAAAGATTAGTCCTAGTGATTTGTCTTCAGTGGTTATTTTCTAAAAAAGAAAGTACATCATGCCTGTGAATGGTTCTACTGTCTGCTCCAGCTTCAAAGGGAAAAAGGAAGCAAGTTCAAAAAGGTTCTGGATCAGTGATAAAAGCAACGTTGCAGATTACCACTACTGGTCATCCTGCCTTTGTCCTTTCCAAAATCATTTTGCGTGAAAGGTATAACATTTGCACACATTGATAATGGGCTATATGTGCATTGCCAAGGTAAGACTGACTATTGGAGTAGAAACCCAGAAATATAGAACCATGATGGCTGAAAAAGACCACATGGCCCATCTAGCCTGCCCTTCCATACTGACTACTACAATAGTCCTTTAGAGATCCTCTGTGTTTGTCCTATGCTTTATTGAATTCTCATGCTTTTTCTTCATCTCTACCACCTCTACTGGGAGACTATTCCACACATCTGCCACTCTGGTGTCCACATTTCGCATGGAGGAATAGCATAGTGGTTAGAACTGCAGCTTGGGGACCAGAGAGGTCAGGGTTGAAGCTGTGGTTAGAGCACTTTTTTAAAAAATCTTACCCTAATATTTTAACGTCCACCATTTTCCATGAAAGATTATTTCTTTAATCTACCACCCTTTTTCCTTTATGCTAATTTTCAAAGATAAAGCCTGTGGGTGCTTTATTGCAAAGTACATGGGCTTCAAAAACTGTCATATTTGCATTTTCTTTTTTCCTATGGAAAATGTCATGTAGACATGCTGTTTTCATCCCTTGACCTGAGCGGGTTTCTGGAAATACCTCCTCACACTTTGGTTCAAATACAGGCATTAAGCAATTTCCAGCTAAGCCATTTTACTGGGGTTAAAATTTGTAGGCCCCATATATACAGCAGCAGCGCTAGCATGGTTACAATGGCTAGCCATCACCGCTGAGCACTAGATTTGGATATTCAACGCTGGGGCCATATCCAGGTCAGCCAGGTCTCCAGCAAGCTAACTTGGCAATGGTGATATTCAGCCACTGTCCAGCTAGCTTCGGCAGCAAAAGTTAGGCCAGCCTTGACTGCGCTTGGCTTTTGCCACCGAGAGATAACCGGCAGTGGTTGCATATCGTCGCTGTCTGGTTATCCTCGGGTGCCACCCTCGCTACGCCCCTGGAATGCCCCACTGCTAGCCAACTAATATGGAAGTGTGCAGCGGTGGCAACCAGAGTATATTCAGCGGCACTGCTGACCGCGTTAATCCCTTTCAATATTGGGCCCTATGGACTTGATACTCAGCAGAAGCAGTGGCAGTGAATGTAATCATTTAGTCGTCAGTTGTGTCATTTACATTTGTAAGTATATTCACCACTGCTTTACTTATATTTAGTGGTGCTGAATGTATATGTGGAAGGTAATTTTATAAGGACATGTCCAATTTAAACGTTTTCAGTTGTCTATATTAAGGCAATTTTATAAAGACTAGTGAGTGCCTATTCGTCTTTATAAAATACCAGCTTAAGTGGCAAATTTCCGCCTACTCTGCAAGTGTGGAAATATCTGGGAGTACATCTAGACCAAAGTCTCAATTTCCAATCTCACATCAACAAGACCACCTCCAAAGCCTATTACAAAATGAAGATTCTGCAGAACTTATGACCCATACTGGAACAACCACTTCCGATCTGTCTGCTAGGCAATAATCACCCAGCAGCTAGATTACAGTAACATGATTGTCCAGGGCCTACCCAAAAGTGCAACCCAAACGCTGCAACTGGCACAAAATACAGCTGCCAGATTAATTACAGGAACAAAAAACATGATCATATCACTCCCACCTTAAAATCTCTCCACTGGCTACCCATTCGATCTAGAATAAAATATAAAACTATAATGATGGCCTTCAAAATAATAAACAACCTGTCCTCTGAATGTCTAAAATAAATAATCAAAAGAGTGCCAGATACCCGATCAAGGAGGAAACTTCACTAGAACACCCTCTCAACGGACATCATACTGACTTGCTCCTCTCAAAGATCGCTTCACAGGGTATTTGAATATTACACCCCATCGCTATGGAACTCACTCCCGCATCACCTAAGAGCTATTTCAGACATCGTTGACTTCAGAAAATATCTAGAAGCCTACCTATTTACTGTGCACGTTGACAACATTGGAAACACACAATCACAGCAATAAAATCCCTGTCCAAGTCACTTTCACAACAAGATGCCACTTCAAACTAAGTTGTAAGCTGCTATGAATAGTTAAAATGTTCTAAACTGTTAAATGTAAACAGTTGGTATTGTACTGTTCTATGCAATACTTGTTCTGTTTCACTGTAAACCGCTTTGATAAGATTGAAAGATGGTATATAAAAAATGTTAAATAAATAAATAAAATAAATAAATACACCAGCTATGGAACTAATAGAAATGTCCATACCCATGATTTTTAGATATGTATGTACATTATTATTATTATTATTTTTTTGTACACATACTTGAGAAATTGTCTAGTGTTTAGAGTACTGGTTTGGTAGCCAAAAGAACGGGGTTCAATTCTCATTAACATTCTTTGTGCTCTTGGGTGAGTCACTGAACTCTCTGTTTCCTACTTCTGGTCACACTGCCAAGAAAACCCAGGAGCTGCTGGGTCAGCATTGACCTAAAGACACACATGGCATTTTCATTTTGTTGCATACTCCACCCATACTCCACCCAAACTCCACCCATGCGGTGGCTAAGTATGCACCATCATGTCAAAGGAAAGGAACGGAAAATAAAACAAATGATATTATAATGCCTCTGTATCGTTCCATGGTGCGACCACACTTTGAATATTGTGTGCAATTCTGGTCGCCGTATCTTAAAAAGGATATAGCGTTATTAGAAAAGATACAATGAAGAGCCACCAAAATGGTAAAGGGGATGGAAGGATACCCCTATGAAAAGAGGCTAAAAAGGTTAGGGCTCTTCAACCTGGAAAATAGATGGCTGAGGGGAAATATGATAGAGGTCTATAAATTAATGAACAAAGTGGAATGGGTAAACATAGATCGATTGTTTACGTCATCAGAATATTGAAAGACTAGGGGACATGCAATGAAGCAACAAGGTAAACTATTTAAGACTAATTAGAGAACGTGTAATCAAACTCTGGAATTTGTTACCGGAGAATGTAGTAAAAGCTGTTAGTGTAGCTGGGTTTAAAAAAGGTTTGGACAAGTTCCTGGAGGAAAGGTCCATAAACCATTACTAAAAGGGACCCGGGATATCACTGCTTGACCCAATACAAGCATTTTGGAACCTGTGTTGTTTGGGGAAACTGCTAGGTACTTATGAATTAGATTGGTCACTTTTGGAAAAAGGATACTGGGCTTGATGGACCTTGGTCAGACACAGTATGGCATATCTTATGTTCTTATGTTCTTAAAGCACATTTATTCATTTATTTATTGTGCTTACTATACCGCCCTTCAAACAAAACGGGCTATCAAGGTGACTTACAACAAAATTAAGAAGTGAAAATGAGGAGCTGAAGGATATTGCAATATGTGATGGAATAGGGCAGGCGGAGGGGAGGGGAGGGGAGGAAGAGGAATCTGGTCAGGTCATCCCCTAGGTCCTTAGTTTGGGGTAAAAAGAGTTTAAAGAACTAGGTCTTCAGGCCCTTCTTAAATTTGGGAAAGCAAGATTCCTGATAAAGATAGGAGGGTAGGGAGTTCCAGAGAAGAGGGCCTAGGTATGTCAAAGTAGAATGACAAGAATGCTGAGAGACTGGAAGGAAAAGAGTGAGGCCTGCGGGGAACATAAGGAGTGAGAAGGGTTGTAAGGGACAGTTATTTGAGCCAGGTAGGGGGTGGTACTGGAATCATATGCACGGTGTGCCAACATGAGGATTTTGAATTTAATACAAGCTGAAACAGGGAGCCCAGTGGAGGGAAAATAAAGAGAACAGATGTGATAATGACAGCGGGCACGAAAGAGGAGCTTAGCAACAGTAGACCGAACAAACTGGAGGTGCTTCAGATAGCAAAGTGGAAGGCTCTGATAAAGGCGATTGGAGTAATCTATCCTGGAGCTGACGAGAGCAAGATCTAAATGCTTCAGTTGAGAAGATGAGAATAGAGATCTGACAGAGTGGATATGATGAAGGGAAAAGAAACAGGCCACGACCACAGCATTAATTTGGGCTGTAAATATGAGGGTGGAATCCAAGATAAATCCTAGTGTAGAGACAGAATCGTGAAAGGGAAGGGGAGAACTGGACAGAAGCAGGAGAGGGAGAAGGCTAGAATGTGGGACCAGAAAGCAGATGGCTTCACATTTGGTCATATTAAGAGAAAAATGGTGCCTTTTGAACCAGTTGGACACTAAGAGGCCAATTGTGTCCTGTCTGTCCATCCCCATGTGCAGTCAATCAGAATCGGGGCATTCAGATGTAGACCGAATTCTGATCCCATGGGGGCTAGAGGTCCCCATGGAATCAGAATCGGGTATATGGCCTGAACATGCAAGCCAGGTCCCAATTCTGAGTAGCCGCACATCCAGCCACATATCTGGCTATCTCAGCCAGGCCCCTGAATGTCATGGCGTTCTATCGCAATGGCATCATGGCTCTGTTCAGGGGCCGCGATCCTCGGCTGCAATCAAGATGCTGCTTTCTCCACAGCCTGACCACCAATCTGGCCTCCCATGGCCAGGGTTGGGCTGCAGGGGTCCCCCTGCGCTCCCTTACCTCTTTGCCCGCCCCCAGATCCTGCATCCCCCGTCTAAGTGGCTGACCCCAGTCATACAGGGCTGACCTTAGCTTTGACCCTGCATGTCCGGGGTCAGTCGCCGCCCACTGCCTGCCCTCGCACCTCCCACAGCCCTCCCCCTCCCAGTCCTGCCTACAAACAGAGCTCCATGTACAAAACCTGCATTACATGCAAGGAGCTCTATTGCAGGCAGGGTGATCCGGACGTTTAGTGGGTCTGGATGCCAGATCAGACATCCAGACCCGCTAAACGTGGCTTAGAATGACTCCCTAACTGTAATAAGCTCTGAAGAGGGGATTTGTCCTGTGTAGAGCAATTAACTGTGAAGGGGATCTAAACATCATCCTCATAAATGTAGGAACTGCAACCTTGGGACTAACTAAGCAGGGGGAGAGGGCCCAGGAAGATAATGAACAGGGAAGTGGCTAAAAGGGAACCCTGAGGAACACCATGAGGTAGAAGATGTGAGAAGGATAGACTGGAATGGGAGGAAACCTGGCAGATGCAAGACTAAAGGTAGGAGAAAAACTGTTGCAAGTCTGTACTACAGAAGCCAATTTTTTAGAAGTGGCAGAGAAGAGAATGGTCAATGAGGTCAAGAGCGAATGAAAGATCCAGTGTAACCAGCGCAGCAGAATGACCATGACCTAGCGTGGACCAGTCCTCATTAAGGAAGGCTGCTAGCAGTGATTAAGTACTGTAGCCGATACAAAAGCCAGTCTGTCTGGGATAAAGGAAAAGGGATTTGTTCAGAAAAGAGGTGAGCTGCCAGAGGACAACCCTATCCAGTATTTTGAAAAGGAAGGCAGATTAGAAATGGGGAGAAAATTGGACAAATAGTGGGATTCAAAAAAGGCTTTTTGAAAAGAGGGAAGACAACAGTGTGTTTCCAGACAGGAGGACCTAACCCTGAGACAGGCTGGATTGAAGGAGGAGGAGGATGTCTAGATGCAGGATTGGGGCAGGCTTAATCAGCAGAGAGGCATACCATTGGTCAAGAGGGAAAGAAAATGGATACATGGAGTACAAGGCATGCTCAAGAGAATTCTAGTCAGAATTTTATAAGAGGCCATTTACATGTGTATGTGCCCAGATATGCATGGAGATGATTTGATAGAGCAATTTTATAAGGAGATAACTAGTTTAAGAGGGCAAACAGGCACCAGAAAGTGATACTTTATAAAGACATGGTGCCTATGGGGGTAATTTTAAATCATGCGCACAGTGGACGACCAAATCATGGAGACATCACTGGAGCAATTTCAGTCTGCACTGTGAGTATATCTAAATAGGCAAGGGGTATGATGGAAGTATGTCTGGGGTGGAGCTAGGGACATGAACATCCTCTATGGATCTTAGAACCCTTGGGGAGGTCTGTACCCCACAATCAAACTTAGACTTGCTCCAGAAATGAATAGGCATCAGAAAAGTGCTCATTTCATTACTAATACCTCTGCGGTGTGTCAAGAAGTTGGCACTACACTATTTTCAGTACTCTTCACAATGACAGTGCCATGCTGTGTGTGTTTGGGAAACTTGTTTTGGGTTTGCAGCATGGCTGCATGTCTTGTAGACGTCCCTGCAGATGTCCATATCAGGCACATCCACAATTTTGAAATTATAAGAACATAATAACATAAGATATGCCATACTGGGTCAGACCAAGGTCCATCAAGCCCAGTATTCTGTTTCCAAATTGTGCCCGAACTTAGATGTGCTTACCATTTTTAGAAACGTTCACACTTGAATGTCCTTTATAAAGTGTGCCTTCACCAGGGCCGTACCGATCGTGAAATGCACCCTGTGCGACTTGCACTTCGGGCGCGCACCCCCCCCGCACCTCCATCTAGCCAGAGAGCGGGAGAGAAGAGGTGTGCACCCGATGTGCAAGTCGCCGGCACGCTAAGCAGGTATGGTCCCTCCCGGAGGGACCAGACCTTCTTAGCGTGCCGAGAGAAGGCTTAAGGGGCACATTTTGGCTGTCTGCTGTTGCCTGCCGCCGCTGAGAGAAGAAAAGTGGTGGCGGCAGGCAACAGCAGACAACCGAAATGTTCCCCTTAAGCCTTTGCTCCCTCTGCGGCCGCACTGCTCGCACAGGGCTAGGTACAGTCCTGGCCTTCACACATTTTTATAAAATACTAGTGTAAATAGCAGCAATCATGCCTACATTGCAGACATAGACATTTACACTTGTTCAAGAGCAGATGCAAATGTTCATATCTAGATTATTTAAGTACCTGTGTAGATTATTGTATTTTATAACCTACACATGCAATGGCAAACTCTATCTGTGCTCCTACCAGACTCTGCCCCTGTACATATCTTCAGACAAAGTGCGCACCATAATGCCAATGCGTGTGCTTTACACAGCCAGAATTTTATAACAGGCTATTTACATGTGTAGGTGCCACATAGCTGCACAAATGGCTCTGTAAAATTACCCCCAAAATATAGGCAGCACTGGCACTGCTATTTGTTTACTTCATGCCTTCTACTGAGCAGGCCTTAATTAAATATACTTAATTTAATGTAGTTTCTTATATTCTGCTTCAGCCCTACTAAAAGTAGAGCTCAGCGCAGATTACAAATAAAGCGTTAGAAGAATTGAAGAGAAGAGGAGAAGAAAAAGAAGAGCGAAGCAGAATGCTGTGACTGAGTTTCTTGGACTTTAAGGAGCATGTTTACCTAAAGTTAACATGTGTTATGTAAAGTTAATGTGCGTTAAGTGCTGCTATGGCCCATAGAAATGAATGGACAGTGGCAGCACTTAACGCATATTAGGTTTATTTAACACGCATTAACCTTTAGTAAAAATGTCCCTAAATGTGGCCTATTAAATTGTGATAAAATAAGGTTGGGTAGAAGAGAGAAGCATGAGGAACTCTAGGAGAGATGGTAGAGTACAAGTGGAGACTGAGTAACTACTGGGTTTAAAGAATTTCTGGGAGATCCATGTTTTCAGGATTTTGTGAAGAAATGTGAGAAGTTATGTCTTATCTCCACTGAAATTTTTTTCTGTGCCTTTGGGGCTGTTGCTGAAAGTCTTTTTTCATGTATCCATAAGTTGGAATTATTTGGGAGGGAGTGCTATCGTGATTTTGCAAGGCTCAGAAGATCGTACTCTCTGGGTGGATTGTAGTTTGGACGAGGTGAGACATGCAGATTGGTGCTAAAACTTCTCTAATTTTAAAAACAAATGATATGAGTTTAAATCAGATTCTCCCTGTTTTTTTGTATAGTGGCTGAAATTTTACTCCTTGGGGAATTCTGCACAAAAAAATTCAAATACTATGCTAGCATTTTTAAAATTCTGTGTACAGTATTTTAAAATTCTGAAAAATTCTGCATGCTTTATTTGCAATTTTTTTTGTATCAAATTCCCCAATGAGAAGGCTTGACTCCTCCCTGCTCCAAGCCTGGAACCTCCAAATTTTCACTTTCCTCAGGCTCAGTCATTTCAGCCTTCTCTGTCCCCTACTTAGCTTGAACTTCTTCATATGCTTGATCTTCTTCCCTTTCGGCAAGTTCAACCCCAAGCTTTCTTTCTATGCCCCTTAATTCTTTTTTCCTCTTCCCTCTAAGCTTTCTTTCTTCTTTGCTCCCTTGTTCTCTCTCCCTACTGGCCAGGAGGACCCCCTAGTTCTCTCTCTACCCTCCCCAATTCTCTCTTTCCACCCACCTCCTGTAAGAACCCCAGTCCTCTCTGCCCCTCACCCCTAGTTCTCTCTGTAACTTCTAAGAATCCAGTTCCCTGTCCCAAAATTCTTTGTCCCTCTCTCTGCTCCCCCACCCCTGCATCTCTTCTCTATAACTTCTAGCAAGAGTCCCAATTATTTGTCCCCAAGCTCTTTCTGCCTCCCTATGAACAACTCACCATACACTTGCTGCCCCCCATCCAGCAAACCTTCACAGTTTGACTCTTTTCCCCTGGCATTCTCCCTCCATTCCCACTCCAGAAAAATGCCCACACCTTGTTCTCTCTACCCCTGCAGCAATGGCTCCCATTCTGCTGCACACACCAGCTAACCTTTTTGGCGGTGAATGGCAAAGAAGAGGAGAGAAGCTGCTCATCAGGCCATGTCCTCCTCCTCTCTAGTCCTGCGTCTGAATGCTAATTTGAACTGCACGGGACACCGTACAGCCATGCAATTCAAATAAACAGTCTGACACTGGTCGGCAAATGATGAGACGATGGTGGCATGATGAGGAATGTCTCTGCTTTTTGCTGCATGCTGCTGGAGCAGAATGTTTGATGCAAGGATGAAGAGAACAAGATGAAGGATTTTTATGATATGGACCAGAGGAGTGGAGCCAAACCGTGCTAGTCGCCTCTATTCATGTTGCTTTTTTTTTCCTTTGCAAAAATCTGCACAGGGGAGAAATTGTACACAAATTCTTCATTGTGCAGTAGCACAGAATTCCCCCAGGAGTAAATATTTCAGCTATACAGATAATTTCTTGGGTTTGTCCTTGTGCCATCCTCCCTCTCCCCCTTCATTGTGTGCACAGTGCTGGAGCACTTAGCTATATTTTCATCCAGGTACCACCCATATAGGTTCTGATTATCTACAGATAGAGAAGTTATATATTATTTTTTTTTTACAATTTAATCTTTATTAATTTTTCCAGAATTCTGTAGTCCACACAATTACAAAGGAAAGAAAAACTCAGGTTGGCTTAGCGAACTTCACTCGGTAGGATGTTAAATGTTCAAACACTATCACCTTCAATTTCATTACTCTTTTATATTCAGTGTATGGCATTATGGTATTATGAAAGGTTTGTACAGGTCTGTGTTGTTTGTATAAGTTCGCTAAGCCAACCTGAGAAGGCAGGCGGTGCGGGGTGGGGGGGGGGGGGAAGCGCGCATGTCCATGTAGGCACCCCTACCCGAGAACCCACACCATAGGCAGCTGCCTACCAGCATACTGGATGGCCTGGGACTGTACACCAACAGCACCACCGGCATAATAGCATGGCAGCATGGTGGCGGAGGGGTGATGGTGGTGGAGGGGGCAGTGGCATCTGCCCACAGCAGACCATGGCCTAGCCCCGTTTAGGTGGGTGCCGTGCAATGCAACAGACAGGGTCTGTCTGACGAACAGTCATGGTATCCCCAGGGAATGAACAGTCTCTGTGGCAACAGTGTGGTGCAGTACACACAGCCAGTGTGTTCAGGAGCAGAAAGTCACAAGTTCAAGTCCCAGCTGTGGCTCTGCCAACCCTTTCCCCATATTTTACCCAGTACTAAACAGTGGTAATAAAGACAGAACCTTTATTGCAGATAAAATAAACATGCCTGAACGCCTATATTTTACCCTACAGAGCACAGACACCATAAACATGTGCAATCCCTAGAGCAGAGTTTCCCAACTGCAGTCCTGGAGGGCCAAACACCATTCAGGTTTAATGCTGCCCCTAATAAATATGCCTGTGCTGCATTAGTATGTGCCGCCCCGTTGTATGCAAATGTATCTCATACATATTCATTAGGGACAGCATGAAAACCTGAACAGTGTTTGGCCCACCAGGACCGGAGTTGGGAACCTCTGCCCTAGAGCAGTGGCCAACAGGGGGCGCGCAGGACAACAGCGATCCCGATGGGGGTGAGAGCGGGAGCTCCCCCTTCCTCCTCAGGCCAGCCAATCAGCCAGTAACAACGGCTGTAAAACCGCCGCTGCAGGGGGCGCGGCCATGCCTTGCGGGCCCGTGCCTGAGGGCCTCGCCAGAGGGCCCTTTGGCGTGGCCCTTAGGCGTTGGACCGTGGCGGTATACATTAATATCATGGACTGGATCATGATGCCTGCATTCGTGGTAACTTGCTGTTCTTGTTCTTCTTCTTATCTGTTTGACTGTTTCTTCCTCTACTCTGTCCTATCGTACAAATGGCGTTCTTTTCCTATTTCCTCAAATGATATAGTATTGTAAACCGCTTTAATGCCTTTTGGTCTGAGCGGTATATCAAATGATTAATAAACATAAACATAAACAGGGGCATAAACACCCACACCCACAGGCTCTACTATCCAAAGCCTCATGGAGAGTCAGACTGTTGGGCCTGAGAGTCAGGCTGTTGGGCCCTGCGCGCAGCAGCATCTCCCAGTACTAGCACTTGCATACCTTAGCAATGCTGCCCTAAACTTGGGAATATGTTACACATATATCAAAAGGTTGCTATGATTAATGGCAGATAACAATTCCTAATTTAAACACAATTTGCTAATAGAGCTGCATCATAGCAACCTTTCTGATATCTGTGGAGTGTGTTTCAGTTTTGGTTTCTGACAGTGTTTACCACCCTGGGAGTGACCCCAACA
Organism: Ichthyophis bannanicus; assembly: GCA_033557465.1. Lineage (NCBI taxonomy): Eukaryota > Metazoa > Chordata > Amphibia > Gymnophiona > Ichthyophiidae > Ichthyophis > Ichthyophis bannanicus. The sequence goes on along the minus strand of CM066032.1, from coordinate 1,197,495,515 downwards.
TTATTGCGTATCATAGCCATGCCTGCACTGTGCCCAGGACTGGTGTGGTGGCCAGGGCTGCCAAAAGCCTCTATATTTGCACAATACTGGCAAAGGTGTGGGGGTGTGTGTATGTCTATCCAGTGTGTTGTGGCTGCCTACACCTTACTGAGCCCACATTGCTTGCACTGTTTCCAGTGTTAGCCTGCCAATGTGCATAATGAGGAGCAAGGTATTGTGGGTATGGCCCAGACAGGGTGGCCTGGACAGGATGCATCTGCACAGGGCATAGGGCAATGTCTGGGACATTGTAGTGCCCGGCCACCACCTGCACGGGCAGGGTGGCCACAGCATGTCCTGCTGGGAGGTCACTGTCACCCTGACTGAGCAGTGACCACGGCATGGCTAGGTTCCCCCATAGTGCTATACTGTTTTTTTTCCAAGTGATATTTGTGGGTTTTATTTTCTGTGGCCCAATCACTTGCTTATCTGCTTGATGTGTGTGTGTGCTCACATCCCAGTTTTGGGTACATGTATCTCCTCCAGGGATATGCACTATGGACTAGCTAGAAGACTGTCTGCAGTTAGTATGTGTAGAGCTGGAGTACCTTGCAGTGGCTGGAGAATGTCAGATAGTGGTGGGGGACATCTGAGCATTTCCAGGCCTTCTGTCTGCCATTGCCTTATGAATATGTACAGATCTGCATTGACTGCGCTGTAGGGTGCCTGTTACCTAACAGGACTGGGGTTGATGATCCCCTCTACTGCCACCATTGCAGGCATGTAGAATGTGGATCTGTTGGTGGGAGATCCTGAGCCCCAGAAGGTGAGTTGGGTGGTGTGATGCTACATAATCTGCCTATGGGTCCAAACACCCCCCTTCACTTAAATCATGTGACCATGGCAACCACACAGGATATGCACTATTCTTGGTGCGTCATAGTCCACAAGGGCTAGACGTGACTGGGAAAAACAGATGGACACAGGACTACCTATCATACACCGGCACTGATGGCAACCTGCAGCATAGCCTATCTCAGCTAAGCCAGGTAATGCGGACCTGGTGCTTGGCGCCCCACCTTGCCCTCAGGGTGAGCACAGTACCCCCTAATGTGACGGTCTGTAGCTACTCTGTGCCAGTTACACACACGGTCAGTTCCCCTTACCAGGCCAAGGTGCTGTGGGGGAGCATACCCCATCTTGTGATCATCTGTAGACTGCTGATCTGCATGTGCAGTGCATCATGGATACGGGTGGGTTAACCCTGTCCTGGTAACCACAGCAGACAGTTTGTGTGGTGACCTGCAGTCCTTCTGTAGCCAGCTAGGGGTTTGTTAGTAGCTGTAGCCCACTAGTTACTTCGCTGACTGTAAAAGCAGAGGTCATGGGTTTGATCCCACAGTGGTGTTATTTGATAGGGCTGTCTGAATCATTTCCTTTTTTAATTTAAATTGGTGCTGCCAGCAAAAACACCCTCACAGTGCTGTAACCTTAAGGTGCCTCATAAAGCGCCCTATAAGGTGCCTTATAAGGTGACCTATAGGGAACATTATAAGGTGCCTCGGCGGACAGTGCACTTTATAATGTGCCCTCTGGAGTGCCTTATAGGGCGCCTTATGCGGCACCTTAGGTTATGGCACTGTGAGGGTGTGTTTGCTGGCAGCACTAATTTACATTTTAAAAAAAAAATGCCTCAGACAGCACTGATATAAAGTAAAGGGCAATGTCTCAGATAGCCTTATTCATTAAGCTCACTGGGGGATCAAACTCATGACCCCTGTTTCAGCAGTCAATATATTAACCATTGTGCCATGATCTCTGGCTTTACAAGCACCAAAGTAACCAGTGGACTACAGCTGCTAATAAACCCCTGGCTGGCTGCAGAAGGACTGCACGTCACCACACAAACTGTCTGCTGTGGTTACCAGGATAGGGTTAACCCACCCGTACCCATGATGCACTGCACATGCAAATCAGCAGTCGACAGATGGGCACAAGATGGGCTATGCACCCCCACAGCACCTCGGCCTGGTACGGGGAATTGACCGTGTGTGGTACTGGCACAGAGTAGCCACAGACCATCACATTGTGCGGGTACTGTGCTCACCCTGAGGGTGAGGTGGGGCGCCCAGCACCAGGTCCACAGCACCTTTCATGGCTGAAATACGCCATGTTGCATGTCCCCATCAGTGCTGCTGTGTGTGATAAGTAGTTCCTGCAGACACACCTAGGTTACATCTGTGTCCTTTTACAGCCAGCCAGGGGTTTGTTAGTAGCTATAGAGCTGTAGCCCACTGGTTACTTCACTGACTGTGAAGCTGGCGGTCATGGGTTCAAACCCATGGTGGGGTTATTTTATAGGGCTGTCTGAGGCATTGTCTGTTTTTAATGTACATTAGGGCTGCCAGCAAAAAACACCCTCAGAGTACTGTAACCTTGAGGTGCCTCATATGACACCTTATAGGGCACCCTATCAAGTGCCTTGTAAGGTGTCCTATAGGGGACATTATAGGATGCCTTGGCGGACAGTGCACTTTATAATGTGCCCTATGGAGTGCATTATGGGGTGCCTTATGCGGTACCTTAGGTTACACCACCGTGAGGGTGTGTTTGCTGGCAGCACTAATTAAAGTAAAAGTAAAATGACTCAAAAATCACTACCTAAACAGTGATGCCTCAGCCAGCCTTATGCATTAGGCACACTGGGGGATCAAACTCATAACCCCTGTACCATAAGTCAGTGTATTAACCATTGTGCTACACCTCTGCTTCTATGTTTGCATGTCTGCGTGCCTACTTAAGATTATCATGCGTTAACGTGCTTAGCGGCGTTTCGCCCGATAATGTGCGCAGCGCATGTTATCGCGCGATAATTCCATTTTGTTACGTTAAGACCGAAATGCCCACTCCTTTTATGGCATCCTGCACACTATCGCCGGGCGCACGTTAAGACTGCTTAGCAAACATACCCTTTAGTAAACATACCCCTAAGACGGTTTAGTAAACATACCCCTAAGAAACTGCTTATTTTTCTGTATTCCTGGGGACATAATTTCAGATGAGCCAGGGTGGATTTGAGCATACAAGTACATTTTATAAAATACATCTTTGCATCCATACAGTACAGTATGAGGATTTGTGCACTACTTGGGTTGGCTCTGATACCTGTTTGAATTTTTCACATAAGCACCCTGTTATAAAATTTGCCCTATATTGCTTGATATTAAGTGCTATGTTTTCCTGGAACCTAGATTTATGTGTCTGCTGCCATAATGTGCAGCATTAAGAACAATTTGAAATATTGCATTGTGAGTAGAATTTTTTAATTTTTTGCACAGAATTCCTCCAGGAGTATGCTGGTAAGATAGGAGGTGAGGATTAGGTATGACCGATAGCATAAGTCATGTTTGGTTTGCGAGGATATTGACATTCCCACATAATAAGAAGGGTCTGTCAAAGAGCTCTTGAAAAGACAGATATGTTGTTTTTAACACTGACAAAAAGGAACTCTAAAATGAGACTTCTTAAGAACAGTGTCCTGACAATTTCAGCATGTCCTTTTCAAAAGAAATATGGCAGAAAAAGGCAAGGAGATGAGACATAGAGGGTGATTTTAGAAAGGATGTCCAAGTGCAATCTGGAACTTTAAGCCAGAATGTCTTTTGTTTTTTATTTATAAGCTTTTTAGGTTTTACAAAACCAAGTAAGCAAGGAAAATACCAAAATTAATACAAATCATTGCATAAACATAAGAAAAGGAATTTTGGAGAAGCCCACATCAAGGAAACCAGAATCTGTTATATACAGTAATAACATTCAAATAAGGAAAAACGGCTCAAAGTCAAATGAGGAGGAAACAATATAACTTAACCCTTAACCACCTCAACAAGGCTCTTCCTATCTAAGAGAAAGTTTTCCAAATGAGAAAAACATATGTATCACTGCACCAGGTGAGGATACACTGGCACGGAAAACGTAAATAAAACGTAGCTCCCAAAACCAAGACTTGCGGCTTCCATTCAAGAAATGGTTTCCAATGGAGTTGAGTGCTCTGCGTTACATCTGGAAAAATATTCATACGCTGACCACAGTACTGAACATCTTTGTTCTTGAAAAAAGCTTTAAGAATCTGAATCTTAACAGGTTCAGAAACAAAAGCTGCCAGGAGTGTGGATCACTTAGGAATAACGTCCAATGGATCCTCTAAAATAGCAGTGAGATTTTGACTAACAGAGGGAACTAAAACATACAACCCTCCCTCTGTGGGATTAACTTCCTTGGATCTAGAAGGAAGGCAATAGGCTTGAACAACCTCAGTAAGATCAGATATAGCCAAAACCTCTTTAAGATATTTTTTCAAAAGAATATCAGGCACCAAAAAATAAGGGAAAATTAAAAAAAAACATATTGAAGTGGTTGCACAAGAGCAGGGGTTTCCTATTCCGGTCCTGGAGGGCCACAAACCAGTCAGTTTTTCAGGATGTCCCTAATGAATATGCATGAGATATATTTGCATGCACTGCCCCCACTGAATTCAAATTTATCTCATGCATATTCATTAGGGGATGTCCTGAAAACCTGACCGTTTTGCGGCCCCCAGGACCAGAACTGGAGACCCCTGCACTAGAGAATCAAGCTTAGAGACAGCTTTATCTAAAGAAGAAACCTTACCATCAGATCCCGCAGAGATACCATGTTCTCCTGAGAGAAAGTACATAAGGAGGCAACAGCAGAACTCAATTTATATCTAGATTTTTAATCGCCCCCAGATATCCTTTAGAGTAATCTCACCCTCGGGAGATACAGCCAAGGGCTCGGCAACAACGCTGGTTCCCAAGACTGTACAGGTGTAGGAAGAACCACATAAGTGGAATCTCATCAATTTTGATGAGGGGCACCGTTGTCTACAAAAACAGAAGATAGGAAAGAACTGGACAAGATGACAGGGTTTTCCCACTAGATCTGAGGGCAACCTCTTCAGGTGAGGACTGAAGTGGAGAAAATGGAACAAGGTGTTTGGTCAAAGGACCGACAGACTTACCTGGTGGCATAGTAGACACCTGCACCTTAGTCCCAGCCTTGTTCTTCCATTAACCCATAACTCAGAAATAATTGAGACAAACAAACAAAACTACAATGAAGAGCAAGGAACCTCGCTGATGCTGAAGGGGTGCCAAAAGGGCAGGACCTGCCCCTTTGTACATGCCCCTTCGGACCATGCCCTGCGGTCACAGGAACACAGATGGCAAGAACTTATAGTCCCGGGGGTTCTTCCAGGGAATGGGCTGCCCCCTCGTTTCCTGTCCAGATTTCCAGCACCAGGTTTCTAGGGAGAATAGTCAGCAGTTCTACACAGGAGTCCGTAGGTCCAGTGGACGGGTGAAAGCAGACCTCCTCCACTCAACCGGAACTGATTCTGATTAGACATGCTGACTTCAGAACTTATTGTCCCAGGAGGTCTTTCTGGGGAATGGGCTGCCCCCTCAGTGCCTGCCCAGATCTCCAGCACCAGGTTTCCAGGGAGAGCAGTTAGTGGTTCTACACAAGAATCCACAGGGCCAATGGACGGGTGAAAACAGACCTCCTCCACTCAATCGGAACTGATTCCCTAAATCAGAATGTCTGAAAAAAAAGCAGGCACATCCAGGTGCAAACATGACTTCACAAACATAGGACGTGCCCAGTATGAATGTTTTGCAGGATTGTCTACATAGACATCCCCAGAATAACATTTCAGAACCTGGATGTCTAGGGATAGCCTAAAAGTTAGAGTAGTGGGCCAGTAGCAGGGCAGCTAGTATTCAAATCCCACTGCTGCTATCAATCAGATTGTGATGAGTAGTGGGGATGATAAACTGTTTTATTCTCTACACCCTCTGGCTGTTTTTCAGCCAAACAGCACTTTTCAGATGCCTGTTCATGCCTGGAGCAGGACTAGACATAGAACGACTCCAGACATTTGAGATCAGGCTGGGGATGTCCACAGACCTGGTCTTTAAAATGGCTCTAGAGACATCTCCGGGCTTTGGATTTCTCTATGTCCATTTTCAGACATCCAAAGGATGGGCAGGGCTTCCAAAATGCTACAATATCAGAACCTGAAAATTGTCCTTGTTATTGTCCTCTGTTTTCTGTGTGATTTTATTTTAGTGTCATTAAGGAGGCTTTTGCTAAAGTGTGCTATGTAGTTAGAAATACGTTTTGGTACGTAGTAATCATGCACTGAGGCCCATGAGGGCATAACAGTTAGCAGGGGCCAATTTTCTAATTACAACTCTTGCTAATTACAACTCTTGCATTGGGGTGCTGAATGGGTGGGTTGGGGTGGAAAGTGACCAAAGCAAGTACCTTGCAGTCCATGCGGAGAGATGATTAATGCTGCGTTGCCACTCTTGCATATTAGGGCAGGTGCCTGCCGCCTTAGGTAAGTGTGCCCGCATTGGTGCCTGGTGTTAGGGTACAGTGCCTTGTGTTAACTGCTGGGAACATGCTTTTCATGCCCCTGACAGTTAACATGGTGACTTTGCACTTCACGCATGTAAAACCACAGCGCACTTTAGTAAAAAGGCCCCTAGATCTATTATATATATTTTGTCTATCTTCTTTCTACCTTTATTTAACTATTGATTGGCTTGTTGACGAGACCGCTGCCGTGTTAATGGTGGTTCCCAATCCTCGGCATAGGAATTTCGGCGCGCTCGCGCCCGTCCACCGCGATTGCCCTGACCACGCCGAAAAACCCGAGAGGAACGATTGTGTTTAGAAACATCACTTGCTCCCCCACTTTCATCTGTATCCTCAGAAGAGCTATCAAATGTAACATGTTTTTGATTAGTAGTATCAGGGGGGTCATCCTTATAAGGCTTTATAAGGCTCCTAATTAGGCACAGTACAAGGCACCTTATTAGGTACAGTACAAGGCACGTTAAGGCATGTGCCTTGTATTGTGCTAATAAGGTGCCTTCTAACGTGCCTTCTAACGCGCCTTATAATGCGCATTACCTGACACGGCTTGCCATAATGATGCCCCGCCCACGCCTTTATATGGGCATCTGTACCTTTACCGCGGAACCTAACGCGAGTGACATTACCGCAGTTTAGTAAACATACCCCTAAGACTGTTTTTTCTCCTGCGATTCAGGTCCTAATCAAGAACCTAGGAATCATGGTGTGAGTTGTTCCTAGTAGGGTAGTTTTTTGCAAGATTAGTGGTGTCAAGTTCGGAAAGTTTAACATTTCCAAATACTGGATGAATCCCTTTGGTATAGTTCCTAGAGCTCCAATTACTATTGGTGTAACAATCAACTTTTTCTTCCATATTATTTCAACCACAATTTGCAAATCCCAATATTTTGTTATTTTTTTCCATTTGTTTGTCACTAATTTAACTATCTCCTGTTGTGTTCTAAGGGCCTGATATTCGAAAAGCATTTACATGGTTTACAGCCCAGTATGCAATGTAAATGTCTTAAATTGGGATATTCAATGGCACTTACACAGTTAGTGCCTTTGAATATTCCCTTCTAACTTCCCTATCCGGTTAGCATCGGGGCGTGTCTGGGGCGTTCAGGGGCGGAGCAGAAGCGGCAACAAGTGATAACTGGACAGCAGCAATATTGCATGCTGCTGCTTAGCGATCTGTGCCGAAAAGATAGACGGGAAAAACCCTTGCCTATCTTTTGGCGCAGGAGCTAACCAGGCAGCATGCAATATCGCTGCTGCCCGGTTACCTAATGCAGCTTCCGGCATGTGCGGTGATCCCCGGATATAATGCCGGGGCTGCATTTGACCCTGGCATTAAATATTCCAAGTTAAGGGTCAGTGGGCAGGGCTATGCACCTTAGTGGCGCATAGCCTGCCCAGAAGAATATCAGGCCCTAAATGTCTATCAGTTTTTATCTTGAAATCCCACAAGATTTTGACCTTCTCATTTTCTATCACTTTTTCAGTATTATGGTCCCAATAGTGTTTGCTAGCTGGGAATCAATATTTTTTTACATAATCTCCAGGGGATTTGTTTTGCAATTCTGTCATACTTTAGTTTTTTTCTCAGTCTGTGCAATTTTGCTGAAGCTACTTATTATACGAGTGATCTCAAGTTTCATCCTTGCTTTGAATCAACAATTGCTGTTGTTAGAAATTTGTTCAATCTTGGCTATGATGGAATTAGTTTGTAAGGCTTGTTCTTGAGTTGCCATGATGGCACCCTTAGTTTCTTTTTTCAGTGTTCCTGATTTCAACCAATCCCATGTTAAAGTCTGATCTGATTTTCATTTAGTATCATGCATAAAGTTGATTATGGAGTGGTTTACCTTTCCAACCTTTAGTCCAACTTTGGATTGCTTCTCATTGTTTTATGATTTCGCTCATGCCTTATCGGTAGTAGTTCAAGAAGAGTTATACTCAGGTACAGTAGGTACCTGAGTCAGTGGAAAATTAAGTAACTTGTCTAAAGCATGCAATAAAACTTTTTGATCCTGCATTTAAATTAGAATTAAAGCAATGTTCTATTTTGTTTCAAGAAAATATGTATCACTTATTAATTCAGGTGAACAATTGCATATAACATGGCTGAACCCTTGCTGAATGGGCAAGAGGCTTGGTAGGAGGAATAGAGCTAAGGGAAGAAGGGGAGGCGTAAGGGAGCTGGATAGTGATTTGGTGGGGATGGAAGGGGAGGGATGGGCAGGGTACTCATGAAGGTGGGGTAGATCAGTTGTGGCGGTCAGAGTGGGCAGCGCTGGTGAGGGAGTAGGAGGAAAAAAGTTCCTGGCCTGTCCACCCTGCTTTGGGTGTGGGCATATGGGATATGGGCAGTGGTGTAAATTCTGTCCAAGCAGCCCCCACAATGCACAATGAAGTATAAAGGCTGAGGCATGACTCCTCTAGGCATCACCACAAGCTATGTGCAAAACAGGGGCACTGGCTAGGTGTCATTGACTAGCTCGGTGTAGTGTTGGACTGGGGAAAGAGGGGTGTTGTATGGGTAATGGGAGGGCTGACATGAATAAGCTGTTTATGTTTTAAGTGGTCGAAGCTGTCAAAGTTAAATAAAGCTACAGCCAGTGTGTGCCATCAAGTCAGTGTGGGGTGTTTTATTTGGAGTTTTATGTGAGGTAAGTGGTGCGAGTGCCGATGTTATGAGTGTTTGATTGAATTCTTTTAAATTCATGGAAATTGCTTTCATTTAATATCATAAATTAATCCTGAAGTCTCACAGGAATCTTGAAGGGCCTGTTGACAAGGTATGCTATTCTGTGTTTGTGAAAGGGGAGAAGAGAGAGTTGGATAGAAAGAGTTGAATTTCCATCCTTTGGACCAGACTTTCACAGGTATTTCGGTTTTCAATACTTCATATTTTTCCAAATGAATTGCATCAGTATTTCTACCAGTATTCATCTGACATCTGAAGAAGATGCCTGTGAGGCCTTACAAACTTCCGTACTGCAACATCTTTGTTATTGATCCTTTGGAAGATATCCCGGCATTCAAAACTCATCAACACTCACACATTTAATGTGAAATGAATTTAGCAACATTCATACATTATAATGCATAACATGAAGAATTTCACACAGCTTATCACTTTATTAATCTGATAGTAGCAAAATGTGGTAGGTTATTGTATGCAATAAATGAATATATTGGGAAGGGTAACAACAATTTTAAAGGGGATGGAAGGATAGCACTAAGAGGAAAGGCTAAAGAGGTTAGAGCTCTTCATTTTGGAGAAGAGATGACTGAGGGGAGTTATGATAGAGATCTATGAAATTAAGAGTGGAATGGAAAGAGAAAACATAAAGTGCTTGTTTACTCTTTCAAAAAGTATAGGGGAAGATATTGAAAAGGGATTAGCTGGCTATCAGAATCTGCTAACCATATAAATTCCAGTCCACCCGATACTCAGCACTATTAACTGATTAGTGCCACTGAATATCACCACAGACCACCTTAAAACATGTGATTTGTTTCAGGATGATCTATGGGAAGAGCTGAGGAGGTCCAGGTGCCTTTCCAATTACTACAATAGTTCCCCTCTGTGTTTGCCCCATGCTTTTTTGAATTCAGATACTGTCCTCATCTCTACCACCTCCACTAGGTGACTATTCCACACATCTAACACTCTTTCTGTAAAGAAATATTTCCGCATATTATTCCCGAGTCTAACCCTTTTCACCCTCATCCTATGTCCCCTCGTAGCAGAACTTGTTTTCAATCAAAAGAGACTCTCATCCTGTGCATTTATACCACAGAGGTATTTAAACATCTCTATCATATCTTCTCTATCCCGCCTTTCCTCTAAAGTATACATATTAAAATCCTTAAGTCTGTCCTCATATGCGTTATAATGAAGACCACTAACCATTTTAGTAGCCAACCTCTGCACCGACTCCAAGCTAGTATGGTCTCTAGGATTGCACACAATATTCCAAATGAGGTTGAACCAAAGACTATACAGAGGCACTATTACCTCCGTTTTTCTGCAGGCCATTCCATTCCCTATGCACCCAAGTTTCATTCTAGCTTTCATCATCACCTTTTCTATCTGTTTAACCCTTCACCATACACGTGGGGTCATTTTGACCCCAAGCCTTTTGTTATGTCAAATTACTTACTTATTTATTACAGCCATGACTTAAAACTTCCGGTAGCTTCTCAGTATTGACAGCCATTGAATGTACCGTAGAGTGTTATCATTTAATCAGAACAGTAATTTTATGTTAACATTTTTATGGTGTATATACCTATTATACACACCTAGGGTCAAATTGACCCCAGCTTAGCGAAACCAGTGTTGTCAGAATTCCTGTTTCAGGTTCATGTTGTAGTTATTATTGTTAATTTGGCATTGCTAGGCTATTTCATCTGTAGGCTACTGTGATCTTCATGTAAAATTAAGGCGACATTTTTCAGCGTTTGAGTTCATACCAGGCATGTGTTCGTATAGACCTATTCATTGCTGTTATAGAAGTAATGCCGCTTTGCTGCCAACATTGTTTCTTTTTTTTAGATATATTTGATTGGTAATAACAGTTATTTATTATGATTTCAGTTATTTTATTGTTCCAAGAATTCTGAGTGAAATGAGTAGTAGTCGTCCTCGTCGTCTAACAAGCCAGGCTGTACGTCAGGCAGTATTAGCTGAACTTGAAAATGAATCATCAGAAGATGAAACAGGAATAGAAGGTGAAGACTCTGATGATGAGCCAGACAATGTTGAACAAACTAGTGACTATAACCATCAAATTGAGGGACAGGAAGCACAGTACCTGGCAGGTGATACTGCGGAGAATGAAGACAGTGCATCATCTGATGATGATGAACCACAACCAAGCAAGAAAAGAAAAATTAACTCAGGATTTTATAAACAGAAGAAATCAGGTAAAATCTACAAGGCAAAGAGTGGGCACATATGGTCAGTAGATGAGCCTAATGCTGCCTTGTGTACAATGGCAGCTAATCTGCTTCGTCAGATGCCTGGTGTTACAAGGGCAGGCAAAGTTCAGTCAATAGGCGAGGCATTCTCTTCATTTGTTACCGATGAAATGTTGGACATCATTCTCAGAGAGACTAATCATTATGCCAAGAACTACTACCACACACAAGCTGAACAAATTGATGGAAACATAACAGAGTGGACAGATATTGACATTGTTGAACTAAAGGCAACCATTGGAATATTGCTGCATGCCGGTAAAGACAGATCATCAAAAGAAGCAATTACATCATTGTTTGCACCTGACTCAAAACATTTTTATCGCTCCGTAATGAACATAAATCGTTTCCAAGATATCTTACTGTTTGTGAGAATGGATAACTTGTGCACTCGTCCAGAACACGTAGCCACCGACAGATTGGCACCCATCCATGATATATGGGACATGCTAAATGCACGCTTATCAATGATGTACTTACCTGGAATGGATATGACAGTTGATAAGCAACTGGTCAGCTTCAGAGGCAAGTGCAGCTTTCGACAATACATTCCCACAAAGCCAGGAAAGTATGGAATAAAGCTATTCTGGAAGTGCGATGCAGAGACCAGCTATCCACTGAAAGGAGAAGTTTATCTGGGGAAGCAACCAGGAGCAGCGGTCAAACTGAAGAAAGGAGTTGAAGTAGTGAAAAGATTGACTAGACATTGGTGGAAAACTGGCCGCAATGTTACATGTGATAATTTCTTTACTGATGTAGGACTGGCTGAAGATCTTCTGATTCAACACACTACAGTTGTTGGCACCATGAGAAAAAACAAAAGGGACATACCAGGTGAACTGCTGATTTTGCGGAACAAGGAACTGTTTTCATCACAGTTTGTTTTTTGCAAAGAGATCACACTAGTAAGTTATGTTCCAAAGAAAAACAAAACAGTCATTGTTTTGAGCAGCATGCATCATGACAAGTCTATAGACGACAAGAATGAAAAGAAGCCTGAGATGATTCTGCACTATTATGCTACTAAGTCTGGAGTAGACAATCTGGACAAGCTTGTGCATACATATACATGCAAACGTGGCACTAGAAGATGGCCGTTCTGCCTGTTGATGAACATGTTCAATGTCGCTGGTGTGGCAGCTTACATAATTTGGGTGCAGCAAAAACCCGAATGGCAAACAGAGGTGTCCCACAAAAGGCGACTGTTCCTAACAGAACTGGCAAAGGAGTTAGTTCTGCCACAGCAGACATTGCGATTGCAGAACCTAAGAACACCAGAAAGGGGTGAGGATCTGCATGCAACTACTTGGATTCAACTTACCTGGTCCTACAGGCTGTGAATCCAGAGGGGCACGATCGCGCTGCCAGCTTTGCACCAGATCATCAGATAAGAAAACATCAAAATACTGCAAGCGATATGGTATAGCCATATGCCCAGAACATTGCCAGTTGTTATGCAATGAATGTGCTGACTAAAAGACGCCTAGATAGATGATTATACTAGGGGTGTCGAGACTTAATTACAATTAAGTGATAAACTGAAGTTAATAGTTAGACTACTTTTATATCATAAACACTGAACATTTGTAAACAGCAAAAACTGATAACTGTTTTTAATAAATACATTAAAATATCAATCCTATGTGGATGAAATTGTTCACGGTTTCTGACCATTTACTGATGGGGTCAATTTGACCCCAGGTGTGTAAAGTCATCGGTAATTTAACGTATGTGATGAAGGGTTAAGATCGTCAGACATCATCACGCCCAAGTCCCGCTCTTCTTTTGTGGACAGAAGTACTTCACCCCTACACTGTACCGCTCCCTTGGATTATTGCAGCCCAAATGCATGACCCTGCATTTTTTAGCATTAAGTCTCAGGTGCCAAATTTTTGATATTTCTTCCAGCTTAGTTTGATCCTTCCTCTTGTTATTGACTCCTTCCTGGCTTCTATTGTAGATTTTGGTATCATCTGCAAATAGGCAAACCTTACCCGACAGCCCTTCTGCAATATCAGTAACAAAGATGCTATAAAAGAATCGGATCAAGGACAGATCCCTGAGGCACACCACTGGTAACCTCCTTCTCCTCAGAGTGAGCTCCATTTACCTGAATACTTTGCCACCTTCCACTCAACCAATTTCTAACCCAATCAGTAATATTAGGGTCTATCACTAGGGTGCAGTTTGTTGATAACTCTCCTGTGCGGAATGGTGTCAAAGGCTTTACTGAAATCCAAGTACATCAAATCTAGGGCTCTCCCTCGGTCCAACTCCATGGGCACTCAGTCAAAGAAATCAATCAGATTTGTCTGACAAGACCTGCCTCTGGTGAGTCTGTGCTGCCACTGATCCTGTAATCCATTGGACTCAGGAAAATTCCCTATTTTCTCTTTCAACAGCGTTTCCAATAATTTACTCACCACAGAGGTTGGACTAACCAGCCTGTAGTTTTCAACCACATCCTTCCTTCTGCTTTTCTGAAGATGTCCAAGACATTAAAAAGGTTAGATAGAATCTGTCACATTCCTCCTCGCTTCTCCTCACCACCAAAATATTGTCTATTAGACAACTTTTTGGTGGTGGTGAGAATCGAGGAGAAATGTGATACATTCTATCTACCCTTTTGATATCTAGGACATCTGTACCTTGCCCACTCACAATCTTAAATGACAGAGGTGTAAGACAGGGGTCTCCAAATCCAGCCCTGGAGGGCCACAAACCAGTCAGGTTGGCAGGATATCTCTAATGCATATATATCTCATGCATATTCATTAGGGATATTCCGAAAACCTGCAGGGTTGAGGCCCCCCAGGACTGGATTTGAGTAGCTCTGGGATAGACATACACATACTCCCACACCTATTTCAGCGTTGTGCAAATATAGAGGTGGTTGGCAGCCCTGGCCGCCACACCAGTCCTGAGCACAGTGCAGGCATTGCTATGGTACTCAATACTGTTAGGGTGACTTCCCGGTGTGGTAAACATTGTCAGAAACCAAAACTGAAACACACTCCACAGATATCAGAAAGGTTGCTGTGATGAATCTCTGTCAACAAATGTATTTAGTTATTTATTTATTTAACATTATTTCTTTACCGCCTTCTCCTTCAATCAAGGCGGTCTCCACAGCAAACAATCAAATGTGTTCATGTGTTCTCATGCAGTGGTGTGTGTAGTGTGTTTGAGGAGGTGTGTCTTTGATTTGGTTGATCTTACTATAATGTGCGCTATTATACAGGTTGAGCTATTATACATTCTATATACAATGGTCAGGGTATGGATATTGTGTTTAACTTAGGATTTGTTATCTGACATTAATCATAGCAACCTTTTGATATATGTGGAACGTGTTTCCAAGTTTAAGATGGCATTGCTAAGGTATGCAGGTGCTAGTATTGGGAGATGCTGCTCCGCACAGGGCCCAACAGCCTGACTCTCCATGAGCCGTTGGATAGTGGAACCTGTGGGTGTGGGTGTTTGTGCCCCTGTTGGCCGCTGCTCTAGGGCAGAGGTTTCCAACTCCGGTCCTAGTGGGCCAAACACGGTTCAGGTTTTCATGCTGTCCCTAATGAATATGCATGATACATTTGCATACAATGGGGTGGTGCATACAAATGCATCACAGGCATATTTATTAGGGACAGCTTGACACCTGAATGGTGTTTGGCCCTCCAGGACTGCAGTTGGGAAACTCTGCTCTAGGGATTGCACATGTTTATGATGTATGTGCTCTGTAGGGTAAAATATAGGCGTTTATGGCATGTTTATTTTATCTGCAATAAAGGTTTTGTCTTTATTACCATGGTTTAGTACTGGATAAAATATAGGGACATAGTCTGCAGGAGTCACAGCTGGGATTTGAACCTGTGACCTTCTGCCCCTGAATACACTGGCTGTGTGTACTGTACCAAACAGTTGCCTCTGTGGCTAGTCATTTCCTGGGGATACCAATACTGTTTGTCAGACAGACCTTGTCTTTTGCAGTGCACGGCACCCACCTAAACAGGGCTTGGCCTTGGTGTGCTGTGGGCAGATGCCACTGCTCCCTCCACCACCTGCACCCCTCCGCCACTATGCTCTACATGCCCTTATGCCGGTGGTGCGCAGTCCCAGGCCATCAAGTGTGCCATTAGGCGGATGCCTATGGTGAGTGATATGGGGTAGGGGTGCTTGCACAGACATCCATGCTCCCCCCGGCACTGCCTGCCAATGTTATGTGCCCTTTGGGGTACTTGCTGAGTAATGTCCATTGTGGCACTGTGGAACAAAGAAACGTGGATAGCAAAGGAGGACGTGTGAAAATCTTTATTGGTCAAATCAGCCAAAGGCCCGACACAGGCCGTGTTTCGGAATTCCCTTCTTCAGGGGCTAAGGGGGATGTTTACTAAAAGCCGCAAATGTGCGCGCCGCAAAATAGCGCACGGAAACGCGGCACTGAAACGCGAATAAACGCGTTTAAACGCCCCGCACACGTGCGTGTCACCCCCGCACAGGTACGCGGCTCACTAACGGGCCCCGTACAAGTGCGGGCCCGCAAATGTGCGATAGAGGCGTGGAACGGCGAAAGGAGGGCGGAGGAAGGCTCCGGAGGGGCGGAGGGACGGGGTCAATGGGTGGAGAGTGGGAGGGGAGAGGCTCCCCGCACAGTAGCGGGCCCGAATTTGCATGTAAAAACTACCGCGAGTGAAACACTCGCGGTAGAAAGCATTTAAAGGGAAGAGAAACCATTTCCGTCAGCAATGTACAGGAAAACCGGGGAAACCAGCAAAACGTGAGCAGTGTGATACATGTGCACAGCACAAAAGTGAAAATAAAAATAGAAAATGACCACAACAGAACTATTACAAATAGTAATTCAGCTGGGGAACAGTTATAGTGATGGGCAAATACAGAAATCACACCAAGCAAAGCTCCAGAAAAAATAAATGAAGTTTGGAAGGGTCTACTGAGAGGAGAATCTTCCAAAAACCATTTCCACGTTATGGAGCTTTCCTGGGAGTGTTTGCTATGGTTGCCCATTAATATCACTGTTGCCCAGCGTGGTGATATTTTGTCCCACATTTCCCGTGGTCATTTCCGGGGTTTATGTGCACGTTTGTCACCAGACAGGGTGCATATGCCCACAGTAGAATTGCGTAGAGCAGGGTTTGTGACTCCATCCTGCCAGGCTTACTGCCTCCAGGGGCAGCACTGTTTCTGTGGCCAAAGTGTGGTACAGCGGACAGAGTTATTACCTCTAGGACCAGAGGGCAGAGGTTCAAAACCCAGCTGGGGCACCTGCCAGCCCAGTCCCTATATTTTACCCACCACTGAATAAAGATAGCGCAGACACCCCTGTATGCATGGAGAAAACACCCATATTTTACCCAACACCGCACACACCCCACAACAATGGGCATTACCTACAGCCAAGTCCCCCAAATGCAGTCCCATACTGCCACATTGCAATCAGGTCAACTGCTTTTTCTGAGAGAAGTTCATGCCAGCATGTTGGCGGACAAGTACATGTGGTGCAGGGGGCAGTGGCTGCTAACCACAGAAGACAGAGGCCTAGCCATGTGCAGGCTGGCACAGTCCACTGCAACAGACAGGTCCTGCCGGATCCACAGTCATGGACAGTCCAGGGAATCCAACCAATCTGTGGCTACACAGTGGTGCAGTGCACACAGACAGTGCATACAAGAACAGAAGGTCACAGGTTCAAAGCCCAGCTGGGGCTACTGCCAATCCTGCCCACATGTTTTTCCCACAACTAAACAGTGATAGTAAGGACACACCTTTCATGGCGGGGACATATGCAATGGTAAGACATCTATCTTTTACCCCACTGAGCACAGACACCATGAACAGGGGCAGTACCTAGAGCAGAATCACCCAAATGCAGTCCTGGTGGGCCACACACCAGTCAGGTTCCATGCTGACACTCATACAAATGCCTGTGCTGTATATCTATGCACCACCCCCATGGCATGTAGATGTAGCCCATGCATATTCATGAGGGATAGCAGGAAAACCCGAACAGTGTGATGCAAACCTGGACTGGAGTTGGGAATCTGTGCCGTAAAGCAGCAGCCATCAAGGGCAGACACACCCACACCCACAGGCCCCATTGGCCAATGTCTCCTGGAAAGGCAGAACATTGGACCGTGCATGCAGCACCCACAACGAGCACTTGCATAACTTACCAATGTCACCCTACACCTGAGGTATACGGTACACAGCTCGGAGACGTTTGCTAGGAGCACAGGCAGGCAGTTATCCATACGTTACGTACATACTGCTAGTTGACCCCATCCAAACAATCTGTTAGGTGTTTGCGGGGCATGCTCCAGCCCTGGCCTCTGACGGTGCTTACCACCCTGGGGAGTGACCACCAGCTGTAATGCGTACCATATCCATGCCATGCCGTGCTCAGGACCGGTTTGGTGGGCAAGGCTACTTACCCCCTCAATCGTAGCACCATGATGGCAGAGGTGTGGAAGTGTGTGTCTGTCTATACCAGGGGTGGGCAAACTTGGTCCTGGAGGGCCGCAGGCCAGTCAGGTTTTTGGGATATCTCTAATGAATATGCATGAGATATATATGCATTAGAGATATCCTGCCAACCTGGCTGGTTTGTGGCCCTCCAGGGCTGGATCTGGAGACCCCTGCCTTACACCTCTGTCATTTAAGATTGTGAGGGGACAAGGTGCAGATGTCCAAGACATCAAAAAGGTTAGATAGAATTTGTCACAGTCCTCCTCACTTCTCACCAACACCAAAAAATTGTCTATTAGACAACTTTTTGGTGGTGGTGAGAATTGAGGAGAAATGTGACACATTCTATATACCCTTTCAATGTCTAGGACATCTGTACCTTGCCCACTCACGATCTTAAATGACAGAGGTGTAAGGCAGGGGTCTCCAAATCCAGCCCTGGAGGGCCACAAACCAGGCAGTGTGGATCCCTTGATGGAGACCATGTTTGCCACTGGGGGGGTGCCTGATGGCGGCAGACAGGGATATCCATGGTGTTTGTGCAGAAACTAGCTATCTTACACATTAACACTGCTTTGGAATGCCCGCTTGGCCTCCATCAGCCATGGCAGGTGTTGTTGACCTGGTCCTGGCCACCTCATTGCACACTCAGGGTGAGCACAGTACCCGCACGATGTAACGGTGTGTGGCTACTCTGTGCCAGTTAAAAAACCGGTCAGTGCCCCCTACTAGGCCAAGGTGCTGTGTGGGTGCACCCGGTCACTTCCCCCAACAGGGCCGAGGTGCTGTGGGGGTGCATTCCCCATCTTGTGTCCATCTGCGGACAGCTAATTTGCATGTGCAGTGCATCATGGGTACGGGTGGCCTAACCCTATTCTGTTGACACCAGCAGACTGTCTGTGCGGTGACGTGTAGGCTATCTGCAGCCAGCCAGGGGCCTGCTTACAGCTATGGAGCTGTAGCGCAATGGTTACATCACTGCCTGTGCAGCCAGAGGTCATGGGTTCAAACCCACAGTGGGGCCCTTTGGTAGGGCTGTCCACAGCTTTATTTTTATTTACTGTACATATGTCTATGCCGGCAAGACCACCCTCAGCTTACTATACCCATTAGGTGCCTCTGAGGGTGCTTCATAGGGCGCCCTGTAGGCCACCTTATGGTTGCCATCCCTATAGGGTGCACTATACATTATCCTGTGTCGCAACATACATGCTGCCCTATAGGGGTCATTCAAGGGTGCCTTGGCGAACAGTGCACTGTAACATGTGCCTTATGGGCCGCCGTATGGTAACATGCTGGGAGAGTGCGTTTGCTAGTAGTGATAACAAAATATAATTATACAGCCTCCTACAGCACTCCTCAACATAATACATACTGCCTCAGCAGGCATTTTTCACTGGGCATTGTGAGGAGTTGAACCCCTGATCCCTGCACCATTGGTCAGTGTTTTAACCATTGTGCTGTGGCTCTGTTCCTGTGCTTGTGCATCAGCGCGCCGCCTTGTGCCTATCAGCGCGCCGCCTTCTGCCGCCCAAGGGGACCAGTGCGCCGCCTTCTGCTGCCCAGAAATAACTGTGCGCCGCCTTATGCCGCCCAAAAAGCACTGTGCGCCGCCTTCTGCCGCCCAAAAATAACTGTGCGCCGCCTTATGCCGTTCCAAATTAATTTGCCTCCTAAAACAATGTTAATCATTACAGTTACTGCCTCAGCTGACCTTTGTCGTTGCGCACACTGGGGGATTGAACCCATGGCCCCTGCACCATTGGTCAGTGTCTTCACCGTTGTACCACGGCTCTGTTGTTTTGTATACTCAGCAGCGCGCCACTTTGCCTTTCCACGCGGTAATGTCGACCCCCGCACATTAGCGCGACGCACACACGTCCGGTTGCTTACTACCGTTTTTTTTCTATTTTCTGCCTGAACCGCCCACTCCTTATATGGCACACGCTCACTAGCGCGGCCCCGCACGTTAGGAATGTTTAGTAAACATGCCCCTAAATGGCTAAAGACAAATACACAAATTAAAATAAACAACAAAAATAGTTATTTAAAAACAATGAAATAAAATAAAACTGGCTAAAACCACGGACATCAATGAATGCATACTAAAACAGTTTTAAATGTAAAAATAATAACAAATTAAAACCATTTTTCTAATAAACGGTTGTATCAATATAAATATATAAATATAAATGGTGGAACAAATAAGTACGGCTAACAGCAGAACGACACAAAAAAAACAAACAGTACAATTAAAATTAAATAAAATATATAAAAATATATAAATATAAATTTATAAATAAATAATAAATGTTTCAACAGACGATAAACATTTCATAAAAAAATTAATGTTGTATCTAAAAAACATATAAATTACACATACCTGAATCAACAGACTTATAAATAGAAAACGGCCTGATTTAAAGAGAGATGAAGACAACCCATGTAAATTGATATTCATCTCTCTTTAAATCAGGCCGTTTTCTATTTATAATTTTCGAAATTAATTTTTAAAAACTTTTTTATAATTAATTTTTAATATTTTTTATATATATGTATGGATTTCATGATGTTTGTTTTTTCTATTTAAGAGTAATTTATTTATAAGTTTTCAATTTAAATGCTTGTTTTTGTTATAGCACAATTTTGAAGACACACACTGTTTTAGTCCTTTTTGGTTAATTTATACAGTCTGTTGATTCAGGTATGTGTAATTTATATGTTTTTTAAATACATTATTTTTATGCTATATTATCAAATATTTATTGTTTGTTGAAACATTTATTATCCATCTACATATTTATATTTATATACTCATATATCCTATTTTTTATATATTTTATATGTTTTTACTAATTGTACTGTTTAGGTGTCATATTTGTTATAGTACATTTTTGAAGACACACATTGTTTTAGTTCCTTTTGGTTAATTGATATAGTCTGTTGATTCAGGTATGTGTAATTTATATGTTTTTAGATACAACATTAATTTTTTTATGAAATGTTTATCGTCTGTTGAAACATTTATTATTTATTTATAAATTTATATTTATATATTTTTATATATTTTTATTTAATTTTAATTGTACTGTTTTGTTTTTTTGTGTCGTTCTGCTGTTAGCTGTACTTATTTGTTCCACCATTTATATTTATATTCATATATTTATATTGATACAACCGTTTATTAGAAAAATGGTTTTAATTTGTTATTATTTTTACATTTAAAACTGTTTTAGTATGCATTCATTGATGTCCGTGGTTTTAGCCAGTTTTATTTTTTTTATTTTATTTCATTGTTTTTAAATAACTATTTTTGTTGTTTATTTTAATTTGTGTATTTGTCTTTAGCCATTTAGCCCCTGAAGAAGGGAATTCCGAAACACGGCCTGTGTCGGGCCTTTGGCTGATTTGACCAATAAAGATTTTCACACGTCCTCCTTTGCTATCCACGTTTCTTTGTTGGACAGCTTTTGCACGTGGTGTTGTGCCCTTTGTTGGACCCATTGTGGCACTGTGGGACACACACTCGTGGACATTTTTGCCCTTGGTCAGTTGCTGTCTTGCTGGTTTTCCATTTCTACATTCCTATGTGTCACCTAGGCATCTGTCTAGTCCACCCTGTGCCCTAGCTGTCCCACTGTATGTCCTGCCTGCAGCCCCCTGTACCCCTTTTGCAGTTTCGTCATAGTGCCCTTTTGTACTTGGGCACTATGCTGTTGCTGCACATGTATCACTATTATTTTATTTATTTATTTTTTTACATTCTCTTATATACCACGCTATTCTGCTTCAGTGCGGTTTACATTGAACAAACTGAAATTACATTGAACAGGGCATTATAACTTGGAGATAACTATTTTACAGGGAATATGGGCTATGGAGGGTTAAGTGGCTTGCCCAAGACCACAAGGAGCACCTGTGGGACTAGAAACCCCAGTCCTTCCGGCCCAAGGTTGCTGTCCTCTAGTGGGATTTGAACCCCCGACCTTCCGGCCTGAAGTACCGTGCCCCAACCACTAGGCCACTCCTCCACTACTATCACTTTTCTTGGTCTCACTGACTTTGCTGTACATTGCTGACTGAAACAGTTTCTCCCTCCTGCAAATGTGCCTCTAACGCGAGGTTTTCACTGGTGTTAATTTTCAGACCATGATTTCACACCGTTAGTGTGCCTGGAGCCTCCCCCACCCACTCTCTGCCCATTGACCGCTTATCTCCACCCTCTAGGGAGCCTTACTCCACCCTCTGTGCGTTTTAACGCCGCCGGAGATGTTATCACACGATAAGTGACGTTATCGCGTGATAATGTTACATTATCGCGCAATAATGTTGCCGCTGCGACGTTAGCGCTGTTTAGTAAACATACCCCTTAGTTTAGCTAGTTCCTCATGAACACAGTCTTCTGAAAATCGTTTGAGATCCACCATCGCTTCTGTTCCTATTTGTGGGTGTTTTCTGAGGTCCTGCTCCTGGCCCTTCATCTGTGAACACAGAACAGAAATACTTGTTAAGCAATTCCATTTTATCCTCATTAGGTTCTACATATCTTTCCCCTTCACCCTTGAATCTTACAATACCACTTTGCCTTTCCTCCTCTCACTAACTTATCTGAAAAATGTCTTATCCCCACATTTTATTGCACTGGCTATTTCTTCTTCTTTTTGTATCTATGCTTTCCTTATTACTTTGCTAACCTCTCTAAGTTTTTACAAATATAGATGCCTGTCTTCCTCTCTCTTTGATCTCTTGTAGTTCATAAAGGTCTCACCCTTTTTCTTCACCTTTTCAGCTAC
The DNA here is from genome assembly GCA_033557465.1 of Ichthyophis bannanicus. Taxonomy (NCBI): domain Eukaryota; kingdom Metazoa; phylum Chordata; class Amphibia; order Gymnophiona; family Ichthyophiidae; genus Ichthyophis; species Ichthyophis bannanicus. The sequence goes on along the minus strand of CM066032.1, from coordinate 1,197,472,827 downwards.
TTCTTTTGAAAACATTGTGGCCTCCTTTTCCTTTTACCTTTATTTACATTTCTAACACAAAGTTTGGTTGCCCTTAAAATATCCCCTTTCAGTTTTGCCTACTGTTTTTCTACATCCCCCAGCTATTCCTATCCTGCTAACGACTCCTTGAGGTATTGCCCCATCTTGGCAAAGTTAGTTTTCCTAATGTCTAAGACCCTTGCTTTTGAATGGATTTTATTAGTCCTAGCCCTAATACTGAACCACACCATCTGGTGATCACTAGATGCGAGATGATCTCCCACTATAATATCAAAAACTCTTTCCCCATTGGTAAGCACCAAATCCAGTATGGCCCTTCCACATGTGGGTTCTGTTACCAGTTGCCAGAATAGTTCTTCCTGTAGAGAATCCAGGATCTCCTTACTTCTAGATGACACTGTAGCAGGGATGTGCCAGTCAACATCCGGCATATTGAAATCACCTATTAGTAGCACTTCCCTTTTGCTAGCAATGCTGCCTGTGTCTTCTATTAAATCTCTGTCCACTTCTTCTCCCTGTGAGGGGGGTCTGTATATCACGCCAATGGCTTTCTCTTTCCCTCTTTCTAGTTTAACCCACAGTGCCTCTTCTCTCCCTTTTAAGCTCTGTAATTCTATATCTTTAATATTATTTTTTACATATAGTTCCACTCTTCCTACCCTGTCCTTCCTGAGTAAAGTATAGCCTGGTACAATTATATCCCAGTCATGGCTGTCCATGAACCATGTCTCGTAACTGCCATTAAATCCAAGTCATCCTCTTCCATTAAAACCTCAACATCTGGGATCTTATTTCTTTTACCCATTGCTATAGAGGTATTTAATGTTTCACTTTCCTGGGGGCTTTCACTTACTTGGGAACTTTCATCACCCATCCCCAATGAATGTAGTTTAAAGCCCTCTTATTTATTTTATTTTATTTGTTTAACATGTTTTTATATACCGCCCCTTCCAGAGATCAGGGGTGGTTTACATAGAACATAAAAGGAACTTTACATTGAACTTAAATAACTTATGTACAATTAACTTATTACAACAACTAACAGTAGGTTAGCCAGTCTGCTACTGAAGACATGTCGACCCTTCTTGGACAGATGGACGCCATCTCTGCTCTGCAGCCCTTGGAACATTATCCCATGGTCCAGGAAACCAAAACTCAGCTGCTAACCAGATAGGCAAACCACATAAAGTTAGGACAAGTCAATGGTTATCCTAACTTTATGCAGTTTTGCTGTCCAGCCATAAACCATTATTAAGACGGACTTGAGGAAATACACTGCTCACCCATGGGAAAAGCATCATGGGATCTATCTACCTTTTGGGAACCTGCCAGGTATTTGTGACCTGGGCTGGCTACTGTTGGCAACAGGATACTGGGCTAGATGGATCTTTGATCTGACCCAGTATGGCAAATCTTCCGTCCTTCTGTTCTTCTTATGTTGTGGAATATTAAGCATTTGTAAAATACATTAGGAGTAAACATTGCCTTGCAAGATTATAAAGTCACTGTCTGAGAAAACTCACCATCTATATTTTCAGCACACAGAGGTTAGATCATACAGTACTTTGTGAAAATGAAATCTGGACACAGATTTCCAAGCCTGTGCACTTCCAGCAAACTACGCTGCTAGCTAAGCCATAGACACACACAGGATTGTCTAGTGGCTTCAGAGAGAGCTGGCATAGATCACTGTTTTAACAGGACCCATGTGAAAGCAATTCCTTTCACTCTAGGGGTTATTTCCATAAGCCACACTTAATGAAACCAAAACCTGAAAGGGATTTTCTATGTGTGTGTATGTGTGTGCCTTTTTCTGTGTGTGTTCCTCAAGAGAAATAAGCCAAGTCACAGGGGGTTACATATAATTACAGAGTGCTTCAGCTCAAGAAAAACCACAGTTAAAGAGCCTAGTTTGGGGTTGTCTTGGTTTGTTTTCTTGATGCATTTTTAAGTGCAACTTTAAGATCCTTAGGTAGAAAACTGGGACTTCTGAAGTATGCAAAGCAAACACTTGACTTTTGGATCATTTTTCTATTTAGAACTTTATGAAGTAATATTTTTGGAAATAACATTACTAATGGAGAAAAAATAGAAATCCCCCTGTAGATGTGAAACAATAATAATTAAAAGAAGGGGGCTTCCTGGGTGAGGGGAGGGGGAAGGGGCGCTACTTTATTTTTGAGCATCAGTGTTAGTTACATTTCAATGAACCGCATAACCTTACCCTCCCCATCCCAGGCCCACCTAGAAACCACCCGTTCCTCTGCCTTTTACTTCCTTGGTCCCCGCTTATGGAACTCGCTCCCCACAGACCTTCGCTTGGAACCATCATTTAAATCATTTAAGGCAAATCTAAAAAACCATCTCTTCTGTCTAGCTTTTGGCCTCTCTCCCCCCCTGCGCCCCTTTTCACCACCCCCATAATGTTGTTTTCCCTTGTTTCTGTTACTATAATCTAGCCTCGACCTTTTACTCTTCTCTCTTCTTTCCTATCACACTATGGCGTTCCTTTCCTAATTTTCTAAGCAGCCTTTGGTGTATTGTAAACCGCTCAGACGCTATTGTGATGGGTGGTCTATTAAGTTCCCAATAAACAATAAACAATGGAAAAATGTATACATCTGCATTTTGATTTCAAAGTATAAGGCATGATGTAAAGTGATTTTGTAAGAGCAGGAAAACATAATGCAGGGAACATGCTAAAAAGTGCATCAATTTCTGGGCAAAAATTCTTGGCATTCTGGTTTGTGCCTTAGAAGGCCTAGGACACATAACAAAATCTATTAAAGTATATGGCATATAATTTTACTACCTGAAGTTGTTAAAGCCTCTTATGTTTATGTTTATTGAGTTGAGTTTGCTTACCCACCTTTCCAGGCTATCACAGCAGGATAAAATAACAATAACCAAAAATAGAGAACGGAGCGCTAAAAGCAGTTAGCAATCCAGACTTACACAGGACAGCAGAAGTGTTTCTTATTTGTTTTGCTATGTCTTCCAAACAGTGGCACAGTTTTTCCATGATGTGGTTTAGACATGTTCCATCTTTTACTCGCTTCGAAAGCAAAACTTCTCGTGAGTCTCACATTGTGCTTGGCCTGTTGCATTGAAGAAACAGCCAAAGAATCCTCAAAATGACCACAAACCAATTTGAAATTGAAGAATGGTGTGTCTTTCCTTTTATTGCATCTTCTTTCCTTTTCCTAGTGTTCATGCTAGGCAATCTAAGATTTTCTGCTGCTTGTTCTGAGGATGAGCCCTTCTGTGTCCTGCTTGGTCAACAGAGAGCACTAGCCATGGATCTTTGTCCTCCTGCTTGCAACTTAAGTCTCATCTCTAAGAATGGCCAAACTCTACCACTTCCCTGAAGAACATGAGATGTCACAAGGCTCTTCAGTAATAGGGTAGTTCTCAATGCTAATGGGTGGCTTTAGGCCAACATATCTTTATTCCTTTAGGAGGCAATTTCATCTCCCTCCCCTTTTCATCCATGCTTCCCACCCACCAACTGCTGCAGTTCCTAAACTTTATTGCACTTCCTTCCTCAACTAATAAGGTAATCCTGGAGGCACACACTGTGTCTTTTCACCATGGCTGTGGTACATCTTTCTTCTTTCTGCTGGTGAGGAGGGTGTTTCCACTGGCAGTCACTACTCCTCTTTGCTGCGACCATTGCCCTTTCTTCATTCTTCTGCTGATGGTGGTTGAGGTTCTGCTGGCAGGCTGTGACCCGTCCTTTTCCTGGCTGGGGATGGGGACTCTGCTGACATTTTCAAGATAGTGTTGTTGAGTGACTCAGTGCTGCATCTCTTGTGGTGGCAGGGCCTGACTCATCTGCCACCCACTCTCCCTGCCTTTATTCAGAAGGTTATGTTTATTTGTGCAACTGCAAATAAACTTATGAGTATGTGAAGACAGATGGACAGGCAGACAGACAGATGGATCCTTCCCTATGGATGCTATTGCATGAGTGAAACACTCCTAAAAATGAATGAGAATATGTCTTTTTTTATATTATTATTTTTATATGCAATTTATAATCTTTTTTAAAGAGATCTTGATTAGAGAATATACAGGTTACTCGCTAAAGAGTACTACTGCTTTAGAATATAAGAACAAAAGAAATGTCATATTGGGTCAGACCAAACGTCCATCAAGCCCAACATCCTGTTTCCAACAGTGGCCAATCTAGGTCACAAGTACCTGTCCACTACCGCCCCATCACATGATGTGCAGTTAATGTGGGAATTAGTATGTGGTAACTGTCATGCTAGCACAGTAACAGCACGGGTCCACACTAACATTTACCATACACAATTCCCATGTTAACCACTTAGGGCGCTTTAGTAAAAGTGTGTCATGAGTCTGTACAGCATTACGTTCATCTTAGTTCACATTAGTGCACATTTGGTTAGTTTGTATGCCAAACAAATTTTTGTGCATTCAGTAGGGTTATGTGGATCAAAAATGTTTACTCTGTTTAGTTTCCCATGTCATTTACAAGATTTTTCGTATTATTCAGATTTTTTAAAATTTGTTATCATTTTGGAAGTAATATCATCAATAATGCACCATTTTGTGCTTAAATACAGTGTCCTGTTGCTCAGTGGTGCAGCCTATTGACCAATAGTGTATAATATTGTGCAGTCATTTGCCTATTGATAAATAGTGCACATTATTGAGTAATAATGTACACACTGTTGATGATGGGAAAAAAATCTGAAATGTCCAGGTTTTTCCTGTCATATGGTTTCCAATGAATTCACATTCTTAGCATACAAATCACTTGTGCACTTGTGTACTTATGAATTATAACATGGACAACTGATGGTTAACAGTTGAAAGTCAGAGGTCGTATGCATAACTAAAGACCGAGCTTTCACCCCACCAACTTCCTTCAGGATAAAAGATGTCGAACTCATGACCAAGCATGAAGTATGTTATCTTGGGATCATCTTAGACCAACATCTGAATTGGGAAGCCCACATACAAACCATCATCAAGGCAGTCTACAACAAATTAAGAACCTTCCGACATCTATGCCCTCTCCTCGAGCCATCGGACTTTCGCACAGTATGCCAGGCCCTTATCTTTCCTCACTTGGACTACGCCAACATAATCTACCATGGCCTGCCAAAGAACACTCTCCAGCCATTGCAACTGGCCATGAATACAGCTGCCTGAACACTCCTGTCTGCCTCAAGATTTGAACACATCACGCCCCTTTTAATCCAGCTACATTGGCTCCTCATAGCAAGCCGACTGGTATACAAAGCCCTAATACTCACCTTCAAGGCTCTGCATGGAATGTCCGCTTCCTCCCTCACCAACCTCATACAGCGTGCCCCTGAAAACAGAACCAGAAGATCACACATGGTCACTCATCACCCCCTCAGCAATAAGGACTTGCACCCAGTCAATTAAAAATCACACCTTTTCTCTCTATGCATCAACCCACTGGAATGCCCTACCTCTATCAATCCGTGCCATCACAGACCTGATATCCTTTAGAAAGGCCTTAAAGACACACTCATTTCAAGTAGCTTACGGCCAGCCACCCTGAGCGAAGTCTCTGTCCAGATTGCTTCTAGTGCCCTTGCCTGTACACTCCAAGTTCATCTCCCTGTTTTTTATTTCCCTGTATTTTTATCCAGTGTAGCCTTTTGTTTTTACTTGTTACTTGTTTTTACTGTTACTGTATCTAGTTCAATGTTAACAGTTCTGTTATATACAAACTGTTCTTTGTAAACGGATTGCGTTTTATGTAAACTGCACTGATTTCAAAAAGCACAGTACATAAAAGTAAATAAATAAATAACTGATTTGCATGCTTGAAATGTTTTAGCAAGTGTGAGAAAAGACAAGACATATGCTTGAAAACTGATAAAATAAAAAAAAAAGCAAAAAGAAGCTGAATTTGGTTTTGGCCGTGCATATCCCTATAATACTTAGGGGTATACAGGAGAAACATTTTTGCTTTGCAGTTTCCTGTGTCATTTATAGAATTTTTTGTGTTATTCATTTTTAATTTTTGTTTGGTTTTGCAGCAGTGTTGTCAATAGTGCACCCTATTGTTCAAATAGTGCACCCTGTTGCTTGATAGTGTGCACTATTGTACAATAATGGGTACTGAGCACACTACTGAGCAATAGAGTGCTCTATTTAAGCAATAGGGTGTGCAATTGATGACACTGTACCTGAAATGAAAAAATTAAATGAACATATTTAACATTCATTCATGTATATAGTAATGATCAGAAACTGTACATCTCTTGTGACAGCTTCCCGCTAGAAATATGTGGCAAGGAGGAAGTCAAACTCGAACAAGGTGAATTTTGGCCCTGATGAAGACTTCCTTCTGATTTACTGGGGAAATTCATCAAAATTTCCTCAGCAAATCAAGGGAAAACTGAATTAGATTTAATTGATGTAGATTCAGTGCAGATTTACTGCTTTCTGAGAATATGCATCACATCTACTCACAGAGGACCTCTAAATAAACTGAACCTATTTGAACTCCGATGCATATTCAACAACTTGAGGGATTCTCGTGAGATTACAAATAATGATGATGAACTTGCAAATAGTGAAGCTACCTTGCAAACCTGTAAAAAGACAACGTTATCTCTTCTGAAAATTATGCTGACACATGACAGAGGCATGTATGAAGGATTATTTTTGATCTCAGGAAATAAAAAGAAACAAATCTTCCCACAGCATACTCTGTAATCATCTGATAGAAAAGTATACTTACTAAATACAAAAGTATAATTCCTAAAATATTACTCCATCTTTTTTTTAGGAAGGCTAAATGAATTATAGTCATTTTCTCTCCTTTTTAGTGTAATTTGCTACTCGATAGTAATGAAACTTAAGCCCTATTTACTTATTTTCCTTGCTGACTTTGCTAGGGATTTCTGTCTGCGTTTGTAGTAAATGATATGTTTTCTTTAAAGATGAATAATCCAATAAGCATTCTTCTAGCTTTGACAGCACTGGCTGGGTTTAAACGTACCCTTTTTTAGGACAGCAGAGCTTTCTCAGAACTCTGCAATGATAGTCTCTATGAAAGTCTGCAAAAGACAAGAGACCCTTTCACAAACTCCGTGTAAGCCTAAGTAAATATGTTCTCTGCAGGCAAATATAAAGTAGTCCCTCAGCAGCCAGACTGATGAAGAGCGGAAGAAAATCTGTATCTACAGGATTCATAAATGATAAGAATTATGATATAAAAATACAGAAGACGTGAATTCTGCGCCAATGATATAGATAATGAAATTGTAGGACTACGCGTACTATACCCTTGTTTAATTATTCACAAAATTATTTATGACAATTTGTTATGTATGCATAATTATTCATTATTCAGATCCATAAGGGCATGGGGCATTAGGTCATGTAACACTGACTGTGGTAATCGGTCACTCCATATCCAGAGCAGCCTCATAAGGGTTTTAATCATTTACCCCACTTTATCTTGTAACATTCTTTACGAGTATAGTATCACTAAGGGGCATGCTTAGATAATTGACATTGTTGTTGTTGTTAAGTGCCGTCAAGTCGGTGTCGACTCATGGCGACCCTCTGGATAGTTGTCCTAAATTGTGTTTGGTCTTCAGTCAGGTGGCTCTTTGTTGACAGACTGGCACCCTAGCTCCTGTTATTGTATCGATCCATCTCATTGTTGGCCTTCTTCTTTTGCACTGACCTTCTATCTTGCCAAGCATGATGTCTTTCTCTAATGATCTCTCTCTCTTCGCATGATGTGTCCAAAGTATGAAAGTCGAAGTCTTGTCATCTGAGCTTCTAAAGAAAGCTTACGTTTGGTCTCCTCTAGTACTGGCTGGTTTGTTCTTCAGGCAGTCCACAGTATACGCAGTATTCGCCACCAGCACCATAATTCAAAGGCATCAATTTTCTTCCTGTCTATCTTTTTCACTGTCCAGCTTTCAGATCCATTGAAAATACCATGGCTTGAACAAGTCAAATCTTTGTATGGAGAGAGACTTCTCTGCTCTTGAGAATCTTGTCTAGGGGGTATGTTTACTAAACCATCTTAATGTTACCAGCGCTAGTTGCAGCGATAATGTGAAGAATGCCATAGAAGGAGTGGGCATTCCGGTCCTAAGGTAGCAAGAATCTGTATCGCACGATAGTGGGCGTCATGGCATGCTAACGCGCGTTAACCCTAAGTACATGCCAGTGCAGTGTTAGAAGCTATAAGGATGTAGCCCACTGGTTACTGCAATGACAGTGGAGGCAGAGGTCATGGGTTTGATCCCACAGGGATGTAATCTAAAAAGACTGTCTGAGGTGTTTTCTTTTAATTTAAATCAGTGCTGCCAGCAAAAACACCCTCACAGTGCCATACCCTAATGTGCCTCATAAGGTGCCCCATAGGTCACATTATAAAGTGCCCTGTCCGCTAAGGAACCCTATAATGTGCCCTATAGGGTATTGTATAGGGCGCCTTATACGGCGCCTATGAGGCACCTTAGGCTACAGCACTGTGAGGGTGTTTCTGCTGGCAGCACTGATTGAAATGAAAAGGAAAAGCCTCAGACAGCATTCTTAAATAACACCAATGTGGGATCAAACCCATGACCTCTGCCTCTACAGTCATTGAAGTAGCCAATGGGCTACATCTCTATAGTGTCTAACCTATGGCTGGCTGGCTACAGAAAGACTGCAGGTCACCACAAAAACTGTCTGCTGTGGTTACCAGGATAGGGTAAACCCACCCGTACCCATGATGCACTGCACATGCAGATCAGCAGCCTACATCTGATCACAAGATGGGGTATGCTGGTAGGGGGAACTGACCATGTGTGTTATTGGCACAGAGTAGTTACAGACCGTGACATTGTGCGGTTCCTGTGGTCACCCTGAGGGTGAAGTGGGGGGCCCAGCGCCAGGTCCACAGCACATGGCAAGGCTGAGATAGGCTGTGTTGCAGGTCCCCAACAGTGCTAGTGTGTGATGGGTAGTCCCTGCAGACACACCTAGGATACACCTGTGTCCATCTGTATTTCCCAGTCTGGTTTAGGCCTTGTGGACTATGATGCACCCAGAATAGTGCATATCCTGTGTGAGTGCCATGGTCACATGTTATAAGTGAAGGGTGGTGTTCAGACCCCAAAGTGGATTATGTAGCACCACCCAACCCACTCCTGTGGGTCAGGGTGGGGGACAGGATCTCTCACCAACAGTTCTACATTCTACATCTCTGCAATGGTGGCAGTAGAGGGGAATGAGCACCCTACAGCGAGGTCAATGCAGATCTGTACGCATCACATATGGCAATAGGCTTGGAAAGACTCAGCTTCCCCCCATCCCTAAATGACATTCACCAGCAGAGGGCACGGTCAGTTTCCATCTGCTGCACCCTTCAAGGTGTTCCAACCATACACATGCTAACTGCAGACAGTCCGCTAGCTAGTACATAGTGCATGTTCCTGGAGAAACCGTGTGCACCCAAAAATGGGATGTGAGCACACACACCAAGTAGGTATATCAGTGATTGGGCACCAGAAAAAGGAACCCAGAGAAATCACATAAGAGAAATACTGTATAGCATTATTTATTTAGACAGATTTGTACACCACCTTATTCTACAATCAAAGTGGTTACATCACATTGGAGGGTTACATTTAGTATGTGAGTACTTTACAACACTATGGGGTAACCTAGCCATGCTGTGGTCACTGCTCAGTCAGGGTGAGAGTGACCTCCCAGCATGACATGCTGTGGCCACCCTGTCCGTGCAGGTGGTGGCCGGATACTACAATGTCACAGCCATTGCCCTAAGCCCTGTGAGGATGATACCTACCCAGGCCGCCCTGTCCAGGCCATACCCACAGTACCTTGCTCCTCATTATGCACATTGGCAGGCTAACACTGGAAACAGTGCAAGCATTGTGGGCTCAGTAAGGTGTAGGCAGCCACATAACACTGGATAGACATACGAACACTACCACACCTATTTCAGCATTGTGCAAATATGGAGGTGGTTGGCAGCCCTGGCCGCCACACCAGTCCTGGGCACAGTGCAGGCATTGCTATGGTACTCAGTACTGTTAGGGTCACCTGAAACACATTCCACAGATATCAGAAAGGTTGATATGATGAATCCCTGTCAACAAATTGTGTTCAGCTTAGGATTTGTTATCTGACAGTATTCATAGCAACCTTTTGATATATGTGGAATGTGTTTCCACATTCAAGATGGCATTGCTAAGGTATGCAGGTGCTAGTATTGTTAGATGGTGCTGCGCGCAGGGCCCAACAGCCTGACTCTCCATGAGCCACTGCATAGTGGGGCCTGTGGGTGTGGATGTTTGTGCCCCTGTCAACCGCTGCTCTAGGGCAGAGGTTCCCAACTCTGGTCCTGGTGGGCCAAACACGGTTCAGGTTTTCATGCTGTCCCTAATGAATATGCATGAGATACATTTGCATACAATGGGGCAGTGCATGTAAATGCATCTCTTCATATTTATTAGGGGCATCCTGACAACCTGAATGGTGTTTGGCCCTCCAGGACTGGAGTTGGGAAACTCTGCTCTAGGGTTTGCACATGTTTATGGTGTATGTGCTCTGTAGAGTACAATATAGGTGTTTATGGCATGTTACTTTTATCTGCAATAAAGATTCTGTCTTTATTACCATGGTTTAGTAAGGGTAAACTGAGAGGACATGGTCTGCAGAAGCCACAGCTGGGACTTGAACCTGTGACCATCTGCTCCTGAAAGTACTGGCTGTGTGTACTGCACCAAACTATTGCCACAAAGGCAGGTTATTCCCTGGGGATAGCATTACTGTTCATCAGACAGCCTTTGTCTGTTGCACTGCATGCCACCCACCTGAACAGGGTGGCTGAACAGTTGCCACTGCCCCCTCCACCACCAGTACCCCTCCGCCACCATGCTGATATGCCCTTATGCTGGTAGTGCTGGTGTTGCGCAGTCCCAGGCCATCCAGTGTGACGGTAGGCAGCTGCCTATGGTGTGGGTTCTCGGGTTGGGGTGCCTACATGGACATGCATGCTTCCCCCCCGGCACCGCCTGCCAATGTTATGTGCCCTTGGGGGTACCTGCTGGGTAATATCCCCTGTGACACTGTGGGACACACACTCGTGCCCATGTTGGACCCTTGTCAGTTGCTGTCTTGCTGCTTTACAGTTTCGGCATTCCTATGTGCCACCTAGGCATCTGCCTAGTCCACACTGTGCCCCAGCTGGACCACAGCATGTGCCGCCTGCAGTCCCCTGTATCCCATTTACAGCATCAGTACAGTTGCCCTTTCCTATGTGCCCACTCTGCTATTGCTGCACATGTGCACACCATAACAAACCTGCCTAATATAAATGACAAAAACCCTGATCACCGCTATTTCAATGTGGGATCATTCACTTTGTAGGGGGACAGAGCATAGACCCTTACAAACATGATATTTTCCTTTTTACGCTTTGTCAGTAGTGTTGCTTTATGTTTTTCATTAATATCACTATTGGCCAGCTTGGTTATTGGGATTTCAAATGTAGTTCTGGTCATTTTATATGTTTATTTGCCTTTTTGGTTCCTGCACATGTATCACTACTATCACTTTTCTGGGTTTCCCTGCCTTTGCTGTACATTGCTGACTTAAATGGTTTCTCTCTCCTGCAAATCTGCCTCTAACGCGACGGTTTCACTGGCGTTAGTGTGCCTGGAGTCTCTGCCTGCACATTCTCCGCCCATTGACCCCTATCTCCGCCCTCTGGGAGGCCTTACTCCACCCTTCAGACCCGGATTTCACAGCGTTAGTGTGCCTTAGCGCTGCTGCCGACATTATCGCCTGATAACGTCACCGCTGCTACGTTAATATGGTTTAGTAAACATACCCCTATGTCTTTCTTAGCAATTTTGCCAAGAGCAATGTGTCGTCGGATTTCTTGACTGCTTGTTGCTTCTTTATTGATAGTTGATCAAGGTAGGTTAAATATTATTAGAAACATAGAAATATGACGACAGAAAAAGACCACATGGCCTATCTAGTCTGTCCTTCCATATCTGTAGTTCTACAATAACACTTGGGGGGTATGTTTACTAAACTGCGTTAGTGCGATTCACGTTAGGAGCTGCGGTAGAGATAGAAACCCCAAATAAGGACATGGGCGGTACATCGTTTCCGAGAACGCGCGTTACAAGGCGCCATAAATGAACGAGCGCTACAGGGCACGTTACCGTGCGTTAATCTTAAGAAGGCATGCAGGCATACAAGCACAGCAACAGAGCTGTAGCACAATGGCTACAACACTGACTGATGGTACAGGGGTCATGGGTTCGATTCTTCAGTGGGCCTAATGTATAAGGCTGGCTGAGGCAGCACCCTTTACGTTTAAGTAGTGATTGTTGAGGCATGTGACGTGTATTTTAATTAGTGCTGCCAGCAAACATACCCTCACGGTGGCATAATCTAAGGTGCCTCATAAGGCACCCCATAAGGCACTCCATAGGGCACATTATAAAGTGTACTGTCTGCCAAGGCACCCTATAATGTCCCCTATAGGACACCTTATAAGGCTGTGAACAAAGCCCTGGCTGGCTGCAGAAGAACTGCACGTCACCACACAAACTGTCTGCTGTGGCTACCAGGATAGGGGTAACCCACCCGTACCCATGATGCACTGCACATGCAAATCAGCAGACGAGAGATGGGCACAAGATTGGGTATGCACCCCCACAGCACCTCGGCCTGGTAGGGGGAACAGACCGTGTGTGGCACTGCCACAGAGTAGCCACAGACAGTCACATTGTGCAGGTACTGTGCCCAACCTGAGGTTGAGGTGGGGCGCCCAGCACCAGGTCCACAGCACCTTTCATGGCTGAAATACACCATGCTGCAGGTCCCCATTGGTGTGTGATAGGTAGTTCAGTTAGACACACCTAGGATACATCTGTGTCCTGCTGTATGTCTCGGTCATGTCTAGTCCCTATGGGCGATGCTGCACCCAGAATAGTGCATATCCTGTGTTGGTGCCATCGTTACCTGCTGTAGGTGAAGGGGGGGGTGTATGGATCCATAGGCAGATTATGTACCACCACACAACCCACCCTCTGGGGCTCAGGGTGGGAAACAGGATCACCCACCAATAGATCCACATTCTACCTCCCTGCAATGGCAGCAGTAGAGAGGAGGCAACCACAGTCCTGCTGGGGAACAGACAGAGCGGTACACATCCATAACACAATAGCAGACAGACTGCAGGTCTGGAAATGCTCAGCTGCCCCCCACCATTATCTGACATTCTCCAGCAGCAAGCCTCCAGCCACTGTACCCTGCAAGGTGTTCCAGCAAGACACATACTAGCTGCAGACAGTGCGCCAGCTAGTCCATAGTCCTGGAGGAGATGCATGTACCCAGAACTGGGATGTCAGCATACACACCAAGCAGATAAGTCAGTGATTGGGCCCCAAAAGGAAACCCATAAATATCACATGAGAGAAATGCTATATAGCACTATGGGGGAACCTAGCCATGCCATGGTCGCTGCTCAGTCAGGGTGAGAGTGACCTCCCAGCAGGACATGCCATGGCCACCCTGTCCGTGCAGGTGGTGGCCAGGCACTACAATGTCCGAGCGATTGCCCTATGCCGTGTGCAGATGCATCCAGGCCAGGTCACCCTATCCAGGCTATTCCCACAGTACCTTGCTCCTCATTATTTAGAAAGGCCCTTAAACATTTCCTCTTCACCAAATATCTCACTGACATCTCCGATCCTCAGTCCCACTCGAATAACGAGCACCTCAACAATAATAGTAGTCAACTAGGCAAGCCCTCGCAACAGGCGACCCCTACAATGTAAACACCAAACATTATCCTTTCTCAGTACACCTCATATGTATATAGTGTACCCTTTTTCCAAGTTGCATTTCCTGTTTAATGTAATGACCAGACATATTTAAGTTGTCGGATGTTTCTGTTCCATGTGAACCGCGCTGATTGCAAATAGTGCGGTATATAAGAAATATAAATGAATAAATAAATAAATAAATTATGCACATTGGCAGGCCAATACTGGCAACAGTGCTAGCAGTGTGGGCTGTGGAGGGTGTTGGTAGCCACCACACACTGGATAGACAGACACAGACTCCCCACACCTATGCCAGCATTGTGCAACTATAGAGGTGTTGGGCAGCCCAGGCCACCACACCAGTCCTGGGCACAGTGCAGGCATGGTTATGGTACGCAATACTGTAGGAGTCACTCCCCAGGTTGGTAAACACTGTCAGACACAAGACCTGTAGCACACTCCACAGACATCAGAAAGGTTGCTATGATGCAGCTCACTCAGAAAAGTGTACTTAACCTAGGAATTGCTATCTGCCAGTACTCATAGCAACCTCTTTAAAGATGTGTACCATATTCCCAGGTTTAGGGTGGCATTACTAAGGTATGCAAGTGCTAGTATTGGGAGATGCACGCAGAGCCCAATGTCCTGCCTCTCCAGGAGGCTTTGGATAATGGGGCCTGTGGGTACGGGTGTGTCTGCCCCTGTTGGCTGCTGCTTTACGGCAGAGGTTCCCAACTCCAGTCCTGCGGTGCCAAACACTGTTCAGGTTTTCATGCTGTCCCTCATGAATATGCATGAGATACATCTGCATACCATGGGGTGGCACATAGAAATGCAGCACAGGCATCTTTATCAGAGGCAGCATGGAACCGGGATGGTGTTTGGCCCTCCAGGACTGCATTTGGGAGGCTCTGCTCTAGGTAATGTGCATGTTTATGGTGTCTGTGCTCTGTAGGGTAAAATGTAGGTGTCTTGGGCATGTTTACGTCATCTGCAATAAAGGTGCTGTCTGTATTAGCACGTTGTAGTAGTGGGTAAAATATGGGGACTGGGTTGGCGGGAACCACAGCTGGGACTTGAACCTATGGCCCTCTGCTTCTGAATACACTGGTTTTGTGCACTGCACCACCTTTTTGCCACAGAGTCAGTACGTTCCTTGGTGATACCATGACTGTTCGTCAGACAGGGCCCATCTGTTGCAGTACAGGCACCCACCTACACAGGGCTAGGCCACGGTCTGCTCTGGGCAGCTGCCACTGCCCCCTCCACCACCAGTATCCCTCAGCCACCATGCTGACATGCCCTTCTGCTGGTGGTGCTGGTGGTGCGCAGTCTCAGGCCATCCAGTGTGCAGGTAGGCAGCTGCCTATGGTGCAGGTTCTGGGGCAGGGGTGCCTGCATAGGTGTCCACGCTTCCCCACAGCACCGCCTGCCAATGTTCCCTGCCCTTGGGGGTAGCTGCTGGGTACTATCCCCTGTGACACTGGGAAACAGTCGTGCCCATGTTGGGCCTTCAGCAGTTGCTGTCTGGCTGCTCTGCTGCTTCAGCATTCGTATGGGCCACCTAGGCATCGCCCTAGTCCGCACTGTGGCCCAGCTGCACCACAGCATGTGCCTCTTGCGGCCCTCTGTACCCCTTCTCCAGCATCTGTCCAGTTGCCGTTCCGACATGCCCGCCCTGATGTTGCAGGACATGTGCACACCATAGGAACCCTGTCCGATGGTGGGGAAAACCCTGAGCAGCTCTATTTCACTGTGGGCTCATTCACCTTGTATGGGGACAGATTATAGACCTTTCCACGATTTATATCTGTTCTATGGAGCTTACTCGGGCGGGGAGGGGTTGATATTTCTCATTGATACCACTATTGGCCAGCTTGGTCATGGTTTTTTTCCAGTTTGTTGGGGTCATTTTCAGTGTTTATGTGCCCTTTTGTTCTGTGCACATGTATCACACATATCACTTTTTTTAGGTTTCCCTGCCTGGGCTGTACATTGCTGACACTGAAATGATTTCTCTCCCCTGTAATGTGCATTTAACGGCAGGTTTTTATTTGCGTTGGAATTGAGCTCTTCATATCAGCGCGTTAGTGTGGAGGGAGCCTCTCCCCACCCACTCTCCGCCCATTGACCCCTTCTCTCCGCCCTCTCTCCACCTTCTGCAGTGTTTTACCGCGCCGCGGGAGTTTACGATCGTTAACTACGGTTAACACGCGTTATGTAACGTTAACGATTGTAAGCGCAGCATAACGCGTGTTATGCTGCACTTACGATCGTTAACGTTACATAACATGCGTTATTCATGATTACCGCAGTTTAGTAAACATACCCCTTGGTCTTGTTCTCAGAGTGACAAATTATGTAAAAAATGAGATGTTAATCACTCCACTCCACTCCACTCTAGTCAAAACGTGAAATATAATCGTTCTTACTGCAGTGTTTAAGAGTAAGCATGCTGTAAAACAAACATTTAAGCACCAAGCATTTTCTTTCTTGCATCTCTACAGCTAGCTAATACTTGGAAGGTCTCAGACTTATCGGCACTCAATTATAGATGTTGAACTTATCTATCGTAGTGCCTGTTAGCATCAATGACCTTACCAGCAAAAACACGCAAATTGAACCCTAGGGGAGCACATAAAGCTAAGCATAAGTTAAAGTTAAAAAGTTTAATGTTCAGTTTGCGTGTTTTTGCTGGTAAGGTCATTGATGCTAACAGGCACTACAATAGCCATTTCTTGTAGCCATCTATAAGTTTCGTACATCTGTCTGCTGATAGATTCTCCCACTCTTCAACTGCGATTTGTTCCTACTCATGAATATTTCCAGGATTCCTTTTAGCAACTGTAGATTTCAGCTCTTTCCAAGGGATCTCAATAGGATTGAGATCAGGATTCATTGCTGGCCAGTTTAAAAAAGTCAATTTGTTCCTTTTTAACCATTTTTTTGTACTTTTGGATGTATGTTTTGGGTTATTGTCCTGCTGGAGGATCCACGACCTTCGAGCCAGACCTAACTTTCTGACATTAGGGAACACATTTCGCTCTAAAATAACTTGGTAGTCCTCTGACTTCATGATTTCTTTAATACGTTCCAGGCCTCTAGTTCTTGAGGCAACAAAACAGACCCACATTATGTTACTTCCAACATATTTAACTGTGGGAAGAGTGTTTTTTCCTTTTTAAGCTTCATTTCTTTGCCTGTAAATGTATCGCTGGTCTGCATTTCCAAAGTGCTCAAGTTTGGTTTCATCTATCCACAGTATATTTTCCCAGAAGGACTGTTGTTTCTCAAGGTGGGTTTGGGCAAAGATCAGGCATGCCTTTTTATGTCTGTCTTTGAGCAGTGGGGTCCTCCTTGGCCTTCACCCATGAAGTTCTTCTTTGTTTGGTGCGCGACATATGGTGTGGGTGGAAACCACCACTCCAGATTGCTCCAGGTCATCCTGAAGCTCTTTGGATGCTGTAGGTGGTGTTTTTCCAACAGTTTGCATAACCTTTGAAGATTTCTTCAATTAATTTTCCTCTTCCCACCATGTCTTGGGAGGTTCCTGACAGTTCTATGAGCAGAAAACGTCTTAATAACATTGCAAACTGTAGACACAGGAATCCCAAGGTCTTTGGAGATGGCCTTGCACCCCTTTGAATTTTGATGTTTAGTGATAATGGCTTGTCTGATGGTCTCAGGCAGCTCTCTTGCCTTCCACCATTGTAAAAATGGAACAAGGAGTGAATTTGGCCATTTTAAACATTAAAGCCATCTTTCATTGGTTGATTCAAATCATGTGAGTACTGGCAATTGATCACAGGTGTGTCTAATTTTACTGCAATGGGAATGTAGTTCTTCTGTTTAAACCGATTTGAATTATTTATGAGTGCCAATAATCATGTCCTGGCAATGTCCCAATTTTTATACTATTTCCTACTATTTCTTTTTTAAATTGGTCTTATTTTAATTGATTTTTTTATGTGTCAAATATGTGTGCAAATATAGTCCAAAGCTATTTCACTGGCCTCTTTTTTTTAGTAGATATTGGACATTAAGGGGTTGAACTGCAAGAGTGCCAATAATGTTGGCCACAACTGTAGCACCAGTAAATTTTATTGTGATTTGCTAGACATTCTCAGTAACTCTGTAACTTTGCTACTGCTCTATATTACCACAATTCTCCAGTCTGCAAAACCAGCCTCAGTCCCTTACGAACCACCATGGCCTACGCATTACTTAATCTTACCATACTCTTCCTCCTGGCAAACGCCATACAAAACTCCCTTGCCCTAGTGGACAGACACAGTTATATCCCCACCATTCACCATCTGGGTAAAAAAAAAACAGGAAAACCCCTTCCATTCAGCCACAGGTCTACCACATCAGCCTCATCATTCACACCTCTTGTATATAGACCTTATCCAATCTAAACACACCAAAGCATCAAACCATCAATTCCTCAAATGTGCACTCATAAACTCCCGCTCTGTATGCAAGAAATGACCCGTCATCACTGATCTTATATCTGCCCACAACTTAGACCTCCTCATGGTGACAGAATCTTGGCTGTCTGATTCCGATGCTGCTCTTATAAATCAACTTATCCCTCCTAATTTTTCCATTTACACCTGCCATAGATCCAACCGCAAAGGCGGTAGGGTCTTTATCCTAGCTAAAACTGATCTAAAATTTCAACTGTCTTCCTCCAAGAGTACTACACATGCTGACATCATCTCCATAGCAAATGAATCCATCACCATAAATCTTATATATAGAGCCCCCTCCTCACCTCCAGATGACATCTCCACCCTCATTGACCTTGCCTGCAACCCAGCCAACCCACGCATTCCCAACTGGCTTCTCGGTGACTTCAACCTCCCATCTCTGCAACCCGACCAAGCAGTTGCCTTCCTAGATGCAATGCAAGAATTACAATTCAAACAATTGGTGACGGCCCCAATGCACCAAAAAGGAAACCTATTAGACCTGATCTTTGCCCCTAGCACTGCAGTTAGCCACAAATCGAACTTCAATATTTCCATCAGTCCTGTCCCTTGGTCCGATCATAACCTGATTACTCTCCAAATACCCTTGCAACTTGTTCAGGCTCCACCTAGCGATGCCACTGGACCCTCAGACACACCTCGCCCCAGACCGCTTGCCATAGAAGAGTTCTCCAAAAAGGCTCTTCCGACCCTACATCAGAAGGCTGCCAACCTTGATGAAGCAATCACCAATTGGAATAACACATTGAAAGAATTCGCCTACCCAACATCCTCCAATAATTCAGAAACCCACAACAGATGTAAAAGGAGAAGACACCATGCTCCATGGTTCTCAGCAGAACTCTGCGCCTCCCTCATCAAACTCAGGAAGCAGGAGAGGAAGTGGAGACGCTCCCGATCCCAGACCCAGAAAGTAGCCTACCTTGAACTCCTGAAGTCTCACCGTGAGAGGATATACCTCAGAATGAGTGAATACCATGCTCAGCTCCTCCAACGCTCAATCAATAAACCTAGAAACTTATTCAACCTAGCGAAATCCCTAATCAAGGAACCCTCCCCAACTCAACTTGTACCAATTCCTCCCCAGCCATTGTGGTGATGCGGGTGCAGCACAGCCCTGGGAAAGAGGAAAAAAGGAAGGTTTTTCTCATAGAAGGGGGATGGGCTCACCTAAACACAGGTCCCAAAGTGAAAGTAACTCTGAAACACACACTTGCAGAGCTAGCCTGAAGCCACACCCAGTCTCCAAGGCAACTGCAGGGAGAGAGAGGGTGGGGCCAGAAAGGGAAGCACGCTGCCAAACATTTAAATTCCGTCACTCAGTAAGTGAGGAGGAATCCAGGAAGGAAAGAAAAGAGAGGGACGAGAGGAAACAGCACTGCAGAGCTGAAAGAGCTGGGGAATCCAGGAGAAGTGTACAGAATTGCCAAGGCAAGTGGCAGGGCCAGAGTGGAGCAGGAAGAAGCTTGAGAGAGTTCCAGAACTACAGTTCTAACTCAGAGGCAAGCAGTTCAGACTCTGAGCAAGAAACAAACCCTTTTAGAAAGCCTGGAAAAGAAAAGGTTTCTACAAGAAAGGTAAACCAGACAGTACTTTTATATGATTCAATAAGGGGAAGGATGTCTGATAGTTCTGATATAATTCCAAGGGGAAGAAGGAATGTTCAGTGGGAGAAACTTTTCAAGCTTTTAAAGAAGGTGAAGCTAGAAATCCCTGAACGTGTCCCAGTCCCTGAGCCTTGCAGCACAGAAGAGGAAATGGAGGTTGAGTTTTACAAGGGAGATTCAGATTCCACAGAAGAATCAATGGAATGTGCTTTGTGTATGAAAAGTACTTAGAAAGCATTTATTGAATACTGTGAAGAAAGCCTAAGAAGTATTTATGCCAAGTAAATGCTATTGAGAAGTGCTGGTAAAGAGAAAGCCTCATTTTTAAAGCTGCAATTCTACTAATGCTATGAGAGTGTTTTAAACAGCCGTTTAGTTTCCATGCTGAGAAGCAGAGTGTAATCTCAGGCTTACCTGAACAGCTGGGAGAAGCTAACAAGGGTAGCTGGACTTTACTTGCAAACAGTGAAATTAAACTGTCTTTGTTTGAATGGAAAGGAAACTTGTTTAATGGCAAAGAGTGAAGAAACTGCTTTGTTGAAGTACATGTTGGAAAAGCTTTTTGTTGGAGAAAAAATCCTCTTTTTCTGTTGATGTTTTGGAGCCTTCCACCAAGGTCTAATTGCAAACTTGATGACTAGAAGAAAATAAAATTTATAACAAATTTTCCTGTGTCGGCCTATTCCACTCGGACTGCTTTAATTGCCCCACAACTACACAATAAGGGCCTCAGCTACCAGGCTGAAGCATGAACATGAGTATTATGGCCCGCCGCCCCCACTAGGCAGCCGCCTAGAGAGGGTGAGGCACCACACCATATGCAGACTTTCTACAATCCAAATCACTCACAGCAAGTAATCAGCCAGCACCAATTGTATCTCCTCCCTACCAATCTCCCACCCCACAAATATCACTCATACATTTTACCCCCCCCTGCTGAGAAGAATATCCAGGACCTCATTGCCAGCATCAACACCTCAACAGCCCCAAACGACCCCTGTCCAGCACACTGGATCAGGACCCTTCGAGTTGAACTCAGCCCAATCCTACTAAACATCATCCGTCTATCTTTTGCAACTGGCTCATTCTCCTCTTTACTCAAACAAACGTCAATAAGACCCCTCCTAAAGAACAGTAGACTCGACCCAGCAAAGACAGAATCTTACCGACCCATCTCGAGCATTCCTCTACTCGCCAAAATAATCGAGAAAGTCGTCTACAGACAAATCCAACAACATATAGACATAGCAGCCCCACTTGACCCCTGCCAGCATGGATTTAGAGAATTGCATGGAATAGAAACCCTGCTCAGGCACAAAGAGAGCAGGTAGCTCTTGCTGATCCAACAGGAGACAAAGAGGCAAGAGATTGGATGAACACGAGTGCCTTTATTGTTGGTCCCCTACGCGTTACGGCCGAAGCCTTCCTCAAGGGGATACACTTAAAAATCAAAATATGAGAAAATAATAAAAATAAAAATATAAATAAACATAGATAAACAAATTACAATGAATTAAAACATACCAGGCATGTAACATATATTAACATCAATATAAATACCATATTAAAAACATAAAATATGGGTAAAATAATTCTACTAAATGTAAATATGAATAAAAACAAACAAAAAATAATAAATAATAACAAATAGATACATAATATAAAAATATAAATGTAACAATATAAATAATGATAAAAATATGATAATCATATTTTTATCATTATTTATATTGTTACATTTATATTTTTATATTATGTATCTATTTGTTATTATTTATTATTTTTTGTTTGTTTTAATTCATATTTACATTTAGTACAATTATTTTACCCATATTTTATGTTTTTAATATGGTATTTATATTGATGTTAATATATGTTACATGCCTGGTATGTTTTAATTCATTGTAATTTGTTTATCTATGTTTATTTATATTTATATTTTTATTATTTTCTCATATTTTGATTTTTAAGTGTATCCCCCTGAGGAAGGCTTCGGCCGTAACGCGTAGGGGACCAACAATAAAGGCACTCGTGTTCATCCAATAGAAACCCTGCTCACCACCCTCACCAACACCCTGAATAAAGGAATTGACAACGCAAAAAATGGTTTCGCCCTCATCTTCCTGGATATCTCAGCTGCCTTTGATTCTGTCAATCACAATCAGCTACTCACCCGCCTCCTGGAAAAGGGCATCCACGGCCTTGCCTGGGAGTGGTGTAAATCTTATCTATCTGATCGTTGGCAACAAGTCTGGGTTGGTTCTAAAACTTTGGCACCATTCCACCAACAACAAGGTGTCCCACAAGGTTCCTCCCTATCGGCCCTGCTGTTTAATATCTATATGCAGCCGATATGCAACATCATCCGTTCTTTCAATATTTCTACCATAATCTACGCCGATGATGTGTTGCTATTTACCCCATTCAAAGTCAAACACCCGGAATTCACCAACCTTGTCAACTGTTTCAATGCAATCACAGACTGGCTAACAACCCAAAACCTCCGCATTAATTTCAAGAAAACAGAGGTACTCTTCATATCAAGGAACAAAAGCTTCTCTCCTCCCTCCAGCCTAAGAGTAAGAGATGCGGAGCTTCCAAGCCGTAACGCCATACGCTATCTCGGCATTACCCTTGACCAGCATCTCGATTTCAAGGAACATGTAAAAAACATCACCAGGTCCATCTATAACAAAATCAAAACACTGAGACATCTTAAACCTATGCTACCGGCTGACTGCTTCCGAACCATCTTCCAGGCCCTCATAATACCACATCTAGATTACGCAAATTTAATCTTGTATGGCCTACCAAAGAGCACTCTCAATCCTCTCCAACAAGCCATGAACGCCGCCACCCGTGTCCTCTGCGGTCGAGCCAGATCAGACCATATCACACCAATACTCAGGGATCTCCATTGGCTACCGATACACTCCAGGCTTACATATAAGATTCTTCTAATAACATTCAAGATTATCAACAACATCGCTCCCAATTCTCTCAACGAACTCATCACACCTACTCCAAAAACCAGATCCAGAAGGACAGCAACAGACAACACTCTATCTATCCCGAAAGACTCCATAAAGTGCTCAAAACAACAAGGAGAAGAACCGTTGCCCACTACGCACCAAAATGTTGGAATGACCTCCCTCCAGAAATCAGAGCGATCCGAGACCTTCTACAATTTCGTAAAGCAATAAAACACCACCTCTTCCTGCTCCATTTCTCTCAATCTGCTTCCCCGACTCTAAGAAAACATCCCCTTCCCCTACCAGTCCCCTACACAACATAACGCTCAAGCTCCAAGCACTCTCTCACTAGCCTGAACCTTCTTAAGTACTTTCTTATAAAGTATCATCTATTACGCCTATCTTTCTTATAAAGTATCATCTATTATGCCATATCTTTATGTATATAGTTTCTAGTATACTGCCTATGTCAATATGTAAATAGTTACCCATGTTCTCCAAGTTCTATTCCCTGTTATGATGTAAACTCTATCAGTCTTCTCTGATCTGAGTATTCTTTGTTAATTGTAAACCGCACTGATAACAAATAGTGCGGTATATAAGAATTGTTAAATAAATAAATAAATAAAAAATATATAAGACACCAAGCTGGTATAAAAAACAATTAAAGACAAATACAAAAAGCCCCTTCAGCCAATTACCGTCTCACACAATAAAGTGATTTGATCCCAAAAAGGTTCTTGCAATCGTCCAAAATAGAATTTAAAAAAAAGTTCATAAAGCTACAGTGGTCACAAATATCCCAGTGTAGGTGTACCCTTTAAAATACTTCCATCACTATTTCCATATCTCCCGAGCTGTGCTCTCACCGTTCATATACCATTTGGGCATATTTATTAAGATGTGGTAGCTTACCCCCACATTCAGGCCCAAAAAATGAGTATGGGGGTGGCGCTTGACCCATGCTATAAAATTGAAGCATGCCTGGAATGTCCCCATGCAGTTAGTGTGGGTTTCATACCAGCTCTGCCCTTACTCTCTTTGACACGATCAGTGTGGTTGCACTTAAATCAATTGCTTTATTTTAATTTTAATACAGTTTATATCATATTTTGCTTTTGCAGGTTCATAGTCCTTAAATCACTTGTTTTATTTCAGTTCCAACTAATGAAATTTAAATCATATTCTGTTTTCATACCCAGATTCACATTCTAACTAATTCCTATACAGCACTCCTCAATAAAATATGGTTAACACCAAGATCATAAAACCTTGCCTACTAGCAAAAGATCTTATTATAACCAGCCCCACACTGTATGGCAATAGCCACATATACTTTATAAAACATGATGCCACACGGTCATGACATCAAGCCGCTTTGGTTCTACAATGTTAAGTCTGTTCAATTTTAAGTAATTTCATTCTGTCCATTCCTTCCTTCTTCTGCTTTTCATTACCGTATCAAATATAAATCAATAAAGCTGATCACAATTATGCTGATACAGTGGGGTAGTTATAAACTATGTGAGCCTGATTCCATCCTGGACATACAGGTCCTCTGTGCGCCCAGTCGGAACCGGATGCACAGAAGGAGTCGTGATTCTAATCCTGTGGGGCACGTCTGGTCCTGCGGGATCAGAATCGTGAACAGGCCTGTACGTGCAGGCCAGGACTGTAATTCAGCCTTGCCTGCATGTTCAGGCCTTGCCCGATGAACTCAGTCTGGGCTTTACAATGGAGCCACGGTGCCAAGGCGTCCTGTTGCCATGGCACCACGGCTCCATTGTAAAGCCGCCGATCCCTGGCTGCTGGCTCCTGAACTGCTTTCCCTGCAGCCCGATCCTCAATCCGGCCTCCCAAGGCCAGGGTCGGGCTGCAGGGAATACTCTCTGCCCCCTCCTGCCACTTTGCAGCCCCGGGCCTGACGTCCGCTGCCTGATCGGGGAACGTATTCCACCTCAGAGGTGGAATAAGTTCCCTGTACAAGCCATCGGCCCCATATATATAGTGCTAACATTGGAAATGGCCCTGTATGTCTGGGGCCGATGACCACCCACCACCAACCCTAACGCTGCCCCCGAACTGCCCCTTCCCCACCCCTGTCTAACTTCCCTGTACAATGAGTGGGGAGTTAGACATGATCGAGAGGAGGTAGAAGTAGCGGGGATGACATCTTCACTATTCATTGCATGGAATGACCCTCTGAATGTCTAGACTGGAAGTTTTTTGATTTGTGAAGTACTCTAAAGCTCAGCACCCACAATGGTGCCATATGGTGTTTTCACTACCTGCATCGGGGCTCTCATTTATCTGCAGGGAAATCCAGCTTGATATAATGAAAATCTCTAAAACTGAAGTGGTAATATAAAACCTTACCTATGCTGTCAATGGGATACAATCATCACGTTTTCAATTTCATATGCTATCTGACATTTTTCTACAACTATGTCTCGGCATGAGCATGACGGCCACACTGCTGCATCTCCAGGTGAGGTCAGTGAAGTTCCAATCTCAGTTCATTATCTTATGGGAACAGCATTCATAGACTTCAGGAAAAATCAACCATATCGCAAAAAAAAATAATTCAAAAAACTTGCCAAAGTTTTTAAAATAAACCAGACCAATCTCTTTGTTGAGTGCACTTAATGACTTGTCTTGGCATGGTGTTAAATGTCATTTGCTATAGGCTGCACTAAAGTTAGTACGCACTAATGTATTGTACCTCATGATAACTGCAGAGGGACATTATCCACCATTCTATGCTCACCCACTGAACATGACACATAGGGGGATGTTTACTAAAAACCGGAAATGTGCGCGCCGCAAAATAGCGCACGGAAACGTGGCACTGAAACGCTAATAAACGCTAATAAACGCCCCGCACACGTGCGTGTCACCCCCGCAAAGGTGCGCGGCACACTAACGGGCCCCGTACAAGTGCGGGCCCGCAAATGTCCGATAGAGGCGTGGAACGGCTAAAGGAGGGCGGAGGAAGGCTCCGGAGGGGCTTAGGGACGGGGTCAATGGGTGGAGAGTGGGAGGGGAGAGGCTCCCCACACAGTATCGGGCCGAATTTGCATGTAAAAACTACCGCGAGGGAAACACTCGCGGTAGAAAGCATTTAAAGGGAAGAGAAACCATTTCCGTCAGCAATGTACAGGAAAACCGGGGAAACCAGCAAAACGTGAGCAGTGTGATACATGTGCACAGCACAAAAGTGCAAATAAAAATAGAAAATGACCACAACAGAACTATTAAAAATAGTAATTCAGCTGGGGAACAGTTATAGTGATGGGAAAATACAGAAAACACACCCAGCAAAGCTCCAGAAAAAAGAAATGACTTTTGGAAGGGTTTATGGAGCGGAGACTCTTCCAAAAAACATTTCCTTTTGTGGAGCTTTCCTGGGAGTGTTTGCTATGGTTGCCCATTAATATCACTGTTGCCCAGCATGGTGATATTTTGTCCCCCATTTCCCGTGGTCATTTCCGGGGTTTATGTGCACGTTTGTCACCAGACAGGGTGCATATGCCCACAGTAAATTTGCGTAGAGCAGGGTTTGTGACTCCATCCTGCCAGGCTTACTACCTCCAGGGGCTGCACTATCTATGTGGCCATAGTGTGGTGCAGCAGACAGAGTCAGTACCTCTAGGGTCAGAGGTTCAAAGCCCAGCTGGGGCACTTGCCAGCCCAGTCCCTATATTTTACCCACCACTAAACACAGATAGCGCAGACACCCCTGTATTGCAGGGGACATAAGCATGGGGAAAACACCCATATTTTACCCAACAACGCACACACACCACAACAATGGGCATTACCCACAGCCAAGTACCACAAATGCAGTCCTGTACTGCCACATTCCAATCAGGTCACCTGCTTTTTATGGGAGAAGCTCATGCCAGCATGTTGGCAGACGAGACAATGTGGTACAGGGGGCAGTGGCTGCTAGCGACAGAAGACAGAGGCCTAGCCATGTGCAGGCTGGCACAGTCCACAGCAAGACAGGCCCTGCCGGATCCACAGTCATGGACTATCCAGGGAATTCAGCCAAGCTGTGGCTACACGGTGGTGCAGTGCACACAGACAGTGCATGCAAGAACAGAAGATCACAGGTTCAAAGACCAGCTGGGGCTACTGGCAATCCTGCCCACATATTTTCCCCACAAATAAACAGTGACAGTAAGGACACACCTTTCGTGACGAGGACATATGCAATGGTAATACATCTATCTTTTACCCCACTGAGCACAGACACCATGAACAGGGGCAGAACCTACAGCAGAATCCCCCAAATGCAGTCCTGGTGGGCCACACACCATTCAGGTTCCATGCTGCCACTCATACAAATGCCTGTGCTGTATATCTATGCACCACCCCCACGGCATGTAGATGTAGCTCATGCATATTCATGAGGGACAGCAGGAAGACCCGAACAGTGTGATGCAAAACTGGGCTGGAGTGGGGAAGCGCTGCCGTAAAGCAGCAGCCAACAGGGGCAGACACCCACACCCACACCCACAGGCCCCATTGGCCAATGTCTCCTGTAGAGGCAGAACATTGGACCCTGCGTGCATCTCCCAA
Organism: Ichthyophis bannanicus; assembly: GCA_033557465.1. Classification (NCBI taxonomy): domain Eukaryota; kingdom Metazoa; phylum Chordata; class Amphibia; order Gymnophiona; family Ichthyophiidae; genus Ichthyophis; species Ichthyophis bannanicus. The sequence continues at coordinate 1,197,445,318 of CM066032.1, read as the reverse complement.
TACCAGCACCTGCATACCTTAGCAATGTCACCCTACACCTGAGGTACACAGCTCTGAAACGTTTGCTAAGAGTACAGGCTGATAGATATCCCTACGTTACGGAACATACTGCTAGTTGACCCCATCCGAACAATCTGTTTGGTGTCTGCGGTGCATGCTCCAGGCCTGGCCTCTGACGGTGTTCACCACCCTGGGGAGTGACCCCCAGCAGTACTGCGTACCATATCCATGCCTGTGCCGTGCCCAGGACCGGTGTGGTGGCCAAGGCTAATCACCCCCTCAATAGTAGCACAATGCTGGCATAGGTGTGGGAGTGTGTGTCTGTCTATACAGTGTGTGTTGGCTGCAAACACCTTCCCCAACCCACACTGCCAGCACTACTGCCAGTATTGACCTGCCAATGTGCATAATGAGCAGCAAGGTACCATGGGTATAGGTCAGACATGGTGGGCTGGCCAGGATGCATCTGCACAGGGCATAGGGCACTGGCTGTGACATTGTAGTGCCAGGCCACCACCTACACAGACAGGGTGACCTCTGTATGTGCTGCTGGGAGAGCACTCTCACCCTGAGTGTGCAGTGATGACAGCATGGCTAGGCACCCCCATAGTGCTGTATTGTGTTTCTTTCTTGTGATATATATGGGTTTCCTGTTGGGGCTTCCTCCCAGAACTCTCTGCTTGTGTGTGCTGCCACCCCAGTTTTGGGTGCATGCATTTCCATCAGGGCTAACCAGCAGACTGTTCACAGCTGGTATGTGTCTTGATGGAGTGCCTTGCAGGGTGCAGTGGCTGATGGCTTGCTGCAGGTGAATATCAGATAGTGTTGGGGTGCATCTTTGGATATCCAGGCCTAAAGTCTGTCTGATATTGTGTTATGGATGTGTGTGGAGCTGCTTTGACTGCCCTGTAGGGTGTCAGTTCCCCAGCAGAACTGGGGTTTGATGGTCCACTCTACTGCCATTGGTGAGGGGGGGGGGGGTGTAGGATGGGGATCTGTTGGTGGGGGGGGGCCCTGTTTGCCACCCTCAGAGAGGGGGGGGGGGTTTCCACTAACTGAGACAGACAGAGATATCCAACATGTTTCTGCAGCACCTTCCTATCTCACAGGTTAGTACTGTTTTGGAGCTCTGTCATGGCTGGTGTTGTGGACCTGGTCCTGGCCGCCACATCACACCCTCAGGGTGAGCACAGTACCCGCACAATGTGACGGTGTGTAGCTACTCTTTGCTGGTAGTCCACCCGCTCAGGACCCCCTACCAGGCCGAGGTGCTGTGTGGGTGCACATGGACAATTCCCCCTACCAGGCCGGGTAGCTGTTGGGGTGCATTCCCCATCTTGTGTGCATCTGTGGACAGCTTATTTGCATGTGCAGTGCATCATGGGTATGGGTGGCCTAACCCTATCCTGTCTACAACAGCAGACTGTCTGTGGGGTGACGTGCAGGCTCTCTGCAGCCAGCCAGGGTCTTGCTGTCAGCTGTAGCCCAATGGTTATGTCACTCCCTGTACAGCCAGAGGTCATGGGTTCAAACCCACAGTGGGGCCATTTGATAGGGCTGTCCACAGCTTTATTTTTATTTACTGTACATATGTCTATGCCGGCAAAACCACACACAGCTTACTATACCCATTAGGTGCCTCTGAGGGTGCTTTATAGGGTGCCCTATAGGCCACCTTATGGTTGCCATCCATATAGGGTGCACTATACATTATCCTGTGTCGCAACATACATGGTGCCCTATAGGGGACATTCTAGGGTGCCTTGGCGGACAGTGCACTGTAACATGTGCCTTACGGGCATCCGTATGTTAACACACTGTGAGAGCGGGTTTACTAGTGGTGGGAAATAAAATACAAATGGAAGGCCTCCTACAGCACTCCTCACCATGATACATACTGCCCCAGCCAGCCTTGTTCACTGGGCACTGTGAGGGGTTGAACCCTTGGCCCCTGCACCATTGGTCAGTGTCTTAACCATTGTGCTGTGGCTCTGTTCCTGTGTTTGTGCATCCGCGCGCAGCCTTGTAGCCATCATCGCGCCATCTTGTGGCGCACTAAATTAACAGCGCGCCGCCTTATGCCGCACAACATGGAAATGCCCCTAAAATAATGCCTCAGCCAGCTGTCTTCAATGGGCACTGTGGGGAATTGAACCCATGATCCCTGCACGCGTGGTCAGTGTCTTAACCATTGTGCTATGGCTCCGTTCCTGTTATTGGCACATCAGCGCGCCACTTATCCCTGCCACTATTGGACTGCCCCCTCACATATCAGGGCGCCGCCTTCTGCCCACCGGCTCGCCGCTTTCTGTTGCCCACATTTATCAGCGCACCACCTTCTGCCGCCCAAACTTAACAATGCGCCGCCATCTGCCGCCCACACTAAACAGTGCGCCGCCTCATGCCGTAATGAAAATAACAGTGCGCCTCCTTCTGCCGCCCAAAATGAACATGCCTCCTAACCACTTTTGCCCATAAATGTTGGTGCCTCAGCTGGTCTTTTTTGTTGAGCGCAATGGGGGTTTGAACCCCTGGCCCCTGCACCATTGGTCGGTGTCTTCACTGTTGTACTACGGCTCTGTTGTTTGGCTTTGCAGCAGCGCCCCACTTAGCCTTCCCACGCGCTAATGTGGGTCCCGCACATTAGCGCGACGCACACACGTACGGTCCGGTTTTTTGCTTTTTTCTGCCTGGCCCGCCCACTCCTTATATGGCACCAGCACACTAACGGGAACCCGCACAGCAACGGTGTTTAGTAAACATGCCCCATAGCTTTAGTGTAGTGGAGGTGTTTTTAATATTGAAGCCATTCGCGCACACTTGTGCTAATACATGTTTACTGCATAGCACACAAATGCAGAAAACTAGCACGGCCTTTAAGTATAGATAATGCCACTTTTAGGCACAATTACTGCCACAACCAAGTACAAAAAAGAGATGGATGCCTGCATAAACAGCAAAGGAAAAACTAGCGCACAATTAATGCCAAGAGTATTTAAATTATAGCTAAATGAGCTGTCCATATTAAAATCCAAAACAAAAGTCTCAAGAAGGTGGAGATGCTGAATGGCGGATTTTGGCAGTTCAACTACGCGTTGAGACAGGGCATGTAATTCTGTAGTGCCCGAAACGCAGTACTGTGTCAGCGATGTATTGACCAGCATATCTTGCGGACCACAGATCATTAAGGCGATAAGGAATCTAAAAGTTTGCAATGTTCCTGATCATCGTTGGTTCAGATAAGTCATTTTTTCTTTGGTTAATGACCATGGTTTAATGATGTCAATCAGTTTTAATTTATTCAAGGTGGCACCTAAATAGTGGTTAATTTTTCCACCTTGTTGGGCTCTTGAGAGGGTCTATATTATTGGACTTTCATAAACTATACACTGATTAAAATGGAAGAAACGGCTTCGAGAGGTTCTTAAACCCCAAGGCCGACCTTCCGACAAAAATTATTTTAGCGCGCTCAGCTTGACTTCTGTCACTCTTCTTTTGTTTTGGATTTTGAATTTGGGGAGTGTCCATATTAAAATGACATGCTAATATTGGAGAGAAATGTGTAGGTGATTTTGTAACCAGCCTTAGCATCAATATCTCTACGCCTGGTCCTGAGGTGGCTTTTTAGTGTGTGGCCCAACGGGGGCTTTCCCTGATGTCTGGATCATCTGGGGGGAAGTGTTAGACTTCCCATCAGGTGATCCAGGCATTGGGAAAATCTCCTGATGCCAAGAAAATACTGTAAGTGGGCCGGTGCCTTTGACAGAAAGCAAATCCCTGATGGCCCAGCAGCCTCAATTCCCTCACCCACCCAACTAAAATAACACCTGGTGGCCCAGTGGCTCTGAACCCCTGCCCGCCCAACTAAAAATAAGCCTGGTGCCCCAAATCCCCCCACCCGCCTAACTACAATAAAGCCTGGTGGTTCAGCGGCCCCGATTCCCCTCTCCGCTCACAACCATTTGATCAGTGGCTCAATGTCAGTTACATTCAAGTAGACTAGATAGAAATGGAGGATTAAGGACTTGCCCAGTCTCAGCAGCAGGGTTTGAACCATGGCTTCCCTGGTTGTCAGCCTCCTGCTGCAGCTGCTAAGCTGCTCCTTCACAGGCATACCCTTGCTGAGAGAGGTAGTAGGCTCTCTCATATACAAAATCTTAGCAACATCATTTTCTTGTCTCATTTACCAATCATTTCTTTTGTTTTAAGAACACCTATTTCAGTATTTTTTACTTGTCAGAAAGGTAATTTTTTATTGCGCACTTTGAGGAGCAACATTATTAAAGCATGTTATGAGAACATTTTCATGTTGGAATTCTGTTAAGCCAAGTACGTATATGAAAATGAAACCAATAAGCATTATTGGCAATTAAATTATATTTGCAGTTGGCTCTGAAAGTTGTGCAGTTGAATCTAAAGTTAAGGACTGGGAAATGTGCTTTCTATTAAGCAATTTAACATATTTTAGATATTTAAAATTCTGTATGATTTGGAGTTCAGCTTAACTGCTTGAGCTAATTTCCAAATCTTATAGACACTGACACAGTAAAGTGTCAGTGTTAAGTGAATGAAATCAGTATGTGAGTCAGATATACAAAGAAAACAAACATGGAGGAGTTCAAGAAATAAACATTCTCTATTGAACAATGTCCCTAGAAAGAATAGAAAGGAAGACGATATCATAATGTCATAGCATGTCTATTCTGAATGTATTTCTAAACTCCCTCTGTTTGTTAAATATCATATTAACATAGAGCAACCAAGCTAAGGAAGAGTAAATGAAAATTTGTATCTTTGGAAATTATAGGAAAAGGGACTTGGAATGCAATGTAATTTTTTTGTATTGTTGCTTTTCTGATATCTATTTCATAACTGCATTATTATTAGACTATAGTATGGAATTTGACTTTTGGATAGGCACAATAAGTTATTTTGCTGTTCAGTTTAGAGGTTATCACAATTACCACTAGATTCTGATATGGATGACTTGATACTAAACTTGTAAGTTATAGGGGTATGTTTACTAAACCCCGGTAATGTTACCCGCGTTAAGTTCTCCAGTAATGTTACGGAAGCCCATATAAAGGAGTGGGCGGTGCATCGTTACAGCAAGCCATGTCAGTTAACGCACGTTACAAGGTGCCTTAGGCTAATGTGCATTACAAGGCGCCTTATAAGGCACCTTGCAAGGGCACCTTATAAGGCACTTTACAAAGGCACCTTATAAGGCACCTTACAAGGGCACCTTATAAGGCACCTTACAAGGGTACCTTACAAGGGCACCTTATAAGACACCTTACAAGGGGACCTTATAAGGCACCTTCTAAGGCACCTTACAAGAGCACCTTATAAGGCACCTTACAAGGGCACCTTATAAGGTGCCCTATAAGGTGCCTTGTCATGTGCCTTATAAAGCACCTCATAGGGCTCTTTAGGCTAGGCATCGTATTAGGCACCCCTGTACAAGGCACCTTAGAAGGCACCCTGGGTTATGGGACCATAGGTTAAGGTGCCCTAACAATGTTACGGTGCCCCAGGTTAGTGTGTGCTAAGGGCTGCAAGGTGCTTCAGGTTGACATGCATGACCTGTGAGGCATAGAAACAGATGTAACCCTAACACTGGACAGAGCACCGAGGAAAGGCAATGAACAGGTGTCACCCTCACGGTGGCCAGCCCAACGCCTAGGGCGCTGAGACTTGGTCTGCCTGTGGTGTTCCTGCCTCAGAGAGTATGGGCTTGCTTTAATTCTGCAAGGCCTTCTGGGAATGTGAGTCCCGTTACCCTTTGAGTACAGATGAGTTGCAGTCGAATGGTTTCAGGCAATGACAAGAATTTTCCCCGTCCCAGCGGATTAAATGCAAGTGAATAACTCAGGACAAAACATGCCATACATTTGGCTTGAGGAAATTATATATGAACTCAGGTAAATTAGCCTTGTCAGCTTCAGGCTTTAAACATGCAGTGCTTGATACAAAACAAAATCACAACTGCTTCAATTAGCAAAGAAAATGGTCCCTTTTCTTCTGCTGCTTTTACCGTCTTTCTCAGACACTGTTCAGCATAAGGAATTCACATGGTCAGCTAAAGATAATGTACAGTCCATCCGATCATCCACTATTTCATTAGGGACAGAGTCTATCTGCATTTCTTCAGCCTCAGGTATAGCAGGGCATGGCAGTAAGCTGCTATCCTGATCTCTGAAACAAATGGTTTCTCTGACCTCACGTGGTTTCTCTCTGTAATACTCTCTTGAGCAGGGTTGTAAACTACCATATATGCTGTAGTTTTTGTCCAGGGAGTTTGCTACTTTCTGGTAACTATAGGGAACTGCTTTATAGCTGGGTTCAAACTTATATGAATTGTTAAGCCTACCTTTTGGCTTTGAAAGGGAAGGAACTCTCCACTCTGCAGGGTCAGACTGGTTCTCAAACACGGCTTGTGCTTGCTTGCCTCTCAGCCTATTAACTTTCCCCTCAGATGCACCGGTATTCTCCAACCAGCCTGTCTCTCTCCTTGGAGCGTGTGAGCTTTGCCAAACCTGCCTCTCAGGAAGATTCCTTTCTCTCCTGCCTTTACCAGACAACACCTGTCCTGGGTTGCTTCCTTCTGGCCTCAGGAATATGGCTCCCTTGGTTCTCACTCCTCCTTGACTCCTTCTAGTCAGCGTGCTCCTTTGCTGGCTTCCTTCCGGGTTCTCTTTCTCCTGGTTCTCGTTCTGCTTCTTGCTCTCCTTCCTGCTCTCCTTCTCCTTCTGCCTGGTCCAAGCTAATGACCACTTTTTATCATTGTAACTCTCAGGGCTTAGCTTTGCCCTGCCCTGAAACAGGTGAAACTCATTACCTCCTGAGCTAGGGAACCCGTCACAGCAGGGGCGTGTCTTTCTAGCTCGTGACTCTCTTTGTTTACTTCTTCTTTGCAAACACTGAGCCATGTGCTCAGACTGCCTGTCAGTTTCTGAAAGCAAATCCTCATCTTGCCCTACTTCCATAGGCTCAGAAGGGACTTCTTCATGACACAGGCGATTGAAGGAGGGAGAGCTGGGAGCTGCTTGACCTGCCACATCTGCGGGCATCCCATGTGGCTGCCAGTAATGTTGACAAACATGTTGGGGGCAGCTGTGCCACAGCAGAGGGTATTGACAATGTAAAGTACTGGAAAGACAATGGGTGGCAGATGATGGGAATACATGTCCCCCAGTGGAGACAGAGGTGGCAGGATAGTTACAATGATGGGTGGACAGAGGAGTGGTGGTGCCATGCAGATCAGGCACAGGCGAAGCAAGCACAAAGAGGCACAATGCAGGAAAGGGTACCAGTGCAGGACATGGGGTGGCAGCCTGCACAGGCAGACAGGACTCTACACAGCTGACAGATGCAGATAGATGGACTGAAGGATTGTTGTTAACTGTGGTGAGGGTATTATGGGCTGGCACCACAGATCTGCAAAGATATGACTGTTATAGGCATGCAAAATATTTGGGTTGGATAGGCATGAAAGGAGGGAACAACAAAGAATTGAACCCATGACCACTGCCTAGAACGTCATTGTACTATCCAGTAGGCTATACCTCTATTGCTTGTTGCACAGCAATGGATGGGTACAGAAGGACTGCAGGTCACCGCACAAACTGTCTGCTCTGTGTGCCAGGACAGGGTAACCATGATGCACTGCACATGCAGATCAGCGGTCTACATCTGTTTAGCAGATGGGGTATGCACCTCCCCAGCACCTCAGCTTGGTAGGTGGAACTGACCCTGTGTGATACTGGCACAGAGTAGCTACGGACCATGACATTGTGCGGGTTCTGTGCCCACCCTGAGGGTGAGGTGGGGCACCCAGCACCAGGTCCACAGTACCCGGGTTGGCTGAGATAGGCTTTGCTGCAGGTTCCTATGTTTGCCAGTGTGTGGTAGGTATTCCTTACATTCACACCTAGGATACTCATGTGTCCATCTGTGTTCCACAGTCATGTTTAGTCCTTATGGTTACTTGTTATAAGAGCAAGGGGGTGTCTGGACTCACATGTGGATTATGCAGCACCACCTAACAAACCACCCTCACTGGGTCAAGGTGGTGTACAGGATCTTCCCCTATCAGACCCACACTCTACATCTTTTCAATGGTGGCAGTGGAGGGATATGCTGAGGGCCTGTGGGACCAGCAACCCCAGGCCTGCTGGCGAAAGGGGGCTGTCTGGGGCAGTTGATGCAGATCTGTACATTTTACTGGGGGCAATGGCAGACAGGCAGTAACCCTGGAGACACTTAGCTGCCGCTGCCGCCGCCGCCCCCCCCCCCCCATGATCTGACATTCACCAGCAGAGGGCACAGTCAGTCTGCACCCTGCAAGGTATTCCAGCCATGCACATGCTAACTGCAGACAGTCTGCTAGACAGTCTATAGCGCATGCTCCCAGAAGAGCTATGTACACCCGGATGTGAGCAGACACCAAGCAGGTATCTCAGTGATTGGGCTCTGGAACAGAAATCACACAGATATCACTAGAGACAAACAGTGTATGGCACTATGTGGGAAACTAGACATGCCATGATCACTGCTCAGTCAGGGTGAGAGTGACCTCCCAGCATGACATGCTGTGGCCACCCTGTCCATGCAGGTGGTGGTCGGGCACTACAATGTCCCAGCCCTTGCCCTACACCCTGTGCAGATGCATCCTGCCCAGTTCGCCCTGTCCGGCCCATACTCACAATGGCATGCTCTCATTATGCACATTGGCAGGCTAACAATGGAAACAGTGTGTGCATTGTGGGCCCAGTGCAGTGTAGGCAGCCACTAAACAGTGGATAGACATACACACATTCCCACTCCTGTATCGGCATTGTGCAAAGATAGGGATGGTTGGCAGCCCTGCCCGCTACACTAGTCCTGAGCACAGTGCAGGCATTGCTAAGGTATGCAGGTGGTAGTATTAATGCCTTGGTGGTAACTGCTGCTCCATGCCGGGACCAACAGCCTGATTCTCCATGAGGCTTTGGATAGTGGAGCCTGTGTGTGTGTGTGTGTTTGTTCCCCTGTTGGCCGATGTTCTAGGGAGTTCACATGTTGCTGTTGTATCTGCATTGTAGGGTAAAACATAGGGATATGTTCTGCCAGATCCACAGATGGGACTTCAACCTGTGACCCTCTGCTCCTGGACACATTGGCTGTGTGTATTGCACCACACTGTTACCACAGAGGGACAGCAGTCCCTGGAGCTACCTGTACTTTCCCTCAGCAAGACGTTTTCTGTTGCACTGCACACCACGTACTGGTACAGGGAATGGCCTAGGTCCAGTGCAGGCAGGTGCCACTGCCCCCTCCAGCACGAACACACACACCTCTGCCATGCTGACATGACCATATGCTGCCGGTGCTGGTAATGCGCAGTCCCAGGCCATCCACTGTGCAGGTAGGCGATCGCCTATGGAGCGGGGTTTGGGGTGGGGAGGCATACATGGACATTCTCACATCCCCCCGATCACTGCCTACCAATATTATGTCCCTTCCGCATGGGGGAGGGATGGCTGGGGGATGTCAGGTCAGTGCCCTGGCAACTATTGGCTAGGGTGGACCAGGTAGATCAGGGGTCTCAAACTCAAATTGCTTTGAGGGCCAAACGAGGACTTGTAAAGTAACCCGCGGGCCGCATAAGAAGCGGGGCCTCATTTGCATAAATATTTGCATAATTTTACCATACAAAGCGCAGACGTTAATGATGCACATTTCCCAGAGCTGACATATTCCAGTTAATAAATTCAAAATAAAGAGATATTTTTTTACCTTATGTGCATGTTTTTTCAGTTGCAATTGTTCCAGCCACTTTCTTCTGGTTTCTTCATGTCTTCTGCTAACTCTCCATCGTCTACTGTCCATTTGTCCTTTCTTCTCTCTTCTAGTTTTTTTTTCCATTCTCTCTCTGCATCTGATTTAACATATTAATCTTTCTCCTTTTGCTCTTTCCTCATTCCTATTTCATCCACTCAAATGTTACCCTTCCATCCTCAATCCCCACTTACTCTCCCAATACCCTGCCAATTGTAGATTTTTCTTCCCTCCCACACAAAATATTTTTCCCCTCTCCATTTCACTCTCCCAGCCCCATCTCATTCTAATCCTCCCCCAACATCAGCTCCCTTCTAGTTCCAGCCCCACTCAGCATCCACTCCCTTCTAGTCCCCGCATCAGCCCATTTCCAGTCCTATCCTAGCCCCACCATCAGCCCATTTCCTGTCCTAGCTCCCCCCCACTAAGCCCATTTCCAGTCCTAGCTCTCTCCCCTCACAGCCCATTTCCATTCCAAGCCCCCCTCCCCATCAGTTATTTGCATTTCAAGCCCCCCTTCCACTCAGCCCATTTCCATTCCAAAACCCCGTCCCCATCAGCTATTTGCAGTTCAAGCCCCCCCTTCTACTCAGCACATTTCCAGTCCTAGCAATCCCCCTAGTCCATTACCAGTTCTAGCCCCCCCATAGCCCATTACCAGTCCTAAGCCCCCCAATAGCCCACTTCCAGTCCTAACCCTCCCATCACCCCATTTTCAGTCTTAGCCCCCCAACAGCCCACTTCCAGTACTAACCCTCCCATCACCCCATTTTCAGTCTTAGCCCCCCCATAGCCCATTACCAGTCCTAACTCCCCCCCATCAGCCCACCTCCAGTCCTAACCCCCATCAGCCCATTTCCAGTCCTAATCCCCCTTCCCCCCATCAGCCCAGGTAAATTAAAAAAAATAAATAACCTGGCTTCTGCTGCTACCGCCGTGGCAGCGGCAGAATCAGCTGTCCCGCGGTCCCTTCCCGTCTGCCCGGTAGAGCCCTCAGCTCAGCTCCATCAGCGGCAGCTTTCAGGGCCACCCGCGAAGAGTGTATTTCCCTCTCACACAGCTCTGTTAAGCCTGCCGGGGCTGATGGGAATTCCTTCAGCCCCGGCAGGCTTAACTGAGCCGCGCAAGAGGGAAATACTCTCTTCGCGGCTTGAAAAGCCGGCCACTGATGGAGCTGACTGAGGGCTCTGCTGGGCAGATGGGAAGGGGCCGTGGGACAGCTGATTCTGCCGGTGCCATGGCGACAGCAGCAGAAGCCAGGTTTTTTTTTTTTAATTGACAGTTGATTCTGCTGCTGCCATGGCGGCAGCAGCAGAAGCCAGGGTTTTTTGTTTTTTTTTGTTTCCTCTCCGTCGTGGGCCACACAAAGTTCTCTCGCGGGCCGCTTGTTTGAGACCCTGGAGGTAGATGTAGGTGGATTGTGTTTGGCCTTGGTCAGCTGCTGTCTTTCAGATTTCCACTTTCTATGTTCCTGTGTGCCACCTAGGCCACTGTCTAGTCCACTATGTGCCCCAGCTGCCCCCACTACATGTCCCATCTGCAGCCCCCTGTGCCCCATTTGCACCATCGCCATAGTGGCCTTTCATACTTGGGCACTATGCTGTTGCTGCAAATGGAGCACTACTATCATTTTTCTTGGGCTCCCTGCCTATGTTGTACATTGCTGACGCTTAAATGGTTTTACCCTCCTGCAAATGTGCAGCTAAAGACAGGTTTTCAGTCCCGCTAATGTTCAGCCCTTCATTTCCTTGCGTTAGTGTAGCAGGAGCCTCTCCCCGCCCACTCCCCGCCCAGACCCCTTCTCTCCGCCCTCTCTCCACCCTCTATGGGACTTACCGTGGCTACTTAAAGTGTGTTAACATAGCCGCTGCTACGTTATCGCAGTTTAGTAAACATACCCCATACTCTTATGGAGATTCCCTTCTTACAGAATCACTTCTCAGTTCCTTGGTGGCTAAGATCAAATGCAAGGTCTATCATGAGATGAGAATGGCCCCTTTTTGACCTTCAGGGTGAAAGAGAGAAATTGTATAACATCATTGATACCCGTAACTTGACCCCACTGGAGCAAACGTAATCTACCATTTTGAGCAGGTATGATATAAATTGAAACATATATTGCTGCAGTTGTTAGTTTAAGGAATAGATTAAACCATTTGTGATGGCACACCTCTATAAAAGGGACCACAAACATGCCATATTGTGCAGGGACATAGAGAATATTCAGATTAGAGGATCTGGAAATGAGAGGAAATATTCAATCTCTTGTTTTTCAGAGGATAGAAGGGAGCTGAAAAGGAATGAAGCAGGTCTCCCGTTCCTCTGGTGGATGAAGAAAACCACACAACATCATCCTTGAGGTAGTGCATCTGGCCTTTCTTTGTAAGTAGTGGCTCCAAAGGGATCCAGCAGCTCCTTGGAGAGTGTTCTCATTCTGGTTAAGTAAACCGCTTACTGTATCTGTTTTTCATGGGGAAGGAGGGACCAGATTTGAGTTCCAGTGAGAAATATCTTCACAAGAATGATGAGAAGTGTGTTGCAGATGCCTACCTAGAGATGCTCAACTATGTGGACAGAAAGAGGAGAAAAGAGAGAGATTACAATCCAGTGCTGTATTCCGGGAGCCCAGAGGAAAAAGAAGAAAGGAATATAGAGGAGATATTCCAGCTATTGATGGCTGCTGAACACTGAGGATTTCAACATATTGTCCACATTACTCCAAGAACTGGGCCCACAATGTCCCACTGTTACCAGTGTTAGCCTGAATATGTGCATAATGAGGAGCAAGGTATTGTGGGTATGGCTCGGACAAGGCGGATTGGCCAGGATGCATCTTCACAGGGTGTGGAGCAATGGCTGGGACACTATAGTGCCCGACCACTGCCTGCATGGACAGGGTGGCCACAGCATGTCATGCTGGGGGGGGGGGCACCCTCACTCTGACTATGGCATGTCTAGGTTCCCACATAGCATTCTATGTTGCCTGTTTCTAGTGATACTTGTGTGTTCCCAGTGCAGGAGCCCAATCATTGAGATACCTGCATGATGCACATAGTTCCTCTGTGCGCATGCACTGTGGACTGTCTACAGTTAGTCTGTGTATGGTTAGAACACCTTGTAGGGTGCTACAGGTGCAGTCTGACTGCGCCTTTTGCTGGTGAATGACAGACCGTGGTATGAGGCAGTTGAGGTTGTCCAGATCTAACCCCATCGTTACTGCTGGTCTGCCACTGCCCCAGTCACAGGTATGGCTCTGATCTACCAACCCTGCAGGGCTGTCTTGTACCAGCAGGGTGGAGGTTGCTTCACCAGAGTTCAAGCACCTGTCCTTTACCTACAAAAAGGGGTATATAGTGTATACCACTTTGACCTGTAGAGGCACTACTACACAAAGCTCATGCAAGTCTAGAAACCCCTCTGCCCTGATAACAGGTGCCCATGTCAGCCAGACCCTAACACTGGGTACACACTAACCTGGGTTGTGTCTGGTCCCAGAGGGCCACATGTGACTGCAGAATGCAGACAAACACCAAATTACCTTCAGATTCATTGCAAGGAACACCTAGCACACACTGGTAGTGATAGAAATGTACAGCAAGACCTACCTCTTGCACCACCTGTACTACGGACCTAGTACTGGGTGCCCATCCTACCCCTCAGGGTGAACACAGAACCTGCACAATGGCATGGTCTGTAGCTACTCTGTGCCAGTATCACACACTGTCAGTTCGTCTTTCCAAGCTGAGGTACCGGAGAGGTGCAGACGCCATTTGGTGATCAGCTGTAGACAGTTATTCAGCATGTGCATTGCATCATGGGTACTGGTGGGGTTACTCTATCCTGGCACTCAGAGCAGACAGTTTGTGCGGTGACCTGCAGTCCTTCTGTACCCATCCATTGCTGTGAGATACACCACGGAGGTATAGTCTACTGGTTAGTACAATGCTGTTCTCGGCAGTGTTCATGGGTTTGATTCCTCATTGTTCCCTCCTTTCATGCCTGTCCTACTCAAATAGTTTGCATGCCTCTAACAGTCATATTTTTGCAGAGCTGTGCTGCAGCCCATAATACCCTCGCCACATTTGCCAACATCCCTTTGGTCCATCTATCTGCGTCTGTCAGCTGTGTAGAGTCCTATCTGCCTGTGCAGGCTGCCACCCCATGTCCTGCACTGCTACCCTTTCCTGCATTGCGCCTCTTCATGCTTGCCTCGCCTGTGCCTGATCTGCATGGCACCACCACTCCTCTGTCCACCCATCATTGTAACTATCCTGACACCTCCGCCTCCACTGGGGGGCACGTATTCCCATCATCTGCCACCCAATGTCTTTCCAGTACTTTACATTGCCAACACCCTGTGCTGTGGTACAGTTGCCCCCACCATGCTTGTCAACAGTACTGGCAGCCACATGGGATGCCCGCAAATATGGCAGGTCCAGCAGCTCCCAGTTCTCCCTCCTTCACGCACCTGTTCATTGCTTTTCCTCGGTGCTCTATCTAGTGTTAGGGCTACATCTGTCTCTGTGCCTCACAGGTCATGCATGTCATCCTGAAGCACCTTGCAGCCCTTAGGGCACACTGACCTAGGGCACCATAACCTTGTTAGGCTACCTTAACCTATGGTTCCGTAACCCAGGGTGCCTTCAAAGGTGCCTTGTCCAGGGGTGCCTAATACGGTGCTTAGCGTAAGGAGCCCTATAGGGCGCCTTACAAGTGCCTTATGGGGCACCTTACAAGGCACCTTATAAGGCACCTAACAAGGCATCTTATGAGTCACCTAACAAGGCACCTTATAAGGCACCTAACAAGGCACCTTGTAAGGTACCTTACTTACAAGGCACCTTACAGGGCGTCTTATAAGGCACATTATAAGGCACCTAACAAGGCACCTTATAAGGCACCTTACTTATAAGGCACCTTACAAGGCACCTTACTTACAAGGCACCTTACAAGGTGCCTAACAAGGCACCTTACTAACAAGGCACCTTACAGGGTGCCTTATAAGGTGCCTTGTAACGCGCATTAGTCTAAGGAGCCTTGTAATGCGTGTTAGCTGATTCGGCTTGCCGTAACGATGTACCATCCACGCCTTTATATGGGCATCTGTACCATTACCGCAGAACCTAACGCGGGTAACATTACCGCGATATAGTAAACATGCCCCTAAGTTTCATCTACCATTTAGATACCCAGTCTCCCAAGCTTTCCAGGTCCACCTGGAACTACTCATGGTGTCATCTTAAATTAGATTTACTGAGGTGCAGTACTGCATTAGCTAACATTGTTAACTTGCATTATTAGTAAATAGGTCCCATCACATAAAATTGGATATGCAGTAAATGATGTGTGTCAGTGCATGATAACATAGAAGTGCCTTTTAGGGGTATGTTTACTAAACCGTCTTAATGTGCGCTCTGTGACGTTATCGCACGATAAGGTACCTTATCGCGTGATAATGGCGCTTCATCAGGCGCACAGGTACCTTATCGCACGATAACGTGCGCAGCGGCGCAAACGAGCACTGAAGGCGGGGAAAGGCTCCCGGAGGGCGGAGGAATTTTTATTTATTTATTTATTTAGTACACATTTGTATACCGCTACTTCCAGCGATCAGCAGCGGTTTTTTTTTATTACAGATTGGAAATTGTCAAATCATGACAGGAAATTTTTGAGGTATAAACACATTGATTAGACAGGAAAGCACAGCACACAGAGAACTATTCTACAGGGAACATGGGCTATGGAGGGTTAAGTGGCTTGCCCAAGACCACAAGGAGCACCTGTGGGACTAGAAACCCCAGTCCTTCCGGCCCAAGGTTGCTGTCCTCTAGTGAGATTTGAACCCCCGACCTTCCGGCCCGAAGTACCTTGCCCCAACCACTAGGTTACTCCTCCACTCCCCAGGGGCGGAGAGAAGGGGTCAATGGGCGGAGAGTGGGAGGGGAGAGGCTCTCTGCACACTAACGCTGTGAAATCCGAGGCTGAAAACTAACGCCATTGAAACCCTGGTGTTAGAGCTGATGTCAGCAATGTACAGCAAAATCAAGGAAACCTACAAAAAAGTGATAAGTGTGATACATGTGCATGGAACAAAAGTGCAAATAAACATTGAAAATGACCCCAACAAAATATTAAAAAAACATAACCAAGCTGGGCAATAGTGATATTAATGGGAAACGTCGAAAACCACTCCCAAGAAAGCTCCAAAAAAATGATATGAATTTTTGAAGGGTCTACGCTCCATCCCCATACAAGGTGAATAATCCCACAGTGAAATAGCGCTGATCAGGGTTTCCCTCTCCATTGGACAGGTTTCCTATGGCATGCACATGTTCCACAACAGCACTGTCTGTTGCAGTGCACGGCACCCACCTGAACAGGGCTAGGCCACGGTCTGCTCTGGGCAGCTGCCACTGCCCCCTCCAACACCAGTATCCCTCTGCCACCATGCTGACATGCCCTTCTGCTTGTGGTGCTGGTGGAGCGCAGTCTCAGGCCATCCAGTGTGTGGGTAGGCGGCTGCCTATGGTGCGGGTTCTGGGGTAGGGGTGCCTGCATAGCTGTCCATGCTTCCCCCCAGCACCGCCTACCAATGTTCTGTGCCCTTGGGGGTACTGCAGTGCCAGGCCCCACAGTACCTGCTGGGTACTATCCCCTGTGACACTGTGGGAAGCACACTCATGCCCATGTTGGGCCCTCATCAGTTGATGTCTGGCTGCACTACTGTTTCAGCATTCCTATGGGCCACCTAGGCATCACCCTAGTCTGCACTGTGGCCCAGCTGCACCACAGCATGTGCCGCCTGCAGCCCTCTGTGTCCCCTTTTCAAGCATCTGTCCAGTTGCCCATTCCAACATGCCCGCCCTGCTGTTGCGGAACATGTGCACGCCATAGGAAACCTGCCCAATGGAGAGGGAAAACCCTGCTCAGCGCAGTTTCACTGTGGGCTCATTCACCTTGTATGGGGGCGGAGCATAGACCCTTCCAAAATTCATATCTTTTTTTTGGAGCTTTCTCGGGAGTGTTTTTTGATGTTTCCCATTAAAATCACTACTGGCCAGTGTGGTTATGTTTTTATTACATTTTCTGCTGGTCATTTTCACTGTTAATGTGCCCTTTTTTTCTGTGCACGTGTATCACACTTATCACTTTTTGTAGGTTTCCCTGGTTTTGCTGTACATTGCTGACGTAAATGATTTCTTTTCGCTTTAAATCAGCTCTAATGCCAGGGTTTCACTGGCGTTAGTTTTGAGCCTCGGATTTCACAGCATTAGTGTGCGGGGAGCCTCTTCCCTCCCACTCTCCGCCCATTGACCCTCTCTCTCCGCCCCTGGGGAGCCTTCCTCCGCCCTCCGGGAGCCTTTCCACGCCTTCAGTGCTCATTTGTGCCACTGCGCACGTTATCGCACGCTAAGGTACCTGTGCATTCTATAAAGCACTATTATTGCGCAATAAGGTACCTTATCGCGCGATAACGTCGCAGAGCGCACATTAAGATGGTTTAGTAAACATGCCCCAAGGTTTCCCTTTGATAAATCCATGTTAGCTGTTCACCATTATACCATGTCTAACCATATGGCCAGTACTTTTGTCTTTCAGAATAGCTTCTACAGTTTCCCAACAGCTCCAGGTCTTTGTTAAGTTAAATACCTCTCTTGATGACCAACAGCATGGGCTCCAACAAAATCATGGCATAGAAACAGTTCTTATCTCCCTCTTAAGACAACTTGATAAAGGGAATAGAAAGATCCGTGCAAGCCTTCATCCTCATTTTCATTGATATCTCCGCAGCATTTGACTCCATTAATTACAGGAAAATCATTGATCATCTCATAGAAATTGTGGTAAATGGAACCCCCTAAGATGGTTCTGTTCATTCCTATCTGAACGCACGCAAAAATTCAAACTACACAAAAAGACTTCAGAGCCAATCCAAGTACATCAAGGATTGCTCCAAGGATCAGCCCTCTCTAACCTCTTATTTAACCTATATATACAACGCATATGTTGCATTCTCTATGTGGACATATACTCCATTCACTACAAGAAATCCAGACTTCTCTGCTATTCTATCATGCCTTAATCAAATTATACATTGGTTACAAGACCACTCTCTTGCACTAAATTTCGGAAAAACAGAGGCACTGATCATTAGCAGAGACCCAACTTTCACACCTCCAGAGAAGATCACAATCAACAACTATGACATCCCTGTCAGATCAGAGTTCAAATATCTTGGGGTGATGCTAGACCAGAAGCTGAATTTCCAATTCCATATTAAGAAAGCAACTGCTGCAACATATCAAAGAATAAAGAGCCTTCACAACCTCCACCTGCTACTGGATCATAATCCATTCCACACTGTCTGTCAAGCGATCATCATACCTCACTTGGATTATTGTAATTCTATACTTCAAAGACTACCAGAATGCACCCTCCTTCCGCTATAACTTGCCTAAAATTCTGCAGTTTGCTTGATCTCAAGGACATCTCGACAGAAGCATATCACCTTGGTCCTGAAAGAGCTACATTGGCTACCCATCCAAGCACGCATCAAATATAAATCCTTCATGAACACTTTTAAGAGTATACACATCCTAACTGCTGACTGCTTGTGGTCATTCATATGCACAAACTTGGATAAAAGACCACGAAGAAACAAAAATGCAAACCTACTTAAAGTCCCCAAACACAAAACAACCAGCATACAAGAAACATTCCAACACACCTTCTCCATCTACGGTCAAACTTTATGGAACTCCCTACCAAGCAATATAAGAACAATAAAAGACTTACAAGAGTTCAGCAAGAGGCTCAAAGTATACATCTTCCAGGAATACTATGGGATAGTCACATAGCATCTTATTGCACAGCCAAGCAATCTCAATTACACACAGAACTAGACCTCTATTGAGTCATACTGTAAATAAGCTCCCATATCCAGTAAAAACTATGCTCTTGCCCTTCCTGTTATATAGATAGTTAAAATAACAATGTTCCTCTAAATGTTCTATGTAACTTAAGTTATGTTGTGTTCAATATAAACCGCCTTGATACCCTTGAAAGGCTGTATATAAGAAATGTTAAATAAATAAAATAATCACCTTGGAACTCTTTTTATAGAGTGGCATGATCTTGGCCACCTCCAAGCTTCTGGAACTGCAGTTGACTTTAATGATAGATTACAAATTACTAGCAATAGGCCTACAATTTAATTTTTGAGATCTTTTAAAACTTTAGGGTGCATATCTTCTGGTCCTAGGGAAATGGTCATGTTTCTGTGACCTTGTCCACTAATGATGTGATGGCATTTGGGGTCCTGACCACAAGTTTGGGAACCACTGGTCTATGGCTGCATTCTAGGTATGACCTCTGCTGCTTTGCTACTAATATTATGAGACACATAGATGCCTATGTATTTTTATAAAATAGCCTCAAACTAGGGGCCTATCTGGTTTTCACACATAGGTGGCAGGTTGAAAACACCAGCTTTTATGCTTCAGTAGTATAACAGTCCAACTGATCCCTTTAAGACTTTTTGCTTTGATAGTTGAAAAAGTACCTTTTCATATTAGTTTTTGACTTTGTGTCAAGCTTCTTGTTTGCCATTGTTTATATTCTTTCCTTTCTTCTTAATTTGGATCTGTTTTCTATATTTTGAAAAAGTCCTGTTGGCTTTAATAACCTTTTCTATCTCACCACTTAATCAATCTAACAGTCTTCTGGTCTTCAGTTGACCTTAACCACTGAATGGAATACATTTGGTCTGGGTTTCTAAGATGACATTTTTAAACAGTATCCATGCATCATATAAATGTGTAAACTTTGCAGCCCTTCCTTTTAATTCTTTCTACATAGTTTCCTCATTTTATCATAGTATTGATTTTCTCTAGTACCCTCAAGTAATCATATCAGTTTTGATTATGATCACTATTTCCATAGCCCTACCTCTGTTACCTTTCCCACCAGGTCCTGTGTTGCATTGAGGACTAGATCTAGAATAGTTACCCCTTTTGTTTATTTCAAGACCAAGGTGTTATATGAATCAGCCATTTATTGCTTTTAGAAACTTATCTTCCTAATATATCCTGATGAGACATTTAGCTAATGAAAATTGAGGGACTGAAATTTCCCATTTCTCATTATTATTTTGTTCTCATTTGTTTAGCTTTCCTAATTTCTGTTAGCATGTTGCTCCATACTAGTTCCTTCCCTCTTTCTTTTTCTCTATTAATTTGGTTTGTTTTTATATTATTTTCCTTCCATTTTTCCTCCAGTAATTGTCAGTTCCTTCTTTAAAAGAGAATTTAAAGACGTAAAGAAATTGACACTTGCTGGAGGAAAAATGGAGGAAGTTAATAAAATTAGGGGATAAGAGACAATGCACAACTAATTGTGACCTGGATTGGCCACTGTGGGAAACATGATACTGGGCTTGATGGACCTTAGTCTGTCCCAGTATGGCATGTCTTATGTTCTTATATTCTTTATGTTATGTACATTGTTTTAGCAGATCACACTCTTTCATCTGTATTGTAAATTTGAATTACAATGTACAGATTGCATTTTCAGCATCAAAAATAACACATTCCCTTTTGCTTTTGTTATCCTATCTTTGTGTTCCCAGGTTACTATCCAAATCAAGGCTCAGCAGTTAGCAAAAGTGAATCACACCTCACTTTTCCTTGTATTACTAGTCTTGATTTATGTATCTTTCATCTCATTTCTAGTTATACATTTTACCCAGGCTAGTAATATGAACATGCTCTGTAATCTTTGACATAAAATTCATAAACTCCAGAATATCATAGCAATTTCCATGTTTAGCAGACGTGAATGTGACTATGCTGCTAAGTTTATCAATGCGAAATGCTCGGCACTTGCCTGTTCTTTTAAGGAATTTGCTATAATATAAATGGCTCCAGAAGAAGGTAGTACGGGGTTTCTCTCACAGTGCAAGGAGGTATCTTGCTCTTGACTTGCTATCAGCCTTCCTAACCTCATGTCGGGGCTCCCTCTACTGTTCTCACATAATACATGTCTACAACAATTGCATGGAAAAGCAAATGACTATTTCTTGCTCAGTGCATATGGCACAAACTCTTTAATGGTCTATCCGCTCTGCCTGTAGAGCTTCTCATTCAATTTTTTAAGAAGTGAGTAAAACTTTAACACTTAGCTTTTTTTCAAGCCTTCAAGGCAAAAGGAATCCACGTAGTAGAAACAACATGGCACGTTTCGGGTCTCCAGATTCAACGACCCTGCCTCAGGTTAAGGCATTCCAGTTTTATCCAAAAGCTTTAAGACTGACTGGCTATGGGTCCCCCAAGGCAGGTTTGGGAACCACTATTTTAGTGGAATACAAAAGGGAGGGAAAGGAGCCTAGAACTAACACTAAAAATGTATGTGAGAGTGTAATCTCACATAAAACAAATTAAAACTAAGCATACGATTTTTGAAAAATTCATTTTCACAGCTTTTTATAATTTTTTGTGGAAACTCTCCAGTTGTATATCAAGGGGGAGTCAATTCCAGTATCTCCCACTGATGCAACTTCTAATAGTTTTGCAATCATTGCCATACAGATAGTACAGAATAATAACGTTCCAGTCAGTTCATGGAGGTATGTACCCAACAATGCATCCATAGCTGTTTGTACTCCTTCTGCTCAGAAATAAATGTACATGTCATGTGCTTTCGATCTAGTAGTGGCGCATTGGTTTTACATAGTCACTAGAAGTATATGTGAAGAGGAAAGTTCAGGAAATCCGAGCTGCACTGGATTCTATCACCTGCACATTATCGCTGATCCACCAGAGACAGGATGTTGACTTTCAGAGTGTTGAGATGTTGCCCTTCCACACCCTTGCTGCTTGCAGCTCTACTTTTATGTTGCTCTCTCATACAGTATGACGATACTACTGAATGAGCTGACTCATCAAATGCTTATCATCACCCTGGCTACTTAAAGATCTCACTATAGCCTTCCAAGTAGCTTTCTTGGAAGTTGTTGATATCTCGAGGCTCTGTTTGCCAAACCGTTGGGAGTAGTTGGAAATCTCCATCTCCGTCTCCAGAAGCACTTGTGCTGAGGCAGGGCTAGAGGTGTGTGGGATGCTTTGTTGGCATATAAACTGGCTGGCATGTAAGGCGCCCTCCCTGGCTGCAGTCCATGCTCTCTGACGCTACTTCCCACGCCCTCAGGCTCACTGGTCTATAGTTTCCCGGATCACTCCTGGAACCCTTTTTAATATTTGGCATTATATTGGCCATTCTCCAAATTTCAGGTATTACAGATGATTTTAATGATAGTTCACAGTTTTACTAATAGTAGGTCTGTAATCTCATATTTTAGTTCTTTCAATACCCTCAGATGTATACTATCTGGTCCTTGTGATTTTCTACTCTTCAGCTTATCAAATAGTTGTAATATATTATCCCAATTTATCTATATTTCTTTCAGTTTTTCGGATACATCACCTTTAAATACCATTTGAGGCATGAGTAACTTCCCTACATTTTCAGTAGAAACTGAAGCAAAGAATTCATTCAATCTCTCTGCTATGGCCTTTTCTTCCCTTAGCATCACTTTTACCTCTCTATCATCCAATGGTCCAACTGACTCTCACAGGTTTTTTGCTACGAATGTATTTGAAAAAGTTTTTATTATGCATTTATGCTTCCATGGCAAGCTTTTTTTCAAATTCTCTCTTTGCCTGCCTTGTCAATGCCTTGCATCTAACTTGCCAGTGTTTATGTTGTTTCCCCTTTTTGTACTTTGGATCCTTTTTCCATGTCCTAAAAAATGCTTTTTTCGGCTACAACAGCCTCTCCGACCTTACCTTTAAACCATGCTGGCAGTTTTTTGGCCTTCCTTTCACTTTTCTTAAAGCATGTAATACATTAACGCCTGTTAAAAGCAAAAATTTACCACACTTTAGTAAATCAGTCCATAAATCCCTTTAGCATAAGATGTGCCAAACTGTGTCAGACCAAAGATCCATCAAGCTCAGTATGTTGATGAGAAGCAGAAGGTGCTAAATGAGACTGGAGAGGAGATGAGTACAGAGGGAGAAAATGGCAGACTAGAATGTGGGTGAAAGGCAGGGGGATGTAGGATGTTGGCAAAGGAATGAGACAGATGTGGAATGGAAGGGCTAGAGAAGTAAGAAATGAAAAGCTGGTAAGTAGGTGAACGGTGAAAAGAGAAAGACTGAAGACTGTAGGAAGGAGAAAGAGGATTAGTATGAAACTATAGTTTGGTAAAAGACAAATGAGAGAAATAGAAGGCTCAACATCAGAGAGAGAGGTAGCCAAAGAAAGGGCAAAGAAGACAGGGAGTACGAAGAACCAGAAAATGGAAATGGGATCTTGGTAAAGGACTTAGAAGAAAACCAATGAGAGAAATTAGAAAAGAGAGAGTGGGTCCAACCCAACTGGAAAAATAAGATAAGGCAAGAAAGGTACAAAAAAGTGTTAGTTTTTAGAGAATGAAATATGTCAGATTTGAAATGTGCATTTCCTATAGTTCATTTACCAGAGGAAATGCATTTCTGTCTCTCTTTCATCCATGTTTCACAGCTCAGTTTCTGAATTTGGGGTTTTCCATTTCAGTTTTTGTCTTTTGTAGTTTCTTATGCTTTAATTGGTGATGGTCCGTATTTTCCATGCACAGCCGAGATAAGGGATTCTATTAACATGTAGATTCTCTCTAGGAACCTGTAGTACCTCAGCTTGTTCTCTTTTCCAACTGGGGGTTATTGGGGTTCTAGAATATTTGCAGTGCTGATTTTCCATAGGTAGGGTTGGTGTAATTTGGGTTCTTGATGCAGGTGTTGAGTGTCCATTTGCAGGGTTTTGTGTTATAATACACAATATCTAGCTGTGGAGGGAGTTGGTGGTGTTGTTGTTGAGATGTATAGTGAAACACTCTATTTCTACTTGGCATCTGTTGGGAGAGTTTTATTGGTAAGTCTGGGAGTGTTCCATATGAATGAATAATTATGCCCTATCAGACTGATATTCACAGCAATTAAGCGTTCACTGGCAAATGCATAATTAACCTAACCATGTATTTTAAAAATATACAGATAATATCAGGCGTTTTACATTTCAGAATGGCCAGATATTATCTGTATACTTGTGAGGCATGTTAGGGGAGAAGCAAGAATAGGCCAGAAAGTTATCCAGATACTGGCAATATTCAACCACTATTCAGGTAAGTTGCACATTTAGGGGTATGTTTACTAAACCGTCTTAATGTGCGCTCTGCGACGTTATCGCGCGATAAGGTACATTATCGCGTGATAAGGTACGTTATCACGTGATAATGGCGCTTTATCAGGAGCACAGGTACCTTATTGCGCGATAATGCGCGCAGTGCGCAAACGAGCACTGAAGGCGGAGAAAGGCTCCCGGAGGGCGGAGGAAGGCTCCCCAGGGGCGGAGAGAAGGGGTCAATGGGTGGAGAGTGGGAGGGGAGAGGCTCCCTGCACACTAATGCTGTGAAATCTGAGGCTGAAAACTAACGCCAGTGAAACCCTGGCGTTAGAGCTGATTTAAAGGGAAGAGAAACCATTTCTGTCAGTAATGTACAGCAAAACCAGGGAAACCTACAAAAAAGTGATAAGTGTGATACATGTGCACGAAACAAAAGGGCAAATAAACTGTGAAAATGAACAGAAGAAAATGGAAAAATAAAATAACCAAGCTGGGCAATAGTGATCTCAATAGGAAACATAAAAAAACACTCCCAAGAAAGCACCAAAAAAAGGATATGAATTCTGGAAGGGTCCATGCTCCGTCTCCATATAAGGTGAATGAGCCCACAGTGAAATTGCGCTGTGCAGGGTTTTCCTCTCCATCGGACAGGTTTCCTATGGCATGCACATGTGCGGCAACAGCAGGGCGGGCATGTCGGAATGGCCAACTTGACAGATGCTTGAAAATGGGATACAGAGGGCTGCAGGCGGCACATGCTGTGGTGCAGCTGGGGCACAGTGCGGACTAGGCAGATGCCTAGGTGGCACTTAGGAATGCTGAAACTGTACCGCAGCCAGAGAGCAACTGATGAGGGCCCAACATGGGCACGAGTGTGTTTATCACAGTGTCACAGGGGATAGTACCCTGCAGGTATCTCCAAGGGCACAGAACATTGGCAGGCGGTGTTGGGGGGGGAAACGTGGACGTCTATGCAGGCACCCCTACCCCAGAACATGCACCATAGGCAGCCGCCTACCTGCACACTGGATGGCCTGAGACTGCGCACCACCAGCAGAAGGGCATGTCAGCATGGTGGCTGAGGGGTACTGGTGGTGGAGGGGGGCAGTGGCAGCTGCCCAGAGCAGACCATGGCCTAGCCCTGTGTAGGTGGGTGCCATGCACTGCAACAGACAGGCCCTGCTGGACAAAGACTCATGATTATCACCAGGGAATGCACAGTCTCTGTGGCAACATGGTGGTGCAGTGCACAGAACCAGTGTGTTCAGAAGCAGAAGGTCACAGGTGCAAGTCCCATCCCCAGCTGTGTTTCCTGCCAACCTAGTCCCCATATTTTACCCACTACTAAAACATGCTAATACAGACAGAACCTTTATTGCAGATGATGTAAAAATGCCTAAAACACCTACATTTTACCCTACAGAGCACAGACACCATAAAGAGGCGCATTACCTATAACAGAGTCTCCCAAATGCAATCCTGGAGGGCCAGACACCATTCAGGTTCCATGCTGCCTCTAATAAAGATGCCTGTGCTGCATTTCTATGCGCTGCCCCCATGGTATGCAGATGTATCTCATGCATATTCATGAGGGACAGCATGAAAACCTGAACAGTGTTTGGCACACCAGGACTGGAGTTGGGAACCTCTGCCGTAAAGCAGCAGCGAACAGGGGCAGACACACCCGCACCCACAGGCTCCATTATCCAATGCCTCCTGGAGAGGCAGGACATTGGGCCCTGCGTGCATCTCCCAATACTAGCACTTGCATACCTTAGCAATGCTACCCTAAACCTGGGAATATGGTACACAGCTATCAAAAGGTTGCTATGATTACTGGCAGATAGGAATTCCGAAGTTAAGTACAATTTTCTAATTGAGCTGCATTATGGCAACCTTTCTGATGTCTGTGGAGTGTGCTACAGGTCTTGTGTCTGACCGTGTTTACCAACCTGGGGAGTGACCCCAACAGTATTGCATACCATATCCATGCCTGCACTGTGCCCAGGACTGGAGCAATGGCCAGGGCTGCCAAACACCTCTATAGTTGTACAATGCTGGCATAGGTGTGGGAGTGTGTGTCTGTCTATCCCAGGGGTGGGCACCTCCGGTCCTGGAGGGCCGCAGACCAGTCAGGTTTTTGGGATATCCCTAATGAACATGCATGAGATATATATGCATTAGAGATATCCTGCCAACCTGACTGGTTTGTGGCCCTCCAGGGCTGGATTTGGAGACCCCTGCCTTACACCGCTGTCATTTAAGATCGTGAGTGGGCAAGATACAGATGTCCTAGACATCGAAAGGGTATATAGAATGTGTCACATTCCTCCTCGATTCTCACCACCACCAAAAAGTTGTCTAATAGACAATTTTTTGGTGGTGGTGAGAAGTGAGGAGGACTGTGACAAATTCTATCTAACTTTTTGATGTCTTGGACATCTGCACCTTGTCCACTCACAATCTTAAATGACAGAGGTGTAAGGCAGGGGTCTCCAGATCCAGCCCTGGAGGGCCACAAACCAGTCAGGTTGGCAGGATATCTCTAATGCATATATATCTCATGCATATTCATTAGAGATATCCCGAAAACCTGACTGGTCTGCGGCCCTCCAGGACCAGGTTTGCCCACCCCTGGTCTATCCAGTGTGTGGTGGCTGCAAACACCCTACACAGTCCACACTGCCAGCACTGTTGCCAGTATTGGCCTGCCAATGTGCATAATGAGGAGCAAGGTACCATGGGTATAGCCCGGACAGGGTGGCCTGGCCAGGATGCATCTGCACAGGGCATAGGGCAATGGCTGGGACATTGTAGTGCCCGGCCACCACCTGCATATACAGGGTGGCCACAGCATGTCCTGCTGGGAAATCACTCTCACCCTGACTGAGCAGTGACCACGGCATTTTATTTATTTTTATTTATTACAGTTGCTTATATACCGCACTATTCGGTATCAGCGCGGTTTACAGTATAACAAAAACAACCTAAACACAATTTGTTTGGTTTTACATAGAACAGGAATAACAACTTGGATAATGGGGTTAAACTATATACATGAGGCTAGGTTCCCCCATAGTGCTGTACATTGTTTCTCTCATGTGATATTTATGGGTTCTCTTTTGGGGCTCAATCACTTATCTGTTTGGTGTGTATGCATCTTCTCAAGGAACATGCACTATGGACTAGCTAGCAGACTGTCTGTAGCTAGTATGTGTCTTGCTGGAACACCTTGCAGGTTACAGTGGCTGGAGGCTTGCTGCAGGAGAATATCAGATAGTGGTGGGGTGCAGCTGAGCATTTCCAGGCCTAATGTCTGTCTGCTATTGCTTTATGGATGTGTACAGAGCTGCATTGACTGCCCTGTAAGGTGTCTGTTCCCCAGCAGGACTGCAGTTGATGATCCCCTCTACTACCACCATTGCAGAGAGTGGAACTGTTGGTGGGAGACCCTGTTTCCCAACCTCAGCCTCAGAGGGGAGGGGGCTACATAATCTGCCTGTGGTCCATAAGGGCTAAACCTGTCTGAGAAATACAGATGTGTCTGCAGGAACTATCGAGCTCACACACTAGCACTGCTGGGGACCTGCAGCATGGCCGGTTTTTGCTATGGAAGGTGCTGTGGACCTGATGCTGGGCACCCCACCTCACCCTCAGGGTGAGCACAGTACCCGCACAATGTGACGGTGTGTAGCTACTCTGTGCCAGTAACACACACGGTCAGTTCCCCCTACCAGGCCGAGGTGCTGTGGGGGTGCATACCCCATCTTGTGATCATCTGTAGAATACTGATTTGCATGTGCAGTGCATCATGGGTACGGGTGGGTTAACCCTATCCTGGTGATCACAGCAGACTGTTTGTGTGGTGACGTGCAGTCCTTCTGCAGCCAGCCAGGGGTTTGTTAGCAGCTGTAGCCTACTGGTTACTTCATTGCTTGTGGAGCCAGAGGTCATGGATTCAAACCCACAGTGGGGTTATTTGATAGGGCTGTCTGAAGCATTGTCTATTTTTAATGTACATTAGTGCTGCCAGCAAAAA
Source organism: Ichthyophis bannanicus (assembly GCA_033557465.1). Taxonomy (NCBI): domain Eukaryota; kingdom Metazoa; phylum Chordata; class Amphibia; order Gymnophiona; family Ichthyophiidae; genus Ichthyophis; species Ichthyophis bannanicus. The sequence goes on along the minus strand of CM066032.1, from coordinate 1,197,417,237 downwards.
CACCCTCAGAGTACTATAACCATAAGGTGCCTCAGAAGGCACTTTATAGGGCGCCCTATAAAGCGCCTTCTGAGGCACCTTATGGTTACAGTCCATATAAGGTGCCTTATAAGGTGTCCTATGGAGCGCCTTATAGGGTGCCCTATAGGGGACATTATAGGGTGCCGTGGCGGACAGTGCACTTTATAATGTGCCCTATAGGGTGCCTTATGTGGCACCTTAGGTTACGGCACGTGAGAGTGTGTTTGCTGGCAGCAATAATTAAAATACAAATAAAATGCCTCAAGAAACAACACTTACATGTCAAAGCTGATGCCTCAGCCAGGTTTATGCATTAGGCACACTAGGGGATCAAACTCATGACCCTTGCATCATCAGTCAGTGTATTAACCATTGTGCTACACCTCTGTTTCTATGTTTGCATGTCTGGGCGCCTACTTAAGATTACCGCGCGTTAACGCGCTTAGCAGCGCTTCACCAGATAATGTGCGCAGCTGCGCGCGTTATCGCACGATAATCCCATTTTGCTACTTTAAGACTGAAACGCCCACTCCTTTTATGGCAGCCTGCACACTATCGCCGGGCGCACGTTAAGACGGTTTAGTAAACATACCCCTTAGTTTCGGTCTATGGAATGTCAGGCCTAGCCTAAACAGATAATACAATGGCCACATCAGTGGCATTCCTAGCCCCCTTGTCACCTGGGCCGGGCGCCCCTCAGCCCCACAGGGCTCCACAGAGGCAGTGTGACAACCTTATGATTATGCTGGTTTGCTGCAGTGCCTTGTGTTCAAGGGGCTGGTCACTCTGCTCTCCCAGTCAAAGTCTCACGATTCATGAGACTTCAGCCGGGAGAGCTGAGCAACCAGCCCATTGAGCACGAGGCATCACAGCAAACCAGAGTAATTGCAAGTTTACCACGCTACTCCATGGGGCTGGTGGGAGTGCACCCACCTTCTTTCCGGCAACCAGGCCGGGCCACACCCACCGCCCCACCCTTCATATGCCACTGCACTGCACCATCACTCTGTATATTCAGCGTGCTATCTATATGGATAATGTTTATGTTTATGTTTCATCTGTGTATTCTGTGTCAAAGAACTCAATCAAATTTGATTGACATGATCATCCTTTGGTAAAACTAGGCTGCCTGGGAAGCTATTGGTTTTAAAAAAGTCTACTAGTCTCTCTTTCAGGAGTGCCTCCATTACTTTTCCCGACACCGAGGTAAGGCTTACTGGCCTGTAGTCTGTCACTTTTTCCTATTAACACTTTTGTGAAGAGGTAATATATCAGCCTTTCTCCAGTCCTGTGGAACTTCTCCTGTCTCCAAGGATCTATTAAAACTATCCTTTAAAGGCCCTGCCAGAACCTCTCTGAGATCTTTCAGTATCCTTGTCCATTTTCAGTTTTGCAATCTGTTCAAACACATCATTCTGAAGTCAACATTTTTGAAGTCTAGAAATTTGAGCTTGCTGTGATTGGACTCTGTCTTGGTTTTATCTCGAACCACACTGTGTGATGATCACTGCAATTCATATGGGCACCCACTGAGACATTTGACATGCCATCTCCATTGGTGAGTACTAAATCCAGCATCGAACATTCCCTGGTCGGTTCCATTACCATTTGTCTAAGCAATGCATCTTGGAAGGCATCCATAATTTATTTACTTCTTTCCAGATTTTCAGAAGGAATACTCCAATCCACATTGGGTACATTAAAATCACCCACTATAATCACGTCCCCCTTCATGGCTACCTTTGCAATATCAATAATCCAGTCTCTATCCATTTCTTCGGTTTGAGTTGGAGGTGTGTAGACTACACCAGTATGGATGACAGTGACGTCTCCTCTTTCCAATCCACAGTGCTTCTTCTTTTCCCCACATCTCCTGCATTTCAGCAGCTTTAATATTGCTTTTGACATATAGGGCTACTTCTCCTCCTTTTCTGCCTTCTCTAAATAAATTACAGCCAGCTATGGCTAAATCCCATTCATGTGACTCATTAAATCATGTTTCTGTAATAGCCACAATGCCCAAGTCCATTTCCACCATTAGGGCTTCCAGGTCAGGAACTTTGTTTGCTAGGCTTCGAGCATTTTTGCTCATTTCTTTCCAGCATTTGTTGACTGACTTGCCTGTATTTTGCATGGATTTTGTTCTACATGCCCCTTCCCACTTGGCATTGATGTGTGGGTTAATAGTGTAGCTGTTTCCAATGTTCTTATGTTTTTTCTAGGAGTGATGTCCTGAACTTGTTCTTCTTCATCCGTCACCCCCTTCACCTAGTTTGAATGCCTGTCCACCTATTGCCTACATTTTTCACTTAGGATCCTTTTCCCTGCGACAGAGAGATGTAGTCAATCAACACAGTATAGCCTTTTGTTGTTCCATCTATTTCCTCACTCGCCTATATATTTAAATCCTTACTTGCACCAGGTTTGGAGCCATGTATTCAAGTTGATTAGGTGATGCAGCCTTTCTGCCTTCTTACCAAGAACAGATAGAACTTCTGAGATGCTATAGTGTTAACAATGGGTTTAAGTTTCTCTCCTAGAATCTGGAAGTCCCTTTGAACTGTAGCGGCACTGTTTCTAGCCAAGTCATTTGTACCCAAGTGGATGATAACCTCAATTTTGGAGTGCTCACTTTCTGTCCTATGCCAACTGTTTGGTTTGTATTCCTGCTGGCTGAAGAGCCTATGAGACATTTGACTATCTTCTCTTTTTTGGACTGTGTTCCCAAGTTGGCGCCTCTGATGATGGAATCTCCAAGTAGTAGTAGTAGTAGTTTCCTTGTGTTGTTTCTTGTTTTCATCATTTGACTCCCTTTTCCTTATCTTTATACCATGCCAGCAGTTGATTGGTCTTCCTTCTACCTGTTCATTCTGGCCAGGCAAATGGTAGTATGCCCCCAGTGCCATTCCCTTTACCTTTTTTACATGGATTTTATATCCATAGAGATTCTACAGTGTATTTTGTTCCTGCAAAACGTTTAACCTGTTTCACTCAATGCCCTCGTTATCATATACAGTCACACCTCCACCAATCTGATCTAACCAATCACTGTGATATCATTTGTAACCTAGTATTACAGTATTCCATTGGTTATCCTCCTTTCACCAGGTTTCTGAGATGCCAATTATATCTAACCTTCATTGAGTGCTATATATTCTCTCTCATCTTATTTTTAAGACTTCTAGCATTTACATACAGGCATTTCAAAGTTTATTTTTTGTTCATATTAACAATCTGGTTGTCAGATGATGGGGTAATTTGGAATCTTTCAACTCTTTCTGCTCTTTACTTAAACACACCTGGACTATTTTTACCTTTATGGGAACCTCTCTTTTAGGACACCTTAACTTCCCTGTTTTGCTTTTATCCATCAAAAATACATTATTCTGAACCATATGCTGTTGGATAACTTTTGGCTTTTCTTTATTATCTAGTTTAAAAGCTTCTCTATCTTCTTTTTTAAAGGTTAATTCCATCAATTTGGTTCTACACTGGTTAAGGTGGAGTCTATCCTTTCAGAAAAGCCCCCTCGCTTTTCCACAGAATGTTGCCTAATTCCTTACAAGTCTAAAACCCTCTTCCCTGCACAATCCTTTCATCCATGCATTGAGACTAGAGTGCTGCCTGCCTCTTGGATCCTGCATGAGGAATGGGAAGCATTTCTGAAAAGTTCTGAAAGTTCTGGATTTCAACTTTCTACCTAAAAAGTTAAATATCACTGAGCTCTGGTCGACTTACTTATATCAGTGCTTCTAAGGCAATCTATTTTAACAATTCTCTTGGTGATTCACACTGCCCTTGTTTTGATAGAGGGAACCTTTCAATTTGATCCTTTGATCTGTCACTAGGCTTTAACACTTATTTAAACAATATCACAGTTCTCTTTCCTCCTAACTGGTAGGCTTCTTTGCAAAAATCTTGTCTAGCAAACAACTTTTGTCTGAATACCCAAAGAATATCTACCATATCCTACCTGACTTGAAATTATCTGAAAGTTAGCCTGTTAAACTATACTCAGACTTTAACTGAAAGTTGGTTTAACTATTCTGTAACTGACTTAATAAACATAGAATTTTAAATAACACCTCACCTAAGGTGTACATGCACATGCCCGATATGATTCTAAAAAGTAAAGCACATGCATGTTTTACTTTATAGAACAGGGTGTAACTACAATTCATGTACACTTGACACAAGCAGGTATAAATGCCTACACCTATATTTTGGAAGTCATGTGCACAAGTCATATGTCTCTGCTCTGCCATAGTGCTACCCTTGTGCATAACCACCCTGCAGGGGTAAACTCGTACCTACAGAATAGCGACGGGATGATGTATATACATACGTGTATTATTAATGAGCTGTTGCAATGCAAAAGCATCCAAAGGAACTCTTTAATAAGGAGCATAATGAAAGCCAGTGCACAAAACTATCTTCTGACTTCTTCAGAAAAGCTAGTTACTGTACAGCTCATTGATTCTAGCTGTCTTTTTTTCAGAGGCCCATAGGAAATGTTTTCAAACAATTTTGCTACTCATCTCATTTACATGGGTCATAAAGTGGCACACACACAAAACCACTAATACACAGGAAATGCCACAAATCAGTACATCAGCCTCAAAGTATGATTTCAGTAAAAATAATTCACTAAGGGGCACTTTTACAATAGCCTGATAGGTGTTAACGTGCATTTTAGCTGTCTGTGGTGACACCTAACATGTGGGCATGACAGCAAGCGATTGCTATGATGTGCATTAATTGGCCATCATGTACCAGGGTGGTGAGTGGGTAGGTTAGAGGGAGAGTGTGAGTGTGGAAAGCACATTGCCTCTAGTGTGAGGGCATCTGCCACCCATTCAGTGGCAATGTGACAGTTAGCACAGGTTCACTTAACCATACCTCTGTGGGCATCGTTTGGTGTACCCACATTAATGTGCTGCACATTAGCATACGCATCCATGTGTTAACTACCCGGAACACGTTGGTCACACCCCTGGCAGTTACCATGGGGGCTTTGCACTTAATGAGTAATACAAACGTATGTTAAGTGCACAACTGTAACAAGATTTAATAAAAGAACCCCTAAGTTTCCACATGCACTCATGAACAACTATAGTTATCAGCATTTTACACCACATGTGTTGAAATAATCCATCTCTCTCCTATTTCTGTCAGAAAGAGTAGTCAAAATTTGCTGTAAGACTAGAAGACGTCTTTGTAAACCTGTATCTTTTTGTTATCAACATGTGCCTTCTTCTCATGCCATGCCGCTAGAAGAGTGACCGAGGAGGATCCCACACAGTAGGCACTTTGCAGGGTCTAATCCTCTCCTGTTGGCATTTAGTCCTACTCTTTCAGGTTGTTTCCTGTCTGAACCCGCACCTATGGCATGAAAACAAGAAGTGAAAAAAAAAAATCCATTCAGCAAAAGAGGAAGGTTTTTTTTTTTCTTTTTCAAAAATGACAAAACATTGGTTTATGCAGGTTGAACTTCAAAGAATCTTTCAGTGGGGAAGAAGGGATCATTGCAGAGCCCTTGTCAGACCTTGGGTTTATCTTGTACCATGAGGATCTTTTCTAGGATCAGACTGGAGCTCTTAATGGTGGGGAAGTCCCACCCTCCTCAGCTTTGGGAAGGAAACTTCAGGGTTTGTTTATATAATTAGAGTTCTAAAAACTTTTTTTTCAATATTAAACAAAAGGTGATTTTTCCTCCTGTAATGCAGAAGTAAGTGAGATCCATCGCAATACCAACTCGCTCGTTTCACGGCTCTTTTTGCTCTTGGATGCTTATTCATAGGAGAATTGTTTTAATTTTGTCACAATATGTATTATTTCCTATATTTGCACATGTTCTAGGATATGTGTGGCTATCTTGTAATGGCTATATCTGTTGTTTATAACATTGCCTTTCTCAAGCGCCACCTGTAGTCATTTATGAAATTCTTTCCATACATCAGTGCCATGCCTGCATGTGGTTCTCATAAGGATCACTATAGCAGTATATTCAAATTACTCATATTCATAAGGGAAAAATTCAAAGTAAAAATCTAGCTCAAATCTGGAGGCGTAGCCTAATGGTTAAAGCAGCAAGACTGAGAATCAGGATAACCAGGTTCAAATCCTGTAGCTGCTCCTTTTGGTCCTGGGCAAAGCATGATTGCTTAAAATGCAAACTTAGTACCAGCCATACCAAAATATCCAAACAAACACAAACATTGCCTCACTTGCACTTCAGGAAAGTCTCTAAGTGAGACGACTCAAAAAAGACAGAGGCCAATTCCGTTGTGTGCCTCTCCCACCTGTCTGTCTGGTCAAAAATGGGACCTGCTCCGGTGCACCTGATTCTGATCCTGCAGGGGCTAGATGTGCCCAGGGGATCAGAACTGGGTTTACCGGCCTGGATGTGCAGACTGTGTCCCAATTCTGGCTGCCCGGATGTCCAAGCCACTCCCTGGCTAGCCCAGTCTGGCTCCTGCATGGAAAGGAAGTGGCATAGCATCTGTTGCCATGTCACCGTGGCTCCATGTAGGAGCCACGATCCCCGGCAGTGATGGAAAAGTTCTTTTCCCTGCAGCCCGACCCCCAATCGGGCTGCCATGGCCAGGATCAGGCTACGGGGAACCCCCTCACCTCTTCTGAAGGTCCCAGATCCGGCATCCCCTGTACAAATGGCCAACCTCAAACATCCAGGGCTGACCTTGGAACTGGCCCTTTGCGTCCGAGGTCATGGCACTGTCCACAGCCTGCCTTTGCTCTGCCTGCGGCTTACCCCCTCCGGCCCACAAACAGAGCTCCCCACACAGCTCAGATTTATGTGTGGGGAGCTCTGTTTCACGGATGCAGGCTAGGCGTTTAGCAGGTCTGGACGTCCAGATCGGACATCCAGACCTGCTATTCACTGTTCAGACTAGACCCCATATAGGCTCATTCCGAGCCACAAATAGCAGGGATGGACATCCCAATGGGACGCCCATCCCCGCTATTTGTGCCCCCTCCTGCCGGCATCTAGCTTCCCTGCCGGTTGTTCAGGGAAGCTAAACGGGGGCAGGAAAGGGGAGGATCGGGGGCGGCATTAGGGTGGGCAGTGGGCGGTTGTGGCCCTGAATGTACAGGGCCAATTCTAGTGTCCATCCTGTATGTCCAGGGCCAGCGACTTGAACGGGGAGGTTATTCCACCTCCGAGGTGGAATAACTTCCCTGGACATCGGGGATCGGCGGGCCTGGGGCTGGGGAAGGGCGGCAGGGGGCAGAGAGCATTCCCTGCAACCTGACTCTGGCCCTGGGAGGCCAAATCTGTGGTCGGGCTGTGGGGAATAAACTGTTTATTCTGGTGGCCGGGATTGTGGCTTTTAAATGGAGTCGTGGTGCCATGGCAACTGGACGCCATGGCTCCGCAGCTCCATTTAAAAGCCCTGACTGAGTTAGTCGGGCAATGCCTGTACATGCAGGCCGGGCTGAATCGCAGTCCAGGCTTACACACACAGGCCTGATCGCGATTCTTATCCTGTGGGGCTAGATGTGCTCCACGGGATCAGAATCGCGACACCCTCTGTATGTCCGGTTCAGACCAGACATAAGGAGGGTTCTACGTCTGTGACAGAATGGAGCCAATATTGTATACCTTGATAAATAACCACACATTTACAAGGAAATTTGAGGAAGAAGGTCACCCCCAGTGCCAATACAGCAGGCTTCAGTGCTAGGAAAGACCTCCTTCTCAATGTGTTACCTTTGATACATCTGGAAAAATATTAATTTTCTGCCCACAAAAACATAATTTTTTTCTGAAAAAATAAATTTATAACGTTATTAAGATCTATCAGAGATCCAAAAGATATAATTAATGTAGCACAGGATGGAATATTATGATTGAATTTTCTAAGAAGGCAGAAGCATAAAAAGTATCAATAGGAGACAGTTGATCCAAACCTCGACCCACAGGACCAGAATTTGCAGCATCAGGATTTACTTTTCCTGAAGGGCAAATGAGGCAATGTTTGCATTTGGTTTGATTAATGGTTTGGATATTTTGGAATGACTGGTATTAAAAGGTTAAGACTGTACTGTTTTGTTTTTCTTATCTTATATGTTATTGTAAGATGATATATTGAAATGAATTTTAAAAAATGCAAACTTAGGGTCCCTTTAAAGACATTTATGTTTTTGCACTTAATGCACATTCAGCGCTGAAACCAATATTCTTTAAGTGCATGGCCTTTGCAATAAATGTCAGGGGCACGGTCAGTATGTTCCTGGCTACTAGAGTGGGGATGCATACCCTAAAGTGTGGCACAATTTCCTCAGGTGCACCAAATACCTCCTATTGAGGTGGTGTTCGGTGCAGTCGTGCTAATTGCAGTATTGACAGCACACAATATTACCCCACAGTAACTGCAATATGCTCTCCAAGTCCATTCTCTTCCCCACACCACCCATTCCTGGCTCCAACACACAATTTTCAATTAACTTAGGAACTGCCATGCAGAAACTGTCATGCCTCTGTGCTAGCAGTTACCACGGCCCACACGTGCACCAAAATACACGCCAACTGCTTAGCGTGCTTTAGTAAAAGGCCCCCTTAGACTGTAAGCTCTCTGGGGATGGGAGAAAGCTACTGTGCCTGAATGCACCTTCCCTTGAAGTCCTGAGAAATGTGTGAGCTGCGGTACTGCTAGCTTGGCGCTCAGTGCAGGTAATGCGGGTGCAACTAATGCCACCTCAGCGGGTGCCATTAATTGCTCCTGTAGCCATTTTACTGTCGTGAAATGCAGTAAGTGTTGGGAAAGGGCTGTACCCGCCTCCTGCAGTTAGCGCAAAGCGCCGTGCTAGTAACATGAGCCATATCCGCATTACCATCATGGGGCTTAGTAAACATACCACAAAGTGTGTTAAAGCTAATACAACATTAAGTTTGTGTAAACACACATTAATATATTTTGCATAAGCCACTGGGGGCTATAACTAGGTTTGATGTGGATGGCATATTTCTTTATTATTAGTAGTTAGCTCTTGCCTTTCCACTAGTAATTCAAGGAGAGTTACATTCAGGTGCAGTAGGTAGAGTTGTTCTTTGCTAAGGGCCCGATACTCGAAAGGCATTTATATGGTTTATAGCCCTGTAAACCATGTAAATGACGCTCAGCGGGATATTCAACAGCACTAACACAGTTAGTACTGCTAAATATCCCCAATCTTCTCCCCTACACGCCCTGATGCTAACCATGTCGTGGGCTTTCCAGGGCATGCCGTGGGTGATGACAAACGCTAACCGGGAAGCGGTGATATTGCACCACTACTCGGTTAGCTTGTACGGGTAAAAGCCGCTGCGAAAGCTGGCCTATTTTTACCCGCAGAAGCTAACTAGGCAGCAGTGCAATATCGCCGCTACCCGCTCAGTCTCTGTGGCTTCTGGGCGGGTGTGGCTACCCTGGATATTCAATGCTGGGGCTGCATATGACCCCAGCATTGAATATTCGGGGTTAGAGGACGGTGGCGATGGCTAAGCGCTGTACTCGCGCCTAACCATCCTAACTCAATATCAGACCCTAAATGCATAACTTGCACTTATCCACATTAAATTTCACCTGCCATTTGGATTCACAGTCTCTCAATTTCTCAAGGTCCTTTTGCAAATTTTCACAATACTTTTGTGATTTTACAACTTTGAATAATTTTGTGGTTAGCATGCTCCTATAAGGCCTGTGCTGTGATGTGCCCTCAGTGTTCACATTACACCCCTATCCAGCCTTGTCTCCACCCACTAATGCCCTAGCTGGTTAGCATGGGATCACTAGGGCAACCCTACACTGAATGCCAGCATGATGCAGTTAGCAACACTGAGCCCTGTGCTACCCAGTAGCTCACTTTAGTAAATACCCCCCCCCCTAGAGAACAGCAACCTAAACTATATCTATATGTTACAAGGTTCCACATTAGGCAACACTAGCCCTGAAAAGGATCTTGGTTTCATTGACATCCTCTGCTCAGTGTACAGCAGCAGCCAAGAAAGCTGATAGAATGAATGAAAAATAAAATAAAGGATATCATAATGCCTCTGTATCATTCCATGGTGCGACCACACTTTGAATATTACATGTAACTCTGGTCGCCATATCTTTAAAAGGATATAGTGCAATTATAAAAGGAACAAAGAACCACCAAAATGGTAAAGGGGATGGAAGGATTCTCTATAGGGCAAGGCTTACAAGATTGGGGTTCTTGAGCATGAAGAAGAGACAGATAAGGGGAGATATGACAGAGGTCAATAAAATAATGAGAGGAGTAGAACAAGTGTGAATCGGTTGTTCACTTCAAAAAGTATAAAGATTAGGGGACATGCAATGAAACTCTAAAGTAGTACATTTAACACCAATCAGATTTATTTTTTTTTTCACTCAACATGTATTTGAACTCTGGAATTCATTATCAGAACATGTAATAAAAGCTCCTGGTGTAGCTGGGTTTAGAAAAGGTTAGGACAATTCCCTGGAGGAAATATTCATATACTGTTATTAATGTGGACTGGGGAAAATCCCTGGGATAAGCAGCATGGAATCTGTTTACTTTTTGGGATCCTGCCAGGAAACTTGTTACCTGGATTGGCCACTGTTGGAAACAGGATATTGAGCTTGATGGACCATTGGTCTGACCTAACATTGCAAATATTACCGTAAGTTCTTATTGAGCTGGTTGCTCATTTTGTATTCTTTAAATAATGCATTTTAGGGAGATTAAGGAAGGTTTTTTGATGTATACTGTAAGCTTTGGGGGTATGTTTAATAAACTGCGGTAACATTACATAACGCGCGTTATGTAACGTTAACAATCGTTAAGTAACGTTAAGGCGCGTTATGAGACGTTAACGATTGTTAACGTCTCATAACGTGCGTTAACCTTACTTAACATGTGTTAACGTTACTTAACGCGCGTTAACGTTACTTAACGCGCGTTAACGTTACTTAACGATCGTTAACGTTACTTAACGATCGTTAACGTTACTTAACGATCATAGATGTTCCTCGGCGCGGTAAAACACCGCAGAAGATGGAGAGAGGGCGGAGAGAAGGGGTCAATGGGCGGAGTGTGGGCGGGGAGAGGCTCTATTCACACTAACATGCAGATCTGAAGAGCTGAATCCTAACGCGAATGAAAACCTGCAGTTAGATGCACTTTTGCAGGGAAGAGAAACCATTTCAGTGTCAGCAATGTACAGCATAGGCAGGGAAACCTAAACAAAGTGATAAGTGTGATACATGTGCACAGAACAATAGGACACAGAAACATTGAAAATGACCTCAACAAACTGGAAAAAAAACATAACCAAGTTGGCCAATAGTGATATTAATGGGAAACATCAAAACCTCCCCCCCCCCCCGAGAAAGCTTCAAAAAAGATATTAATCGTGGAAGGGTCTATGCTCCCTCCCCATACAAGGTGAATGAGCCCACAGTGAAAAAGCGCTGATCAGGGCTTCCCCTTGTTATTGCACAGGTGTCCTATGGCATACACATGTCCCGCAACAGCAGGGTGGGCATGTCGGAATGGGCAACTGGACAGATGCTGGAAAAGGGGATACAGAGGGCCGCAGGCGGCACATGCTGTGGCGCAGCTGGGCCACAGTGCGGACTAGGGTGATCCTAGGTGGCCCATACGAATGCTGAAACAGCAGAGCAGCCAGACAGCAACTGCTGAAGGCCCAACATGGGCACGACTGTGTTTCCCACAGTGTCACAGGGGATAGTACCCAGCAGCTACCCCCAAGGGCACGGAACATTGGCATGCGGTGCTGGGGGAAGCGTGGACACCTATGCAGGCACCCCTACCCCAGAACCTGCACCATAGGTAGCTGCCTACCTGCACACTGTATGGCCTGAGACTGCGCTCCACCAGCACCACCAGCAGAAGGGCATGTTAGCATGGTGGCAGAGGGACACTGGTGGTGGAAGGGGCAGTGGCAGCTGCCCAGAGCAGACCATGGCCTAGCCCTGTGTAGATGGGTGCCATGCACTGCAACAGACAGACCCTGTCTGATGAACAGTCATGGTATCACCAGGGAATGCACTGACTCTGTGACAACATGGTGGTGCAATGCACAAAACCAGTGTATTCAGAAGCAGAAGGTCACAGGTTCAAGTCCCAGCTGTGGTTCTTGCCAACCCAGTCCCCATATTTTACCCACTACTACAACGTGCTAATACAGGCAGAACCTTTATTGCAGATGACGTAAACATGCCCAAAACACCTACATTTTACCCTACAGAGCACAGACACCATAAACATGCGCATTACCTAGAGCAGAGTCTCCCAAATGCAGTCCTGGAAGGCCAAACACCATCCAGGTTCCATGCTGCCTCTAATAAAGATGCCTGTGCTGCATTTCTGTGTGCCGCCCCCATGGTATGCAGATGTATCTCATGCATATTCATGAGGGACAGCATGAAAACCCGAACAGTTTTTAGCCCACCAGGACTGGAGTTGGGAACCTCTGCCCTAAAGCAGTGGCCAACAGGGGCAGACACACCCGCACCCACAGGCTCCATTATCCAATGCCTCCTGGAGCGGCAGGATGTTGGGCCCTGCGTGCATCTCCGAATACTAGCACTTGCATACCTTGGCAATGCCACCCTAAACCTGGGAATACAGTAAACATCTATCAAACGGTTGCTATGATTACTGGCAGATAGCAATTCCAAAGTTAAGCACAATTTGCTGATTGTGCTGCATCACAGCGACCTTTGTGATGTCTGTGGAGTGTGCTACGGGTCTTCTGTCTACCACCCTGGGGAGTGACCCCAACAGTATTGCGTACCATAGCCATGCCTGCACTGTGCCCAGGACTGGTGCGATGGCCAGGACTGCCAAACAGCTCTATAGTTGCACAATGCTGGCATAGGTGTGGGGAGTGTGTGTCTGTCTATCCAGTGTGTGGTGGCTGCAAACACCCTCCACAGCCCACACTGCTAGCACTGTTGCCAGTATTGGCCTGCCAATGTGCATAATGAAGAGCAAGGTACTGTGGGAATAGCCAGGATAGGATGGCCTGGCCTGGATCCATCTGTACATAGCATAGGGCAATGGCTCGGACATTGTAGTGGCTGACCACCACCTGCACGGACATGATGGCCACAGCATGTCCTGCTGGGAGGTCACTCTCACACTGACTGAGCAGTGACCACGGCATGGTTAGGTTCCCCCATAGTGCTGTATAGTATTTTTCTCATGTGATATTTATGGGTCCCTTTTGGGGCCCAATCACTGACTTATCTGCTTGGTGTGTATGCTGACATCCCATTTCTAGGTACATGCATTTTCACCAGGACCATGCACTATGGACTAGCTAGCAGACTGTCTGCAGCTAGTATGTGTCTTGTTGGAACACCTTGCAGGGTGCAGTGGCTGGAGGCTTGCTGCTGGAGAATGTGAGATAGTGGTGGGGGGCAGCTGAGCATTTCCAGGCCTACTGTCTGTCTGCTATTGCTTTATGGATGCATACAGCTCTGCATTGCCTGCCCTGTAGGGTGTCTGTTCCCCAGCAGGACTGGGGTTGATGGTCTCCTCTACTGCTACCATTGCAGGGAGGTAGAATGTGGATCTATTGGTGGGTGATCCTGTTTCCCACCCTGAGACCCAGAGGGAGGGAGGGTGGGTGGGTTGTGTGGTGGTACATAATCTGCCTATGGGTCCTAACACCCTCCTTCCCCCTCCTCCCCTCCTACCTCCTCCCCCTCCCTCCTCCTCCCCCTCCTCCTCCTCCTCCTCCTCCTCCCTCTTCCTCCCCCTCCTCCCCCCTCCTCCCTCCCTCCCCCTCCCTCCCCCTCCCTTCCCCCTCCCCTCCCTCCCCGTCCCCCTCCCCCCTCACCCCGTCCCCCCCTCCTGCCCCCTCCCCTCCCTCCCCCCTCCCCTCCCTCCCACCCTCCCCTCCCCTCCCTCCTCCCCCTCTCCCTCCCCCCTCCCTCCCCCTCCCCCTCCCTTCCCCCTCCCCCCTCCCTCCCCCTCCCCACCCTCCCACCCTCCCCTCACTCACCCTCCCCTCACCCCCCTCCCTCCCTCCTCCCCCCCTCCCCTCCCCCTCCCATCCCCCTCCCCCCTCCCCCCCTCCCCCTCCCCTCCCTCCCCGTCCCCCCCCCCCCTCACCCTTCCCCCCCTCCTGCCCCCCTCCCTCCCACCCTCCCCTCCCCCTCTCCCTCCCCCTCTCCCTCCCCCTCCCCCTCCCTCCCCCTCCCCTCACTCACCCTCCCCTCACTCACCCTCCCCTCACCCCCCTCCCCCTCCCCTCCCTCTCCCCTCCCCTCCCCCTCCCCCTCCCCCCCTCCCCCCCTCCCCTTCCCCCCTCCCCCCCTCCCCTCCCCCCCCCCCCCCCTCCCCTCACTCACCCTCCCTTCACCCACCCTCCCACCCCTCCTCCTCTCCCCCTCCCCTCACTCACCCTCCCACCCCTCCTCCTCCCCCCCCTCTTTCACCTACATCATGTAACCATGGCACCAACACAGGATATGCACTATTCTGGGTGCATCATAGCCCATAAGGGATAGACATGACTGAGAAATACAGGACACAGATGTATCCTAGGTGTGTCTGCAGGAACTACCTATCACACACTGATGAGGACCTGCAGCATGGCATATTTCAGCCATGAAAGGTGCTGTGGACCTGGTGCTGGGCGCCCCACCTCACCCTCAGGGTGAGCACAGTACCCGCACAATGTGACAGTCTGTGGCTACTCTGTTCCAGTACCACACACGGTCAGTTCCCCCTACCAGGCCGAGGTGCTGTGGGGGTGCATACCCCATCTTGTGCCCATCTGTCGACTGCTGATTTGCATCTGCAGTGCATCATGGGTACGGGTGGGTTAACCCTATCCTGATAACCCTTGTAGACAGTTTGTGTGGTGACATTCAGTCCTTCTGCAGCCAGCCAGGGGTTTGTTAGCAGCTGTAGCCCACTGGTTACTTCCCTGCCTGTGGAGTCGGAGGTCATGGGTTCAATCCCATGGTGGGGTTATTTGATAGGGCTGTCTGAGGCATTGTCTATTTTTAATGTACATTAGTGCTGCCAGCAAAAACACCCTCAGACTACTGTAACCTTAAGGTGCCCCATAAGGCACCTTATAGGGCGCCCTATCAAGCGCCTTATAAGGTGCCTTATAAGGTGTCCTATAGGGGACATTATAGGGTGCCTTGGCAGACAGTGCACTTTATAATGTGCGTTATGGGGTGCCTTATGCGGCACCTTAGGTTACGCCCCCTCCCTCCTTCCCTCCCCCTCCCTCCTCCCTCCTCCCTCCCCCTCCCCATCCCTCCCTCCTCCCCCTTCCCCCCTCCCTCCCTCCTCCCTCCCTCTTCCCCCCCCCCCTCCCTCCACCTCCCTCCCCCTCCCTCCCTCCCTCCCTCCCTCCCTCCTCCCCCCTCCTCCCCCCCCCCCCACCTCCCTCCTCCCCCCACCCTCCTCCTCCGCCTCCCTCCCCGCCTCCCTCCTTTCCCCCTCCTTCCCTCCCCTCCCCCTCCCCTCCCCGTCCCCCCATCCCCCTCCCCCTCCCCCCTTCCCCCTCCCTCCCTCCCTTCCTCCTCCTCCCTCCCTCCTCCCCCTCCTCCCTCCTCTCCCCCTCCCTCCCTCCTCCCCCTCCTCCCTCCTCTCCTCCCTCCCTCCCTCCTCTCCTCCTCCCCCTCCCTCCTCTCCTCCCTCCCCTCCCTCCTCTCCTCCCCTCCCCTCCCCTCCCTCCCTCCCTCCCTCCTCTCCTCCCTCCCTCCTCTCCTCCCTCCCTCCCTCCCTCCCTCACCTACATCATGTAACCATGGCACCAACACAGGATATGCACTATTCTGGGTGCATCATAGCCCATAAGGGCTAGACATGACTGATGTAGCCTAGGTGTGTCTGCAGGAACTACCTATCACACACTGATGAGGACCTGCAGCATGGTGTATTTCAGCCATGAAAGGTGCTGTGGACCTGGTTCTGGGCGCCCCACCTCACCCTCAGGGTGAGCACAGTACTCACACAATGTGACGGTCTGTGGCTACTCTGTTCCAGTACCATACAAGGTCAGTTCCCCCTACCAGGCCGAGGTGCTGTGGGGGTGCATACCCCATCTTGTGCCCATCTGTCGACTGCTGATTTGCATCTGCAGTGCATCATGGGTACGGGTGGGTTAACCCTATCCTGGTAACCACAGCAGACAGTTTGTGTGGTGACATGCAGTCCTTCTGCAGCCAACCAGGGGTTTGTTAGCAGCTGTAGCCCACTGGTTACTTCCCTGCCTGTGGAGTCGAGGGTCATGGGTTCAAACCCATGGTGGGGTTATTTGATAGGGCTGTCTGAGGCATTGTCTATTTTTAATGTACATTAGTGCTGCCAGCAAAAACACCCTCAGACTACTGTAACCTTAAGGTGTCTCATAAGGCGCCCCATAAGGCACCTTATAGGGCGCCCTATCAAGCGCCTTATAAGGTGTCCTATAGGGGACATTATAGGGTGCCTTGGCAGACAGTGCACTTTATAATGTGCGTTATGTGGTGCGTTACGCCCCCCTCCCTCCTTCCCTCCCCCTCCCTCCCTCCCCCTCCTCCTTCCCTCCCCTCCCTCCTCCCCTCTCCCTCCCTCCCCCTCCCCCTCCCCCTCCCTCCCTCCTCCCCCTCCCTCCCTCCCCCCTCCCTCCCCCCTCCCTCCCTCCTCCCCCCTCCTCCCCCTCCCCCCTCCTCCCCCCTCCTCCTCTCTCTCCCCCTCCCCCTCCCCCTCCTCCCCCCCTCCTCCCCTCCTCCTCCCCTCACCCCTCCTCCCCTCTCCCTCTCCTCCCCCCTCCTCCCCTCTCCCCCTCTCCTCCCCTCCTCCCCTCCCCCCCCTCCTCCCCCCATCCCCCCTCCTCCTCCTCTCCCCCTCCTCTCCCCCTCCTCCCCTCCTCCCCCCTCCTCCCCTCCTCCCCTCCTCCTTCCCCCCTCCTCCTCCCCTCCTCCCCCTCCTCCCCCTCCTCCTCCCCCTCCTCCTCCCCCCTCTCCCCCCTCCTCCCCTCCTCCCCTCCTCCCTCTCCTCCCCCTCCTCCTCCCCCCTCCCCCCCCCTCCTCCCCCCCTCCCCCCACCTCCTCCCCCCTCCCTCCTCCCCCTCCCTCCCTCCCTCCTCCCCCCTCCTCCCCCCCTCTCCCCCTCCTCCCCCTCCCCCTCCCCTCCTCCCCCTCCTCCTCCCCTCCTCCCCCCTCCTCCCCTCCCCCTCCCCCTCCCCTCCTCCCCCCTCCCCCACCTTCCCCATCCCCCTCCCTCCTCCCCCCTCCCCCCTCTCCCCTCCTCCTCCCCCCTCCCCACCCTTCCTCCCTCCTCCTCCCCCCTCCCCTCCACCCCACCCCACATTGTCTATTTTTAATGTACATTAGTGCTGCCAGCAAAAACACCCTCAGACTACTGTAACCTTAAGGTGTCTCATAAGGCGCCCCATAAGGCACCTTATAGGGCGCCCTATCAAGCGCCTTATAAGGTGCCTTATAAGGTGTCCTATAGGGGACATTATAGGGTGCCTTGGCGGACAGTGCACTTTATAATGTGCCCTATGGAGTGCGTTATGGGGTGCCTTATGCGGCACCTTAGGTTATGCCACCGTGAGGGTGTGTTTGCTGGCAGCACTAATTAAAATAAAAGTAAAATGCCTCAACAATCACTACTTAAACATAAAGAGTGCTGCCTCAGCCAGCCTTATGCATTAGGCACACTGGGGAATCAAACCCATGACCCCTGTAGTAACCATTGTGCTACAGCTCTGTTTCTGTGTTTGCATGTCTGCGCCTTCTTAAGATTAATGCGCGGTAATGTGGCATGTAATGCTACTTCATTTATGGCGCCTTGTAATGCGCGTTATCGGTCCTTATTTGGGTATTTCTGCCTCTACCACGGATCCTAACGCGAATGGCATTACCGCAGTTTAGAAAACATACCCCTAAAATACAAAATGTGCTCCACTTGGGTACACCTACTTTTGTCTAAGCCTATGCTCCTATCTGCCTGCTTTAACTAATTGTGCTCCTACTTGAAAAATTTCTGCCGGGTACTTGTTGTCCACGTTGATTACAGAAGACAATTTGCACTTAGGTAGGTACGTTTGATACTGTTAGTGCAAATTTATTTTCCATTTTGACATCTGGACATCCTTATTGGACATTTGGAGTGGTAAAAAAAATGTTTTTTTTTCTGTGTCATTGCTATTTCTATTTCTCTATTACTGGATGCTATTTTCCAGGGCCTGATATTTTTGCCCCCATTCAATTTCATCAACTGTGTTTTTCAAAGCATCTCTATACTGAACCTTACTGTGCTCCAGTGCAGTACTGCCAGTGCCATCATTCAGAGTTATATGAAGCTGTGAAGCATCATGAAATAACTACAAACATAAATCCTAATAGAAGCGCCTATTCTTCCTATTGCATAAAATGGCATTGCTAGCAAATCAGCATGCTGAAGAACAAAATATTCTGCATCTCTACCTCTAATGCTTATCCAGCTGCTTATATACTGTAGTACTTTTGTAGAACTTTAATTTTGTTTCTTTTAATCATATTACTGATGGCATCCATGATATATTCTTTCTATAAAAGGTGAACCTTTTTCAGGCAGCAATGTTTCCTTAGGCTATATCCTGTAGATTATGTACTTGCAGTGTAATGCCATTTTTAAGTCAACAGCTCATGATTTGGCTACTTTTTGAACAACCTGTACAGGACTATTTCATTTATTTATTTATTATTTATTTAATTAACCATTTTTCTATATCGCCCTAACCTTCAATCAGAGCCGTTTACATTAAACATGTCTTATATAGTAAAACAAGAGAATATATCGCAAAGTTAACGGTTACATTAAATAGAGTCAATAGATCAACAACGATTGCCAAAACTGCTGGAACGTATGAGCAGTAGAACTATATACAATACAGAGGGCAGGCATGAGGCATGAGGCGTATTGCAACTCAGCTAAGGGTAACTAGGTATGATGCGGGCTGCATTAGATGGGTCCTAGGATAATGTATTACTTAAGTGATGAGTGTAGAGGTGCATCTTTAGTTTTTTATGGAAGTCTTTGATGACTGTAGTTGTTCTGAAATCTTCCGGCAGGGAATTCGATAGCACTGGGGCAGAGAGGGAAAGTGCCCTTGTCAATGTGATCTGGTTGGATTTCTTGTATTCAGATGGGATGACAATCATGTTTTTATTGTTTGTTCTTTTGGGACGTGTGCTGGTGCCTTGAGAAATCAGTTCTTGTAGGATACATAAGAACATAAGAACATAAGAACATAAGCTATGCCATACTGGGTCAGACCAAGGTCCATCAAGCACAGTATCCTGTTTCCAACAGTGGCCAATCTAGGTCATACGTACCTAGCAGTTTCCCCAAAAGACACAGATATCTGCAAGGAGTTGTGTAGGATTTTGAAGACTATGAGTATTGCTTTGAACTTGGACCGGGAGTGCATTGGAAGCCAGTGTAATTGGTTAAGTATAGGGGTAATATGATCTTGTCCGGAAATTCCAGTGATAATACGGGCTGCCGTATTTTGTGCCAATTGTAGGGAATGTATGGAGCATTTTGAGAGGCCCTGGTATATCTAATTACAGTAGTCTAAGATTAGTGTGACAATGGCTTAGAATACAGTGTGAAAGTGGTCTTGGCTAAGTAGTGGTTTTATGTTCTTGAGGAGTTTCATCATGGAGTATGCATTTGCAGTGATTTTCTTTATGTGAGGCCGTAGGGTGAGATTTTGATTTAGGGTGACACCAAGATACTTGACTTAATGGTTTGGTGTAAAAGGCAAATTTCTTGTGGGGTTATGAATGATGAATCTCCAATGATGAATAAAAACTCTGTTTTATTGAAGTTGACTGCGAGGGTATTGATGCCTAGCCAGCTGATCATTTCCTCCATGCATTTGGTTATGGGCTAGGGTTGCAATTGTCAGTTGGGGTGAAAACCATGATATCGTCAGCGTAGATTCGTATTGCATGTTGTGCTGTTTGATTATGTTGCAGATGGGTTGTACGTGGATGTTGAAGAGCATTGAGGAGATTGATGAACCTTGAGGAATGCCTTATTTTAAGCAGAAGGCAGTGGAAATGTGCTTGTCTCATTTTACTTACTGTTGCCTGTTGCTGAAATATGATTGAAACCATTTTAGAGTTGTGCCATATAGGCCAATTTCTGGAGGTATTGAAGTATGATACTGTGGGATACTGTATCGAAGGCAGCTGATATGTCCATGAATATGAGAATGAAGCCTGATTTGAGATTGTCCATTCTCTTGAGAATGGTGTCAAGAAGTGATGTTATCAGTGTTTCAACGTTATGGTTTGGTTTGAAATCATGTTGATGGGGTTCTACAGGGTGTAATGTTCTAAGTGGTCATGTAACTTAGTAACACTTTTTCATTTTCAATAATTTTAGCCATGAATGGTAGACTAGTAATCGGTTCTGTTGAGTGATGAGTTCTTGATTATTGGCCATATGGTAGCATATTTGAGTGAATTTTGCATGTGTCCTTGGGTGAGAGTCATTGTTACTATCTTATGTATGAAGTGTGTGAGTTGTTCTTTTGTTGATTTTATCCAGGGTACAGGGCATGGTCCTATGGAGAGGTGGTGGTGTTGAGGGAGGAAATAATGTGTTTAATTTGTTGGCAGCTTGGTTTATGGAACTCAGCCCATATTATGGTAGAGGTTGGATCTTGTTTGCTGGCTGATATGACCAGAAGGACACTCGTAGTTAGTTGCAATTTTTTTTGGTCATTAGATGGTTTACTATTTCTTGTGGGTGTATTTCTGGGGTTGATTGTTGTGCTGGGTGGGTCCAATTGGCCTTCATTGGAGGAACTTACCTGCCGTTCCCTGTGGCTGGATGCCAATCAGGTGGCTGGTCTATAGGTCTTTGTGCCTTCTGATGCTTGTTTTTGAATGGTGGGAGGATGGGTCTGATTGGCCTTCGCTCCAGGGAATGGGAGGAGCTTACCTGCCATTTCTTGTGGCCGGATGCCAATCAGCTTTATAACATTGTATGCAGATACTTATAGTTCAGCTTTTCCCTAGGCATAGCCTACACATGTAAGGACTACAATTAAATGCATGGAATGGAGTAACACATGGTTTGGAGCAAGATCTTAGGTACATTTGCAATCAGCTGACAAATCAACTTTGCTGGTAAATGTTTCCTAGTGCAATGTCTATTTCTTGACTCCTATTACAAAGGCCTCTTCTCCTCACACCAAAACGAAAGGTGGATACCCAAATATAAAAAGCAATATGGGACTTTTGGTGCACTCATTAATGTGCGATATATGTATTGGATATGGTTTTCATTTGTTCTTCTTCATGGTTCATGGTTGGTGAGGAAGGACCTTTGCTATGTGATAAAAAAAAAGGCAGCTGCAAAAAGTTGTATTATGAGAGAACTGTATAATTTCAGATTCTTTGGCCTTTATATTTCGATCACAAAAGGCCACAAGCCTGGTCCTGTGAGCCTACCCCACCACTTGGCTCAAATAGCACAAAACAAAGAAAGTGAAGAAAGCAGAACAATCCCCTGCAGGAGGAAAAATTTTTTTGTCGGACCATATAATGCCTTGTCCAGGGGCATTTAAGATCAGACTCCCTGGACTCTGGCAAATCTTAGTCCTTTTAATCAAATCAGCAGTAGTATATTAAGTGCAAACTTAACTGCCACGGCAAACTTCTCAGGGTGTAAGACACACACACGACACAGTCCTGCGTTTCGGGCTCAAATTTAACCGCCCTGCTTCAGGTCCATTCAGTCAACACCGATTGAAAGCTTTCCTTTCCCTCCCTCTCTGCTTGTTCTGATAGGCTCCGGAGATTTGATGACGTCAGACGCCGGGTTTAAAGTGTTCTCCCGCGAATGGATTTTTTCATTCCTCAGTTAAAGGATGGCTTTCAATCGGTGTTGACTGAATGGACCTGAAGCAGGGCGGTTAAATTTGAGCCTGAAACGCAGGACTGTGTCGTGTGTGTGTCTTACACCCTGAGAAGTTTGTCGTGGCAGTTAAGTTTGCATTTAATATACTACTGCTGGTTTGATTAAAAGGACTAAGATTTGCCACAGTCCAGGGAGTCTGATCTTAAATGCCCCTGGACAAGGCATTATATGGTACGACAAAAAAAGTTTTCCTCCTGCGGGGGATTGTTCTGCTTTCCTCACTTTCTTTGTTTTGTGGACTCTATATTTAGCAAAGCAGTCTACTTATTTCCCTGAATAAATGCCCTGTTTCTGAAGCTGCACCAGGATGCAGTGAGATGAAGGCCCAAAGAGTGTAAACAAAACGGGGTAGCAGAGGAAGATGGAGATGGAATTAGTTGTATTGAACCCTGCAGCTGCTACTGCTGCTGCTTCTGCTGGTCTGGGCGGAGCATGTGTGAGCGTCCAAGTATGTGGGTATTTTATGAAATGCACACGTATACATGTAAGATATGAGTGGATATTTACATCAGCTTCAGAGCTGGTGTACACATCTGCCCTACAAAATAGGTGTGTGTTATGCCAGTTAAGGTGGTATTTTATAAAGATAAGTACTGTAGGTTCCTGCTTGTTTTTATAATAGATGCCTGAAAATACCTTATAAAATTACACTCCACATGCAAAGATGAAGAAACTTATATTGGCCTGCTGGAAAAAGAAGACATAAAAGATCAAGCCATGTCTGGTATTTCTGAGTGCTAAAGAAACAGGAAACATAGAGAGACATTAGCTAATAATAACCTTCTGAACTAACAGACACTAGAAAGGACATGGAAATCAAAGTCTTGATTCTGCAAAATTCCTGAGCTATTTAAAGGGACAAAATATCTGTAAATACTTGTCTCCGAGCTTTTTTTGTCATCGTTGCCAAAAATGATATTCAGAAAGGCTTTGGATGTTTCATGTTATATAGTTTCCTTCTGCACTGAATTTTGTAGAATACTTGCATATTTCTAAAGCACTGAGATTTACATATGTAAGTCTTTCATTTTAAAAATATTGCCAGTAGACAGCTAATAAATTTTGATCAGACAAGTTGATGTCCAACCAAAATTTATGCATGGAAACGAGGGGCCATGGGCGGTCTGGAGGCTGGAGTTTTCAAGTTATCCAGATAGCAGTGATATTCGGCTCCTATCCTGCTAATTTTATCCAGATAGCTTGGCCACAGAAATTGCTGTCTTAAAGCTATCCAGATAAGATAGTCACACGCCTCTGTGCTGTAATATTCAGTGGCTCAGAGATATACAAATATAGTACATCTTTGAATATTTGCTTAAAGATATCCAGATAACTTATCTGGATATCTTTATGAGAATTTAATCCCTCTCAATATTGCTTCTATTATTAGCAACTTATAGCATGAGAACAACATGTCTGCAGCCTATTTTCTGCTTAACGTAAAAGCCCAGTTTTGGGAGGGAGTAGATGTTGTATCCTGACTATAAGCCATGAGGAATATTTTGATTTGACCAAAAAGAAATATATGAAATAAACTGAATAAATAAGAGAGGGGTTGCAATAATATCACAGGTCATTTTCTTATCACAGGGACAAGGAAATGAATTTTTACAGAGGATAATTCTGTTAGCTCAGTTTACATAAATAGTTCTTCTTCTTAAATGTCATATTAAAGTAGACAAATAAATTGTTCCAAACACAGCTAAAAGGTTTGAGATTATATAACATAAATTGCTAATTTGAGTGATACACTAATGGAGTTTGAGAGTAATTTTACATACAGCACATCAATTGGCATGGACATGCATAATGAGGGATGTAGAAAAACTGTACTAGCATTTTATAAAAAGTGCAGTAAGATCTGCATAATTTATAAAATATGTATGTAAAAGGAAGTGTATGCACATGCAGAGCATGTCTACAACTTTTATGCAAATATGTTCTGTATATAGCTTATGCTCTTCTGGATATGCATGAAGACATCACAGACCTCATTGTGAGGCAGGAGGAACTGCTCTTTCCCATTTGCAGGATTGTGCCCAGATGAAATAGCCATAATGGAAACTCCTCATCTGCAACTGTAGCTGGTGATTACACAATGCAAGGTTCCACATTAGGAACCACCACCGTGGAAAAAGATTTAGACCTCATCGTGGATAATTTGTTGAAATCCTCTGCCCAGTATGCAACAGCAGCTAAGAAAGCAAATAGAATGCTAGGAATTATAAGGAAAGGAATGGAGAATAAATCCAAGGATATTAAATTGCCTCTGTATCGCTCCATGGTGTGACCACACCTTGAATATTGTGTGCAATTCTGGTTGCCATATCTTAAAAAGTATATAGCAGAATTAAAAATGGTAGAGCCAAGAAGAGCCACCATAATGGTAAAAGGGGTGGAAAGATATCCCTATGAGGAAAGGCTTAAAAGGTTAGGGCTTTTCAACTTGGAAAAGAGACGGCTGAGGGGAGATATGATAGAGGTCTATAAATTAATGAATGGAGTAGAATGGGTAAACATAGATAGGTCGTTTATTCCAACAAAAAGTAGAAAGACTAGGGGATATGCAATGAATCTACAATGTAACCCATTTAAGAGTAATAGATTTTTTTTTCATTCAACGCATAAGCAAACTCTGGAATTCGTTACTGTAGGATGTAATAAAAGCTATTAGTGTAGCTGGATTTTAAAAAGGTTTAGAACAATTCCTGGAGGAGAGGTCTATAAACCATTATTAAGGAGGACCCAGGAAATCCACTACTTAACCTGGCACAATCATTGTGGAATCTATGTATCTTTTTGGGAACCTCTCAGGTACTTGTGACCTGAATTGGCCACTGTTGGAAACAGAATACTGTGCTTGATGGATTTTGGTCTGACCAAGTATGGCATTTCTTATGTTCTTATGTACCTAGGGGAGGAATGAGCCTGCAAGGTGATTGATATGGAAATCTCAAGTAAGACTTGGATCAATTTTCCTCTTCCCACCACGTCCTGGGAGATTTTTGACAGTTCCATTACCAGAAAACGTCTTAATAACATTGCGAACTATAGACACCGGAATCCCATGGTCTTTGGAGATGGCCTTGTACTCCTTTAAAGCTGGATGATTGGTGATGATTGCATTTCTCAGGGTCTCAGGTGGCTCTCTTGTCTTCACCATTGTGAAAATGGAACAGGGAGTGAATGTGGCCATTTTAAACATTACAGCCATCCATCATTGCTTGATTCAAATCATGTGAGTACCGATAATTGATCACAGGTACATCTAAGTTTACTGTAAAGGGAATGCGGTTCTTCTATTCAAATTGATTTGAATTATTTATAAGGGTGCCAATAATCATGTCCTCCAAAATTTAGGTGATAACCCTATAAACCAACACAAACACTCTGCCTTTTTAAGTAAGACTATTCTATCAATTACTGTGGATTTTTTTGTCGGATCACCTGCTATGAGAGGTCACCCTCTCTCATAGCAGGCCCTTCTTTTTAATCAAATTCTTTAAAAAAGGCTGCAATAGCCTAAAAAGTACTCCAAGGAAAGACACCCATAAGTGCACCCCTCAGTAATACTTAGCTGGAATAATGCGTATCTGCTGCCCGCTACTCCAAACTTATTTTAGGCTGCCGCATAGACAAACATATCTTAATGATTTAAAAACCTTCGTCAGAGGCGTCTGAACATTGCCACATAATAAGCATCACTACAGTAGCCTCACTTTAAGGATCGCCAATCGAAGTGCAGATATCGCTATTCAAATTCAAACTCCCTCAAAAGTGAGAGCTTCATCCATTAACACTGACCGGGTACCGCAGCACAACGCCGTATTTCAGGCTCCAAGAGCCTCTCATGGCAGGTGAGTGGTGATTCCTCTGAGCTTTGTGTCAGAGAATAACCATATCCTGGCAATGTCTCCGTTTTTATACTATTTCCTTTTTTAAATCGATCTTGTTTTATTTGATTGTTATGTGTCAAAAATGTGTGCATATACTCCAAAGCCATATCACTGCCTACTTTTGTTTAGGAGATATTGGACATCAAGGGGTTGAACTGCAAGGATGCCAATAATGTTGACCACGACTGTATATAAGGTTACCAGATGTCCCGGGGGGGGGGGGGAGGGGTCCCTGATATCATGTATAAGACCCACAACCTGTTACGTATGTGTAGTGTGGAATGAGACAAAGACCCCTGTGTCTGCTGCAAACCCATCAAATGCTGTTTGCAGGAAGACACACATGTAACAAACATGTTGCAGATTGAAGAAGAGAAGCAAGTAGCAAAAGAAAAGGAAAACCTTGGCAGATTAATAACATCAACTCTGAGTTTATATGCTGGTATTTACCTGTCTGACTACAAAGGCTGCTACAATCTTTTGATAATCTCTTGAATCAATGCATGCCATTAACACTGTGCTTGAGGAGACCTCACAGCGTGTAAGGTTCCGCAACAAGTCAGGACCTTGGCCCGTTTGCAGCCCAGTTCTATCCTGCTCAGGTGTCCCTGATGTGAACTTCCAAATGCAGATAATGTTTGTTCTAGAGTCTGTGAGAAACAGTTGCAATGCCACAGGAAATGTCCAGGAACATCTATATTGGTTTCACAATTCTCTCATTTGCTATAAAGACCCTACATCATCCTGACACATATGCATATAGCATAGAAACATGGATACATAGAAACATGATGGTAGAAAAAAAACACATGGCCTATCTAGTCTGCCCTTCCATATCAACTACAATACTCCCCTTTTTATCTTTAGAGATCATTTGTGTTTGTCCCAGGCTTTCTTGAATTCAGATACTGTCTTTGTCTCTACTACCTTGACTGGAAGACTATTCTCACACCACCACCCCCAATATTCATTTCCAGGCACTGACGTCCCACATGGTGGCAGTTGATGCAGAGACAAACATGACATCCTGTAGCACATTACTCCTGCTGGACTTGTGCATACACCATTTAGAGGTCAGTGTCCCACTATTGGAATCAGCACACAACTGCCTGTCATCTCTGTAAACATGAGAAAGGTTGTTGTTTTGGAGTAATATGCAATGTACTGTTGAATGCTGCAATAAATCAGTGGACAGTGTTCAGATAGAGGCCAATTCTATTCTGGCCATCCAGCCCCTGTGCGGCCTTTCAGAATCTGAATGTATAGCGGTAACACTTGATTCTGATCCCAGAGGGGCCAGACATGCTCGCGGGATCAGAATCGGGTCAACTGGCCTGGAAGTGCAGGCTGGGCCCTGATTCTGATGGGCTGCATGCCCAGCAGATCCCCAGCTAGCTCAGCCAGGCTCCATAATGGAGCTGCAGTGCCATGGCATCTCATTGCCATGGCACCACGGCTCCATTACAGAGCCGCGATCCCCATGGGCTGACCCAAATTGCTCTTTCCCCGCACCCAACCCCTGATCTGGACTCCCATGACCAGGGTTGGGCTGCGGGGTACACCCTGCACCCCTCACCATTTTGTCCTGGCCTGGCACTGTGGTCCCCCGGTATCCAGGGGGACTTATCCCACCTCCGAGGTGGAAAAAGCCCTCCATCTACATGACCAACTCTAGATGTACAGGGCAGACCTCAGAATCAGCCCTGTACATCTGGGGTCAAGGCCCACCTATGCCTGCCTTCGCTTTGCCTCCAGACTGCCTCCTCCCACCCCCTTCTGAGGCTCCTTGTACAACAGCGCTGTTTGTATTTATTTATTTAACATTTCTTATATACCGCCTTTCATGATATCAAGGCGGTTTACATTGAACAAACTGAAATTACATTGAACAGGGCATTATAACTTGGAGATAACTATTTTACAGGGAACATGGGCAATTGAGGGTTAAGTGGCTTGTCCAAGACCACATTGAGCACCTGTGGGACTAGAAACCCCAGTCCTTCCAGCCCAAGGTTGCTGTCCTCTAGTGGGGAGCCTTTGGACCAGGAGAGGCAGGGGGACGAATAGCGGGGATGTATGTCCAGGCAAGATAAGGGTGCAACACAGCAGAAGCAGATATCACGTGGGATGCAGAAACCAGTCTGAAACGTGATATCATGGAAAGACAGAGCTTTCATTGAACCAATGACAACCCGACACAGGCCGTGTTTCGCTACCCTTCGTCAGGGGTTTGTCTGGCATATGCTCTGTTGAAGAACGTTAAACCAGAATGTCTTGTACCATACTTTTTAAAACTATTAAAAATCTGTACACTCTTCTTGATGGCAGCAAACGCTTGCCTCACTCGATGAATGTAAAAACACAGGCAAGATGTACATCCCCACTATTCGTGACACAGAATGACCCCCATATTGTGCGCAGATGTGCAGGAGAAGGACATGCATGTATGTGTATAGTGTGCATGGAGCTGCAGTATAGGACAATATCAAACTGCATGCAACTACATCACATATTCTTTCCTGTCTCACTAACTGACAACATTGGACATTCACGGACGCCAGCCTTTCACATGAGCCTAGCTCCCAATAGGTTGCAGTTGCACCAAGGGAGATGACAGTGTTGCCCTGGATACAGCTATTCTAACAGTTGACTTTAATCAGGCATCTTACCTGTGAAGACAGGTGTGTTCTGAGGCTTGGAGGGTCAGTCAGAGTTGAGGGTAGCTGCACACACACATCTGATGGAGCTCTCCCTGATGAGACCATGTTTCCTCAGCTCACTGCAGCAAGACCAGCAGGTGATATGGGAGCTTTACACCAGTGTAATGTTGAGAGGTAAGTGGAGGGGCATGCTGTGGGTTGGGGCTTCCTGATGGTGTAACTGAGAATGCATTTCAGGCTCAAAATTTTGGAGACAACATCTGTACAACCACACCTAGTCAGTCAGTGACTCAAAGAAGTTGCAACTACTTTCTGAAAACTAACCTTCTGCCCCCATATGGTGTCTCACACAGTATGTGAAGTTGCAGAATGGCTGACCGTGTAGCATGTTGCATGCACAGCCAGAATACCAGGGCATCACATGCATGCACAGCACACACACACACACACGAGGTAAGTCCACCTATCTTCTATCAGCTATAAACTGACATTCTTACTTGCCCCTAAGACTTCCTTGATGTGCACTCCAAGGAAGGGAAAGCCATCTGCTACTTCTGGAGAGAGATCTGCAATTGTAAGTATTTACTTCTGGGAATATTTCTAAATCTTGGGGAAAAATGAATTCTTTAGATTGAAGCTGATTAATCTGTGAACCCAGTGTATTTGTCAAATCAGTCAGGGCCTAGTAGCAGCAAAGAGCTTTCAATTTAAATTTAAAACACAGCAGAGAGCTTTTTGGTTTTATTTAGAACCCAAGCACGGGCTGTGGGACTCCCCATGGAAATTGGTCACAGATTACCTTAGAAGCACAGGACAGGGTACTGGGATGGAAGGATACCCCTATGAAGAAAGGCTAAAAGGTTAGGACTCTTCAACGTGGAAAAGAGATGGCTGAGGGGAGATATGATAGAGGTCTATAAATTAATGAACTGGTAAACATAGATCGATTGTTTACATCATCAGAATATAGAAAGACTAGGAGACATGCAATGAAGCTACAGGCTAACCTATTTAAGACTAGTAAGATAAATTATTTTTTCACTCAACGTGTAAACAAACGCTGGAATTTGTTACCGGAGGATGTAATAAAAGCTGTTAGCGTAGCTGGGTTTAAAAAAGGTTTGGAGAAGTTCCTGGAGGAAAGGTCTATAAACCATTATTAAAAGGGACCCAGGATATCACTACTTGACCTAATACAAGCATTGTGAAACCTGTGTCTTTTGGGGAAACTGCTAGGTACTTATGACCTAGATTGGCCACTGATGGAGACAGGATATTGGGCCTATCTTATGTTCTTATGTTCCTAAATGCTCAGATGTTGTCAACCCATGTAGCTCTGCTGGATGTGGCACTTAACTGAGTGATTACTCATGAATGGGTCACCAGTTCATGCACAGCCCCTTGTCATGATTTGGCAATTGAGAGACAGTGTGGATATTTTACCTCTGTCATGGGTGTTAGCATATTGCCTATTCTTCTTGCCTGAGTGGCATATTTTACCCTACGTGCACATATCCAATAAAGCTGAGATTACTTATTCAGTCAGCATCCTGATCCAACCTTTTCCTGTTGAACTGCTGTAACGCTGCTGATTACTGCAGGATATATAGGTCGTGGGTGGACACAGCCAACGTGGCTACCATTTTGGGAATAATAATGTAGCCATGACATACCACATACACATTCAGTGCCATACACCACTTCCCAGTCTCTGGGTGTGATAGGTGTCACATGTGTGCAATGTATAGGTGCCATCAATTTGGGTTGCTCATGCATTCTCTCACACTGCAGGTTAAGGGTCACGCACTGTTGCCTCTCATTAGGAAATGCACGGTCATTCCTAACGTGTTGCTCATGGCTCATAATACCTGATGGGGACAACTGGCAAAGCCCATTCCTCCTACTGTAGCAACTGATGTTTGGAGGAAGCCAGAGGCATAGATATATAGACCTCTCAAGCACTTGATCAGCCTTGGTATGGCATATGATGGGGCAGTCAGAGGGTCAAGGTGAGGACTCAGATGCTTATACAGCTTGCATGTAGCCCCAATGCTAGACCTATAGAGGGTGAGCACTTGGTCCTACGGATAGCCAGGGAGGGTGGCTCTATCTCATAAGATACAATGCCTTATTTGCTGGACTTGGCTTCACCAAGGCCGCAAGCATGGCCACTCTGCAGACAGCTGACTCTGCACATTGTCACCCACATCCTGTAGCAGGAGGGGGGGTGGTGGTGGGGAGGTTGCTTCTGCTTCCCTCCTGCCTTTGCAAAATAGTTCACAGTCTCACTCCCATGGAACGGACGGACTTGCACCATTGGCATTGTTATATGCATTGCCATAGGGGCTGGTGCGCTACAAGGCTTTTGTTAAGAACACATGTTGTGGCATGCACTGACTGTGCATTGGGACATGCATTGGCAGCTCCTGTGGGGCCATGACAGCGCTGGACATTTCCACACAAACGCTGTATCTTATGTTAAGGTTGCGAGTGGGCAGCGTAGGTTACAGTGTGGGCATGGTGTGCTGTGAGCAGTTGGCACAGAGTTCTCACCATTCACTAACTGCCTTAGCACAGGATCACTTACTGATACTTCAGTAGGTGGTGTTACAAGCACCTACACTAACACCACACACATTATGGGCTCCACTATACTTGCTAGTGACATGCTTGCCGTGCCCCTGACAGTTAACAAAGCAGCATTGCACCTGACACGCAGGGCCAGTCGAAAGGTTTATTCAGCCCCAGGCTAAAGCCACTGCCACCCCCCTTACCCTGCCGCCGCTCCCATGATTCCATCTTCTCTTCTTTTTTTGGGGGGGGGGGTTGGCGGCATGACTCTGTCTTGAAAGTGGTGGCACATATACATGCCACTGCCGCCACCTCCTGCCACCACAAGATGCGACAATAGATTGGTGGGACGGTGGCAGCAGGACGACTGCTTTTTGAAAGCAGCAGCATGTATGGGTAGCACAGCTTTCACAACATAGTTTTATTTATTTATTTATTTAACCAGTTTTATATAGCACCTTATCCTTCAATCAAAGTGGTTACAAGACAAGGTATACAAATATAGGTAAAAGCAAGGAAAGGTATAGGAAGAATACACAAAACAGGAATGCAAATTGTGTAAGTAGTTGTGTTGCCCATCAGGATTGGCTACCCTAGGTAGCCACCTAGCCACTATAGAGGATGGACTGACCCTGCTGACCTGCCATCGTAGCACCACCTTTGCCATGTTGGTGCCAACAACATAGTGCCCTTTATTAAAAGGCCTCATGTTGTGACAGAGAGTGGGCCACATCTATCACTCACTTATGGGCTGGGGTCTGGGTGGTGCACACTGCATATACTTCAATGTGATTCATGTGCAGTCTGTAACCTGTGAAAACAGTTTTCTCCCAGCAAGAGAGCCTTTAATGCCTGTCTGAGCTAGTGTTAAGGTTTCCATGTAACGCACGCTAATTTCCTCACACGTTATGGAGAAGGGGCATTATGTGGGTGGCTGTGGGCAGAGATAATGGAGTGCCCATTATCTCTGCCCACAGCCACCCACATAATGCCCCTTCTCCACCCCTTGCTCCCTTTTCCCACTGTAACGAGAATTAAGCCAGAATTATCAGCATTTTCCTCTGTGTTAAACTCTAATGAGCACTGATAACGTTCCCTAATGGCTCCATTGTGCTATTACTGCACTTTAATAGACATACCCCTTAATCTGTATATTCAGTGCCACTCTCCATATACTGTAGGTAACAGTACTGAATATATGGATAGTATGGTAACTGCTGGCACTTTGTTTAGCTTAGGTCAACTATTTGGCAGGCCTAAATTAAATGTATAATTTAATCAAATAATGGCTGAATATCACCGCTATCATGATAACTGCTGTCACTCCTCCTCTACCATGGCCCACAAATATACGTATAATATCTGGCTGTTTAGGTATTTTAAATGGCCTGATATTATCCATATATTTTTTGAAAATGCATGGATAGCCGATTGTATAGTTACCTCTGAATATCAGTCCAATAGAGTATGATTATTCATTCATATGAATCATTCCAATACTAACCAATAAAACTAACAATGGATGCAGAGCAGAAGTAGGGTGTTTCGCTTTCAACTCAACATAGATTCTGCTCAAAGTTTGGTGTCACATCAATGACAACAATGCAAACTCCCTCTACTGCAAGACATTGCGTGTAGTAAACAAATCCCTGTAAATGAATACTCAAAAGCTAACCATACCACACCAGCACCAGATCCTTCCTTGGCTCTGCCCCCTGGTCTTTAGTCTACCTCTTTAAACTGTTCACCATTTACCACCTTTCCATTTTCTACTCTTCCCTTCCCAGTCCTCCCATAACCTAACTCTGTTTATTTATTCCCCAGCCTCCTATTCTGCCACCTTTCACCCACCTTCTAGTCCCCCATTTCCTCCCTCTTTTTTTCAGCCTCATCTAGTTTCTCCTTTCGCTTATCCCCTCATCACCCTCAGCTCTTTCCCTATCATTTATCTCTTTGCCACCTCCAATCCCTTTCTTATCTCGTAACCCCTATCTAAACTTCCATTTTCCCTTTCATTTCCTCATTTCTACCCTTTCTCACCTTCAATGACTTGTCCCTTTCCTTTGTCTCAATCTCTGATCTTTTCACCTGCCTATCAATCCATCCCCAAACCCTCCAAGTCCTTCAAACCCTTTCCCCTCTCCTTATTTCTGCACTCAGTCTCACAACCTTACTCATATCCAACAATCCCCATTGTCCTCCTAATCTCTGGTCAATTTTTTTAGTCCCCACTCTCCACCAAGCTATCCTCATATCCACACTCTTCCACCTTACCCAATCCCACCACTTATACTCCTAGTACCCAGGCAATCTTAGTCTGTCTTCTTCTGTTCTCCCACTCAATTTTAGAGTTTCCATCTAATCTAAGTCCCTGCTCTCTTGCATCCCCATTTCCCCAGTATCTGCCCTTCTACCCCCCAATCTGCTTTCCCAGCACTCATCCATCTACTTCCTTCTCCAATATACATTAACCTCGCCTTTTCTCCTCCTTATCCAAGCATCCATTCTTGTACCTCTTCCTCTCAATCTTCCCTCATATATGTCCTTGTTTATTCCCTTTTCTAACACAAAATCTGCCTTCTCCCTTTTCACCCCCCAGTATGAGCTTCTTTTCCCCACCTTGACCCCAGTATCTACCAGCATGAGCTACCTATTTCCAGCATCAGTTTCTTTCCAGTCCCAGCCCCTTTCTAGTTGCCTCCTCTCAGCCCATTTCCTGTTCCAGCCCCCTTCCAGTCCCACTACCTCCTCAGTGACAGCCTCCTTACAGTCCCAGTAATCCCTCCAGGGTCAGCCCTCTATTAGTCCCAGTAACCTCTCAAATGTCATCCCTCCGCTAGTCCCAGTAAAGCCCTGTGTCAGCCCCCTTTGAGTCCCAGTATCTTCCAGCATCAGCCCCCTTCCACTTTCAGTATCCCACGGTATTAACCCCCTTCCAGTTCCAGTAATCTGCCCCGTGTCAGCCCCCTTCCAGTCCCTGTAATTTTCTCAGTGTCTGCCCCTTCCTGTCCCTGCAACCCCCCTAAGTATCAGTCCTCTTCCATCCCCAGTACTCCCTCGATGTCAGCCTCATTCCAACCCCAGCAACTTCCCCCAAGAGTCTGATGCTGATGGGGTGTTGGGACTGGAAGGGAGCTGACAATGGGGGCAGATTACAGGAATTGGAAGGGGGCTGATAATGAGGGAGTACTGGGAATGGAAGAAGGCTGATGCTGAAAGGCGATACAAGGACTTGGATTAGGTGGATACTCTAAAATTGGGTGGGAGAATAGAAGACTCTAAGATTGGCTGGGTATTGGGGGTATAAGTGACAACTGTGGGGACTGGGTAAGGTGGAAGAATGTGGACTTGAGGATACCTTAGGGGAGAGTGGGGACTAAGAAACTGATCAGAGGAGGATGTTGGATATGAGTAAGACTATGAGACCAAGGGCAGAAATATGGAGAGGAAAAGGTTTGAAGGACCTGGCAGGTTTGGGGATGGGTTGAGAGGCAGTTTAAAAGGACATAAGTTAAGACTAAGGAAAGGGTCCCAGTTCCCCATCAGTGTCACTCTCTTTATGGTCCCAGTAACCCCCTGCCCCACTAAGTGCCAGCCCTCTTCCAGCCCCAGTACACTCTCAGTGCCAGCCTCCATCTAGTCCCAGTTCTCCCCCTTCCAGTACCTTCCAGTGTCAGCCTCTTGCATTCCCAGCTCCCCATGACAGCTCCCTTCCAGGTCCAGTCCTTCCCCCAACTGTCTAGCCTCCTTTTAGTCCCAATACCATCCTCACTCTCAGCTCCCTTCCAGCCTCTTCCCATCACCCTCAGGCCCAACCCCAGCCAGCCTCTACTCCCAGCGTTGGTCACCTCCTCTCCTCTCTCAATTTAAACAGCAGTAGGAACATTTTTCTTTACTCCTGTGACTGTGCTGCCTTAAAAGCCACTGGACTATGAGATTTCCAAAGGCAGTAGCAAGCACTTCCAGTTTCTTTCCAACAGAGAGAAACAGGAAATGCTTGTGTTTACCTTGTAAGGCAGTACAGCTATGGGAGTAAAGAAAGATGCTTCCACGGCTGTGTAAATCTGTTGTAAAGGGGACGAGTCAGTGAGGCAGGCTTCGAGCACCCTTAAAGGTTGTGCGCCATAAGGCAGTGCCTCACTACTTCGCTGTTAAGTTGGCCCTGAGTGGCAGTGGCTGTGATGTCTCAGACCCCCTATACCTGAACCCTTCATCTCCATCAACCCCACTGCTGCGAGCATTCCCTCTTTAGAACCATCCATCCCCAGAAATAAAGGTATCAATCAAGGCCCCTGGATCACCCCCCCCCCCCCAAATTGGCCTTCCCTCAGGACCTTAACCCGACCCCCGACTCCTCTGAAACCTGCCAGGTCTTATCCTGGTGGTCTCAGTGGTTAAGGGGCAGGAGCGATCCCCCTCCATTCATGCCACAGCTTTGAGAGCTGCCGAAATGGTGGCTCTGACCCCTAGCAGTACTCTCCCAGTACTAGCAGAATTCAGGCTGGGGCACTGGGAGCAGATAAGCACAGCGGATGCTACTTACTCCCAGCAGGTTTTCCATCCTACCTCCTGGCATCAGGAAATGTGCTTAAGAGCACACCATCTCCATTCTCATGGTCTATACCATGTGATTCAAGGCTCTTATTGCAAAACTTGGTCCATAGCAGGAGGAGGTGATATATACTTAGCGCTTCTCCAACCATCAAACTAAATGGGGTGATTAAAAAACAAGATCGGAAGGCAGCTCAGTAACATTGTTAAAGAGAATATGGTGTCTGCTGCGCTTACCTCTTCCCAGCATGCCCGTACAGCCACCTCTGCTGTCCCAAAAAATGTAATCAATTGTTGATGGTCAAACTTTTTATATTCAATTGCATTGTAATCTACTTTGATGGTCTCCTGAAGAAAGGAGGATTAAAAATATAGGCAACAGGTAGGGATATATCACCATCACTTAAATCCTAGAGGCACATATATAAGCTCAAACACTATTAAAAGGCTCTTTTTCATTTTTCTCATATTCACTTTGGCGTCAGGTTGCAAATCACCAACGATGGATCAGCCCATCTCTAATTCCGAATGCATTTCATATCAGCCAGCTACAGGTTCATGTTTCTTCTCAGACTAAAAGATTACAGTACTTTATAGATTAGATTACTCGGTGACACTTTGCCATCATTGAAATCAACATTATGTAAAACATAACCCTTGGACTGAAAAGAGAAATCGTAGGAGGAAGCGTATTTCTTCTCCTGAGGCTGCACCCTGCCCTGCTTTTCCTTTCCTGCCTGACAATATGTTGCCATGTTATAAAAGCCTAATGACCATCTCCAGTGATTAGCTGTTCATCAGCATTACCGGCACAAATCCAAAAGTTTCACATCAAGCATTAAATGGGATGAATATTGATCTGCTAAAGAGGATTTATTTATTTCTAGCTCTATCCAAAGATCAACTGCTGGCTGTTTTCAGAGGATCTGTTCAGCTCTCACAGCACAAAGCTACCGCATACATGACTCTAGACTTGACATTTCAGTTCTGGAAGAAAACCAAACAGTAAATGCAGTGCAATAATCCTAGATAAATGAGATGATCACTAGAAAAGCTGAGATAGTTAAGTGGGCTATTGGAAAAGTCCAGGGGATGGTATTGAACTGTTGCTACACAGAATCCTTGCTCATGTCAATATAGCTCCATGTGAATACGGTATGTACTGTATGTCATAGATATAGGATATGCATTTCACATAAATCACACTTTGCATGCTGAATGTATATGTCTAGGAGAACTTGATCCTGCAGACTTCCTGAACTTTGTAAATGACTGAAAATCCGGACATATTCAGGCTATGGCATTTTTTTCTCATGCCAGGAAAGATATTGAGGCTGTCTCAGGGGATATTTGAATTTATCAAATGAAGATTTAATCCTGTTCTGTAGTGGGAGGGGCCACTGTGTATGTAGCAACAACTCTTAAACCTAGGCATTACCAAATTACTATCCTGTAACACTACCAGGAGTATGCGACCATTCATTCACGTGTTTTCAAATGAATACAATTATTTCTCTCACCACACAGTCATTCTGAAACTGCACAACAGCCCTATGTCTCTTGCACGTTAACACATTTTTCATATATCCATCTTCTTTATGCCTACCTTCTCTTTATTCCTTTCATAGTCTCTGATATTATTCTCCCATTTGATATTTCTCTGTTTTATTCCAGATGCTCTTTCTCTAATGTTGTATCTTAGACTATTACTAACAGTATTTAGCTCATGCCTTTCCAGGAGAAGATGAAGGTGAGTTACATTCAGGTACAGTAGGTATTTCCCTGTCCCCAGAGGGCTTGCAATCTAAGCTTGTACCTAAGGCAGTGTGGGGGGGGGGGGAATTAAGTGCCTTTCCCAGGGCCACAAGCAGTGTCAGTGGGATTGGAACTCTTGTCTTTCTGGCTCTAGACTGCCACATCACCTTTTTTCTTTTTGCTTTCACTTCCTTTGCAACACATATTAGGTTCCTGCTTCCGCCATTTTCTTCATCCCCAGGGTTGCCAATTTTCTATACAGGGTGATCCACTCCTGATTTTCACTGCATGCAGGGAGTTGTTGACTTGCCTTTCTTAGGTGATGTGTTAGAGAACAACCGAAGCTTCTGAAGACTGGAAGAGCAAGAAGAAGCAGAAAGGGTAAACAAGTGAGCAGGGTCAGTGCTGGGGTTTCTGGCGCCCCACTGTAACCTATAGATCGGCGCCACTTCCTTCATTACTATTAATGCTGGCTACATCTCACCCTTCTTTTTCCCAAAATTCCTTTCTGAACTCTTATTGCATGATGCCAAACAAGAAGAGCTTATAAGTAGAAAGGAAACAAATCTAAACGCTAACATTTGTGAGTGTAATAATGTGCAATGAAATGTCGGAAGCGTAGCCTTGAGATACTATGCACCTCTTGAAGCTATCAATTCCATTTTGCTCAAATTTTGAGCTCCCAAAGGAGCTGAACAATAAACTAGGTAAAACACCACCATTAAAGTGTCACCCTTAAAATGAAATAAATAGTCATAAAAATTGTACGTATGTGAAAAAAGACCTACAACAAGATGTCGTTGCTTAACAATCAAATACCACACGGAAGTCACTTATCTGAATCCTCCGTTGTTGGAAGTTGTTTTTGCAATGAAGTTTTACAATCTTGCTGTATAAACTTTCTTTTCTTCAAAAAGGACTAATAATCCAATGCCACAAGTATAGCGCGGACACAGCACTGCGTTTCGGGCGGTCAAATTTTCTTCGCCCTGCTTCAACGCTCAAGCTACCGCATCATAAAAAGTCCATATGTGAATTGCTGAAAAAACGCCAGCGCATGCTCAATAGCCATCTGACACAGACAACAGGATCCAGCAGTTTAAATAGCCAAAAAAAGGGGGAAGAACACCAATGATGCGCTGATTTCAAAAGTTTGTATACTAAATTGCAAAACTTGTATAAAGCAATAGGAGGAACAAGGATATTATTAAAGCACACTGATCCAATCTAATTCCCTGTTTAAGTCGTGCGGTTGTACAGTAGACCACTTAAAAATCCATTGTTGTTCTAAAACTTGAAGTTGTTCTCTGTCACCCCCTCGAGGGTGCTGAGGCACATGGTCTAACACTCGCCAATTGAATTCTTGAAAAAGATGGTGACAGTCCAAAGAGTGTTGAACTATAGGAGCTGATAATACAGAATTTTTTAACCGAGAAGAATGTTCATTTAAACGGGTTCTGACTGGACGAATGGTACGGCCAATGTATATTAAATTGCAAGGACAGATCAACATGTAAACAGCATAAGAGCTGGAACAAGTAATTTCTCCGACTTCGGCGCATTTGCTCCACCATGGAAGATTTTTTGCTTCATGCCCATGAACTATCTCGACGTCTCTTGCAACGTGGATACCCAAAACGGGTTATTTGGCAAGCTTTTGTGAGAGCTAAATTCACTCATCGAGAATGGTTGCTCTCATCTCAGTTTCCTAATAGCAAAGATCTTTCTCAAGTTTTTGTGGGAGTCATACCATACATGTTTCATTCTCAACAAATTAAACATATTTTATTTAAACACTGGCACATATTACAATTACATCCATGTTTTCAAAAGTCGTTGCAAATTGCACAGTCTCAGGGATCTAATTTACGGGACATAGTGGGAATTACCTCCTCTCCCCTGGACAGACAGATTCACAAACCATCTAATTTAGGGCATTATAGATGTGGATCATGCTCTCATTGTGAACGGACTATTGAAGGGTTTCAATGGGTAGTCCCTAATTCAGCTTTTACCCATGTTGCCCGATGGTATACTACTTGTTCCAGCTCTTATGCTGTTTACATGTTGATCTGTCCTTGCAATTTAATATACATTGGCCGTACCATTCGTCCAGTCAGAACCCGTTTAAATGAACATTCTTCTCGGTTAAAAAATTCTGTATTATCAGCTCCTATAGTTCAACACTCTTTGGACTGTCACCATCTTTTTCAAGAATTCAATTGGCGAGTGTTAGAGGGGGTGACAGAGAACAACTTCAAGTTTTAGAACAACAATGGATTTTTAAGTGGTCTACTGTACAACCGCACGGCTTAAACAGAGAATTAGATTGGATCAGTGTGCTTTAATAATATCCTTGTTCCTCCTATTGCTTTATACAAGTTTTGCAATTTAGTATACAAACTTTTGAAATCAGCGCATCATTGGTGTTCTTCCCCCTTTTTTTGGCTATTTAAACTGCTGGATCCTGTTGTCTGTGTCAGATCGCTATTGAGCATGCGCTGGCATTTTTTCAGCAATTCACATATGGACTTTTTCTGATGCGGTAGCTTGAGCGTTGAAGCAGGGCGAAGAAAATTTGACCGCCCAAAACGCAGTGCTGTGTCCGCGCTATACTTGTGGCATTGGATTATTAGTCCTTTTTGAAGAAAAGAAAGTTTATACAGCAAGATTGTAAAACTTCATTGCAAAAACAACTTCCAACAACAGAGGATTCAGATAAGTGACTTCCGTGTGGTATTTGATTGTTAAGCAACGACATCTTGTTGTAGGTCTTTTTTCACATACGTACAATTTTTATGACTATTTATTTCATTTTAAGGGTGACACTTTAATGGTGGTGTTTTACCTAGTTTATTGTTCAGCTCCTTTGGGAGCTCAAAATTTGAGCAAAATGGAATTGATAGCTTCAAGAGGTGCATAGTATCTCAAGGCTACGCTTCCGACATTTCATTGCACATTATTACACTCACAAATGTTAGCGTTTAGATTTGTTTCCTTTCTACTTATTGTTTTGTGATTTATAGGGTAGAAATTGGTGTTAGGTTGTTTTTTTTAAACAAGAAGAGCTTGGCTACCCCAACACTGGACCAGCATGGTGTCAATGTAAATATATATTCTGCAAAAACAAAACAAAACAAAGGAAATGCAAGATGCTTGCACTCCAAGGAACTAAAAGAAAAAGCAAGAAACAGAGCACAGTTTATAACATCAAATTACAAAATTATATCTCATTTTATTTTGTTGTTATTAATTATGGCACAGTTCTTGCTTGTTTTTGTTTTTTTTTAAACATGTATTCTGCATCCACAGAAACCTTCCCTCGACAAGGGTGCAGAGCAGTACTAGGACGTTCACCCATAAACTCAATATATGTATATTAAAAATTCTGACTGGTTTTCTCCATTACCAGGCATATTGTGAATTAATACAAAACCCTTCAAAAGTCACTGTGGATCTACGAAGCAAATCTACCATACCATATCAGCAGCAATTTCCAAAACTCACACAAGGAGCCTACCCAGAACAAAGCAGCACTGTAAATATTGTAGCAGGCCTTAGAACATCCATACACTATTTGAAAAGCTGAACAAGTTCAGTATAGATCCCTATGTGCAAACTCCATGTTAACAGAATACCTTGCCTCAATCACACACTCAGAACACATATCCTCACCAAAAACAAAATAAAATACAGCCTAAAAATAAAAGCATGTAGACAAAAATTAAACTGAAACCCCAAGAAGCTAGACTCTGCATGCAGTGCAACAGCAGAGAAATGGAAAGAGATGCATTTCCCTGTACTGGGTAAAATATAAAGGGGCATGTTTACTAAGGGGTATGTTTACTAAACTGTGTTAATCGTGAACAACGTGCGTAATGTAACGTTAACGATTGTTCGCACGTCATAACATGCGCTATGACGGGCGAACGATCGTTAACGTTACATAACGCGCGTTAACCGTAGTTAACGATCGTAAACTCCCACGGCGCGGTAAAACAGCGCAGAAGGTGGAGAGAGGGCGGAGAGAAGGAGTCAGTGGGCGGACAGTGGGCGGGGAGAGGCTCCCCTCACACTAACGCGCTGATTTTAAGAGCTGAAATCCAACGCAAATGAAAACCTGCCGTTAAATGCACATGACAAGGGAGAGAAACCATTTCAGTGTCAGCAATGTACAGCCCAGGCAGGGAAACCAAAAACAAGTGATAAGTGTGATACAGTGCACAAAACAAAAGGGCACAGAAACACTGAAAATTACCCCAACAAACTGGAAAAAAACAATAACCAAGCTGGCCAATAGTGGTATCAATGAGAAACATCAA
Source organism: Ichthyophis bannanicus (assembly GCA_033557465.1). NCBI lineage: Eukaryota > Metazoa > Chordata > Amphibia > Gymnophiona > Ichthyophiidae > Ichthyophis > Ichthyophis bannanicus. The sequence continues at coordinate 1,197,375,504 of CM066032.1, read as the reverse complement.
CCCCTCCCCCCCGAGTAAGCCCCATAGAACAGATATAAATCGTGGAAGGGTCTATACTCCGTCCCTATACAAGGTGAATGAGCCCACAGTGAAATAGCACTGCTCAGGGTTTTCCCCACAATTGGACAGGGTTCCTATGGCATGCACATGTCCCGCAACATCAGGGTGGGCATGTTGGAATGGCTACTGGACAGATGCCAGAGAAGGGGATACAGAGGGCCGCAGGCGGCACATGCTGTGGTGCAGCTGGGCTACAGTGTGGACTAGGGTGATGCCAAGCTGGCCCATACGAATGCTGAAACAGCAGAGCAGCCAGACAGCAACTGCTGAAGGCCCAACATGGGCACGAGTGTGTTTCCCAAAGTGTCACAGGGGATAGTACCCAACAGCTACCCCCAAGGGCACGGAACATTGGCAGGCGGGGCTGGGGGGGGGGAGCGTGGACGTCTATGCAGGCAGCCCTACACCAGAACCCGCACCATAGGCAGCCGCCTATCTGCACACTGGATGGCCTGAGACTGCGCATCACCAGCTCCACCAGCAGAAGGGCATGTCAGCATGGTGGCTGAGGGATACTGGTGGTGGAGGGGGCAGTGGCAGCTGCCCAGAGCAGACCGTGGCCTAGCCCTGTGTAGGTGGGTGCCATGCACTGCAACAGACAGGCCCTGTATGACCAACAGTCATGGTATCACCAGGGAATTCACCATCTCCATGATAACATGGTGGTGCAGTGCACAAAACCAGTGTATTCAGAAGGTCACAGGTTCAAGTCCCAGCTGTGGTTTCCACCAACCCAGTCCTCATATTTTACCCACCACTATAACGTGCTAATACAGACAGAACCGTTCTTGCAGATGACGTAAACATGCCCAAAACACCTACATTTAACCCTACAGAGCACAGGCACCATAAACATGCAGCCCTGGAAGTGGAGGAGGTGAAAGCATCCCTGGAAAGGGAAAAACCAGAGTTCAAGTACCCCAAAGTTGCGGAATCAGTGACCAGAAGGAAACAAAGGGTAGTGGTGGTTGGAGACTCTCTTCTGAGGGGTACTGAGTCGTCCATCTGCCAACCAGACTTGATGTCCAGAGAGGTATGCTGTCTGCCTGGTGCCAAAATCCAGGATGTTACGGAGAGTTTGCCGAGACTCATCAAGCCCACTGACTATTACCCAATGTTGCTAATCCATGTTGGAACAAATGATACTGCCAGGTATACCTCGGAACGTATCAAAAGTGACTTCATGGCTCTGGGACAGAGGGTGAAGCAGTTAGGTGCACAGGCGGTGTTCTCTTCAATCCTCCCTGTTGAGGGTAAAGGCCAAAGCAGAGAGGCTCGCATCTTGGAGATGAATGCATGGCTGCGTGGATGGTGTCCCAAGATGAATGCATGGGATGCTGTTCCAAGGGTTGCAGAGCAGAGATGGCATCCATCTGTCCAAGAAAGGTCAACGCATATTTGGTAGTAGACTGGCTAATCTACTGAAGAGGGCTTTAAACTAGATTCGTTGGGGATGGGTGAAGAAAGCCCCAGGTAAGTGAAAGCCCCCAGGTAGGTGATACATTAAATACCTTTATGGAAATGGGTAACAGGGGTAACATATGGAAAGCAGTGTGTATTAATGCCCGTAGCATGGGAAATAAGATCCCTGAAGTAGAAGCTTTGGTGGGAGTGGATGACTTGGATTTAGTGGCAATTACAGAAACATGGTTCACAGAAAACCATGACTGGGATGTAACTATACCGGGCTATACTTTATTCAGAAAGGACAGGGTAGGAAGAAGGGGAGCAGGAGTGGCACTATATGTAAAAACTACTATTAAAGCTTTGGAATTACAGAGCTTAAAAGGGAGAGAGGAGGCATTGTGGGTTAAACTAGAAAGAGGGAAAGAGAAATCTATTTGCATTGGTGTGATATACAGACCTCCCTCACAAGAGGAAGAGGTGGACAGAGAGTTAATTGAAGACATACGCAGCATTGCTAGGAAAGGGGAAGTGCTACTGATAGGAGATTTCAATATGCCAGATGTTGATTGGCACATTCCTGCTGCAGTATCATCTAGAAGTAAGGAGATCCAGGATTCTCTACAGGGAGAACTATTCAGGCAATTGGTAACAGACCCCACACGTGAAGGGGCCATACTGGACTTGGTGCTTACCAATGGTGAAAGTGTTTCTGATGTTGTAGTGGGAGATCATTTTGCATCCAGTGATCACCAGATGGTGTGGTTCAGTATTAGGACTAGGGCTGTTAGAATCCATTCCAAGGTGAGGATCTTAGACTTTAGGAAGACTAACTTTGCAAAGATGGGCCAATACCTCAGGGAGTCGTTAGTGGGATGGGAACAGCTGGGGGATGTAGAAAAACAGTGGGCAAAACTGAAAGGGGGTATTTTAAAGGCAACCAACCTTTTTATTAAAATGGTAAATAAAGGCAAAAGGAACAGGAGACCGCTATGGTTTTCGAAGTAAGTAGCTGAAAAAGTGAAGAAAAAAAGGGAGGCCTTCATGAAATACAAGAGATCACAGAGAGAGGAAGACAGGCATCTGTATTTGGAAAAACTTAGAGAAGCTAGCAAAGTAGTCAAGAAGGCAAAGATTGAAAAGGAGGAGGAAATAGCCAATGCAATAAAATGGGGGGGATAAGACATTTTTCAGATTTATTAGTGAGAAGAGGAAGGGCAAAAGTGGCATTGTCAGACTCAAGGGTGCAGGGGGGGAATATGTAGAAGCTGATAAGGATAAAGCGGAATTGCTTAACAAATATTTTTGTTCTGTGTTCACAGATGAAGAACCAGGAGCAGGACCTCAGAAAACACCCACAAATAAGAACAGAAGGGACATCTTGAACAATTTTCAGAAGACTGTGTTCATTAGAAACTAGCTCAACTTAAAGTAGACAAAGCGATGGGACCGGATGGGATACACTCTAGAATACTGAGGGAACTTGGGGACGTTCTAGCAACTCCACTGACTGACCTTTTCAATGCCTCGTTGGAGTCGGGAGTGGTGCCAAAGGACTGGAGAGAGGCTCATGTGGTGCCTTTTCACAAAAGTGGAAGTAAGGATGTGGTTGAAAACTACAGGCCGGTTAGTTTAACTTCGATGGTGAGTAAATTATTGGAAACGCTGCTGAAAGAGAAAATAGTGAGGTTTCTGGAGTCCAGCGGATTACAGGATCCGAGGCAGCATGGATTCACCAGAGGCAGGTCTTGTCAGACAAATCTGATTGATTTCTTTGACTGGGTGACCAGGGAGTTGGACCGAGGGAGAGCTCTAGATGTGGTGTATTTAGTTTTCAGTAAAGCCTTTGACACTGTTCCTCACAGGCGACTTATATACAAACTGAGCACCCTAGGGATGGACCCTAATGTTACTGCTTGGGTTAGAAATTGGTTGGGTGGGAGGCGACAAAGAGTACAAGTAAATGGAGCTCACTCTGAGGAGAAGGATGTTACCAGTGGTGTGCCCCAGGGATCTGTCCTTGGTCCGATTCTTTTTAACATCTTTGTTAGTGATATAGCGGAAGGGCTGTCGGGTAAGGTTTGCCTCTTTGCGGATGATACCAAAATCTGCAATAGAGTAGACACCCAGGAAGGTGTAGATAACATGAGGAGGGATCTAGCTAAGCTTGAAGAATGGTCTAGAATTTGGCAGCTGGGATTTAATGTTAAAAAATGTAAGGTCATGCATTTGGGCTGCAGCAATCCAAGGGAGCAATACAGTATAGGAGGTGAAGTACTTTTGTCCACTATAGAAGAGCGGGACCTAGGCGTGGTTGTGTCTGATGATCTTAAAGTAGCTAAACGGGTAGAAAAGGCGACGGCAAAAGCTAGAAGGATGCTTGGGTGCATACGGAGAGGAATGGCTAGCAGAAAAAAGGAGGTGATAATGCCTCTGTATAAGTCTTTGGTGCGACCTCATTTGGAGTATGGTGTGCAATTCTGGAGATCGCACCTTCAAAAGGATGTGAACAGGATGGAGTCGGTGCAGAGGGTTGCTACTAAAATGATTAATGGGCTTCATTATAAAGCATATAAGGACAGACTTAAGGATCTTAATATGTACACCTTAGAGGAAAGGCGGGATAGAGGTGATATGATTGAGATGTTTAAATACCTCTGTGGCATAAATGTTCAGGGAGAGAGCCTCTTTCAATTGAAAGCAAGTTCTGCTATGAGGGGACATGGGATGAGGGTGAAGGGAGATAGATTCAGGAGTGATATGCGGAAATATTTCTTTACAGAAAGAGTAGTGGATCCATGGAATAGTCTCCCAGTGGAGGTGGTAGAGATGAGGACAGTAACTGAATTCAAAAAAGCATGGGACCAACACAGAGGATCTCTAAAGGTAAAAAGTGGACTGTTGTAGTTGTTGTTATGGAAGGACAGACTAGATAGGCCAGGTGGTCTTTTTATGTCATCATGTTTCTATGTTTCTATGTTTCTAACATGCACATTACCTAGAGCAGAGCCTCCCAAATGCAGTCCTGGAGGGCCAAACACCATTCCGGTTCCATGCTGCCTCTGATAAAGATGCCTGTGCTGCATTTCTATGCGCCACCCCCATGGTATGCAGAAGTATCTCATGCATATTCATGAGGGACAGCATGAAAACCCGAACAGTGTTTGGCACCGCAGGACTGGAGTTGGGAACCTCTGCCGTAAAGCAGCAGCCAACAGGGGCAGACACACCTGCAACCAACAGGCCCCATTATCCAAAGCCTCCTGGAGAGGCAGGACTTTGGGCTCTGCGTGCATCTCCCAATACTAGCACCTGCATACCTTAGTAATGCCACCCTAAACCTGGGAATATGGTACACATCTATCAAAAGGTTGCTATGATTACTGGCAGATAGCAATTCCTAGGTTAAGTACAATTTTCTGAGTGAGCTGCATCATAGCAACCTTTCTTATGTCTCTGGAGTGTGCTACAGGTCTTGTGTCTGACAGTGTTTACCAATCTGGGGAGTGACTAATACAGTATTGCGTACCATAGCCATGCCTGCATCGTGCCCAGGACTGGTGTGGTGGCCTGGGCTGCTCAACACCTCTATAGTTGCACAATGCTGTCATATGTGTGGGGAGTGTGTGTCTGTCTATCCAGTGTGTGGTGGCTGCCAACACCCTCCACAGCCCTCACTGCTAGCACTGTTGCCAGTATTGGCCTGCCAATGTGCATAATGAGGAGCAAGGTACCGTGGGAATAGCCTGGATAGGGTGGCCTGACCTGGCTGCATCTGCACAAGGCATAGGGCAATGGCTCGGACATTGTAGTGCCCGGCCACCACCTGCATGGACAGAGTGGCCATAGCATGTCCTGCTGTGAGGTCACTCTCACCCTGACTGAGCAGTGACCATTGCATAGCTAGGTTCCCCCATAGTGCTATATGGCATTTCTCTCATGTGATATCTATGGGTTCCCTGTTGGGGCCCAATCACTGACTTATCTGCTTGGTGTGTATGCTGACATCCCTGTTCTGTGTGCATGCATCTCCTCCAGGACCATGCACTATGGACCAGCTGGCAGACTGTCTGCAGCTAGTATGTGTCTTGCTGGAACACCTTGCTTGGTGCAGCGGTTGGAGGCTTGCTGCTGGAGAATGTCAGATAATGGTGTGGGGCAGCTGCGCATTTCCAGGCCTGCTGTCTGTCTGCCATTGCATTATGGATGTGTAGCACTCTGTCTGTTCCCCAGCAGACTGGGGTTGATGGTCCCCTCTACTGCTACCATTGCAGGGAGGTAGACTGTGGCTCTATTGGTGGGTGCTCCTGTTCCGCACCCTGAGCCCCAGGGGGTGGGTTGTGTGGTGGTACATAATCTGCCTATGGGTCCATAAACCCCTCCCCCTCCCCCCCTCCCCCTGTGGTGGTACATCCCCCCCTCCCCTCCCCCCCTCCCCCTCTCCCCTTCCCCCCCTCCCAACACATTTCTCTCACCGCCCCGATTCAGAATGCTGCGCATCGGGGCGGTGAGAGAAATGTGTTTGTAAAAGATGGTCCCGCTCTTTGAGGTTTATGTGAACGTGGGCAGCAGCTACGCACTTTACGCTAAGCTGAAGATGTTCCCCTGAAGAAACTTTGATTGTGAAACGCATGGACGGTGACCGGGGATAGGCGTTGGGATGCATGAATAAGTGGAGAGCTAACTGCTGGAGCTGAGTACTAATAGTTTACAGTCAAGAGTTTTTTTCTGGTGTTTTATGAATAGCTGAAAGATTACATACTTCATCTGCTCACAGTATAGCTCTGGCACTTTGCATAGGTGAAGGTCGTTGATGTTATAAAGCACGTTTACTGTTCTAAGGCATTTGCCAGTGCAGTGGTGCATGCATAAAGACTGAGACCTTCACTTGTAGCGTGTTAAAGTGTCTGTTAAGTAAATTTTTGATTATACTCCAATTTGCTTTATAAGGAACGATTGGACTTTAATTATTTAACTGTTTAAACGTTCAGAAATAGACCAAATAGTCTTTTTTTAAATATGGCAGCCAGAATTGCACATAATATGCAAGTTGTAGTTATACCATCGAGTAATACAGAGGCATTATAATATCCTCATTTTTATTTTCCATTCCTTTCCTTATGATTCCCAACATTCTATTTGCTTTTTTGGCTGCCACTGCACACTGGGCAGAGGGTTTTAAGGGACTATGCATGATGACACCTGGGTAGTAATACGTAATGTGGAACCTTGTATCATGTAACTATAAGTTGGATTGTTCTTCCTAAATGCATAATTTTGCACTTGTCCACATTAAATTGTATCTGTCATTTGGACACCCAGTCTCCCAATTTCCCAAGGTGCTATTGGAATTTTTCACAATCCTCTGGAGATTTAACATCTATGAATAATTCTATGTTATCTGCAAATGTGTACACCTCACTCACTGTTCCCATTTCCAAGTCATTTATGAATATGCTAAAAAGCAGCTGGCCCAGCTGTGATCCCTGAGGTACTCTACCGCTTACCTTTCTCCTTATAAGAGGATCCTATAGAGCAATGTTTCTTAAGCTGATTCTGGACTACTCCTAATCAATCCGGTTGTCAAAATATCCACAATGAGGATGCATGAGAAGAACTCGAAATGTGAAGACTCCTAGGCCAGATGGTGTGCCCAATTTTTGGCTCAAATATTTTATATCCCTCCACCAAGATGTGACAAATTGCAAAATTCAGCTGTAAGGAAGACCCAATTAATATCTTCTAATTTGCATACCTAGAATTTCCAAGTCGTTGCTGCAATAGATGCAGATAAAATATATGATCACATATATTTTAATGATCAGAAGAGTAATAAAGAGCATATGGAACCAAAGATTGGTTGATGCTGAATAAAGCTAATGTGACACACTGTAATAAAAATAGAAACTTCAGCAAAGCATAGATTAATTATAAGAAAGCTTTTGATAGCATCCCACACTCTTGAATAATAAATTGCCTTAAAATGTACAGAGTGAATCCTGCATTGATTGAGGACATCAAACTCACCATGAACATTTAGTCTTAATCCTAGAGACATTGATGGCCCCCTGATAATATCACACTTACTATTTTGGGATGATTTGAAGCCGTATATCTCCTGTGATCATCATTTAATGGAAGAACTTCAAGTAGTAAAGAGATGACATGACATCAGTAGGTCTTTTGGTCTGGACAAATGTAGCAAGGCAACCTTCCTTAATGGAAAACTAAGGAATAGTGAAAAGATCTCACTGTCTGAAGACTAGAGTATAAAAGAGCTTGAAGGAAAAGTAAATATAAATACTTAGAAGGTACAACAATCCAGCACAAATTACTGAAAGAAAAGATCAGCATAAAATACTACCGAAAATTGAAAATGATACTGAAAAATGCTGGTATAGTTGCTTATATTTTACTTTATGTAAAAGTTCAAATTTTAATTAAAACATGCTTTTAAGAAAATAGAATATGCTGCCAGTTATCAATACATTTGCAATCCCTGTGCTGTTGAAATGCTTTGGAATGGTAGAATGGTCCCATAGAGACCTTGAAAAATTGGATGTAAAAAAAAGGGAAACTCATTCATGACCACCAGGAAATCTACTGTATAATAACCAGTGAATATATGCATTTAAAATGTCTTTTTGATCATCCCACTATCCTCAAGGACTTCTGAGGCAATTAATAACAAATTTCAATACAATGCAAATTATGAAAACAATAAAGAAAACATAATTAACAAAACTTAAAACCTTCCCTACCATAAAACTGAAATTCACACAGAAAAAGCTGCAATCGTGTATCACAAGAACTGAAGGTGGTAAGGGTCTTTTAGAAATAGACTACACATACTGAGCTGAATCATAGACTTTAGGTATACCTAAGAGCATCAACAAACCCAAATAATCTTATAAAATCTGCAAGCAAACTGCCAGAACTTGTTTCAATCCTTAAATTGAACAATCTTTCCAACAAATAGAAGGAACGATTAAGAGTACACCGGTACATGAGGAAAAAGAAACAACAAAATTTGCAAAACAAGAGAAAATGCTCTTTGGAGATTTAGGTCATCAAACCAGGAAGGATGATTGACTAAATTTGAATGTAGTTTATGCCTTTTCCAACAGTAGCTCAAGGCAAATTACATTCAGGTACAGTAGGTATTTTCTTGTCCTTAGAGAGTTTACAATCTAAGTTGGCACCTGAGACAATAGAGGATTCAGTGACTTGCCCAAGATCACAAGGAGTGGTAGTCGGATTCGAGCTGTGGCTTTACTGGTTTTTAGCTTACTGTTTTAACCATTAAATATAAAAGAAAAAAGTGAGAGTTACTTCAGCAACCAAAAATAGATCAAACCCCGACATATAAATGGTTAAAGAGAGGTGAATTTAAACTTAAAGATGAAAGATTGATAATTGCAACAGTGGATAATGTACTGTGGATGAGATAGTTCATAGCCAGCATTAAAAAAATGGTAAAACTGACAAAAACAAATTTTTGCCAACACTGAACTGGAAATGGTTACACATCTCAGTGCTGGGTGTGACACACTGATATCAGAAGGCCTTTATACAGAAAGGCACAATAATGTAGTTTTTTAACATTACTGTGCGAAAAAACAGAAAAGTGGAGCATTATTATCTGGGACAGTTCTATTCCCACAGATAAAAAGCTGAATGCGGTATTCAAGGAGAAAAGTACAAGAACAGCATTACTACTAGAAGTATTAGTAACAACTGACTATTCTGAACTATGTATAGAGAAAAAGAAATCCTTAAATACTAGCAAATGCAATCAGACATGTAACCGGATAGTCGGACCCGGCCCTCACTCTACCTGCCCCCGCAACTCCCCCTATATACCTCCTCCACAAAGGCAACAGACAATTTATCATGGGTACAAACTGGTCGCAGCTTTATTTGCCAATTAACATACAACTTAACAAACCATAGTAATCAACATCCTACTAACACCCCTCCCCCCAGCAGGGCGATGAGGCACCAGCCATGCTATTAGCAAAGTGCCCTCGCCTCTGCACCGGCCGCGTTCACCACCACCGGCCAAATACCTACCATCTCTGTCCGACTTCGCCATATCACTAGCAAAAGTCTATCAGGGGTTGTCCGGGCCGTGGGCACCCCGCCCACGCTCCAAGTGCCTAAGGCTCCGGACCCCGGACACCTCCGGGATCCCGCCACATCCCCCCCAGCTGCAACAACCCTAAGACCCCGATCCCCATCCCCACCCCCAGAGCAAGGGAGGGAGGGTGGGTCGCAATGCTCCAGGCTCCGTCACATGTGCTCAGCTAGCCACAACGCTAACCGAGCACATGCCGTCCAAGGCCCCCTGATTGGCTCCCAAGCACCAGGCGCGCGCGCGGAGCCAATCATTTCAAAAGATGCTCCACGTCGCTGCCGATGCGCCGCATTGCCCCCATTCCCTCCCCCTCTTCTTAACTGCGCGTGCGCAGGGTCCCGTGCCGGGCCGAGCACCCGGTTAAAATCGCTCGCCGGGACCCTGCCCGTGCCCTCACTCTAGCAGAACGTTATAGAAATTATCTCAATTTTGTCAGGAGCCACTGGTCTGTTTAACAAGAATTCCAAGTGCCTCCTATGAACTTCAGAGAAGGCGCACATTGGCATAATGTAAGTCTTGTAACGAATATTAGCCTGAAATCTGAGAGACTGAAATAATCTCCAAACTACTCTAGAATAGGGATACAGTTCATTCTTGCCATGTTTTGTGCAGAATTACCATTTTTAGATACATGCTGTGAGAGATACATTCCTTATACACGTCCTATATTTTCTTTCTACCTGAACCCCCTTAGTCATTTCTTCCATCACTATGTTTATGTTTATTCATTTGATATACCGCAATTCAATAAAAATCAAAGCGGTTTACAATAATTAAATATACAAAGAGGGCCAATGGCCGGAAGAAAGAAAGGAAATGACAATAAATGACAGGATAGCAGGCAGCACAATCAGACACACGAGACAGAGGAGAAAAAGAATGAGAAAGGGATTAGGAAAGGCAGGATCACACAAAATGGGAAGGGAGTTCGAAGGCAGAGGAGAACAGATGAGATTTCAGATTTTTTTTAAAAGTGGTGTACTGTTGTTCAAGTCTGAGGGAGGTGGGTAAGGAATTCCAGAGTGCGGGACCGATAAAGAAAAAGGCAGAGGAGCGGGTTGATTGTAACTGAGTGCGGGAGGGAGAGGGGAGATGGAGGAGATTGATGTGAAGTGACTGGAGAGAGCGACTGAGAGTATGAAACTGAATGAGATCTGCCAGGTACTGCGGTGTGTGAGTGTAAAGGACTTGATGAACCAATGTGAGGATTTTGAAACAAATATGGAAGACAATGGGGAGCCAGTGGAGGTGAATGAAAAGAGGTGTTACGTGTTCCCGATGTGTAGAATGTGAAATGATGCGTGCAACTGTGTTCTGAATGTGTTGTAGTCGGTATAACTGTGAGTGCGGAAGGCCAACTAGAACAGAGTTGCAAAAATCAATATGTGACATAACCAGGGACAGCAGAAGAGTGGTAAGGGCCTGTGGGGTGAGAAAGGGCTGGATGGATGGCGTGGATCTGGCGAAGAAAGAAAAAGGAAGTCTTAGTGACATGAGAGATATGGTCCCAGAAGGAAAGATCCGAATTGAAAAGAACACCTAGATAGCAGAAACTGGAAACTAAAGGGATGTGTGAACCAGGGGAAGAGGGGGCCACCGGTGGGGAAGAACTGCCATGAGTGAACCAGTTAGCAAGTGTTTTAGCCAAGTTTAGGTGCAAACAATTAGTGGTGAGCCAACCAGCAACAGTGGAAAGACAGGAATCGAGGGGGGAAAGATCGGGGTGGAGAGGGGAAATGTGGTGGAGAAGAACCAGGTCATCAGCATAGTAAAAAGCAGAAATCCCAAATTGTTGCACCAGGAGAGCAAGTGGGGCCAGGAAAATATTAAAGAGAAGAGGTGCTAATATGGAGCTTTGGGGCACACCACAAAGCAGCGGAAAGGACTCAGAGGATACCATTGGAACAGACAGAGAGAGAACAGTACAGGACCAGGAGGAAAGATATAAGTGGAACCAATGGTAGACCGTGAAGAAGGGAGTGGTCAACCAGGTCAAAAGCTGAAGATAGGTCTAGAGATACTGCCACCGAGAAGTCACCGCGATCATGAGCTATGTGTAATTCATTAAGAAATGCAAGAAGGACAGTCTCAACACTGTGACCTGGCCGAAAACCTGATTGGTGGGGATGAAGAAAGTAAGTGGAAACCAGGTGACGGGATAGCTGTGTGAAGGCTGTTTTTTCAAGTATTTTAGAAAGAAAAGGGAGATTGGAGACAGGACGATAGTGGGCTGGAATGTGGGGGTCAAGTGAGGGTTTCTTAAGGATACGACGGATGAGAGCATGCTTCCAGGAGTGGGGAAAGATACCTGTGGAAAGACTAGTATTAATCATGGTAAGGACTGAGGGGATAAGAGCAAGAGAGGGGGTGAGTAGCCAAGAAGAGGGGATAGGATCTAGTGAACAGAAGGTCTTATTAGAAGAGGAAATTATTCCAATGAGTTCGGAAGTAGTAAGTGGGTGGAACGAGGCCCAGGCATGTGAGAGTTGGAAAACAGGAGGGGGGGGGGAGGGGAAGAAGGAGGGGGAGAGGAAATGGGGGGGGGGCAGTGAGGCAGAGATGCCCTAAGTTCAAAAATCTTGTTATTGAAGAAAGATGCAAGTTGGGAAGGGGAAGGAGTTGACTGGGAGGATACAGAGCTAGAGTCTGGCCGAAGAGACGTGAGAGACTTGAGAACAGTGTAAAGGTGACGAGTTTGGTTCAGGGCAGAGGAAATGGCTGCTGAGAAGTAGACTTGTTTGGCTTTATGAACTATACCAGTATCTCCCCATTTTTCTCAATGCATTATACTGAACTTGTCTTCTATTTTTCTTCTTGTTTCCTCATCTCCCGCTGCTCTTTATGCTTCCTTCTTTCTTTCCTTCTATTCTGTCATCCTTGCCTAAGCACATTTGCCCACATGTCATAAGCTCATGTCCCATTCTCATATTACCACATACATCTTCCCTTATTTTTCCCTTCTACTCCTCCCAGTACAAACATATCTCCTTCCCCATATTTCCATTCACCAAGGAAACAAACAGCATGCATATGGCATCCACTTCCAACTTTGATCTCTTCCATTTATTTTACACCTTTTCCTTGTGTTACTTGAAAGAAGGAAGTAAGAATGGCACAGCTTATCACTTGTCTGGAGCTGAGGCAGGAACTGGGGCATGACTTCTTACTCTCAACATGCTCATAGCTGATGGCTGGTATCATGGCTTCTTCTTGGAAGATGAGATCAGCGATGTGGTTTTTGCTGTGAGATACTGTACTCCATTGTCCTGAAAGCCATTCCAAATGAAAATATGCCATTGAGTCTATGCTGACTTCTGGCGACCCAGTACCTGAGTTTTCTTTGCAAGGTAGTTCCTTGCCAGGTCTTTCTTCTGCACAGTAAGTCAATGCTGTTAATAGCAGTGTGGATTTTCATTGCGAAAGAAAATAAAGAAACCAAACGGTTTCTTAAAAACAACTCAATAATATAACTTTAAAATGACCCAGTGGTTCTAGAGTTCTTACCATAAAATGGCAGAATATCTAAAATATTTCCTACACCAAGGCCTCTGTCTTTTGAGAGTGGGGATTGAGACTTGCTGCTTCCTTCCTTACCAGTATATGGAACATATTCTCACTGCAAATCTTAGCTTAGTGTTCTGAAAGCCTAACTTTTATTTATTTAAAAATATTTCCAACACACCATATGCTCCAAGGCATTCAAGGTGGCGTACAATCTAAAACCACAGAACAAAATTTAACATAACAATACTAAAACCCTTATTTACCCCATCATCCTACCCAACTGCCTGCCTGCCATGCATCTACCCGTCTGCCTATGCTACCCAGACTGAGGAAACAGAAAGGTTTTCAGGGCCTTCCTAAAAGTCAACAAATCTTCCTCCTGTCACAAGGAAATTGGCAAACTGTTCCACCAAAGGAGGAGAGCCACTGCAAATCACCCCTCTTGCCATTTCTTCAACAATGCCCACTGAGGGCCAGGAACAACTAAACAGTGGCCTTGACTCGATCACAATGGCCTACTCGGTTAGTACCATTTCAACACTTCCACCAAAAAGCCTGGTCTCTGCCCTCTGAGCCTCTTAAAGGTCACCAAAAGAAGTTTAAACACACACTGCTGTTGAACTGGGAGCCAGCAGAGTTGACCCAGGACATCCACCACCAACTCCCTGCACTGCACCCCAAGATCACACAAGCAGCTACATTTTGTTTCGTCTGCAACTTCTGCAGAAGGTACTTAGGCAGCCCCACATACAAGAGATTACAATAAGCTAATAGAGACAATACTAAGGCCTGGCTGAACAAGCAGAGGGCCCCCACATCCAAAAAAGGATGTAGCTGTCGTACCAAACACAACTTTTCATACGCTGATGGCATAACCTCTCACCAGCCTAGGCCAGAAGCCTTACTTCCTTCTTTGGGAATAGTACCATAAAGTACTGAATCTCTGCACTGCAACAAAATCATGACATTATACTGCCATGTGGCCATGGATTTGCAGATCTTTAGAAATGTGTGCCCTAACTGAGGTCAAACTTGAAGCACAGAGACTTCAACCTGGATCATGTTTTACAGAGATTTCTGTGAAAATCCATAAGTCTTATTCCTGAGTATCTTGGGAAAATCTAAAGCAGTTTCAAGGGGAATTCAAGAAAGCAGATGTACTGATCTGAGAAATCTGTGGTGCATGTCCCCAAATCTGTTTCAATGTCTCCGCAGACACATGGAGGATGTTGCTAAGCAAAACGTTTAGTTAGGGGGTTATTCATGATTTGCATGTGTATAATGAAGCATATGTACAACATGTATATCACATACACGCTGTCAGATGGCTGCCTGGGTGAGAATGTTCACAGTCTTGGAAAGTGCATATATCAATATGATTGGCAAGGGATTGTGGGCAATGCAGTCCATTCACACCAGACACAGCTGCTCACAATACATAGTTGTGCTTGAGGGTAAAGCCAATAAGATATTTATTTATGGGGTTATTTCTCCCAACACAGATATGCTTGGTAGCACATAAATCAGGTTACTTGCTTTCAGTGTTAAACTTGGAAAAACAAAAACAGGAAAACAACATTTGAACTTGTCAGGCAATCAAAGCAAAAGAAATAAGATCTGGTTGGTAACAAACTGGTCTTTTCTGTAGGCTTTAGCTAATATTTTTCTTAGCAGTGTATCAAACAACAAACAAAAGCCACAAAGAAGAGAAAAACTGTTCTTTTCAGGTTAACTTCTTATATCTTCCCACATAGATTCAGAAGTGATTCCCTCAGAGCTCACAAGCAATTAGGTAAGGCTCAATTGCTAGCAGTTACCCAGCTGAAACCCCTTAGCTGGCTTGCTTTCTACTGCGTGGCTAAAAATCCTACTCAGGAGCTTTTCTGAGTAGATTAAAGAACAAGTTTGTATTTCTTTGTGATGGTTGCTGTACTTTGTAACAGAAAATCACCAAAGGAGTTTAGACAGAGAGCAGTCCATGTAAATACATTCTTCATCTGCAACGTCTCCCCCTTCTTCAACAATCATGGGCTCAATATCATGGATTGGCACAGATGAATTTCTCAATGGAGCACTTTCAGGAGAATACTTGTTTCCCTGCTGTCTTTCAAGGTTATAGCTAGGGCATAGATCAGTGTTCATACCTGAGCTTCCATTGCTGTTAGAGTTCCTCTCTATATAGCCTGGCCAGTATGTAGTCCAGTTCTTATGTCCAGCCTTCCAATCTAGATCCCTGGACACTGGATCTCTCTTCACATACCTTCTGGCACGGGTCTTAGGGTCCCTTCCACGTGCAGCCGTCTCCCTCACAGGTACCGTCTGGAGATTCCTAGCTCTGCAGCACCATTCCTCTGGCTTTCCCCAGTCCAATGGTGTATGCTGGCCCTTGGAATGCCTCCCAGTATACGTACTGCTCCAGACTCCTCTAGACCTCCCAAAGACTTTTCTCTTCTTTCTTCCAAAGGGTTTCTTGCCCTCTCTGTCCGTCCGGTTTGGCTTCTGCTTCTGATGATCCTCCAGATGAAACTGAGGACGAGGATCAAGATGAGGATAATTCTCTGTAGAATAAGCTCTACCTTTATTCTGCTTAGATGAGTGCTCCTCCCTAACACAGCGCAGCTGTGCTGAATCAGGCCCTGCCCTTTGAGATGAGTGCTTAGGGATTACCTCATAGCCCTCCTGATTGAACACACGTTTCCCCACTTCAGCTCCTCTAATGGCTGTTGGAAACCTGGTGCATTCTGGGACTGGTAGTCTTTTATGGGAAAATTCTGTTTTCTTATTTCTACCAGAACTGACAGGTTGCTTGTTCAGAGTCACTTCACCTTTCCTATAGCTCCTTCCTGAGCTATGATAAGCTTCCTTATCACAACGCGCATATGGCCATTTTAGACAAGCTCCAGTTTACATGCGGATGTTCTTAGTATGTGGAAGTTTCTAAGGGGTGTGGTCTAGGCGTGGTCTGGGCATTTTGGTCAGCCCTTTACAGAAAGGATTATGGAGCTATTTCTGACAATCCCCCCTAGTTTATTTCCTCCTCTGAAATGAAATGCGTTAAAGACTGCGTCCTCTGTAATTGACTAGCAGTAAGTCTGTAAAAGGCTTAACATGTATATGTAAGTGCTGACATTTACACATACAAATTGTGAAATGCTGGCACTTAGATGTATGAACTGAAGGGTTTCCCCTGCTCATTCTTCTCACACGAAAATTTGTAAAATGGTTTCTCCTGGTGCATGTGGATATCAGTGCATATGCGTTGTTCCTACACTTCCTTCTATGTATTTTAGAAACAGGTCAATGTTTAGCAGAGCTGTTTGTAAAATACTGTTGGAACTGAGTACGTCCCTACCTCGATGTTGCAATTCTGATCTCCGTGTGCTATCTCAAAAGTGACTTCATGTGAACTCATTTGTCAATCCAGTAAATTTTTCTCAGGCTTGTTGAATTTAGGTGGAAAACCTTTTTTCAAAGAGACCTATGTGTCCTTAAAAACCCTGAAGGAATAGATCTATAGATAAAGCCATTGATGCAGATCTATTGTTTAAAATTCAGTCTGAATGTAAGAGGGTCCTAAAATATCTCTTGTTCCATACCAAGTTATTAAATGTTTCCATAGATCCTTAGACATTATGGGCCTGATATTCATTTGCTGTGGCACATAGTTATCGCCACCAGACTTTAACCCCGGATATTCAATGCTGGATCATATGCAGCCCCGGTATTGAATATTTATTTATTTATTCATTTTTTTATACCGCACCATTTGGTATCAGCGTGGTTTACAATGAACGTAAACAGTCAAGCAACTTTACATAGAACAGGTATAAACATCCAAACAGTCAAGCAACTTTACAAAGAACAGGTATAAACATCCAATCAAAAAACTAAATCTAAATAACATGGAACAGTAGGAGCAAGCAAATATGTCAACAAACAGGGGATAAAGGTTAAAAGGAGGGAAAAAAAGGGGTAAAGGAATGGCAAAGGGGTGAGATCGAGGGAATAGGGGAGGGATGGGAGAGCTCATTAAATGTTGTTCAGCCGGGCCTCAAGGTATAGTCCAGGCATGTCCAACAGGTAGATCGCGATCTACCTGTAGATCGCGGAGGGGTCAGAGGTAGATCGCCAGCCCCATTGGCTGCATCTCTCCAGCAGCTCACCCCGTCGCTAGGAGAGAGCTCATGCCTGCAGGTCATCTGCCGAGGGCTTGCCGCTGCTGCTGATCCTTTGCCTGTCTTTTTTCCCTGCCTGCGGGTGTATTGGGAGCGCTTGTTGTTTTCGTGCCAATAGTTTGTGGGTACCCCAGGGGGCCGCCACCCACGCCCTGCGACGAGATGCCACAGGCCCGGCATCATACCTGGTCTCCTTCTTCTCAGAAACACCCATTCCTGCCCCCGCCTCAACACCACTTAGAAGTGTCTTATATACTGGGTGATATCAATTCACCTGGGCTTTACCTGAATACACTTACCATATTAATTGTGTTGTGTGCTTGTCATTGGTCACTTTATAGTTCGCTTTCATTAAACGTTTTCGGGCAGACACAACAAAGTGTAAAGAATTTGGTGATTTTGGCGGGCTTTTCCAATTTTGTTCTAACTTGCCTATGCCTTGCCTTCGAATTGGTTCAAACCACTGTGACTTTTGCTTGCCTCTGCAATTTTATTTTGCCTAGCCTTTGTGTTGATTCTACACTGCAATTCTATTTTGCCTTGCCTTTGCGTTGATTCTACACTGTGTGCAGAATTTATTAAATCGCATGTGGTGGTATTTGAACTTGTTTGGCGGTATTTGATTTTATCTGGTTTGCTGACTAGATGTTTTTGTTTTTTTGATGATTGTTTGTTGGTATTTGATTATTACTGCCAGTATGATGAATTCTTATTTTTACTTTTAGAACTGCATGTGTGGTTTTGGCATCTCCAGTCCTTGTATTTCACATCATCTAGAGGTCTTCAGTTCCTGTTGATCTTTAATACTTTGGGACAGTGACAGTTTTGAACCAGATTCAGCCAGTGTTTATACTAACTTAGCAGATTTGGCCTTCTTACATCCAGCCACCCCAGTATAACGAAGATGAGTGTTTCAAAGAAGAGCAAAACCTACCACTTTCATGATGAATGGGAAATGGACTACTTCTTCATCATGGTGAAAGACACGTGTTGTTGTCTAATTTGTAATGCCCCAGTATCCTTGCCCAAAAAAGGGTAATCTGGAACGTCATTATAAGGCTCTGCATAGCAATATGTTTGATGCTGATTTTCCACCCAAAAGTGAAATTCGTAAACTGAAGCTCAAAGAAATTAAATCAAAATTGGCTACTCAGCAACAGTTGATGGTGAAGCCAAGGTCACATTTGGTCAATGCAACCATAGCATCCTTCAAGGTCAGCAACCTGATCGCAAAGAAATGCAAACCTTTCACTGAAGGGGAATTTGTAAAAGATTGTTTTCTTGAAGCAGCTGACAATCTTTTTGAAGGATTTAAAAATAAGAAAGAGATCATAGCTGCTATTCAAGATGTACAATTGTCAAGAAACACCATCGTGCGGTGAATAGAAAAGATGTGTGGAAACACAACTGAACAATTGTTGGAGGATGTTTCAAATTGTGTTGCTTTCTCACTACAACTGGATGAATCTACAGACATTGCCAAGTTACTAGTCTTTATCCAGATGGTTTTTGAAGACTTCAGTGTTAAAGAAGAACTATTTGGAATGATTTCGTTAAAAGGGAGAACTACCAGTCAGGAAATATTCAGTTCATTCCATTCTTTTGTGACAAAGTATAATCTTCCACTGCATAGACTTGTTTCCATCACTACTGATGGAGCAAGAGCAATGACAGGTGAGGTTAACGGTTTCATAGCCCTCTGTAGACAGCATGACGACTTCCCAGATTTCCTTTCTTACCACTGCATCACCAGCAAGTTTTGGCAAGCAAGAGACTCAATACAAAGCCTGTCATGGACATCACTTTCAAAACTGTAAATTCAGTTCGTGGAAGTTCACTTCAAAGATGGCTTTTCAATCTTACTCTTGATGAAGGGGCAGCGGAAATCATTTTGCACACAGATGTAAGGTGGTTAAGTAGGCACAAATTTCTGCAAAGATTTTGTGATTTGCTGAATGAAATAAGAAGTTTTTTTGAAGGAGAGGGGAGATGACCAAGCAGAGTTGGAAGATGAGGAGTAGTTATGTGATCTGGCATTTCTCGCTGACTTTACAGGCGAACTAAGTGATATGAACCTTGAACTACAAGGTAAAAACAAATGCATTGGCGAGATGATGAGTACAGTTTCATCCTACAAGAGCAAATTTGAGCTAATGATGACTGACCTTGCAGACAACACTTTTGATCATTTTTCTAATATGCAGGACCATCTGGGACAATATCCAAATTTTGTTTTTCAGAACGAGAAGTATGTGATAGAAATCTGTTCTGTTATCCAGGAATTCAAAAATAGATTCTGTGACTTCCAAAAAATTGGAACAGTTGTGGAGTACTTGTCATACCCATTCAAAGTAGATGTGGACATTAAAGAAACTGCAGCTGCTATCAGTAAAAATTACTCATTGAACAAGCCATCTCTTGAAAACGAAATATTAACCCTTAAAAATGACATTTTTCTCAAGACCCATGCTGAGCAAGAATCATTTTGGAAGCTAGTACCTAGAGACAAATTTCCCAACTTGAGAAGATGCAGTGAAGCTGTACACTCCTGTTTTGGTTCAACTTATTTGTGTGAATCTGCATTTTCCCATCTGAAAATGACAAAGAGTACACAACGTTCCAATGTGACAGATGAACATCTCCAGGATTCCCTGAGACTGGCCCTCACGCAATATTCTCCCACCTTCAAAAAGCTGGTGGATGAAATGCAGGCTCAGATGTCTCACTAATGAGCAAGAGCGAAATATTAAAGATTGTGCAAGATCAGCCTGGATCAATACTCAACCTAAATTTAACACAAATTACTCAATAAAAGTTAAAGAAAGTTATTACTCAATAAAACTTTAATAAAAAATGTACTTTCCATTTCCCCTCGCAGTTCTTACTGGATCTTCGTCTCTCTGTTTTATTTCTGCTTAATTTGCTTAACAGCTGATCACATCCAAGTAAATGACAGAAGGTTCATTAAAAATGGGGGGGGGGGGGGGATCCTCCAACTTTATTAGGTTAAAATTAAATTTGAAGCTAATTTGAAACTTAATTTTCATGGTGGTAGATCACCGGCACTTTTGGCCGGAAAAAGTAGATCACGACCTGTTCGAAGTTGAACATGCCTGGTATAGTCTATGTAAGTGAAGAAGCCAGTACTGAGAGAGGCCCTTCATTAAGTTATGTGGTCATAAGCTAGATGGAACAGGTGAGTCTTTAATGCCTTTCTGAACATAGACTGGTCATATCTGGGGTTGTCGCACAGCCAAAGATGCTGCAGAAGCTAATTGGGCAGTGGTGATATTGAGCCGCTGCCCAGTTAGCTCTCACAGGTAAAGATAGGTGCAACAAAAGCTGGCCTATCTTTATGCATAGGTTGCTATCTGGGCAGCGGTGCAATATCACTGCTGCCCGGTTAGCAACTGGTGCCACCCATGAAACATCCACGACACGCTCTGATCCTACACGGTTAGCATCAAGGTGTGTAGCGGAGTTAATCGGGGATATTCAGTGGCACTAACCATGTTAGTGCCACTGAATATCTCTCTAAGCTGCATTTACACAGTTTACAGGTCTGTAAACTATGTAAATGCCTTTGAATATCAGGCCCTATGTAAATAACATTGTGACGTGTCTTGTAGGGAGGGCAATTTCCATATAGCAGAGGAAACTAGAAGGTTCCCTGTTCTTTCCTTCTCATTTTCCTCCAGTGGGTGACTGAGGCTCAGGAGCACCAAGACTTCTAAGAGAGGGAGAGAGCTTGGAGTCTAGAGGGTATGTTTACTAATCGGTGGCAGCTCTATTATCGCACAGAAGCTCTTACTAACATACCCCTAGGAGTCTGAGTGCAAGAATCAGGAGCTGATGTTTAGTGAAAAGAAGTAAGCACTTTTTGAATTGGAAATTGCCTAAAGCTTTATTATAAAATTGCATTCCCAGTCTGAAGAAGAGAATGGACTGCGAGGACTCTGAATTTGCAACAAGAGTTTCTCCCCAAGAGCTTGTGTTTTAGAGAATACTTTGAGGAAGAACCCTTAGGAATTGAGAGATTTCAAATTCAATCAGGAGATTTGTCAAGTTCCAACTTAGAGAAGAGATTTAGCAACTTCACCTAGGTACACATTCAAGAAGAGTCTCCGTACAGGAGGCCTCTGGAGTATCTTGCTAGGAGTGTGGGAAAAGTGATTCTCCCAGATTTAAATTCATTGATTTAAATTATAGACTCTTTGTTAATGGGATTCTTTTCCTATGGCTAAAACTGGAAGAAAGAGTACTTTTGGCAATTTATTTACATTTCACAAGCGACTTAGTAAATGATGGTTTTCGGAACTACTCCAAACTTTGGTGGCTATGTGGTTTGTGCTTAGTGATAAAGAAAAAGTCCAGGCATCCTAATGCTCTAGAAACTTGTTTTCCTTTCCCCCTCCCCAGTGGAGGAACCCCAGAATCTCAGATGATACAAGGGAGGATTGGCCTAGTAGTTGGGGCCCGGAGGTTTGACTTCCACTGGAGGACAGCAATCTTGGGCCAGAGGGACTGGGGTTTCTAGTCCCACATGCACTCCTTGTGGCCTTGGGCAAGCCACTTAACTCTCTGTTGCCGATGGGCAGAACATAGATTGTGAGCCCTTTGGGGACAAGGGAAATATATAGCATACCTGAATGTACACTGTTTTGACCCAGTGAAAAGCGGTATATAAGCATTGCTAAATAAACAAAACGGCCCAGCAACTTTTAGTTAAGCCTTTGTGTTTTATTAGAAGGTGGAACAAAGTTTAACATCAAAAATGGGTACCAGGAAAAAGTATTTAATGAATAGAAGTATTTCCTCATTAATATGCCCACAGTATATGTACTAAGAACTCCTAGAGGGCTCAATATTGCCTTTCCAACTCAAAGGTCCTGCATGGAAGATAAATGTTCAATTGAATGATGTCACATACATTTCAGATGAATCAGAGCATGGCATCTAATCAAAGCCATTTAAAAAAGACATAATTTTCTTTGACTAGAAAAAAAGAATCCCTTAAAATATCAAACATAAAAATCCCGCTGTGTCACTCAGAGGCACTGCAGAGTGTTTAGAATTCATAGCGAACATTGTCAGTTCTTTCCACATGGCTGATTGTGCATATTTTATTCCTTTGCAGTTTAATCACATTAATGTTTGCTGGTGCCCTGATAAAATGCATGACTTTGCTAATTACTAATTATTTCAGATGCTTAACAGAAGCAAAGGATGAAAATACAATCTAACAAGAAAACAAAGCAGATGGAGAAGTGTTGTCGCACTTTCTAACTTCTTATCACAGTATTATGTGACCTGCTCTTGCTGGGTTCTGTAGTAATGAAAATGTATTTGAAAGGCAGCAGAGGATGCTTTGTTTTGGTTATTTGAACCTTTTGAGCTGCTGAATGTTCTTTGCACAGGTACCACTTAGTTTAATTAGCCTCTAGCCACAGTTGAGAAGGCCTGGTTCATCAGAAACACAATGCCTTGACGAGGCTCAAGCTTCACAAAGGGTGTAGCTGTTGCTGAAAGAATTATTCCCATGCAGTTCTTTGTGCGTGGCACCCTTATAAAGCATCTTTACTGCTGCTGATGACCAGTGAAATGATTTTGGAAATTATATTGAACAAATGCGTTACAAGTATGTTTACATAAAATGGTACATTTTCTCAAGAGGATTTTTTTTTCTTTTCAATTTTACAACACAGTCCTCATTGAACCTTCTTTTAGATAGGTTTGAAGTGCATTTCACTTGAGGCTGAACAGTATTTGTATAAATGTATTTTTAAGCTCAAATGGAATGCATTTCAAACTCATGTGAGGGAAAACTGAACGAGAACGGACGTATACTAGACTATCGTGTGCCTTGCTTTTATCTAGTAATGACTTTTGGGATCAAATCAACTTTCATGATTCTAACTATGGAGGGTGTGGAAGAGGCACCCAGTGCTGCCCTTCTCTTGTTTAAGGATGAGCTCCTCATCTGCCAAGCAGGGGCTATTTTGAAAAGGAAGTATAAATGACAAAAAGCAAAGAAATGTACTGGTACTTTTGTGACTGCATGTGTTTGGTTGTAGGGATTTGCATGGCCAAAATGTTTCTGTTGATTAATATTTGTCCATGGACCCTATTTGGTACGTATTCATTTTTGCATTTGCCTCATTCATCCATCTCCCTTTAAAATCTATGGGACAAACACTTTTTGAATGTAACAGTGGGGATCTCTATCCATTTTAAATTAAACATGCTTGAAAGCTGCATCTCTGATATCTCTGGCAAGCATCTGTAACAGAGGCATCAGAGATGCAAAGTGGAACAAAAAGCAGAATGAACTCCCTGAGGTAGAAAAGAAAGTAAAGCAGCACCACAATTTGCAGGACAATCCAAGGAACTGTGAGACGAGTAAAATGGCACAAGCATTTGCAGGAAGACTCCAGAGCAGAAGCACAGAGGTAAAGCAGCAATCACATTGCCTGGAGAACCCCAAGGCAGCATGAGTGGATTAAAGAAGCATTAACATTGGCCGGAAAGTGCAGGGACATTGCAGAAGGGCTAGTGCAGCACCAAATTGGCTGGAAGGACCTAAGACACCTGAAGAGTTGCAACATAGCACCAACATAGGCTGGAAAGCGATCAAGTAGGGGTGTGCAGGCCAAAATCTTTTGTATCATTTCATTTTTGTTTTTGGAGGTTTTGTTTATTTCATTTGCCATCAATAAGACACTCTATTGTACAATAGCACACACCAAGGAGCAATAGTGCACACTGTTATGCAATTGCGTGCTCTATTATGCATTAGCATGTACTATTTGAGGGGAGTGGAAATGTTCCATTATTTTATCTGTGCTGATGGATATGTGAAAGCACATTTTAGAAATTAAATCCAACTCGCAGATGTCAAATATTGTTTGCCTTTACCTCAAGACCCTACTTCTATGTTACAAATACAGATCCTTGAATTACTGGATGGAGCTTTAACTGCAGGTTGGATCACCAAGAAAGAGTATACATTTCTTCATAAACTTCAACCTAAGATACCGGTTATATATACTGTACCGAAAATACATAAATCTTTGACTGCCCTCCCAGGATGTCCTATTGTGTCCTGCAGGAATTCGGTGCTTGAACCTTTACCCAAATTTTGTGATATTTTACTTCATAAATCAGCTGCACACGATCTGCTTTGTGAGATATGTCACATTCTATAACTTTGATCGAGTCCTTTTCTGGTGACATTCAAGATATTCTTTTGGTCACGATGGACATGGTAGCTTTATATACCAACATAGAACAGAATGAAAAACATTCAGTTATAGCCAATTGTCATATAGATCTTCCACAGAGACTCCCCCGTTCATTTTTACTTCAATTG
The DNA here is from genome assembly GCA_033557465.1 of Ichthyophis bannanicus. NCBI lineage: Eukaryota > Metazoa > Chordata > Amphibia > Gymnophiona > Ichthyophiidae > Ichthyophis > Ichthyophis bannanicus. Next base: position 1,197,350,855 of record CM066032.1, on the reverse strand, counting down.
TTGGAATTAGTACTCGCTAATGATTATTTTTTGTTTGAACATCGATTTTTCCTACAGAGGTTTGGCATTGCTATGGGAACCACAATGGCCCCTTCTGTTGCCACCCTTTATATGCCTGATTTTGAGACCATTTCTATTTATCTTTCAGCTTGGCTTTCATTGATACCTCAATGGGTATATTTTTTAGATGATGTTTTCTTTTTATGGAGCGGAACTAGGAAAGATTTAAAAGCTTTTTGTCAGTGGATAAATACATGTACATCTAATATTCAATTTATTGCAAAATCTCATAATGATCATACTGAGATTTTAGATGCTGAAGTTTATAAGAGTGACACCAATTTCTATACTGTTGAGAAAGTCAGTCCAACGTTAACACACTGTTGAGATATCATAGTTGTCATTCTTGTCCCCTCTGCTGAGGTTTTCCAGTGGAGCAATTTGACAGACTTTCAACATCATGCTGCTGATCTTTTTCATCATCTTTTACAGCAAGGATGTCCATGTTGTTTCACAGGCCTATAAATGAGTTAGATATTGTCATTGTGAATGGTTTTTTCTATGGTCTACTGAACCTCAGTCAACATCTCAAGCAGTTTTTGTTGCTGGTTTTCCTTTTATGTCACATTCCTCCACAATAACATCTTTTTTGTAGAAACATTGGCATGTATTGGTCTTCATGCATGTTTCCAAACTAATCTGATGATTGCCTTTAGTAGGGGGTGCAATATACAGGACAGTGTTGTACATACTCTCCCAATTGATATTTAATCTACTACTTTTTTACACCACTTTATCATTTTAGTTGAAGCAGTTTACAGTGTAACTTAAACTTGGCAATGTACTTTAAACAGGGACATTGATAACTTGGATTTTTCTGAGGCAATGGAGGGCTGAGTGACTTGCCCAAGGTCACAAGGAGTTCTAATGGGAACCAAACCCTGGTCTCTTGGTTCTCAAGCCAGTGCTCTAACCATTAGGCTACTCCTCTGCTCCTTTGGAATCAGAATTTGGTCATTTTCAATGTACTAATTGCAGATTTTGTGTTCTTTTTATTATTGGCCCTTCTTGGGTCAATTCTGCTACAGGGAAGGATTATCATTCATGTTGGCATACCTTATGTACATCTGATTATGCTGATTATATGCTCATTTGTCCATGTGATATGAACTATATTGGTCGCACTATTCACCCTATAAAAACCAGACTGGTTCCTGTATCAAAACCAAGACTCAGTAAGTGCAGATTGTGGCCCACTGTTTAGAAAAAGATCACACTTTTCAAGATCTACATTGGCAGGTTATAGATCATGTACCTCCTGATCTTAGTGGAGGCGATGGTGAATTTAGACTACAACGATTAGAGCAATCCTGGATTTTCAATCTGTGGTCTGTCACTCCATTTGGTTTAAATTTAGAGATTGATTGGTGGAGTTTACTCTGATTGGTAACCTTGATACCTAATAGTATTTCACCTTGTTTAGATGTCACACATTAGTTTGGTATTTATGAATATGTGCTGTTGCAATGTGGTTGAATGATATGATCTTCATTTGGTGAGCATGCAGCCCGATGGAACTGCATGATATAGAGCTCTCAATGTTCAGCTTGAAACATGGTGCTATATTACTATGTTAAATCTGATGGGAGTAATCTCTTCATAATCTCACTTTTATGATGTCATTTGGATTAGTCACAGCTCGAATAAGCTTTTATGAGCTTTTGGTGATTCCTGATAAGCTAAGTGGAAATAACTTTTGAATCATTTTAATTTATCATATTTAGTGTTTGGCAGTATATTTGTGTTCATGACATGTCACAGGTTGATTTTTCAACCACCTTTAGATAAAAAGGAGGATTTGGGTCAAGGGGGGTTTCCTCTCCTAATGAACAATCCGACATTCTGCTAGTGGAGACATTCAGAACCACGACCACCACAGGTTTCTCCAGTATCTATCAAGTGCCTTTTCGGTTGTGGACAGTACTGGAGATAATAGACTGCCATCTCCTCTAGACCCTCCAGATGTTTTAGTGGCAAAACAAGCACTTTTCAGAAACCTATTTGTGTCCTGGAGAAGGTGTAGACCTGGACCAGGGTGGAGATGTGTTGACTGTCTCTGAAATCAGGCGCACGCGTCTTCAGAATGCCCTGGACATAGCTCTGCCACCAGGGCCTGTTCTACCATTAGGCAAGCTAGGCAGTTGCCTAGAGCATCAGTCCTCTGGGGGTGCCCACTGTCACTGCTTCTGACCCTTTCTGGAGCCTGCAGCAGTGGCAATGGTTCAGAAACTGCGATGCAACACTTACCTCAACTCACCGGCGCTGCATTGCGATTTCTGCTCTCTATTATCTCTCTCTTTCATCCCCCTCTGATGTAGATTTCCGGTTGATGCAAACCATAAGTTAATGCTGGAGGGAGGCTTAAAAGAAAGATAGCAGAGAGCGGAAATTGCAATGCAGTGCTGGCGAGTTGAGGTAAGCATTGCATCATGGTTTCTGAACCACTGCAGTCACTGTGGCTGCAATGGCAATGGGGATGGGGTGTAGGGACAGAGGGGGCATCAGAATAGAGGGACCTGCCTAGGGCACCTCCAGACGTTGCCTGCCATGCCCCAATCCTAGATGGATGTCCTCACATCAGGGACATCTCTATAACCATTTTGTAAAATGGCTCTGGGGGCATCTCTGTGATTTGGATGCCTGCGTAGCTGTTTTCAAATGCCCAAAGCACAAATAGAGCTTCTAAAATGACCTCCTTATTTGATGATAGATTGGTCACGTACTATCAGTATGTCAAGACTTTTGGGTGAAAGTCAGATATAAATGTTAATAAAGAATTTGATCTTGATTTGTAACTGATCTTTTTAACAGCAGCATTGAGGACTTCTGTCATTGAAAAATACCCCCACTTATCTCTTTGTAAGGACAAGAAAAATCAATGTTCTGGGAGTAGATAAAAACTATATCAACATTGAGAATAAGAACCTGGCCAGTACAAGAGGGTAGGCAATGACACAGGTGGCACCATACTAACATCCTGAGTGCACTGGTGCACAAGTACCCTTGCTGCTTCCTGTTTCTCATGAACCCTGTTACTTTTCTGCACTTCTTGTTTAGTAGCTGCAGGATAGGCTGCCTCTTCCCTTGCTCTCCAGGCCTATGGAATCTCTGACAACTAGGTGCAAAGCATCTGATACTATAAGGCCCTCATCCTTTACTAATGTAACCATGTTCATACTATTTTTTGCAAAAATACCCCAGGAAGAATGATGATCTGTCTTTGGCCTTGCTGCCAGTCTCACAGCCTTCCCTTATATTTACTAAGCTATGGGCCCAGCTATAACTATGGCTATTGTTGTACAGCACAGTCCACAGTACCCTCCTCATGGGTCACTCGCCCTTTAATTTTGTGAAAGCTGTGTTTTTTGCCTTTATTTGTGCAGCCACTTCTTTGGAGAACCATATAGCTTTCCATTTCCTCTTGTTTCCATTTACTTTCCTTACATATATCTGTTGCCACTTTAATTGCCTCTTTAAGTTTAGCACACTGTAATTCCACTTCCCTTATCTCCTCCCTCTCTGCCACCTCCTCCTTCAGATACTGTACTTTCCTATTTTACTGAAGCCAGCTTTTTTGACGTCTAGGACTTTGAATTTTCTGTGATTGGACTCTGCCTTGGCTTTTACCTGAAACCATTCCATGTGATTATCACTGCTGCTGATCACATGGGCAACCTCACGGACATTTGACACGCTATCTCCACTGGTGAATACTAGAACCAGAGTCAAACTTTCCCTGGTTGGCTCCATCTCCATTTGTCCAAGCAATACTTCTTGGAAGATATCCACAATCTTTTTACTTCTTTCAAGATTTGCAAAAGGAATACTCCAATCCACGTCCGATAGATTAAAGTCACCTAATATGATCACTTCTCCCTTCATGGCAACTTTGCAATATCAATGATCAAGTCTCTATCCATTTCTTCTGTTTGAGTTGGAAGCCTATAGATTACACCAGTATGGATGATAGCACCATCTTCTCTTTCCAACACAATCCACAGTACTTCTTTTCTCCATGTCCCCTGCATTTCAGCGGGCTTTAATATCGCTTTTGACATATAAGGCTACTCCTGCTCATTTTCTGCATTCTATCTCTTCTAAATAAATTATAGCCAGATATGACTATTTCCCATTTATGCAACTTGTTAAACCATGTTTCTGTATTGGTGACTATATCCAAGTCCATTTCCACCATTAGAGCTTATAGGTCAGGAACTTTGTTGTCTAAACTTTGACCATTTGTGTTCATTGCCTGCCAACAATTGTTGGTTGGCTTTCTTATAGCTTGCATGGATTTTATTTTAGACAACTCTACCCTCATGTCATTGATGTGTGTGTTAATATGATGACTATTTCCAATGTTATAATGTTTTTGCTGGGAGTGACATCCTGAACCTGTTCTTTACCATCCCTTAACCCCTTTCCCTAGTTTAAATGCTTGTCTACATATAGCCTGAATTTTTCACTTAGGATCCTTTTTCTTGCCACGGAGAGATGCAGTCCATCAACACAGTATAGCCTTGTTGTTCCATCTATTACCCCAGTTGCCTATGGGAGTCATTCTGAGCTCCGAATAGCGATATTGGACATCCAACCCACACACAGTTCTTGCACCTAATTCCATTCTCTTGCCTCCCCACACATACAGGTCCACTGTGCGGGGAGCGTTGGATGGGGGCGGGAGAAGGTGGTGCTGGGGCAGAGCGGGGGTGGAGTGGGGGCATGGCCTAGCACTGGGACGTACAGAGGCCATTCAGGTCAGGCCTCTGTATGTCCCCTGGAAGTGACTTGGATGCCCGAAGGTGGAATAAGCTGGGTGTCCCACAAATTTCAGTAGCAGCCCCCCTTTCCTACAACAGTGCATTGCTGTTGGAGTGATTCTGGCACCAATTCTGGCCTTGGGGGACCCTCTTGGGCCGGACAGCAGGGAAAAAGGTCTGTTCAGTGGCTAGGAACTTAGTTGCTCTGGCTGGATGTGCCAGTGCCATGGTGACAGGACATTGCTGCCCCAGCACACTAGCCGGAGCATTGGATGGGCTGGCTGGGCACATCAATGGACGTCTCCCGTATTGGAATTGGGGGCATGCCGGGCCGTCTAAAGTGTCCTGATTCCGCAAATGTGGGGACATATGGCTCCCGTGGTTGCAGAACTGGGTACAAATTGGGCCCATACATTTTTTGGGCATCCGGACAGCACGGAAATGCCCAGTTCAGAATCAGCCTCCACATACCTAAATCCTTCTTGTTTACACTAGGTTTGAAGCCACATATTAAAGTTGGTTATGTGATGCAGCCTCTTACCCCTTATCATGAACAGGTAGAACTTCTGAGAATGCTATACTGTAGTGTTGACTATGGGTTTAAATTTTTCTCCCAGAATCTGGAAGTGTCTTTGTACCCAAGCCAGGTACATTTGTACACAAGTGGATAACAGCATCAATTTTGGAATGCTTACTTTCTGCACTGACTATGCTAACAATTTGGTTTGTATTCCTGTTGACTGAAGAACCTGGGAGGCATTTGACCATCTTCTGTCCCTTGGACTGTGTTTTCAAGTTAACCCTCTGAAGATGGAGTCTCCAAGTAGTAACAGTTGCCTGTTTTGTGATTTTTTTGTTCATGTTTGGGACATTTGACCTTGCTGCCCCATTTGCTTGGAATAACCTACCTCTTTCCCTGCGTCAAATCCCTTCCCTCAACATCTTCAGATCTAGGCTCAATACACACCTCTTTGAGACCATCTTTGGCTCATAATCCCCATCCTTATGTTTCAGGTCCTTATTACCCCTTTTGTCCTTCTCCTTTCGTACTACTGTATGTCCGTCCTTTTAGATTGTAAGCTTGATGAGCAGGGACCGTCTTTTCTGTGTCTGTACAGAGCTGCGTAGTACGCCTGGTAGCGCTTTATAAATGCTCATTAATAATAATAGTAATAATAATAATAATAATAATAATTTAAGACCACTTCAGTTTCCACTAATTGGGCACTCTCATTTTCCAAGGCAGAGAAGGCATTATGCAGGGATATCTCTTGATGGAGAGAGTGTTTCCTTGTTACCAGAGCCCATTGTGATTCATTTGTTCCTGGGATGTTTGATTCTTTGTGGTAGTGGTGGTGTATTGTTTTCATTTCTACCCTACGGAAGGTGTCTTTCCTTGAAGTTAATTTGTCCCTTAAAAGAGTGAATTCTTTAAGCATAGCAGATAGGACTGAAACCTGCTTTCACATTTACAGCGGAAGATACTGCTGTTGCGCCTCTCCTTTTAAAGAAATACCTCTTTAGCATGGTAGGTGGACTACAAGAAAGCTTAAGCATACTCCTAGAATGGTCTGTCTCTTCCACACTTGTGCCAGTGTTGGTCACAGATGTCTCACCTGTCTTCCCTTCTCTGTATGACCATTTCAACATCCGTCCTTCCCAAGTATTACAGTATGATGCAATCAAACTAGATTGTAAACTCTATTTAACAAAGACTTCCTCTTTTTTATGTGTATTTACAGTGCTGCATAATCCAGTAGTGCTTCGGAAATTACAAGTAGTAGTAGTGGTAGTGTAATCCCTACTTTGACTATTTACATATAAGCAGAAGTTCATTTAAGATCCTGGCAAATCCCCTTCAGCCACTAGTGGTCTTGTGCTACTGTTCTAGTCAATTGGAAGACGTTTTTCAGCAGACTACAAACTTTATAGGGATCTTTATTTATACTATACTATAGTTACACTAGATTTTTCTGTACAGCCAGTGGATGGAGATTATTTCAAATAAATTACTTTTCTGTCTCTCTGCTTATAAGACAGATACATTAAGCTTTCACAAAATTTCGCTGTCCTATACACATTGGTGCATGTCCCTGCCTGCACCAGCTGCTAGCAATGCTGACCAACCTGGAAACCAAATACATTTTTCTTTGCTGTGTGCTTTTTGGATGATTTTTTTTCTTTTTCTTTCATACCTTCGAACTACTGAAAATGTTTGCAGAAGCATTGGAGGAAATCAGCAGACTTGAAGCTAGATTAGTTTTCAAATTAGGAAATTCTATATGGATCTTAATAAAATTATGCTATACTATACTGCACTAGCTAGCTACTACTACTGAACATGTGTATAGTGCTACAAGACATGCGCAGGGCTGCACAGACACATGTAAAAGACAGTCCCTGCTCATCAGAGCTTACCAACTAGTCAAGACAGACAACACAGTAGCTGTAGACATGGGACACATCTTGATGGAATGGTAAGGAAACACAAAGGAGAACAGGTGAGTCAAGATCCGAAAGCAGCAGCGAAGAGGTGAGTTTTCAGCCTGGATTTGAAAAGGGTTAGAGAAGGCGCCTGACATACAGACTCAGGTAGTTTGTTCTAGGCATAAGAAGCAGCAAGGTGAAAGGAGTGAAGTCTGGAGTTAGCAAAAGAAGAGAAGGGCACAGATAGAACAAATAGCATCACTGACAAACTTGGAAGGCAAGCACACCATTTTTTTTTAACAGAGATGTGAACCACTCACTAGCCCTGTCTCTTCCAGTAGTCCTTCCTGACACAGTTACTTACCCCCCAGTTGGCAGAAAGTCAAACACTTTTTCGCTCCAGTACCCAGTAACCCTGACAGACTTGGAAAACAAGCACACTTTTCTCTGCTTCCAACAGACATCTGTGTGCTGTGTGCTCTGTGGATAATAATTTCTGTATTTCTTAACACTTTTTCTAAACTTCAGCAATTTTTTACTGAATCACTGTAGCAAATCAGCAATGGAAGGGATTTTGGATTTAGTTCATGCCTTTTTCAGGAGTAGCTCAAGAAAAGTTGCATTCATGGACAGTATAAAGATCCCCTCTGAAACGTCATAGAAAATAATTCTCTGCCTTGATGCTATGCACTGTCTTCTAGCTCATTCCTGATATAATCATCCTTGGGTTTGTATAAGCCAGGCAGGGATAGGTTTGGCTGACTGCTTATCAAAGAGTTTCAATATACATCATGCTTCTGGCTTGTCTCCTACCACCTCCTATTCTCCCTCTCTCAGAGCAGCTCTACTGTATCTGTGTCTGAAGCTGACCCTAGGGTGAATACAAACAAAATGAATGCTAACTCATTCAAATTTGTGATCATATCAAAATGCTTTGTGAAGAGTTTTACCATTCATACAAAAACTAATGGACATCCCTATTAGGTAGTGTTTCTATGACTGGAATTCTTAAATCAGGGGTCTGGATCCACCAGTGCAGGCTGGAAGATTTAGAAATCGGTCATGACATGACCACTTAGAACATCCAAACACTAGAATGAAGATCCCGAATTTCAATTGGGCGGTGCTAGCCTGCCTACGTCCCACCTAACCTGGATTTTCCATGCCGGGGCCATACGCGGCCCCAGCATCGAAAATTCAGGTGTCGCTGCACAGTCAGGTAGCCGCAGGAGCTATCTGACTTTTGTTTATTGTCGGATACTGTTTGTTTTATGTAAACCGCGCTGATCGCAAATAGTGCGGTATATAAGAAATGCAAATAAATAAATAAATAAATCCATGTAGCACCAATTTTCAATGCTACACGGTTAACCCCAGCAACTTAAAGATAGGCGAGGTTTTCCCATGCCTATCTTGAAGGTGCAGAGCGCTAACCATGTAGCATCGAAAATCGGTGCTACATGGCTAGCGCCCTGGCCCACCTTGACTCCCGCTCAGAACACCCCCAGCATGCCCAAATTCTATGTGGATAGCATCTGGGCGCATTAAGGACATATCTGGGATTTTCTAAGGGCACTACCCGTGTAGGTGCTCTTTGAAAATCCAGAATAAGGCCTATGCAAAAGTTACTAGGGAAGTTACCCATATAAAGACCTTCGAAAATCGGGCCTGAAATGTATAATAATCATTTAAAAAGTCCAACAAGAAGAGCAAACGCTCTTGCAGAGAGTCCAGCACATAAAAAAGAAAAGAGTCTACAGCTGTAGAATCAAACCTTTATTATAGCAACACCCCAACACGTTTTGACTTCCGCCTTCCTCAGGATTTTTTTGCCTCATAAAAAATCAAATATAAATATCAAACCTTAAAACTCCAATAATAAGAAAACAGAATAGAAACAAATAATAAAACAAACATCCTCTAAACACTGTATATAAAAGTAAAATTAGAACTATAATTAAAAATAAATATAAAATAACTAAAGTGCTAAAAACAGACTGCATTGGAAGGAATATATAGCAGAAATACCTACAGAAACATTCACATCAAAATCACACACAAAAAGTAATATAACATCCCCAGATGCATACAAAATAAAAGGACACATTTTGTAAAAATGTAAGTTCCAAGGGACATACAGGGCATAACAGAAGAAATGCTGAAATATCAGTGACTCCTACCATATATATACACTTCCTAAAATCCACAAAACAGTGCAACATTCCCAGGGTTGTCCCAATATTTCTGCAATAGGTTCTCTTTTTGAACCCATATCTAAATATTTGGATGTGTTTTTGTGATCTTTGGTTTCTGAATTACCCACTTATGTGAGGGATTCCTCTTACATGAACCAGCTACTCAGAGATTCTGGTGACATTGGATATAGAATCACTATACACTAATATTCCCCAGGATGTTGCAATACAGATTCTAGAAAATAACCTCATAAAAAGGATACGTCCGGTTAGAACACCAACCAGTTTTTTAATCCAATTAGCCACTTTTGCCATGATGGAGAATTTTTTCTGCTTCAGGGACGTTTTTTATAAGCAGATTAAAGGGGTTGCCTTGGATTCTTCCATAGAAATATAGGGTCCTTCTTGTGGAGCAATATACTATGCTTATTCTATGAAAATCACTCCAATGTAACACTATATAGCAGGATATATAGGAGGGTGATACCATTACGTTTTTTGGAAGAGCTGGTCCATGAGATAAGAGTTTTCCGTGACGAGTATACAGAATTATCACCATCCAAACTATGCGCAGCTCCGGTCAAATTTGGTTAAGAGCCTACCGACAGTGATTTATCCCCTGAAGAACCTCGAAACACAGAGAGAAACGCGGAAGTAACGTTATGTGTGAGGCGTTGGGTGAATAAGACACATGGTTTACAATCAAAGGAGAGGCTTTAAAGAAGAATTGGAAATTTTCAAGTTAAAGGTTTCTGAAAACCACCAAGTTCAAGGTTTTACTGAAGTACAAAAATTGAGAAGTTAAGTACATATTTTCACAAGAGACTGTTTGTATGTGTTTAAAAGCATAATTTTCAAACACTAGAGAGAGGGTGTCAATAACTAAAGAAAAATACCACGAACCAAGTCATTGATGCTATAGGCGCCGCTGGTGAATGTGAATTCTTCTTTCCCAGCATTACGGCTGCCAACTGGTCTGAGACGGTTCATTGGTTTCACTGAAATATCTAGTATAACGGTTAATGGTATCACCCTCCTATATATCCTGCTATATAGTGTTACATTGGATTCTTCCATGGCACCAGATATAGTGAACATATATGTTGCACAGTTTGAGAAGAATTTTTTAAAATTAGGAATGCTTTCACATCCAATATCAAGATGTGGGACGTTATATTACTTTTTGTGTGTGACTTTGGTATGCTAAACGAGGATCAGAATCTACCCCTTATGGTTTTTTGATGATGACACACAAAGCTTCATGTTATTGTCTGACACCGCTGTTTCAATATTTCTTCATCAGTTTTTATGCTGTCTGTAATGTCCTCTCGTATGTCCTCAAGCTTTCTAGTAATTAATTTATCTAAAGCTGATGTTCTTTACGTTCTGCCTTTGTTTATGCATCCCTTCTTCCCCTTGACGTTATTTCTATAATAATATTTCTAATATTCACATCAGTAGGTATGACTAACTCTACCCTGGATATTGCAGTGCACAAAATGTTCTTATTTATCTTTATCTTTATTGAGATTCTTGATATATTGCTCAGGCTGAAAGGCATCAGAGTGGTTTACAAACAAAAGCAGCTGTGAGAAAAGGAGGATGGAATGGAATGCCGTGGTTAGACAGGGAGTGAAAAGAGAGAGTAAGAATTGAGGAAGGGAAGAGACAAAGAGAGGGGAAGCCAGGGGAGAAGAAAACTTCAAGTTATAGGAGGAGGAAGCTAGGGGTCATGTGAGGAGAGATGTACCAGAGTGAGAGTGAGGGAGAGGGGAGATCAAACGACATGTGGAAGAGATGAGTTTTTAACATATTCTTAAACCTAAAGAATGAGATTTCTGACTGGAGGGTGGTGGGCAAGGAGTTCCAAAGTGCGGGTCCCAAGAAGAAAAAGGCAGAATTTTGGGTCAGTTCTAAATGAGCGTGTGAGGCTGGAGAAAGCACTAGAGAGTTGACATGGATGGATCTGAGCAGGCGGTGTGAAGTATGAAATTGGAGAAGATTTGCAAGATACTGAGGAGTGCCAGTGTGAATGATTTTATGAACCAGAGTGAGGACCTTATAGCTGAAATGGTATTTGAGGGGGAGCCAATGAAGGTGAATGAGAAGAGGAGTAAAATGATCAAAAAAGGAGGAACGGATAAGAATGTTGGCGGATGTGTTCTGAAGAAGCTGTAGATGTTGGAGTTGATAGTGAGGAAGACCGGCAAGTGCAATATTACAACAATCTGGAAATGACTAGAGATAGCAAGAGAGTTGTGAGAGACAATGTGGAAAGAAAAGGGCGGACTGCATGAATTTGTCATAGAGAGAAGAAAGAGCGATGAATAGGAGATGATAAATGGTTGTTGAAAGAAAGAGAGGAATCCAGAGTAACCCTGAAGCATCAAAGAGAAGAGTGGGATGGGGGAGTGTGCAATCACAGGGGTCTGTGATGGACAGGGTTCATTAAAGGTGAACCATATAGCAGCAGACTTGGACAAATTGAGATGAAGATAATTTTCAGACAGCCAGGAGGAGACACGAAGTAGGTAGGAATTCATGGGGGCTAGATCAGGAGAAAATTAATTAGTGTATTGGAGAAGGATAATGTCATCAGCATAGAGATACACAGAAATACCAGACTGTTGGATGAGAGTGAGGGGAGCCAGGAAGATGTTAAAGAAAAGGGGGGGGGGGGTCTAGGACAGAACCCTGAGGGACACCACAGGTAAGAAGGGTGGTAGGAGAGGTGGAAGATCCGCAGAGGACAGAGAAAGAACGTGTGGAGAGGAATGGCTGAAAGCAGAGTAGGACAGTGTCTCAGAGGCCAATATCATGGAGATGGGAGAAGAGGGTGGAATGGTCAACTAGGCAGAGGAAACATCCAAAGAGACAGCAAGTGAGATGTCACTCCGCCGATCGTGAGAAATGTGAGGCTCGTTAAGAAAGGAGAGGAGAAGAGTTTTGATGTTATGACTGGGCCTGAATCCAGATTGACGAAGATGAAAGTGGACAATTGGGTAAAAACCAATTTTCTAGAATTTTTGAAAGAAAAGGTAAGTTAGAAACAGGGCACCAGTGTGCTGGTGTGGTAGGGTCCAGGGTTGGTTTATTAAAGAAAGGGCATATAAGGGCATTTTTCTATAAAGAGGTAAAGATACCTGAGGATAGGCTAGTATTAAACATGGAAAGAATGTAAGGGAAGAGAGCAAGGGATGGTTCTGTGAGCCAATGGGAGAGGATAGGATCCAAGAGACAGGTAGTTTTGTGAGAGGAGGTGAGAACTTTGGAGAGTTCCACTATGGTGATGGGATGATAGGAAGACCAGATGTGGGAAAGATGATGGATGGGGGGGGGGGGGGGCTGGTGAGACAATGCTGATGATGATGGATGGGGGGGGGGGGAGGGGATGGTGATTAAGGGGGGGCATGTGGGGCATGTGGGAAAAGTAGAGCTCAAGGTGAAGAGTTTCTCAGAGAAGAAGGCAGCTAAATGAGCAGGGTCAGGAATAAAATAACTTGAAGCTGTCGAGAAGAAGCTGTGGGAGGCAGAGAAAGAATGGAGAACCAGGTAGAATTACTGTGAGAAATTAGAAGAGGAGGAGATTATGGCAGAGTAGTAGGATTTTTTGGCCTCATGAATCATGGTCCTATGTTGGTAGTGGCATTAACAGAAGTGTGATAAGGAACTAGGGGAAGGCTGCTTGCGCCAGTGATGCTCAGCTCGATGAAGGTAAGTGTAGTGAAGGAAGAGGCCAGGGCTATACCATGGATGGCGAACAGAAGAGCATGAAGATGAGACTGGGTAAAGTGGTTCTAGCTGATTGAGGGAAGAGCTTAGGGAGGTATGTCAGGACTGGGCTTGAATGTCAGCAGGAAGGGGTAAAGTCTGGCGGGAACAAGGTATCTGCAGGAGGAAACCGCTGAAGAATGGTGGGGTGATATGATGTCTGGACTGGGGTGGAATGGGAACAAATGAGGATGGAAGTGTGGAAGACGGGAGGAAAAGGAAGAAAAGAATGAAGAAATAGTCCAGGGAAGGGAGAGTGTGGAGATATCAGATGGCATGAAAGGGGAGGCAATGGACTCTAGGAGGAGTTATAATTCTCTTGGTTTGCTCTGAATTAGCTGAAAGCTTAAAGGTACCTTTCAGCACACCGTTTTTGCTTCACCCTCATATATCAGCTCTCTGTTTTTCTCTCTTGGGTTAATGTTCCAAAGGAGTTATTGGAGGATATTTAAAGGCATTTACACAATTTTCAGACCTGCATTAACACGGTATTAACAAGAATAGTGCTGCTGGATATCCGAGGGTGCCGCTGCTACACGCTCTGATGCTAAGCGGTTAGCATCAGGATGTGTTGTGGGCATTCCAGGGTAGCGAGGAGATGGCACCTGTTGCTAACCAAGCAGTGGTGCCTATAATGTCTGGGCAGAGTTATGACAGTGTAGGTGACAGCATCTAGCTATACATATAGTGGCAATATTCAGCTGCTATAAGTAGTACATGATTTACTTTAGGGCTGCTGAAAATCTTTATGGCAGCATAAATGACCATGCACCCACATGCGCATGCACCCACATTTTATAAATTAGGCACAAAGTGCTGTAGGAGATATTGTCAGTAGCAGATAAATACACATGTATAAATACTCAGTATGTCTAGGGAAAAGTGCTACTCCCCATTTTCCCAAGATTCTTTAGGACTATCTGGCAAACAAACCACATGATAAAACAAGAACTAATCCTGTGTTTGTATATAAATTAGACTTTATTACTGATAGCAAAAATAGTGTAAAAATTAGCATAAATTAGTTTTCTGAGGTAATATGTTATGCAGTCCTATTTTACAATTACCAAGACCTAATTACATTTTTAGCAACCATCGTCAGTGATTTGCTCTGCACTCAGACATACAGTACATTATCTGTCTGTCTAAGCTAGCCCCAACCTCTGGAGGGAGCAGGGAATTAAAGACCAGTCCTTTAGCTCTTGACAGAACGCTTGTGGCTGGCTCCGAGAAATTGTCTCAGGAATGGCACAAAGTGAATGTATGGCAGAGGTCCAATGTCGGCTACAGGTCTGTGAGAGAGATTCACTCCATCCAGAAGTTTTGCCCTTGGACACTATCTGAATTTCCAGCTAGAGAGACTGGCAAGCACACAAAGGGGTATGTTTACTAAAACCCCGCTAATGTGCGCAGCCCGCTAGTGTGCGGGTGCCATATAAGGAGTGGGCATTTCTTTCTGAAAAAGAAAAACCGGGATTTAAATATGCGTTAAGGTGCACGGCGCCCATGTGCGCCCCGCACATTAGTGCATGAGAAAGCTGCGCGGGAGGCATAAGTGGCGCGCTGATGTGCAAACAGAAGAGCAGAGCCACAGCACAATGGTTAAGACACTGACCAATGGTGCAAGGATCAATGGGCACAGTACAGGCATGGATATGCTATGCAATACTGTTGGGGGTCACTCCCCAGGGTGGTAAACACTGTCAGAGACCAGACCTGAAGCACACACCGCAGACATCAGAAAGATTGTTATGATGGAGCTCAATGAGCAAACTGTGCTTAACGTAGGACTTGCTATCTGCCAGTATTCATAGGAAACGTTTGATAGGTGTGTACCGTATACCCAGGTGTAGGGTGGCATTGCTAAGGTATGCAAGTGCTAGTATTGGGAGATGCACGCAGGGCCCAATGTCCTGCCTCTCCAGGAGGCATTGGCCAATGGGGCCTGTGGGTGTGGGTGTGGGTGTGTCTGCCCCTGTTGGCTGCTGCTTTACGGCAGATGTTCCCAACTCCAGTCCTGGTGTGCCAAACACTGTTCAGGTTTTCATGCTGTCCCGCATGAATATGCATGAGCTACATCTGCATACCATGGGGGTGGTGCATAGATATGCAGCACAGGCATCTTTATTAGAGGCAGCATGGAACCTGAATGGTGTGTGGCCCTCCAGGACTGCATTTGGGAGACTCTGCTCTAGGTAATGCACCTGTTTATGGTGTCTGTGCTCGGTGGGGTAAAATATAGGCGTATTAACCATGCGTATGTTCTCAGCAATAAAGGTTTGTCCTTACTATCATGGCTTAGTTGTGGGAAAAATATGTGGACTG
This sequence comes from Ichthyophis bannanicus, assembly GCA_033557465.1. Classification (NCBI taxonomy): domain Eukaryota; kingdom Metazoa; phylum Chordata; class Amphibia; order Gymnophiona; family Ichthyophiidae; genus Ichthyophis; species Ichthyophis bannanicus. The sequence goes on along the minus strand of CM066032.1, from coordinate 1,197,335,317 downwards.
GATTGGCAGTAGCCCCAGCTGGGCTTTGAACCTGTGACCTTCTGTTCTTGCACACACTGTCTGTGTGCACTGCACCACCGTGTTGCCACAGATGTGCTGAATTCCCTGGGGAGTCCATGACTATACATCCGACAGAGCCTGTCTGTTGCAGTGGACGGTGCCAGCCTGCACAGGGCTAGACCACTGTCTGCTGTGGCTAGCAGCCACTTCCCCCTCCACCACCTGTACCCTTCCGCCAACATGCTGACATGTCCTTATCTTGGAAAAAGCATATGACCTGATTGAGTTGTGGCACTCCAGGACTGCATTTGGGGGACTCGGCTGTAGGTAATGCCCATTGTTATGGTGTGTGTGCGGTGTAGGGTAAAATATAGGTGTTTGAACCATGCTTATGTTCTCTGCAATAAAGGAGTGTCTTTACTATCTCTGTTTAGTGGTGGGTAAAATATGGGGACTGGGTTGGCAGGAGCCCCAGCTGGGATTTGAACCTGTGACCCTCTGGTCCTGCAGACACTGGCTGTGTCTGCTGCACCACACTGTGGCCACAGAGACAGTGTAGTCCCTGGAGATAGGAAACCTGGCCGAACGAGTCAGAAACCCTGCTCTGCACAATTTTACTGTAGACCCTTCCAAAAATCATTCCTTTTTTTTTTGGAGCTTTCCTGGGAGTGTTTTTTAATGTTGCCCATTGATATCACTATTGGCCAGCTTGGTTATGTTTTTTTCCCAATTTTTCGAGGTCATTTTTGAGGTTTATTCGCCCTTTTGTACTGTGCACATGTATCACACTGCTCACGTTTTTAAGGTTTCCCCGGTTTTGCTGTACATTGCTGACGGAAATGGTTTCTCTTCCCTTTAAATCGGCTCTAACGCGAGGTTTTCACTCGCGGTATTTTTTAGCTTGAATTTCAGCCCCGCTCCTGTGCGGGGAGCCTCTCCCCTCCCACTCTCCACCCATTGACCCCGTCCCTCCACCCCTCGGGAGCCTTCCTCCGCCCTCGGAATGCCTTTCCACGCCTCTATCGCACATCAGAGCGCCGCGCACTTGTGCGGGCCCATTAGTGTAGCGCGCACATGTGCGGGGCACAAAAATGCACTATTAGCGTGCGCTAAGGTACCTTAGCGCATGCTCAAGTGCTCCCCGCACAATTGCGCTGTTTAGTAAACATACCCCAAAGTGCAGAGAATGGCAGAGGAAACTAGCAATAGGAGGAGCGAGCGGAAGCCAAAAACTATGGCCAGACACAGTTAGGTATATCAAAAAACTTTATTCGAAGACCACTCCGAAGGCGCAAAAATTGTGAAACCAGTAAATTTTTCTTTATGTGACTACTGTGAAAACTATCAAAGCATAGTAACTTATTCATATCCGTGGGTTTATGAAAAATTGTGGTATTGAAACAAGTAGAAATTTTCTAATGAGAATATCCAAAAAAGGTATCTCCTTAGAACTAAATTGCATCTTAAATTTAAGATTAGTATCCAAAGTGTTCAACCAATTATAAAAGTCATGTAATTGTCTCTCCATGACCTTCGATAAAATGAGGATATCATCAATATATCTCTTCCAAGATTTATCTATATTCTCTTACATACTGTGCTATTCTGCATCAGTGTGGTTTACATTGTTGTACAGCCACAGTTAGTTAGTTTGAGGCTTTGTGTGCAGCAAGGTGAAAGGCGTGTAGTATGGGGTCAACAGTAGGAGGACGGCCCATAGATGGGACCAGTTGCCTAGACATGTGTGTTTCACATTTTATAATATGAGGTGATTGATTGGTTGGTACGCTCTGATGGGCAGGGACTGTGTGTTAGTTGTTTCTGTATAGCGCTACATGTGACAAGTAGCACTATATGCATGCTCAGTAGTAGTTGGATTACTGGTACTTGAGATCAGTAAGGGAAGTTACTGCAACACCACAGAGTGCCTGCATGTATAGGTCAGCAGGAGAGCCTTGACATGGATGGGGAGACGGATAGGGAACCTGTGAGGTGTCCTGATAGAGGGAGTATTATTGCCATTATGTGTGTGGCTGTAGAATGGCCATTCAGTGCAGTGTTGCATATTTTCAGGCAGACAGAGATGATTGAAAGCCAAATCAGCAAGGTGTAGGTTACAGTAGGCAAGCCGGGAACTGATTAAGGGGGTGGATTTGGGTTTTAGTTGTGTGTTCAGGGAGGACTGGGGAAATATAGCTGATGACATCTAGACAGAAACCACAAGCCTCAACTACAAGCTGGGTATGTGTATAGAGGAGGATAATGCAGTCCAAGACAACACCTACATTGATGACCATGGAGAAAGGAAGGTATGGCCACATACACAAGGACGCTCTGATGGGAGGGGAGGGTTTAGGTGCACATATAGGATATCCATGCTTTGCCATTATCAATTTCATACAGTGGGATGACATGCAACCATCAATGTCAGGTGGCAAGCAGACATGGGGGTGTTGTTTGGCAGACATAACTCAGGCGTGGAGAGATATATTTGCAACTCATCAGCACACAGCTGGTAATGTAAGTCAAGGGATGAGATGGCCACATCAAGGAAATGTATATCAACAGAGGATAAGGAAGAGGCTCCTGGATATTTCCCTGTGGTACAGGAACTTACAGCGGGGTAGCAGAGGAGAATGAGACACCATAACACACACTGAAGGGGCAGTGGCCGCGATATGGGGGATGCAGGATAGTACTGAGGCCTTAGAGCTGAGCAGGGTGTGAGGCCCTGTTACTCACAAGAGACCGATTACTAATTATCAAAGCGCTAGATTTGCTCCTTGCTTTTGAAGGAGGCCTTTGTTCTTTTATTAATGCCACTATTTGTTGTACAGTTATAGCGAATCATTCAGTGTTTGTGCTTAATGCTATGGATAAAATACGCCACCTGCCAGATTTACATATTGATGACTTTATGGGAGGACTGAATGTAGGTAATTGGTTTTCATCCCTTACCTCCTGGTTTCACTCGCTAGGTGCTGGCCTAAAAGGCCTTTTAATTTCTGCTGGCATCTTTTTAATTTTTGCCTTGTCCTTTTGTTGTATTGTTTCTATTGTCATCTCCTGTTGTAAGAAACAGTGTACCAAAGTGTCCACCTCACTTCTGCCTGTTCAAACATGCCATACACATGTGAATGTATTCCTATGCTGCGGTCCCCACTTCTGAATTCTCTGACTTGGTCTTATCTCCTCCACAATAAAAAAAAAAAAATGGGAGAATTGTAGGGATTATAAGGTTTAGGGATATGCTCCTGGTTCATAATCACTCTATGGCCTTTATAAATGTCTGCTCTAATAAAAATATGTCAACCAAACTACTATACAGTGGGCAAGGAGAAGCAGGCCAGCATAAAGCCAGCATGAAATCATATAAATCTTTGCACTGCATATTACTGAGCTGGAAGACCCAGAAATAGTCATGCAAGCACATACACAGGAAACCATGCAAAGAAGAATAAGCTGAGCCGTTAGCCCTGAAGACAGTAGATGGTTTTTTGACAGTTGGTTAATATAAGCAAGACAGAGGCCTGAGGAATGTTGAAACAGGAACAGAGGGGACAGAAAGGTCAATGACAGGAAACAGAAGGAGGGAGGAGAGGGGGCCTCACAGAGGGATGGATTTGGAGACTGTATGCAATACACGGAAGCAAAAAATGTATATATGTAACATGACTATTATACTCGGGGGGAGGAGGAATTCTGGTGTCTGATGACTGACAGAAACTCTCTTCCCCGCTGCCTGCATTTGTCCATCAGTAATCTAATAAACAAAGATTCTGATTGCACCTGTACTGACTTTTGGATCTGTACTATACAGGAAATTAGTGATAATTAGTAATCGGTCTCTTGTGAGTAACAGGGCCTCACAAGGGACACAGTAGCAAGGAGACAGTTCTGTTCAACAGTGTTTACAGCAGCAGAGAGGTGAGGAAGGGGATGGACAGAGTACGGGCCCTTGTAGTTTGCAACACACACTTCAGTGATAACTTTAGCATGAAGCAAATATGTACAGTGTGATGGGGAACAGTTAGTCTGTAAAAGATCTTGGGGGGGTCTGGGATCTGAGGACGTGAAGGTGCAGTTTGTGTTGCACAGCTCCAACATGACATATATATGTTTATCTTGTGTTCCTCAATCCACAGGACACACTTGGTGACTCTCCTGGTGCTGTGGTGCATTGGCAGCTGACTGTACATCATCCAACATGCAGTAGTCTGTGGTAGGTGGACCTACAGCTACTTTGTCTGTGATGACAGTCAGGGGGAGCACATGTCTGCAGTGATCTGTCATATTGTACATATGTTGTTGTTCACCTCTTTGCCCTGCACCCCCATACCCCATATGTTGCTGTTGGCACACATATCCACATGTGTTCCTGGCCAGTTTGTCTTCTCCAGCAATGTCTCTGGGACACGTCCAACAGAGCTGCGAGTGTGTGCAGGTCCTAAGTATTTGGGTGGTGGGCTGCATGTACACCTTCCCTGACATTGTAGCATCAGCCAACAGCAGTTTATCATTGCATTTGACAAGCCTTTATCTCCACTAATCTCCAGTTGTGCACATACAGGCCATATGCTACTGCTGGCATGCTTACTTTAGCATACCGTGTGGGTATATGTTTTGGGGTTGGCTGTGTGATGATACAGCGTACATGCATTTTGCATTATTATGTGGTGTGAGGGTTCTGTACACCTGGGGAGCAGTGGTGACTGTGCTATCTCTACTTTACTGCTGTTTACCTTGTGCACATTGTGGCCATGTGTTCTGTGTTGTAAGCTGACCTATCTCTTGTGTGCTGACAGACCACTGTGCAACAGCATTATTGTATCACAGATATCGCCATAATGTGGACATGCATCAACAATGGCTGGACATGGGGACATGGTGATTCTACACATTTCAATGATATCTTCTCCCTTCACTGTGACGTGTTGTGGCCTTTGAGAGCCTCAGGGGATCCCAAACCGACACTTGCTGCAAACACACGGTAGGTTGCACCTTTGGTCTTTTGGGAATGACATCAGCCTTTACATGTTAATGATTTACTCTTTGTTTCATGGACATTTCATGTTGAGTCTCTGTACACAAACGCTGATGCACATGGGGTGGAGCTGTGAAATGCCTGTGTAACATGGGCATGGACATGACCATATCCATGTGACATCCTCGTCTGCGGTTCCAATTCCAAATGTCCACAACATGCACTGTGTTCTGTGTTGTGATCATGTTATGTTTGCCTGTGTGATGTTTTATTACATACATATTGATGTTTGACTCTCTGCAATTTGGGCTGATGTTGCAAGCAGCATACTAACACATTGTTTATCCTCTTCTGACACAAGGCAGAGGACACACAAAGCACATCTACTACAGTGTATCTGGCATCACCATCACCCACCTGTTGGAAGACACAACAACACCATTGAACTATCCCTGGGAAATGGTGCTATAGCATGTTTGACCTCTGCGAGTGGGACACATGCCTAGGATGGATATTATTGTTGGACTGCTACTTTGGCCATGACAGGCCTGTCCAATATACCATTGCTGCCGTGCTCTGGCTGGGTGTTGTGTTCATCGCAGGAGACACACATGACCTTTCCAGTACTGTGGCATATTGTGATGTCACACTTGAGTATGCATGCCCATGGTTTCAAGGACAGTCTTAACGGAACTTGTTGGGTTGCAGACACCCTTTGCACTGTGGACACTGTGTAATGATCCCAACATGTGCAGCAGGGACTGACATTGTTGCTGTATGTTGTACATCCTTTTGACGTTGTGTTGTTGTGTTTTGCCCATGTGTGTGACATGGAACACAGGATATGCTCATCTGTTTGGTTCAACATGAGCATACAGCCATGCGTGTGGCACAGGGGGAACAATGGAGAGGTCCTCTTGTCCATGTCCGCCTACCCTCCACGTGGACATGACACAGTATTTGCCACCACACCACTTAACTGCACACCAACATCTTGGATTGATGTTTGCACTCACCAAGGGTGTTACAGTGCATGTGTGGCATCACTGTATCATGTTTCAATGGACACGGTGCATGTGCATGTGACTGACTATGTTGGTGCAATACAGCTTGTGGCAATATGGCTTCTGTTTGGATTACTGTAACATGTTTGCCCTTTCTTTCCATCTCTATATACAGGTTATTGTGTTTGTTTACTGTATAGACGTGACGCTCTGCATTGATTTACAAACCTAGCATTGCATGTCTGCACAGTCCTATTTATCCCCTGAGGTTCCGGCACTCACATTGCCCATTGAAAACATTGACATACAGAATAAGGCCCCAGTTACCTGCAGAAACAGGCTAATTTTAGAAACGTGGACATGCGAGATCTGGATGTACAAAGTACTAGCCACAAAGACGTGCCAGACATATTTCGGAACATACAAAGGTATTTCTCGCCACATGCATATCCTGGCTTGCCATTTTAGAAATGAGGGAGGAGTAGCCTAGTGGTTGGGGCAAGGTACCTCAGGCCAGAAGGTAGGGGGTTCAAATCCCACTAGAGGACAGCAACCTTGGGCCGGAAGGACTGGGGTTTCTAGTCCCACAGATGTTCCTTGTGGTCTTGGGCAAGCGACTTAACCCTCCATTGCCCATGTTCCCTGTAAATATTAGTGTATGTGTCTCATATCCCCGTGTGTTAAATGTATCCCCCAATTGTGCTGTGACCGCTTTGATTGAAGGATAAGGCAGTATACAAAAACTGTCTAAATAAAATAAAATAAATAAATGGAGACATGCAGCAGTGCAGTAGTAGACAATAAGGCTTCAATACTGATGTGCTAGATTTTCTTGAGTTGGTGAAAACTATTGAGGGAATGAGAGGGCAGTCTCCCAAGGAGCAGGTGTAGACATGGATGTGTGCTCCCACGCATTTAAATATGACTGTACATGTGTATATTTTCACAGTGCCCTAGATATGCCTGCAGCAAATCCACGCGTGACATAGACATGATTGAACCAGACACATGTAAACACAAGGCATTCAAAAATATCTCTTGGGACATGGATGTGATTGGGATGTCTGAATGGCCACTTTCAGACATCCAAATCACAAATAGGACTTCTAAAATGAAAATAAGAGTATAAGAAATGCCATAGTGGGTCAGACCAAGGTCCATCAAGCTCAGTATCCTGTTTCCAACAGTGGCCAGTCCAGGTCACAAGTACCTGTCAGGTTCCCAAAAAGGTACAAAGATTCCACAGTGCTTGTACTGGGGTAAGCAGTGTATTTCCTGGGTCCTCTTTAATAATGGTTTATGTACCTTTGACCCAAGAACTTGTCCAAACCTTTTTTAAATCCAGCAACATTAACAGCTTTTACTACATCCTCCAATAATGAATTCCAGAGTTTGATTATGCATTGAGTGAAAAAAAATATGTTCTCTTATTAGTCTTAAATGGGTTACACTGTAGCTTCATTGCATGCTCCCTACAATGTAACCCATTTAAGACTAAAAAGAGAAAATATTTTTTCACTCAATGTGTAATCAAACTCTGGAATGCGTTATCAGAGGATGTAGCTGTTGGTGAAGCTGGGTTTAAAAAAACTGTTGAAAAAGTACTTGGAAGAAAGGTCCATAAATGACCCCCATACTTTAGAAAACATGCATGTTTGTGAATAAACTCCCTTAAGTAATTTCGAACATAAAAGTGTGTGCATACTCATTATGAAAGTACTGTATACTGAAACCTGAACCTGAACAGGGCAATGTATGCACATACGATGCGTGCACACAATTATAATTGCACCCTCATTACAGGTAATTGTATAGTGGTTAAATAGTCAATGAAGTAGGCCAGAAAAATGGGCTGTATAATGTGCACCAGTATTTGATAAATTCTAAGGAAGGAGCCATATAGTTAATAAGGCAATTATGTGTGTATCCTCCCTCTCCCCCAATGAAGTATGCACTACTTGGTAAAAATGCACATGTATAAATGTGCATACACACATTTTATGTGATGTGCCATTAACAGGGACATATGTAGAAAACCAACTTTTCATTCTGGCCCAGCTTCTCATTGGCCACCCTAACAAACTCCTTCCCAGAGCAGGAATAAGGCTGATGTGCCCCTGGCCTTGGTACACCTAGTTTTCTGTTTAAATTTATGTGGCCTACAATGCGGCCATTAAGTGTGTGTACGTGAGTGGGGGGGGGAGGGGTACACAGAGGGTAAGTAGAAAAGTAGAAGACAAAAATTATGCAGTGTAGGCTTGGATGAAGTGCTAATAAGAACCTAAATGAAGTTACTGTGTTGCTTAGGGACACAACTGCTAGGTGGGCACACTCTGGCCTTGACACTTTGCTGGTGCATTGACAATGACTTAAACAAGATAACAGCAACCTGGAGGGGCTAGAGGAACAGTTCATAGTTCTAAGTACAGAGAAAATGTTCTAAGAGGATAGATAGGATAACCCAGGGACATCCTAGTACCTGAAACGGCCAGTAGATTTTGCGAACACATAGCCATGTTTCAAAGGAGCTGCTCATTCTACCAATGGAATGCATACCACACTGTCAAGATTTTAGGACACACAAACATATTGGAATGCACAATGTCACCTCATAGGATCATCTTTGACTAAAAAGTATTTCTTTCTTTCCCTCTTTCCCTTCATAGACAGAAGACCTGAAGAAGCATTGTTTTTTTCATCGACATGGGCATGGCTGTAGGAAATAACTTTCTCTGAAGAAACCCTCTTTGGGTAAAACCGGTTGGAATGATGATTAGGAGCAGCAGTGCTGAAATACAGCATTGTGGAGAGTGCAGCTACTATAATTCACAGATAATTTGTCTTGCGATGGTTGCTCTTAGACAAACAAACGTCGAGTGATTGGGATGAAGAAACAACACAAGTGTAGTATACTCTTGGGACTTTGAGATAAGTTTTGTTTTTCGCTACATATTTGAAGGGGTACGTAGTGGGATAGGAGAGATGATGATAGAGACATCTGTTTTGGACAATTAATTGAAGCGAGAGATAGCAGCTTCTCCTTTTACCTGATGGTTTTTGTTGAGCTCCAGTCCCCATACATATATATATATATATATTTAATCATAGATCTGCACACTCTTACTGATAATGGTTTTCTCGTGGGAGATGTGAAGATTTGGTGAGTCTATATTGATTGATTGATATTACTAATATTACATTTTGGGAGCCCTAATGTGATGAAATAAAGAAGGGATTGTGTTAAGATTTATACAGAGCAGTGTGTTTGGTCACCCTTTGAGGTGATTTGTCAGCATATTTTGTAATTTCTACTTCTTAAAGGGAACCTGAGCTAAACATTCCATCATTTTCACCGAACTAAGGATTCAGATTGCCAGCTTCCAAAAACATTTCCTTCGCATTGCCCATTCCATAGTGGCCTCTCATGAACTTACTATCTCCTTCATAGTCACCCTAACCACACAAACCCCTTTGCACATTTGCCTAAAAATGTACAGTCAAACTTTCCCAGATCTCAGTGCAATAACTCCCTCCTTTTCCTGCCATCCCTTCACAAGACCTTGCTTCTAGGACTGATAGACTATCCTGCTCTTATCCCTAATAACTCATTCATCCCCAAAGAACAGACCTTCCTTACACATGTACGTTTTTGTTCTGTGCACTCAACTTCACTTCTTTCTTTTTTCACAGAGGAACATCTACCCCTCCTGAACCTCATGTAGGTGACTCAAGTGGTACATCTACATGGCTGGGCCCAGAGGCCCTTGCAGCAGCAGAGGCAGCTAGAGATATAGACACTCCACTAGTAGGTGAAGAAGCTGCTCTCAGGCCTCCGCTACTGACCCCCACTTTAGTTTTACCCCTCTTTCTATGCCTGTCTATTAGGGCTACCTTTCATTCTTCCCCAAGAAAATCAAAATGTGGGTCAAGAGATAGTCCTTCATTTGGAAGTCCTTCTCTTCCCAGTAGGCAGTCAGCTGCCCTCCAATGATCTAGAAAAAGCCACTGCACCATCTTCTGCAGGCTTCAGAGAGAAGCTGAAGCCACTGTCCTAAACACAGTTTCAGCAAGATTTTCTTGCCATAGGATAGACTGCAAGCCTCATGGGCATTGCCAAACCATTCAAACAGCCATTGCATAATTCTGAAACTTGGCCTACAGAGCTGCAGCTTTTGACAAACAATCCTGGAACTCGTTTCAAAGCCAATGACCCTAAAGGGTCCTGAATTCCAATGAGTTACTTCCTTTCCGCCTCTCTCATTGATCTATAATCTACTTGCTCAGCTTTAGATGTGGTTTTCATGGGGGACTCCAAGCTCCTTAAATAGCTGATACCCTTATGTCATGGTGTTATGAATGAGTTCTAACAACTGCCACATCAAACTTAGTGCAGGGGATTCAGCTTGTACCACATCATTCCCAAATTATGTGGTCAATGTCAGAGAATCTTCTGCACATTGACCACTTAAAAAAAAGGCACATTTACTATCCACTATAGTATCTTCATCTCTCGCAGGATCTGCCACTTCTCAGGTGGATAGCATATCTTCTTTTCCATCAAAAAGACAGTCGGCATTTAGAACTTTGCTTTTGCCAATTGCATCCAAATTCAAACTGCTTATATCCCTGCAATTCAGAAATAGTTGACACAGTTAATGGAGTTTGTAGCCCAATGAATGTTCCCTAAATACTTCCCTCTGAAAAACTGTCTTCTAACACTGGGGCAACCCATCAGATCAATCCTTTTTTCACAGCAATGATAAGGGAAAATGACCTTTCTATTGCACTGTCATCCCATGTTTTACACATCTTGTTCCCAGATGCTCTAGTGATTTGAATTATGCACGAAGGGGTTTCAAGGAGCCATGCCTTCAACTTGCATAGTGGCTCATTAGCTACACGATCCAATATATACATTCTCTCATTTAAAACTGCTGATTTTTCTCACTAAGCCTCTTATAGCAGGCTCACACCCAAATAGTGTCCCTACAAACAGGCAGGTAAATATGCAGTCATCTTACAAAGACTGCATATGATGTTTTTTCTTTTGACATGTAGAAACATAGAAACATGAGAGAAAAACACTATACAGCCTATCCAGTCTGCCCTTCCATATCTACTACTACAGTCCCTTTTTTTTTGTTTGGAGATCTGTGTTTGTCCCGTGCTTTCTTGAATTTAGATACAGTCCTTGTATCTACTACCTTCACTAGGAGGCTATTCCATGCATCCACCACTCTTTCCATAAAGAAATATTTCTGCATATTACTCCTGAGTCTGTTCCTTTTCACCTTCATCCTATGCCCCCTCATTGTAGAGCTTTCTTTCATTCTTCCCCAAGAAAATCAAAATGTGGGTCAAGAGATAGTCTTTCATTTGGAAGTCCTTCTCTTCCCAGTAGGCAGTCAGCTGCCCTCCAATGATCTAGAAAAAGTCACTGCACCATCTTCTGCAGGCCTTCCATGGAGGTATTGAAATGTCTCTATCATATTTCCCTTCTCCCGTCTTTCTTTCAAAGAATACATAGTGAAATCTTTAAGTCTGTCCCCATATGCCTTATGGCAAAGCCCACTGACCATTTTGGTAGCCACCCTTTGCATTGACTACATCCTGTTTATAAAAACATAGACATTTTCCTGTTTCTGTATTTAAAACCAGAAGTCTAGCCTGATTATGAGTCTAATTTGCGGGAGTAGGCACACTGCAAATGAGCAGATACTTCTTCTACGAGAGGCTCCTTCTTTGCTATCAAAGGGAAAGAGACAGTAGATTTGATAAAAGATTACTGCTCCACCTTTCAAAATCCTCCCGTAGTTTTGCCTCCTTCCTTGATTCTAGCTTTTCCCCTTCTGAAATGTCTAGCTGCTCTACCTCATTGAAACTTCATCAAGTCCTAACATTGTTAACTCTCAGGAGGGCGATCTTCTTCATCCTACTCTGAAACCTCTAACTCTCAGAGCACTTAATCTCTGCTCTTGAATTACCAGAGCCTATTCAAAACATTCTTATAACTGTCAGGAAACCCTCTACTAAAATTACCTAAATTTTCAAAGATCTAAGAGTCACAGTGCTATACTGTTCCTGCCCACTGCTATATTGGCAGTTTTGATGTCTCTTGTATTGTGTATGGCACTGAATACTTTCTATTAGAGCACATCGTAATGTTCTTTACACCTGTCACACTCCAGTTAGATAATCTTCCAGCATCTCACTGTCATATCACCTCACCTCTCATGAAGAATCTTCTCTAACCTCTGCTGCAGCAGCCCTCTGTTCTTTGGAACCCAGGTACTAACTTCACTAGGGAAGCCGTCTTTTGAATCACTGGAATATACTTGTCTTACTGTAACTTCCTCACATGGAAGGTAGTATGGTGCGCTTCTTAGTTGCAGTTACCTAGTCCAGAAAAAAAGCTGAGCTTTAGGACTTTTTGTGCATGAAGAATTTTGCTGGAAAAGTAGGTGTGCAGATTTTAAATCACCCTTGGGAATGCCTCATCTAAATGTGGCCAAAGTGCACATGTTGCCACAATGTGCACAAATTTTAACCATGCTTGAGGAGGTCAATTACCAAGTAGGTAAGTCATTTTTTACCCATGTAAATAGGGTTGTTGCCAGCTGACTCCAGATTTTTAGGACAGGCTCATCTAGTTCTGCTACTAGGCAAGCACCGGTGTGAATTTGTAGTTTTTGCATTCCTAATTATTTTGTTTGAGAAAAGAAAGACTACAAGTTCATGCAGGCAGCAGTGTAAAATCAGGAAGGAGCATCCTGTCCTGAAAATCTAGAGACAGTGAGCAACCTTTTGATCAAATGAACCAGCGCATGCTGGCTCTTGAGAGGATTTTGTCGGCACTCCAGGTAGCCTCAGTACTGATAACATTGAGGTATCCAGGAGTGCAGGCTTCAGCACAGAGCCTACAGCCAAGGGTATCCGCCCTGATGCCAGCCCTCGAACAGGCATCAACAGAACCCCCGAGTGCGATACCGTCGGAACCGACTGAGACTCCCGGTATCCAACAGACTCAACCTGGCATGGCTCTCGGTTCCAATACTTCCGAGCATTGGTATTGGCATCAATCTTCGATGTCCATAAAGCATCAAGGTCAAACCTAAGACCGCCGATACTTTGACTTCTTTTTTTTTTTTCATTTTATATTTATGAATTATACAATAACATGCAAGAATAAAATCTTATACAGAAATTGGGAAAGGTAACAAAAAAACCCCTAAGAAATATAGGTTTACACCACCTTAGGAATAAAACAATAAACCCCATCCCAAGCCAGCCTACAAATTGTGAGAGATCCAAAAAAGGAAAATAAGTACATAAGGCATACAAAAAAGAAAAGGGCAGCCAGCTAACAGCCAGCATAAATAAATAAAGCTCATGGAGGAACAGGAGGTAGTGTATCCATAGTCACAGTACAATGAGCAGTAATGAAGGCCAACAGATGGGAGGGCTCATAAAAAACATAGGAAACGGACTGATATTTTATCAAACATTTATATGGATACTTGAGGAATAAAAGCCCTCCCAGCTGCTGAATACCAGAGCAGAGAAGGAGGAATTTCCATCACTTCCTCTGCGTCTCTCTCGAGAGATCAGGAAACATACGGATAGTAAGACCTCGGAACAGAAGATTCTGCTTCCTAAAAAACACTTTCATCAACCACTCTTTATCAGAGAGTAATGCAAGCATAATCAACAAAGTAAAAGGGGTTACAGACTCTTCTTGAGATGATTCCAACAAAGAGATACGTTTAAAACATTTACTTGTGACAAACCAGTTACCACCTCAGTTCCTATTTCCCTTTTAGTAGTAGGAAGATAATACAATTTTACAATGGGGGGATGAGACTCAGGGGGTATACCCAAAATCTCTGTTAAATAAGCATGAAACATATCTCGAGCAGACACAGAACTCTAGGAAAATTCACCAATCGTAAATTCATAGCTTTAATGGCATTCTCCAACATTTCAAACATATTTATTTATTTTATTTATTTAATTGTTTTTTTCATACCGCCTTATCCTTCAATCAAAGTGGTTTACAAGGGACATAAGTTTATGCATTAAACGAGTGAGGATATAGCAATTCATAATGTAACTTTCATTGCAGCAGTGTCCTTTGTGAAATAGTCCGTATAATCTTCAAACACAGTCACCTTCGATTGTAGATCAGAAACTGCAGTTTGAAGAGAAAGTACATGCCCCACACTTTCTTGTATGGTGGTAGAATTATTCTGTACCTGAAGCGATATATTCGATATCTGTGGTACCAGGTCTTCTCTGAGCTGCATAATCATAGACTAGATGGACTCCATTGCATTAGCCTCCGAAGGTAACACAGAGGGGGAGATGGAACCACCCAAGACCTCCTCCACACCTTCCATCCTGCTCCGCTCCCGACCAAGGATACTCAAGGCAGCTGAACTTGCTGCCTTTCTCTCTGTCACTATCTCCAAAGAAGCTGCATTCAGTAGCTGTTTTGGGGCGTCTCCTCCAACCAATCAAGTCTCCTCGCTGACAGGATGATTCTACCCCAACAGGGGAGCTCTCCTGCCATGATAATGCAGATACTTCTTGCCGGCAGATAACCTTGGAAGAACGCCAGGAACCAGGGAAGAAAGATTCCATGCCCAAAGCAGACACTGAGTTCTCCAACTCTGACGATTGCAAAGCTGGGCTAACCTCCCAACAATCACCGGCTGCTGTGGCAACAGTGAGAAAAAGGAGTCCAAAGGTCCAATGACCTGCAAAGGTAATGGCGTCAAGGACACAGGGGCAAAGGAGGGCTGCTTAGCCCCCTTAGCCTTGCACTTCTTCCCCATACAGCTCCCATGCCATGTAAACTAGTCTGTTTCATGCCATCTTGGATCAATTCTTTGACTTCTTACCAGACTGATTCCAGTTCCAAAGAATCTAACGAGGGATCACTCAATTCACAAGAACTTCCAGACATCCCTTCAGATTCTTCACTGCCTCAGGAATGGCATTGTTTCCCACCAGAAGATATGTCCTTTCAGGACTTCATATGTGACATGGCATCAGGACTCACCATCACAGTAGCCTCAGAAAAGGAATCAAGGGCAAAGGAATTGGAAATACTCCAATACTCTCCCACACCCAAGGAGGCGGTTACATTACTGGTGCATCAGATCCTACAGGATCTTGTGCTCTGCGTATGGGAAGCCCCACTCATGGTATCGCCTGTCAGCAAGAGGTACGACATCATGTACCGAGTACCAGAGTGCCCAGGCTTCCAAAAATCTCAGCTCCCCCACCACTCAATGGTGATGGAATTGGCAATGTGCCGCATAAAGAGCTCTAAGAACCATTCATCTATGCCACCTTGCAGAGACTCAAGGACACGCAATGCCTTTGGACGTCAATGCTTCCAAGCATGCATGTTGGCCTCCAGAATCAACTCTTACATGCTGCACTTGGGCATGTTTCTAAAGGATGTCACCACCATGCTTCCTGAGGATAAGTGGAGTGCATTCCAAACACTCATCAAGTAAGGCCAAAATGCTTCTATGTTTCTTACCGTGCTCTTTCGGTGCTTTCAAATCAACAAGCAGAGCTTTAGCAGTCTGCATTGGGGCTCGTAGAATGGCTTGGTTACAGGCATAAAATCTCAAGCAATGGGTACAGGATATGGCCAATATCCCATGTATTGGAGAAAACCTTTTTGTCAAAAACTGGAGGGAAAAGGCAGGAGAAATTGAGATGGATGATCTCACCCTAAAATTCCTTTCCAGGAAAATAGCTGACCCATCCAAGAGGCTCTTTCCAAGAAATATTTCTCTTCTAAAAAGAAGAGATACCATCCTTCTTACCCGCCCTCTGCTGCCTATCAGCCTCAGCATCTTCAGCATAGACAGCAGGGCCCTCGCCAGCCCAAGAAGCCAAAGGCTCCTAAGCTTCAACCAGCTGCACAGGCAAAATCTGCACCTGTTTTTTGACTCCTTCCTGGAGAGCATTGCCAATTTGCTCCTGTAGGGTCCCCAGCCCTTCCACATAGCCAGCAGATTCTGCCACTATGCACACAGGTGGCACCTCATAACATCAGATCAGTGGACACTCCAGATTGTCCAAAGGGGTTATCAGCTTCACTTCAAAACCTTAACCCCCCACCAGCTTCACAGGGGATTATCCCACATGACCCCTTCAAAGCATTCTCTTAAAAGAAGAGGTGACCACCCTGTTCTCCCAGGGTGTCATAGAAAGAGTTCCTCATCCTCAAGAAGGGATGGGCTTCTACTCTACATATGTTCTAATTCCAAAGAAAACAGTAGAATTCAGGCCCATCTTGGATCTCAGAGACCCAAATTCATGATCTGAGAAAACTTCAAAATGAATTTTCTAGGAATTCTTCTATCATGCCTCCAGAAACATGATTGACTATGTTCTCTAGACCTAAAAGAGGCATACGCATATCTACTGATCCATCCCTTTCACAGAAAATATCTGTGTTTCATGCTTCAAGGAGACCATTATCAATACCAGGTTCTCCCCTTTGGGACCCTCTGCCCCAAGAGTCTTCACAAAATGCATGGCATTAGTTGCTGCCTACCTGTGCAACTTGGGGTATTCATCTTCCCTTACTTTGATGACTGGCTGATCAGGGAAGACCCTCCTCAAGAGGTCAGACTCTCCCTTCATTGCACCATCAAGGTTCTCCAACAACTGGGCTTTGTCATAAACTTACCAAAGTCTCACCTCACTCCAAACCAATGAGTTCATCAGAGCACTCTTAGACACTCAACAGTCCTGAGCTTTCTTTCCACAGGATTGCAAAGGAATCGAGCTGGCAAAGGAAGTGCAAAAGCAAAGCTGAGTAACAGCTCGAGAGATGCTACAACTATTAGAACACATGGCCTCTATGGTCCATGTTGTCCCCTATGCTTGATTACGCATGTGACAATTGCAATGGACTCTGTCTTCTCAATGAACGCAAGCAAAGGGGCATCTCAGAGACAAGATCCGTATCACCTCTAAACTGATCAAGTCCCTTCAGTGATGGTCTTCTCCATAGAACCTACTTGTCAGGTCACCTTTTCAGATGCCTCCACCTAGATGTACCCAGACAATGGATGCTTCCAAGCTGGGTTGGGGAGCACATCTGAATGACCTAACCACACAGAGACTGTGCACACAACAGGAATCTGCCCTGCCCTGCAGATAAACCTCCTAGAACTTTGGGCACTGACAAATGCTCTTGAAGTTTTTCAAACCCAACTTTCTGGGCAACTTGTTCAAGTCAGGAAGGACAACCATGTTGCCATGTTCTTCCTCTGTGAGGAAGCACTTCACCTGTGGTCCTTTGCAATCTCACACCGCATTCACCTCAGAGCGGTATATCTCCCGGGCAAACTCAATGTCCTTGCAGACAAGCTAAGCGTAAATGTCATCCACATGAATGGACCTTGCATTTGAAGACAGCTGCTTGGATCTCCTGAACATGGGGAACCCCACTCATAGATCTTTTTGTCACTCTGCAAAACACACAGCTTCCACTCTTCTGCTCCAGGCTTCCGTCACTGCACTGACAAGCCCTGGATACCTTCCTTCTACATTGGAGACAAGGACTGCTCTATGCATTTTCTTAATATCCAAAATGTTTTTCAAACTACAGACCAACAAGAGCTCGATGATTCTCATAGCCCCCTTTTGGCCCTGTCAACCATGTTTTTTTCTGTTTCTTTGCCTTGCTCAGACTCAACCTCTCAGCCTGGGATTTGCACCCAAACTCCTCTCACAGGACCATAGGATGCTCCTCCATCCCAATCTTCACTCCCTACACCTGACAGCATGGCTGCTGAAGGGATAGAGCTCACTGACCTTGCCACAGGTGATCAAAGTTTTCCTCCTTGCATCATGCATATATTCCACCAGGTGATCGTATGCCTTCAGGGGGAATCTTATTGTGTGAGTGTGTAATAGGTTTGCCCTCTGGTGTTCCCCCTTTTCTTGGCCGGTGGAGTCCTTTCTACAGTATCTCTTCCACTTATCCTTTGCAGGTCTTAAAACTAACTCATTGAGAGTTCACATTAGTGTCTTTGCAGCCTCTCACAAACTACTGGATGGACAGCCTATCTCCTCACTCCCCTTAGTAATGCACTTCATGCGGGGTTTTCGGTTGTCAAAGCCACTCATTAAGCCGCCTCTGGTGGCCTGGGATCTCAATGTGGTTCTCGCTCAACTTCTAAAGCCTCCTTTTGAGCCTTTAGCCTCCACTTCATTGAAGTTTATGTCTTGAAAGGTAATCTTCCTCATTACCCTCACATCAGTTTGCCGCATCAGTGAACTGCAGGCTCTGGTGGCGGATCCACCCTATACCCAGTTCCATCATGACAAGGTGGTTCTGTGTACTCATCTGCATTTCCTTCCAAAGGTAGTCTCCTCCTTCCATCTAAATTTTCTTCCCTAGACCACATGCGGCTCAGGCTGAAGCAGCACTACACACCATAGACTGCAAGTGAGCACTGTCTTACTACTTAGATAGAACTAAGGATCACGGAAGATCCTCTCAGTTATTCATTTCCTAGTCACCTAGGCCTACCGGTGATGAAACATACTCTATACAGCTGGATAGCAGATTGTATTTCTTTTGCTTATGCACAGACAGAACTCTCTTTGGAGGATCATGTCACTGCTCACAATGTGCGAGCTATGGCAATTTCCGTAACCAATATCCATTCAGTATCCATTGAGGATATCTTTCGGGCAGCTACCTGGTCCTCCATTCATACTTTTGCTGCACACTATTACCTGGACAGAGACTCCTGTTGGGATGCTGTCTTTGGCCAAGCTGTACTCCAGCACCTCTTTGGGACTTAAACTCAACTCCTACCCTGGACTCCTACTCAGTCCTAGACTTCAGACTATTATTGAGGGAGTATCGCCTCCTGGAATTGAGTCCAATGGTCACAACTCTTCCAGACTTTTTGGCTACAAGCTTTTGGCCTCAGGGATCAGTGCTCTCCTCCCATACCAGTCTGATACCTGGAAGCTAGTGAGTCCCATGTGTGAAGACTACATTTCCTCTTCTTCCTGAAGATAGTGCAGTTACTCACCTGTAACAGGTGATCTCTGGGAACAGCAGGAAATCTGTCATCACAACCCACCCTTCTGCCCTAGGAGATGTAGGATTTGTTAATTTATTTCTGTTCCTCTCAGCTACAAACTCAACTGGGAGAGGAGTTGGGAAGGCGGGAAGGCAGGCACGCAAGTACAGCAGAGTGTTCCCAAAGGCTTTCCTATTGGATGCTGGGGAATGCTCCCACACGGGCTCCATTGGTGCCGACGTCATCCATATGTGAAGACTGAATCCTTCTGTTCCTGGACATCACCTTGTACAGGTGAGTAACTTTCCCAGCATGCTCAGACTATATACCTTGCATGCCGCTTGAATACCGTCTCTGATGTACATAATCCACATTTGCATGGTCTGGAAGGGGATGGGGAATTTATACCTGCTTCAAGTAATTCTTTATGACTTCTTAGTTCCTCAAGTAATAAATATAAAATAAGCAAAAGATATTAAGATTACCTTAACAAAAACATACATAAACTATGATGTCTATAAACAAGCTTTGTTTAAGTTCTGCTGGATATATTTCTAATAAGTCTGGAGTACTTCTGGCAGAAAACCAAAATCAGGCATATTTTACTAGTTCTTGTTAAAGCACAATGCTTTTACTTAACAGTAACTACTTTCTTCAGAAACACTTCATAACACGTGCCACTCTAAAACAGATTTCAGTACCTGGACTTTGGAAACATGGCAACATTTCAGATGTCATTTTTTCCCTTACATCACTCTGGTCATTCTACACTTCCACACATGGAGTGTTGTGATTTCTTCTCTTTTCACAGTACAGATGGATCTTCTTTTAAAGCATTAAATCTTGTTAGAGTCCCTAAAATATAATTTTTCCCCTTTTCCTTTTATTTCACAGATCTTGGGGAGCTGGGTAGGTTGGTCTTGTTCGGTATTTTTTCTTAGATTTCTTATTTTCCAATACGGGGAGGGGACTCAAAAATAGTGCACCTTTTGTTATGACCAAATATTCTGATTATTTAAAGAAAAAGACTTTCTGCCTCTACTTTTCAATATTTGTTACTATATCTTGATGCTTTACGAGTATCTAAGTGATATTGTCTTGGGATTCTGCTGGGGAGTAGCTCAGAAGCACTTCATTTTAACGATGGAAGTGATTAGATGGGAAGAGATTTCAAACTCATTGAATGTCACCAGAACCTCAGAAATTAAACACAAGTTGAAACAGAAGGAATGATAAAGAATTTGTTTTGCTTTCATCGACAACTGGGACTTTTTCCAGTAGTTCTAGTTTCAAGTGTAGCTACTTGTTTGTCTATTATGTTCATGAAGTCTGTTTGGCTTCTAACTTCAAAGATCTATATTTGGTCAATGACAACATTGGACCAGACACACTAAAAGGTTTTTCCTCTTTTGTTTCCAGGTGGCTGTATGCAATCTCTGGATATATAATAAGAGGTTAGTAATGCAATGGGAGATAATTACTAATTACCTTTCATTGTCCTGAAAGATGATAATCCTTCTGAGGTTCCCAGGAGAAGATATTTTGAACAATAACAAAAAAATAAAATTAGAAAGACATTTCTTGTTTCAATCCTGCCTACGTTTCTATATAACAATATCGGTATAAAGTCGAATTTTAGAAGGGCCATCCAAGTGCAAACTGGGACGTCTAAGCCAGAACATCTGAAAAAAAATGCAGGCACATCCAGGTGCAAATGTGATTTCACAAACATAGCTGTGCCTGATATGGGCATCTGTGGGGACATCTGCATAGATATCCCCAGTACTATGTTTCTAAGACCTAGATGTCTTGGATAGCCTAATGGTTAGAGTGGCATTTTAGGAACAGGAAAACAGGGGGTTCAAAGTCCATGGCTACTATAATTGAAACTGTGCTGGCTACTATAATTGAAACTGTGCTGTGTAGTGGGAATGATGGAGTACTATCTTCTTTACACCCTCTGGATGTTTTTCAGCCAAAACAAGCACTGTTTGTGCCTTAAGCAGGTATATCTTTAAAACCAACTCTGGAGATTAGGCAGTGACATCTAGGCATCTAGGTTCCTGGGAATACCCAAGCCATGTCCCCTTTCAGACATGGATGTCCTCCTGGGGACTTCCCCAGAGCCGGCTTCTAAAGACGCCTCTATGCCTTTTTTCAGATGTCCACAACAGGAATAAAGCTTCCAAAATTCCACCCATAAGGGTATCTCCATGGAAGAGCAAAGACAATAATCTTTGTTTTATCCCATCAAGGGATGGTTATTGTGTTTATGGTTGATTGTGTACTTTAGAAGAAGTTTAAGATACTTTTCACAAAGTCAAGAATAGTTTTATTATAAATACGGCAATTATATTTTTTCAGAAGTAATTGGAAAAAAATCTTCTGTTCAAGGTAGCAACTCAGTAAAGCTTGTTTGAAGATAGAACATCGTGGAGGAGCCATAACTCTAACCTCCCTATAAAGCATCACTTTCTCCTTCTAAGGAAGCAAACTCTCTTATCCTTCAGTATATCTGGATATACGTCTTTCATAATAAATGGAATTTTCTTTCCTTCCCTCTTTTTCTTCTTCTTCGTTGTTTCTTCCTTGTTCATATGTCCAGAATTATTATAATGCTGTGAAATGCATACAATATTTCTGTATGCTAGACACGAGTATAAAACATTTTTCTGAGTCTTCTCACCATAAAATAATGTAACAAAACCTCTAGAACAGTAGCTGATTTGTATGCAGCATTGGCCATAAGAGCAAATCTTCAGTAAACCTGAATCTCATATATAATGCATAACAGTTAATAAATCATAGGAAAATCGGATGACTAAGAGCCAGTAATGCCTGAGTAGTGATGGAAAGGGGAAAAAAATTATAGAAAGGCAGACAGTCTGGATTTTGTTTTTGGGAAGCTCACACTTTGGAGTTAAGAAGCTTGCTGTGGTTTCTGATAAGATATCTGTGACGTGTCTACTGATTTATCCTACTCCCTCAGTCCAGACTAGACTGGAGACTAGTGTCTGCTGCTGCTTGAATGCATGTTTCTACCACGAGATGGCACTTACCTGCTATCTAAGGGTCAGTAGACCTCTCAGACCTATTTATCACACACTGCCCATAACAGGAAGCAGGAATGCCTACTGGTCAACAACTCTGCTAATTAATGCTAGAGATGTGTATTCATTAGGCTGCATTTGGTTTGTTAGCATGCCTTAAAGATTTTGGGGCATATTTATTAAACTGTGCTAATGGTTGGTGCAGGGTTTACCATGCGCTAAGTGTGCTGCACTGACAGCGCAGTGCAGCACAGTAAAAGCCCTGGGCTAAATAGTGCAGGAAGGGATATTAGTATAAAATGATTTGATGTCCAGTATAACTAGTATCAGATTGGTGTGATAATTATTGAATTGATCTCATAGTTGAATCACATGGCTAGAATACGTACGTAAGAAGGTGCTGCAGAAACAAATGGTCTTAAAAATACATCAAGAAATTTAGAAATCAGTTCAAGCAAGGAGCCATTTGTGGAAATAATAGGACGTCTCGGTATTTGTTGCAGAGACTTGTGTTTTTTTGGCAGGATGTAAACAGTAGTTGTAACTGGATGCAAAACCATCCAAGAAACAACATAGTATCCACCTTATTTTTTAAACTATCTGTGGGATCTTTATATATTTCAATATAAAGTGTGGAGTCATTGATCTGACGATACACCTCCTCAACATAATCCATACGGTTCTGTATAACAAGAGAGCCCCCTTTATCTGCTGGTTTTACTGTATAACTATGTTTGTATTCTTACTAAGACCATGTTTTTCATTTTTCGACAAGTTATAAAATATATATGATTTCTTATTATACAGTTTTTCCACCTTGTGTAAAACTACTTTCTCATAGGCTTCAATCAAAACCTTACTTTTATTAGGAGGAACCCAAAGAGGAACATTCTTTGTTTTGATTTTATTGCCTGTTGAACGTAGTGAATTTAATGTTTTTCCCCCTCTTCTCCCCCCCTTTTTCTTCCTCCTTCTTCCTCCCTTTCTCCCCCTTCCCTACCCCCTTCCTCCCCTTCTTTCCTCTCCATTCCTTCTCTCCTTCCCCTTGTTCCCCCTTCTTTTATCAATTGAATGTTACCCTCTTGGAATGGTTGGTAGTGTGGCACCATTTATCTGACATCAACTTTCAAAAGGGAGACTATGATAAAATGAGGAAAATAGTTAAGAAAAAACTAAAAGGAGCAGTTGCAAAGGTTAAAGATTTACATTAAACATGGGTGTTGTTTAAATATAATATCTTGGAAGCTCAGGCCAGTTGTATTCCACGCTTGAAGAAAAGTGGAAGGAAGTCCAAAAAACTGCCAGCATGGTTTAAAGGTGAGGTCCGAGAGGCTATCGTTGCCAAAAAAGCATCTTTCAGGAAATGAAAAATGGAGCCAAATGACGAAAAACTGGAAACAACATAAGCAATGGCAAGTTAGATGCAAGGCATTGATAAGACAGGCAAAGAGAGAATTTGAGAAAAATCTTCTGTGGAAGCAAAAACACGTAATAAAGACCTTTTCAAGTACATTCATAGCAAAAAGCCTGTGAGAGAGTCATTTGGACCATTGGATGATAGAAGGGGAAAGGGGGCACTATGAGGGAACATGGCCATAGTGGAGAGACGGAATGAATTCTTTGTTTCGGTCTTTACTGAGGAAGATGTAGGTATGTTGCCCATGATTGAAATGTTATTTAAAGATGATGCTGCAGGAGAATTGAAAGAAATATCGATATACCGGGATGATGTATTAAAACTGATAAACTGAAGAGTAGCAAATCACCTGGACTGGATGGTCTACATCAGAGGGTATTGAAAGAACTGAAATATGAGATTGCAGACCTACTATTAGTAATCTGTGAACTATCATTAAAATCATATGTAATAACTGAAGATTGGAAGATGGCCAATGTAACGCCAGTTTTTAAAAAGGGTTCCATGAAACTACTGATCAGGGAGCCTGATGTCAGTACTGGGAAAAATGGTAGAAACCATTATAAAGAACAAAATTACTGAACATGTAGATAGTCATGGCTTAATGGGAGACAACCAACATGTCTTTAGCCAAGGAAGGTCTTGTCTTACTAATCTATTATGTGTTTTTGAAGATGTGAATAAACAGGTAGACAAAGGTGAGTCGGTTGATATAGTGTATCTGTATTTTCAGAAAACCTTTGACAAGGTCCCTCATGAGAGACTCTTGGCAAAATTAAAAAGTCATGGGATAGGAGGCAGTGTACTATTGTGGATCAGGAACTGGTTAAAAGATAGAAAGCAGAGAGTAGGGGGGTGGCCATTTTTCCCAATGGAGAAAGGTGAATAGTGGAGTACCCCAGGGATCTGTGCAGCGTCCGCTGTTTTTTAACATATTGGTAAATGACCTGGAAATGGGAATAACGAGCGAGGTAATCAGATTTGCAGATGACATAAAATTATTCAAAGTTGTTAAAACCCACGAGAATTGTGAAAAATTGCAAGAGGATCTTGATAAAGTGGAAGACTGAGCATCCAAATGGCAGATGAAATTTAACGTGGACCAGTGCAAAGTAATGCACTTAGGAAAGTACAACTTTAACTATGGTTACACGATGCAAGGTTCCACATTAGGAACTACCACCCAGGTAAAAGATGTAGGTGTTATTGTGGATAACATGTTGAAATCCTCCGCCCAGTGTGCAGTGGTGGCCAAAAGAGCAAATAGAATGCTAGGTATCATAAGGAGAGGAATGAAGAATAAATCAAAGGGCATTATAATGCCTCTCATTCCATGGTGCGACCATACCTTGAATATTGTGTGCAATTCTGGTCTCCGTATCTTAAAAAGGATATAGCGTTATTAGAAAAGGTACAGAGAAGAGCCACCAAAATGGTAAGGGGGATGGAAGGATACCCCTATGAAGAGAGGCTAAAATGGTTAGGGCTCTTCAACCTGGAAAAGAGATGGCTGAGGGGAGATATGCTAGAGGTCTATAAATTAATGAATGGAGTGGAACGGGTAAACGTAGATGGATTGTTTACACAATCAAAATATAGAAAAACTAGGGGACATGCAATGAAGCTACAGGGTAACCTATTTAAAAATAACACAGGTACACTACCAAAAAACTGCCTCCAGTTTTGCAACTGATTCCTATAGATTTTGGGGTGCTGAATCCAGGAAAAATAGCCAAAATGTTCCATCACGTCACGTTTTCTTGCAAAATTAGATTTCTTACCCATATAAGGAATGTTCACATAATTTCTTTTTAGCCGACTGCAGTTTATTTTCTTGGCCCAAAATAGAGGTTGTAATGGTTAACTAACTAGAAACACTCCCTCATGATATTTTAGAGTGTTTTGTATTCATTTTATACATTAACAGGACAATTGGGAGGCGTGGGGCTAAATCCAGTACTCGCATGTTCTTTCCTGTTCGCCTCGCCTCGTTCGCTCGCTCAAACACGGTGGTTGCGACATGAACGTTCCTGTCAAATTTCAGTTTCTTGCAAGTTCATTATTACCTTTTGTTTGCTCAGTCGTAATCCAGCTTTATTCCGAAGTGGTTCACTACAGTTGTAGTTTGCAGTGCTGTGTATTTGTGATGGCTCACAGAGCCAGAGGTTGCGTCAACTCTCCGGACAGTTTTTGTTTTATTTGTGGGGAATAAACCGTGAAAAAGCGGCAGAGGAACATTTCTGCATTTATTAAAAAAGTATATTTCGCCTATTTCGGTTTGAAGTTAGGCGATCAAGACAAACCGTGGGCTCCTCACAAAGTGTGCAAGACATGTGAGGAAGATCTACGCTTATGGATGAAAGGTAAAAAACAAGCATTTCGTTTTGGAATACCTATGATGTGGCGTGAACAAAGAGACCACAGCAGTGACTGCTATTTTTGCTCTTGCATTGTGAAGGGATACAACTTAAAAAATAAGAACGTAATAAGTTACCCCAACCTTCCCTCAGCAATTAGGCCTATGCCTCATAGCAACGAAGTACCTGTGCCTGAACCACCAAAATCTTTGGATCATATTTGTGTGGATGGTTCTGATCATGATGAGACTCATCAGATGGCTTTTCCCGATGAGTCCAGTACTTCCGAGTTTGAAACTGAACCAGATCCGAAACCTGAACTTTTCTCTCAAGCTGAATTGAATGATTTAGTCCGGGATTTAGGACTCCCAAAAGATGCTGCCCAACTGCTAGGTTCTCGGCTTAAACAGAAAAATCTATTGTCACCAGGAACAACTTTTTATTGGTACCGCAACCACGAGACACAATTTTTGAAGTATTTCAGCAAAGAGGAAGATTTGGTATTTTGCAACGATATATACGGAGTGATGGAAAAGTTTAAACTCAAGTATGATCCTGCTGAATGGCGGCTGTTCATTGATTCGTCAAAAGACAGCATAAAAGGTGTTCTTCTTCATAATGGCAACACATTCGCTTCAGTTCCTATTGCTCACTCTGTTATTCTCCAAGAAAAATACGAGAATTTGGCCCTGATTCTTCAGAAGATTCGTTATGATGAGCATAAGTGGATGATTTGTGGAGACTTTAAAATTCTATCCATGCTATTAGGGCAGCAATCCGGTTTCACAAAATATCCCTGCTTCCTTTGCTTGTGGGATAGCCGGGCCCGCGACCTACACTGGGGGAAAAAAGACTGGCCAATTCGGGAGTATTTGAGACCCGGTGAGAAAAATGTTCTTCATGAGAGCTTGGTACCTCGTGATAAAATTCTATTACAACCTCTCCACATTAAGTTGGGTCTCATTAAGCAATTCATCAAGTCCCTTCCAAAAGATGGTGAGTGCTTTCGGTACCTTTGCTCAAAGTTCCCCCGACTTTCTGAAGCAAAGCTAAAGGAAGGAGTGTTTGTTGGCCCTGATATAAGGAAACTCATTTCAGATGGAGCATTCGCTGAAACGATGTCTGAGAAGGAAAAAGAAGCCTGGGATTCCTTCAAGGATGTTGTTCTCAAATTCTTGGGGAACAGGCGGGATGAGAACTATAAGGATATTGTTGCCAGGATGCTCAATGCCTTCAAAGAACAAGACTGTAACATGAGCCTGAAAGTCCATTTCTTGCACTCCCATGTGAACTACTTTCCCGAAAACTTGGGGGCGTACAGTGAAGAACAAGGTGAAAGGTTTCACCAGGACATCAAGGACGCAGAGAGAAGGTACCAAGGAAGATGGAACACCACTATGATGGCTGATTTCTGCTGGTTGCTGCTGCGGGAAACCCCAGATGAAAAATACGCCAAGCAGCGCACCAAGAGAAGCATTCGGGGGAAGAAGAAACGGGCCCACCAGGAGATTGATTGACCCAAGAATGACTTTAAAATCTAAACTGTGTTGACAAATATCGTGTTTTTACTAAACTTTGAAATAAAAATTTGCTAGTTATTACCACAGTGTCGGATCTCATTTATTAGAATTTTATTTTCACACCATCGGGTGTTTGTCTTCATGTATTGCAATGGTGCGGTTTGCGTTTTCTATTCTTACATACATACCTGTACAACATTTTTTGCACATTTCTTTGCTTTGCTTTGTGTCTAACCTCGCTCTTATATGCTCAATGTTTGTGCACATGTATGTGGCTGTTTTAAGTGCAGACAATTTTGCTACCATCACAGTGTGTTTTGTTGACATTACTCTATTCTTATGTGCTGCCTTGTTACAGTTTTCTTTATTCTTATTTGAATAACTACTAAACAATTAGTATAAAGAATTCATCCAAGAAACTTTTATCTCGATCGCACTCAATCTGAAACGTTCACCTCAAACTGCTAACCCAATGTAGCAAAAAATCTGTACGTGATGGAGCAAATTGGTTACCAGATTTGGATTCAGCGCACCAAAAAACGTAAAAATCAATCGAAACATTAGAGGCAGTTTAAAAAAAAAATTTTTTAGTGTACCTGTGTAATAAGAGAAAATATTTTTTTCACTCAACGTGTGATCAAACTCTGGAATTCATTACCGTAGGATGTAGTAAAAGCTGTTAGTATAGCCTGGTTTAAAAATGGTTTTGACAAGTTTCTGGAGGAAAGGTCCATAAACCATTATTTAAGGGGACCTGGGATATCAACTGCTTGCCCCAGTACAAGCATTGTGGAACCTGTGTCTTTTAGGGAAACTGCTAGGTACTTGTGACCTATAACCAAGGCAGGCGGACCTGGCGCTCCGGGCCTCCACCTCCTCCCACCCCCCACCCCCAATTCCACAACAACCCCGCCCACACCCCTCCCCCACAAAAGACATAACACCATAATTTTATGGAAACATAACTGGTCGCAGCTTTTATTAGCCATAACAATTTAACACCAACAATAAACTTTGCAACCCCCCAATTAGCGGCACCCGGCTGCACCAGCCATACCTCAGCAAAGCGCCTGCCACCGCTAATGCCATAACTCACCACCCGGCAAGTTACCATACCCCTCTCCCCGACTTCGCCATGCTAAGCAAAAGTCGTCCGAGGGTTTGACCGGGTCAGGGGCACCCCGCCCCCGCCCAAGTGTAGCCTGCTGCTCCGGACCCCGGAAACCTCCAGGATCCCGCCCCCCCCCCCCAGCTGCAACACCCCCAAACACCCTCCGCCTAAAATTAGGGAGGGAGGGAGGGACGCCGGCACCCGAACGCAGCCTCCGCCGACTGGCCACGTGGAGGCTGCACTCCGCCTAATCCCCCCCTCGCTCCTCAGCACCCGAGGCGATGATTGGCTCCCGTGCGGCCACGACCCACGGGAGCCAATCAATTTAAACAATGCGCGTGCGCGCCCACCGCCAGGGCCGCGCGCGCACACCCCGTACAGGCCGCGCACAGGGTCCCCGCGCCGGGCTGCGCGCCCGGTTAATGTCGGCCGCCGGGACCCTGCCCGCGGCCTCGGGATAACCGAGGCAGGCGGACCCGGCACTCCGGGCCTCCACCTCCTCCCACCCCCCCCAATTCCACAACAACCCCGCCCACACCCCTCCCCCACAAAAGACATAACACCATAATTTTATGGAAACATATCTGGTCGCAGCTTTTATTAGCCATAACAATTTAACACCAACAATAAACTTTGCAACCCCCCAATTAGTGGCACCTGGCTGCACCAGCCATACCTCAGCAAAGCGCCTGCCACCGCTAATGCCAAACTCGCCACCCGGCAAGTTACCATACCCCTCTCCCCGACTTCGCCATGCTAAGCAAAAGTCGTCTGAGGGTTTGACCGGGTCAGGGGCACCCCGCCCCCGCCCAAGTGTAGCCTGCTGCTCCAGATCCCGGAAACCTCCGGGATCCCGCCACCGGCACATAACACTGTTCATGTGCCGTCCCCCCCCGGCCCTAAGCTGCGACCAGCATGCATCATTGACCGACATATATTCCAAGGCCTCCTGCCAGTCGTTGAGGAGTAGGTCCATGCCAACTGGTGACAAATGAACCCCATCCGACCGATAGAGCCCTGCACACCCCACATCCACCCAGTCGTGTAAGATCTGATACCCGCCCCTCTCACAGACCCAACGACCAATCTGGCGATTAACCTTGGTCAAACCCCTGGACCAACGACGCTGATCCCGGCAGGCTGGCCTTGGAATGATGTCGGACCACAGTACAATAACACCGGGAAACATCCGCAACATCAGCTATAGGCAGGACCAGGACACCATGTCGTTGCCACCCAGATGCACCAACAGGGCGGCTGGCCACCGCGACATCCTCCCGTGGCGTCGCAGCAAAGGCAGCAATTGCGGCCACCGCAGGCCTCGCACACCCAGCCATTGCACAGCCACCGACGACGGGTCCAATCCCAAATTGGCGCCGATAGGGCGGTCCACCGCACGCTGACCCGCCCAATGGACGAAAGAGTGGCCAGCCACCCAACATACACCAGGTCCGACACCCCCATCTGAAAGAAAAATAAACAGTTAAAGCCCCCAACCAACCACATCCCAGCGCCTACAGCCGCACCCCTTAAAAACCGAAGAACGCCACCTCCCAATGCCTTGAATGACATGCCCCGGTAAACCCGCCGCTGCCGCACTAGTGGCCGCCCCGATCCGAAAGGAATGCGGAGCAAAATGCAGCGGGTCCTCCCCCACCGCAGCCAACACCAGCCGCAACACCGCCGAAACCTGAAAACGGGTTAGAACCCGAGAATCCTTGTGCACGAAAAAAACACTGCGCCCACCGGACGCACCGCCAAATATTCCCGCAACGCCTGCACCGGGCAAGTTCGCGGCTCCGCGCCCTCGCCCAGACACACCCACAAACCTTTCCCAAGTGGATCTGTTTTAGACTTAGCCAAAAGGATACGCACCCCCCCCCACTACCACCCGGACGTGCCACGCCAGCAGCCCCCCAACACCCCCCCCCGGCCCGAGCTCGCAACCAGCTCCCCTATACGAAATGCCCCAAAAAAGGCTATGCAAAAAACCGCCCGGAACAGCGAAGCCTCGTACGCGGACGATGCCACTTGCCGCAAGGCTCCGCAAACCCGCAACAGGAGCCCATGCGTGATTGGCAACCGCGAATCGCGTGGCGTCAGCTGCACCTGCTCCCAACCTTGCAGAAGACGACGTATTAAAACCCCCCCGGCCGGGGAACTCCAACCCACCGCGCTCGCAAAAAAGTTAAACCCCGCCAATTGCGAGTGCACCGCCGACCGTGAAAACCCGGCTCCTTTGGCAGCCACAATATAGCGGGCCAGCAAGCCCTCCGGGACCACCCCCGCCTGCCACCCACAAGATAACAAAAAGGCGACCACCCGGTCGCACCCCCGCCGGTACGAAGACCATGTCCCCGCAGACACTGAGTTCCTCAGCAGGTCGAGCAGCTCTCAAGGCCAATGCTCCACAAGTTCTCTGGGACCACAGGTCTGTCCTTGTCCGCTTCGGGGGCCAGCGCCCGGAACCGCTCCCACTGAAAACGAGAAAGAGCATCAGCAATCTCGTTAGTGCACCCCGGTATATGCCGTGCCCGCACCACCACATTCAACTGCAAACACGCTAAGATGACTTCGCGCATCAAACCAGCCACCGTCACGCACCTGGGAGTGTAGCGGTTAACCACACTTACAACCGCCGCATTATCACACCACCAAAGCACCCTCCGGTTCCGAAGGCGCTCTGGCCAGAGCGCCAAAACTACCCGAATCGGAAAGAGCTCCAAAAAGGTGATATTCCGGGTCAGGCCCGCCGCGCGCCAAGACTCCGGCCACCGATCCGCACACCAGGCCCCGCCGAAATACACACCCAAGCCCGCCCCCCCCCGCCGCATCAGTGTGCAACTGCAAGTCATCACTGGATACCTCGGGCTCCAACAAAACAGAAGTCCCATTGAAGTTCCCCAAAAAACGATCCTACACCCGTAAATCAGCCCGCATCGCTGCCGTTACCCGAATCCGATGATGCGGTTTTCGCACCCCGACCGTCGCAGAAGCCAACCTCTGGGAAAACACCCGGCCCATCGGAATCGTCCGGCATGCAAAATTTAAGGACCCTAACAGGGACTGCAACTCCCGCAAGGAAACCTTAGGGGCTGACAACACATTGGCCACCAAAATCCTCAAGCGAGCCACCTTGTCGAGGCAAACGCGCCACCATGTCCACCGAATCCAACTCCACACCCAAAAAGGTCAACCGCGTAGCCGGACCCTCGGTCTTCCCCTCCGCCAAAGGGACCCCAAAATCCTGCGCCAACCGCACAAACACCGATAACATCCCCTGACATTCCCCCGAGTTCGCAGTACCCACAAACAAAAAATCGTCCAGGTAATGCACCACGGAAGACATGCCAGAAATGCGAACCAGCACCCACTCCAGGAAGGTACTAAACATCTCAAAGTAAGTGCAAGAGATCGAACAGCCCATCGGCATGCACTTGTCAAAATAATAACCCCCTTGGAAGCAGAACCCCAATAAGGGGAAGGAAGACGGGTGAACAGGTAGCAAACGAAAGGCCGATTCAATGTCCACCTTAGCCAGCAAGGCCGACCGACCGGCCCCGCGCACTAGCAAAGCCGCCTTATCAAAGGACGCGTAGCGGACCGAACAAAATTGCCGCGGGATAGCATCGTTCATGGAAGCCCCAATAGGGCAGGACAAATTATGAATCAACCGGAATTTGCCCGGCTCCTTCTTGGGCACAATACCCAAAGGCGAAATCACCATGTCAGAAAATGGGGGCTCTAAGAAAGGGCCCGCCACCCTCCCCAACCGCAATTCGCCCAACAATTTGTCCTGGACCACCGCCGCCCAACGACGGACCGAAGGGGAGTTCCTGGCAGACGGCGCCGACACCACACCCCGCACCGGGATAACGAAACCATTCTTAAACCCAAATCCCAAAATAGCCACCTCACGCCGCCGCGGATAACAACCTAGCTACCCCAAGAAGGCCTCCACGCGAACCGGGGAGGGGGCTCGCCCACGCCACTCACTGCCCTTTTGGGGCAGGACCGGCCATGCCAGTGGCACCCTTCTTGATGCACTTGACAGCGGAATGGGGACCCACACACAAGGAGCAGGTGTGCTGGAATTTGCAATCGGGAAAAGGGCAGGTGGAGCGGTTAAAACGCCAACACACGTCACCGCTCCCGGCCGAACCTGCCTTCGAGGGCCCTCCGGCCGCCCCCCCTCGAAAGGGCCGCGCCGCCCCGACACCACTCTTCGCCCCGCCCACAGCACCGGGGCCGGACCTCGCCGACATCTGAGTGAGCCACAGGTTAATGTCCTGCGTGCCCCACGACAGCGAGCGACTCTCCTCCATCCTGTCCCTGAACTTCTCATCGTAGTTCAGCCAGGACCAGCCGTCATGCGTCTGAGATGCTTCCAGGATGGAATCGGCGTACGCTAGCAACATGCCGTACTGAGCCGGATCATGCCGGCCCCACACACTGGCCAAGCACAAAAAGGAACGTGTCCAGTTAACCACATTACGCGCCACCTTCCTGACCCGACCGGCCTTCTCATCATCCTTCCTCTTCTTCCGACTCGCCAGAGTGCTTCCTCCCCTCCAACAAATGGAAGATATCAATGTAGCGCCTCTTCCGAATTTTACGCCGGAGCTTCCGCGGCACCCCCACCCACAATTCCGGCAAGGAAACCACTGCAGAGGCCCCCCCACCTGCACCGCTGCCCCCCCCCCACAATCCGGGAGCTGCCGAACCACCCCACTCCCGACCCCCGGGACGAACCACTCGAGGAGGACGAAGACGAGGACGAGTCCGAGCTGCGACGCCGCCGACACGACCGC
This sequence comes from Ichthyophis bannanicus, assembly GCA_033557465.1. Taxonomy (NCBI): domain Eukaryota; kingdom Metazoa; phylum Chordata; class Amphibia; order Gymnophiona; family Ichthyophiidae; genus Ichthyophis; species Ichthyophis bannanicus. Next base: position 1,197,301,990 of record CM066032.1, on the reverse strand, counting down.
CGGTGCTTCTTACGCGAAGACCTCCCCACCCCCCCCTTTGCGACTCACACCCTTCCCCCATCAACTCACCCGGGGCCGCAGCCATCTCACCAGCCACCGCACGTTTGTCGCCATCAGTGCGCGCGACGTCACTTGCACACCCTGGGGCCGACTCCGCTGCCGTTCCTTGCAGCGCCGCCGGCCTAGCCGAAGGACTCATCCAGCTCTCTCCGCCAGCTGCGCCCACCGGCCACGAATGCTGCGCCATACACTGCCCCTGCGGAGACAAAAAGGGGAAAACAGGGGGGGAAACCGACACCGGCCAAGCCGAAAACCAAGGGCCTCCCCACCCCGCCCTAGATGTACCCTGCCCCCCAGACATCCAATGCTCCCAAGGGGAGGAACTCCCCGGCGTGCCAAAGCCCCCGGGACCCGGGAACCACCCTGCCGCCCCACCACAGCCAGCCACCCATGGTGACCCATCGGGCCGCAACCCACCTCCCTGGCCCTGTGCCCCGAAATCCCCCCCGTCCCCCCCACATCCCCCGTAGCCCCCCCACCACATCCCCCGGCCGCAAGTGCCCCACCACCCCAGCCGCGCCCTGCAGCCCCTTCCTCACCCCTCGGGATCCACCGCGAGGGTGTGAACCTCCACCGCCTTTGCGGCCCCGCACCGCACCCCCCCGGCCCCCCCGCCCCCCTCCCCAGCCCCATTCCCACCCCTATATATAGGCCCTGACAACCCCCTACCCCTCGCAGCTCCCCCCCGAGACCTAGACCCCCGCCCCCTCACCACAGCCCTAGCAGGGGCCAAACCCCCATCCTTTGCCTTACCCCATTTAGATGGCATCCTCTCATGCAGCCACAGAGCAGTGCCAAGGTAAGTTAGTTAGTCAGCGAGGCCCCCCGCACAAGCCGCCACGACCCACACAACCCCGAACTCCTGAAGAACAGCCACGTGCTGAACGGCGCCGGCAAATGCTTCCCCCACAACTCACGCCTCGCAGCTGTCAGCCTCCAGCAACCGCGCTTGTCAGCTCCGGACCCCGCTCGCTCGGCTCCAACGCCACAGCAACCGTCCAGCTACCCGACCGACGCCGGCACCCGAACGCAGCCTCTGCCGACTGGCCACGTGGAGGCTGCACTCCGCCTAATCCCCCCTCGCTCCTCAGCACCCGAGGCGATGATTGGCTCCCGTGCGGCCGCGACCCACGGGAGCCAATCAATTTAAACAACGCGCGCGCGCGCCCACCGCAAGGGCCGCGTGCGCGCACCCCGTACAGGCCGCACACAGGGTCCCCGCGCCGGGCCGCGCGCCCGGTTAATGTCGGCCGCCGGGACCCTGCCCGCGGCCTCGGGAGATTGGCCACTGTTGGAAACAGAATACTGGGCTTGATGGACCTTGGTCTGACCCAGTGTGACATATCTTATGTTCTTATATTGTCTCTTAAGGACATTGCACATATTTCCTATGGAAACCCCCTATTGGTTTGTAGTTCCATTTACATGTTTCTTGATGATTTGATATTCATTGAGCACGTGTACCTTTTAACATTGTTTTAGTACAAATTATTTTTTTACTGATTTATTGCTCTATTTATGTGTTTTCATTCCATTGGTCATAATGAATATATTGTAAAGAAACACATGTATTATCCTTCATCTTAACACTTTTGGTTTTTAGAAAACAACTGTTTATCTCTCTGTTGCGATGTTTTATTATCAATATTTTTTTTACTTTACTTTGAAATGGAGGTCACTCTCATTCCGTTTTTAATCTAAGCAAAGCAAGTGGCACAGATTCAATATGTACGTTGATGCAACAGCTTTTTATGGCATCCAAATGCTTAGTGTATAGTGCAACTGTGTTCCCTTTATCCCTCCCATTTGGTGCAGTTTGCATTTGCTCATCATTGGTTTAATAATGCATCCTTAGATTTTTGATCGGGATGTTTTTTGGCAATCTAGCAAACAGCGCTAATGATGCTGACTGAAGTTGACCACCATACATGTTTTCATGTCTTTCGTTTGTTTTATTTCTTTTACTTTTTTATATTTAACGTTTACAATGTTCTTCCAGTGTCCCTTACCTAATAATAGGTAGTAACACCTTTAACCACAATACAGCTGATAGCTCAGCCACTGGCGCAATGGTAATGGTGTATTAACAGCAAAATAATTCTTATGAGTAATATTCCTTTAGCTTAAGTTTATCACTGCATTGTAATTGCTTTCTTAATTATGAGGATCTTTTAGATAAATCTTCAAGAATACAGACTTTCTGAACTTTGACCTCTGTTGTGTTTGCTGTGACTTTCTTTAAAGCAAGAGCGGATATTCTGCTGCTCTCTCTGCCGGATCAGTATGTTCAGGCAAGCGCGATTCCTTGAAATACAAGCAAGTAACTGTTACTCTAAAAGTTTCCTTGTAAAGAAATTTGCCTTAGGGTCTCTGAGGGTGTCCCATAATTTTAAACATTTTATTAAATGAGTTTATTTTTACCCTCTTTAGGAAGAACTTTTCCTGCTCATTTGTGGGCTTGTCAGTAAGTCTTACATTTAATTATGAAATGTTTTTATGTTCTATGATATATGAAGTGCATCTGCTATTGTTTTTATTTACTTATGTTTGTTTTTGATGTTTGGGTTTTGATTTCATTTATTAATTTATTTATTTGTATTTTCTTGAGGCATATACCACCTGAAGAAGGTGTCAAGTCGAAACACATTGGGGTTCTTTAATAAAGCTGATTTAATATCACCTTGGCGCACCTGTTCTGGTTTGTTGGTGATAAGTGCACCCGTGTTAGATGCGTTGGTTGGTTAGTGCAGTGAGATGTGTCTCCTCGCAATACAGGAGGACATGCTAGGCATCATTCCAACAATTAGTGTGGGTCTATGCCAGCTCCCACACTCATTTTGGAAGCTTGCCACAGGCTAATTTAGCACATTTTAGTAAACAGGCTGGACCCCACACCAGTAATGTACGTCTGGGTCCCCATCCAGTTGCTGCCCAGATGCATGATTCAAGAGTACCAAGATGTTATTGTTACTTTCTAGCACTGTGACAAAATAGTACACTAGCTCTGCACTATCCTTTAGTAAACATGCCCCTTAGTGCACACAAAATACAGTATATTTAATGCACATACACCTACAACTTAGGGGCTTGTTTACAAAGCCACGGTAGCGGTCTCCGATGGGGCCGCGGCTACGATAACGATCGGAAACAGCTACCGCGGCTTTGTGAACAAGTCCCTTAATGTGCATACAATTTGTGTGTGTTGTGTTAGACTTTAACATTTTTTTATGAAAACAAATTTCTAAAATGAACCAAAAAATTTATCTAAAATTGGGAAAAAGTTTGAAAAATTCGAAATCAAATGGAAATTTTTTTGCCCATGCACATTTTTCAGAATTAAAATATGACCAAGGAGCTTCCAATATTTGTAACTACATTATCTTTCACTTTTGGTGAGGGTTGTCCCCAGAGGTCACACAAAATTATTTGTGAAACATTAAAAAGCAATAATAAAATCTTTTGTTTGGGAAAAGAGTGTGTGTGTGTGTGTGTGTGTGTGTGTGTGAGTATGTGTGTGTGTGCGTGTCCCAAAGCTCTACTGTATGATAATTTCTGGAACAAAAATCTACACTTCAAGAGTCACAAATCCATTACAGAAAATTATTTTCTTAAACATGCCTCTCTGGTGTAAGCTCCCAAAATGAAGTAGTTCTAAAATAGCAGAAAATAATAGTGAAAAAAAATCAGCAGAATCAGTTTGTTAATACAGTCCCTACTAATTCTCTTTCTCACTATAGTGGTGGCAAGAAGCGCCCTTCTCCTGGTTTTCTACTGGTCTCCTCTTCTGGGGTTCTAGATAAACACCTCTTCTGCCTCTCTCTTCCCAGGCTCCTGACTGGGTACGCCAGACTTCTCTTATTTTCAAGTCTCCTGCTAGACATTTTCACAGATATATTTCCAGAAATTCACTATAACATCCACAGCACTTAGACAGATACTTTCAGTGTATGTACCTCAGGACCTTTTATAAACAAAATCTCAAAACTGTTGTTGTTAAGTGTCGTCGAGTCTGTGTTGACTCATGTCGACCCTCTGGATAGTTGTCCTAAACTGTGTTTGGGTTTCAGTCAGGCAGCTCATTGTTGACAGAGTGGCACCCATAGCTGCTGTTATTGTATTGATCCATCTCACTGCTGGCCTTCCTCTTTTGCTTTGACCTTCTATTTTGCCAAGCATGACATCTTTCTCTAACGATCTCTCTTCGCATGACCTGTCCAAAGTATGAAAGTCAAAGTCTTGTCATCTGAGCTTCTAAAGAAAGCTTAGATTTGATCTCCACAAGTACTGACTGGTTTGTTCTTTGGGCAGTCCATGGTATATACAGTATTCATTGTCAGCACCATAATTCAAAGGCATCAATTTTCTTCCTGTCTTTTTCACTGTCCACTTTCGCATCCATATGATGTTATTGAAAATACCATGGCTTGAACAAGTTGAATTTTTGTATGGAGAGAGACATCTCTGCTCTTGAGAATCTTATCTAGGTCCTTCATAGTCATTTTGCCAAGAGCAATGCATCGTCAGATTTCTTTATTGATAGTTGATCCAAGTAGGTTAAAGTTGTCAACTATTTCAATTTCTTTTCCATCAACGATGAACTTATTGATTTTGCCAGTTGTCAGGGTCTTTGTCTTATTTAGATTAAGGTGCAGGCCCATTTTAAGATTATATTCCTTGATCTTGAGAAGTAAATGTTTCAGATCATCTTCACTTTCAGCCAGTAATGTGGTATCATCAGCATAGCAAAGATTGTTGATGAGTCTTCCACCAATCTTCACACTTCAGTTTTCTTCATACAGTTCTCCTTCTCTGATTATTTTTTCTGCATATAAATTAAACTGGTAGGGGGAAAGTATGCAGACTTGTCGTACATCTTTGCTGATTTTAAACCATTCTGTTCTCCTTGTTCTGTTCGAACTGTTGCTTCTTGATCAATGTAAAGGTTGTGTAAGAGAACTATCAAGTGTTCTGGTATACCCATGCTTCTTAATGCGGCCCAGTTTCTCATGGTTTACACAGTCAAAAGCCTTGCTGTAGTCAATAAAACACATATACAGGGTGGCCCAAAAAAAGTGAGAACATCTCTTAACATATAAGCTATTTAAAAATTCAAAAAGACAGATGTAAACGATTGACAAATTAAAAAAAAATTCTCACTTTTTTTGCGCCACCCTGTAGATATCCGTTTGGTATTCTTTTCTCTTTTCAAGGATCCATCTCATATTTGCAATGATGTCTCTCATTCCTCACCCTTTTCTGAACCCTGCTTGCACTTGAGGCAGTTCTCATTCCAGGTATTGCTGTAGCCTCTGCTGAATAACCTTGAATAGAATCATGCTGGCATATGGAATTAGAACGATTGTGCGATAATTTCCACAATAACTTGGATCACCTTTCTTTAGTATTGGTATAAACACAGATCTTTTCCAGTCAGTTGGTCATGATGTTGTCTTCAAAATGTCCTGGCAGAGCCTTGTAAGTATGGCAACAGCTGCATCTGATTGCTATAATACTTCAATGGGAATGCCATCAATGCCCTATGCTTTGTTCTTTGATAGGCTTTCAATGATCCTTTGACTTCTTCTTTCATCACCAATGGCTTCTGATCATAAGGTACAGGTTAAAACAGCTGTTGGTCCACTTGATCTTTATGGTATAATGATTCTGTATATTCTTTTCACCTTTTCTTGATCTTCTTAGCATCATTCAACATAGATCCTTGAGCATCTTGTAGTGCTCCAATTCGAGGCTGGAATTCTTTCTTTAATCCTCGTAGCTTTAGGAAAGCCGATCTTGTTCTTTCTCTAATAGTTTCTGACTCAATTTCCTTGCATGTGTCATTGTAGTACTTCTCCTTATCTTGTCTTGCTGCACATTGGAAATCTCTGTTGAGTTCTGTGAGTGCCTTTCTTTCTCTTCTGGCTTTAGCTTCTCTGCATTTCTGTGCAATTTTCAGTTTCTTCAATAATTCATTTTGGCCGTTTTTGCTTTTTCATCTTTCTTTCAACACAACCTTCTTGATGCCATCCCATAAATCTTCTAGAGCTCTGTCATTTGTATGTAAAGCAGCAAATCAATTTTGTAGGCAGTCTTTAAATTCTGGTATTATATTCTAAAGGTCATATTTTGCTACATTCGTGAATAGTTTGCTCTTTTTCAACTTTAGCTTGAGTTTGCATACTAGTAGTTTGGGATCTGTACTGCATTCAGTTCCAGGTTTTGTCTTTGTTTATCTTATAGAGCTTTTCCATCATTGACTTCCTCAGATGTAGTCAATTTGATTTTTGTACAATCCATTGGGTGAAGTCCATGTTTACAGTCACCGCTTATATTGCTGGAAGAAGGTGTTTGAGATAAATAGATCACTGGTCTTGTAGAATTCCATCAGTCTTTCTCCAGCTTAATTTCTGTTGCCAAGTCCATATTTTCCAACCAATTAGCCTTCTTCTTTTTTGTCAACCTTTGCGTTCTAGTCACCCATGACTATCAGTATATCCTGTTTGCATGTTCTATCAATTTCAGCTTGTTCTTGTTCATAGAACTCATCAACTTCATCCTTTTTTACAGCTGTTGTTTGGGTATATACCTGAATTATTATTATTATTATTATTATTATTATTGAACAGGGAGAATCGCCACTGTAAGGGAGCTGCCGTGCGTTTTCTCATCAGCACGGTTCAGCGCAGCGGGACCTGGAGGAGGCTTATTTTGTGATCGTGCAGGCGGGAGGAGGACGTGCCTTGGCCCGGAGGACCCTGCTCTGCCCTATAAAGCCCTCCGGTGTTGGAGAGAACAGCTGTGAGAATCGCCGCTGTAAGGGAGCTGCCGTGCGTTTTCTCATCAGCACGGTTCAGCGCAGCGGGACCTGGAGGAGGCTTATTTTGTGATCGTGCAGGCGGGAGGAGGACGTGCCTTGGCCCGGAGGACCCTGCTCTGCCCTATAAAGCCCTCCAGTGTTGGAGAGGACAGCTGGGAGAATCGCCGCTGTAAGGGAGCTGCCGTGCGTTTTCTCATCAGCACGGTTCAGCGCAGCGGGACCTGGAGGAGGCTTATTTTGTGATCGTGCAGGCGGGAGGAGGACGTGCCTTGGCCCGGAGGACCCTGCTCTGCCCTATAAAGCCCTCCGGTGTTGGAGAGAACAGCTGGGAGAATCGCCGCTGTAAGGGAGCTGCCGTGCGTTTTCTCATCAGCACGGTTCAGCGCAGCGGGACCTGGAGGAGGCTTATTTGTGATCGTGCAGGCGGGAGGAGGACGTGCCTTGGCCCGGAGGACCCTGCTCTGCCCTATAAAGCCCTCCGGTGTTGGAGAGAACAGCTGGGAGAATCGCCGTTGTAAGGGAGCTGCCGTGCGTTTTCTCATCAGCACGGTTCAGCACAGCGGGGCCTGGAGGAGGCTTATTTTGTGATCGTGCAGCGGGAGGAGGACGTGCCTTGGCCCGGAGGACCCTGCTCTGCCCTATAAAGCCCTCAGGTACTGTACGCGGCCGCGTGTCGCGGCCTGCATGGCGTGGCCTAAAGGGGCATGGCTCAAGGGGCAGGATACGCCCCTTTGGCGCCCCTTCGGCGCACGTGAGGTGATCGTGTGTCATGTCTACGTCAGTGTGGTCTACATTGCCATGGGCAAAAGGAAGGCTAAGGTTGGTAACAAATCTGGTGTTGGAGGCTCGGGAGAAAAAGTGGTGGGCCCCATGGACAAGCATGTGACTGCCCTGCTGCCTGGTGATCAATCTCCGGAGGGGGTCTCGTTGAGCCCTGCCCTCCGGTCTCCTCCCCCGTTTTCTCTCCCTGCTCTTTCGTCCACTTTTTTAGAAAATTCTCCAGAGCAGTTTTCCCCAGTTCCGCTTCCTGTATTTCCAACTGTTACAGAGCCTGGGACTTTGCCATCCCCTGTGGGGGAAGTGACTCTCAACGACATATGGTCTGCAATTCAGAAAATAGATCTCCGTTTAACTTCTACTGTATCCTCCCTTTGTAAATTTTCCCAAGATATAGTGGATAAGTTGCAGTTTATGGATAATCAGTTAGGTTCTGTTGTTAAGTTTGCAGCTCGCTCTGATTCTCAGCTTCAATCTTGCCGTAATTCTGAAGTCGCGTTAATGCGAGATTCCTCTGTTATTTCCTTTCGGCTTGAGGCTCTCGAGAATCGAGCTAGAGCATGCAACCTACGTTTTTTGAATTTTCCTGTAACACACCTATTATCCTCTGTAATCTTGTTGGGAAAGTATTTCTTGGAGATATTGTATTTGGAGGGGGATTTTCATACAACTCAGACGGTCCATATGTATTATTTGCCTTTGGGTTCTTCTTCCACTCCTCGAGCTGTGGGGGCTCCTGTCCCCTCAGTCTCTTCAGTGGATCAAAATTTGACAGCATTCTTGGAAGATTCTTTGGATCTCATCTCAAAACATAACACTTTGGTAGTTCAGTTTGCTTCTGAATCTGCCAAATTGCGGGTTTTGAGAGCGTATTTTAAACATCGGCTTGCCCCCTTTTGTGGACAGGCTATCCAGATCTTCCCAGATGTCTGTCATTATACACAGATTTGGCGTAAGCAGTTTTTGCTATTAAAACCGCAGGTTGTAGCTCTTGGGGCAACTTTCTTTCTTAAGTTTCCCTGTCAATGTGTGATCACTCTTGGGGGACAAACCTTTGTGTATAATGATGTTAATGCTTTGAAAAGTTTCCTGGATAAAAAAGCAGAGGGTGGTTCTTTAGTGGAGGAATGACTTGTTTTGGCTCCCTATTGTGGGGTTTTTGTAACCTCTTATTTCTTATCTTAGGATGGTATATATTCTTATGTTGTTTAGGGTGATTTCTCTCCTTGATGTGTTTCTTTTTATGTGGGGAAAAAATTTTCTTTTTTGCATTTGATGTTTCCTATATCATAATTTTGTTTGCAATTTCTTGATGTATTTGGAGAATCCTTAAATAAAAATTTAAAAAAAAAATTATTATTATTGAACAGCTCTTTTATATCACTCCTTCCAGTGATCAGGGGCAGTTTATATTGAACAATAACATGAAGATACATAGAACATTGAACAGCTTAATAACATCGTTGGAACTAGAGATTTAGTTAAAACAAACTATATACATAATAGATGAATCCAGAACTATGTACATCCCATTATACTCTAAAGAAAGATATAGTGGATACTGTGTTTCTTAGCTATTTACATGAGATAAATGTTTCGAAGGGGAGGGATTATGATATTTGCGTGGCATATTGTGAGATAGATAAATTGTTAGTATTGTTGGGGGATGATGTGTTGTAATAGTCTGAGAACAGTTATAGTTTTGTTGATGGCCAGTCCTCATAGACGAATAGAAATTAAGAATTCACTGATTGCATCATACTTCATTACAGTTCCTGCAAGTTTCTTCTTGTTTATTAATGGAACACCACTTCTTCTTTGTCTTTCATTTCCAGCATAGTAGACCATAAGCTTGATTCTGGGATGAGGGTTGCATAGCTGCATGTCCCAGTGGGACATACAGTCCCACAAGCTGTCCGGGCCCGATTCCTCCTCCAGCTCTCCCCATACATCCTGAGCTGCAGGATGGGGAGAGCCGAGTGTGTGTGTGTGTGGGGGGGGGGGGGGGGGGGTGCGGGATCCGGATGGAGCGGGGGTTGGCCAGCCCAGTATGATCTACAAGACCAATTCAGGTCATGGCTCTATATGTCCTGCTGGGGCAAAGGGGAAGTGCTACTTATTCCACCTCAAAAGTGGAATAAGCAGCACTGACCCAGCGATCGGGCCCAGAGATCCCCCCCGGGGCTGGGTGTGTGTGGGTCCCTACTGCCTATTCCAGGCCCCAGAAGGCCAGCCGTGGTTCAGGCAGTGGGGAAGAGGTGGGCAAAAGCCATGAGAGTCAGGGGCGTCTGCAGGGAGGACGTCCCTGCAGGCGGCAGAGGCATACTGGGCTGTCCACGGGCCTGATTCTGTGCACCACGGGAACACTTTGTTCCCGTGGTCCAGAAACAGATCCAAATGGGCCTGTCCGGATGGCTCAGACATACCCCTAAGTGAACTGGGCTCAATGTGATCATCAGATGCAAAGTGACTGATGCTGGTCCATTTCAGTTCGCTGACACCAAATAGATCGAATTGTACATGTTCCATTTCATTCTTGACCACCTCCTACTTCCCTTGGTTCATGCTTTGTATGTTCCATGTCCCCATATGTAAGACATTTTTGCAGCTTCTGACTCTCATTTCATCAGCAGTCAGACGACCCGAGGGCTTTGATCCAACCACATGATAAATTCTGACTTTACTCTGAAAAGTCTTCAGCTCCTTCCCAGTAGCCAGTTGAGTGCCTTCCAACCAGTGGGTCTCATCTTCCAGCACTATAGTACAATTTGTTTTGTTGTGACTATCCATTTGGTTTTCATGGCAAGATACAAAAGTAGATTGCCAGGCCTTTCTTCCACGCAGCTAATTCTGCTGTTGTTGCCATTGTCACAGAAATGTGATCATCCGCCATCAACACTGTCTCATTCTGTTGCTGGCCAGATGGGTTGTTTGTCTTGGTCTGGCACCTCAGCTGAGACCTGTCGATCTTGGAAGACACTGCAAGTAGTTAAACTACCGATAGCTTAGCTGTCAGTATCACTGATGCACACAAGCCCTCACAGCACGACAAGCTGCAAACCAAGTGAGGGATCTCAAAATTACTCTTCATAAATACTTCCTTTAGGGAAATACACAAAAGGGAACATTTTCATTTTTCTCTCCTCAAAAAATAAAAATAGCCAAAAATCTCTTCAAACACCTCACACCTCATACTGGACTTCCTATGGGCCAAGATGGAATGCACTTTATTTGTCCCATTCACCTCCTGAAGTATACTTGAAAATCCACCAGCTGGACTCTACCCACAATCTTGGCACCTGAAAGCCTCTTCTGCATTCAGTAGACACATGTACTGGCTCCTTCTCCAGACCCTTCTCTAGTCTGCAAGTTTCTACTACCCTTTTCTTAGCTGCCCGAAGAAAATTGCCCTTTCCTTCTCACAAGTCAAACCAGCCATCCAGACAGACAACTCCCCTTGCTGCTCCTCTTGAGTCCTCCTGGGTTCCCTCCAGTATACTCCCAGTGCTGGGATCCCCAACTCTTCCAAAATTTAAACCCCTTCATCCCCCTATTCAGGGTCTTCAATAGTTTCCTCCAAAAATCAGTAAGAGAATTCTCGCTGCATGAGGGGGGCATCATTTATTACATCATACTCTTGCTCAGCACCAACGTGGAGCAGGAATACAGAAATGCCCTCATTTTTTATATATAGAGGGAATTTTGTGGGGACTCTGCTGCATCTTATAATATAAAGTTTCACTGAAATAATTAAATAAGGTACATTAAAAGATTTTTCCTACTTTATGCCTGTGGAAAAAATGCTTAGTTCATCTGGCCCCAAGCTAAGAGAAAACAGATAACTTGGTCCAGATGAACTAAGCATTTAGATCCTGAACCCCTAGCCTCCCCTTCGACTCCTATGTGTTTCCTTACCATTCCCCTAGATAAATCCTAGTCCCAACTTGTGTTGTCTGTCTTGACTATTATGTTGTCTGTCCTGACTAGACTGTAGGCTCTTATGAGCAGGGGCTGTCTCTTGCATGTCTCTGTACAGCGCTGCGTGTTCCTTATAGTACTATACAAATGATAAGTAGTAGTAAATAATAGCATATAGTCAAGACTGGTCTGTCCACTAGGTGGGCTAGATGTGGCAGATCTCAGTGGGCTGCAGACCATGTGCTTCGGCACACATAGGCTGCCACCCCACCGCTCCATGTTGAGTCACCCCCCTGCTGCCACTGATTCTGGCAGCAGAGGGGGGGGGGCGTCTAGGCTCGGCTGCAGGCCATGTGCTTTGGCACACATGGCCTGCCGCTTCTAAATCCATGAAGTTATGTAGCACGTCTCAGCATGTGGGGGAGGGGGTGCGTGGCTCACAGCATGTGGGGGAGGGGGTGCGTGGCTCAACATGTGGAAGGGCAGCACAGCTCGGGGGGGGGGAGGTGGCATGGATTGGATGGGGGCAGCATGGCTGGGGCTTCTGCCTAGGGTGACAGAAACTCTTGGGCCAGCCCCGCATATAATACTAGTATGAGAAAGTCTTGCATTGCAGTTGTTGCTGTAGATTGGTAATCAATCTGCTCAAGAATATACCATTGAGAAACATTTCTAAATTATACAGCAGGAAATTTCTAATATTTGTTGCAATAAGGAGATTATTGATCATCTACTGTAGGATGAATGAAACTTATACATTGAGGCCAATATAGACAACTTCCATAGCATCACTAGCTATAGAGTCATGCCATTATGTCTTGGTTTACCTGTTGGTTTGATTTGATCCTTACAGTTAATTCAAAATGCTGCTGTATGTGTTATTTTCAGTCTGCAAAAAATGGACCACATGCCTGCCTACGATGAGGACTTGCATCATTGTTTAAATTTTTATGTACCATGAACCAAATATTGCATGCTGATTTTTCAATAGAATTGTCAAAGTTGCCTCAATGACATGAACCTATCCATGCATTGCATTTGGGCCAACTGAAACTTTAGATATTCTATCTGTCTTATTAGCTCACAAAGTGTAGATTCAAGCAAGGATATCGTCCATAATCTGCCCCATTAGTTGGAACTTGGGGGGCTTGTTTACAAAGCCGCGGTAGCGGTTTCCGATCGTTATCGGAGCCGCAGCCCCACTTATTTATTTATTTTATTTATTTAACCAGTTTTGTATACCACCTTATCCTTCAATAAAAATGGTTGACAAGAAAACAAAGGACTTACATGTTGAGGGCATGGGAAGATCAAATACAATACATTACAATATAAATACAGTACAAACAGTAAATTATAATATTATCTCGTAGTGAAATTGGATATACAAGTTGATCAATTTAAGTTATTTGACCAAATGATTCTATGAATAAATAAGTCTTTAAAGATATGCGATTTTAATGGGGCCGCGGCTCCGATAACGGTCGGAAACCGCTACCGCAGCTTTGTAAACAAGCCCCTAGGTTTCTCTTTCTTTCTGACAATAGTATTATTATTTGACTTTTTGAAAGCCCATCTGTTTGTATGAGATCTATTTGTTCTTTGACCTAATGTAGTTGTGCCTTTGATGCTGTGATGTTTGAGTTATACTACTGTTTATTCCATGCTTAATATTACATCTGTATCTCTGTAATTCGCCTGATAGAGGGAGATGATTGAGTTCCTTGAAATTGTCTTGTACATGTAACCTTGGGGCTAATTAGTGGTATATGCCAGGAAAATTCCCATGCAATTGGGTCCAAGGTGTAACTGGGGAGCTGGTAAGAAAGATCAAGGTTGGAAATGCATTCCATGTGTGTTGGAGAAGGAACTTTTTTATGGATATTGTAAAATAGTTATAAATTCTGCCATTTGGAAGGCGAATGGAATGTACTGTATAGATGAATCATGTACTGAATTTTGAAAATAAAAACAGTCCAACTAGAAATGCCACTACTCTGTGATTGGACTCTTAGATACAATTTAACCCAGGAATGTGCATTTTGTGATTTTTTCTACCACCCGAGACCCACTCTTTGATGGATAGAAGAACTTGCATAATCATGTCAGAAGAAACAATGTGACTTTTCCTTAATTTTATTCAAAGAAACATGTAAGGGACAATGTAATAAAACTCATAGTAAATTTTTTTTTGCATGTGACATATTTAAATTTTTCATGCACATTATGGTAATCAGAACAAAGGGAAAGGACTGTTTAGCAGCAGTGATGTTATACCCCTCCCCCATCAAAATCCAACTCATCTCTTCACCCTGTTGCACATTCATTACATCAACATGCATCTCCACCATCATGAAGGTCAGGCTCCTTCCCATGCCATAAAGTACATGGACTCCCAAATCTCTCAGAATCCATCTCAAGACAGTCCCCCACTAATCAGAATCCCCCATCCAGATGAATCCTTATTATTCTGGAAGGTCCTCCAATTTCAAAGGCAAAAAGGATACCGCTGCAGACACAGACTGAAAATGCAAGAAGTATTTCACCCCTATCATACAGGAAAACAATTCTTCTGCACATACAGGAGGATTTCTTGCGGCGTAACAAGAGTTGTCAGCAGATGAGGGAGTATGCCGTTCAGAGCTGCTGGAAAGAGAGCCTTGGGAGGGTGAGGAGCTGTAGCTGCTGTGCCTGCTTCTTTTCCCATGGTGATGAGATGACTCCGAACTGGGGCTGAGGTCCCTGCGCTGTTTGAAATCATTGCGCCTGTGTCTGCTCTGCCGATGGCTGTCCGAAGATGAGTGCCTGCGCCGGCCACTTTGCTTCCTGCCAGCTGACTGCCGATTATTTAATCGTGATGGACTCCGCCTCCTGGCGCGTCTCTGGCGATCGGGGGAGCGTCTGCGCTGTTTGTGAGCTCTATGTTGGTGGCTTCCGTGCCGGCCGGCATTGTTCCAAGAATGCTGGAAAGCGCCGCTGAAGTCTGCCCCGTGGAGGTCCTGTGCTCTGCGCAGAGAGGAGGCTGGCCCGGGGGGGCAGGAAGCAGTCATCGGTATGGCAGGAAGTAGAGACACAGTAGGCAAGATGGCGGCCTCCATAGGGGCACACGTTTCTGGAGCAGCGCGGCGGGGGACGGGGGCCGAGAACGGCGCGTCCCCGGCCGGAGGCACAATGGAGGCACAAGAAGCGGCATTCGGATGAGGAGCGCTGATTGCAGCAGGGGTACTCACAGTGACCGCGGGAGCGAGGAATTCACGGAGAGCATGCCGGCGGGACTTCCGGGCCCGGGGGGACATGCGGCCACAGGCAGAGCAGTTCTCTACCGCATGATCCTTGCCGAGACAATGGAGGCAGAGATGGTGGGAATCCGATTTTGCCATTTTCCTTGAGCAGGCAGTGCATTTTTTGAATCCAGGATTCTTCATCGTGAAGGTGAGCAAGTAAATAAAACAAAAAAGAAAAAAATTGGTGAGAGTAAAAAAAGAACGTCTTACTGGCAAGGCGGAAGACGAAGACTGGCCAGCTAGGGGCGGATCTGGAGGTGGGGCTAGTGGTCATGCCCAGGGGGCTAAAGCCCTCTGGGCTAGTGAGAGTACTCCGTCTCTGGCTCCGTCGGATGACGTCACCATCACTTGTGGCTGACTCATCCTGCTTGCCCTGGGAGAAACTAATTATCCAGGTGGGTGTGAATGATGGCATTGTAGGGAGGTGGGAGTGTGGATTGGATGTTCAGCAAAAACAGAATGTAATGGTATAGGAAGGGGATTGTTGGGACAGCAGGATTTCTGATTTTGATGGGGATTGAGCAGAATGAAATCCCCCTACCCCTACCCCAGCTATCCAGCCCCTTTCACTTTGAGCAGGTTAACAAGGAGGATTTTGAGAGATAGTCTATGGTAAAAATCTAAATCCTGATCTGAGGAAGATGGCATATTTTTGTTGCTTGCAAGTCTGCAGTAAATTGCCTTGTATGACGAATATAGCACATAATAATGCCTTATTTGCATGTGATGTTCCTTCATTTACACGACTGGAAGTGGGGAGGATTCTTCAGGGTAAAAAACAAAGAGAGAGGGGATGCATGCATGATGAAGAGCTGAGGGCAGAGGAGGAGCAGGAGTGGTGGGTAGCAAAGCACAGAGGACATAGGGACATCTGCAGGGTGGGAGGCTGACAGCGGAGAGGGTGAAGTAGAGAACAGTGGATAGAGAGAGGAGGCAGACCTCAAGGTCAGATTCCTCTATGTACAAAAGTGGGGCCAAACTGTGCCTGAAGCTCAAGACATATTACTTGATTCATACTGAATCTGTGGGTTACCCATATATACAAGTTCTATTTCAAATTCCAGTGTCAGAGAAGCTAGGGAAAGAGAAAGGAAAAGTCACAAATAATGATGGAGAAAAAAACCAGCAATGATTATGCTGTGCATAGACGGGGCTGGTGCAAGGATGCCCTAGGCAAATCTTCAGCCTTCTAAGCCTGTCCCTCCCCCAAGAATTTGTTAATTGAACTCAACAATCATGATCATCCCAATACCACCCCTCCCACAACAATCCTGTAATAATGCATATCATACATTTACATAGCACACTTTGCTTTTTATGTATATATGTTCTCTGCTCTATTTGCAGGTAAAAAGAATGTGCAGATGGTTCTTTGATTCTTGTGGCTGTCATGATCTATTGTTTCATTTTGAATGCTGCTGTTTGCTGCCGCCCTTCAGAAGCTACCACCCTAGGTGACTCCCCAGTCTTGCCTAATGCTTGAGCGAGCCTTGGGCATATGCATATCTGTCATTCTATATAGAGATATGTATATATGTGCCAAAGCATGCACACAAGAGTTGCAGCATAGTGGTTAGATCAGCAGGCTGGGAACCAAGGAAGCCAGGGTTCAAACTTACTGGTGCTGCATGCAACCTTGAGTGAGTTAATTTACCCTCCCAATGCCTCACATAGAAAACTGACTTGCCTAGAACTACTAGTAAAAAAGATGTGACCTAAATGGAAAAGAATAAGCACATCTATTTAAAGCTGTTGGTGTGGGAGAGCTGGCAGAGACACCTGCTGTAATGCAGGCATGTCAGCTAATTTAAAATGTCACTCATCTGCTGTTGTATTGTGGCGGGTCTATGTGTTTTTCTATCCCTCCTCCTCTTTTGTTTAAAAATTTGGGAGGAAAGACCGAATGAGCTTTTGGTGCTCATCTAATTCTTATTTTGGCCATATGAATGTGTCTGGGGCTTTCGAAGTTTGGGAAGTACTATCTTATTTCTTTCCATAAGGGGATGATAACATGAATCAGAACGCAGTACAGCATGTCTGGCTCTAGATGGTAGCACTTGCTTGCAAAATGTTAGTTTGCATGCAGTCTATCCAAAAAGCACCATTGGGTGTAAAAGGTTTTTTCCATTACAGCCTGCTGCTTCTGCTACTGTAATTTTGCCAGATGGATAGGTCAGGAGAAAGCATCATAACCCTTCCAAGTAGGAAAATAAAAGAAGCAAATTTTGGGCTAATTCACTTTCACATTTAACTCCAAACTGGCTGTAGGTGAATCAGATTTGTGTCACATTGTTATTGATGTCAGTTAGACTTTCAAACCCGAGGGCTGACGTTTCCCTCATTCTTGAATCGATGGGAAAAATACTTAGTATATAAATGACCATGTGTGTGTGATCCTGGATTAAGAGGCAGACTTAAGAACACAGCTGTCAGCAAACATGTGACAAAGTGCAACCCCAAAAATAAATATTAAGGTAAAAATGTTTGCTCTAGAAAGCACAGATATTACATTACTGGATTAAACACAATAAAAGGTTTTATTGAACCTTTGGAGGTTAATAATCAAAAGGATCTAACTGGCTAACTACTGGATTTGTCGGCTGGATCCCCCAAGATGGAAAGAGTCAAAAAATCTGTGTGTACCTTCTCTGTGCATGCACTTTTAGCAGTATTACAAGAAAGCATTCTCAGTAACATGTTTAGGCTGCAGAAATCATATCTAAAATTATTGTCAGATGTGCACATACAGTTTTGCCCTGTTTCTCCACATTCACTAATTGCAGCTGCAAGCCTCCAGACACTTTTGCAGTCATCCTCGCATTAAACGGAAACCAAAGAGACTATAGCCTCTTGCAGTTACTCTTTGAAAATTCACTTCAAATCCGGTATGAACAAAGGTATCCACTTACCTTGCACCTAGCCTTCTTAAATGGTTCCCTTAAAACATGTTGTTTAAATGGTTTAATTTTAACAGGTGCACAGGCGGTACTTCCACCTAGCCATAGTACGTGCAATAGTTCAATTCCTATAATTAGATGTGTCCATATGATTCACTTGTCTTTATCATTCCTTTTCATTGGACGTGAGGTGCTTTCAGATACAGTAGGTATTTCCTTGTCCTCAAAGGGCTTATAACCTGAGGTAACAGTAGATGAAGTGACTTGCTCATGATCACAATGAGAAGCTGCAGCAGGAGTTGAACCCTGGCTGCCTTGGTACTCAGCCTGTTGCTCAGGCCACTAGGTGACTCCTCCACACTTATCTACATTTTTTTATACAACTTCAGTGATCCACTGAAGCACTACTTCTGTTTCGCTACTTTGAAGCAGTGCACCGGATGTGTTTTTTTCCTCATGGATTGGCTATATGTTTAGTGGCAAAAGTGAGTAGATATATGCAATCTGTACTGATAGAACTTTCCTCGAATTGGGGCTGAGGTGTCCAGGATTTCGATGGAGGGACTGGAAGGTCATATCACACTCAGTATCTCTGGCACAATTCTTGCAAAAAAGCTTGAAGGGATATGCTGCTTTCTTTAACCAGCTCTGTGAACCACAGGTCTGGTCTTTCCTGATGACGCAATGTGATGGCATTGCTCACCAGGAGACCAGGGTGTGATTATCAACCCTTTTGGTTCTTTGAGGTTACAGCAGTGCTGTTAATTCCTAACAATGTATCTGCAAATACTTGTGAATGACATTTAAGGAAATCTATTAGGTCAGTTTTCAGCAGCGGCGGTGATAAGATGCTTTAAAATGCTGGACACAGCATTAAAAAAAAGCTGTTTATTTGTTGCTACCACACAAACAGACAGCAGTGCTGAGTGTACATAGAAAGCGGCTGCCATGCTGGCCATACATATAGGAAGTTTTTTCAGGTCTAAATTAAACTGTCTAGCAATATGGATAGTGGCTGAATGCTGCTGACTCCATCATGGCAGCATGTGAATAGCGCCGCAGCAGTCAGAAGGATCGTTGCTGGCACTATCTGGATAGTGTGGTTCAAAATCCACAGATAAGGGGCCTTACAGAAGTCACTTTCAATCCTACCACCTGCCTACCATCTTTGTTTCTAGATTAATATTTGTATGCATCTATCATTGCTATCTACCTATGGCTGAGGACAGTAAACAGATTCACTCACATTCTTGCTGTAGAAAGGCCTGGCAATCTACTTCCGGTGACACTGCCAAGAAAACCCAGGAGCTTCTGGGTCACCAAGAGTCAGGACTGACTCGAAGGCACACATTGCATTTTACCATGTATCAACTTTTGCCTTCCTTATTTAGTTAAGACCAGGTAAACATATCATATTATCTTAGCTAAATAAGGAAAGTGGTCACCGAAACATTAGGGTCCAATATTAATTTGAAGCAGTTGCCTCCTGCTGGATCCAATTTTCTTCAGTATTATATTAATTCATCATATGGGGTTATTTTTTAAAAAAAGCTATTCATGCTTTGGACATCTGCAAAAGGGCACATGGACATCCAAACCACAGAGACATCTCCGGAGGCATCTTAGAAGCCTGCTCCAGAGACGTCCCCAGTGCAAGGAAATCCAGGCAGTGAAGGGGGCCTGGCAGAGGCGTGTCCCTGATGTTCCCAAGAATATGGATGTCTTAGCATGATTCCCCAAACAATGTGAAAGGTTATACCTGCTCCAGGCACAAATAGGCATCGGAGCCAGCCAAACATCTGGAGGGTGTAGAGAAGGAGGTGCTCTCATATCCTCTGCATTTTCTATGTTAACAATGAACACTAATGGGGAATGAGGGCTCATGATTTCATTTGTCATGTCAATAGATGCCCCCATATGCAAAGTTGCATGTGACAGATGAACCCACTCCTAGTTTTTGGAGCGAGGATGTCTATGTGAATGCTGGCACAGGCGTCCACATCGGGAACGTCCATATTTCTATAATCCGGCCGGCACATAAATAACCCTTGCGTATCTTGCCCTAGAAATCCCAGATTGCACTTGGATGCCTTTCTAAAATGCTACTTTATATGTATTTTTGTTTTGATGTTAGTATGTATCTAATCTTTATTAAATCGGTATGTGAGAGGTCTCCAGTAGATCTATGTAGACATGAAGTTCTACGCAGAAGAATAGACACATTCATATTAACAATATGCAGATATCATTTAATTAAGATGCTTATAGGTAATTTCTAAATATCAAAGCACCATACTATCAAAACTTGTACTTAATCAAGCTAGAACAAAATTTTGATGATCTCTCTTTTTCATTGCGTTTTCTAGTTCATTATTAATGGGAAAAATATGTCTTAGAAATATTTTCCTTAGCTATCCCTAGTGTTGTAAATCTAAGCAAATCCAGGGTGTCACTTTCTGCCAGAAGTCGGTGCGAGTGCCGCTCAATTATGCTATGTGTAAGGTATGAATGGGGCATAAACCATGGTAGACTGACCTCAGAAAAATGATGTCTTTAATACAATGTAGACAGCTCTTATTTCATGAAATGCTGAAACAAAGGAAATAAAACCTCTTTGAGCAAAAGAAAGGTAACTTAGGAATATGACCAAAAGAAGAAGGAAGACAGCTAAAAAAAACCCCAGGCAGTTTAACATTTCGAGGAATGCAAGATACACTAGTAATTTGCTGGTTGCAGCGAATGATTGCTAGGTATAAGTAACCATTCAAAAATCTTGTGAATGTGCAGGTACTGTTTAAAGGTTTTTTTTTCCCACCATAATAGCCTTTGACTTAGAGTCCCCCCAAAGCTCCATTCATTTAAGCACGACTTGTGTGGTACGGGAGAAGGCACTCCTTTGGCCAAATGCCTCACGGCTTTACTTGCTTAATTCCTCCTAAATACCTGCTGCAATCACGTCCTTTTGTACAAATATACAGGTAGGAGCAACAATGCAGGAAGTGGAAACGGTTGTGCAGTGTCACGTCTCTAATCCCTGGAAGGAGGATAAGAAAAGAAACAGCAGAACGAGGAAGTAGAGAGATCTGGCTTGAAAATTGATTCTGGTTGGGGGGTTTTATGGCTGCGGACTTGAAAACATTAAAACAGAACAGATTGGAGAGGTTTTGTCCCGTGTGACTCTTCCACAAACTATATAAGCAAATATGATAGTAGCTGAAGTAGTTAGAGGAAAATCCCTGCCTGAATTGAAAATCCTTTCTGTGATTCCCTCTACCTTATTCTCTCCCTCCTCGTCTGCACGCAAAATAGTCTACCTACAAGCTAAGCTTTCGTATTTGCATGTTCCACACTGAAATGCCAGTAAGCCAGATGCACTTATGAATAATTTTTCCAAAGAGCATAAGTGAACACCCCTTTATTACTTTCCAGAGTTCTATGAAATGCTAGAAGGATGAGATATCCGATGAATGAAATACGTCAGGCTTTAAAGTTCAAAAGCAAAGCAATCAAAAGGCAGAAGCGGCAGGCACTTGGCCTTTTCTGCCTATTCCTTTTGTATTTTCATGTGGTTTTGGTAAGGCCATGCACTGAGCCATTCTTTCGCTTGCACTTTAACACTGGTTTGGCAGGTGTACATTTTTGTGCAAATGGATTGTAAAGAAACCTGAAGGAAGCACCGAGCATAGAAGATCTGGAGGCAAAGAAGTGACTCCAGAAATGAAGAGCCCTTGGTTCTGTTTCTCATAGCGAGAGAGGAGATCCTGAAGTTTGGGGGTTAATTTGAAAAGGCTTAATTTGGACCTGTGTGGGTAATAATACAAGCATTACCTGGGTACATTTGATAAATCTTCTTAAGTGGATTTTCGGCTGCCTGTAACTTTGTAATAGACAAACTGTGGTCACATTAAAAAGAAGCTTTCCGGGAGCATTTCAGCCATGGATGAAAACTGCACACACATTTAGGGTTCTGTTTACTAAACTATGGGAAGATTTTGCAGTTACCAAATGGTAATTGCCAATATTATTGTGTGAAACATTTCTGTTAATTGTCAAGGGCATTCCTGGCATCTTGCCCTATGGTTGACGCAAAGAAACATTGCTTACAGCACACTGAGGCCGATTCAGAAAGCTGGTATGAAAGTCTCATGCTATTAGCTGTACTCAGGGTTAGCTGTGCGCTGCTATGCAGCAAAGGAAACCTATGCAAATGCGATAGGCATAAAACTTTGGCGTAAAATGAGTAGGGAGGTAGATGCATGTGCGGAAAACAGATGCCCTACAATGTGCATAGATTTCATGCAGTAATGGCGGCACAGCAATGAGAATGACATCAAGTCATGCAGGCACAGTTTAGCACACGTCAGTGTGAAATTCAAAAAAGAATTGTCAGCATAGACTGGTAATTGCCTGTATTGTGCTGGGAAAAGTGGTATGCTTAAATCTTTGTCCTCCAGTCATTTGTGAAGGGTGTTCATATGTTTTCTTGGCATAGCAAGGCTCCTGAATGTAGCAAGCCTCTAATGGGTAAGAAGCAAAAGATGGCATTTCTATTTTCTCCTACATGCAGAACTTTCTCCTATAAGCACAAGCTTCATGCTGAAGAAATGAGTGTTCACAGGCACGCACACACCAATGTCATCTTCTCCTACACGCACTATGGCTTTGCATCACTGCCCATAAGGCTTTAGAACAACGATGCTATTGAACTCTGTGCTCCGCCTTCTGGTCTTCTACGCGTTTCTCTGCATCTATGCAAAATATCTAAGGCTTTGCTAGCATCTCATTTCAATACATGCAGCTCATTTGGATATCATTTTAATATATACTGCACTACTGTGAGCACAACATTTTCTGCGCAGATAGCACTCACGCCAATACCGTCTCTGAATTGCTTGCCGGCAGTAGTTGTGTGCAGATGTCCTGTTACTTACATGCATAGGGTGAACTGCTGTTTCTGCATCGGCCCCATTAATTGCAATGCTAACTGAGTCATATTATGTGCTATCTTAACACTTAAGTAACCACCTCTCATTTCAGACCCATTCTCCACTCTTTCACCACCATGTTCCGCAGTGTCTCTTAACCTGGAAATTAATTTTTGGTAATGTATACTAAGACACCACATTAACAGTCAGCACAGTGCCCATGTTAACTGTTGGCATGTGTTAATTGCTGCATTAACAGCTAACACAGCTTAGTAAATAGTAGGTATGTGCACGCCAAAGATTTTCAGGCTCATTTTGGTTTGTTAGTATATATCCATTTCTTAGTCTTTGGAAACCAAAACATTCATTTGTTCATTTGATTCATCCTCATTAACGTCTGTGGGGGAAGCTATTTTGCAATGCAGCAGCCAGGTTTGCCATTCATTTCATTCAAACCTGCTTGAAACATGACAGCAGGCATCTCTAGCAGCACTACAAGCTATCAAGAGTATTGGAAATTCCCCAGGGGCACTACAAAAGGGGCAAAGAGTACATATAGTGGTAGGATAAGTACCAGAAACCACTATCAGCAGGAAAACGTAGTACAAAGAGAACAATAAACATCTCAACATAGTAGAAGAGGGCAAGCACACCAAGACACTTTTAGGAGGAATAAGATGACAAGGAGACCAGCTTAGCATCCAGATCTGGTTGGAAGGCCCTAAAATATTAGTACTTTGTTCACACTTTCCAGTCGTTGTTTGAGGTGAATTACATTCCGGAACAATATGTATTCCTTGTCCCCAGGGGCCTTACAACCTAAGCTGGTATCTGAAGCAATGGAGGGTTAAGTGACTTACCCAAAGCTAGAAGGTGCGCTAGTCAGATTTGAGCTTTGATCTTTTTGGCTCCCTGGCTGTTACCCTAACCACTAGGCTACTCCTCCACTTTAAATTATGCTAGGAGGACCACCATTGTTTAAATGCTCATGATCCCATGGGACTTAATTGTATTGAGTAGACTCATTTTGTTGTAATGTACAGTTAAGATTTATATTTTTGATGTAACAACTTTAACAATTAAATTGTGGGTTTATCTGGGATTTAAATGAGCATGGATGACTATTCACTACTTCTGATCGTGTGATTTGATTTAATTGTCTATAGATGATGATTACCCTTTTGTTGATTTCTTTTTGTGAAGAGATTCGAGTTTGACACTATTTCAGTAAGCTTTAACTACATGCATTTTAAGTATTGATGTCTCAAGGTACTCATGTTTTTTGTTGTATCCTTCATATTAAGCCCCGACGCAGTTTCAGGCAAAAACCTGGCCAGTATCAGTAGTATGACAAAAGCAGCAATGAAGAACAACATAAAAACTGAGTGGTAGCACTGAGATCATATGAGTCTACTGACTGGGGTAGTAAATGAATTTAGGAGAAAAGTATATGATTATCAATTTTTCAGAAAAAAAGATTTGAAATACAATCGGCATGTGTAGTATTTTGAAATCAAATACAATGAATGCAGTGGGAATCTTGTATAAATGTAGTTGAAAGCATCGGTGCAGTTCTGATTGATTGAAATCCTTCCATTGTGGATATCGTACATTCAGACCTCTGTAGAGAATGAATCTTTGCTATCGGTTTTGCATCAGTTGAATTTATTTTTTGCCCTGAGTGATCTTGATTTTTTAAGGATATTTTTAGTATATGGGATACTAATGAATATTTCGGGAATATAAGGGATTTTAATATAGTCTGAATAATACTGAACTAAATGAAATTGAAAAAAAATGTGAGTTTTTTTACAACCTATGAGGATAAAAGTTAATTGTTAAGTCATTAATGCTACCAGTTTGAAAGGTACTAAATGTAATTGGTTATACCCTGAGGCAGGGATAGCCCAGCCATCAGCAAAACTAGACAGATGCCTAGGGCGGCAAATTTGGTGGGGGGTGTGGGTAGAGCAAAGAGCAAGGCATTTAAAGCTAAACAATAGATTTTGACAGCTGGTGGGGGGGGAGGGGGGGTAAAGCTTAAGGTTTGCCTAGTGCACCAACAGCTTGAACCACCTGTGTGGCCAACCCTGCCCTGACGTCCTTTCCCCTCTGATTTTTTGTCTAGTTTATTGATGGTTTAATTGCTTATAACCAAAAAGAAAAAAAACGCTCTCTATGTAACACTTACAATCCGTTAAACAATTATTCCTATATCAAAAGAATCAATACTAGGCTTAAATGACCTCAGATGGCACAACCCCACATTTAGTGAATCTCACCATAGGGTGTTGATAGACGCTCACATCACCGGTCAAGCCTCCACCTAATCCTTTACCTAAATTCCACAATTCTTCAAATTCTCAAAACGGACGCTTTTTAAAAAATAGATGGTTTTTGAATGATGTGTGAATGTGTGTGTATCTCTTTTTCGATTTAGATGTGTTTATCCCATTGGTAGAATAAGGGGTTTTGAGAATTTGAAGAATTGTGGAATTTAGGTAAGGTATTAGGTGGAGGCTTGACCGGTGATGTGAGCGTCTATCAACACCCTATGGTGAGATTCACTAAATGTGGGGTTGTGCCATCTGAGGTCATTTAAGCCTAGTATTGATTCTTTTGATATAGGTATCATTGTATAACGGATTGTAAGTGTTACATAGAGAGCGTTTTTTTTCTTTTTGGTTACATAGGCTCTCAACAGCTGTTGTGTGTGTTGTTAATTGCTTATAAGCCATTTATGTGGCTTAAGAAAATTAAGTTGCTCTGAGTGAGAATCAACTTGGATTGTGTTGACAAATTTCACATGGTGGTGATTTTTATGGCTGAGGTTAGGTTGATAATGCAGGCAAAGCGAGAATTTGAGAAGAAACTTACTACGGAAGCAAAAACACGAAATAAAGACTTTTTCAAGTACATTCGTAGCAAAAAGCCTGTGAGAGAGTCAATTGAACGGTTAGATGATAGAGGGGTAAAAGGGGCAGTAAGAGGAGACAAGGCTATAGCGGAGAGACTGAATGTATTCTTTGCTTTAGTCTTTACTGAGGAAGATGTAGGGATGTTACCCAAGACTGAAGTGGTATTTAAAGGTGATACTGCAGGAGAGCGTGAGAGCAGCTGAGCTGGTGCCCCGAGCAGCGGAGGAGACGGAGCGCTGTTACCCCTCCCCCACCTGGACCTTTAAAATCTTCTGGTCCACCGCGTCGGTTTGAGAGCGTGAGAGCAGCTGAACTGGTGCCCCGAGCAGCGGAGGAGGAGGAGCGCTGTTACCCCGCCCCCACCAGGACCTTTAAAATCTTCTGGTCCACCGCACCAGTTTGAGAGCATGAGAGCAGCTGAGCTGGTGCCCCGAGCAGCAGAGGAGGAGGAGTGCTGTTACCCCGCCCCCACCGGAACCTTTAAAATCTTCTGGTCCACCACGGATGCGGCCCGCGGACGCGCGCCCGTGGTCGCGTGCCCGAAGGGGCGTGACCAAAGGGGCAGGACACGCCCCTTTGGAGCCCCTTCGGAGCAACAAGGAGGAATAAGGGAAGTCTCTGATCCATGGGTAAGCGACGGAAGAAGGTGTTTACTTCGACAAGTACTCAAAAGGCCCCCAAGATTGTGGGCCCAATGGATGTCCATCTACAGAAAGCTCAGGTGGAATGTGAGTCACCGGACTTGACTCACGGGTCTGTGAGCACTTCTTCTGACTTGTCTCCTAATGCACAGGGTTTAACCCTACCCAGTCAGGAAGTTATGTTTGAGGGGGCGGCCCTTCCCAAGAGTGATGTCTTGGGAGTAGAGCCCTCGGTAGTTGGTTTAGATGTTTCTTTACTTGGGACAGATGATACTTGTAAAAATTCTCTTCTTACTGTTTTGGACTTCCCTGCTTCTGTTTCATCTGTTGTTTCTCCTAGTGAGGTTTCTTTGAGAGATGTCTGGGAGGTGTTGACCCGCATGGAAGTTTCCCTGCGTGCCTCTCTTTCCCAGGTCTCAACTTTTTCTAAAGATGTTGTACAGAAATTGGGTGTCCATCAGGAAGCTATAGTTAAGCACAATACCGCCTTGAATAAAGTGACGGGGCAGGTTTCCATTATGCATGCTTCTGTTTCTTCTTCGATTAGAGATAGTCTTACTATACATCATCAAATAGAGTCCCTTGAAAATGCTGTGCATGCGAAAAATTTGAGATTTTTGAATTTTCCGCTAACGCACTATTTGTCTCCCTTGATTTTGCTGTATAAGTATTTCAAGGAGGTTCTTTTAATTGATGATGAGCATTGTGACGCCTTCCACCGCTCCCACCGCACTGCCCCTAGGGGTGGCACGGCAGATTGTCTCTGTTTGATCACTTATAGTGCTATTTAGTATAGACACTTGCCTAATGAGAGACGGTGGATCACCTCCTTAATTGTAGTTGTGGTTTGCTTTTGTTAGCAGTCCGAATAGAAGGAGCACAGGACAATTTATAACATAAATTGCTTTTATTTTTATTTTCTGTAAGGAAATCATTCGTGGCAAAATTCCAGAAAGGGAAAACACATTCAACTAAAGGTATAGGATTCTTCTCCAAAATGTACAAGGTGAATTTCTTCCATAAACTTCTCAACCTTGATAGCAGTATTTTCTAGTATTTACAAACGCAGTAGAAATATCTTTGTGCATTACTCACAAACTTTGGCAATATGAAAACTTCACTTTCCTTGCTGACTTCAAGTTTAAAACATCACTCAGAGTGCTACCTCTTAGCTTTTACCACTAGCTTTCTCAGCTGACGTTACAGCAGCAATAAAACTAGCTAGGCTTTCACATGAGGTTTCTCTTATCCACTTGTCTGCTTTCCAAGCATACAATGATATCTGAACTCCTGACGTCTTCTTACTTGTTTCATACAGCATACAGGAAAAGCTTTATACATTAGACACACACAAACTGCAATCCATCGCTTCAGCAGAGGACATTGATTTATCAGAGAGACAGTCCACGTCCATTTCTGTTGGGGAATTGTACGGCTCTGAACTTGGGGTAATCTCTGGTTTAACCTGTTGTATGTTCTTCAGAAGCTTACAAAGGTTTCTCCACTTTAGCTCACGGTTCCCCTCTGTAACTGGGTTTGAACCTTTTGCTTTTCTCCCCCTTAATAGTTTCTCATCAGGAAATGCAAAAGCTTCTTGACTAGCAGTAACTCTCCTCCTAACAGGCTTTCTATAATATCTGTGTGGAGGTTCAAGACTAGAACTGCTATATTCTGATTCAGAGGTACAATCCAGGCTTCTCTGCCGGTTCTTTCTATGCCCACACCCTTCGCACTTGCCTTGTAAGTAGTGGTCAGTCCTTCTGGGCTTAGCAGAATTAACAGCTTTTAAATCCTGCTTCCTTCCCTGGTTTACTGGCCTTTTTCTTTGGCTCCTAGCCTGCAACCGGTCCTGCCTTTGAACAGACCTTCTTTGCAGTCTTTCTGGTGTATGAGCACATACCGTTTGATCAGTACCTGATTCCTCCTCCCACTCAGCTGATTCTTCAAAGAAACTTTGTCCTCGGGGTTTTGCTAGTTTCCCTTTAGCATTGCAATTTCCTTTGCACCGTCCTGTGCCTAGTCCTCGTGTGTGTGAAGCTCTGGAATCAACCCTCAGCTGATTCTCCAGCTCCTGTTCATCTCTCCCCTCACTTCCTGTGTGACGCAGCTTATATGTTCTGTGAACTGTTTGCTTCTCTGACCCCACCCTCTCTCTGCTTGCAGCTGTCCTAGAGGTTGGGTGTGGCTTCAAGCTAACCCTGCTTCTATGTGCCTTAGTTTCATTCTTTCTGTGGGAAATGTGCTTCTGTGATCCCATCCCCCGCTTGTGGGAACAAATCTCAGAGTTTTTTCTACTTTTAAAGGGCTCTGCAGCCTTCACATCATCACAGCATTCTATAAAATTTTTTTCTGTTTACTATGTTCCTTTACTTGCCTCTGCTGGAAACTCCTCTCCCATTACCAAGAATGCTGAGAAAGGTTTAGTATCTCAGTCTTTAGATGTTTCTGCTTTTTTGGAGTCCTCTACTGATGAAATTACTAAACGTGCCACTTTAATTGTTTCCTTTATTTCTTTAGCTGATAAGAATTTGGTGTTGCGATCATATTTTCCAAAGAAAGATCAGCTGTTTTGTGGTTCTACAGTTCAGGTTTTTCCTGATGTCTGTAGACTCACTCAAGTTCGTCGTAAGGCTTTCTTGGCATTAAGATCTCGTACTTTGGCTATTGGGGCTTCTTTCTTATTAAAATATCCCTGTAAGTGTGTTGTGTTGTGTGAACAGACAAAATATGTATTTATGGAAGCTGATCAATTGAATGTATTCTTACTTGGTAAAGAAAATGTTTAGATGATTTGTTACTGACTTCCTCTCTAAGTCTTAGGGTTAGTAGTATTAATTTTGGGGCCTAGTATTTCTTCTGTAATGATATTATTTGTCTTTGTTTCTTTTTTGCCTATCGCTCTCCCTTAATGTGGACTTGATTGTAATTCCTTTTTCATTTTTGAAATAAAGAATGTTGAAACTTAAAAAAAAAAAGGTGATACTGCAGAGGAATTGAGAGAAATATCGCTACACCGGGAAGATGTATTACAACTATTACAACTATTTGATAAACTGAATAGTAGCAAATCAGCTGGACTGGATGGTATACATCCAAGAGTGTTGAAAGAACTGAAATATGAGATTTCAGACCTGCTATTAGTAATATGTGAACTTTCATTAAAATCATCTGTAATACCTGAAGATTGGAGGATTGCCAATTTTTCAAAAGGGTTCCAGGGGTGATCCGGGAAACTACAGACCGGTGAGCCTGACGTCAGTACCGGAAAAAATGGTAGAAACCATCATAAAGAACAAAATTACTCAGCATGTAGATAGTCATGGCCTAATGGGAGACAGTGAACATGGCTTTAGACAAGGAAGATCTTGTCTTACTAATCTGTTATGGTTTTGTGAAGGTGTGAATAAACAGGTAGACAAAAGTGAGTCAGTTGATATAGTGTATCTGGACGTTCAGAAAGCCTTTGACAAGGTCCCTCATCAGAGACTTTTGGCAAAACTAAGAAGTCATGGGATAGGAGGCAGTGTACTATTTTGGATCAGGAACTGGTTAAAAGATAGAAAGCAGAGGGTAGGGCTAAATGGCCAATTTTACCAATGGAAAAAGGTGAATAGCGGAGTCTGCTGCTTTTTGACATATTCATAAATGACCTGGAAAAGGGAATAACTGGTGAGGTTATCAAATTTGCAGATGACACAAAACTGTTTAAAGTTGTTAAAACTCAAGGGGATTGTGGAAAACTGCAGGTGGATCTGGATAAATTGGAAGACTGGGCATCCAAATGGCAGATGAAATTTAATGTGGACAAGTGCAAAGTTATGCACCTAGGAAAGAACAACCCACACTATAGTTACACGATGCAAGGTTCCACATTGGGAACCACCACCCAGAAAAAGATTTAGGCGTCATCGTGGATAACATGTTAAAACCCTCCGCCCAGTGTGCAGTGGCAGTCAAGAAAGCAAATAGAATGCTAGGTATCATAAGTATAATAATAATAATGCCTAATAATGCCTCACTTTGACTATGCCAATGCGATCTTGTATGGTCTACCTAAGTGCACGACTAACCCCTTACAACTTGCAATGAATTCAGCTGCAAGAATCCTTCATGGAGCCTCAAGAAGTTCTCATATTACCCCAATACTAAAACAATTGCACTGGCTACCCATACAAGCCAGGATCTCATTCAAGATCCTAATTATGACCCATAAAGCCATCAATAAATACCCTGCTACTGCCATTACTGATCTAATTTCAATCACACCTCCCAACCGAGCAAGGAGATCTAATGCCGCAAATACTCTCATATTACTTAAGGCAAGCACGAAGTGTTCTCAATTCACTAGATCCAGAGCCTTCTCCTTCTTTGCTCCATCCTGCTGGAACGCACTACCAGCAACTATCAGAACCATCAGTGAACTCTCCCAATTTAGGAAGGCACTGAAACGGCACCTCTTTCTTCATCACTACGATGATGCAGTCTTCTCCCCACACTCACCCACTCTCACATCTCAATGCAGCACCTCAAACTCATGCACGTCACATTCCCAGACTGATCACTCGCAATCACACCTTCCCCTCCAACCACCATGAGAAACTTATGCAGTGCCGCATAACTCATTGTATTGTTGCATAAAGTAGACTGTATTTATTCATCGTGTCTCCTTGTTAAGGGACTGGTTATTTATACCCTATTTTACCTGTTATACCTGCTTAATGCATACCCAAGTTTAATTTTCCTGTTTAATGTATACCCAAGTTATTATACCTGTTTCACTGTAAGCACAAATCACGAAATTGAGATGTGCAACTCTTATGTTCATTGTAAACCGCACTGATGTCGAATAGCGTGGTATAAAAGAGACTGCAAATAAATAAATAAATAAATAAGGAAAGGAATGGAAAATAAAACAAAGGATATTATAATGCCTCTGTATCATTCCATAGTACGACCGCACCTTGAATATTGTGTGAAATTCTGGTCGCCGTATCTTAAAAAGGATATAGCGTTATTAGAAAAGGTACAGAGAAGAGCTACCAAAATGGCAAAGGGGATGGAAGGCTACTCCTATGAAGAGAGGCTACAAAGGTTAGGGCTCTTCAACCTGGAAAAGAGACGGCTGAGGGGAGATATGATAGAGGTCTATAAATTAATGAATGGAGTGGAACAGGTAAATGTAGATCGATTGTTTATGCTATCAGAATATAGAAAAACTAGGGGACATGTAATGAAACTACAGGGTAAACTATTTAAGACAAATAAGAGAACATATTTTTTCACTCAACGTGTAATCAAACTCTGGAATTTGTTACCGGAGGATGTAGTAAAGGCTGTTAGTGTAGCTGGGTTTAAAAAAGGTTTGGACAAGTTCCTGGAGGAAAGGTCGATAAACCATTATTAAAAAGGACCCAGGATATCAATGCTTGACCCAATACAAGCACTGTGGAACCTGTGTCTCTTGAGGATACTGCTAGGTACGTATGACCTAGATTGGCCACTGTTGGAAACAGGATATTGGGCTTGATGGACCTTGGTCTGACCCAGTATGGCATATCTTATGTTCTTATATTCTTACAGCCCAGTAAACCGTGTAAATGCTGTAACCAAGGATTTTCAAAGGTACTTACCCAGTTAGTGCATTCAAAAATCCCCTCCAAAGTCCTCTATGCACCCCAATGCTATCTGGTTTGCATCAGGGCATGTTGGGGGTGTTCTGGGGCAGAGCGGGGGGTGGAGGCATGCGCTAACCAGGCAGCAGCGATTTCCACTGCTGCCTGGTTAATGCTCTGCGCTGTAAAGATAGGTGTTATCTCCAAAGTAGGAACCATTAGGAACCACCACTCAGGAAAAAGATTTAGGTGTCATCGTGGATAACATGTTGAAACCCTCCGCCCTTTGTGCAGCGGTGGCAAAGAGAGCAAATAGAATGCTAGGTATCATAAGGAAAGGAATGGAAAATAAAACAAAGGATTTTATAATGCCTCTGTATCGTTCCATGGTGAGACCGCACCTTGAATATTGTGTGCAATTCTGGTCGCCGTATCTTAAAAAGGATATAGCGTTATTAGAAAAGGTTCAGAGAAGAGCCATCAAAATGGTAAAGGGGATGGAAGGATACTCCTATGAGGAGAGGCTAAAAAGGTTAGGGCTCTTCAACCTGGGAAAGAGACGGCTGAGGGGAGATATGATCGAGGTCTATAAATTAATGAATGGTGTGGAATGGGTAAACATAGATCAAATGTTTACGCCATCAAAATATAGAAAGACTAGGGGACATGCAATGAAGCTACAGGGTAACCTATTTAAGACTAATAAGAGAAAATATTTTTTCACTCAATGTGTAATCAAATTCTGGAATTCATTACCCGAGGATGTAGTAAAAGCTGTTAGTGTAGCCGGGTTTAAAAAAGTTCCTGGAGTAAAGGTTCATAAATCATTATTAAAATGGACCCAGAATATCCACTGCATGCCCCAGTACAAGCGTTGTGGAACCTATGTCTTTTGGGGAAACTGCTAGGTACTTGTTACCTAGATTAGTCACTGTTGGAAACAGGATATTGGACTTGGTGGTGTGAGGCCCTGTTACTCACAAGAGACCGATTACTAATTATCACTAATTTCCTGTATAGTCCAGATCCAAAAGTCAGTACAGGTGCAATCAGAATCTCTGTTTATTAGATAACTGATGGACAAATACAGGCAATGGGGAAGAGAATTTCTGAAAGTCATCAGACATCAGAATTCCTCCTCCCCCTGAGTATAATAGTCATGTTACATATATACATTTTTTGCTTCCGTGTATTACTTCCGTATATGCATACAGTCTCCACATTCATCCCTCTGTGAGGCCCCCTCTCCTCCCTCCTTCTGTTTCCTGTCATTGACCTTTCTGTCCCCTCTGTTCCTGTTTCAACATTCCTCAGGCCTCTGTTTTGCCTATACTCACCAACTGTCAACCGTCTACTGTCTTCAGGACTAACGGCTCAGCTTATGCTCTTTGCATGGTTTCCTGTGTACGTGCTCTCTACACAAAGCCTCTGCATGTCTATGTCTGGACCCTTCAGTTCGGACATATGCATTGCTAAGGCCTGTGATATCCTTATGCTGGCCTGGGTTTTTTCCTTTGTCCACAAATATAGTAGTTTGGTTGACATATTTTTATTAGAGCAGAATAAAAGCCATTGAGTGATTATGAACCAGGAACATATCCCTAAACCTTATAATCCCTACAGTGGACCTTGGTCTGACCCAGTATACAAAACCTTATGTTCTTATGTTCTAGCTTCCTGGTAAAGTTTTTTTTGTTTATCATCTTGATTATCTTGTCCAAGAAGAGGTTATATAAAGTTTATGAATAAATAAATAAATAAATCTGTGAAAAAAAGAAGAAAGGTCGTGGCAAAAAGGAATACCAGCACCTGTCAGGCATAACGAAGAAATCCTATCAGGCAAGCCCCAGATACCTATGCAGGTCCTGGGAGGACCAGCTGCTTTACAAAGTCATTTTTAAAAATTGGAGCAGTTTTATTGAAAGCAGCAGTGAGTCGGATACTGCCCAGCAAAACTAATCTCAATGACTACTGCACCTTAGTGTGGACCAGTAGACTCTGGCTTATCTGCTCTGCTGTATCAGTCCACATACCTTGCAACCTGCTGGAGACAGAAAATACTGTTTTTTCTTAGTGCTGCACCAGAGGATATACTGAGAGATGAGATCACTGAAAATTGTTCAAGTCTGCCTCCACCTGTTGGTAAGGGAGCATAGCCTACTCATCTGGACTGGTCTAGCAGGATGATAAAGAAGGGTAATTTGATAACAATTTTTCTCCATATAAAGCTTAACATGCAAGCAAAAAAGCCTTTTTATTAAGTTGTGTAGTCATATATGTGCATCAAAAGATTGCATGTACTTTTTTACAGACCATGTGTAGGTATTCCCAGGAGCATAGTTTGGGCAGAGTGGAGGTGACATTGTGACATAGGCATGTATTTTATAAAATCGTCATATATATGTTTAACATATTGGGGGCAAGATCACATTTGTGTATTTGAATTTCTGCACTATTAGGGCAAGTTCTGGATATCTATTTTATAAAGGCACATAGTTTCAGCCTCAAATTGGAATGCTAAAAGATACTCAAGAATCCATGTTGAAAGATGCTGAGGAGATCAAGAAAAAGTAGAAAGAATACATAGAGTTATTTACCATAAAGATCAAGTGGATCAACAGACATTTCAACCTATACCTTATGATCAGGAACCATTGCTGATGAAAGAAGATATTGAACCAGCATTGAAAGCAAATTATCAAAGAACAAAGCACCAGGCTTTGATGGCATTCCAACTTAAGAATTACAGCAATCAGATGCAGCTGTTACAATCAGGGGTGGCCCAAGGGGGTTGCGGGGCCATGGGCGGAGACTCGGTGCGGGGCCTCTTTTGCAGAAGGGGCCTCATTTGCATAAATATTTGCATAATGCTACCATACACTAACTTTTAGTAAACAAGCCTCTTAATGAGTGTATGGATAAAGAAAGACTAAAAGATTTCTACATTACTATAATCCAATGCCAAATGCCAGGCACATTAGAAACTACTACAAACACTGCCCATTTAAACCCATAGCAAACCCGCCGTATCGTAACAGCACTACCAGGACTCACAAAGCACCATGCTCTACCTATCAAAAGGCAACACTGCAAATATTAAACCAATACATTTCAGAGAATAACAATACATGACCTACTGGGGAAACAGAACAAGTGGCAATGTCATATAGGAATTACATAAACAGAATACCTCAGCTCAGTTACACATGCAGAACATAGACCATCACCAAACAAGGATTCACAATTTAGAAACAGGAAGACAATAATTAAATTGGGAAAGCCAAAAGCCAAACTTGGAATGTACAACAACACTGAAGAAATAAAACTGTAAATTAATTTCCTCTTGTACTAAACAAAGCGCAGACGTTAATGATGCACATTTCCCAGAGCTGACATATTCCAGTTAATAAATTCAAAATAAAGACATATTTTTCTACCTTTTGTGCATTTCTTTTTCAGTTGCAATTGCTCCAGCCACTTTCTTCTGGTTTCTTCGTGTCTTCTGCTAACTCTCCATCATCTGCTGTCCATTTGTCCTTTCTTCTCTCTTCTAGTTTTTTTCCATTCTCTCTCTACATCTGCTTTAACATACTAATCTTTCTCCTTTTGCTCTTTCCTCATTCCTATTTCATTGACTCAAATTTTACCCCTCCATCTTCAATCCCCACTTATTCTCCCAATACCCGGCCAATTGTAGGTTTGTCTTCCCTCCCACACAAAATATTTTTTCACTCTCCATTTCACTCTCCCAGCTCCATCCCATTCTAATCCTCCCCCAACATCAGCTCCCTTCTAGTTCCAGCCCCACCCAACATCCGCTCCCTTCTAGTCCCCACAACAGCCATTTACAGTCCTAGCTCCACATAAGCCCATTTCCAGTCCTAGCCCTCCATAAGCCAATTTCCAATCCTATCCTAGCCCCACCATCAGCCAATTTCCAGTCC
Source organism: Ichthyophis bannanicus (assembly GCA_033557465.1). NCBI lineage: Eukaryota > Metazoa > Chordata > Amphibia > Gymnophiona > Ichthyophiidae > Ichthyophis > Ichthyophis bannanicus. The sequence goes on along the minus strand of CM066032.1, from coordinate 1,197,266,197 downwards.
TAGCTCCCCCATCCATTTCCAGTCCTATCCGAGTCCTTCCATCAGCTCATTTCCAATCCCAGCCCCCCACTAGCCCATTTCTAGTCCTTTCCTAGCCCCACCATCAGCCCATGTTAAATCCTAGCTCTCCTCCACTCAGCCCATTCCAATCCAAGCCCCCCATGAGCCTACTTCCAGTTCTAGCCCCTCCATGAGTCCATTTCAATCCAAGCCCCCACCACAGCCCATTTCCAATCTTAGCACCCCCCAACAGCCCAATTCCAGTCCTATCCTAGCCCCTCCATCAGCCCATTTCCTGTCCTAGCCCCCCCACTCAGCCCATTTCCAGTCCTAGCTTCGTCCTCTCACAGCCCATTTCCATACCAAGCCCCACTCCCCATCAGCTATTTGCAGTTCAAGCCCCCTTCCACTCAGCCCATTTCCATTCCAAGCCCCCGTTCCCATCAGCTATTTGTAGTTCAAGCCCTCCTTCCACTCAGCCCAATACCAGTCATAGCCCCCCCTTAGCCCATTACCAGTCCTAAGTCCCCATCAGCCCACTTCCAGTCCTAACCCCCCCATCAGCCCATTTCCAGTCCTAGCCCCCCCATAGCCCATTACTAGTCCTAACCCCCCATCAGCCCATTTCCAGTCTTAGTCCCCACATAGCCCATTACGTCCTAACCCCCCCATCAGCCCATTACCAGTCCTAACCCCCCATTAGCCCATTTTCAGTCCTAGCCCCCCCATAACAAATTACTAGTCCTAACCCCCCATCAGACCACTTCCAATCTTAGCCCATTACCAGTCCTAACCCCCTTCCCCCCATCAGCCCAGGTAGAATTAAAAAAACAAACAAACTGGCTGTGGCTACTGCTGCCGCTGCCGCCGAGGCAGTGGCAGAATCAAGCGTCCCGCAGGGCCCCCCCTGCCCGGCAGAGCCTCCCTGCAGCATCAGCTCCCGAGTCCCAAAATGCGGGCTTTCAGAGCCGCAAGAGTTTCCCTTTCTCGCGGCTCTGTTAAATCCACCAGGGCTGATGGAATTTCCCCGGGTGGGATTTACAGAGCCGCGAGAAGTCAGAGAAGCTCTCGCGGCTCTGAAAGCCTGCGCTAATTGGGACTCGGGAGCTGATGCTACAGGGAGGCTCTGCCGGGCAGGGGGGGGCCCCGCGGGATGCTTGATTTTGCCGCTGCCATGGCGGCAGCAGCAGCAGCAGCAGCCGGTTTGTTTTTTTAAAATTTACTTAGGCTAATGCAGAATGTTTTTTTGCGCGGGGTTCCCTGAAACGCGGGGCCCTGTGCAAAAAACATTCTTGCTCAATGGACGGGCCGGCCCTGGTTATAATACTTACAAGGCTTTGCAAGGAAATCTGGAAGACATTATGACCAACTGATTGGTAAAGATCTGTGTTCATACCAAAATTGAAGAAAGGCGATCTGACTAACTGTCGCACAATTGCTCTGATCCCACACACCAGCAGAATTCTAGTCAGGTCATTCAGTGATATTATAGCCATACCTGCAACAAGAACTGCCTGAAATGCAGGCAGGGTTCAGGAAAGGATGAGGAAGAAGAGACGCCATTGTGGATGTGAGCTGGATCCTTGAAAAGACAAAAGAATACTAAAAGGATATCTATATATGATTTATTGACTATAGAAAGGCCTTTGATTGTATAAATCATGGCAAACTCTGAGCTACATTAAAAAGCATGGGTATACCAGAATACCTGATAGTTCTCATGCACAACCTTCACATTGTTCAAGAACCAACAGTTTGAGTAGAATAAGGAAAAACAGCATGGTTTAAAATCATCAAAGGTGGTCATCAAGGTTGCATACTTTCTCTTATCTGTTTATTTTCAGATCAAATCATCAGAGAAGAAGGACTATAGAAAGACAACTGAGGTGTGAAGATTGGTGGAAGACTCAACAACAATCTTTGCTATGCTGACAATGTAATGTTAGTGGTAGAGAATCTGAAACAGCTGCTTATCAAGATCAAGGTCACATATAAAAAAGTGGACAACAATATCTTCAACAATCTCTTCAAATACCATTCATGTATCTTCTTGAATAATATATTTAAATATGAACACCAACAATACTTATCAATGAAAAAATCCTCATTCACAGAGTAATATACATAAGGGGGCTCAATGGGCGGTCTTACTGGCGACAAACACTCAACCTGCCATACCCATTAAATCATCATTGCCCCCAAATGTAAATATAGAGAGAGATCCCGAGAGTGCAACATTCCAAATAGATTTTAACAAATGATTTTAAACAAATAACTCATCTTTCAAACTGGCTAATATCGTCTTGCTTCCACTCGAGGGATTCCCAGTCTCAATAGCAACATATTTCAACACCTTGACCTCAGCCAATAGCTTCACCAAATTAAACAGTTTCCTCAGAAAAATTGGCTCATAGCTTGTAAATATCCCAACAGATTCAAAACGCTTTTTCAACCTGATGGGACATTTACAACATCATGGCATGGCAATAAGACATCATTGGGGACTGTGGTCAAACTCTTTCCAACTGCATTTGGAAAGGATGATAGTTGATCTCATGTCCCAACCTTAGGACCTGGGGGAGGATGGTACCAACAATAGGTGACAGAACATGAAGAGAGAGGTAGGAAGGGTGCAGAAATATGCACTAGAGATACCTACTGTGTTCCTGTTATGATCTTGAGGAATGGAAGGTCAGGGAGCTTAATGGGGGTTTCTGGACTTTGTCATAGTCTGGGGGTATAGTTAGAGAGTTCTTTGACCATGCATGACCATGTATTTCAAATGATCAGGTCCTTATTTGGTGTTCTGTGAAAGTTCTGTGCATTGCACCTAACCTATTTGAAGGGCAGTTGGTAGTAGTTACGAGGGCATTGATTCTTCCATGAATAGATTATTTTAACTCTCTACTATAGGGTTTACCTATTGAGGGAGCTAGCTTGATTGCAGTTGGTACAAAATACAATGGCTAAAATAATTAAGGGGTTGGGAAAATTTGATCAAGTCACCACAGTGGTTGAATATTGACCTGACAGTAAATAAGCAAATAAACAAATAATATTAGACTGTTCAGCCATAAAAAACATCCCCCTAATGACTGCATACCCCTAGACTACCTAGAAACCCCCACTTACACCCCTCTATGAACGGACACTACAAGATGCCCATCCTCAGTTTCTTCCATCCAAGAAATCCTAACCAAGTGTCCTTCCTGTCCTCATGTGGATGGAAATATCCTCTGTACAAGGTGTGGATTTTCAGCAGAGTGCATAACTTTAAAAGGATAAGATACTATTCAATTTTATACAGGTTTGTGCCAGTGCCACCCTATACGTGACACTTCTGAAAATCCATCCATAACATTAAATGGTTAACTTACCAATTTAGCGTTATACCTCCTACTTATGCGCCTGTGCTTAAAAGCATTAATGATCCATTTAGGAACTGAATTTTGCCACTGAACTTTCAATGCCTCTCCAGCCTGCCTCAAAACTTTGGTATTTGAAGTGGCCAAATGTATTATGTAAGTGACACAATTTCAAAAAAATCCCATTTATGTGTTTGACACTGTGGCTGACTCCATAAGTACTTCTGAATATTGACGTGAAGAATAGAGATTCTCAGTGGACTGCTGAATGCATAATTTTAAATGGATAGGTTACGTGTATATTTAGCCAGGCTACCTAATTTAGTGAAAAAGTTAAATATACAGTTTATGCATATATTTAAATGGACAACTTATTAAAGTCATTCCTGTTATTTCTGTATTTCACCTAAATTCATAAAGCTAGATGAAGAATGGCTAAATTTTGCCATTCTCTGCATAACTTTAAAAACCACGTCCTGTAAAGCAGATATAAGGTGGCATTTTAGAAGCTCTATTCATGAGTTGGATGTCTGAAAACAAGCACATACAGTAGAGGTGCAAATAATGTAGATGTCCCCAGAACCATTCTAGAAGCTGGGTATATAGACATCCACAGCACAATAACTTCCATGTACCATGGGGGCGTGGTGGATGGGTGCCCTGGGTAAAGCAAGTGAGTTGCACATCATGGTGCAATTTCAGAATGGCCCTGGTTGTTGAGGCATCAATGCTTATACCTGCTCCTGACCACCAATAAGGTGCAAAAGAGTGCTTGCTATATAGCTGCACAGCTTCCAAAGGGAAGAGCAAAATGTGCTTACATTGCCATGCTTAATATTTCTTGGCCAAATAATACAGACATATTTCTGGCCCACAGGGCCGGCATAAGGAGAAGAGATGCCCTAGGCAAACCTCATCCCTTGCACCACCACCCCCTGCAGCACCCATGGCCACCAATGCTGCCACCCGTTTCTGGGGCCGGCAGCGGTGCCAATGACACCAAACAGCCCCACAGCACTTACCTTAAAACTTGGACACTGCGGGACTGTTTTCTTCTGCCTGCTCTGACATCTGATGCTGACTTCCATCCTGCAAACCGGAAGTTGGCTTTGGGCGTCAGAGGGAGCAGAAGCAAACAGCCCCGCAGTGCCAAAGATTTAAGATAAGTGTCGTGGGGCTGTTTGTGGCCATTGCTGCCACTGCAGGTCCCGAGAGGGATGACAGTGGCGGCAGCAATGGGCATTGCAGGGGGGGAGGGCAAGGCCCCAACATCCAAGAACGCAGTTCTGTGTGCGTGAAATTCAGGGACATCCAAAGTTGTGAAATGGCCTACACTCGTGCATGCACTGGCCTTGCTATCTGCATGGGACGCATCACCAGAACCAGTTACTGGGACTTTCATTTTTCAGGGTGGAGACTGAGCAATTCCAGACCGCAATTAGACATGCCTCCCTTCACTGCTGCCACTTCCCTGGATTTTTGGATGTTCTGCTCTGGACATCACAGATTCTTCCTCGATATTCCTTCTAAAATATGACTTCATGTGACTTCCCTCTGTCAGCATTTCGTGGACCAGCATTTTCAGTATAGAACACTTATGTGATTGGCACCAAGTGTTGCGTGTATTAGTAGGTTTGAATATGGACCCCAAGGCAATTCAACTTGTGTCTGATATCATCTGCTAGGGAATTCCAAAGTGTAAAGGAGAATGCTGAAAAAGCCCAAGCCATTATCAAAGCTTTCTTGAGCTCATATGCAGTCAGCAGGAGAGGAAGTACTCTAGGAGTTAGAACAATGGGCTGAAAACCAAGGAACCTGGGGTTCAAATTCTGTTTCTGCCATTAACATCAATGGAAACCTTGGGCAAGCCGCTGTTTCCCATTGCCTCAGGTGCCCAGTTAGATTATAAGGTTTTTGGGGCAAGTACATATTGCATCTGAACACTTATTGGCACTGTATACATCTGGTTGTACTATGAAAATAAGTATTATTATTAGGAAACACAATTTAATATTTGGCTAGAATTTAATTCTCAGATAGGTACTGTACATACCACCTTAATCTATATTCCAGATATCTAGAACAATAATTCCTAAAGTTGGCAGCACCACCCCCTGGGGAGGTATTGGGCTAATCTAGGGGGGGGGGGGGCATTGAAAGGTAAGCTGGCAGTGTGGGGAACTGCACTGCCCTAGGAGGGTGCTGGAGGGATAAGCACAATATAGTGGCATGAACAACTAAGAAGTAAGAAAGTATACACATTGCACAATATAAAGTGACTATATACTAAATGAGCATATGTTTGCATCTTCACAAGAGAACCAACAATGCAGCGTAGTTACTCACCTGTAATAGGTGTTCTCCAGGAGCAGCAGGAATCAGTCCTCACATATGGGTGACGTCGGCGCCGATGGAGCCCTCGTGCGGAGCATTTCCCCAGCTTTCAAAGAAAGCTTTTGGGAATGCAGTGCGCATGCGCGGTCCCCTTCCTGCCCAAGGGTGCCATCTTGGTCAGTCTGATGACATAGCTAAAAGACAGCAAAAATCAAAATGAAGGATAGGACTGCAACTCCAGGGGAGGAGGGAGGGTCGTGAGGACTGATTCTTGCTGCTCCTGGAGAACACCTGTTACAGGTGAGTAACTACGCTTTCTCAAGGACCAAGCAGGAAGTCAGTCCACACATATGGGACTCCCCAGCTCTAGGCTACCGTGAACCCAAAGCTGAAAAAAATGGCTCGCTCTCAAGAGCCTCAGCATCCGTGATAAGAATTTTCTCTGAGAACGCACCCCGTACGGTAGCCCAACACAAAGGGCCAGAGGGAAGGAGTTGCCTAAACCTCAAAGAGATTACGGAGTACTGCCTGGCCGAAAACACTGTCCCGCTGGGACTCTCTCTCCAAGCAGTAATGGGCTGCAAAATTCTGGCTTGAAGACCAAGTTGCGGCCCGGCAGATGTCTGCCAACGGAACAGAGTGGAGATGAACTACTGACATGGCTTTCGCCCTGACACGGTGGGCCGTGACCCGACCCTGCAAGGGGAGGTCAGCTGCCCTGTATGCCCAGGCGATGCAATCTGTTACCCAAGTGGGCAATGTACGCTTGGAGACAGGTAACCCCATCCTATTAGGGTCAAACGAGACGAAGAGCTGAGTAGCCCTTCGATGCTCCCGCATACGTTCTATGTAAAAGGACAACGCCCTTTTACAGTCCAGGGTATGCAAGACTGTTTCAGCCCGGCTGGCATGCGGCCTGGGAAAAAAGGTCGGAAGAACCACCTCCTGATTGAGGTGGAAAGAGGAGACCACTTTTGGGAGGAACTTGGGATGGGTCCGTAGGACCACCCTGTTCCTATAGAACCGCGTGTACGGTTTATAAGAAACCAGAGCTTGTAGTTCACTCACACGTCTGGCCAAGGTAAGAGCCACCAGGAAGAGCACTTTCCAACAGAGGAAGCGCAAATGGCAAGTAGCCATCGGCTCAAATGGTGGGCGAGTAAGTTGCTGCAAGACCACGTTCAAATCCCACTCAGTCGCCGGTGGACAAACCGGAGGCTTGAGTACAAGCAGACCTCTGAGAAATCTGGACACCAAGGGGTGAACCGACAGAAACTATCCGTCCACCGGTGAGTGGTGGGCTGACAAAGCACTGAGGTGGACCCGAACAGAGTTAGACTTAAGGACTAGGTCTGAAAGGTGAAGTAGATACTGCAGTACTACTGGCACAAGGCAAGAAAAAGGATCTTCATTGCGCTGAGCACACCATACCATAAACCTACGCCACTTGAGGGCATAGGACTTTCTGGTGGACTGCCTCCTAGAGGCCAAGACTACCTCCTCAACCTCCTTAGGTAGAAGTAAGGGAGCTAGCACTATCCTTTCAGCAGCCAGGCCATCAGATTGAGGGACCTGAGATTGGGGTGCAGAAGGGAACCCTGCTCTTGAGACAGGAGATCGTGTTGCAGCCCCAGAGGGAATGGAGCTTCCACTGCCAACTGCAGAAGAAGTGGAAACCATGGCTGCCTCGGCCATCTGGGGGGCTACCAGAATCACCGAGGCCTTGTCCCGGAGGATCTTGAACAGAGTTCTGGCCACCAGGTGCGTGGGAGGAAATGCATACAGGAGGCCCGTAGACCAAGAGATTAGAAAAGCATCTGCTGCCATCCTCAGGGGATGCGGCTTTCTGGAGCAAAACCTGGGCAGCTGACGGTTTAGTGGACTTGCAAAGAGATCTATGGATGGAAGTCCCCAGCGGAAGAAGATCTGCTGTATCACCAATGGATTCAACTGCCATTCGTGGGGCTGGAGAATCCTGCTTAGCTTGTCTGCTAGGAAGTTTTCCTGACCAGGTAGATAAACTGCTTTGAGAAACATGCCTTGTCTGATCGCAAATGAGCAAAGGTCCAGTGCCTCCTGACATAGGAGCCTGGACCCCGTGCCTCCTTGTTTGTTCACGTAGAACATTGCTACCTGATTGTCCATCTGAACTAGGACAGACTGTTGAGAGAGAGCATGGCAGAAGGTTTGCAGAGCTAAGCGAATTGCTCGCAGCTCTAAAAGGTTGATCTGCTGTGTGGCCTCCCGAGGGGACCACAGGCCTTGAGTGCACATGCCCTGGCAATGTGCACCCCAGCCCTTTAAGGATGCATCTGTCGTCAGCACCCTTGTGTGTGCTGGAACCTGAAAAGGTACACCTCTAAAACGTTTTGGCAGATGTAGCCACCACTGTAAGGAGTTCAGAAGTCATCTGGACACCTTTACTCTGTCTTGGAGGTCGCCGGTGGCTTGTGTCCACTGATCTCTGAGGCACCATTGAGCAGCCCACATGTGCAGACGGGCATTCAGGATCACATGTACAGTGGATGCCATGTGGTCCAGGAGTCGCAGGTAGTGCCTGGCGGAAACACGAGAATTGCTTTGGAACTAGTTGGCCAAGTCCATAAGTCTGTGGGCCCTGTCCTCGGGCAAGTAAGCCCTTGCCTGAAGAGTGTCCAACCTGGCCCCTATAAACTCTAGGTTCTGAGAGGGGAGCAAAGTGGACTTTGCGTAATTTATGACAAAGCCCAGATGCTGAAGAAGAGAGACAGTGCGAAGAGTGGCCTCTCGGGCCTCCTGGAGTGACTGGCCCCTGATTAGCCAGTCGTCCAGATACGGGAAGACAAAAATCCCCTGATTTCTGAGAAAAGCCGCCACCACCTCCAGGCGGAACAAGGAGAAACAGAATGGTTTAAAATTAGCAAAGGTGTAAGACAAGGCTGCATACTTTCCCCCTACCTTTCCAGTGCGAAGAGTGGCCTCTCAGGCCTCCTGGAGTGACTGGCCCCTGATTAGCCGGTCGTCCAGATACGGGAAGACAAAAATCCCCTGATTTCTGAGAAAAGCCGCCACCACCTCCAGGCGGAACAAGGAGAAACAGAATGGTTTAAAATAAGCAAAGGTGTAAGACAAGGCTGCATACTTTCCCCCTACCTGTTTAATTTATATGCAGAACAAATCATCAGAGAAGCAGGATTGTATGAAGACAACAGAGGTGTGAAGATTGGTGGAAGACTCATCAACAACCTTCGCTATGCTGATGATACCACATTACTGGCTGAAAGTGAAGATGATCTGAAACATTTGCTTCTCACAATCAAAGAACATAGTCTCAAAATGGGCCTGCACCTTAATGTAAAGAAGACAAAGATCATGACAACTGGCATAATCAACAGGTTCATCGTTGAAGGAGAAGAAATTGAAATTGTGAACAACTTTAACCTACTTGGATCAACTATCAATAAAGAAGCAACAAGCAGTCAAGAAATCAGACGACGCATTGCTTTTGGCAGAATGGCTATGAAAGACCTAGATAAGATTCTCAAGAGCAGAGATGTCTCTCTCCATACAAAGATTCGACTTGTTCAAGCCATGGTATTTTCAATAACATCATATGGATGTGAAAGCTGGACAGTGAAAAAGACAGATAGGAAGAAAATTGATGCCTTTGAATTATGGTGTTGGCGGCGAATACTGTGTATACCATGGACTGCCCGAAGAACAAACCAGTCGGTACTAGAGGAGATCAAACCTAAGCTTTCTTTAGAAGCTCAGATGACAAGACTTCGACTTTCATACTTTGGACACATCATGCGAAGAGAGAAATCATTAGAGAAAGACATTATGCTTGGCAAGATAGAAGGTCAACGCAAAAGAGGAAGGCCAGCAATGAGATGGATCGATACAATAACAGCAGCTACGGGTACCAGTCTGTCAACAATGAGCCGCCTGACTGAAGACCGAACACAATTTAGGATAGCTATCCAGAGGGTCACCATGAGTCGACGCAGACTCGACGGCACTTAACAACAACAACAACACCTCCAGGCATTTGGTGAAAACCCTGGGGGCAGAGGCCAGGCCAAAAGGAAGCACTCTGTACTAAAAGTGGTTTCCTCCTACCACAAATCTGAGATATTGTCTGAGGTCTGTATGGATGAGGATGTGAGTATAAGTATCCTTTAGGTCTAAGGAGCATAGACAGTCTCCCTGCTGGAGGTAGGGCAGCAGCATCCCAAGGGTAAGCATCTTGAACTTTTACCTTTCCAGAAACTTATTCAGATTTCACAAGTCTAGGATAGGTCTGAGGTCTCCTGTTCTCTTTGGTACTACAAAATACCTGGAGTAGAAGCCTTGCCCTTCCAGGTGGTGTGGCACCGGTTCCACTGCCTGTTCCTTTAAAAGACTTGCCAACTCCTGAAGGAGGTGGTCCCTGTGTAGAGGGAATCTTGGAGTCTCCCCTGGATAGTAGGAGGAGGTTAGCTGGTGGAAATGGAGTATATATCCCTCTGGACTATGCTCAATACCCAGGTATCCCCTGTGATGGCTAGCCACCTGTAGGCGTACAGGGTCAGCCGACCTCCTGTGCTGAGTGGAGCTACCGGCGGAGGAGAGGCTATGCTGTGGCAGTCAGAAACCCCCTCCCTGCTGTGCAGGAGCCGGAGCTGGCGGCTTGGGGGGTTTCTGCCTACGGGGCCCATGCCCCTGCCCCTTGGCCTGCTGGCCCTGTTGGGGAGCTGGAGAGGCCTGATACTGAGGGTAGGTTTTGTAGGCAGCACCCTTCCTCGGGAAAAAGGGCTTCTTTCCTGAGCCCTTCTTTTTGTGAGAAGGTGCAGAAGTCTTTCTGGACAGTCTTGTCCTGGTGAGAGTCTCGGTCTCAATTTCTGCAGCCTTCTCAGTCATGGGCTTGCCGAACAGGTTGTCACCTCGGCACGGGACATCAACTTGTCCTGTACCCATGACTCCAGGTCCGACGACTGTAGCCAGGCCTGACGGCGTGCACCGATGCCGGCTGCGGCTACCTGGGCCGAAGTCTCGAAGCCGTCATAGGCTGCTCAAGATATAAACTTTGAGTACTCCAGGATCCCTGAAGACAAGGCTTTGAATCTCTGCAAGGGTTCCTCAGAGAGGCCAGCCGAGAACCCGGCAATCTCCTTTTCCAGGTCCCAAAGTACATGCCCATGTACAGCTGGTAAGTCTGGACATGGCAAGACAACATAGAGCCCTGGAAGCACTTTCTACCAAAGGCATCCAGGTTCCGGGCCTCCCGGCCGGGAGGCACTGAGGAATGCATCCTTTGACTTTTCAGTCAGTGCATGGCCGATTCCACAACCATGGAGTTGTGCGGTAGCTGCGCCTTTTGGAACCCAGGGCTCTTACGGACTCGATAAATGGAATCGACCCGCTTGCTCAGGCCGGTGCTTCCCACATACGGAAGAGCAGCCGTTCCAGCATCGAAGGAACCATGACAGTAAAGGCTTCCTTCAGAGGAAAATCATACTGGAGGGCATTGAGCTCTTCGGCATGAGGCTCCTCCTCGCTATCCGCTGGAAATGCCAAAGCCTTGGCCATGTCCCTGACGAAATCCGAGAATCAGGTATCCTCCAGGGGGGACCTTCTCCAAGGCTCGGACTCCGGGGAGTCCGACGGGAAGCACCGGGTCCAGAAGGTGTCAGGAAACTCCTCGTCCTCCGACTCCCATGCCGACTCCTCTGAGGAGGAGTCGAGCGGCTCCGGCCGTGTGGACCTCGATGCCACCCGCCCTGATGCTGAGGGCACCAGCATTGACGACCTTGGCCCCACACAGGAGGTCAAGGGAGACTTCGATGAGGATCGACTCGAGACTTAATGGACTCGAGGATCAGCTTGGCCTCTGGGGTCGACTTAGATGTCGAGGTCTCGGTGGTCGGGGCAGATGCACCGGTCAGACCAGCGATCAGTACCTGCTGCTGCTCCATGAATGCAGCCAGGCTGCTCTCCGGGGCCATCCACCTGAGACCGAGCTCGTGAGACTCCACAGCCCCCGACATGGGCCGCGAAGGCGTCTTGCTCGACGTCGGTTCTCCCGAAGGAGAGTCAATGAGTACAACAGAAATTACCTGACTCGTGGACTCTGGCTCCAGGTGAGGTAGTTTGGTCGGCCGCTCCGACTCCGAGAGCCTGGGATGACGGTCAGGGCTGCGCGACCTGGCCCTCGAGGATCCAGGTGCCTCCACTGATGCTGCCCTCACGAGCTACTTCTTCCTTTTGTGCTCCCGGGTGGAAGACACCCTCTCAGAGGACCCACGACGGCGCTCGGGTTCAGACTCCCGAGATGTCGAGGCCTCTGAAGAACTCCGGCCCCGGCCGGACGCAGACTCCGAAAAACTCTTTCACATTGATGCTGACGGCTCCGAAGTGCCTTTGACAACATCTTGCCACACGGGCCACAGACCACCGGGTCATGGTTGGGCCCGAGGCATCGGAGGCAGCAGTCGTGTGTGTCGGTGAGAGACATAAGTTTCTTACACCAATCACATTTTTTGAACCCGCTAACAGCCATCGGGTGAAAAAGGGCCCCTGCAAGGTCAAAAGACAGGGCTGCCAGTGAAAATAACAAAAAAAGCGCGAACGCTAGTCACAAAGGATAAAAAACGAAAAAGAAGTTCAGGACTCAATACCGGTGTACCGGGCCAAGGCGGGATGGGGAACCGGCGTCGAACCAGACAAAGAGACGTGAAAAATTGCAGAAAAAAATCAAATTTTCCTGGGTGACATGAACTACGTTCGTTGGGCTCCGTGGAAAAAGAAAGACTGGGCAAGATGAGCGGGACGGGGACTGCACATGCGCACTGCATTCCCAAAGGCTTTCTTTGAAAGCTGGGGTAATGCTCCACACGAGGGCTCCATCGGCACCGACGTCACCCATATGTGAGGACTGACTTCCTGCTTGGTCCTGGAGAAATATGTTTACATTACATGATTATACCAGGGGGGGTGGTTCACTAGCATATTTGGTGGGAATAAGCAGTAAGTTGCGTCCAACATGTCAGATTTGTATGCGTGAACAAAATATACCAAAAGCAAAATGGATGGTGGGAAGAAATCTGTGGCAGAATTGAGGAAGATGAAGCAATAACATTGCAGTTGGAAGAAGAACTAATTGAATTACAAAATGATTTGGAACTAAAAACAAAATTTAAGAACAGTTATCAAAAGTTTTGGTTACAGAAGTAAATTTCAGATCGCTATCCTGCACTATGGACCATAGTTAAAAACCTGCTCATCGCATTTCCAACATTATATTTGGTAGAACGTGGTTTTAGTGTGGTGGCCCAATTTCTGATCAAGCAAAGAAATTGACTCCAAATAGTTGAACGTGAGAATTTAAGACTCCTACTCAGTAACTTTAAACCAGATACTGAGAAACCACTATCGCTTCATCAAGCCCGTCCATCCCATTAAGCATGTCCAATAGATAGAGTAGATGCACTATTTTATTAAAATTGTTTTTTTAAAAATGTTAATTGCTTTTGTGTTGTAAATTAAATAAACATCTCAATTCCATCATTAATGTTATCAACCAATACTATTTATGCTATTAATTAAATACAAACTTTTATTGAAATTTTGAATGATTTGTTTTGAGTAATAGCCTTACTGGGTGAGGGGGGGGGGGTTGTAATAAATTTATAGAACCAAGGGGTAGTGGGCAAAAAAATATTTCTGCATCTCCCCCCGCCGGCGGGAATGTTGGCGGCGGACCCAGCGCAGTTTAGCGGGAACATTGGTCCCTCTATTGCCAGGGTGATATCAACTCACCACTAGACCTACTTTTAGATGGACAATCAAAGTGTGTGATGCAGCCCACTAAAGCATGGCAGTCTCTACATTCTCTCATGAAGGTGATGGGGTTGGTAGATCGTTGGCGTACTCTCCTAGAAATTCCCTCAGCTCATAAGTTTAGGTTAGAATGGATCAGAAAATCAGCCTTCTCTTGTCAAGCTTTCCTCCTATGGAATTCCAACTCTCTGGATATCCAAATGGAAAGTTCTTATAAAAAATTCAAGAAAGACTTGGTTATTTCAATGCACATATGCTGAGTACCTATAAATTATGCCTCTACCCCATCACCTCTTTAGGTGTTCTGTAATATTTCAATGCCTTTAAGACTGGATTGTTGTTCCATACACCCCCCATCCCATATAGACTATTGTCTTATTAGATATCCTACCTGTTTTTGCATTCACTGTTATTGTGTTGGATATACGTTTTTGTTTATTATTTTGTTTTAATTTTGTTCACCGTTCTGTATAACAGTATTGTAAACCACTGTGATAGCAAGCACTGTTGTAGAATGATGTTAGATCAAATGTTCAATGTTCATGAATAAATAAATAAATAAGATTAGCCATATGACAGAATTTTCAATGGATTGAAGGGGCGAAAGATGAGTGGGAGACTAGTGATGAGCAGGCTGCAATAATCTAAGTGGCAGGTGACTAGAGAGTGAGTAAGGAAGGAACCATGAGCTGAGTTTCAGCACAGGGCTCTAATACATGGTCTCCTATTGGGTATAACAATGCTGGAAGTTGTCCTGGCAGGAGGGAACAACTTTTGTTTTGAGTAATAAACCTGATGTTCTTCCCTTTGAGTATAGCTCGTTCCCTACAAACTTCAAAGTCAGGTGACAAGTGTAGCTATTGTTTGCTTTTGTTGGAACTGTATTGAATTCTGACAGAAAGGCTTTATTTTCTGGGTATAATTTTATGAAGTCATTTTAGCATATATGTGGCAATATAGATGTGTAAAATGTCTCTTATCAAATTACTTCAGGTATAAAAGTACACACAGAGTGGCATGAAAATGTAGGCATTGCTAGGGACATGGTCTGCGTGGAGTTTGCACAGAGTCACAAACTAGATGCATAGATTATAAAGAGTTTGTGAGTGAGAAAGGAATGAAGGTGATGGACTCATATATGCAGTGTGTGTGTGTGTGTGTGTGTGTGTGTGTGTGTGTGTATGTGTGTAGGAAGATGGGTACTGTAATGGGGAAGATCCATCCTTGGCCTTAAAAACACAGGATTCTGTGAGAACTAGGTCAGAATCTGACAGGCAGGCAAACCACATGATCAATAGTTGTCAGGAACAACGTAAACAGACCCAGCCACGAGGTCTGCAACCCCGCCCAATTAGCAAGCAATCCTTAGCTCCTGAAGCAAATAGTTTTCACCTGAGTGGGGGAAGTGCTAATCAGCACTATAAGAAACATTCAGTAGAGGCAGAAAGGGGAGAAGGAAGGAACAGGAAGGAACTCAAAGAGAGATCCAGTGACAGATCCAGAGAGAGAGCGAGAAACAGCTGTGAGAGTCAGTTTGCTGTGACGCAGTTTGGAGCTCAGAGGCAACGTGCTTTGCAGAGTGAATGGAAGCCTGAGAGAGTGGAACCGTATGTATCTGAGAATTGTGACCCTGGAAGTGATTCTGAACCAGACTTAAGGAAACTTACTGGCAGCAGAAATACCTTGAGAGTTAATGCTCAGAAGCCTTGTGGGAAAAGTCCAAGGCTGGTGCCGTGCTGGGAAGGCCACCAGAAGGATTTAACAGGAGAGCTAGCGTGGGAGCATTTACAAGCCCCTGAGAGGGAGAGGTATTGTGTAGAAGATATCTGCATGTCAGAAGAAGAAGAGTTTGAAAAGCCTAAACCTCAGAGAAAGCTTCCAAGGGGAAAAACCCTTTGCTAACAGGGTAGAGCAGTTCCATTACCCTCAGCCAAAACTTGAAGGTAGGACAAGCAAATACTTTAAAGGGAAAAGTTCTTATAAAAAGTTATATGCTGAAAATCCTGGAAGGTGGGTCTCTCCTCTTTCACACTCTGATATATATGGTAACAGTAATTCTTACCTTAGAAAGGGCTGGCTGGATAAGCCCCGTGAAGATACATTAGAAGGAGGTTCACAAACGTTGTGCAATAAAGAAAACGTTTGTCCAGCTGAAAGTCAGCAGGAGCCTATGATAATTGATTCTGCTAGTGAAGATTCATTTGGTGATCCAATGGATTGTACGCTAACCATTTCAGACAAGATTACTTCTTTGTGTTAAGCCAGCGTTTGTGCATTGCTTAAGGCTAGCTGTAAAGATCACAAGATTTGCTGTTCATTTGCAAAGGAACTGTATGCTGAGAATATTGTTTCCTGTGGATATAATTTGAGTAAGAAGCAAGAAGAAGCTGTCTTTCATTTTCCTTTATCACATGTCAGAGAGTATGGCTTTATTGTCCTAAATTTGTTGTGTTGTATATTTGAAAATCCAACCCCGGGAGGGGAAATAAAATCCTATCTTGTACCTGACCCATTCGTGTCCACAACTACTTCTTCATCGAAAGAGTCATCAGGCGGACAGACCCGCTCCCCCTAGGCGGCGGACTGGCCACTGCCTGACAGTACAGATATCTTAGCTCAAGTGTGGCAGTGCCCTTTATTGTAATAAAACACTTACTTCTCAATTAGTTCTTTTCTGGCTGTCTGGCTTTGCCTGTATGGCTTGCTCCATCTCCCCCTTGGTGTGGTGCTGGCCCCTCTTCATTATCTGTCTCCATGGGTGGCTCTTCAGGTGATATGGGTTGTTGCCCCCTCAGTGCAATGTTGTGCAACATGCAGCAGGCAATGAAGATCTTGCACACTTTGCTTGGGTTGTAGAGTGGTTCACCTCCAGAACTGTCCAGGCACCGAAAATGGGTCTTCAGTTGGCCAAACATTCTTTCACTGGATTGTTCTGGTGGTTCTGTGGAATCTATTATATTGCTCCTCTGCCTCAGTCCTGCGTGCCACGATCAGAATCATGAGCTAGCTCCTTAGAGGATATCTTTTGTCACCTACCAGAGATGTCGGTAGAGGAGACATTGGGGAGGAATGCACATGGTTCTAGATATCACAGTCTTCTGGCCCTTGACCTATGTGCAGCTATGTTTACTAGCACTTGCTATGCACAGCTTCAGGTCTATCGATGTTTGTGGCTGCAGCAGCCATGGCCCTACAACATATATGTCCCCCCTCCCCATCTGTGAAATTTCAAACAAAGTTCCCACAGATCTGCCATCACTGCAGGGAACGGAGAGCCCATTGGTTACAGGAGGGGAATGAGGGTGGTTGAGGACTAGGGGTTGGCAAATGGGAAACAATGGAGTATGGTGAGCACTACTGGAGGGAGGGAATGCAAAGAGGATTCACTACAAAACTGCTCAGTAGACATGGATAACAGGCACACCAATCTCCAGTACAAGCTCCTCCAGTCACTATCGCAAACTGTGGTCAGCATGGACAGTCCCTTACCTATTCATGATCTACAGCAGGTGTAGAGCGGGGCATCTAGCTACCATTCCTGCTACATCCAGAATGCTATGTGAATATGTGTTGGACATGCAGCTGCTTGCTCTGCCCTATCTTGGCCCAGAAATGCCCCCAGACACACCCATCTAGGACATCCAGACTTGGATGTAGCTACCACTGGGACATGCAGGTCTGAAATTGCCTTCAGTATGCCCCAGTGTTTGTGACATCCATGAGGCAATTTATAAAATCCAGTTCTAATCTAACCCCCATAAATGTTTAAACATTTCTGTAGGAGAAATATGGGCACATGTGGGAAATTCAACAGCCAGAGATTCCTCTTCCTTGTGGAATTCTCCAATGCATCTAGCATTTGATGGACCAACTGAAATCTTTCATAAAAATAGTATTTTCAGCAGAAACTTTAACCAGCTTGTTTTCCACACCAGTTCCACACCAATCTAGGTGACCCAAAATTTGTTGCTTTTTCACCACAATTTTTTTCATGCCCTGGAAGGTTTCTTTTACAGCCACAAACAGATTAAGAAAGACTGCTCCAGCCTGCACAAGCCTTCCCAAAATTATAATAATTTAGACTCACCAGAGTAGTCTTAACCATGGACAAATGTGACTCATCAGCAGACTGCTGCAAGAACGACAAACCCACCATGGAAGGAGGCTTCCCAGACTGCTCTCCAGTTTTCTGCACCAGCTTTGCCTTCACAATAAGCATTGCTGCTTCCTCTGCCATTGACACGTTTGCTGAGATACTCCTCTCTCTGGTCAGCATCAGCGCTGTCGATGCTCTTGTGCTACAATCAAAAAGTCTAACGATGCGTTCATTATTCTCCAGCTCTGAGAGTCCCAGTGGGCTCCTTACATCCCCACAGACTTCAGCGAGTGCTCCGGAGTCTGCGTGGTGATGCCAATTCAATCAGCCCAGAAAATGGAAATGCCTTTTTAACTACCATCTGTTGCTTCACCTCCCTTTTCTTTAGTATAAAGAAGAAAATATCCGAACACATAAGTCAAAGGGGAACAGATATTACTGGTACTCAAACAACATACACATCTGCCATCTTGGTCCTTCCCCAAGGCTCAGTCTTGCTGCCAGCACTTCCTCACTGTTCACCCATGACCAGCGAGTGCACCAGCTCCAGATCCACTGTCCTGATTTCTTCAGCTGGCAAGGCTTGGGGATCCCAACCATCTAAGGTAAAATTAATTTGAATTTGTTGGTAGATAGAGAAGAGATGAAGACGCGGGGATAGAGATTGGGAAGGGTGAGGCATAGGAAATGGGAGCTATGCTGAAAAGTGGGAAGAAAGCAGTAGGGAGGGTTCTGGGGAAAGAAGGAGAGGCAGAGGAAATGGATGCTGGCAAAGAGGGAGAAAGACAAGATAAAGGATGTTGGGAGATAGAGGGAAGAGGCAGAAGAAATAGGTGCTGGAAAAAGTGACAAAAAAGATTGTTGAGAAAGGAAGAGAGAGGAAGAGGAAATGGGTGGAGGAAGAGGGGGAGAAAGGTAAAAGGAAGGATGTTGGGGAAGCAAGGTAAAGGCAGAGGAAATGGATACTGGAAAAAGGAGAGAGAGAAAAAAGAAGGGAGGATGGGTTCTGAAAACAGGGCCAGCATTGAAGTCAGGTCAATTGCCTTGGGCCCCCCTTTCCACAAGAGGCCCCATGCCTGTCTCAGTCTGAAGAAGGAACAGCTTGAATGTGTGCTTTCGGGCTCCATCCCAATTTTCTGCCCTGGGCCTCTGATTGTCTAACATTGGCCCTGGTTAGAAAAGGGAGAGAAAAGCAAGAGGGTGGATGCAAGGGAAGAACAGAAACTGCGGATATAGTGTTGAGGGTAGAGCAGAGACTCACAGGTACGGATTTGGGAATTGGGTAGGATGGCAGAAGAAGGCAGATTCAGAAATTAGGTGGGGATTAGGAGGAAAGTGGGATCTCTGAAACTGACTGGTCATCGGCTAGGGTGGGAAAGTAGGAAGCTGGGTGGGCATATGAGTAGGGATGTGTTAGATGAGCTGTGGGATGCCCCACTGGGTGAAGAAAAATGGGGACATGGTGTAAAGAACCTGTACAGGCTGAGTTGCACTTAGGAGCCAGTGGAAAGGGATAGGAGACTATGGAAAGAGCAAACCACAGACAGAGAAAAGCCAAGGGACACATCTTTGAATGGGTGAGAGAGGGTAGAAATGGAGCAATTAAAAGGAGGGATGGGAGGCTGTGCAGGAGATATGAGACAGAAGAAATGGACTAAAGGCAGGCAAGGGATTCATGGCAAGGTAGGGAGTTGGGGATGGTGGGGGCAGAGGAAGGTGACGAGAGATGGGAAGAGGGTGAGTACAGTGAGTTGAAATGGGGGAAATTGAAGACGGGAAATAGTGAAGGGTCAGAAGGGGAAAGGGGGAACTCAAAGTAGGAGATGGAAAACTGCTAGGTTGTTGGGAAGTAAAATGAGGGAGATTGAAGACTGCACGGCAAAAAGCAGGCGGTAAGGAGGAGTAAAATCTAGCTTTGGATAGATAGACAAGCATATTACAGAAACTGAGAAAAAAGATGAAAGATTATTGTCAGAGGGAAATAGAAGGGAGGAAGGGAAGATGACAGGGAAAAGAATTAGAAAATACACGAAAAGGACTTAGGAAAAGATCAACAAGAAGATAATGGAAAAATAGACTAAGCGGAGTAGAAAAATAAAAGGATCAGACAACAAAGCTAGAAAAGAACATTTTATTTCAAGTTTTTATTGATTGGAATTTATCAGCATTGGAAAAGGGTATTTATTATGCCTTTCTGTTTTGTTTACTACAAAATAATGCACATTTCTTTTTCTCTTTCTTCAGTTTCTTGGTTCTTTTGGGCTTTCCATTTCAGTTTGTATGTGTGCTTCTGTTTCTAATTTGTAGCCTGTATTTGGTGAAGGTCTGTATGTGTTCTGCATATGAGATATTTTGCTATCATATAATTTGCATGCAGGGGATCTGCAGTTTTTTCCAGTGTTGATGTTCTAGGGCCGGATGTAATTTTACAGTGCTGTCTTATCCTTAGATAGGGTTGCTACTATTTGAGGCTGTGGATTGTCAGGAGGGGAGAGGGGATGTGCTGCCCTTGAAGAAGGGAAATGTTGCAGACAGGGCCACACACTCATTGTGAAGAGTCACAGTTTTTGCCTGCATATTTCTATGTCTAATTTTCTATTTAGGGAGGGTCTATGTTCTATGTATGTGAGTGAGGTGTGGTATTCTGCATTGCTAGTGCATAGTTTCTGGGTAGGGATCTGTTTTGTTTGATTTTTCCAGTAGGAGGTGTATTCATATACCAAGGCTCAGTGGAATATTTGATGTATTATCTTTTCATACAGAAGTTTTGCTAAACTTTCAGGTACACCAAAAACTTAATTAGTTAGCCTAAACCCCTAGGGTTATATGACTTGCTCAAGGTCACAAGGAGTGGCAATGGGACGTCAGCCTTCGCCCTGTTGGTTCTCAAGCTGTTGCTCTAACCATTGCGTTACCCCTCTGCTCTGTAATTCTGATCATTGTTGCCCTTCTCTGTACCTTTACTAGGTTAACTACATTCTTTTTAAAGATATCATAATCAGAACAAGCCAGACTATTCAAGATATGGGTACATCATGGACTTGTATAATGGCATACTGATTTTTCATATTAAAATCCTCTCTTTGAAAAGTCACTAACCTTTTATTTTATTTGCTTAAAATTATTTCTAGCTTACAGATCCAACATCCCTCAATGGATTACAGTTTAACATACATAACTTTAAAATATTGAGTATTTTTTCTTTCTGTTGCCGCACATTAGACTGATGCTTTTAGAGAACCACACCTCTGAACTGTAAGATTTGTTAATGACTAAATCAGCGCTTAATATTTTGAATGAGAAGTAGAGAATGCTTTATTCCATGTGAATTACTTTTATGTGACACATTATTACTGCTTTTTTTATTTTTATTATCTGCTATCATTTTTTGTCATCTGCAGTCGTTGACACTAGATTGTTTACTCCCTTCTGCAGATCATTTAGCAATATATTGAACAATAGCGATGCCAGCACAATTCCTGTTTAGTTTCCTCCATTATGAGCAATTTATGTTTTGCCTAAGAAAGCTTAGAAATGTCAAAGGAAACAAAATTAACCCCCTGTCAAAAAAAATCTAACATCATTAAATTACATTTTTTTTAGAAGATCCAAATCTCCCAGTGGCCATTACCCCAGTCATCAAGGGTAATACTTTCCCTAATGCACCATTTCAACTTCTACACTATCTACCTCTTGCCTTGGGGCAGTAATGCAAAAGACTACCCCATTTCATCCATGTTGACTTGCTTATGCAGTCATCGGGGCTGCTCACCTATTGCCTCACTGAGGGAAGATGCGGGGGCACAGATTGGGAAACAGATTTCCTCTTTTCTGTAACTTTCTTTTTTTTTTTTAATTTTATATTTATGCAAGTTTACAAAAACAATCAAGCAATGCTTGTACAGAAAATCTACTACTATAAAGCACAAACATTACAAAGAATCAAATCAATAGGCAATTAAGTAAAGCTTCAACAGTAGTATAGTTAGCCCACAATATAAGGGGGGGAGTAGCGTTCCAATAAGGAGCGAGGGTAAGGTGCAAACCCCAATCCCAAACAATGAAAAATAAAAAGTAGAAAGAAACAAATACAGCAGTGGAAGGCTGAGCCAAACCCATTCTTATGACGAGAACCTTACTCAAGAGGGGAAGAAGATATTATTACATGAGAGGAAACAAACGAAGACAACTCCTCTGGTTGAAAAAATGCATACTTAACCTGTCTAAAGTAAATAATACATTTGCATGGATACCGTAATATAAAAGAAGCACCCAACTGAATCACACCAGGTCGAAGAAGTAAAAAAGCTCTCCGCCTCTTTTGTGTCTCCCTGGAAACATCTGGAAAAACAGTAATCTTTTTACCCATAAAGCAGACCATCGCTTAAAATATAATTTCAAGATCCAATCCCTGTCTGAAGGAATAGCAAACGAGACTAACATAGTGGATAATTTTAAATTATCTTCCTTCGGTGATTGTAACAAGGCAGAAACATCTAGAACTTCCATTTCTAAGGAACCCACTACTCTTTGGTCTACCTTTTTCCCAACAGGCAAAAAATATGCTTTAACAATTGGGGGAGTCAAATCAGAAGGCACTAGGAGGGTCTCATACATATACTTCTTAAACAATTCTACCGGGGAGATTTCAGGTACAACAGGAAAATTCAATAGGCGCAAATTTGACGCCCGCACAACATTTTCAATATTCTCCACTTTCACCCTAAGTGCCATATTATCCTTCACAATTGAATCAGTAAGTGCAGAAACCTGCTCAACTTTCTGGTCTCCGGTAGCCAACTTTTCCCGTATATCAGTCAGTTCTCCTTGAAATCCAGTTGATGTATTCTCAAGATGTTCCAAACGCGAAGCCATCAATTCCATCTGTTCAGACACCGCGGTCGATAGTTGAAAAATAGCTTCCCAGATAGAGTCCAGGGAGATTACTTCTGGGTGCTTCAAAGCAAAACCCTTAATCACAGAAGACAGCGAGGAGGATTCCTGTATGGTTGCTCCTTCTCCTCGATGAGCAGGTAATGCAGACTCCTGACCCGAGTTCGTAGCCACGGGAATAGATCCGGGTTCCAACAGCTGACCTCCAGGCTTTTCCACCAGCGAGACCCGCTCCTGAGACGTCACTCTCTCACCTATCGGGGAAGCCTCATCTCCTCTCACGGGAGGAAGCTCCGGACCCCTAACCCCTGGGCGGGAGACACCGCTCGTCAGGGGAGAGAGATACTTCAAGGGTAAGCAGCTCCAAGTTCACCTCATCCTGGGCTGCAGCACCCGCTCGAATATCCCCAATCTGCTGCTCAGACAGACGAATCGGTCCATCGGACCCGAGGTAATCGCAAGCTTGGGCTCCGCGGGAGGAGCCTTTTGCTTGCCCTTCTGCTTAGGCATCACAAACACAAGGAAAACGCTGCCGCTGCCATCTTAGTTACAGCCACTCCCCTTCTGTAACTTTCTTATTGCTGCTACTTACTGTGCAGGATGGATTCCCCAGTCTAGTATCAGTGTCCTCCCCTGAACCAAGCTGGAAAACATGTTTCCTGTATATGATGCGGCATGCTGTTGTTTGAAAGATAGCCCAGTAGCTTTCCTCTAATGATGGCCTTCTGACAACAATGCACTCTGCACAATACTGTTCCTCAAGAACTTTAAGATATCCCCACACCTCCGAGTTTTATGGGAGTTTATCTGCTTCCCTGGGGGCTGCTATTGCTGGAACTGGAACTGAAGGTAGACCAGAAGACAAAAGGACAAGGATATCCCTCACACTCTCCACTTCCTGCTTTGACACTGATCATATCATTTCCTATTTTCTCATTCTTAGAATGCTAAGAGTCAGTGGTTCTAGACCCTCTTCAGCCACACAACTTTGAATACTTGATGGTTCTGGAAATAACATGTAATGATTCATCAGATTCTGTATCCGCCAAAACTTGTTCTATATACGTCTCAGTTAGGAAAAGAGTGCATTTGCTGCTCTACTCTATTGTCTTTATATGCTGCTGGTCTCTGACTCTCCCCTTCCCTAAACCACCCTGCTCTGCCTCAGTTTTTTTTGCCTCTGTGTTAAGGTGAGAGCAGACAACTGGTCTTTCACATTTTCACTGAAAGTTGCATCTGTTGGTACTCATCTCAAAAGTCTCTCTATCCGAAATGGTGGGCTACAGGGGATCCAAGGGGTTCCTCTCAGTTCTTCAGTCACCCATAGTGCTAATGTTGGCCCTAGATTTCTTGGGAGCATCAATTATCTTCTCTTCTCTGATTTTATTACCATTTCCATGCCAACCCTTTGCAAACATTGTGATTCAATCAGAGTAGATTGTGAGCTTTATGTAGCAGAATCTGTCTCTTATACGTCCATGCAGTGTTATATGCATCTGTACAATGTTGCATATGACTGGTAGCACATTTGAAATAATAAGTAATAATAGTAGATGACTGTCTGCCTGCCTCTGCCTATCTTCCGTATCTGTACTTTTAGGGCTCCCTTTCTCTCTGACTTAACTGGACCCACAGAAACGGAAAGATTTTTACAACAGACGTTTGCTTTGACACTGAGACTGAAACTATACTGCCCATTTCTCTCTAAGAGCCCTTTCTATGTTCTTTCTCTCTCACTCCAAACCATAGAGCTTGAGAGACCTTTAAGTCACCTTTCTCTGAGACAGAAACAATGCTTTCTTGCCCTTCTTTCAGGGTCATGTATGCTCTTTGTATGCCTTCTCTACTTTTTTAATCTCTTTATTTCCAAGCTGAAGAATGTTGGAATGAAAATATACATAAGGGACATAAGGGATTCAAAATGTCTCTCTCTCTGTATGCGGGCCAAAATAATTCTTTACAAATTTTGCAGAATGATAACAAATTTGAAATTGGTGGAGGGGGGAACTGATAAAAGGACACATCAAGTTGAAAAATGGACCAGATCAAACTGGGGGCTCCAGAGAAATAAGCTCCTTCAAAGAAGTCCCTATGCATTACTATGGGATAAGCAGTTTCAGTAAGTACAGCATAAAAACGTTGATACACTGTAAAAGAACAGGAGAGGAACTGAACCTTTCTAGCTGCATCTCTGCACTCCAATTTGTGGGCTTGTTTTGGTTCAGAATATACCTGTTCGGTTAGTCTTCGGAAACTGAAACATTCATTTATTTGCTCGATTCATTCCCGTTAAAGTCTATGGGGAAGCCGTTTTGCAATTCAACAGTCAGCTTTGACATCTCCTTTCAATCAAACCTTCATGAAACTTGATGGTAACATTATTTATTTATTTAACCAGTTTTGTATATCACCTTATCCTTCAATCAAAGTGTTTGACAAGACAACAAAGGCTTACATACTGAGGGTATGGGAAAACAAAAAACGATACATTACAATATAAATACAAAAGAAAACAGTATGTTATAATACTATATCATAGTGAAATTAAATATACATAATGGTTAATTTAAGTTATTTCACCAAATGATTCTATAAATAAATAAGTATGTAACAGCACTACAAGCCATCGAGGGTGTCACGACCCCCCCCCCCCCCCCCACACACACACACACAATTGCCCCACGGTACCACAAGAGGGATAAAGACTAAGTACAATGGCAGGATGAGTTCCAGAAACAGACAATCTTAGTCTCTGATGACCTCTGATGCAGACCCGCTTGTTGCTCCACTAACCTCTCCAGCATGTTATAAGTGAAATTCCATGTGATGCTAACACTGTTGCTTCCAGCTTCTCATGCAGCTCAGCCCACCATTTACACCCTAGTGAAAATATCCAGCTATTTTTTGGCACTTCTTGATCAGTTCCTTCAGGATAGAGCTGTCACTTGCCTTGCTGCCCAGGCCTAGAAAGTCTTTCACAACTAGGTGCAACAAGTGTACAAAGTATCTGATTCCACGAAAGCCCCTCCTCCGCTTCTTTGACCATGTTCATCCTACCAGCTGTTATAAAGAAACCTGCTCTGTTTGTGCCCTATATGCCAGCCTTGTTGTATTGCCCTTCTTTAGAGTAAGATATGGATCCACACATGGCTGTCATCCATTACTGGATTGTGTAGCACAGCCCATTGGTTCCCTCTTGCTGTTGTTCCTTTGTTAGACCTGCAGCCTGTTGCTGCCTCAGTCATCTGCCCCCAGTGTGCTGTCAGGGAGAGTTAGGTGTGTGCAGTGTTCTGACTAGTCCAGATGTCAGTGGTGAAAAACATTCTAGTACTGGCCTCTGCTTTTGCCAGCTTTACCTGCAACTGGTAACACAACAGATTATACAGGCTGGAAATTACCTGCCTAAGAGTTGCTCTGCAGGATACTCGGTAAGTGGGAGCTAAGAGGTGCAGCAGCCTTTTAAACCCCACTTTCTCAGTCAACTAAATCAACTCGGTTGACCATCACCTACCCACAATGTGAGCCATCAATATTTAAATATAAATAGTTGCTGCTGTTGGCTTAACAGTTAATTTTATAGGATGTGCCATAGTTATATCTGTAACAGTTCCATGTATAATTGTTGAGTTAAATGTAAACCGTTTTGATAAAATTGAAAGATGGTATATAAAAGTTAAAAAAATAAATAAAATAAGGGGATGGTTGCCCAGGGCTATCATATTCTAATGTACTGGGTTAGCACCCTCAATGCTTTCTGCTGCCTGCCCTGCTATTCTGCATCAGTGTGGTTTACATTGAACAAACTGAAATTACATTGAACAGGGCATTATAAGTTGGAGATAACTATTTTACAGGGAACATGGGCTATGGAGGGTTAGGTGGCTTGCCCAAGACCACAAGGAGCACCTGTGGGACTAGAAACCCCAGTCCTTCTGGCCCAAGGTTGCTGTCCTTTAGTGGGATTTGAACCCCTGACCTTCTGGCCCGAAGTACCTTGCCCCAACCACTAGGCCACTCCTCCACTCCTTCTATGGTGGTGTCCTTTTATGGATGTCAGACCTGTGACCATACCATCTGACTGGCACAAGATGATAGGGTCTCCACTTGGGAAAGAGATTTTCTTTTTCCTGTACCTTTCGCAACACTGCTTTCCCAAAATAAGAATTTCATCCCATCTGTTGAACACAGTGTGGAGTTGCTTTGCTGCAGCAGGAGCTGACAGAGGTCATCACTGACAAACCATGAATTCTACTTTATATCAGAAAATTCTAGAAAATGTCAGCCCAGAAGTCCTTAAACTGAAGCTGAGCTTAAAAAGGGTAATGCAGCAAGGTAATAAACCTGAAATTCAAGAGAATTTGCTACAGAATGGCTGAAGTGATTTATGTTTTTGATTGGTCGAGTTAAAATTCTGATCTAAATTCTATTGAAATGTTGCTATCCATGCAGGAAATCCTTCAGATATCAAAGAGTTGTAACAGTTCTGTAAGTGATGTATGAAAGAATAAGTCAAAACTCCTTAAAGTTTATATGATAGACTGATCAACAGTTACAGAAAAGCTATTGCAGCTCAGAGGCATTCCATCAGTTAGCGAATAAAGGGTTTACAATTACTTTTTCACACAGGAATACTTATTGTTAAATCTTTTTGTTGAATAAATAATCAAAATATATCAATTTTTCTGAGTTATTTTTGCCTGAATTATTCAATAAGGTTATCCTTATGAGAGTTTAAATTATGATCCAATCATGTTTGGATGTATAAATTGTACTAAAATACAGACAAACCTAGGAGGCTTACACACTTTCTCATCACTGTATATAACCACCACACACACACACAACCGACAATAAAAGGAAAAAACATTCATGTGGAGATAATATTGGCAGATACAGAATCCGAGGGATTTACATGGGTGGGATTTACATCTGAATCATCAGATGTTGAAAGTGTACAGACTGATGAGGCTGTTGAAGAGGTTTTTGTGAGCAGGTCAGCTTGTGAGGAGTTATAAAGTGATCCTGGCAGTTCCAAGGTCAAGAGCACTGCCCAGGTAGAGGAGACAGTTGAGAGTGGGGAGCATGTCACTACACTTTCATCCTTTGCTCTGCCTCCAGCCACTGGTCCAGCAGCAGCACCAAATGCAGAAGCCACCATCCCCCCCCCCCCCCAAAAAAAAAAATACAGGGGAAGTCTTGTAAAATCTCACAGATGTAGAAGCATTTTAAAGTGCTTGATGACCCATAGTATAATGAATTCAATTACTTTAGGCAGCACATTAGCAGAGGTAAGCTGATGGGCCATCTTGAAAACAATAGCATGCTGCATCATTTGGAAAAACAGCATCCTTTCCAGCTCAGTACAAAGGAGGGGGATAGCCCTATGCTGGGGATGCCAGACTTGGTGAAAAAGTTTGTGTTTCTGAAGACAAACTGCCCCTTGCTTGATTCCCCTTCATTATCATGAGACTGGAGGGAGGAAGGAGTGTAGGGCTATACTGAGGGGTAGTTGCCTAAACTACTTGTTTTTGACAGCTAGCATAGCATTCTTTCTGGCAGTGGCGCACCATGCGAATTTGACACCCAAAAAGGATAATTTTTTAACACCCCCGTCTTCTACATGACAAAAGTTTATTTTCTGGTCATTATTATTTTTCATTTCATTTCATGATTATTACTAAAAATACATCTGCAAAAGGCACAATTTAGGCAACTACTAAATCATACCACTGATATAATGGTTTATTTTCTTGATTCATTCTTTAGTTTTAAAACAAACAACAATTAATAAAGAAGAATGCATTTCAGTTTTAAAGATATTATTTAAATTCTGTAAAATATTTCATGTATGAACTAAAATTTGCACTTTCCAAACAAAAATATTTGAACTTGTAGTTCACACTCTGTTTCACTGTTTTAAATTTTAAATACAAATAAAAACTCCATGTGTTCATATAGAATGACAGAATTGAAGTAACTCAAGCTCTGTTTGTTCATCTTCACAATCACTGTGCTATCATTGTTTATGTCAAATCTACTGTTTAAATGCAGAACTATGTAGTACTACAGAGGTTGGATCCTTGCAACACCCCCCTCCCCGCTGCCTACATAGGGCTTCCACTGATGCCTTACCTGGCTGCCGGTCAGATAGTTAAACACGAAGAAGGAGAGTTCTTGCCTTCAGCTAAGATTGTGCAGGTGGGATCCCCAGAGTCTGTCCTGGTGTTGGTACTAGCTACCATGGCACTCCACTTTGAAGCAAACAGAACATCAAAGCCATGCAACCCCATCCCAGCTCCATTCCTTTTCCCTCATTCCTTTCCCCCCTCCTTCTTCACTCCCCTTGCTATCTAACTCCACTTGCTGGAAGATTGACAACTGCAGTGCAATGCTGGTTGGACACACGAACGGTTGCAACTTATCCAAAATACCGCTGCCAGGTTACTATTTCTCGCTTCTCACTCTAATCATGCCCCCCCCCCTCCTAATCCAGCTCCCCTGGCTGCCCATTCAATATCATGTCCAATATAAACTTTACACCCTGTTTCATAAAATACTCCATTCTCCATTCTGGTACCCCGCAATACCTTTCCTCATTCATCTTACTGCATACACCGCACCATGCCCTCCGTTCTTTTCACATGAACTGACTCCACCTTCCTGCTCCCTCCCAAATTCATCTTGAATCTCTTCTCCTCCCCATGTTTGCGTGTGCTCTACTTCTTTCTGGTATACATTATTGGAGTTTCTTTCTTTTTTTTTCTAATTAATTCATTTTATATTGTAAGCCACTCTGGCGTCTCCCTGAAGGGTGATATATCAAGTTTTAATAAACATAAACTACGCCTGAAGCAAACTTGAACAATTCTGAACCATTATGAATTTACTCTCAAAATGAACATGTAGCTGAGTCTGCATGTGTCAGAGGTCGACTATATATTTATTTATTATTTTCACAAACTTGATATATCTGCCTTCTCATAGCATGCAAGGTGAATTACAATAAAAAGTCAAATATAAACAGTATAATAACGATAAAGATAAATTAATTAAATTCCTTTCATCCCCTCACATCACTAAACAACCAAGCTTTTACTCATGAAAGGACAGATAAGACTCTTGATGAATAAATAAAGAAGCTTATTCCACAGATAGGGACCCTGAATAGCAAAAGAACACAGGGACATGCATTACAACCTAACATCTGCAGGCAGCACAAGAAGTGTCTGTGTGGAAAAGTGCAGGCTTCTACCTGGAATATAAAAAGATAAATAGGATTTCAAATAAACTGGACCACTATAATATAAAGCCTGATAGACCAAACATAATATTTTGAATTGAATAGGGGCTTTCACAGGCAACCAGTGAAGAGCAGCCAAAATTTGGGTAAAATGACTGCGCCTTCTTATTCTGTACAAGCTAGAATCGATGAAGTTAATACTTCGGAAGCCCAACATAAACAGCACTGTAGTTATCCAATCTGGTTGTTCCAAATGAATGCACTAAAGTAGCAAGATCGTGGCTCCAGCAATGGCCGTAACTAGTGAAACAATCACAGACTAACAAATGAAGCTTAGACCACTGAGAAGATCTGATCATGAAAAGAAAATCCTTCATCAAACATCACACCCAAGTTCCATACTTTCTGCTGATGGATCAACTGAATCCCTCCAATGTCTGGAACAGAAGACAATGGCTTATTCAGATGACTAATCCAAAGATATTCCGACTTTTGCACATTTAACTTCAACCCAGAAGTCTACAACCAGGCCTCAGTAACCTGCAAAAAGGCTATCAGTCAGCATAAAGCTGGCCTTGATTTTCCTCCACTGATATTCCTTAAGAGGCACATTTCAGAACGTCTGAAAAGAAAGGCAGGCACGGGAAAGTTCAGGCACAGTTCCAGAAATGTGGACGTGCTCAATATGCACATGTATAAAATGCCTATATAGATGTCTCCAGGAGAACATTTGAGAACCAAGATGTCTAATAGCATAATGGTAGCTTGAGAGCTAGGTGGCTGAGGTTCAAATCCCAGTGTGGAACTTTGTAATCTAAAGCTAGTCACTTAATTCTCCATTTTCTCTGGATGTTTTAAGATGAAAACAAACACTTTCCTGATGCCTATTTGTTCCTGAAACAGGAATAAACATGCACATGCCTGCAGGCAGCGCTGCTGCTTCTAGGATCAAATGGGGACATGTAAGTCCATTGCCCTTCTCCAGTCATGCCTCCACCACACCCTTCTGCCTACTTGAGATGTCTGTGAATGGCATTTGTGGAATGGTTACGGAGATGTGTCCATGATTTTTGACATCCACGTGCGTGTCTGCAGATGTCCAAACCACAACTAAACCTTTCCAACTGAATATCATCTGCAAACAAACAATAGAACACATCACAATTTTGAAAAATAACTGTCAGTGAATGAAGAAAGCATTCAAAAAGGAGGGGAGAGAGCACCGACTCCTGCTGGATTCCACAATCAAATAGCTGCAGATCCGAACGCAACCCTTCCCATGCCACAAGCTCCCTACTAGATCCTAAAGAGGAAGTAAACCACTGTAATATAGAATCCCTCAACCCAACTGGGGATACGTTCTGGAGAAAGGAAGCATGATCAAAAGTGTACACTAATAATACATCTCTATCCATATCAAGAGCTAAATGCACCTCACTCAGTAGTGACACTAAAATTGTTTTAGCTCCATGGTCAACCCACAATCCAGATTGCAGAGAATCTAGACAGCCATGCAAATCCACAAAATGAAGGAGCTGCTGATACCCAAACTTCTCAACAAACTTACCCAAAAAGGGCAACTGTGAAATAAGATAGTAAGCAGCAAGAACGTTAACAGCAGTCATTCCTTTCTTCAGAACTGAATTTACTACAGTACACATCAACTTCTTAGAGATATGCCCTTGACACAAAGATGAATTAATGAATTGAATAAGAAATTGAGTTGCCCAGGCTCAACACTTAATATAAAACCCCATTGGAATTATATCTAAAGTGCATGACTTGGGTTTAAGGACAGATTACATAGCAACCACTTGATCAAGGGATACAGGAATAAAAGAGTCCAGTATAGTGACACAGTCATGCTCATTACATTACAAAACCTCCCTCAGCTTCATCCTGAAATTCTTGCCTAATCAAATTATTTGTTTTCCTTAAAATAGATACTAAAATGTGAGGTTGTCAGGATAGAACAATCGTTTTGATCTAACATTGAGGGTTGACAAAGTAGCTTCAAAGGGGAAAATAAGTGCAAAGTTCTGCATTCCTCCTGTTCTAATTGTTGAGATATAAAGCTCTTCTTAGCTTTATACACCTCCTACCTATAAAACTATATATGCACACTATAGTGGTCCAGGGCAACCCCTGTATTATTTTCTTGCTATTTACATTCCAACTGCCAACTCTGCCCCTAAAGCAGGCTCAGACCAGAATGATACCAATCCACCCATCTTAGGCTAGCCCGCTTATATTGAAAGAACATCATTGGAATAAGATGATCTGCTGCTTCAGTTAGCTTTTGATGCCACAACTGCAACTTCATGTTGTGATCCAGCCCTCCTAGAGCAGAGTCAGAA
Organism: Ichthyophis bannanicus; assembly: GCA_033557465.1. NCBI lineage: Eukaryota > Metazoa > Chordata > Amphibia > Gymnophiona > Ichthyophiidae > Ichthyophis > Ichthyophis bannanicus. Next base: position 1,197,234,112 of record CM066032.1, on the reverse strand, counting down.
AGCCCCACAGCTTCTAATCAGCTCTTCCATGAGAAAATCTTTCCACATTATTTTCTTCACCAAAAAATCTACCACGATGCTACCAAACTCGTCCCAGAGTGCCACTGTGGTTATCAAAAAGTGATCCGCGTAAGGGAGGCAGGTTTCTGTAACACGCTCCACCCCTCCAATCTCAGACATGGAGGAGAAAATCAGGTCCAACAAATTACCCGGCTTGTGTTGAAATATCCACAACTTGTCTCAGCCTCAAATTCTGCATAGAGGACAATAACTGTGAGTTCTCCAAATTAACTTCCATATAGAATACAATATTATTAAAGGATACTGTAGGTAATACAAATGTGCTACTGTAGTTTGAAACTTACATATATATTATTAGAACTCAAAAGTGACCACAACAATTGTTTAGAACTTACACCAACAAAAGATTTTTTTGGAAAGGAGTGTTTTATCACTGACATTGTTTAGTACATGGTGATAATAAAAAGCAGTTGGTATTATTATTTTTTAAATATCTTTATTTAAATTTCCACACAAACTTGACCAAACACACACAGATACAACAAAACCCCTCCCAACCCCCACCAACCCTCCCCCTTCCTCCCCTCCCCACAATGCTACGGTCCCTCCATCTCCATTTTACCCATCTCCCACTCTACCACATTCCAGAGTAATTACCAATTTATACAGTTTTGACTAACAGGGCTCAAAAAACCGTACCCTCATTTGAACATCAAACTGCATTGCAAAATTCTACTAGTGGTTGCCATTTCCTCCAGTGGCCCATCGAGTGTTTTATTCCCTTGCGGGGCATCATTTCAAATTTGCTATACATGCAAACACTATTCCACCAGACTTGCCACTGAAGGCCAGTTAGCACCTTCCAATTACGTAGACGACAACAAATGGCAATCCACAACATAAAATCCAAGAGAAAGGAGTCATGCTTCCCCCGTAAAGGAACCATCGAACCAGAACGGAAAACGAAAATCTCCCATGAGAGGGGGGCCCGGAATTGCAAGACCCCTTGAATACGCTCCCAAACCTGCATCCAATAGGAGTGGAGATGCATACACTCATAAACCATGTGCCTTAGAGTTCCCACCTCAGTTTGGCAAATCCAGCATTTATTACTTGCCGAAGCATCCCATTTAGCGACCCTCTTAGGTGTAAAATGGGATCTCTGTGCAAAGAAAAACAGGGACTGAGTAATAGAGGCCGATTTGGATATACGTGTTTGCTTGGCCCAGAATTTAACCCAGCTCTGCTGCAATGGGATGGAGCCTGTCTCCTGCTCCCATGCTCTTTGTACCCTAAGTATATGAGGAGAGCACTGCTGGGTCAAAATCTTGTATAAAAAGGAAACCTTACCTGTCACCACTCGGGCTTGTTTAATCTTAACCTGCAGCGCCCCCTCATCACCTGAAAGTTTTATACTCCTTAAAGCCTCCCCAACACAATGTTTTAATTGTACCCATTGAAAAAATAACGCTCCTGGCATATTGAATTCCTGCTGAAGCTCACTGAAATCCTTCCATTTGCCATTATGAACTAATTGCTCTAGGGTCCAAATATTTTTACTATACCACTGCTTCCAAGCAAATGACTTTTTCTGGATCTTGAAAAGTGGATTATAACATAACGGAAGGCTAAGAGAAAATTTCTCTTCCATTGGCACACGACAGAATAACTTCTGAAATGCCCTCTGCGTATCCATCATCATCTGAGAACTCCCATGAGACTGATTAAAGAGCATTCCAGGGGCCAGATCTAAAGGAAATGGAGCAGCAGCCTCCTTCTCAAGGACCAACCAGACTGGGCTCAATTTAGTCACTTCTTCCGCCCATCTCCCCCCTTGTTTCATCAGAAAAGCACAATGATATAACCTAAAGTCTGGGAAGCTCACACCTCCCTCCTCCCTAGCAGCCTTAAGCTTGGTCAGAGCAATGCGCGCCGGTTTGTTATTCCACAAGAATCTTGTGAGCACTCTCTCCATCCGTCTATATACCTGGTTCAGTAGGAAAATAGGAAGCATTTCCAAAATATAATTAATTTTAGGAACAATTGTCATTTTAATGGTCTCCAAGCGACCCCACCACGATAAAGATAAGGGAGACCATTTATTAGTCAAAGTTTCCACAGTAACTACAAGCTTGTTGGAATTAAAGCAAACCGTTTCCTCCAGCGGATAGCAGTAATATGCCCCAAGATATTTGACCATGTGTGATTCCGATACGAACGGGAACTTGGACATATCCTCTTTAAATACTCACGCATTTAATGGGAAGGCAACAGATTTTAACCAATTGATCTTATATCCCGATAGGGCTGCATAGCTATCAATCTGGGTTAAAACATGAGGTATCAATTCTGCCACCGTAAATAGTAACAGATCATCAGCATATGCCGATAATTTTATGTCAAATCCTCAAATTTTAATACCCTGGATTGCGTATTCTGCCTAATTAGTAGAGTTAAAGGTTCCAGAGCTAAGTTAAACAACATAGGCGAAAGGGGACAGCCCTGACGCGTCCCCCTGCCCAGTTGAAACTCCTGTGAACAGGCATTGTTGACACAGATACGGGCTAAAGATCTAGTATACATTACTTTTATTAATCTAAGGAAACCCTCTCAAAAACCAAACCACCTGAGAGTATGAAATAGAAAGGACCATTCCAAGTGATCAAATGCTTTCTCAGCGTCAAGGGATAAGCCTACCCCGGGTCCGTCTAAAAGCTCAGCTCCTGTCAGCACGTGTCACAAAAGTCTGCCATTATCTGCTGTCGATCGACCCCCAACAAAACCACACTGATCCGGCTGAATCAACACCGGGATTACCGAGGACAGACGATTCGCTAAAATGGTAGCATAAATTTTATAATCCACATTTAGTAATGAGATGGGACGATAATTGCCTACATCCAGCGGATCCCGCCCAGGTTTTTCTATAACAATGATATTTGCCGCTGCAAAAGAGCCTAATTGAGGATACTCCTCTAATACTGCTTGATAGTACTGCAACATAAAGGGGCCTAATTCTTTGAAAAACACTTTAAAAAACTCTGAGGGAAGCCCGTCAGGGCCCGTCGCCTTCCCCATTGCTAGTGAGTCAATGGCCTTACCAATTTCTGCTAAGGAAATCGGACAATCAAGCATTGATACCATTTCTGGTTCCAGTCCTGGCTTTTGAACCTTATCCAATAATTTTGAAAATGCCTCTTCTGTACAATCTGTTTCAGAAGAGTACAACTGCTCATAAAATATTCTGAACATTTCCAAAATTTCCGGATCCTTAACCACCAATTTGGTATTACGAGAATCCCTAAGGGCAGCTATACGCCCCATCTCCTTCTGAGCCTTCAACTTATTGGCTAACAGCTTGCCTGCCCTGTTGCCTTCCCTATAATAAGTACCTTCCTGAGATCGGACATTCCTCACTGCCTCTGAGGTAAGAATCAGATTGTATCTAAACCTTAATCTCTGCAAATGCAGTAATATGCATGGATCAGATCTTCTAGCCAAGATCCGCTCACTCGCCTTAATCTGTGCATCTAATGCATCCAGCCTCCCTCTATTCTGCTTCGCCTGTCCAATACCAAAACTGGTGATTACAGCCCTCACAGACGCCTTGAAACCTTCCCACCTTGCCCATCCGGACGATAAGTGTGGAGGATTAAACTCAAAATACTCTAATATTGCCGCTCGTAGCTTCATCTGGAATTCCACATTCTCCAGCCATGCTCCATCAAAACCCCACCTCCCAGGTCCCGACTCTGGCCTTATACCCTCCAACACTATAGACACAGCTGAGTGATCAGACACATGAGAGGTGAGTATATCTGCTGTTGTTAAATAAGGAGTCAGGGTTTTGGAAATTAAGAAAAAATCAATCCTAGATAGGGTCTTGTGGGGGGATGAGTAAAAAGTAAATTCCTGATCTCCTGGGTGCAGCAGCCTCCAAGCATCTGCCATCCCAGCCTCCTTCATCATCGATTGAAGAACCCCCTGGGCCCTACCGACCCTAAAGGATCTCGGAGGTTTCCTGTCCACTAACGCATCCATAACTAGATTAAAGTCTCCCCCCATGATCGCTGGGATGGAAGAAGCAGCACAGATCTCTTCTGCTAAACACTTAAAAAATTCCGGGCACTCACTATTCGGGGCATAGACATTTATCAGGACCAATTCTATTGCTCCGACTTTAATCTGGACTTTAACCCACCTATCCTCCTGATCCATCTTTGTTTGAGTCACTTGCAACTGAAGGGATTTCCGAGCTAGGATAGCTACCCCATTATGTTTACACTTCGCTGGTGAAAACGCTAGGAGGGAGAAGGGCCTGATATTCAGCTTCACTGATTCCCTTTCATTCAAATGTGTCTTCTGTAACATTAGTATATCACTGTTTACCTGTTTTCCATACAATATTATTTTCCTTCTCTTAATGGGGTTATTCACCCCATTGACATTTAGGAAATGAATTCTCAGAGAAGCCTTATTCTTGCTGCTGTATATTGCAGACTATCCTTCATAGTTTGTTACAGCCCTCACCCTTATCAGCATGACTCCTTTCCCATGAACTTTTTCCTACGCAGCCCCACAAATAATCAGAATCAACCTCTCTTTCCCTTAAAAGCCCTGTTTGTAAGCCCCTTTTAAACCATCCATACCCATATCCTTTGGACCCCATGGGGGGGAGGACCCCTACAAAATTTAACGGGTGAGCCTATATCAGATCAGCTAAGACGTGCACAGAGGGATAAATCCCACTATTACCATTAGTGCCTCCTCCTTTTGACACTTCCCTTCTCTTTTCTTTTTTTAATCATTCATCTGATACCCTTTTCATCGGGCAAGCTACCAGGATCTGCCCATTTACATAGGAAAAGCTTTCAAAGCTGGACTTGACCCCAGCACTTCCAAACACATGTGCTCTTCAATATACATACAGCCAACTAAAGGCCTATAGTCCATCATTAACAACTCAACAGTTCATCATTTCTGCTTCTTTCCCCTCAATATAGGTGAGCAATGCACTCGGTTCATCAAAGGTTCTCATTGCATTGTGCAACATAACCCTCATCCTCGCAGTTTGAAGGAGCCCAAAACACGCTTGTAGCCGCTGCAATCTTGGCCGCAGTTCCAAGAATCTTCTCCGCTTGTCCACCGTGCTCTTGGCGAAGTCCGGAAAAAACATTAATTTGTGCCCTTCGAATTCCACTGGGAAGCGAGCCTGGGCTGTCTCCATTATCTTTACTGCCCGTTGGTGATGTAAGGTCTTGAAAATAATTGGCCTTGGCCTGCTACTGTGAGGTAGGGCCTGCGAGGGGACACGTTGTGCTCTTTCGATCTCAAATGGCACATCAAAGGATATCTTTAAAGTGGATGAAATCAGCTTATGTATGAAAGCTAACATATCCTTCCCTTCTGTCCCCTCCGGCACCCCCACCACTCGGACGTTATTTCTCCAAGCCCTATTATTAATGTCCTCCAACTCCTTCTGCAGTTGCTCAATCTGCCTAGAGTGCTTATCCATAACCTTCAGTCTTTCTTCTTTGCACCACCAATCTTTGCTCTATTTGATCTTGGAGAACCGCTAGGCTGCCTAGTCTTTCTGTGAGCTGCCCCATATCCTCCTGCATTCTCTGAAGCGCAGTGCTGTTTGCTGACACGATTTCCTTCACAGCCCGAATCTCCTGCAGCAGCTCTTGCAATGCCTCCGGCTGCTCTCGCACCGCCGCCATTTTCTGTGGGGACAGAGGCTCCATTTTTGATCTTTTAGAGCCCGTACACTGTCCCGTCGCAGATTCCAAGCGGACAGGTTTAGAATTTGCCATCCCAGACTATATCTCTGCTTAATATGGAGTCTCTTAGCCTGTTGAATTGGCGCAAACACCAGGATTGAAGTCTAATCCCTCCGGAGCACATGCTCTACACGTCCATGCTTCTCTGCTGTAGGCTCCGCCTCCCCAGCAGTTGGTATTATTATAGATTTTAAATTCTCTGAAGACAATGCACCCCCCTATTGCCTGCAGCTAGGGCAGACCACTCCCACTGACCTGCTCTTGGTGTGCCACTGCACTTTGAGATGGTGCCCATTTCCATTGTCGATCTTTCTTCCCCCATGCCAAAACTTAACATGTCAAAACAAGAAAAAAACTACTTGCCATCTAAAAGATTCAGAGGGAACTAAGGCAACATTCCTGGAAACTTCAGTCAGAGGCCCTTTTGCATTCTGGAACTTGGCTGGTCCCTCAGACCTCAAGCTTTGTGCCCCATAATGTTGATGTTGGCCCATCAGCAGAAGGCTATTACTAAGTGACTGCAGCACATTATGTAAACCTGACTTGCTGGCTTCCTCTGCTACATTCTCATTGGCCAGATACTCTCCAAGCTTTGAAAATAAGTTTAGAGAATTTATGGACTTTCTCTGTACTAGGGAAAGCTATACCAGAGAAGAGAACAGTATGGGACTGTCAATCCTTCCCCTGCCCCAGGACCTCTTCCTCAAAGAAACAAAAATCTGGAGCACACAGGATAACTATGTATATAACAGCTGTTTTGGTTTATTGTTTTGATACTTCTGGGCAGGAGATGAGACCTTATGTTGCCTCATAGTCTGTTCTTGAATTGTGGCAATCTTTCTCTTTCTTTGGTTAAAAGAGCGCACACTCTGCAGCTGGAGCCAAGGAGAAATTCTGAGACAGGATGAGTGCCAATAATAGTCTGCTGTGTGTCACTTCCAGTCCTCAGTCCACTGGTATGTGTACCTTAGATGGGACTGGTTGGAAAGCTGGTAGAGGTATAATCTACACCTCCATCCTGTTTCTGTTCACAGTGCTGTGTCTTTGCAGTATATGCCCGGGAATCCCTGCTGCTGCTGCTGCTGCTGCTGTTATTGAACTAGATCAAGTCAATATTTATTTATTTAACTATTTTTATATACCACTTTATCACAGCATCAAAATGTTTTACAGAGAACTGATACAATACATGGAACCAGGAGTTTGAACTTGGACATTCAAGGGGGCTATTTGTACAATTTAACTATAATATTTTAAAGTGGGGGAGTATGTACCAAGGAGGGGGCGGGTAGAGGGAGTAAGTGATTCAGGTTTCGCTGTCGATTTGCTCCTTGAAGAGTAGGGTCTTGAGGTTCTTGCGGAACTCCTTGAGGTCTGTGATTGTGCATAGATCATTGGGGAGTCTGTCCCAGATGCTGGGAGAGAACAGTGAGAATGCCTGGTTGGTGGTGCTTTAGGTGGTCTTTGTTTTGAGGTGGGGGATGATGAAGGTGTTCTGCGAGTTACTTCTTCTGGTTCTGTTCAGTGTTTTGTGTAGTAGAGATTGAAGGCATTTGGGGGAGAGGCTTTGGGATGCCTTGACGATAGTTAGGATTGTCTTGTATTTCATGCAACTCGATATGACGAGGCAGTGGAGGGGTTTTAAGATTGGGGTAACGTTCAAATCTAGGGGAGCCATGTAGTATGTGAGCCTGTGTTTTGTGCTAGTTGGAGGGGATATAGCCCATACAGATCACCAACTACTAGTATGCAAACTCAAGCTAAAGTTGAATAAGAGCAAGCCACTCATGAATGCAGCAAAATATGACTCTGAGAATGTTACAAGATGCTCAAGGATCCAGGTTGAATGATGCTGAGAAGATCAAGAAACGGTGGAAAGAATATACAGAGTCATTATGCCATAAAGATCAAGTGAACCAATAGCCGTTTGATCAGGAACCATTAGTGATGAAAGAAGAAGTCGAAGCAGCATTGAAAACCTTATCAAAGAACAAAGCACTGGGCATTGATGGCATCCCCATTGAAGTATTACAGCAATCGGATGCAGTTCTTACCATACTTACAAGAAATCAGGACATTTGGAAGACAAATTCATAGCCAACTGACTGGAAAAGATCTGTGTTTATACCAATACTGAAGAAAGGTGACCTGACTGACAGTGGAAATTATCAAACAGTTGCTCTGATCCTATATGCCAACAAGATTCTACTCAAGATCATTCAGCAGAGACTACAACCATACCTGGAATGAGAACAGCCTGAAGTGTAAGCAGTGTTCAGAAAAGGGCGAGGAACGAAAGACATCATTGTGGATGTAAGATGGATCCTTGAAAAGACAAAAGAATACCAAAAGGATATTCAGGTGTGTTTTATTGACTACAGCAAGGTTTTTGACTGTGTAAACCATGAAAAACCCTGGGCCACATTAAGAAGCATGGGTATACCAGAACACCTGATAGTTCTCTTGCACAACCTTTACATTGATCAAGAAGCAACAGTTTGAATGGAACTAAGAGAAACAGAATGATTTAAAATCAGAAAAGTTATACAACAAGGCTGCATACTTTCCCCCTACCTCTTTAATTTATATGCAGAACAAATCATCAGAAGCAGGACTGTATGAAGATAACTGAGGTTTGAAGATTGATGGAAGACTCATCAACAACCTTTGCTATGTTGATGATACCACATTACTGGTTAAAAGTGAAGACGATCTGAAACATTTGTTTCTCAAGATCACAGAACACAGGGGTATGTTTACTAAACTGCGCTAATGTGCGCTAATGTGTGCTAATGTGCGCTGCGTGATGTTAGCGTGCGCTAAGGTACCTTAGCGCACACTAATTTCACGTATGGGGCACAAATGTGCACGCTCATGTGCGCGGCGCTCAGGTGCATGGCGCTCATGTGCGCGGCGCGCCAATGTGCGATGAAGGCGGGGAAAGGCTCCCGGAGGGCGGAGGAAGGCTCCCCAGGGGCGGAGAGAAGGGGTCAATGGGTGGAGAGTGGGAGGGGAGAGGCTCCCCGCACATGAGCGAGGCTGAAATCCGAGGCAAAAAAAACCGCGAGTGAAAACCTCGCGTTAGAGCCGATTTAAAGGGAAGAGAAACCATTTCTGTCAGCAATGTACAGCAAAACCAGGGAAACCCACAAAAAGTGATAAGTGTGATACGAGTGCATGCTACAAAAGGGCAAATAAACAGTGAAAATGACCTCAAAAAAAGGGGAAAAAAACATAACCAATCTGGCCAATAGTGATATCAATGGGCAACAGTAAAAAACACTCCCAAGAAAGCTCCAAAAAAAAAGAAATGATTTTTGGAAGGGTCTACGCTCCGTCTCCATACAAGGTGAATGAGCCCACAGTGAAATTGTGCAGAGCAGGGTTTCTGACTCCTTTGGCCAGGTTTCCTATCTCCAGGGACTGCACTATCTCTGTGGCCACAGTGTGGTGCAGTGAACACAGACAGTGTGTTCAAGAGCCAAAGATCACCAGTTCAAGTCCCAGCTGGGGCTCCTGGCAACCCAGTCTCCATATTTTACCCATCACTAAACAGTGATAGTAAAGATGAACCTTTATTGCAGAGAACATAAGCATGGTCCAAACACCTCTATTTTACCCTACAGAGCACAGACACCAGAAACATGCACATTACCTAGACCACAGTCCCCTAAATGCAGTCCTGGAGGGCCACATATCATTCAGCTGTGATGCTGTCTCCAATATAAGGCCATGTCAGCATGGTGGCAGAGGGGTACCGTTGGTGGAGGGGGCAGTGGCTGCTGCCCACAGCAGACAGTGGCCTAGCCCCCTTCACGCGGGTGCAGTGCACTCCAACAGACAGGCCATGTCTGACAAACAGCCATGGACTCCCCAGGGAATGCACTGTTTCTGTGCTAAGACGGTGATGCAGCAGACACAGCCAGTGCCTTTAGAACCAGAAGGTCACAGATTCAAATCCCAGCTGGGGGTCCTGCCAACCCAGTCCCCATATCTTACCCACTACTAAACCGTGATAGTAAAGACAAACCTTTATTGCAGAGAACATAAGCATGGTCCAAACACCTCTATTTTACCCTACAGAGCACAGACACCAGAAACATGCGCATTATCTAGACTACAGTCCCCTAAATGCAGTCCTGGAGGGCCACATATCATTCAGCTTTGATGCTGTCTCCAATATAAGGCCATGTCAGCATGGTGGCGGAGGGGTACCGTTGGTGGAGGGGGCAGTGGCTGCTGCCCACAGCAGACGGTGGCCTAGCCCCCTTCACACGGGTGCAGTGCACTCCAACAGACAGGCCCTGTCTGACAAACAGCCATGGACTCCCCAGGGAATGCACTGCTTTTGTGCTAAGACGGTGGTGCAGCGGACACAGCCAGTGCCTTTAGGACTAGAAGGTCATAGGTTCAAATCCCAGCTGGGGGTCCTACCAACCCAGTCCCTTTATTTTACCCATGAAGAAAACATGGTAGTAAAGACTGAAGTTTTATTGCTGAGAACATAAGCATGGGTCATACACCTATATTTTACCCTACACAGCACAAACACCATAGAAATGTGCATTACCTACGGCAGAATCCCCCAAATGCAGTCCTGGAGGGCCACAAATCAATCAGGGTTTATGCTGTCTCCAATCTAAGGATGGAGCGGTACTGTTGGTGGAGGTGGCAGCGGCTGGTGCCCACAGCAGACCATGGCCTAGCCCTGTCCAGGTGGGTGCCGTGCACTGCAACAAACAGGCCCTGTCAGATGTACAGTCATGGACTCTCCAAGGAATGCAGCATATCTGTGGCAACACGGTGGTGCAGTGCACACAGACAGTGTGTGCAAGAACAGAAGATCACAGGTTCAATTCCTGGCTGTGGCTCCTGCCAACCTAGTCCCCATAATTTTCCCACTAAAAAACGTGGTAGTAAAGACTGAACCTTTGCTGCTGAGAACATAAGCATGGGTGAAATGCTCATATTTTACCTTAAACAGCACACACCACATAAACATGTGCATTACCTACAGCAGAGTCCCCCAAATGGAGTCCTGGAGGGTCACAAATCATTCACGTTTTATGCTGTTTCTAATAAAGATGCGTGTGGTTCATTTCCATGCGCCGCCCCCATGGTATGCAGATATATCTCATGCATATTCATTAGGGACAGCAGGAAAACATGAACAGTGTATGGCCCACCAGGACTGGAGTTGGGGACCTCTGCCCTAGAGCAGCGGCCAATAGGAGCAGAAAGAACCACACCCACAGGCTCCATTATCCAAAGCCTCATGGACAGGCAGGATATCGGGCCTTGCGTACATCTCACAATACTAGTACGTGCACACCTTAGCAATGCCACCCTAAACCTGGGAATACGGTACACATATATCAAAATGTTGCTATGATTACTGGCAGATAGCAATTCCTATGTTAAGCACAATATGCTCATTGAGCTGTATCATACCAATATTTCTGATGTCTGTGGAGTGTGTCTCAGGTCTGGTGTCTGACAGTGTTCACCACCCTGGGGAGTGACCCCAACAGTATTGCATACCATAGCCATGCCTGCGCTGTGTCCAGGACTGTTGAGATGGCCTGGACTGCAAAAACTTTCTATAGTAGCACAATGCTGGCATAGGTGTGGGAGTGTGTGTCTGTCCATCCAGTGTGTGCTGGTTGCAACACCTTACTCAGCCCACACTGTTTGCACTGTGTCCAGTGTTAGCTTGCCAATGTGCATAATGAGGAGCAAGGTACTGTGGGTATATCTCGGATAGGGTGGCCTGGGCAGGATGCATGAGCACAGGGCATAGGACAATGGCTGGGACATTGTAGTGGGCGGCCATCAGCTGCACGGACAGGGTGGCCCCTGCTTGTCCTCCTGGGAGGTCACTCTCACCCTGACTGAGCAGTCACCATGGCATGGCTAGGTCTCCCATAGTGCTAACAGCATCTCTCTCAAGTGATATCTATGGGTTGCCTTTTGGGGCCCAATCACTAACCTATCTGCTTGGTGGGTGTGCTGACATTCCAGTTTTGGGTGCACACATTTCTTCCAGTAATATGCACTATGGATTAACTAGCAGACTGGTTGCAGTTAGTATGTGTAAGGCTGGAACACTTTGCAGGGTGCAGCGGCTGCAGATTCACTGTGCTCGCTGCTGGAGAATGTCAGATAGTGGTGGTGGGCAGCTGAGCATTTCCAGGTCTCCTGTCTGTCTGCTATCACCATATGGGTGTGTACAGAAATGCATGGACTGCCCTGTATGTTGTCTGTCCCCCAGCTGGACCTAGGTTGATAGTCCCCTCCACTAGCACCATTGCAGTGATGTGGAATGTGGACCTGTTGGTGGGAGATCCTGAGCTCTAGAGGGCAGTTTGGGTGGTACTACGTAATTTGTCTATGGGTCCAAACAGCCTGCCGCCCCGCCCCCTGCGCCCCCCCCCCGGTGATATGGGGTTCTGTGCCAATGTTGTTCAATACATTCTCCCTATCCCCAGGAGTCCTGAGAGCCCATCAAAGTGGGCTATCACTCACCCTGGTGATATGGTTGTGTGTGCCTAAACAGTTCAATACATCCTCCCTATCCCCAGGAGTCCTGAGAGCCCATCAAAGTGGGCTGTCAGTCACCCTGGTGATATGGGGTTCTGTGCCAATGTTGTTCAATACATCCTCCCTATCCCCAGGAGTCCTGAGAGCCCATCAGAGTGGGCTATCACTCACCCTGGTGATATGGTTGTGTGTGCCTAAACAGTTCAATACATCCTCCCTATCCCCAGGAGTCCTGAGAGCCCATCAAAGTGGGCTGTCAGTCACCCTGGTGATATGGGGTTTTGTGCCAATGTTGTTCAATACATCCTCCCTATCCCCAGGAGTCCTGAGAGCCCATCAAAGTGGGCTGTCAGTCACCCTGGTGATATGGGGTTCTGTGCCAATGTTGTTCAATACATCCTCCCTATCCCCAGGAGTCCTGAGAGCCCATCAGAGTGGGATATCACTCACCCTGGTGATATGGTTGTGTGTGCCTAAACAGTTCAATACATCCTCCCTATCCCCAGGAGTCCTGAGACCCATCAAAGTGGGCTGTCAGTCACCCTGGTGATATGGGGTTCTGTGCCAATGTTGTTCAATACATCCTCCCTATCCCCAGGAGTCCTGAGAGCCCATCAGAGTGGGCTATCACTCACCCTGGTGTTATGGTTGTGTGTGCTTAAACAGTTCAATACATTCTCCCTATCCCCAGGAATCCTGAGAGCCCATCAAAGTGGGCTATCACTCACCCTGGTGATATGGTTCTGTGTGCCTAAACAGTTCAATACATTCTCCCTATCCCCAGGAGTCCTGTGACCTGCGTAAGGTGTACTGTCAGTCACCCTTTTGCTATGGTGTATGCAGCTGATGATGTGTGCTAGGACACCCAACCCCCAGGGGGACAGAGACCGGATTGCAATGGTGGGTATGTCATTCAGATATTGTGTTAGGTTACGGCAGGTAGGTTGCACATCTCCCGTAGTCTGTGAGATCAGCACCTCATCACACACGTCTTTGTATCCAGATGGTATGCTAGGTGCAGATGTGGATGTGTGTAACAGCACCCCACCCCCATGAGCTATGAGATCTGATTACAAAGGCCTGTAACAGAGCCATGTCCCCATAAATGTATGCTAAGTCAGGTCACACATCTGCCCACTTGCTACGAATCCCAAACATTGTGGCAGATGAACATTACGATGGTGTTGGAAGGATACATGCACCTGTTGTGGTTGCACAGCACAGACAGAAACCCCCACATGAGCACAGGTGGCAATAGCCTATTCTGGTGCATTGGCCCCTGTCCATGGTATTGGCAACCACACCTGCCGTAAGCATACAAGGCCCAGGTCATAGGAACATAACAACATAAGATAGCCCATACTGGGTCATTCCCTGTATGCTCTTTGCAACAGTGTCCAAACTAGGTTATACGTAGCTAGCAGTATTCCCAAGAGAGACACATTACACAATGCTTGTAGTGGGTCAAGCATTGCTATCCTGGGCCCTGCAGAAACCCAAATGTCATGGTAGTGGCCCCTGGCAAGGTGAATAGGGCCACCCACACAATGTTCCATGTAGGGACACAGCACCCATGATTGATAGGATATCATGTTGCCAGTGGGGTTGGGTCCGAGGATGTGCGTAGATCATGACAACACAAATGTGTTCAACAGACCACATACGGGGTTAGGGGGGGTTACCATGGACACCATCATTGGCAATCAAAATGTGGCATGGTCATGCAATGTCATGCAAGGGGGCCACAGGGTACTGCAATGATGTGTTCAGGGTGCCAGGCACACTGCACATAGGTGTCACTGCACACATGTCCAGAGACACAGCTACGCATGCAGGTGGCACTGGGAACAGGAAATCGCCTGGAACAAGCAGGAAGTAGTCCTTACATGTGGGTATCATTAGTACCGACAGAGCCTGCGTGCGAATGGTCTCCAGTGTCCAATCGGAAAGCTATTGGAAGCACCCCACAGCGCCTGTGTGCGGTCATCTTCCCTTTCCCAAATGGCTCTCTCCAGTTCATTGTTTTCCACAGAGCCAGCAGGTCATTGTTCCTGTCATTGCTGAAAAACAGCTATTGTAGTGCCACTCCTGTGGCACTGTCTGCCTGTTTTTCTGTATTGGTACAACTGGTCTTCAAAGTTTATTTTCTAAAAGGTCAGATTTACCCACACAATGAAACCTTTGTAACAAAAGAGCAACAATGCCCTTTGTAGGACTCCTCCCGGTTTTCCATTAGGCCCTAATACCACCTACATCATGGAAAAGCACTCCTCGGCTGCAGAACATATGCTGATAATGTGCAGGTACCTTCTCAGTCACTGACAACCATGATTGGTATTGCAAATGCTAATGGCTAGATCAATAAATGTCTGAATGTTTGGCCTGTGGGATGTTATCCAAGAGTGGCTGGCAGGACAGAGCAGCCAAGCTCGGTACCCTCTTCCCTTCCAACGTGGCCTCGGTGGCAAACATGTCGTTGAGGGCATCCTCTTCCTCCCGTGGATCTCAGGTAACCAAACACAAATCTGTCCGTTCCTGAAAGGGTACATCCCCCTCGAATATCGGACTGCCACTGGCATTGCCCTTGAGGAGCACGCTCCGGGCAAACAGCCCCAGTGGGAGTCCCTGGCCCCCAAAGCCACTTTGGGACTCCATGATGTTCTGGAGGCCTCAACCTGGTCCAACCACCTTGTGCTATGCTCTGGGGTCCTGGCTTTGGCTAGTACTCATACACAGACATCGTCAGTGTTTTTGACCAGAGGATCGTGGCCATTGAACGCAATCTGGCAGCTCTCCGTGCGGCATCAAAGACCCTGGTTCCACCCCAGACCCTGCAAAGTGCTGCACCGGTATGTGCAGCAATTGCAGGACCGGCATTGGCAAATGCACCATTGGTGCTGATGACTACCGGTATCCACACACCGGTACCATGTCACTACGATACTGAGGCCAATTGGTACCGATACCTCACTTTACCTGAGGCTCCGTAGAGAAGATACATCCAATCTCCTGAGGGGTATGATGACTCTGACAGCTCAGAGGGTAACGATGTACCTCTCCAGGACAAGCCTGCCTCTCCCAAGAGGAGAATGTCCCCTCCTCAAGATATGTCCTTCCTGGATCTCCACACACATGTAGTTGGGGGCCTCTCCATTTCATTAGTAACGCAATGTGAGCACAGGCCACGGGAGACAGAGATTCACCAATATCACCAAACTCCATAGGGGGCAGACATCCTGCCACTACATCAGATCTTATGGAATCCTCCTTTGAGAATGTGAAAGATTCCTCTTACCACCTCTCCACATTCTCACATGTGCCTACTATGTATCGTGTGCCTCCGTCGCCTGGTCTGCAGTAAGGACACCTCCCTGATCACTCCTTCATGGTGGAGTGTGCTAGGAGGAGAATTAAACGTTACAAACAACATGCCACCAACCCTCCTGGTAGGGAGTATAAGACATTAGATGCCTTTGGTCGCTGTGTCGTCCATACATTCAAGCTGTCAGACAGGACAGGTGCCTATATCATGTACATGGGAATGTTCCTGACGGAGGTCAAACAAGATCTACAACTGGTAAGTCCACATCTCGCAGATCACAGAGGTCACTACTATGTAGCTCCTATCAAGCATGCCCAGAACATTTCAAATGTTGTGAACAGGGCAGCTTCTGACTGTTTTTCATGCAAAGGCAGAGTCTCTGCCATTGCTATTGGGGCAAGGACACCTGGCTGGCTGCAAGACTCTCACCTGGAACACTGGGTACAGGATAAACTGGCCAACATCCCCTGTAGTGGTGAGAAATGGTTTTTAAAAGCCGGCAGGACAATTAGACCTTGACAAGGCTTTCAAATATTGTAGATCCTGCAAAGATGAGAGCCGTAGAAAAGCGCTTCCCCTACAAAAAGAAAGGATACTACAGTCCTATGCTCAGCACGGACAACCTGCAGTACAAGCTGCTAGAAAGGGTCAACAAGCTACTAAGCAGAGAAAGCCGAGAGCTACTCTGCCTCAGCAGACCCAGCAGCCTCAGCCCCCACAGGGCCTTTGCCTCTGTGATGGAGTACCTGCCCTTCCTGGCCCTCCAGGGAAAGCAACCGTCCACAAACACAGGAAGATTAGGTCACCTCATCCACAGATGGAGGCAAATAACATCAGAACCCTGAACTGTGTCCATCATAGAAGAGGGTACAGGCGTCATGCACATAGCCTGCCACCTCCAACAATAGTGGGGACATTCAGTTTGCAAACATCCCCCCCAACTGAATCCAGAGGTAACACATCATCTACCTCAAGGAGCAATGGAAGAGGTACCTCATCTCCAACAGGGTTCTGGGTTCTCACCCCACAATTTCCTCAGACCAACAGAAAAAGGAGGTCACAGACACATCTGACATTTCAGAGAACTGAACAAGTTCCTGTTCCAGAAGACATTCCAAATGATCTCTCGAGGAAACGTACTTCCTGACCTACACAGGCAGATATGCCTTTGTTTTCTAGATCACACAGATGCGTACACCCATCTTCTCTGCCAACAAGCACACCGAAGGTTCCTTTGGTCCCCCCATCAAGGAAAACACTATCCCAAAAATGTTTTCCCTTCGGCCGTGCCTCAGCACCCAGAGTATTCACAAAGTGCATGTCTGTGGTTGCCGGTTTGGTCCGTACCAGGGGAATATTCTGGTGGCCCTACGTGGACGACTGCCACATCCAGGCACAGTCACAACCACATGGCCAGGCCTCTCTCGCTTACACAATGCGTGGACTCCAATATGTAGGACCTGTCAGCAATCTCGTGGAATCTTTTCTGACTCCCACGTAAACGCTGGAGCTCATAGGTGCAAGGCTAGATACCAGACTGCCAAAGACCTACTTGACTCAGCCTCACTGTCCTCGCATTGTTCAACGTGTTTGGACAGCATTACAACAAGCGCACCTCTCGCCTCGAGAGATGCATCAGCTGCTGGGTCACATGGCATTTACGGTGCATGTGGTCCCCTACGCGTGTCTCCACATGAGACCAGCCCAGTGGGCCCACTCTCTTCCTAGTGGATGCAAGCAACAGGCTGTCTCTCAGATGTGACAGTAAACTCAAACCGCCATACCCTGTGCCTGGACTGGTGGCATTCAGCACAAAACCTGTTGGAGGGGTCACCTTTCCTGCAAACCCCTCCTCAGATCCCATTAACAACAGATGCCTCTAAAGTGGGCTGGGCTGCACATGTACTGGACACCTCCACCCAAGCCATCTGGAATTGTCAGGAGAGTCATTTCCACAGCAATTTGTTTGAGCTCTGAGCAATTTGTCTGGCTCTTCATGTCCTCCATTCCCTTCTACAAGCCAATGGAATACTACTTTGCGCAGACAATCAGGTAGCTATGGTCTATGTGAACAAACAAGGAGGAACAGGCTCTCTGTCCCTTTGCAACGAAGCTCCTCAACTGTGGTCGTTTGCCAGACAGCAGCAGATCCATCTCCTGCCAGTCTATCTCCCTGGCAATCAGAACTCTTAGCCATACAAACACAGTCGTGTTGTGCTTCCGCACAAATGGTCTGTACACATGGACCAACTCTGTAGAGTATTGCAACTCTGGGGAACTCAAGATTCATACCTCTTTGCACGTCCATCATATGCCAAACCTACCCGGTTCTATACACCAATCCCAGCTCAGAGCTATCAAGCGAGGGATGCTGTCCTCCTCAACTGGGGGCAGGAATGCCTATATGCCTTACCTCCCATTCCCTTGATTGCCAAGACCCTATTGCAACCCCTGAGGGACAGAGGCTACATGATCCTCATAGCCCCACGCTGGCAACAACAGTTGTGATACCCTCTGCTTCTACATATGACCCAGGTTCCACCCCTGTACGTAGGGTCAGCTCCAGACTTACTGTCGCAGGAGGAGGGGAATGTATGGCATACATTGGGAGGAGTGGTCTAGTGGTAAGGACAAGGTACTTCAGGTTGGAGGGCCGGGGGCTCAAGTCCCACCTGGGGACAGCAATCTCAGGCCAGAGGGACTGGGATTTCTAGTCCTATAGGCAGTCCTTGTGGTCTTGGGCAAGCCACTTAACCCTCCATTGCCCATGTTCCCTGTAAGTATTAGCGTATGTGTCTCATATCCCCTCATGTTAAATGTATCCCCCAATTGACTGCTTTGACCCGGTGAAAAGCAGGATATAAATACAGCTAAATAAAAATAAAAAAAAAACACGTCTCTGCACCCCAGAACCTGGCTACTGATGGCTGAAACTGCTTTGGCCCTCCCCTCATTCAGGAAGTGCATGATGTCCATTATGCTTCCAGGAAACCTTCCACAAGGCAGTCCTGTGCCATCAGGTGGACGTGACATTTCATTTGGTGATAACAAAAGGCCTGGAACCCCTCTTGTCATCCGTATAGAAACATGTTTTTGACAAACGCCATTACTCATCAAACAATGGTCTCCAAACAGAGTGAGTCAGAGTCCATTTAAGTGCCATTGCTGCTCCTTCTGAACCCATCACTGGACAACCCATGTCATCCCATCCTCTCATATCCGGGATCATGAGAGGCCTGCATCTACCAAAACCTGCCCTTAGACCACCTCCAGAGGCATGGGATCCCAATCTTCTGCCAGGGCAGCGTATGCCGCCGCCCTCTGAGCCCTTAGACACTACATCCTTAAAGTCTCTGACCTGGGAAGTAAAATACCGTCTTGCATTCACATCAGCAAGTCGTATCAGTGAATCTCAGGCTCCAGTGCCGGATCCACCCCACACACCGTTTCACCATGATAAGGTAATCCTAAGGACACATCCACACGTCATGCCTAAGGTGGATTCCTCCTTTCATTTGAAACAAGAGTTGTAGTTACCTGTAGTCTTTCAACAGCCGCATGCTTCAAATGCAGAGAAGACTCTTCATACCTTGGACTGTGAATGAGCTGTGGCTTCCCATCTGCAGAGGACCCAGCAACACCGAAGGTCCCCTCAGCTATTCTGAGTCTCGGATCCCTCGCATTTGGGTACAGTAGTTTCAAAACGATCTCTACCCAACTGGATTGCTCAGAGTATTACCCTTTATCTATCCTAGCTAACACCATTTACTGGTGGCCCATATTCCCACTCACAATGTGAGAGTCATGGCAGCCTCACGGACTCACCTCCATTCTGTCCATATTAACGACATTTGTGAAGCAGCTACCTGGTCCTCGTTTCACGGCCCACGAATGCTTGGATAAAGGCTCCCGCAGGCATGCTCTGGTTGGTCAGGCTGCTCTCCAAAATCTCTCCCATACGTAATCCACTCCTAGCCGCCTCTCTCACAGGATGCCCGAGATCCATGGGTGGAAGTGGAGGCCCTCCACAGGCCCTCACCACTCTGGGGATCCTTCCCTGGCATCTACATCTAGGGTTTCCCCACATGTGACGACTACGTCCTGCTTGTACCTGGTGATAGCATAGTTAATCACCTATAACAGGTGATCTCCTGGAACAGCAGGATGAGGTAATCACAACCCACCCATCTCCCCTTGCGGGTTGTGTCTCTCTCTGTCTCTCTCACTTTCCCAATGTCTCTCTCTCTCCCTCCTTGTGTCAGCTGTAAACTCAACTGGAGAGAGGCAGTTTGGAAAGGCGGGAAGGCAGCACGCACGCACTGTGGGATGCTGCCAAAGGCGTTCATATATGATGCTGGGTAGCGTTCCCACACAGGCTCAGTTGGTACCGACGCTACCCACATGTGACGACATCTTCCTGGTGTTCCTGGAGATCACCTGTGACATGTGACGAACTATGCTGTACATGACACACACAGCAGTGGAGCAGGAGCAGCAAGATGCTGGCCACACTGATGTATGTTTATGTTGGCCACCCACCAGAGGTAAGCAGTCACTCATGCCCCCACCCATTCTTTTCACATCCACAGGTCGAGGATCTCCGGAAGAAGGGGTGGGAGTTGCACCTCCACCACCGGGGCTACCTCGAGCGCCTCCAGGGGGAGAGCCTGTCACAGGGTGATGGTGAGTATTGGTGACCTGGCTGCCCAGTAACAGATGTCCCATTGGCCCAGCAGCCTGTGTGGTGCCTGCATAGGTACATGTGCTATGTTACACACATAATAATGTGCTGATGACTGTCATCTTCCACAGATGGTGCTGACAACGATGAGGAGCCCACCACCTCCGCATATGCATTGCGGCGCCCCACTGCCCACCATGACAGAGAGGTGGAGGTGGTGGTGGTGGAGTCGGCGGAGGAGGAGGCAGAGGGGGCAGAAGCTGCACCAGTGGAGGAGGGGGCTGATGGGGTCATGGAAGGGGTGGTTGGCAGTGTGGCAGGGGAGGGAGAGGGTGTGGCTGATGTGGGGGTTGGGGGAGGGGTGGAGGAGGTTGTGGAGGGTGGGTGGGAGGAGTCAGGGGGGAGGAGGGGGTGGAGGGGGTGTGGGAGAGTGATTTTGAAGACAGTGCAGCACAGGGCACTGTGGGCTCCCGTCAGCCATGCCAGGTGGCTCCACCATCCAGGGCCCCACACAGGTCGCACACACATGCCACCACCCAGACCCCAGGGACTATGTGTGTGTGTGGTGGCAGGTGTGTGGCGGACCTGTATGTGGCCCTGGATGCATTGGAGCGGCAAGTGCACCTCTTAGTGCACTCGCACCAGTGGCTGGCGGGAGCCATTCAGCAGGTGGCCGCCGAGGTGGAGCATCTGCCATGTCGGCGGCCACCCCCTGAAGGGCGTCACAGGGGTCATTGATGGCGCCTGTGACATCCACACATGTGCCCTGTGCTGCCCTGTCTTCCATCACTGGGCATTCAGGGGGAGGGTGTGGCTGATGTGGGGGTGGGGGGAGTGGTGGAGGAGGGTGTTTAGGGCGGGTGGGGGTGGCAGGGGGGAGGAGGGAGGAGGGGGGGTTGGGGGGGAGGATGATGGGTATTGTCCCCCTCCCTACGATTGTAAATATGCCCTTTTGTTTTGTTAAATATACACAATGTTGGTTAATTTGAAATGGTCACATGTCTCCTTTAGCAGCACACTATGGATACCAGCATGGGATATGTGTGTGGACAAGGATGTGCAGTACAGGAAGACATGGGTATCATACGTCGACTGACTCCACATGCAGTTTTGGGGGCTAACCATGTGTGTAGGGGTGTGATCCCAGGGTGGCGCATGAGATGTTGCAATGTAGCGGGCGTCCCAGGGACATCCATGTCACAGGGATGGGCGTAGGGTATCCAAATGTGTTTGCGGAAATCAGCAGCCGACATATGCATGCCACCCATGTCTGCCTGTGCCTCATGCATGCCTAGGGGGGGGGAAGGCATGTAATCAGTGTTGCAGGCAGGGGCAATGGTCACACATATGCACCCAATGTTGTGGGTATGAAGGGGTGGACACGGTGATGGATCAGAACACTGAACATGCAACCTCAGAACATTCCCCCTGTCGCAACATGGGTGTCTGTGTAAACCGCCCCGCTGCAGCCCAGGGGCAGTGAACACACACTGTGCAGGTCACACATGGCATGTGCTGGCATCTGTGCAGTAATACCTGGCAGTGCAAACAGCCCACCATCGAGGGGCTTGGATGCAGGTCATATGGTCAGGGACACGACATGCATTTGCACACTACATAGGGGACCACAGGGACACAAATTGGAAACACACGTTGCATGTAGTGTATGACAGCTCTTTAATGTCACAAGAATTACTGACGGCGTGGCCGCCTACGCCTGCCACGTGGCAACTCCCCCCCACGGTGCTACACCCTCTTCCGGTGCCTGTGATGGTGGTGGTGGTGCCGGTGCTGCCTGCCGCATGACGGCCAGCATGCCCTCCAGGGCCTCACACATCCTGGTGAAGGGCATGGCTCTGACTTCCTCCCGGAAATGGCGCAGCTCCCCCCGGACCTGCCTCAGCTTCCTTGTGTTCTCCACCACTGCACTGTAGATCCATTCAAGCGCCTGACGATTGCCTGTGGGTGGGACACTGGGTGGTCTGTGAGATACCTCTCCAGTAATCAACCGTCACACACAAACATGTCACGCATATCCCACAAGACCGTTATTGTGATAGGGCAGACTCTAGTAGACATATGGATAGGGGTAAGAGACATCATTCTCACAGTAGTATAAGTCATAGACACGTACAGGACACGGTCCAGTAGTTTGATGTGGAAGGCAAACACAAAGATCCACAGGCTGCGCTGACACACCCACGTACTGCAGACGTAGCAACAGGCTTGGGTACAGATAGCAAACACATGTCCATCGTGTACAGGAGGTGGAGCAGGAACCAGGGACATCAACCACAGCTGGAGAGCAGCAGTGGCGATCAGAGGAAGGTCGAGGAAAGCCAGCCCAAGTGGGGGCACAGTTTGAGGGATAAACGCAGCTTGGACAGGTTACAGGAGATGCGCTATTGACTCAGAGGGAAGGAGTGGTAGCACAAGGATATCAACCCTTACGTGCGCAAGTGCACTGCTGCTTCACGTATCTGACAGCAGAGTGGTTCACATACACCTTGTGTAAAACAGAGGAGGGGTTGGGTACCAGTGCATGTACACCTTGGTAAACATATGGATGGTTTGGACAGAGCAGGGGGAGCAACAGAGGGTGCATCAGAGGTGGACAGACCCCAGGAACCCACGGACAGGGTTATGCTGAGGAATCCACAGCAGGTGGTACCCCCTGGGGAAGGGCGGTGATACCCAGAGCTGGGGGGGGGGGGTGTTTCCCTGATTCAGGTTGGCAGCAGGGGTGGCAGCTGGGAGGTGGCGAGTCTTTCAAAACACAACAGAGGTCGTTAGCTGACCTGTGTGATCGTGTGGGTGAGTCCCAACCTATGCAATCGGGGGACTCATTGTCAGAGCTACAGGAAGGGGACATGTTGATGGCCTTGTCTGTATGCCAAGCAGTCGATTTTGGCTGTTGACGTACAGACAGCCTTGAGGGACCTGTTTCTCCCCCAAACCATATTTACATGATCTATGATCCTGTCACCTCTGTAAATCCTTGTATATGGGTGTATTAACACATTTTGACTGCTCATTTCATATCCTATGATTGCTTTTCACCTGGAGATGCAGACTGGAGGGAATGAAGGCTGTGTGACGTTACATGACAGAAGATGCTTAGGTTTGTTTATGTCTGATCTGATTGTCCAATGATTATGGGACAGGGAGCATCCTGTTGTCTGCGAGACGGCTGGGCGTCTGCGATGAAGCAGACTGTAGCAAGGGCAATGCTTGTTTCTATTTTTTGTCTGACAACATGCTGGACCTTAAACAACATTCCTCTTCTGTCTGCATCTGTAGGTGGTAACTGACCCTAGACTGTTCTGGTGTGTGTCACATTAACATCATCTGTCATACGCCATACCCTTTTGTTTGCTCCACTACATCCCGTCTACGTGAACCATACATGTAACAGCTGTGGAAGGAATGTTGCCACATCCACCACACACATACCAACCAGAGACTAGTGGTTTGTGCGTTGTGGTTGTGACAGTCTTTTGTCACCCACCTTCGGCATCGCGCCATGCTGATGTGCTGTGTGCCCTCAGCTCACCCATCATGACACCCATGTCCATTGGATCTGCGCCTGGTTCCTGCCTGACCCCCATTGCTGGGCTGGCTGCAGCCCCCACTGTTGGGCCGGTGGCGATGGGTGGCTCCATGGTTTCTTTGCCCCTACTTGTGCTGGCCCCAGACACAGCAGCCTCAGGCTCCTCAACACTCCGAGGCACAGCCAGGTCCACCTCCTCCTCCTGCTGCTCCTCCTTCTCCTCCTCCTCCTCCTGGGCCCCCATCGTACTGTAGTCACCTGCATTGTGAACAATCAGAGACAGCACACATATGTTTAAACACTCCACCTATGTATACGTGTGTGCTACAGACACCACAGACATGATGGGGGGGCCCTGCATGTGTGCTGCATACAGGACCCACTACACCCTCCCATACCTGTCTGTCCCCACCATGTACCTATCCCGGGGGCACATGTGTGTGCTGTACCCCTGCACACCTTGTTTGGTTGCCATGTTCCTGTTCCTGGTCCCATTCCACATGTAGCCCCCATCCCATCCCTTTCCCCATCTGCCCCAAATATGTCCACACACTTACACCTGTTTTTGCCATCCCCTGTATGACTGTGCGGGCTTTTGATCAGGGCATATTATGTTCAGACATATTATCTTCTCAGTGCTACATTTGCTTGGCAGTGACCCACTATGCAGCGGACTACGACTATCCATCACCTCTGGGCCACTGCCAAGCACATGCAGCACTGTGCAGATAGTATGTCACACAAACATGCCCTGATCAATGGCCCTCACAATCATACAGGGGATGGCAATCACAGGTGTGGGGGTAGGGTAGTGGCTGGTGTGCGTGGACCTTTTTGGGACAAATGGGGAGAAGGATGGGATGAGGGACATGTTGAAAGTGGCCCCGGAACATGGCAACAAAACAGGGTGTGCAGGGGTACATCACACACATGTGCCACCAGGATAGGTACATGGTGGGGCTTGGGTGACAGGTATGGGAGGGTCTTTGCAGATGGCTGATGTCTACACAATGGGAATTTCAGGCATGGCCTGGGAGCTGAAAGGTTGCATACATACCTGCCTGAGGATGTGCCGTGTCGAGGGACTCATGCAGACCACGGAGGTAGATAGGCCCCAATCGTTCAGCCAGCTCCTGTTCCAGGGGCGTGAGGGATGGTGTGAAGGGGCCACCGCCACCTGTGCCCAGAGAATGTTGGCGCTCGGCGGCCATGTGCTGCCTCACCCCTCTTTTGATATCCGAAAACCTTTTTTTTTAGGCTTTCTACGTCTCGGGGGGGGGGGGCCCTGCCTCCGCCAATGCGCCACGCACCTCCAAACACACCGCCATCCTGGTGGCCACAGTTGTGTGGCTACTGAGCCGCCCAAATAGTACATCATAGTTTTCTATGACCCCTGACAGGAGGATGTGGTTCTCCCTATCGGTGAACCTTACGGCCCTCCTCCTCTGTGGGCCAGGCACCGGTATCCTCTTCCTCTTGGCCATGTGGCTGCACTGTGCAGTTTACGCATGGGCATCATGTGTGTGCGCAGTGCTCATGTGCAACTCGTTGCGCATGCGCAGTAGTAAGAGCGCGGCGCACCTGTGCAACTTTGTGCATGGCCGGTTGTGTGTGCGTCCTGCGCATGTGCAACTCGCCTCGCATGTGCATGTGGATACACACACGGAAACGCCCATGTGCAAACAGTTGCACATGCACGCCGCGCACAGACACCCATGCGCAGAGTCGCACATGCGCGTGGTGCACAAGCACCGTGCTCGCACAACTGCGCATGCGCAACGGCTGCAATGTAGCAAATATGTATATATCTGCCTGCACACCTGGTCCACGTTGAGGGTTGTAGGCGAGGGAGAGTAGGTGTGTGTTTGCAGAGAGGAAGGGAGAGAGTCAAAGCAGGTGTTGGTGTTGATTGTATTGGCGTTGCTTGTATTGTGTTGTATTGTGTGTGTATTGTCTTGTGTGGTTTGTAAGGTGTACACTGTTTAGGGAGGTTCGTGTGTGTGTTTGAGTGTGTTTGTGTAGCTGGACGGGAGGAGTTTATGGCGGCTATTTATGTTGCTGCATGTGCCCTGAGACGTGGGCAGATGCTGTGGTTTCAGGACAGGGGAGATGGTGTCCATGGGGCTGAGGCACAGGGCATGGGTGTAGTCCTGCAGCAAATCAGACCTGCAGCTGTGGGGGCGGTCCAGGCAGGTGCTGTGCATGCACGGCGCAGAAGGCATGCTGAGGTGCAGGCTCAGCAGCCTCGCCTCTACAGGCCCAGGGCCCAGCTCCAGGGCATGCGTGAGGACCAGGTCATCTCCCTGTACCGACTGAGCACAAGGGCTATTAGGGAGCTCTATGAGGATCTAAGACCTGACCTCGAGCCCCTGACTGATCGGTCCCATGCCATACCAGGTTTAGTCAAGCTCCTTGCTGCCTTACATTTCTTTGCCTCTGGCTGTTTCCAGTCATCTGTGGCCACAGTGGGTGGCATGAGCCGCCCCAACTTCTCACGCTGTCTCCACCAAGTACTGCGTGCCATGGTCAGCCGGGTGGGGAATTACATAGCCCTTCCCCACACTAGGCAACAGTGGGGGACCCCGAACCAGGCCTTTGAGGCGTTAGCCGGGATACCACACGTGATGGGAGCTATTGATTGCACACATGTTGCCCTGGTCCCGCCTAGAGACAGGGAGGTAGCGTTCCGCAACCGCAAACACTACCATTCCCTGAATGTTCAGGTTGTATGTGATGCTAATCTGCATATTCTGAATGTGGTCCCTAGGTTTGCATGGTCCACCCATGACTCCAATATCCTGCATCACTCGGCACTATTCAGACAATTTGAGGCAGGCCGGTATGTGGACTGTATATTGCTGGGTGAGTATTTCAATATTAGTTATTTATTTATGTCTTTATATATTTATTTATGTAACATCTCTTATGTAGCACCCTGTTTGTTATCAGTGCAGTTTACAGATAAGAAAAGTTAGACAGACAGAGGACTGTTCTGAGTTTACATTGTTACAGGAGTATAAACGTAGGGTAACAGGGAAACTAATTGAAATAAGACCATCAGGATTATAACATTATATGATCATAACCTGCACATGGTGTTCATATGACTATGCACGTGCATATGTCTGTCCTGGTGGTGGATCCCTCCTAGTGTGTGTGTATGTGCCAACTGCCCACATGTGATGGGGGGGGGGGTTGGTGCCCTTCACATCCATCTGTGATGCCGGTTAATTGTCTGCTAGCTTTTGTATGTTATGTAACGTTTATGTTATTGCCAATCCATACAACTAACCCTTGTCATGTGTGTCTTAGGTTCACACACTTACTCAGTACTGGAGTAGTCACCCAGGAAGCACTAGAGAACATGAGGAGGGGTCTAGCTAAATCTGATGGATGTTCTGGACCTTTCCAGCTGGGAGGACATGTTTGCATATGTATGGTCACGTATCTTGGCTGCGTCACACCAGGGGAGCAACACAGTATAGGGAGTGCAGTACCTTTGGCTACTGTAGATGAGCGGGACCTAGGCGTCGTTGTGTCTGCCGATCCTCATGTAGCTGACCATTATGGAAAGGTGACAGCAAAAGCTAGGGGGCTACTTGGGTGCATACAGAGAGGTATTGGTAGCAGATACACAGGAAGGTACTCTGCCTCTGTATATGTCATTGGTGCTAACTCATGTGGGGTACAGTGTGCAATTCTGTAGACTGCAGCTTCAAAAGGCTGTGAACAGGATGGAGACAGTGCAGAGGACGGCTACTGAAACGATTGGCGGTCAGCAGTATGCAGCATATGGAGACAGACTGCTCAATCTTGATATGTAGACCTTAGTGGACAGGGGGAATAGAGGTGATATGGTTTAGACTTTGCCAGACCTCCATGGCATACATGTGCTGGGTGTGAGCCTCCTTCAAATGACAGCACGTTTTTTCATGGGTACTATGCTGACATATACTTTGAACATGTGATCAGTGGATCGGTGGCATAGTCTCACAGTGGAGGTGGTAGAGATGAGGACAGTAACTGCATTACAATACGCATGTGCCATACACAGAGGATATCTAAAGGTATACATGGGACTGTTATAGTCTTTGCCATGGGTGTACAGACTCGATAGGCCATGTGGTCCTTATCTGTCATCATATGTCTATTTTTCTGAACTGCATAGTTGTGCTGTCATATGTTTCTGTCAGGATGTGTTCTGCGTTTGTTTCTCACGTCTAAACATGTGTCAATTTTTGTGAACATGAGCTCCTGCATTCACATGCAACATTTCTTTCTGCAGGTGATGCAGGATATGGGTGTCGCCCCTGGCTGCTGACCCCTGTGCATCAGCCACGGACACGTGCATAGCGGAGGTACAATGAGGCCCATGCCTCCAGCCGCTCTGTCATAGAGTGCACCTTTGGCGTTTTGAAGAGTTGCTTCAGGTGTCTGGATAGGACAGGCGGGGCCTTACAATATAAGCCAATGACTGTGGCAGAGATAATCATAGCCTGTTGCATCCTGCACAACATTGCTCTCAGGCACGATATCCCTGCAGAGATTAATGAGGATCTGGAGGATGATCCAACGTGCCCCCCTGTACGTGCCAGTGGTGACACACGGGAGGGCACAGTGGTCAGGCGGAGGTTGATTGCAGAGATCTTCTCATGTACATATTGCATATATTCCCACCTACATGTGCTTTTATATGTGTGTGATGGTTATAAAGGTTGATGTTTCTGTAAAGATATCATTCAGATGCCACACTGCATTGACATTTAACAGACAATCCCAATGTCACATATAGGCATGAGTGTGCGACAAACAATGTGGGCAGGGCACAACAGCAGGTGGTGGTGGATTATGTGGGTGGGTGTTCATACGCCTGTGGGAGGTTTTGGGGGTCACATTCCCAGTTAGTGGCTGATTGTGATAGCAGCTGCTGTGCAAACACAGTTAGTTGTTTTGATGCTATGGGTGGAGCACGGTGGCAGGCATATGGTGCGGTATTCACAGTGGGAGGGCAGACCATGTTTGGGGACAGTTGTCCAGCGGGGTGTGGTTATATTGTACAATTTTGAGCTGCTTGTGTGGGTGTTATGCTCCTGTCAGCTGGCTATGTGTGTCTGTTTCTTATGTGTGGCGCCACATGTCATACATAGCACAATACACATGCTCAGTACTAGTTTTTCATGATGGTATTAACTATTTGTGAGGGGTGTTCATGCAACCCCACAGTGTGCCGGAATGTATAGGTCATCACGTAGCCCTGACATGGATATGGTGAAGGATGGGGACCTGTGCAGTGTCCAGCCAGGGGGAGTATCATTGCTACATTTTGTTGTTGGAGAATAGCCCTGCAGTGCAGTGTTCCATATGTACACACAAACAGAGGTGATCCGGGCCAGATCAGCAAGGTGTGGGTTACAGTAGGCAAGCTGAGCGCTGAATGTGTGGGTGGATTGTGTTTTACAAGGTTTTTCAGGGGGGACATGGCATATCTAGCTGATGCTATCTCAACATATGCCACATGCCTCAGCTACAGGCTGTGTATGTGTGTAGGGCAGGAGAGTACAGTCCACATCAACAACTACCTTGCGGACCCTAGCGAGGGAGGTTATGTCCGCATACACACAGAGACTTAGGTGAGAGTTATTTTTTTAAGGTGCACATATAGGCTATCCATGCTTTGACATTCTTACTGTCACACAGTGGGATGACATGCAGCCATCATGGTCAGGTCACAAACAGACATGGGGGTGTGGTTTTGCTGACGTGACGCAGACATTGCCATCTATTTGTGCACATCATCAGCACACAGCTGTCAATATTATTCAAGGTATGAGATGTACACACCAGGATATGTATTTGGCCAGTGGATACAAGAGGTGTGCCTGCATATTTCCGTGTGTTACAGCAATTGACAGTGGGGTAACAGACAACATTGGGACACCAGTACACACAGAGAGGGGGCATTGGTGGCAATATGGGGGACCCGGGCTAATATTGCGACCTTGGGGTGAGGCAGAAACATGGTGGTAGCACACACCTCTATTGACCAGTGTGTACAACAACAGAGAGGTAAGGGAGGGGACAGAGAGATTACGGACACCTGTAGTTAGCCTCCGACACCTCCGTGCTGCCTCTCACATGTGAGAGATCTGTACAGTGTGATAGTGAACAGTCAGTCAGTATGTGATGTTGTGGGGTCTGACAGCTGGGGACAGGAAGGTGCAGTGTGTGTTGCACAGCTAGAACATGACATATGTTTGTTTCTCTTGTGTTTTCCACTGCACAGGACATACTTCATGAGGATGCTGTTGCTGTGGTGCATTGGCACGTCACTGTACATCAGCCAAAATGCTGTGGTCCGGGGTAGGTGGATCTACAGCTACATTGTCTGTGCCTGCAGTCAGGGGGAAAACATGTCCTCAGTGATGTGTCATATTGGCTAGATGTTGTGGTTCACTTTTTTTCCTTACACCTCCCTAACCCATATCTTGCTGTTGTCACACATATCCCCATGTGTTTGTGTCCAGTATGTCCTCTGCAACACTGTCTCTGGGACATGTACAACAGAGCTGCATGTGTGTGGAGGTCTTTTTTTTTGGTGGTGGCCTACACTTGCTCCCTACCCCAACATTGTACCATCAGCCAACACCAGGGTATCACTGCATGTCATTGGGCCTTTATGTCTACAAATCTCCACTTGTGCACATACAGGCCATGTGTTACAGCTGGCACGCTGACCTTAGCATACTGTGTGGGTGCGTGTTTATGGATTGTCTGTGTGATGATGCAGTGTTCAGGCATAGTACATTATCATGTGCTGTGAGGGGTCTGTGCACCTGGGGGGCGGTGGTGACTGTGCTACCTCTACCGTAGTGCTGTTTACCTTGTGAACATTCTCGACATGTGTTGTGTGCTGTGAGCAGAACTGTGTCTTGTGTTTTGAGGGACCACTGTTGAGCAGTTTTTTTTTATCTCAGATATCGGCATAATGTGGACATGCATCAACAGTGGCTTGACATGGTGATTCTACACGTTTTGCTGACATTGTCTCCCTTCACTGTGACCTGATATGACTGTTGAGTTACTCAAGGGATCGATGACGTACACCTGATGCACACACAAGGTAGGTTGCACCTTTGCTATTTGGGGGATTACATCTGCCTTTACCTGTTGATGATTTACTGTTTGTCTCATGTACCTGTCATGTTGCCTCTCTGTTCACAGAAACAGATGCATATAGTGTGTAGCTGTGAGACGCCTGTGTGACATGAGCATGGACATGACCATATCCATGTGACACCCGTGTCTGCGTTTACGATTCATGATGTCACCAATATGCGGTGTGTTTTGTGTTGATATCATGTCATGTTTGCCTTTGCATCCCTTTCTTCTGTATTTCCTAAGGTGTGACTCTCTGCAATTTGTGCTGTTTTTGCAAGGTGTCTAACAATACAATACTTATCCTCTCCTGACACAGGGCAGAGGACATACCGGACACATCTCTTACAGTGCATCTGGCATCGCCATCACCCACCCGTTGGGGGACACAACACCATGGAACGTTTTGTGGAGAATTGTGCCATTGGATGTTTGACCTCTGAGAGTGGGACACATGCCTGGGATGGACAGTATTACTCTTGGACTGCTGCTTTGCCCATGACAGATCTGTCCAACACACTGTTGCTGCCATGCTCTGGCTGGGAGTCCTGCTCATTGCAGGGGAACACATGAACTTTCAAGGACTGTGGCATATTGGAATGTGACACTTAACTATGCTTGCCCAGGGTTGCAAGGACAGTTTTAACCTGACCTGTTGGATTGCAGATACACTTTGCACTTTGGACGCTGTGTACTGATCCCCACGTGTGCAGCAGGGACTGACATTGTCACTGTAGGTTGTACATTGCTCCACAGTTGTGTTGTTGTTGTGTTTTGGCCATGTGTGTGACATGGCACACAGGATACGCTCATCTGTTTGTTTCAACACAAGCATACAGCCATGTTTGTGGCATAGGGGCAACGATGGAGCGGTCCTATTGTCTATGTCCACCTGCTCTCCACCTGGACATGATACAGGTTTTGCCACAACAACGCTTTCATGCACAACACCATCCTGGATTGATGTTTGCAATGACCAAGGTTGTTTACGTGCATGTGTGGCATCACTGTATCATGTTGGTATGTGGATGGTGCTTGTGCATATGACTGACTATGTTTGTGAACCACAGCATGTGGACCTATGGCTTCTGTGTGGTTCACTGTAAGATGTTTGCCCATCATTTCCATCTTCACATGCTGGTTCTTGTGTTTGTTTACTGTACAGACGTGACAGTCTGCATGTATGTACACACCTTGCATTGCACGTCTGCACGGTCCTGTTTATGCCCTGCGGTAACGACACTCACCTTGCCCCATTATATTTGGAGTGTGGCAGTGTGGGTGTCCGTTGTCCTCCTTCAATCGTGCATTCCATGTACCGTGCTATATATGCCCAAACACTGTCTACTCAACAAACAGTGCAGGGGGACCTCCTTCATGGTGTTATCTCTGCAGGTTTCTGCAGGTAGTTTAGTTTGTATTCTCTCTGTGTTCATGTGCCTCTGCTACCTGTTAGTGTATGCTCATTGTGCTTTTGATGATTGTTTGGGTCTACATTGTTGCAGCTTTGATTCCTAGATCAGGCATTAGGTGAGAGCTGAAACATTACTTTCAGAATGTGTTTTTAACATTAAAACATTGTGACAACATATGCTGTTTTCATTTGTGTGCCTCCTGTGTTGCCAGATGGATATGTTTTGAGGGACAGGTGATGTGTGTTGGGTCCTCATCATGCAGCGCCTACTGTCTACATGCACTCATATGTGCGTAACACATTTGAGGCATGCAGCAGCAGGTGGGGGGTGGGGGCCTGCTGCCCAATGCATAGCATGCAACTGATGCACATTATATCTCCTGCCCTTCATTTGTGGTCAAGCCAGTGACCTTTCTGTAGGATGTGGGTTGCTGCCCTGCTAAATGTGTTTCCGTCTTTCACCAGGGATGCACTCACCTTGATATTATGATGGCAGTGTCTACACTATCTGTGATGAATAACCCAAATAAAGATATGTATTTGACAGACATTTGTCTCTTTTGCTGCTTGATCATGGTGACAAACATGCAATGCAATGTGTGCCTTTGAATCAGTCCTGACTCCTTGTGA
Organism: Ichthyophis bannanicus; assembly: GCA_033557465.1. Taxonomy (NCBI): domain Eukaryota; kingdom Metazoa; phylum Chordata; class Amphibia; order Gymnophiona; family Ichthyophiidae; genus Ichthyophis; species Ichthyophis bannanicus. Next base: position 1,197,201,016 of record CM066032.1, on the reverse strand, counting down.
CCCAGAGACTCCAGGGTTTTCTTGTCAATGTCACTGGATGTAGATTGTCAGGTCTTTCTTCCAAGGTAATGGAGGGTTATGTGACTTGCCCAAGGCCACATGGAGTGCTAGTGTGAATTGAGCCCTGGTTGCTTGGTGTTCAAGCCAGCTTTCTAACCACTAGGCTACTCCTCCACTCTTTGATCACATTGACACTTGTATCTACTGATTTGCTGGTCATGTACATGGCCCACCTGTTCTCACATCCTTGTACGGTGGCAGCTGTGTATCTGCCAGCCATTTGCCACATCACTGGGTATTACAGGTTCCCACACACACCCTCCCTTTGGGGTATTTGTTTTGCATTGTGCTCAGTGTGCTGTTTGTGGGAGTGGTTAGAGGCATGTGTTATAACTCAGTAGTTTGCAGGTTTGATCCCCACATGTGGTTTATCTTTTTCTTTTCTGTTGTGCTAACTGGACCATTAGGTACCAGCAGGTTCATCACCTCTACACACACCCTTCCCTCTCTTCACTGTACACCAAGGTGTGCCCTCTGTGCTGCCTAGCCATCAGATATTATCTGTTACATAGGTCTCTTTCTTTATGGTGTTTACATGGCAGTGCACCTGGGGGTTTTGTATTGCTGTGGTTCTGCTGGTGTGTGGTACACCTGTTTGCATGTTGAGTTCTCTCCTGTCCTGTTCCAGATTGTTACCCAGCTCCACAGAGCATCCTCTGCTGCCCTTGGGGTTTAGTTTCTTTCCTCTTTTGCATGCCGTATCCATTGCATAACATTTCATTGTGTGTGTGCATGTGTCCCTGGTCCCAATTACAGACTGGGATCTGATCTGTACACAGCAGATCTGCATGTGCATTTGGTCATGATTACTGTTGGGGGTTTGCCTGTGCTGACAGCCAGCAGGCGTCTTGTGTGATGCCCTGCACTATTTTTGTATGCAGCCTTTGCTAATGAGCTCACATTGGTGGTGTGGCCTACCGGTTTGTGCATTGCCATTTGTGGTAGTGGTCGTAGGTGTGATTCCTCTCTGTTCTCTTTGATTTGTATGCTTGTCCTGCAGAAGTAGTTTTCATTCGTATGACAGTCATATCTGTGCAGATCTGTGCTGTGAGCACATTGTACCCTCATCGGAGTTGTGAACCATCCTTCTGTCCATCAGCTGTGTGCCATCCTACCCTGATGTGCATGCTGCTACCCCACGTCCTGCACTCCTACACATTCCTGCATTGCAGCTCTCCCTGGTTGCCTCTCCTGTGTGTGCTCTGTATAGCACTGCTACTCCACTGTCATCCTGATATTTCACCTATCCTGCCATTTCAGGCTCCTCTGCTGCACACATCTTCCCATCCTCTGTCACACACTGTCATTATAGCATGGTACATTACCATCACTCTGTGCATAGCTACAGCTGCCCCCGATATGTTTGTCCATTTTTCTAGCTGCCACATGGGCTGGAGCTGATTTGTGTGGTCCATCAGCTCTGATCTACGTCCTTCTTTTACTTATGCATTGTCTTTCCTTTCTGCTCTGTGCAGTGTTTGGGTTACGTGTGTGTTTGGCACATACTTCTCTTGCCCTTCAAATTGGGGGATCTTACTGCTCTTGGCAAACATTTTTGAGTTCACCTATACATCCTTAGGGCATCTTATGGCACACCTTTGATTCAGGCAGCTTATGGGGTGCCTATTATGGTGCCTTGGGAGTTGACAACCTTTCAACATGGCCTCTGGGGAACATTATAACTCGCCTTTGCTGATGTGGTTGTTTAGGATGTGCCTTCTGGTGCACCCTAAAAGGTGCATTAATTTATGGCACTAGGGTGGGGTTCTTTTTTGATGGCAGCACAGATTGCTGTACAGTTGCATGCAGAGAAAGGACACACTTCAGCCAACCTTATTCATTAGGTACACTGGGGATTTGAACCCATGACCACTGCACAATCAGTCAGTGTCTTAACCATTGTGCTACACTGCTGTTCTTACTTGCATGTCAGCACAACTACTTAAGATTTCCATGCGTTACAATGCACAGTGCTGCCATCAGAAACAGTGCTCTGACCTTGCGGCGCCTCATACGGCACCCTATAAAGGGCACTATAAGGAACATTCTAGGGTGCCTGGGCAGACAGTGCACTTTATAGTACGCCCTCTGGAGTGCCTTATAGGGCGGCTGATGCGGCACCTTATGTTACAGCGCTTTTAGAGTGTGTTTGCTAGCAGCACTAATTAAAACAATATTAAATTGCCTCACAATGCAATTTTACACATAACAGGTAGTGCCTCAGCCAGCCTTATTCATTGGGCACAGTGGGGGATTGAAGCCATGACCCCTGCACCATCAGTCAGTGTCTTAACCATTGTGCTACACTGCTGTTTCTTTTTGCATGTCAGTGTACCTACTTAGGATTTCCATGAGTTAAAATGCACAGTGCTGCCATCAAAAACAGTGCTCTGACATTGCCCTGCCTCATAGGGCACCCTATATGGTGCCCTATCGACCACCCTTTAAGCAACATTGTAGGGTGCCGTGGCGGACAGTGCACTTTAATATGTGCCCTCTGGGGTACCTTATGGGGTGCCTTATGTTGCAGTGCTTTGAGAGTGCGTTTGCTAGCAGCAGTAATTAAAATGCCTCATAATGCTATATTACAAATAACAGGTAGTGCCTCAGCTAGCCTTATTCATTGGGCACATTGGGGGATTGAACCCATGATCCCTGCACCATCAGTCAGTGTCTTAACCATTGTCCTACACTGCTGTTGCTGTTTGTACATCAGCACACCTACTTCAGCTTACCACACGTTAACATGTGCAGTGCTGCCATCAGAGTAACCTTGCCGTGCCTCATTGGGCACCCTATATGGCGCCCTATCGGCCACCCTTTAAGCAACATTGTAGGGTGCCTTGGCGGACAGTGCACTTTAAAATGTGCCCTCTGGTGTACCTTATGGGGCGCCTTATGTTACAGTGCTTTGAGAGTGCGTTTGCTAGTAGCAGTAATTAAAATAAAATTAATATGCCTCAGAATGCAATATTACACATAACAGGTAGTGCCTCACCCAGCCTTATTCATTGGGCACAGTGGGGGATTAAACACATGACCCCTGCACCATCAGTCAGTGTCTTAACCATTGTGCTACACTGCTGTTTCTCCTTGCATGTCAGCGCACCTACTTAGGATTTCCATGTGTTAAAATGCACAGTGCTGCCATCAAAAACAGTGCTCTGACCTTGCCCTGCCTCATAGGGCACCCTATGTGGCGCCCTATCAGCCACCCTTTAAGCAACATTGTAGGGTGCTGTGGCGGACAGTGCACTTTAAAATGTGCCCTCTGGGGTACCTTATGGGGTGCCTTATGCAGCACCTTATGTTACAGTGCTTTGAGAGTGCGTTTGCTAGCAGCAGTAATTAAAATAAAATTAAAATGCCTCATAATGCTATATTACAAATAACAGGTAGTGCCTCAGCCAGCCTTATTCATTGGGCACAGTGGGGGATTGAACCCATGATCCATGCACCAGCAGTCAGTGTCTTAGCCATTGTGCTACACTGCTGTTGCTGTTTGTACGTCAGCACACCTACTTCAGCTTACCACACGTTAACATGTGCAGTGCTGCCATCAGAGTAACCTTGCCGTGCCTCATTGGGCACCCTATATGGCGCCCTATCAGCCACCCTTTAAGCAACTTTGTAGGGTGCCTTGGCGGACACTGCACTTTAAAATGTGCCCTCTGGGGTACCTTATGGGGCACCTTATGTTACAGTGCTTTGAGAGTGCGTTTGCTAGTAGCAGTAATTAAAATAAAATTAACATGCCACAGAATGTAATATTACACATAACAGGTAATGCTTCACCCATCCTTATTCATTGGGCACAGTGGGGGATTGAACCCATGATCCCTGCCCCAGTGGTCATTGTCTTAACCATTATACTGTGGCTCTGTTCCTATGCTTGCACATCAGCGCGCCTGCTTATGCTTCCCGTGCGTGTTTCTCATGCTCTAATGTGAGCGGTGCACATGAGCGCACAGTGCACATTAGCGCATGATTAATCCCGGTTTGCTTTTTTCAGACTGACACGCCCACTCCTTTTATGGCATCCCGCACACTAATGCGGCGCGCACCTAACGGGGTTTTAGTAAACATACCCCACAGTCTTAAAATGGGTCTGCATCCTAATGTTAAGAAGTCAAAATCAATTAGATCATAATTGATGGAAAAGAAATTGACATAGTTGACAACTTTAATTAACTTGGATCAACAATCAATAAAGAAAGTACTAGCAGTCAAGAAATCCGATGACGTATTGATCTTGGTAGAATGGCTATGAAGGACTTAGACAAGATTCTCAAGAGTAGAGATATCTCTCACCATACAAAGATTTGACTTGTACAGGCCATGGTATTTTCAATAATGTCATATGGATGTGAAAGCTGGACAGTGAAAAAGGTAGACAGGAAGAAAACTCTAGTCTTGAAAGACTAGAAAAGGGGACTGTTACTTCTGGAGAGAGATCTGCAATTGTGAGTATATACTTCTGGGAATTTTCTGAAAGAAATTCTTTTTATTAAAGCTAATTAAGCTGTGAACCCACTATTTTTTGTTAAATCAGTCAGGGCCTAGTAGCAGCAGTTTAAGTTTACATTTAAAACACAGAAGAGAGCTATTTGGTTAAATTTCATACCCAGCAGAGAACTTGTAGTTTAAATTTAATAGTCATTCAGGGCCTAGCATCAGCAAAGTACTTTTAGTTTAAATTTAAAACACAGAAGAGAGCTTTCTGGTTAAATTTAGAACCCAGCCGAGAGCTTGCAGTTTAAATTTAATAGTCACTCAGGGCCTAGCATCAGCAAAGTACTTTTAGTTTAAATTTAAAACACAGAAGAGAGCTTTCTGGTTAAATTTAGAACCCAGCAGAGAGCTTGTAGTTTAAATTTAATAATAAGTTAGAGCCTAGCAGCAGCAAAGAGCTATAATTTTTAAAAAATAAGAATATAGATTAGCACAAAAAGCAAAACAGGGTCAGTACTCTTTGAGCAGCAAATAGTCTTCTAGAGACCTTTACAAAGAGGCCTTCTACCTAGGGGGCAAGAGACCTGTGAAACTTTTTCAATAGGTGTAAACACCAGGTGGCAGATCAAAAGGCCATTTTGAAAGACTCCTTCTATCCAAGCAAGGACTGTTAATCATCCAGGAAGTTGGTCACAGCTTACCTCAGCAGCACAGGCATAAATAGCTCAACCAGAGCTCTGTGATCCTCAGTCTTGAAAGACTAGAAAAAGGGACTGTTACTTCTGGAGAGAGATCTGCAATTGTGAGTATACTCATCTGGGAATTTTCTGAAAGGAATTCTTTTTATTAAAGCTAATTAATCTGCGAACCCACTATTTTTTGTTAAATCATTCAGGGCCTAGTAGCAGCAGTTTAAGTTTACATTTAAAACACAGAAGAGAGCTTTCTGGTTAAATTTCATACCCAGCAGAGAGCTTGTAGTTTAAATTTAATAGTCATTCAGGGCCTAGCATCAGCAAAGTACTTTTAGTTTAAATTTAAAACACAGAAGAGAGCTTTCTGGTTAAATTTAGAATCCAGCAGAGAGTTTGTAGTTTAAATTTCATAATAAGTTAGAGCCTGGCAGCAGCAAGCAGCTATAATTTAAATCAAATAAGAATATAGCTTACCTCAGCAGCACAGGACAGGGTACTGTGTAGCAGCCCTCTTTTAATAAAAAGGGAAAGGCGATGGCAGTGGGGGTGTACTATCGACCACCGGGCCAGAATGAACAAATGGATGATGAAATGCTCAAAGAAATCAAGGAAGCTAAAAGTTACAGCGCAGTAATAATAATGGGTGATTTCAATTACCCCAGTATCGACTGGGTCAGTGTCACGGCAGGACATGCTAGGGAGATAGAGTTCCTAGATGACATAAATGACTGCTTTTTGGAGCAGCTGGTTCATGAACCGACCAGAGGGGAAGCCATGTTAGACCTAGTCCTTAGTGGAACACCAGATCTAGTGCAAGAGATTAGGGTGTTGGGGCCACTTGGCAATAGTGATCATAGCATGATCGCCTTTGATTTAATTAGTGGAGGAGGGATAGTACGGAAATCCACAGTACTACCTTTTAACTTTCGAAAGGGAGACTATGATAAAATGAGGAAAATATTTAATAAAAAACTAAAAGGAGCAGTTGCAAAGGTTAAAGACTTACATCAAGCTTGGGTGTTGTTAAAAAATACTATCTTGGCAGCCCAGACCAGCTGTATTCCATGCTTTAAGAAAAGTGGAAGGAAGTCCAAAAAACTGCCAGCATGGTTTAAAGGTGAGGTCAGAGAGGCTGTTGTTGCCAAAAAAGCATCTTTCAGGAAATGGAAAAAAGAGCCAAACGACAAAACCTGGAAAAAGCACAAACACTGGCAAGCTTGCTGTGGAAGCAAAAACGCGAAATAAAGATTTTTTCAAGTACATTCGTAGCAGAAATCCTGTGAGAGAGTCAGTTGTTCCAATAGATGATAGAGGAGTTAAAGGGGCACTAAGAGGTGACAAGGCGATAGCGGAGAGACTGAATGAATTCTTTGCTTCGGTCTTTACTGAGGAAGATGTGTGGATGTTACCCATGACTGAAGTGGTATTTAAAGGTGCCGAAGAATTGAAGGAAATATCGATACATCGGGAAGATGTATTACAACTATTAGATAAACTGAAGAGTAGCAAATCACCTGGGCCGGATGGTATACATCCAAGGGTGTTGAAAGAACTGAAATATGATTGCAGACCTGCTATTAGTAATCTGTGAACTATCATTAAAATCATCTCTAATACCTGAAGATTCGAGGATCGCCAATGTAACACCAATTTTTAAAAAGGGTTCCAGGGGTGATCCGGGAAACTACAGACCAATGAGCCTCATGTCAGTACCGGGAAAAATGGTAGAAACCATCATAAAGAATAAAATTACTCAGCATATAGATAGTCATGGCCTAATGGGAGACAGTCAACATGGCTTTAGACAAGGAAGATCTTGTCTTACTAATCTGTTATGTTTTTTTGAAAGTGTGAGTAAACAGGTGGACAAAGGTGAGTCGGTTGATATAGTGTATCTGGACTTTCAGAAAGCCTTTGACAAGGTCCCTCATCAGAGACTTTTGGCAAAACTAAAGAGTCATGGGTTAGGAGGCAGTGTACTACTGTGGATCAAGAACTGGTTAAAAGATAGAAAGCAGAGGGTTAGGCTAAATGGCCAATTTTCCCAATGGAGAAAGGTGAATAGTGGTGTGCTGGGTCCGCTTCTTTTTGACATATTCATAAATGACCTGGAAAGTGGAATAACGAGTGAGGTTATCAAATTTGCAGATGACACAAAATTATTTAAAGTTGTTAAAACCCAAGAGGATTGTGGAAAATTGCAAGAGGATCTTGATAAATTAGAAGACTGGGCATCAAAATGGCAGATGAAATTTAATGTGGACAAGTGCGAAGTTAGGCACCTAGGGAAGAACAACCCAAACTATGGTTACACGATGCAAGGTTCCACATTAGGAACCACCACCCAGGAAAAAGATTTAGGCGTCATTGTGGATAACATGTTAAAACCCTCGGCCCAGTGTGCAGCGGCAGCCAAGAGAGCAAATAGAATGCTAGGTATGATAAGGAAAGGAATGGAAAATAAAACAAAAGATATTATAATGCCTTTATATCGTTCCATGGTGAGACCGCACCTTGAATATTGTGTGCAATTCTGGTCGCCGTATCTTAAAAAGGATATAGAGTTATTAGAAAAGGTTCAGAGAAGAGCCACCAAAATGGTAAAGGGGATGGAAGGATACTCCTATGAAGAAAGGCTAAAAAGGTTAGGGCTCTTTAACCTGGAAAAGAAACGGCTGAGGGGAGATATGATAGAAGTCTATAAATTAATGAACAGAATGGAACGGGTAAACGTAGATCGATTGTTTACGTTATCAGAATATAGAAAGACTAGGGGACATGCAATGAAGCTACAGGGTAAACTATTTAAGACTAATAAAAGAAAATATTTTTTCACTCGTGTAATCAAACTCTGGAATTTGTTACCGGAGGATGTAGTAAAGGCTGTTAGTGTAGCTGGGTTTAAAAAAGGTTTGGACAAATTCCTGGAGTAAAGGTCCATAAACCATTATTAAGAAGGGACCCAGGATATCAATGCTTGACCCAGTACAAGCATTGTGGAACCTGTGTCTTTTGAGGAAACTGCTATGTACGTTGGAAACAGGATACTGGGCTTGATGGACCTTGGTCTGACCCAGTATGGCATATCTTATGTTCTCCATGCAGGAGCATTGGCAGGGTTAGGCAGGGTCTCAATTTATACAATTTTGAATTATGGTGCTGGCGATGAATAGTGTGTATATCATGGATTGCCCAAAGAACAGTCATTATTAGAGGAGATCAAACCTAAGATATCCTTAGAAACTCAGATGACAAGACTTCGACTTTCATACTTTGGACACATCATGCGAAGAGAGAGATCATTGGAGAATGACATAATGCTTGGCAAGGTAGAAGGTCACCGTAAAAAGGAAGGCCAGCAATGAGATGGATGAATAAAATAACAGCAGCTATGGATACCACTCTATCAACAATGAACTGCTTGGCTGAAGACCGAACAAAGTTTAGATCAATTATCCAGAGGGTCGCTGGGAGTCAATACCGACCCGACGACACTTAACAACAATAACAGCGGTTATTTGGGAAGGCCTTGTAGGATTCTGTTACAGTAGTCCAAGTGTGGGATATTAAGGTCTGGAATACAGTGTGGAAGTCACCATGATCTAGAAGTGGGTGCAGTTATTGAAGTGTTTTCATTTTGTGATATACTCTTTTCTGTGTTGCTGATTTGCGGTTGCATGGTGAAGGGTTATTCCAAGATATCATACCTGAGTGAACCTTTATCAGAGCTTTGGGTATTCCAGGGATGGTCAGTTCAATTGGAGGTACGAAGTTAGGATCATTTGTGATGTGGAGTATCTCGGTTTTCTTGTAGTTGACTTTGAGGTTGTATTGTGTGAACCAATTGATGACAGTAGTGAAGCATGTGAGCAGTGGGGAATGGGAAGAGTGTTTGAAGGAGAACTGGGATGCATAGCATTATGTTACCCATATGTATGTGGTAAAATGCATTATGGGCTGAGATGAAGAGGTTGTTGTTGTTAAGTGCCGTCGAGTCGGAGTCGACTCATGGCGACCCTCTGGATAGCTATCCTAAATTGTGTTCGGTCTTCAGTCAGGCGGCTCATTGTTGACAGGCTGGTACCCGTAGCTGCTGTTATTGTAGCGATCCATCTCATTGCTGGCCTTCCTCTTTTGCATTGACCTTCTATCTTGCCAAGCATGATGTCTTTCTCTAATGATCTCTCTCTTCGCATGATGTGTCCGAAGTATGAAAGTCGAAGTCTTGTCATCTGAGCTTCTAAAGAAAGCTTAGGTTTGATCTCCTCTAGTACCGACTGGTTTGTTCTTCGGGCAGTCCATGGTATACACAGTATTCGCCGCCAGCACCATAATTCAAAGGCATCAATTTTCTTCCTGTCTGTCTTTTTCACTGTCCAGCTTTCACATCCATATGATGTTATTGAAAATACCATGGCTTGAACAAGTCGAATCTTTGTATGGAGAGAGACATCTCTGCTCTTGAGAATCTTATCTAGGTCTTTCATAGCCATTCTGCCAAGAGCAATGCGTCGTATGATTTCTTGACTGCTTGTTGCTTCTTTATTGATAGTTGATCCAAGTAGGTTAAAGTTGTTCACGATTTCAATTTCTTCTCCTTCAACGATGAACCTGTTGAAGAGGAAGAGAGGTTAAATGTATAAATTGAAAATTAGTGAAGACATTGCAGACCCCTGTGGGTCTCCTTGTCGCTGGTTGCAGGGTGCTGAGGTGTATGATCCAATCTTGAGCTGTTGTCACTGTGAGGTATGAGTGGAACCATTTGTAGGTTGTGTCGCGAAGTCCTGAGGATTGTAGGCATGATATTAAGATGTTGTGGTTGACCGAATCAAATGCAGAGGAATAGCATGATGAATCCTTTATATGGCTTGTCCATCCTTTTTATAAGTCTGTCATTGAGCACAGTTATGAGTATTTCCACTCCGTGTTTGGGCCTGAATTCATGTTGTTGTACATTGAGTAGGGCATGGGAGGAAATGTAGTCTTGGAGTTGTCATAGAACTACCTTTTTGATGACCTTGGCTAAGAATGGAAGGCCTGCAATTGGTCTGTATGATGTTGGTAGGCACGAATCAAAGATGGAATTCTTGATGAGTGGTCAGATAGATGCTAGTTTGGGATTGTCGGGCATGTGTCCCTGTGTGAGGGACAGCTGTGTGATTTTTAGTATAAAGGGTGCTAAACTGGGATAATTTGATCCAGCTGACAGGGCATGAGACAAGTGGAGATGTTGTGGTGTTGATGTTGGAGATGATTTTATTTATTTATTTATTTATTTACATTCTCTTATATACCGTGCTATTCTGCATCAGTGCGTTTTACATTGAACAAACTGAAACTACATTGAACAGGACATTATAACTTGGAGATAACTAATTTACAGGGAACATGGGCTATGGAGGGTTAAGTGGCTTGCCCAAGACCACAAGGAAAACCTGTGGGACTAGAAACCCCAGTCCTTCCGGCCCAAGGTTGCTGTCCTCTAGTGGGATTTGAACCCCCGACCTTCCAGCCTGAAGTACCTTGCCCCAACCACTAGGCCACTCCTCCACTCAAAGATGATGTTTTCGATTTTCTTCAGCTAGATGGGGTGGAAGTTGCTCCAGGTGGGGTAGAAGGTGGGACGCCAATCTTAGGTGGGTGCATGCATATTGGGGATTTTGTGGTCTGGGGCGGTTTTCTTGAAGAAGTGGTCAGCTAGTACTTGTGGTCATGGGGAGTTTCTCTCGGTTCTTTGGTTGGGAGAGTTCGCGAGTGAACCTACAATCTCAAATAGCTCCCAGGGACGATTCAGCGATTCCATTAGAAGTTTGGAGTGGTATGTTTTTTGCATCTTGTTGATTAAATCATGGTAATCTTTGAGCATGGTCATGTAAATATGGTGGAGGCTTGGGTTTTTTGAATGGTACCATCTTCTTTCCGTCTGAGTTGACTCTTTAATTCAGTGGTGAACCATGTGGCGCGGTGGGGTTTGCTTGTGGGGTTTGTAACTGTGTTTGATGTTCTGTCAGAGGAGACTTTCACCCTAAACATTTTAATGATGAATATCTGGATGAAGCCTTCCCACAGTGCTGCCACCTGTTGCGTTTGCTGAATGCCTGCCCATGGAGCAGCTCTGTCACTGGTGCAAGCTTCTCTCTTTGTATCAGAGTGTAGAGATTCTCCTCAGAATGGAAGCCATTTTCTTCCTTGATCTGCCCTTATTTCTTTGTGAATATGAGGGGACAAACAGTGCAGATGGGGCACTTGGGGTCCAGTAGATGACTCATGTGTTGAACTGAATTGACTCTCCTTGTGTCAGCGGCACAGTAGGTCTCTGCCTCTATGCTCTAATTTATTTATGTGTGTACTGCCTTATCAATGAATCAAAGTGGTTTACAGATTAACAAAACAATACAGTTTACATAAAACAGGTGCATCAGAACCATTAAACGTGTACATTAAACACAATCTCATTAGATATGGTATCATTGCTTAGTTATATAACTATTTACAATATGACATTGCAACATGAACATAAGAACATAAGAACATAAGACATGCCATACTGGGTCAGACCGAGGTCCATCAAGCCCAGTATCCTGTTTCCAACAGTGGCCAATCTAGGTTATACGTACCTAGCAATATCCCCAAAAGACACAGGTTCCACAATGCTTGTACTGGGTCAAGCATTGATATTCTGGGTCCCTTTTTAATAGTGGTTTATGGACCTTTCCTCCAGGAACTTGTCCAAACCTTTTTTAAACCCAGCTATACTAACAGCCCTTACTACATCCTCCGGTAACAGATTCCAGAGTTTGATTACACGTTGAGTGAAAAAATATTTTCTCTTATTTGTCTTAAATAGTTTACCCTGTAGCTTCATTACATGTCCCCTAGTCTTTCTATACTCTGATAGCGTAAACAATTGATCCACGTTTATCCGTTCCACTCCATTCATTAATTTATAGACCTCTATCATATCTCCCCTCAGCCGTCTCTTCATGGTTTTGTTTAGGATGCTATTTACAACAGTTATAGTATTAGTTGGTGTATCCCATCTTTTTAGTTTACGTTGGATCGGCATTTATGTGGCTTTTCCTGTCATTGTATGACTTTCACCCTCCTTAAATGCCAGGTCAGTTTGTTACCACCCTTCTAACTGCATGACTCTGTGACCAGTGTATCTGTGTGTCTTGGATCTGTGACCAGGTACAGTATGCCTTGGCTTTTTCTAGGCCACTTCTTATCTTCTTCCAACTTTACACTTTTGTGGGTGCTTAAGACTTGGCATTGTATAGCATTCATCATCTATAAATCTCATTCTGGTTGGTTGCCACCTTCAAGCTCTATGTCATTTCCTGGGCCATTTCTGATTCTCCTTCCACTTTGCATCTTTGTGGGTCCCTTTGGCTTGTTATTATGTGCCTCTGTTTTGCAACTTGCTTTGACATCAATTTCCTGAGTATTGGACAAACTTAACCTGGCATATTGGAGGATAATATGAGGCCCATTCTGATCAATACACGTCCAGCCCGTCCAGACATCCAAAATCCTGATGGGCTGGATTTGCACTCAATTCTGCAGCCATGAGAGCTAGATGTACCTGTTAGAGCAAAATCAGGACAAAGAATTTGGACAAAGGGCTTGGATGGGCCTGATGGGCCCCGATTCAGTAGCGCTGCACATCTGGCAACCTCCCTGCCTAACCCTGCCAATGCTCCTGCATGGAGCCTCAGTGACATGGTGTCCCATCACCATGACACCAGGATGCCATGCAGAAGCCCCGCTTTCCTGTGGCACATTAAACTGCTGTTCCCCACTGCCCAGTCCCCAAGGCCAGGATCAAACTGTGGGGAATCTCAAGCTGCCCCTCATCTTGTAGGGGAGGTCCTCCATGGCTGGCTGCCAACATCGGGGAGACTTATGTCTAGGATCATGGGCCTGCCTCTGCCCTGCCCACACTCCTCCTCCAGCCCACCCCCTCTCCCCCCCATTCAAAGCTCCCCACACATCTTCTCTGTACATGTGGGGAGCTTTGCGATTGGCGTCAACCCCAGGCATTTGGCGGGGGATGTACGTCCAAACAGGATAAACATCCCCACTAAACGCTGCTTGGAATGACCCCCTATAGGTTTACCACTGTCAATGAGTCTTGAGATTTTTCCTCAGAGTTCTTTTCAGATTTTCATTATTGTATTTTTTCGAGGTTTCTGCAGGGGGAGTGCAGCTGCTATTATACCCTTGACCAAAGAATGGCATTTCTATAAGGAGGGATGAGCATGGAGCACTGACAAAGGAAGGGGCACCTGCCTAGCTAGCCAAATCAACTCTAGCTATCATGGAATGCCAGATTGCTCTCACACCCACCATCCTTCATTACGGTACTTCTCAACTGAAACTGTACTTGTCAAGTTGTTGACAAAGAAACCATGAATAATTCTTCTGTACTTAATGTTCCAATGTTGGGAAGAAAGCTCTCAGTGCCTGAACCCAAATTGCAGGCACACAGCTTAGTTAACTCACCCCACTCTTGTGGAATGGGCTTGTGGCACCTCTCTTGCTTCCAGATGGTCCCCCAGGTATAATTTAGGGCTTTCCAGACAATCTGGATGCTGCACGCTGTTGGTTCTGTGCTCTGCCCCAATGCAAATAGGAAATCTGCATCAGAGGGGACAGGACTGGCTGGTTAGAGCGCAGCACCAACAGCTCACAGCAACAAAGGTTCTGGGTAAGCCTTGTGCTACTGGTTTTCTGTTGCTGTAGGTCCTGGAGAGGGGCAGCAATGGCGGCAGTAGGGGCAGGAGTGGAAACAGTGGGGAAGCAGGAAGGAGAGTTCACTTAGGGCACATCAAAATCTTGCACATGCTTCCTGTGTGCAATATGGCTTCCGCCCCTACCACGGTGTAGAAACCCTTCTAACTACACTGATAGACTTCCTCATCAAAGGCACAGATGATAGCAGTCAAGGCTTTCTACTCCTCTTCATAGACATCTCTGCCGCCTTTGACAACATCAACCACATTACTTTGATCAATAGATTAGAAAATCTAGGAATAGGTGGGACAGTACTCAATTGGTTTAAGTCTTACATCACAAACAGACTAATACGTGTTCAAATAGACCAGGAAGTGTCAGAAACCTTCCCCCAAGGACAAGGAATACCCCAGGGATCCGCCCTTTCTGCCCTCCTTTTCAACCTGTACCTCCAACCCATTACAAAAATATTCAGAAAACACAAAATTAGTCACTTCATCTATGCTGATGACATCATGCTTGCTCTCCCCATATCCATCAAAAATCCTACCTACGATGCCCTATCAAAATGCATGGCGGAGACCACCTCCTGGATGGAATCTAACTACCTTAGCATCAACCTCAAAAAAACTGAGGCAATGTTCGTAACAAGATCACCCGTGACTGAGGACACCTATCCAACATCAATCTCAATCATAAATACAACTATACCCGTCAAAAAAGAGGTAAAATACCTAGGGGTAATAATAGACCATACACTCACCATGCTACCACATATAAAACAGACGGTAAAAACCATATTCTACAAACTCAAAACCATACAACACCTAAGACCCCTTCTTGACACCCATGACTTTAGATCAGTTGTTAACACACTCATCACCCCACACTTCGACTATTGTAATAGTCTCTTAATTGGCCTACCACAAAAAAGTACATACCTACTTCAAAGAGCCCAGAACATCTGTGCCAAAGTAGTCACAAAAGCCCGCCTAGTAGATCATGTAACCCCAATAATGCTGGAACTGCATTGGCTCCCTATAAACAGCAGAATCAGATATAAAATCCTCCTAATCACATTCAAGCTCCTGAACAACATCGCCCCATCATATCTATCCATGCTATTACATGCCCCATCAGAATCAAGAACTCGCAGACTAAACACTACACACTCACTTGAAATACCAAATTCATTCAAAAAAACTAAAAAATCCACCAGCACCAGAGTTTTCTCATTCACTGCCCCCATGCTCTGGAATAATCTCCCAATAAACCTTCGGATCATAAAAGACCTCACCCAATTTAGAAAGGAACTTAAGACATACCTTTTCTCCGAACACTATGAAATCCCATACCCCCAAGTCTAACCACACACCATCCCCAAACACTCAAACACAAAGCCCTAAAACCACACTCATCTACCCACACACATACACCCACCACATACTCCCACCACATACACCCCAAAACACTCCCAAGAGATGAAAAAAGGAAATAAATTCCTCCACACACACACACATATGAAAGGTAGAAAACTCTGACTACCTATAAAAAGGTAGAAAAACTCTGATCAACACTACGCTACAGAAACTTATTAATGTATATAAAATGTAAATAGTTTTGACAATTAATGCACAGTTATTTGTATAAAGTTACAATGTTATAAATCTCTGTTAATAACTATTATCTGTATAAAGTTAAAAAATCTCTGTTCCATGTAATGTATACATTAGTATACAAATTTGTTTACTTGTTCCATGTAAACCGCCCCTGATCTCTGGAAGGGGCGGTATAGAAGAAATAGATAAATAAATAAAATAAATAAAATAAAATAAATAAAATAAATAAAAATAAATATGACATGACTGTAACCCTTAATCATATGCCAGTCTACACATCAAAGTTCTTCATCTAATATATCAGTTAAATGTGACAACATGCTAATTACCTTTTTTATAAACATGTGACAGTGGTGTACACCCAATAAAATTAGGTTTAAAAGTAGGCCTCTCTACCTAAAACATTAGATGAACATCATATAGTCGTAGCTGTGTAGTACACAAGACAGACACAATTGTGAAAGAGCATTATCTTTTTCTATAAATTGGCTACAAAAATTGCTATTACTTTTCCAAAAATCTGTGTTGCCTGGTATTCAACTAAAACTATTCCACTGTTTAGATAGGTCCCTCCTTATAACTGATTTCTGAAGTCAGTAACTAATAAATTCATATGCAAGATATGAAACTTGATTTCTCTCTTTACATACATAATAGTGTATGGCTAG
This sequence comes from Ichthyophis bannanicus, assembly GCA_033557465.1. Lineage (NCBI taxonomy): Eukaryota > Metazoa > Chordata > Amphibia > Gymnophiona > Ichthyophiidae > Ichthyophis > Ichthyophis bannanicus. Next base: position 1,197,184,786 of record CM066032.1, on the reverse strand, counting down.
ACATTTTATTTTTTTAAATTTTAGAACGTTCTTGTTGAAATTATTTATTGTTTAATGGCATGAGAAGTCTGAATAAATGCAGTCCATATTGACATGAAAAATAGCCAAGAAAATGTTATTGTAGAATTCATAGTCATTTGGTAAGATTTTGCAATGAGCAGTCTGCTGGCAGGCACTAAGGATGTACAGTCTGTACAGTGTCTAGGACTGTGGTTTGACTTGATAGTTATTAGCCAAAATATTCCACTGTCACTCAATGTTAAATAAGAAAAAACGTTGCTGCTCACATTAAGCACAGCTAAGAGAAATTAGAACCAGGATGGTCAAGTGAACTGGATAGCAAAAAGAGCAGAATTAGTCACACAACTTGTATTCTGTTGGAGAAAAATAAACTGGGGCAATTTACAGACTGCCCACTCTGGAACGAAGTCCAGACTTTGCTCAAAATTTCAAAGTCAAAGTAAATTTCTCTGTTCCCTTTGAAAGTTGCTGAGGGGCTAAACTGCCCATGGTCTTTCACACCTGTTTTACAGTACATGCAGGCAGATTTTCTAGATAAAATAATACACATACACTTCAAAATACAATCTACCTGCTACTTTCTGATCCTGCTGAAAACACAAACCTAGGAATGTTTCTCCTAAATGTGGCTAAAGGTTTATACATTGTCCCACGACACGTATTTCCAGCTGTATTGAGGGAGGGTAATTTTAAGCTGGGCAAATACACATGTAGAATTTGCCATTGTAAATGAATTTAAAAACAGCCCTTCTAGTGACACATAGGGGCCCTTTTACTAAAGTGTGGTAAGTGGTAACCATGGGGTTCAGCATGTAAAGAACAAGTGCAACAGTGTGGGGTAAAATCCATGCTGTCTGTACTTGAAGATGAAGGTGGAACAAGGCGAGGGATTGGAATCTAAAGAACGGTGGTGAGTAACACCTGGCGGACACAATATTGCTATATGCTAGCTGCCATGACTGCCAATAGCGCCAATGGAGCCTCTTGCGATCTGGCCCACCCAAGCAATAACCACCCTTAATAATCCTGCCCTCCCGAAGAGGTTCTCCCCACAATCCCCCCCCCCCCCCCCCGAAGAGATACCACTTTTCAGGACCTCCATGACCAGAAAGCCTTCCTGCCATGGAAGCCCCACAAAGAGGTCCACAAACTCCTGAGTAGGAAAGCCTCCCTACACACGGGCTTTCCTGCACCCCTTTCCAGCCACCTAGGATTTTTAGCATCCATCATTTTTGACAATCAGCAGGACTGACTTGGGGAAAATTTGCTCTGGCTGCAGTGATAGCTGTGCCAGTAAAGTTAGGCATAGCTGTGGCTGTGCGGCGACTCATATATTCAATGTATGAGAAGCCTAAATTTCACAGAAAGCACAGTTACTTACCTGTAACAGGTGATCTCTGGGAACAGCAGGAATTAGTCATCACATATGGGTACGTCGGTACCGACGGAGCCTGCGCGGGAAAGCTCCCCAGCTTTTCAAATGAAAAGCTTTTGGGGCCTCCCACTGTACATGCGCGCTGCCTTCCCGCCTTCCTGACCAGCTCTCCTCAGTTCGAGTTTAAAGCTGAGACAATAGAGAGAGAGAGGACAGGAAGATAGAGGAATAGAGAGACAACTCCTAGGGGAGATGGGTGGGTTGTGATGACTAATTCCTGCTGTTCCCAGAGATCACCTGTTACAGGTAAGTAACTGTGCTATCTCTAGGAACAAGCAGGAATAAGTCATCACATATGGGGACTCCCTAGCTGAGATGCCTGGGAGATCCCCCTCCAAGGGTAACCATCTTCGGATGGATCTCAGGCATCCATTCTGGGAAGGTGGGCAGGAGTTGTTTAAGTATGGAACAGGTGTTTGAGGACAGCCTGACCAAACAAGGCATCCCCGCGGGAGTCCTTGTCCAAGCAGTAATGGGCTGTGAAGGTATGCACCGAGGCCCAAGTGGCTGCTCGACAGATCTGATCTATGGATACAGAGTGGAGATGAGCCATAGAAGTGGCCATGGCTCTCACATTGTGAGCTGTGACATGGCCTTCCAGAGAAATGTTCTTACTCTGGTAAGCAAAGGAAATACACTGAGCAATCCAGTTGGAAAGTGTGCATTTGGTGACTGGAAGTCCCAAATGAGAAGGATCAAAAGCCACGAAAAGCTGAGAAGACTTTCGATGTGGCTGAGTTCTATTGAGGTAAAAGGCGAGAGCTCTTTTACAGTCAAGAGTATGAAGGTTCCTCTCTGCACTGGATGCATGAGGAGCCGGAAAAAAAACAGGTAGATATACCTCTTGATTAAGATGAAAAGGCGAGACCACTTTAGGCATAAAGTGGGGATTCGTCCTAAGGACCACCTTATCATGATGAAATCTGGTATAAGGTGGATTCGCCACCAAAGCTTGTAGTTCACTGATGCGGCGAGCCGAAGTGACTGCAATAAGGAAAAGGACCTTCCAAGAAAGAAATTTCAGGGAGGTAGATACCAATGGTTCAAAGGGTGGCTTCATAAGTTGACCCAGAACTAAATTCAAGTCCCATGCTACCGGAGGAGGCCGGATGGGGGGCTTAGTGAGGGTTAGGCCTCTCATGAATCTTGCAATAAGAGGATGAGAGGAAACAGATTGTCCATTTATAGGTTTTAAGGATGCTGTAATAGCACTTAAATGGACTCATACTGAATTCGTCTTGAGGCCTGCATTGGAAAGATGCAGGAGATAGTCTAGTAGAGAATTCAAAGGATGTGCCAGAGGGTCAAGACCCTGTTGAGCACACCAAATGGAAAAACGTTTCCATTTGAAAGCATAGGAACGCCTGGTAGAGGGTTTCCTAGAGGCATAAAGGATATCTTTCACTGGTTGAGAAAGATTAAACTCTTGAAGGCTTAAGCCTTCAGTAACCAAGCTCGGAGATGTAGGGACTTGGGGTTTGGATGCCACAAAGTCCCCTGCTCCTGAGACAGAAGGTCTGGTGCAGCTCCCAGGTCCAGGGAGGAGCCCTGGGAGAGCTGTAGAAGGAGAGGGAACCACACTTGGCGTGGCCAGCGTGGAGCAATGAGGATCATGGATCCGTGATCCCTCTGAAGTTTGAACAGAGTCTTGGGAATCAAAGGAATGGGTGGAAAAGCGTACAGGAATTCCTGACCCCAATGCAGGAGAAAGGCATCGTTGGCCTGAGCTCCCTGACACGGAGTCCTGGAACAGAAACGGGGAAGTTTGGCATTCCACGGACTTGCAAAGAGGTCTATGTCCGGGGTCCCCCATTCCTGAAAGATTCTGCGTATTTGGTCCATATGTAGGGACCATTCGTGTGGGAGCAGAACTCGACTGAGTCTGTCTGCCCGAGAGTTTTGAACTCCTGGAAGATATACTGCCAGAAGATGAATTTGGTGCTCTCTGGCGAAGGCCCATAATCTGAGAGCTTCGTTGCAAAGCGACAGAGAGCCCGTCCCTCCTTGTTTGTTGATATAAAACATGGCCACCTGATTGTCTGTCTGAACTAGGACAGTCAGGTTGGCAAGGAGGGTATGGAAGACTGTGAGGGCAAGGAAGATTGCTCGCAGTTCCAGAAGATTGATATGAAGGGTGGTCTCTTGGGGAGACCAGATTCCCTGAGTGGAGAGATGTTGAAGATGAGCTCCCCACCCTGTTTGGGAGGCATCTGTTGTGAGGGTTGCTTGGGGCAACGAAGGTTGGAAGGGGTCCCCAACAACAGATTTTTGGAGGATGTCCACCACTGGAGAGACCAAAACAGACGTTTTGAGGTGAGTACCTGGTCTGACAGCAGTCCCGATGCTTGAGACCACTGGGTGGCCAATGTCCATTGAGCTGCTCTCATATGGAGACGAGCATAAGGTACCACATGAACCGTGGAGGCCATGTGGCCGAGAAGTTGCAGCATTTCTTTGGCTGATAAGTGACTTCTGGACTGAGCCTGGGAGGCCAAGCTTATTAGCCTTTGGCCTCGGACCAGAGGGAGGTAGGCCCTTGCAGTGGTGGAGTCCAATTGGGCCCCTATGAATTCCAGGGACTGAGTAGGGATGAGTTGGGACTTGGGAATGTTTACCACAAGTCCCAGATATTGAAGAATACGCCTTGTGCGGTCCAGAGAAATCTGGGCTTCTGATTGAGATGGAGCTCGGATGAGCCAGTCGTCCAGATATGGGAAGACAAAGATTCCCATGCCTCTGAGAAATGCGGCAACGACTGCCATGCATTTTGTGAATACTCTTGGAGCAGAGGCCAGACCGAAGGGTAGTACTCTGTACTGGAAATGTTTTCCCTGGAACAGAAATCTTAGATACTTTCTGTGGGATGGATGGATGAGTATATGAGTGTATGCATCCTTGAGATCTAGAGAACAAAGCCAATCTTGACTCTGAAGGTATGGAAGGAGAAGGCCCAGAGAGAGCATTTTGAATTTCTCCTTGAATAGAAACCTGTTCAATTCTCTCAGATCTAGGATAGGTCTGAAGCCCCCTGTCTTCTTTGTTATGAGAAAGTAAGGGGAGTAGAAACCTAACCCCTGTTGTGGAGGAGGAACCTCCTCTATTGCCCCTTGGGCAAGAAGAGAAGAGACTTCCTGACCCAACAGGGTCAGAAGAGATGGGGGAGAACTGAATTGCCTCACCATGGTATGGGGAGGAAGGCTGGAGAAATGAAGTTTGTAGCCTTCTCGGATAATAGAGAGGGTCCATTGCTCTGATGTTATTTGCTCCCATCTGGGAGCAAAGTGAGCTAGCCTTCCAGGAATGGTGAGGGGCTCTGGCTGTGCTAGAGCCAGAAACGGCAAGTTCTCTAGAGGGAAGTCAAAACCCCTGAGGGGGTTGAGCCTGCTGGGATGTAGCAGACACTGCAGGCTTTGACTTTACCTGCTTAGATTGTTGACGCTTAGCCGCAAGGCGAGGCTGAGCAGATTGCTGGCCAGTATTTGTGGGAAATCTGGTCTTTTTATAGTAAGGCCTCTTAAAAGGCTTCTTTTTGGTAGGGGTAGAAGTAGACTTGGAAAGTCTATCTAGAGTGGCATTTTCTGCATCCATTTGAGCAGCTTTAATCTGCCAGTCTTCCCCAAATAAGTTCTCACCGGTACAGGGCAGATTCCTGAGGCCTTCTACAACCCAGGGTTCTAGGTTAGAAGCCTGGAGCCAAGCGAGACGTCGGGCTGCAATAGCAATTCCCGAAGCTCTGCCTGCAACCTCGAAGGAATCAAAGGCTGCCCTGTTGGAGAACTTGGAGACCTCTGAAAGTTGTGTCACCATAGAAAAGAAGTCCGGGATAAAGGGGGCAAAATTCTGTATTTTTAGGGCAAGTTGCCCAAGATACATGCCCATATAAAGGCTATAAGAGTTGATCCTGGCTATAAGCATACTAGCCTGGAACATCTTTCTTCCAAAAGAGTCTAGGTTCTTACATTCTCGCCCTGGAGGGGTAGAAGAATGCCTCTTAGGACTCTTTATTTTCTTCATAGCAGACTTCACCACAATGGAGTGGTGAGGCAGCTGAGTTTTTTGGAACCCAGGCGAAGGAGGGACCCGATACATGGTGTCCAACCTGCGGGAATGGGGAGACAGTGTTAAAGGAGTCTCCCACAAATCCATCAAGTGTTCTTGAAGGATTTCATGGACAGGCAGAGTGACTGCCTCTTTAGGAGCTTTTGAGTATCCTAAAATGTCCAATTTTTTTGATCTGGGTTCTCTTTCAGAAGATGTAGTAATAGAAAGTGCTTTAGCTACATCAACAATGAAATCCTGAAAGGATAAATCCTCTGGAGGAGACATCCTCCTCTTGGGAGAAGAGGGCTCCTCAGGAAGAGTAAGCTCAACAGAGTCATCAGAGGAATTAAATTCATCAGAAGAATCTGAGTACTCTTTCTGTGCTTCCAATGTACGATACGCATACCGATCGGTATCGACATCGGGCGTATCGGGCATGGGATCGGTACCGGGCGAAAGCCGGAATCCGGTATGCGAAACCGATCGACGTTTAGAAGTCGATGGTCTCGGTTCCGGCGTAGATACCGGAACCGGGGTCGGTACCGATGAAATCGGTACCAAGGGCGTCGCAGCCTTAATGAAGGCCAGTACGGCCTGCTGCATGGTCTGGACAGTACTGCCCATAGACGCCACTACTGCCTGGATGTCGGTACCGGTATGGGCCGGTACCCCAGAGCAGTCCAACAGGTGATCTGTCGAGGCCGTGCCATCGATGTCAACCTGTGACCCCATGATTGCTTTGGAGGCCGGAACCTCCCGCCGGGGTTTTTTGGCCTGGGCAGAATCCTCGAACTCAGAACTGAGAGCCTCTCGATCCTTAGAAAGAGATTTGCTTTTAGAGGATTTGCCCACAGAAGTTTTGGTTACCTGAGATCCATCCGGAGAGGAAGACCTGGACGACTGTGATGCTTCTGAAGGAAACAGCACATGGAGCTTGTTAGCCCGGTTCTGCAAACCGCGTTTAGACATCTGGGTGCAGGATGGGCAGTCCGGTATGGAGTGCTCAGGTCCCAAACATTTGAGACACCATTCATGGGTGTCTGTGACAGAAATGACAGCACTGCATTTGGTACATTTTTTGAAACCAGGGACTGGATTCTCCATGAGGAGAAATTGTGTAGGCCTTAAGGCCTAACACCGGGTACCAAGCTGTGCTGAAGAAAAATAAAAAAGTCTTTTTTTTTAATATAGAAAGAAAGACCGGCGATACCGGTATCGGTATGGGGAAGGCAGGTACGCGGTCTAAAGAAACAAACAAAAGTAACAAATTCTTCAGCGGTGACAGGAACACGACCTGCTGGCTCCGCGGAAAAAGAAGAACTGAGGAGAGCTGGTCAGGAAGGCGGGAAGGCAGCGCGCATGTGCAGTGGGAGGCCCCAAAAGCTTTTCATTTGAAAAGCTGGGGAGCTTTCCCGCGCAGGCTCCGTCGGTACCGACGTACCCATATGTGATGACTTATTCCTGCTTGTTCCTAGAGATTAGGAAATATTCTGCTGCCTATGATGGGAATACTTAATGGAGTTTGCAGGATGAACTCCCAGCGGTTGCTGTGAGGGACTCTATTTTTGATTTGTATTGCTGAAGGATGGATGGCAGTGCTGGAGGATAGCTGTGCCAGTCCCCTTCTGTGACATTGCTCTTGAAAGAGTGTTGGCACAAATGGGTGGGGCATCAAGGTTTAGTCTGCAGGCATTCTTTTCTGCCAATGCTGACATGCCAGGATTTAGCTAAATATTTAAACAGAAGTCCACATTCAAAGAGGTTGGCCAGTTAACTTTGGGATTAATCACCCTCCTAAAAGGTCTCTAAGTAAGTAAAAAGGCATACTCAGACTCCTTGACAACTCATTATTTTCTGATAGTCATAACAGAAAAAACATTTTCCATGCTTCAAAATTATCAATACATTCGACCTTTTTTTTACTTATGTAAATAAACTTGCAGATAAAAAAAATATCTGTAAACTGGACAGTTTTAGACATAAGAAATCCGTTAGTTTAAGATACTGGATCAATCCATACACAAGGAGTTGAGGTAGACCATGGATTGGAAGGAATCATTTATTGGAACCACCAATTACTCATTCTGTTACTGTGTACCTGTTACAATCTAAACGGTTATTGTGTTTTACTGTAAACTGCTTTGACTAAAGGAAAAAGCAGTATAAAAAACTATTAAATAAATAAAATAAATACTGGATTAAAACAGGTGATCTGCCCAGAAATGTACAATGCAGGCTATGTCAAGGATACCTAAGCATCTCAAATTTAGCAATAATGGCCCAGATTTTCGATGGTATTTATACAGGTAACTGCCCTAGTTATCTACAGAGGTAATACCTTCAAAAATTCCCTGGTTTGTCCCTTTCGCACCTTGATGCTATGCAGTTGGCATCAGGGCGTGTTTGGAGAGTTCTGGGGTGGAGCGGGGGCGGAAGAAAGAGCTAAGCGGGTAGCAGCAATTTTCGATGCTATCCGGTTAGCCCTCGGTGCCTTAAATATAGGCGAGGGTTTTCCTCGGCAGCTGCCAGTGTGTCAGGCTAAATCCGGATTTTCACTTCTGTCATCATGGAAGTGAAAATCCGGTTTAAGGGGTTTGGTGGGCAGGCTATGCGCCAATGGGCGTATAGCATGCCTAAATGAAAATTGGACCCAATGTTGCTTTGGTGATAGCATGAGAACATGTGGTGTGGAATATTTTGCCAGCATGTCTTCTTTCTGGAAATTATATTTTGGTTTTGTCTTTGGCACTTTATTAAAGTGCTTATTTTTGTTTTATTCCATTTGTCTGTTGTCTCCCTTTTATTCTCTTTCATTCTTTTTGGATTTGGTTTTCCTATCAGACTCCAGTGCAAAGCTCTAGAAGCCATACTGATTGGAAGAAATGACGAGCTGGCACCGATGGGGCACAGGCCCCATAACGCGGTGCCTGGAGGGGGAAGGGCAGAAGAAAAGGAAGGCAGGTTAGGGGGAGGGGAGCTGGGCCGGCAATAAAGCAAAGGGGGCAGGAGCCGCCCCTTCTTTTTCTGCCAGGTGTCACGGCTTTGTGGAGTGGAGCGGCAGTTGAGCTGAGAACGTGGCTGAACGGAGAGGATACTACTGACCTGTGGTGGGTTATGGAGGTCCTGAGCAGTGGAAAGGCAGTGGCAGCAGCGGCAGCAAGTTTAAATTTTATCATGCTGCACCCAAAGCTTCCACTGCGGCCTGTATTCTCAGGATCCCTACATGGCTCCCGAGGTGGATGTGAAACTTCAGTCATTCCCTGCGCAAGGAAGTGGCAATGCCCAGGGGTGCCGGGAAAGACAAAGCCCGGAAGAAGCCACCATACACATCAGCAGCATGGTCCACGCGGCAGTGACACGCTGGGGGGAGAGGTGAGTGCAGACAGGATCGGAGAGGCAAGGGTGCCACCTGGTGGGCACTTGAGGTGGATGCAGCAAGCTGAGCAGCCCTCCCCAGCAGACTGTAGCCTTTGAGCACCACCTAGTATCAGCTGTGAGTAAAGGCAGCAGACTGTGCAGCATCATTCAGCAGACACTGGAATAGGACTGCTCTGGGTATGAGGATAGGCACATACAGCGGCACAGACCTTTACAGAGCAAGGGTTCACCGCAGAGCAGATGACATAGCCAAGCAACAGTGTTCCAAGGGCGGAATCAGCAGACCAGCAAGGAAGAACGATGGACCAACACGGACGGCTGCAGGGGAAAAAGAGAACAGGCGCAAGGACAACACATGGAAATCTGGCACTGACAAGGTCCAGACAGGACAAGGCCGAGGCCCATGACACTCAGCAGCACACAGAGCCTGCAGCAGGAATAGGACAGATGGCTGTGGGACCAAAAACTAGCAACCAGCCCCTGCCGTGCAGCAGTGATGGGCAAGCGGATGAGCCCATAGGTATGTGTGACTTTGTGAACCAGGTCAAGGCCATGGCCACGGTGCATGGAGCAGGACACGTGCAGGCTCTCCTGAGTTTGCTGGATGGAGAACCAGCCAGGGGCAGGATGACCACAGAGGAGTCAGGTGTGAGCTCTTTGGCTACACCTGGTGAAGCGTATCTGCGGGGTGAGTATGAGCATTCTGTTTCGCTATCTAATGGGCCAGGGAGTTGGAGGGAAGCAGGGGTGGGGTATGTGTATGTGTATGGGCCACAAGGGGCAGTAGATAGCAGGAGTAGGGGGGTTGGGGGGGAAGCTGGGGGAGGATATGATGCATGGGGGATGCTAGGGGAGTCTGAGGGGCAACCCAGGTGTTTGGGGTAGGCGGGCCGGCCGGAGGCAGCTGCCAAGGCATTTAGGGACTGCTGTAGGTCTTATTGCGGATCGTAGCTGGTTCAGGCGTGGCAGCAGGCAGGATGCAGGGCGCACAAAGCATGGCAGAGGTGGTCAGTGAAGGGACCAAAAGGCACCTGCCTCTCAGCACCCCCCCCCCCCGGGGCCCCATCCTGGGGTACGCCAGGAGTCCCACAGAAGTGACAGTACCCGGGGAGAGAAGTTTGGTATCTGAGCTCAGGCCGGCTGAATATGTATGCCTTGCCAGCGCATTAGACATCCACATTCCATCTGCCCAGAAGGAAAAAATCAGGAGGGGCGAATATGTGGTCATATTCCGCTCCTCGTTTGGAGGGGCAATGAGAATTGCAAATGCTAGGGCTGCCACAAATAATGCAAGCTGGCCTCCAGGAAGGCTGACATTGTTCCAAGGACGATTGCAAACTGGTGTACAGCCTTTATGGCATTGGCCAGCATGGTGGGCGAAAACATCCAAAGCAGTGCCAGGGGTTCTTCAAGTACCAAGACAGTATTTGTGAGGCCTACAGGGTGTACGGGGTACTGCCTGGCTGGAGTATGAAGAGCAGTTTCGTCAGAACATGGAGGGCAATCAGGGGCTGAGCTGGGACAGGAAATCCACTTGTGAATTTGGTTGATGACACAAGGTCAGCGGGGAAGCAGGCTGAATGGGGTTGCAGGGGGGAGTTGGCCCAGCAGGTACACAGAGCCCCCACAGCTATTTTGGGGGGACAGCAGGCCCAGCACTGGGGAAGATATTACCCTCCCCTTGCCTCCCAGCAGTGTCATCCCCTTGCTGGCCTCCTACCCCATGTGCTAGGGCATATGCAGGTTGTTCAACAGTGGGTCCTGCAGATTCTTTAATAACTGAAAATACAGGCATGCATGTGCCATGTGCGGAGAAGGGCACCCTCATTTCCGATGCGAAAAGAGACAAGCGGGCGACCTCCAGCGATTGCGTTGAAGTCTCCATTCTGGGTTTGGCCTCCGCACCCATCAGGGTTGGGGTGCTGGGAAGGGAGTTACAAAGATATGATCAGGAGAAAGCTCAATGGTTGATTAACGGTTTTATATGGGGGGTTGCTATTCTGTATGATGACCCTCCAGGCCTGCGAATGGCTGGGAACCTGAAATCCACCCAGGAGCGGAGGACTGTGGTCCAATAGAAGCTCCACAAGGAATGGCAGCTGGGCAGGATGGTGGGCCCCTTTGAGAGCAAATCCCTACCTAACCTGATCATTTCCCCATTGGGCCTGGTCCCAAAGAATGAGCCTGGGGAGTTCCGGCTCATCCATCACTTGTCCTATCCCAATGGTGCTTTGATGAAACGATCATCTGGTGAAGTATGCTTCAGTAGACCAGGCTCTGGAGTTGCTCTGGAGCCTGGGGGCAGGGGTATGGCTAGCAAAGACGGATGTAGAGTCTGCCTTTCGGCTGCCCCTGGTACATTTGGGTAGCTTCCACCTGCTGGGGTTTTGATGAACGATCACCTGGATCCAGAGGCCTGCTCGGTGAAGTATACTTCAGTAGACCAGGTCCTGGAGTTGCTCCAGAACCTGGTGGCAGGGGCATAGCTAGCAAAGATGGATATAGAGTCTGCCTTTCGGCTGCCCCCGATACATCTGGGAAGCTTCCATCTGCTGGGGTTGCGTTTCAGGGGCCAGTACTATGCAGATAAATGCCTCCCAGTTGGGTGCTCAATATCTTGCGCCTATTTTGAGGAGCTCGGCTCTGCTCTCCAATGGATTGTCGAGAAGGAGATGTGCCAGGCCAAAATCATACCAGACATTCTGGTTTGATGTCCCAGATTGCACTTGGATGTCCCGCTGTAAAATATGCCTTCACACTCCAAATGAGACCTCACCAATGATTTATATCACTCAGAACATGGACATTAATCATTCTGTTGTATATCTCTTCTTTGCTTTGATTTTATTGGCATTCCTTTCTTCTTGAATTGTTTTTATGTACATCGCTGTGCTAGTATGAAGGGCAGTATAGCAAGTTTTAATGAACCATGGACTCTAAATCTCTGATAGCACAATGTTTAAAGGAGTAGGTTAGAAGCTTGGGTGGCCAAGGTTCAAATCCTAGGATGGGTCTTTGTAATCTTAGACTAGTCACTTAACTCTACACTCTGAAAATTTTAAGGTCAAAATAAGCACTTTCCTGTTGCCTCTTCATGTCTGCAGCAGGTCTAAATATGAAATTGAATGGAGACATGTAAGTTCACTGTGCCTCCACCACACCCTCTTGCCTATTTGGACGTCCCTGCACCAGAGACGTCTGTAAATGTCATTTGTGGAATGGCTTCAGAGACGTCTCCATGATTTCAACATCCACATGCATGTCTTCAGACTTCCTAACTCATGACTAAGCCTTTTAAAATGACCTCCATTGTGTTCAATTTTGGAGACCATATCTCACAAAGGATGCAAAAAGACTTGAACTGTTTCAGAGGAAGGCGACCAAACTTATATGGGGCCTGTATCAGAACACGTATGAGGAGAGACTTGAAGACCTAAATATGTATACCCTGGAGGAGAGGAGGGACAGGAGATATGATGCAGACATTTAAATGCTTAAAGAATATTAATGGACATACTAACCTTTTTCAAAAATGGGGTAGCTGTAGAACTAGAAGACATGAAATGAAGCTGCAAGGAGGTAAACGCAAAAGCAATGTCAGGAAATACTTTTTCATAGAAAGGGTGGTAGATGCCTGGAATGCCTTCCCAGTAGAGGCAATGGGGCAAAAACAGTGATGGAATATAAAAAGGCATGGGACAGGCACAGAGGACCCCTTTATCGAAAGAGGAGGGAATGAAAGCAAACTTGGATAACTTTTACACTTCAAAAAATAAAGAGGGGTAATCTGCACAGAGCTGTGGATACAGCCATAAACCAAGGCATAGAGGGGTTAACCTGCATGGACCAGTGGGTACAGTGGTGGGTTCTAAACTGCCAAGGAACTGGTTCGGTCCCAGATGCCCCATGTGTGTGCCTGCTGGGTTGCTGCTCCTCATGTGGAGTCATTGTAGCAGCCGTACACTTGGGCCACTGCTCTCTGCCGAGGGTATGCAAATCCCTGGTGGCCCAGCAGCCCAATTCCCCACTGCAAAATGTTCTGATGGCATCGGGGACTTCTCCGAATGCTGCAATCCCTGATGCCATCAAACATTGTCAAATCACTCAAGATAGTCGTCTACTCACAGAGGGTAGCTTCTAATGAATAAAAAGTATATTTTTCCCTCCAACAATTTTTTAGGCTATGCAACACTGTTATTGCACCTTCTCATTCACATATACTGTCGTTTTCAGACTATATCGCAGATCTCAGGAATATACAGGTCTCAGACTTCTCATGGCATTGGCTATATCAGACATCATTCTTAGCCGCAGCGCCCTTTGCGTCAATGACCATTGTTAATATATTCCTTCTTATCATGCAATTAATCTTTATACGCAGATCTCAATGTAAACTTTTGTGCTTATCTGATCATGTTTGGGGCGTTCCAAGAAGGAATATATTAACAATGGTCATTGACGCAAAGGGCGCTGCGGCTAAGGATGATGTCTGATATAGCCAATGCCACGAGAAGTCTGAGACCTGTATATTCCTGAGATCTGCGATATAGTCTGAAAATGACAGTATATGTGAATGAGAAGGTGCAATAACAGTGTTGCATAGCCTAGAAAATTGTTGGAGGGAAAAATATACTTTTTAGTCAAACATTGTCAGACAGGGGGATTCCCGCCAGTGCAGAGCCGGCGCTGCAACGCTATGTTTGGCCCAGTTTGGCTTATGCGGGCCGCAGCAGGAAATGGTTCACACGGACTAGACCAAACCAGCTGAATCCCATTACTAGTGGATACAACCCTAAACAAAGGCGTAGAGAGGGGTAACCTGCCTAGAGAGGTGGGTACATCCTTTGCCACCTCAATGGACAGATGAGATGAACCACACAGGCTGGGCCGTTCTCAAAGTTGGTTCAAGATGTTGGCGCCCTAGGCAAATGTCGAGCCTTATGCTCTCCTGGTTGTCAGAATCTATTGTTTAGCTTTGAAGGCCCTGTTCTTTGCTGTCCCCCAGAAGCTGTCACCCTAGGCAACTGCCTTGTTTGCCAAATTGAGCCGGCTCTGCATGCCAATCTTTATCTGCCGGCATTTGCTATGTTATTATGCAATTAGTATATCTCAACTGACAAGGCTCACTTGGCCTTTCTTTTGTTTAATATGGGAGTGACCTCTTCGCTGGCTGGAATGGCTCCCTGTAGTGAGACCTTTATGTTTGTGTATTTCCCTTCCCTTCTTTGTGTCCTTGTCTCATTTTTTTTATTTTAAATTGATTGTACCTTCAGTCCTTTAGTGTGATTCCTGCTCTTTTTTTACCATATTTTAACTTGCAATTGTAAATTACCTAGGTTCTTTGAAAAGGCAGTGTATTAAATAAAAGTGTAAAACAATGTAAAAGCCCTTAGTTAAGTAAAAAATTAAATCAGAGGTTCCAAACCTTTTAGTTGTGTGGACTTCTTAACTTCTAAAAAACTCCTAGAACCTCATTTCATCCCCACCACTCTTCTCAGACCCTCTCCCCTCAGCGCCAAGCCTCTTCCCATTAGCATTTTTATCTCCCTTCCCCTTCTCCACCAGTCTCTCTCTCTCTCTCTCCAGCCAGTTCCTACCAGTCTCAGTTTCTTTCTTTCTACCTTCCCCCTTTTGATCCCTACTAGGCTCTCTGTTTTTTTTCTGTGTACTGTGGACCCTTTGAAAAGATCTTATTGAACCCCAGGGATCATAAGAACAAAACATATGCCATACTGGATCTGACTAAGGTCCATGTCCATCAAGCCTAGTGTTCTGCTTCCAACAGTGGCCAATCCAGGTCACAAGTACCTGGCAGGTTCCCAGAAGGTACATGGATTCCATGCTGCTTGTCCCATGGGTAAGCAGTGGATTCCATGGTCTCCTTTAATAATGGTTTATGGACTTTTCCTCCAGGAACTTGTCTGAACCTTTTTTAAACCCAGATACACTAACAACTTTTACTACATCCTCTGGTAACAAATTCCAGAGTTTGATTACAGTTGAGTGAAAAAATATTTTCTCCTGTAAGTCTTAAATGGGCTATATTGTTGGTTCATTGTGTGTCCTCTAGTCATTCTACTTTTGAAGGAGTAAAGAACTGATTTATACTTACCCATTCTACTCCATTCATTATTTTATAGACCTCTGTCATATCTCCCCTCAGACGTCTTTTTTCCAAGTTGAAGAGCCCTAACCTTTTAAGCCTTTCCTTACACAGGGTCCATACAGATTAGGAACCACTGCATTAAATAATTACACAGGAAAGGGAAAATAGGGCAATATTTGAAAAACCATGCATACTAATGAACTGAAGTAAATTTGCAGTGTGGGAGCAAAAGGTTAATCTGAGGTGAAGTGCAGCACTCCAACTCAGATCACTCATGATTCCTGGTGATCAAGAGGCACCAGTGGAATTGGGCGGAGGGGGGTCTGACCCACCACTGGAGGATGCCTGGTCAAGGTCCTCCCTGTACCTGGGTCCAGAATGCCCTGGTCTGAGGTACCTGGGCCAGAGGTGCCCAACTTAATGGTGCCCTGAGCCAAGATGCCCAGGTCAAGGATGCCCTGGACCAAATAATGCCAGAGCCTAGAGGGCATGTTGTGGGAGTCGAGGAGGTTCAGGTTTGGAGTATCTGAGGCCCACTGTGCTACCTGGGAATTTTTGCAGTGTATTAGGTGATGGGGAGTCTAGCTAGCTTTTTTTTTAATGTTTTCCTTCCCATCACGCACTGATAGGAAGGGAGACAGTTTACTCACGCTACTGCAAGTGGCTGCATATTGTCAGCATGTAATTTGTATGTCATTAATTTATTGCATCAGAAACAGCAACCCAGGAGGAGTGGCCTAGTGGTTGGGGCAAGGTGCTTCAGGCCAGAAGGTCAGGAGTTCAAATCCCACTAAGGATAGCAACCTTGGGCCAGAAGGACTGGGGTTTCTAATCCCACAGGTGCTCCTTGTGGTCTTGGGCAAGACACTTAACCCTCCATAGCCCATGTTCCCTGTAAAAAAATAGTTATCTCCAAGTTATAGTGCCCTGTTCAATGTAATTTCAGTTTGTTCAATGTCAACTGCACTGATGCAGAATAGCATGGTATATAAGAGAATATAAATAAGTAAAAGATTTTTACTGTGTACATTAGAATGCCATGCACTGACGCTTAGCTCAGGGTTCTAATGCACCCCGAACTGCACTGAATCCTTACACGGGTAACTTATTGTTTAAGTTTAGGGAAGCAGATTCAGCAACCTGGCTTAACAGATTGTGTGGCTGAAATCTACCTAAGGATAAGTGGATAACTCATCCACTTATCTCTATGCAGTAATTGAATATTAACCTTACAGTCTATCATTTTTAACTACCTTGCGGGACATATTATAATGGCAGCGCACAATACCCCCAAAGGGCTGCATCAATTTCAGATACTGCTGGCACAGCAGTCTTTGCATGTTTTGCCAACGTAATCTCCCCACTATAACTAACTGACTGAAAAGCTGAAGGGCCCTCAGAGAAGGGAAGGGCGGGAGAAGTGAAATTTAGAGGGGATGGGGGACAAGAAGGGAAGATGAGCAGGGAATTAAAGAATGTTCGGCTCATTAGCGCCTTGCAAGTTTAATCAAGCTTTCTTCATCCTCCATTACACTCATTAGCTGTGGTGAGGTTAGTGCTGGAAGCTGATCAGTATCTTGGTCAAGACAATTGTTGTTGATTAACTGTAATTACCAGTAATGGGGCCATTCTGCTTTTCAGCAGCCTAATGCCATCAGCTCATTCACGCGTCTGTTGTGAGGTAAGCAGCTTCAATCTGCTAGCCATTTGCTTGCTCATTGTTCAAACTAAGCAATTGCTTCTTGTGTGGCCTTTGAAAAAATAAAAGGAAAAGAAAAAGATGTTTTCTATGCTTGATCATCCACCCTTTACCTCAGGTAGGTGAATTGAAAGAGGAAATGGCAAGCAGTGCTGTTGAAAATTAATTAAAACTAATGCAATGCAGAAAGGTAAGGGTGTTTTAGCAATGTATAATGTGCTTTTGGATGCCCATTATCACATGACCTCCCTCCCCCAACACACATTGAAAATAAAGATTAAAGGAATGTCCACTGTTTTGCATTGTAAATTGAAATTCAATTTTATAATTCAGTATAAAATAATACACAAAATAATCTATGGGCCAAACATTTTTGTCATCTCTTACTGGCTGAAATTATTTAACTGTGCAACATTCCTTTAATAGCTGCAATGTGCATATTCCTGAATCTTCTACTACTGCTATTACTTAGCATTTTTATAGATCTTCAAGGCCTACACAGAACTGCACATATTCACATGAGAGACAGTCCCTGTTCAGTAGAGCTTACAATCTATGGAAGGCAAACACAACAGAGAGGGGCTTAGAAATAATTTTGACATACACACATGGTAATAAACAGGAGAGTAAAGGGTCAGAATCCAAAAACAGCCTCAAAGAGGCAAGTTTTTATTCTAGATTTAAATAGGACCAGAGATGGAACCTGACACACCAACTCAGGTAGTCTGTACAAAGCATACGGTACAGCAAGGTAGAACAAACAAAGTTTGGAGTTGGTAGTGGAGGAGACTACCAACCCAAACTTTGTTTATTCTACCTTGCTGCACCATAGATATTGAGGCAGATAGAAAGGATTTGCCCAGTTAGCAAGGTTCCCAAGGAGGGGGTATAGGGAGAGATAAGAGAAGAGAGGTAATGAGGAGCAGCAGAATGAATGCACTTGTGAGTCAGAAGAAGTTTGAACTGGGTGCGGAAATAGATAGGAAGCCAATGAAGTGATATAAAGAGAGGGGTTATGTGAGCACAGCAACATTGGTGGAAGATTTGTTTTGTGGCTGAGTTGTGAATAAATTGATGATGGGAGAGAGATGATTCAGGGAGAGACCAGCAAGAAGCAGGTTGCAATAGTCTAAATGGGAGATGACTAGAAGGTGGATAAGAGTCTTGGTGGTGAGTTCATAAATGAAGGGATGAATTTTGCTGATGTTATAGAGAAAGAAATGACAGTTTTAGCTATACGTTGGATATGTGCAGTGAAAGAACAAGAAGCGCTAAAGATGATCCCAAGTTTGCAAGCTGAGGAAACAGGGAGGATGATGGTGTTATTCACAGAAATAGAGAAAGAAGGGAGGGGTGAGGTGAGTTTATGAGGAAAGATAATAAGCTCTGCCCAGGCCATGTTAAGTTTTAGATCTCAGCAGGACATCCAGGCAGCAACATTGGACAAGGAGGCTGAGATCCAGGCCTGGATACCTGAAGAAATACCAGGTGCAGAAAGGTAAATCTGAGCATCATCAGCATAAAGAAGTTACTGGAAGGAGATTAGGTCAACAAGGCATTGAGTATAAAGAGAGAAAAGAAGAGGTCCCAAAATAGATCCTTGAAGTATGCTAACTGAAAGGGGGATAGCAGTGGAGGAAGATCCACCAAAACATACACAGAGTGTGCGATGGAAGAAATAAGAAGAAAACCAAGGGAGAACAGAGGCCCTCAAGCCAAGTTGGACCATGGTATTAAGGAGAAGGTGATGATCAACAGTGTCAAAAACAGCAAATAGTTTGGAGGCGAACATGAGCTCTCAGCGAATAGTCGCATGAGTGTTAAGGTCCCGGAGGGCTTTCTTGAAAGAAACATTTAGTGATATTTCTGTGAGTTTTAAAATCTGTGAGTAGTGCCATCAATACTCATGTCTCAGATTGGCTTCTGGCAAGAGTGGGGTTCCTCGGGGTTCTGTTTTGGCTCCCCTGCTGTTTAATATTTTCTTGACTCCCTTATTGATTATTTTTCAACAAGACGGTATTTCTTTTCATTGCTATGCAGATGATATTCTTCTGGTCCATCATACCAAGCCTTTCTCTCCAGATCTTACTCTCCTCAATAACTGTTTAGCAAGTATTTCACAATGGCTTTCTGACAATTTTCTCTGTCTTATACTACTAAATCTTCTGCTCTCTGGGTGTCTTTAAGTCAACCAGCACCTTCTTTAGCTCCATCTCTTCCTAGTGGTCTGATTCCTTTAGTTTTACCTTCACATTACTGCAGTAATCATCACTCCTTTTTTCTTCGTGGTATACGTGCTGTTCGTCGTTTCCTTTCTCCCTATTGATTAACCACTTTGTTACTCTCTTTGGTGATTTGCAGCTTGGATTATTGTAATTTTATTTATTTTGGTCTTCTCAGTCTCAGGTACGTAGATTACAACTTATATAAAATACAGCAGTACGCATTCTTTCTTATGTGTCTAGATATGAGCATGTCACTCCTCTCCTGCAGCAAAATCACTGGCTCCCTGCCAGATTCTGTGAACAGTTTAAACTTCTTTTAATTGTATATCATATACTTCATTCTGGGATTCCTCAGTATCTTGATGATTTCTTAATTCCATATTCCATAGTAACATAGCATATGACAGCAGATAAAGAACAGTATGGTCCATCTAGTCCAGGGGTCTCAAACACGCGGCCCGCGAGAGCATTTTCTGCGGCCCGCGACACCACGGAGTATTGTTTACATTGCATTTTTGTCCTCCTGCTGTTTCTATATTTTTTTTTACCTCGCGTGATTCCCGGGGCTGCATGGTGTTTCTCACGTCCGCGTCACACGCCTGCCCTCCACCAATCAGCGACAGGCAGGAGGAGGAGAAAAAGGAGGGGGGGGGGGCCGGGCCCAGAAGCAGTCTGAACAGCCTTGAAGAATCGCCTGCTTGGATCGCCTGTTGGAGGATCGCCAGGGTGCACAGCTCTCCGCGGCAGGTAAGGAAGCAGTCTGCCCAGCCCTGCCTCCCTCTGTCCCTCTCCTCTTTGGCTTTCAGAGCCGCGAAGGGAGAGCTTCTCCCTCGCGACTCTGTTAAGCTCGAGGGGGCAGAGGGGAAATTTCCCATAAGCCTCAGCCGGCTTAACAGAGTCGCGAGGGAGGAACTCTCCCTTCGCGGTTCTAAGCCCGAAGAGGAGAGGAGGGAGGGAGCGAGCCTGCCTGCCTGCCTGCGATTTTAGGGAGGCAGGGAGGGAGGGGGGGCCTGTGATTTTTGCCAGGGAGGGAGGGGAGGGGAGGTGGGGCCTATGATTTTTGCCAGGGAGGGAGGGAGGGAGGGAGGGAGGGAGGAGGGAGAGGGGGGGGCCTGTGATTTTTGCCAGGGAGGGAGGGAGGGAGGGAGGCCTGTGATTTTTGCCAAGGAGGGAGGGGAGGGGGGGCCTATGATTTTTGCCAGGGAGGGAGGGAGGGAAGGAGGGAGAGGGGGGGCCTGTGATTTTTGCCAGGGAGGGAGGGAGGGAGGGAGGCCTGTGATTTTTGCCAAGGAGGGAGGGGAGGGGGGGCCTGTGATTTTTGCCAGGGAGGGAGGGAGGGCCTGTGATTTTTTCCAGGGAGGGAGGGAGGCCTGTGATTTTTGCCAGGGAGGGAGGGAGGGAGGGAGGGAGGCCTGTGATTTTTGCCAGGGAGGGAGGGAGGGAGGCCTGTGATTTTTGCCAAGGAGGGAGGGAGGGAGGGAAGGAGGGAGAGGGGGGGCCTGTGATTTTTGCGAGGGAGAGGGGGGGGGGCCTGTGATTTTTGCCAGGGAGGGCCTGTGAATTTTGCCAGGGAGGGAGGGAGGGAGGCCTGTGATTTTTGCCAGGGAGGGAGGGAGGGAGGGAGGCCTGTGATTTTTGCCAAGGAGGGAGGGAAGGAGGGAAGGAGGGAGAGGGGGGGGCCTGTGATTTTTGCGAGGGAGGGGAGGGGGGGCCTGTGATTTTTGCCAGGGAGGGCCTGTGATTTTTGCCAGGGAGGGAGGGAGGGAGGCCTGTGATTTTTGCCAGGGAGGGAGGGAGGGAGGGAGGGAGGCCTGTGATTTTTGACAAGGAGGGGCCTGTGATTTTTGCCAAGGAGGGAAGGAAGGAGGGAGGGGGGCTGTGGGCTGGAGGGAGTCAGAACAGGTAATGTGCTGTGGGCTGGGGGGGGGGGGTCAGAACCATTACCTGTTCTGACCCCCCCCCCCCCAGCCCACAGCACATTACCAGTTCTAACCCCCCAGCACATTACCAGTGGACTGCATGAAAAAAAAACTAGAAGAGAGAAGAGAGGACAAATGGACAGCAGACGATGGAGAGTTAGCAGAAGACACGAAGAAACCATAAGAAAGTGGCCGGAACAATTGCAACTGAAAAAAAATGCACAAAAGGTAGGAAAATATCTCTTTATTTTGAGTTTATTAACTGGAATATGTCAGCTCTGGGAAATGTGCATCATTTATGTCTGTGCTTTAGTACAAGAAATTAATTTATAGTTTTATTTCTACAGTGCTGAGGTATTCTGTGTAATTCCTATTTGACATTGCTACTTGTTCTTTTTTCCCAGTAGGTCATGTATTGTTCTCTGAAATGTATTGATTTAATATTTGCAGTGTTGCCTTTTGATAGGTAGGGTCTGGTGCTTTGTGAGTCCTGGTAGTGCTGTTATGATACGGGGGGTTTGCTATGGGTTCTAAATGGGCAGTGTTAGTAGTAGTTCCTAATGTGCCTGGCGGTTGGCACTGGATTATAGTAATATAGAAATTTTCTAGTCTTTCTTTATCCATGCACACATTATGCAAATATTTATGCAAATGAGGCCCCTTATGCAAATGAGGACCCGTGTCTTATGCGGCCCCCGGGTTACTTTACAAGTCCTCATTCGGCCCTCAAAGCAATTTGAGTTTGAGACCCCTGATCTAGTCTGCCCACTAAGGTGGCAAGAGTAGGTGCACCTGCCACTCCATGCAGGTCACCCCTCCCCATGCCTTTGTTTAGGGGTGTAGCCACTGCTCCGTGTAGGTTATCCCTATTTGTTCAGATATAAGAGATAGTTATGTTTATTTTGATTTTATCCTGTTGCTATAAAAGGGATCCACTGTGTCTGTCCCATGCCATTTTGAATTCTGTCACTGTATTTGCCCCCACCACTTCCATCGGGAGGGTATTCCAAGCATCCACCACCCTTTCAGTGAAAAAGTATTTCCTGACATTGCTTTTCAGTTTACCTTCTTGAAGCTTCCCTGTCTTTGGAAGAGATTTGTTTGTTCATTAATACTCTTTAAGTATTTAAAAGTGTGAATCATATCTCCCCTGTCCCTCCTCTCCTCCAGGTCTTCCAAGCTTCTTCTCATTCGTCTTCTGAACTAAGCTCCAAATCATTTTGGTCACCTTCCTCTGAACCATTTCCAGTCTTTTTATATCCTTTGCGATATATGGTCTGCAAAACTGAGGCCTCACCAGTGACTTGTACAGTGGCATTAGTACCGCTTTCTTTAAGAACATAAGAACATAAGATATGCCATACTGGGTCAGAACAAGGTCCATCAAGCCCAGTATTCTGTTTCCAACAGTGGCCAATCTAGGTCACTAGTACCTAGCAGTTTCCCCAAAAGACACAGGTTCCACAATGCTTGTATTGGGCAACCAGTGGATATTCTGGGTCCACTTTAATAATGATTTATGGACCATTCCTCCAGGAACTTGTCCAAACCTTTTTTAAACCCAGCTACACTAACAGCTTTTACTACATCCTCTGGTAGCAAATTCTAGAGTTTGATTACATGTTGAGTGAAACAAATATTTTCTCTTATTAGTCTTAAATAGGTTACCCTGTAGCTTCATTGCATGCCCACTAGCCTTTCTATATTTTGATGACATAAACAATTGATCTATGTTTACCTGTTCCATTCCATTCATTAATTTATAGACCTCTATCATATCTCCCCTCAGCCATCTCTTTTCCAGGTTGAAGAGCCCTAACCTTTTTAGCCTCTCTTCATAGGGGTATCCCTCCATCCCCTTCACCATTTTGGTGGCTCTGTATCTTTTCTAATAACACTATATCCTTATTAAGATACAGTGACCAGAATTGCACACAATATTCAAAGTGCGGTGGCACCACAGAACGATACAGAGGCATTATAATATCCTTTTTTTTATTCTCCATTCCTTTCCTGATGATACCTAGCATTCTATTTGCTCTCTTGGCTGTCATTACACTGGGCGAAGCGTTTTAACACGTTATCCACGATGACGCCTAAATCTTTTTCCTGCATCATAGTTAGGGTTTTTCTTTCCTAGATGCAAAGCGTTGCACTTGTCCACATTAAATTTCACTTGCCATTTGGATGTCCAGTTTTCCAATTTATCAAGATCCTCTTGCAATTTTACACAATCCTCATGGGTTTTAAAACTTTGAATAGTTTTGTGTCATCTGCAAATTTGATAACCTCACTCATTATTCCCATTTCCAGGTTCATTTATGCATATGTTAAAAAGCAGCAGACCCAGCACAGATCCCTGGTGTACTCCACTATTCACCTTTCTCCATTGGGAAAATTGGCCGTTTAGCCCTACTTTCTGCTTTCTATCTTTTTTAGAAAAATCATTTTTATTGCATTATTCCAAACATTACAAACTAACACAATCAAAGAATCTGAACACATCTTTCTAGTACACTCTAATCGGTACTTTCAAGCAGGTGCACACCCCCCCCCCCCCCCCCCCAGTTTCCTCGATTTCCCCAAACCTCTAACAGCATAAGTATCTATGAGGTTGGGTCATGTCTCCCTTCATTAACTATCCGAGCATACCTTGTTCAGCAGTCCAAACAGTGTGCCACCTTAAGCCCCTACTACCTCCCAACTCCCCCAATCTCCCCCCCCCCATCCCCCCGACCTACCCTCCGTCCCCTCCCACCCTCCCCGCCCCCTTCCCCCCACCCAGGTCACTCTAAGATCTGCGCTTGTCCAGGTGGAGCCCCCTAATGCTCACTTTATGCCTATATACCTCTGTCTTTCCCTATTCCCAGCCCATATGTTTCTTATCCACTAATTAGGTCCAAACAGCCACCCACATGTACCCCCTAGCATTATCCATGAACTAAGTCCCATATCCGCCCAATCCTCTCCCCTGCCTCCCCTCCTAAGTCCCTCGCAGTTCGATTCTCCATGTCTCTCAGATCTAACATTGCTTGCTGCCACTCCCGGATTCCCGGTGCTATGTTTGTCATCCAATGTTGCAATATACATTTCTTTGCCATCAGGAATCCTTTTTCACAGAGACTCCTCTCTGCACTTGCTATTGGGAGGCCTCCTTCATATGATCCCCTCAGCCCCCAAGTTGGGGTGATCTACATCGGGCGCTTCACCCAGCTGCTCAGCTTGGTACCTACTTCCTCCCAAAACTTTTGGATATGTGTACAATACCAAAACCTATGAGCCAAGAAGCCAGGTTCGATCTGGCATATTGTACACCTATCTGTCTCCACTAGGCCTACCCGCGCCGCCCACACATTATACCCGTATGCTCTCCACAAGAACTTGTATTGTGTTTCCTGCATCTGCACTGATTCCGAGAGCTTTTTAATGGCTGCAAAAGCTTTTTCCAACAACTCTCTCGTCACTGTTGACATCTTGTCTCTCTGCCACCTCGCCGCTAAGCAGTCTAATGCCTTTTTCTCTTCTCCCGAGCTGCCTCCTGGGTAAAGCTCACCCCGCAATAGTTTGACTGTTATTTTCCCCTCTAGAGCTCTAAAGAAATCTATCATACCTCCCTTCTGCAGGATAAATCTGTTCTGTCTTTGTAAGCCTCGCACATAGTGCCTAGCCTGCAGATAGAAGTAAAAATCATGGTGCTTCAATTGAAATCTATCTCGTAGCGAGGTAAAGGAGTCTATCTCCTCTGCCCCTATCATTTTCAGATGTCCAATATATTGTATGCCTTTCTTGGCCCACTCTCTCGCCACTCGCCCTTCTCCCCCTGTTATAAAGTCCAAGTTGCCCCTTAGGGGGACGCAATCTGTCTGCTTCCAGGCTAGCCCTCGAATGCGACAAAGACTTTTCCAGGCTTGTCTAAGTCCCCGCAAGCAGCTGGACTCCCGCCAGGCTGCCGGCAGTTCCCTCTGCACGCCATGCAACATCCGTGCCAGATGTTGCTGTCCAGACATATCAGCTAGTAATTCCAGCGGCAGCACCTCTCCCGTCTGTTATATCAAATCCCTCTCGTCAAATACAACATATTATAATCCCGCAGAGAAGTCAGCCCCGCACCCCCAGCTTCTCCAGCCCTCATTAATGTTGCTATGGCAATACGGGGTTTGCGGCCCCTCCAGAGAAATTTTATTAAGTGTCTCTGTAATAGCTGTATGTCCTGCCGCATTATCCAGACCGTAACATGTCTTAATACATATAACCATCTGGGGACGTCGATCATATTGAAAAGGGCTATGCGCTCCTTCAGCGAAAGAGGCAGTTCCCGCCACCGCTTTAATCTCTCTATTGTGCTATCTATCAGGGGACTGATATTAGCTTGGTATAAGCGTGATGGCGAAGCTGGGATTTGGATGCCTAAATACCTAAATTGTTCCTCCGCCCACACCAATGGGAATTCATCCCTCCACTGAGCCCTGACTTCCCCTCCAACATCTAAGGCTAATGACTTGGTCATGTTTATCTTCAATCCCGAAAATGCTCCAAACTTCTCAATCTGCTGCAGAGTGCTCTCTAACAAGCGTTGAGGGTTTGTTAAACACAACATCATATTGTCCGCAAATGCGCTAATCTTTATCCCGCCGTTGCTCCACCCCATCTCTTGTACTTCCTCTGACTGCAGTAGCGTTAACAGCAATGGTTCTAGTTGGAGCACAAACAATAAAGGCAAGAGCGGGCAACCCTGCCAGGTTCCTCTTTTTAATGTAAAGGTTTCCGACCGGTCTCTCCCGACCACTGTTCCCTCTAAGCTGTGCGCGTGTAAGTGCGCACACACCTTGCCGAACCAGCGCACATACTTTACAACAGAGCGCACAAAAATTATGGTTCTGATTCTGATAGAAAACAACCCAGACATCTTAAAATTTAAAAGATTTTCCGCTTCATTTAGTAATCGTCTATTTTCCTTTAATTTGATTAAAATCAATGTGGTATACATACTATATTCTGACGTGTAGTCAAATTTTAAAGTATATAACTCCGAGTGTGGTTATGTGGCGCACAAAAATTTAACCTTCTTTCAAAAGCTGCACAGCTGATATTTTTATGCGCACACAGCCTACAGAAAATTAGAGGGAACATTGCTCCCGACCGCAATATATGTGAGCGGTTCCGTATATAGGGCTCGAGTCCATCTCGCAAATGCCCCCTCTAGTCCAAATCTACGCAAGACTTCAAACATGTAGTCCCAGGAGACCCTGTCGAAAGCCTTTTCGGTGTCCAGGCTAACTAAAAGCAGCGGTGTGCCCTCTTGCAAGCATCTCTCCATTCCTAATAGAATATAATTTATATTCTTAGATGCTTCGCGGCCCTTCACAAATCCTGCTTGATGTCTACCTACCAAATTGGGAAGTATAACTTGCAGTCTTTCTGCCATCACCGAGGCTAAGATCTTCATGTCATAGTTTATCAATGAGATTGGCCTATAGGCAGCGGGATCCTCTGGGTTCTTGCCCTCTTTATATATTAGAGAAATGGAGGCCGTACGCATATCTCTCGGAAACCTCCCAACCTCCAGCACCTCAGCATATAGTGCTGCTAGGGTCGGAGTTATTTGGCCTTCTAGCATTTTATAAAACTCAGACCCATAGCCATCAGGCCCCGGTGTCTTATGAGGCTTCCCTTTCTTGATAACTTTCTGGACTTCCCTCCCCGCTATAGGCTTGTTTAAATCCAATAAGTCTTGCTGAGAAACCCGAGGCAACTTAAGGTTATCTAAAAAGATCCTCTCCCCCACATGATCCTCTGTACCTGGAGTATATAAAGTTTCATAAAACTGCTTAAAGATCTCAGCTACCTTCTTTGAGTCACTCTTCTTCCCTCCCTCCTTATAACGAATGACCGTTATGACCCTAGAACTCCCCCCTTCCTTCACTAATCGTGCGAGGAGTTTGCCCGTTCGATTTCCATATCTAAATAGCTGGTGTCGATAGTATTGTAGTGAATACAATGCTCTATCCTGAAGGAGATTGTTTAACTTCTTTTTGAGATTCTAGGTACTCCTGTATTTTGTTCCCCTTCGTGTCCCCCACTGCACTCCTCTTCAAGTCCTCAAGCTCTCGAGTCATCTGCACTATGGTACTATTGAGCTTTCTCTTTTCTGTGGACATGTAGGCTATAATATGCCTTCGCATTACCGCTTTACCTGCTTCCCAAATTGTGGCCACAGAGTTGCTGCTTGTTTCATTAAATTCAAGATACTCTCCCCACTTCTGTTGCAGAAAGTGCTGAAACTCTTTGTCATGCCATTTCTGCCTGGGGAAGGACTACCTATAACCTCCTGTACCTGTGCCTTTCCAATCAATCCACACCATTGCATGGTCAGATATCACAATGGGCCTAACCTCCGCTTTGAGCACCTTCCCAAAATCTCTATCTGAGACTAGTATGTAATCAATTCTTGACCAAGTTCCATGCACTCTAGATGAATGTGTGTAGTCTCTCTCCCCCTCGTGTAATATTCTCCAGACATCTAACAGATTGCCCATTTGGCATAGGTAACTCACACCTCTTCTAACCCACCCTACCCCTGCTTTGGATGGGATTTGTCTAGGGCCGGATCATGCAGGCAATTAAAATCTCCTGCCAGAATTACAGGTGCCCTCGGAGCTGCTTCTAGTTTCTTTAATATACGCCTAAAAAATTCATGCTCATAAACATTCGGGGCATATATATTGCCTATAAACAGTTCCTCACCATTCAATCGCACATGCAGAAACAGATACCTGCCCTGAGGATCAGCCTCTTCTCTTATTACTTCCACCTGGACTCCTTTTTTTATTAACACCGCCACTCCCCTTTTTTTCCCCATTGCTGACGCAGCGTACACATGGCCTACGCAGTCTTTCCTCAGTTTAAGATGTTCTACAGCATTTAAGTGAGTTTCTTGTAACAGGGCTATCTAGACTTTTTCTTTTTTCAGGGCTTGTAGGATCTTTGCCCTCTTAACCGGGGTGTTTAGGCCTCCCACATTCCAAGAAATCATGCATACATCAGGTCCCATTCCTATACTGCTGGTTGGTTTGCTCCAGCCCAGTACTTTTCTCTCGATATGCTATAGCTAGGGGCTGCCCAGCCTCAGCCCTTGCCTTGCTCCTCCCGTGTACATATTTCTGCACCATTCCTGCCTCTTTAATCAATCTCTTTATGTTTTTAACTCCCCTCAACTGATTACTGTCTCCCCTCCTCTCAAGCCCCCCCAGCCCCGTAACTCCCTCCCTTCCCCCCTCTCTCCCCTGCCCTCCCTCCCCCCCAGCCCTCCCCCTTCTCTATCCCCTCCCTCCTCTTCCCGCAATCCATACTCACTATCGGCTTTTCCCTTAACCCAGGACTCTCTTTGCTACTGCCTGCAGCCCTCTTGGCCGAGGCCTGGCTTCCCACGTGGCCACTGCAGGGCTGCCTCAGCTTCGAAAACCTCTAAACCCCCATTAACAATAACCATTAACATTCAACAGTTGAAAGTTTTCATGCTCTCCCTTAAGTCTCATGTAATCTACCTTTGGGCGCTCTCTGTTCTCTTTCTTCTCCGTGCCCGTGAGAGAATTCATGGTCTCCCACCTCCCCACCATGATATAATATAAGTAACACTACAACATTTTTATAACCACAATTCTCAGAGACCTCCATAGGTAGCTCAAAGGCCAAAGTCCCTGGTACTCTCTTCTCTCAGTCCTGGCTTCCCACATTCTCCTTCTTACAAGTCTCGCTATTCTCAGCACAGGTTCCTCCGTGATTCCACCATATACTCAGCATTTGTCCATCACTACGTCCTGTCCCAGACTCTCCATGAAAGCTCTGGCAGCTTCTGCCGAGGAAAATACATAGTTCTGCCCCATATTAGTGATGCGCAGCACCGCAGGGAAGGCCAGGGTAAATGTCACCTTCTTCTGAAACAAGGCGGAGCAAATGGCCGCAAACTCTTTCCTCTTTCCTGCCACAGCCACTGAATAGTCTTGAAAAAGCAAAAGTTTGTGATTTTCGAGTTGCAAGTCACGTTTCCTCCTGTACGCTTGGAGCAACTGCGCTTTGTGTTGGAAATTCAGAATTCTCGCAATCACCACCCTGGGCCTCTGACACACTTCCGTTTTGGCTCCTATCCTGTGTGCTCTTTCAACTTTGATTTCTCTGACCAATGCTGTTAGCCCAAGTTCGTTGGGGAGCCAAGTCTCTATTAGCGATATCAGCATTGGATCAGAAGTGGACTCTGGAATCCCCACTGTGCGTAGATTATTCCGCCGTGATCTATTTTCAAGATCATCCACTTTTTCTAACAGTGCTTCTATCCGTGCCCCCCGGGCATTGTCCGCTCTCACTTTGCTTCCCCTGTCATCTTCCAACGCCGACACTCTCTGTTCTAATTCTTCCACTCGCTGCCCCATCTCGCCCAGTGCCGCTCCTACCGTCTCCAACTTGCCCAATATTTGATCAAATTTCGGGTCAAGGAGCTTCACCACCTCTCTGGCCATCTCTTCTGAGGCCGACGCCATACTTTCGGTTCCCAGAGATGCTGGGCTAGGTGCCGCCGGCAGCGTGGTCCCAGGCTTGTGGCCTTTCTCCTTCTCCTTCCTTGCTGATATCGGCATTTCTTGCTGATATCTCTTGTTGCTTGACACTGTTTCTTGCTGCCTGTTCTTTCAGGGATTCATCTCTCCTGATTTGGAGGGGGAAAGGTAGATTTGCACGATTAATTCAAAGAATAATCCTGAAGTGGCCCCGGAGCGAGCTGAGAGACGTCCTCACCCCTCATGTGTCACCGGAAGTCTGCTTTCTACCTTTTAACCAGTTCCTGATCCACAATATTACACTGCCTCCTATCCCATGACTTTTTAATTTTGCCAAACGTCTCTCATGAGGGACCTTGTCAAAGGCTTTCTGAAAGTCCAGATACACTATAACAATTGACTCACCTTTGTCTACCTCTTTATTCACACCTTCAAAAAAACATAATAGATTAGTAAGAGAAGACCTTCCTTGTCTAAAACCATGTTGGATGTCTCCCATTAAGTCATCAAAATACAAAAAATCCCAAGAACGGTAATCAAATTTAATCAAAATCAACCCAAAGATACCGTGTAGACCCTCCTTAAACACTTATCTTATTATTTTTTGTCGGACATAAATTGTACTTCAAACAGGGGGTTGTTCCCCCGAAACGTGCACGTCGCGCACGCAACCACATGATAAGTGACAAAGATAA
Source organism: Ichthyophis bannanicus (assembly GCA_033557465.1). Classification (NCBI taxonomy): domain Eukaryota; kingdom Metazoa; phylum Chordata; class Amphibia; order Gymnophiona; family Ichthyophiidae; genus Ichthyophis; species Ichthyophis bannanicus. Next base: position 1,197,154,718 of record CM066032.1, on the reverse strand, counting down.
GTGACAAAGATACTGAAGCCTACACATTTATGAACAGGACTATGTTTTTATGAGACTATTTGTTGAATAAAAGGGCCATGTATTGTGGATTGGAGAGGGTCTGAAGTACCTTTCCCTCACAATTTATGTCCGACAAAAAATAATAAGATAAGTGTTTAAGGAGGGTCTACACGGTATCTTTGGGTTGATTTTGATTCCCATTAAGTCATGACTTTCCCCACCACATGCCTACTGCTGCTCCCCATGCACCATGACCTGCCCTGGCCCCTCCCCTGCCCAGAGGCACCACACTGGGCCTCGATGTGTGGCCAGTTGATGAATTGGCTGATGGTTCCTCCCCCAAGACCGCACTGCTGTGACTGCTGCCCTCCCCACTGGTCTCCCCACTCGCCTCAGGGAAGGGTGGGAAGACCAGTGTGGTCCCCACATCCCAGGGCACAGAACCTAGGATGAAGGACCGCTGACTGCTGCTGGACCCTACCACAGATGCAGCCTGTGCAGTGGCCCAGGTGGACACACCACCTGCAGATGGTGGGGCAGGGGAGTGAAGCTCAGCAGCTGTGGCAGGAGCAACGGTAGCAGCAGCCAGAGCTGGCAGCAGTCCAGGAGGTCCATTCAGCTGCCCAGAAAGCATGTCTAGGTGTGCCCTGAGGCGGTCCATGTAGGTGACCAGGCGGTTTGCAAGTGCCAGCTGGGCCTCCTAGACTGCCAACCGCTGCTCCTGGATGGCCAGTTGTGGCACTTGAGACACCATCAATCTCTGGAGGAGCTGCAGCTTCTCTGCTGCCTGTGCCTTCTGGCCCCCTGCTGGTCCAGTAGCCAGTGGACACAGTCTACCAGCTGCTGATAGGCCGGTCCGGGGTGCTGGTCATGGTGTCTGTTGCCTCCAGGCTGTGGTTGAGGCTCTGGCGATGGTGCCAGCTGGTCCCCAGAGTCTGAGGAGCTGGCACCCCCTGGATCCAAAGTGGAAGTTGGCTCTGAAGCCCTATCCTCCAGCACCTGCTGCTGCAGCACAGATGTCTGCTCTGCAGCCCCCTCAGGTGACAGTGGTGGGGTTGCTGGCAGTGGTGCATGTGAGGGCTCAGCACTGGGACCAGCATCTGTGGTGGCACCTGCTGAGAGAAGCAAGGATGGAGAGCTTAATGCACACCCCTGTGGGCAGCAACCCAACCCCACCCCCACCTGGGGTGCACCAGTACACCACAGGGACACCACGGGGCAGCTGGGAAAGTGCAAGCCAGACCAGGGAGGCCCCACCCCCACAGAGTCACCTGGTGAGCCAATGGTGGGGATATACACGCTGCAACATGGGCATGCGTGCCCAACCCCAAACCAGTGGGGACATGTGTAAGAGGGGCAGTGGGTGGTTTAGTGGGTCCGGAGCGGGGGGCAAGCAGCATGCACATGTCAGCACAGACACATACCCTCATCCCGTGTGCACCGAGAGGTGTCCACCCCTTCAACGCCCTCCAGAGTAGTGACATCCATGGTTGTCAGTATGCGCTGCTCCACCTCTTTGAGCCACACTGGCTGGCCATCAGGGCTCACAGCCTGCGACTTACGGCAGGCCTCACAGTATACCTACTGCCACTTCTGCTTGATGTTCTCTATGTCACTGTTATTGTGGTAGATGGCACTGATTTTATGGCAGCCACCACCATTGGCACTCGTAGGCACCTACATGGGGCCTCCTCTGTGCCCATTAGGATGCCATGGTGTGCAAGATCCTCCTCAATGAGGAGTGCTGCTCCCCCTCAGTAAAATTCTGGTTCCTAGATTCCTTTGGTGCCATTCTGTAGCCAGATGTCTCTGAAGGAGGCGTGTCCACATCGGAGTTACATGTTTTATAATGGTTAGACTACAACGTCATATACGTCTAACTTTACAGAATCACATACACGTTTGTACGTCCAAACACACGTAGACATGCAACGTCTTGGAATCACATCCTAATTTGTACGTGTAGAAGCATGCCAGCGTATAAATATGCCGATGGTTCAACATGTTTTTCTTTTCCCATGTACAAGGCATTTTGGACATTGTGGGAGTTGATTCTTTGTGACTTATACTGTCACAAAGGGTCTCTGATGTACTTGTAATGGAATATGTGCTGGGGCCTGTGTCCCTGATGCATGTCTGTGGACCTGTGGGAGACAGTGGTATGCATGGACCTAGGTGCGGAGGCTAGGTGTCCTGTACAGGCACACACCACAGGACAGGCAGGTGTAGGCATGTTGCTGTCTAGGGCAGGGACTGACTTGCTTGCAGTTAGGTATATTTGATAAAATGTTTTCCATCATGGTCCAATAGGTGGAGTTCCACAGTTTATGCTGTTTAGTGTTTTCTATGAGGAGTAAAAAGGAGGTTGAGGTTTCATGAGGAGCTTGGTTTCCCCATACAACATTTCCAACAACAAAACCCTTTGCTAACACAAACTATCTCAGCAACATTTGCTATATTCATGGGCCCTATTGTTTCCTGGCTGTTCATATATGATTGAAGTTAGGCATGGCAGGTCCTGCCACCCACACATCCCCAGCCCCATACTGTTGTCACTGTTCAGGAGGTGTGCATGTTTGGCTCCCACAGGTGCATGCCAGTAGGTATGGTGTCACTGGTGCCCAAACACCTTGCTGCATGTGTGGAGCAAAGGGCACCCTAGTGGTGCACACATGGGGGTGCACCCCCCACTAATGGACATGGTCATGGGTAGATATGCAACTATGCAGCATTGTGTGGTGGATGGGCCACTCACCGGGTGCCCTGGTTGCATGTGTGCAGTGGGGGGATGAAGCACCATTGGTTTAGCACAACACCTGCCCCCCTGCCACCCACAGGGGGCTTGGGGGGACAGTCAGTGGTAACCCCAAGGCCCAGACTGACCAGTGACATGTTGCATCCCCCACAGATTTCAGTTGGAGGATGGCCCAAGACAGGACGAGATCTGTGATCGCTGCCGCCCTTCTTGTGCTCGCTGACCATGAACACCAGTGCACCTCATGCCACCACCCATATGCCAGGGTCCCCATGCCCCATTCCCACTACTTCGATCTCAGTAATGAGCTGTGCCAAACCTGGTATGGGTTCAACCATGAGGCGATACATAATCTGTGTCAGGAGCTGAGGCCACAGCTTGCTGCACAGGCACACAGACGGGCACCAAGCAAAAACAGCAACACTGCCACACAAACGAGCAGAGAAAGAACCAACAAAAGAGTGGGCAGAGAGTTCAGACAATTTTATTAATCTTTAAAATTATGGGTTTAGGCCACTGATTTTAAAGATTAATAAAATTGTTGTGTGAACTCTCTGCCCACTCTTTTGTTGGTTCTTTCAGGCACACAGACGGGACACGGTGCCCATCCATGTGAAGGTGCTGGCAGCTCTGGCATTCCTGGGTACTGGCACATTCCAATCTGACATGGGAATGGCATCGGGGGTGAGCCAGGCAGTGGTGTCGCGCAGCATCACCCAATTCCTGGATGCCTTCGTGGGATGTGTTGCCAACTACATCTCCTTCCCACGCATCCCACAGCAGCAGCAGCAGACCATGCTCATCTTCAGTGAGGTGGCAGGGTTCTCATCCATCCTCTGAGCCATTGACTGTACCCATGTGGCCTTCCACCCACCCCGCCAACATGAGGCAGCCTTCTGGAACTAGAAGGCGTACCATTCAATGAACATGCAGGTCATCTGCAATGCCCACATGGAGATCTTGTATGTTGTGGCACACGCCCCTGGATCGTGCCACAATTCCTACATCTTGGGACAGTCAGGGATACATGATGACTTAGAGGGCGGCACAATCACTGATGGCTGGATGCTTGGTGAGTAGACACAGGTCAGTGTTGCACACACATGCATGCATATCCCCAGAGGCACGGGGGCATGGTCAGCCATGGGCCTGCAGGCAGGCCATGCCCACAGGAGGTCCACACCATGGTGGTGGGCTGCCAATATGTGGCGGTGGGGCAACAGGCACCCCTACCAGTGCATGGTGGGGGGGCAGCTACACCAACAGCATGGACGTGATGGGGGCTGGGGATGCACCACAACAGGAATGCAAAGGCATGGGTGGTGGAGCACTGTACTGGGAGGGGCAGTGCTGAAGCCAGTGACAAAGAGTACTGCACCGTGTTTTGTGCCGCACTTGGGTGGTCTGTTTTTCTCTTTTGTCATTGCAGAGATCACGATGACGGTGGAAGTGAAGGAGGTCCTCACTTGGATCGCTTCTCAGTTTGAGCGGCAGAAAGACCTGTCGTTGGAGATCCAAGAGCGAGCAGCCACCAGACTAGAGGCACAGCAAAAGCCATTGATGGAGTTGATGGAGGCTTGGATGAAGGAGTCGAAGAAGACATCAGAGCCCATCCCTCCTACTACAGGTTTAGCAGGACTGGGTCTAGCCAGTGCTTTTGGACCATGGTCCAAAGAGACATTAAGGTTTGGACAGTTAACAGATAACGACAATATTGATGACTTCTTGGAAGCGTTTGAGCGTGTAGCTCATGTAGCTAATTGGCCAAAAGACCAATGGGCGGTACGGTTGGCATTATCACTTACCGGTGAGGCTTTAGCCGCCTACCAAGCGGTACCCTCGGCTTTTGCCAATAACTACGACAAAGTAAAGAGAGCCATAAAAGATAGATTAGGTTTAACACCCTCGGTGTATCACCGTCTGTTGCGAAATGCCAGACTGGGTTCAGGTGAGACACCTAGAACGTTGTACCATCAACTAAAGAGTCTGGTTACCAAGTGGTTGGAACCAGAAGGTAAAACCTTAGAAACGATACTGGATAACATCATACTGGAACAATTCTTGGCAGCCGTATTGGGGACAGTATTCAGAAGGGCAATTAAGGCGAGCCCTCTTGCTCATCGGCCACTGGCCAGGGGGAGAGGACACGACAGTACCCTGTCAGAATGGGACACACAGAGGGAGCCGCAGTTCTGATCCCGCAGAGTACTCCTAGCCCCACAGGACCAGACGTGCAAACAGGCCTATACGTGCTGGCCAGGTCCACAAAGCGACCTTGCCTGCATATACAGGCCTTTCCCAGATAAACTGGTCTTGGCTGTATAATGGAGCTGCAGCACCATCGCGTCCAGTCACTATGACACTGCTGTTCCATTGTATGGCCATGATCCCCAGCCACCAGCGCCTGTGACCCTGTACCCCCTGATCCTGCCTCCCTAGTCTTGGGACAGGTTGTGGGGGAGGCTTTCTGCCCCCACCCACTGCTCTACAGCCTCTGGCCTGCGGTCTATTGCCACATCAGGGAACCTATTCCAACTCAGAGGTGGAAGATGTTCCCTGTCTATGCTATTGGCCCCAGATGTACAGGGCCAGCATTGGAATTGGCTCTGTATGTTGGGGATCAACAGATACCCATGTCCCACCCTGACATTGCCCCTGTCCACCCCTCTGCCACCCCTGTCTACCATCCCCATACGTGGGGATGTTAGACTGGATTGGGAGGGGGTGCAGAAAGCAGAAATGGACATCCCAATGGGCCGTCCATCCCCACCATTCATGGCAAGGACTGAGCCTGCACATGTATACATCTTGGCCCACCATGCAGTGAGCCATTCAGGCCACTGCAGGCAGTCCCCACCCCCCACCCCCTCACCCCCCTTAATGCCCTCCAGCCCCAGGTGACCTGGGCCAACATCCATATCAACCCTGTATGTCCAGGGCCACAGACCATCCACTGCCCCCCTTTCCCCACCACCATCCTGACACTTTCCCACCCATGGCTAGCCTCTTGGTATGGCCACCATGTATATACTGGTCACTAACATATCTGAAAATGTCTTATCCCCCATTTTATTTCATTGGCTATTTCCTCCTCTTTCCTCCTCTTTGCTTTCCTGATTACTTTGCTAGCTTCTCTAAGTTTTCCCACAAATATAGATGCCTGTCTTCCTCTCTCTGTGATCTTTTGTATTTCATGGAGGCCCCCCTTGTCACCTTTTCTTCTCCTTTTCATCTACTCCTTTAGAAAACCCTAGTGGTTTCCTTTTCCTTTTACCTTTATTTACCATTTTAACAAAAAGGTTGGTCCCCTTTAAAATATTCCCTTTCAGTTTTGCCCAGTGTTTTTCTACATCTCCCAGTTGTTCCTATCCCACTAATGACTCTCTGAGGTATTGGCCCATCTTCGCAAAGTTATTTTCCTAAAGTCTAAGACCCTTGCTTTGAATGGATTTTTATCAGCCCTAGTCCTAATACTGAACCACACCATATGGTGACCACTGGATCACAAGTGCATTCTGTTACCAGTTGCTTAAATAGATCTCCCTGTAGAAAATACAGGATCTCCTTACTTCTAGATGGTACTATAGCAGGGATGTTCCAATCAACATCTGGAATATTGAAATCCCCTATCAGTAGCATTTCTCCTTTCCCGGCAATGCTGCGTATGTCTTCAATTAACTCTCCATCCACCTCTTCCTCTTGTGAGGGAGGTCTGTATATCACACCAATGCAAATAGATTTCTCTTTCTCTCTTTCTAATTTAACCCACAGTGCCTCTTCTTTCCCTTTTAAGCCCTGTAGTTCCATAGCTTTAATATTATTTTTTACATATAGTGCCACTCCTCCTCCTCTTCTTCCTACCCTGTCCTTTCTGAATAAAGTATAGCCTGGTATAGTTACATCCCAGTCATGGTTGTCCATAAACCATGTCTCTGTAACCTCCACTAAACCCAAGTCAGCCTCTCCCATTAAAGCCTCAACATCTGGGATCTTATTTCCTATTCTATGAGCATTTATAGACAATGCCTTCCAGATGTTGCCCCTTTTACCTATTTCTATAAAGGTATTTAATGTTTCACTTACCTGGGGGCTTTCACTTACCTGGGATCTTTCTTCTCCCATCCTCCAATGAATCTAGTTTAAGGCCCTCTTCAGTAGGTTAGCCAGTCTGTTACTGAAGTCATGTCGACCCTTCTTGGACAGATGGATGTCATCTCTGCTCTGCAACCCTAGGAACAGCATCCCATGTCCAGGAAGCCAAAATGCTCTTGATGACACCATCCATGCAGCCATCCATTCATCTCCAGTATGCAAGCTTCTCTGCCTTGGCCTTTACCCTTAATGGGGAGAATTGAAGAGAACGCCACCTCTACCCCTATCTGCTTCACCCTCTGTTCCAGAGCCATGAAGTCACCTTTGATATGCTCAGAGGGATACCTGGCAGTATCATTTGTGCTGACATGGATGAGCATCATCGGGTAATAGTCAGTGAGCTTGATGAGTCTCGGCAAACTCTCCGTAACATCTTGTATTTTGGCACCTGGCAGGCAGCATACCTCTCTGGACATCAATTCTTCTTGGCAGTACCCTCAGAAGCGAGTCATCCACCACTACTATCTTTCTCTTCCTTGTAGTTACTGATTCCTCAACTTTGGGGTGCTTCAGCTGTGGTTCTTCCTTTCCAGGGATGTTTTCACCTCCTCCGCTTCAAGGACTGCATAATGTTTCTTCAATTCAAGGGCTGGAGGAGTTGGATTAGTAATTCTGCAGACCCTGGTGACTTGTTTCCAACCTCCGTCATTCTGTAGGCTCCCATCTTCTCCTCTGCTGGAGAGCTAGGATCTTACAAGAAGCATCTCATCAATGTACTTCTCGCTGTCTTGAATGCTCCTCAGCCTCACCACATCTTCTCTGAGCTCCTCTGCTTGTTTCCTGAGAGCTTCAGTATGCAGGCATCCTGCACATGGAACCGGTCCTTCAACTGACATTGGGATCTCTGTCTGGACAGAGGCAGAATGATTTAGCCACGAACAAATCACTGGAGACTTTGGCAAGAGCCATCTTAGTAGAGTATAAGGGATGAAAGCCAGACTGAAGTGGAAATAGCAGGGTTGAGAGTAGAGAAATTCAAGTTAATGGCATAGGACTGCACATTCAAGAAGTTTGTAAATGAAGGGAAGAAGGGAGATGGATTGAAAATTAGAAGGACAAGTAGGGTTAAGTGAAGATTTCTTGAAGGCAGCAAGGACAGTTGCAGTGGAGAGCGATAGGTTGAGAATATGTATTGTCGTGAGGGCATCCCCTGGTGACCATTCGAAGTATGGGAATGCTTCACGATAGAAATTATTTAGGGAGTGTGATGAAATGTAAGGTCCACAAATGGCGAAATGGTCTTACTTATTTCCAGCTTCCTATGAGAGCTCAATAATCAAACCAAGTGTCGGGAAAACAAGGCTTTATTCCCTGTCGATGCAAGGGTTCAAATAAGACATTGAGAAATCAAAAGAATGTCCTTTGTTTCAAAAGGTACCAATATTAACAAGCTGACTAATTGTTAAACTCCACAATTAGTGCAAGGGTTAATCAGAGGAATTCACTTCATTCCAACACAATAAGAATTAAACAAACTTCTTCTCAGTTATACAGTGGCTACAGATTCTAGGCTCGTGGCCATGCACAAACCACAATCCATTTCTTCTGGTGGAGGAATGGGAATAGCATTTATATATTCAATTTCCATGGATTCTGCTCCACTACATCCATCATCAGAGTAGTCACTGTCTCTGTCTGCTACAGGTCTACGTGAAGTGTCTCTAGGCTCTTGCCTCCAATAAGACTTTGTTTTAAGTTCTCTGGGAATGTTCTGAAACCACCCTGGTTTCTTCTTCCTTACAAACTGAGCATTTGTTTTAGCAGTGCCTCTAGGAGTTAAGCATTCAGTATCATGAATAAAGCTTTCATACCTGGAACCTCTGTGGTTTGAATCCGTGGAACTTTCTCTCCCAGAAATGTTTCTCCTGCAACAGGTTCTCTGCCGATAAGCTCTAGGCAGGGCTGTGCTTTCTGGCAGCTTGGTAAAACCTGGTGTGGATTCAACTTTATGCTTTGGTAAGAACTTAGCTTTGTCAGAAACTGCTTTTCCTTTGGTGCCTGGTAAAACTTGACTAGTATTTCCCAGAGACTGCAGGCTTTCCTCCAAACCTATCTCTCTGGTTCTCTGGATACGTCTCTCTGCTTTTGAATCAGGAACATTGTTGGAACAGGGAGTGGCACACGCTCTAGCCTTAGTGCTTTCTCCAGCAGACTCCCTCTGAACAGCTGCTCGCTTAGCCTGGCCCTTCTGAACTCCACCTTTGTGAACTCTGTTCCTTTGGGATTGCTCAGGTAGGATTCTTTCTCCAAATCCTTCTCCTTCTCTTAGATCTGCTCCTTCCCTCAGAGCTGTTCCTTCTCTCTGTCCTCTCCTTTGAGGTGTTCCTCTCAGTAGAGATGTTCCTCCTTTCTGGATCCGGTTCCAGTTCTGCCCTTCCTCTGGAGCTGTTCCTCTCAATAGAGGTGTTGTTCCTCCCTGAGGTGTTCTTCCTTTGCTAGCATTCAGCTTCTGCTTATAAAGGAATCTTTCCTTTGAAACTCCCGGGCTCATTCCCAGGTGCAAATCATTAGCTCTCCTAGGCTCATTAGCTCCTGTATGATCACTCCTGCCCCCTCTAGCTGTGCCTTGAGGTAACTGCACATCTAGATTTCTCTGAGAAACAGGGTTTCTTTTCAGGTTTGCATCTTTATTGATACCCACTTCATGACACATCCCCCCTCTTAAAATATTACGGGCTGAATGTTCACCCTTATTAGAGCACGTAATCCTAGACATCTTCTGTGCTGATGTAAACAAGGCTAACCTCTCGTGCCAGCGTCAAAGAACATTTATGTGGTACACTTGTTCATGTCCCTTTGCGTCCTGAATTAGATAGGATGCTGGACCAAGTGGTTTGACCACTATGTAAGGTCCTTTCCATTGGGCTTCAAACTTCGGAGTGGGGCCTGATATCAAGACTATTACCTTCTCACCGGCGGTTAGATGTCGGGGCTTGGTATCTCTGTCATAGTACTGTTTTTGCTTTTGCTGACTGTCCTTCAGCTTTTCTTCAGCAAAACGTGAAGTCCGTCTTAATCGGCTTCTTAAACTTCTCAAAAACTGTGGTATCCCTGCTGGTCTTATGGAGGTCACCCTTTGGCAGGAGGCGCAGGACTCACAAAAACGTGAGACCTCCTTAAAAACTCCTGGCCAATAGAATCTGGCCAGTATCTGGTCAAGGGTCCCCTGTACCCCTTTGTGACTGCTCACTGGGCGATCATGGGCTAACCTCAGCACTGCAGACTTAAACGTATTTGGGACTACCAGCTGTTTGCGGACATCTTTAGTCCGTGGGTCTATACTTTCCCTGTATAGGAGCCCTTCTTCTTTTATAAACCTTGGGAAAACACTTCTCTTCATTTGAGCATATTCAAATGCGTGTGCCAGCGCAGGGTCATCTCGTTGCTCTGCGGCAAATGAAGGGAACTTCTCCACGAGCTCTGCTGGAATCCAGGGTAGTTCCTCACCTGCTTCCAAGTCTGCTCTGCCTTGAGAACGTCCCTTTCTCTCTTTACGCTTTTCGGCTTTAGTCTTTCTATCCCTCTCTGAAGCAGTGTTTACTAAATCATCATGGGATGGGAGGTCATCTAAACTTTCTTCCCTAGAGCATGAGGGTTTTTCTACGGCACTCGTCTGGTTGCGAGTGGAGACAAAAACTTCTCTGGGGTTTAGACCCTTCTCTAGGCCTCTTTCAAACTGTGGCCAGTCCCTACCTAAGACTAGCTCTTTAGGTAATCTGGGCACTACAGCTATCAACATCTTTTTTTCTATTCCCAAACCTCTGACCAGTAAATTGTACACAGGATAAAAGGTGGCAGCGCCATGCACACATTTTATCTTGACTCTGCCCTCTGGTTGATCTGGGGCGGACGTAGCTTGCTCTTTGATAACAGACCAGAGCTTGCGCGAAATCATTGTCTGGTCCACGCCAGAGTCAAGTAGAGCTTTGGCAGCTACTCCTTGTACAGTGACATCAAGTACAAATCCTTCTGATAACATTTGTCTGTTCTCCCCCATGAGAGCAGTACGTACTCGGCACTCATTCATAACATGTCCCAATTTTCCACAGCCAAAACATCTTTTAGAATGACTTTTCTCTACATTCTTATCACTTTTCACCTTTTGTGTTTTATACTGTGAGAGACTTCCTGATGACTGCTTGAATGTCGCTACTGCCATCTTTGCTAACTCCCCAGTACGCTGGGTAGCTAATTCAGCCTCTAAATACCTTTCAGTCAGGCAATAGCCTCTGCAGTAGTGCGACAATTCTGTAGGATAAGGAAGCTCTGTATACTACTGGGTACTGCAGTCATGAATTGCTCAAGGATTATCATATCCATCAGCATTTCAATGGTTTTTTCACTAGGCCTTAGCCACTTCTCGGCTAAGCTCTTCAGCCTGTGACCTAATGTTTTCGGCGTTTCACCTACTTCAAGGTGCGCCGCACGTAGCTTACGGTTATAGATGAGAGGAGTCAGGCCCAGGCGTTCCCTGATGGCCTTCGTTACCTCGCTATAATTGTTCGCTAACGAAGCGGGCATTGCCCTATAGGCTGACAGTGCCTCTCCAGTGAGGGAAACTGCCAATCTAATGGACCACTGCTCTTCCGGCCAACTCACGGAAAGAGCTATTCTTTCAAAAGAGTCCAGGAAGTCATCTGGATCATCATTTACCCTTAACTTCCCCAAAGTTAGAGTCTCGTAGGACCCTAGTTCTACCGGACAGTTGCCCAGTCCTGAGCTCTGCTTCAGATGTCCTGTGGCTTCTTCCTGTGTCTTCTGCTGATGGTTCAGCCAGTTTTCCAGCATTTGCAAGACTGGCTTCTGCTGTTCCTGCATGGCCAAGATTGCATGCTGCTGTGTTTGCGCAGCCAGTTCCGCTTGCTTGCTGAACTGTGCAGCCATCCAGCTAAACATCTCTCGCTGCTCCATGGCGATGAGATCCCCTGGAAAACAAAGAGAAACAAAAAAAACCCCAAGTGTGGCTGTACCAAAAATCAGACCTACACTTCCCTTTTTTTTTTTCTTTTACTTTTAAATTCCCCTTTAAATTTTAAACTCTTATCCAGTCAAGTCATGCCTTTCTACCTGTTACCTGGTAGAAGTGTAGACTCCAGCTCTCAGCAAGGGTGGTGCTGCTCTGCGTAGTAGCACTCTCCACTGTTGTCAGGAACCTTGCCTTCCGTTCCGGATTCTCTTTAGTCCGGTCCACGTTTTCTCCTCCGATCCGAGTTTCTTCACTTCCGGTCTGGGTTTTCCTTTTTTTTTTTTTTTTTCAAGCTGAATACTGGTAATTTTTCTTTTTCTTTCTTGTATGTCTTAGGACTGTATCCAAATCCAAACAACTATGCCATTTTGTCGTGAGGGCATCCCCTGGTGACCATTCGAAGTATGGGAATGCTTCACGATAGAAATTATTTAGGGAGCGTGATGAAATGTAAGGTCCACGAATGGCGAAATGGTCTTACTTATTTCCAGCTTCCTATGAGAGCTCAATAATCAAACCAAGTGTAGGGAAAACAAGGCTTTATTCCCCGTCGATGCAAGGGTTCAAATAAGACATTGAGAAATCAAAAGAATGTCCTTTGTTTCAAAAGGTACCAGTATTAACAAGCTGACTAATTGCTAAACTCCACAATTAGTGCAAGGGTTAATCAGAGGAATTCACTTCATTCCAACACAATAAGAATTAAACAAACATCTTCTCAGTTATACAGTGGCTACAGATTCTAGGCTCGTGGCCATGCACAAACCACAATCCATTTCTTCTGGTGGAGGAATGGGAACAGCATTTATATATTCAATTTCCATGGATTCTGCTCCACTACATTCATCATCAGAGTAGTCACTGTCCCTGTCTGCTACAGGTCTACGTGAAGTGTCTCTAGGCTCTTGCCTCCAATAAGACTGTGTTTTAAGTTCTCTGGGAATTTTCTGAAACCTGTAGAGGTTAAGTGTGAGATTAAGTGTTAGTTAAGTGTCAACGAATCACTTTAAGGGTTGAGGGATTATAATGTTCTTAGTTCATAATCACTCTATGGCCTTTATTCTGCTCTAATAAAAATATACATCAACCAGTCTGTCATTACAGTGGACAAAGGAAGAAACAGGCCAGCATAAAGAACCATATAAGAAAATATCATATATTATAAGCCTTAGCAAAGTGTATGCTTGGATTGAAGAATCCATGCAGAGACTTTTTGCAGAAGGCACATACACAGGAAACCATGCAAAGCTGGGCCGTTAGTCCTGAAGACAGTAGACAGTTGAAAGGTGGTGAGTATAACCAAGACAGAGGCCTGAGGGATGTTGAAACAGGAACAGAGGGGTCAGAGAGGTCAGCAGCAGGAAACGAAGTGAGGGGGGAGAAAAGACACAGAGAGGCCTCACAGAGGGATGAATGTGGAGACTGCATACACGGAAGCAAAAAACGTATATATGTAACACGACTATTGTACTCAGTGGGAGGAGGGATTCTGGAGTTGTCTGGTGTCTGATGACTGTCAGAAATTCTCCTCCCTACTGCCTGTATTGTTCATCAGTAATCTAATAAACAGAGATTCTGATTGCACCTGTACTGACCTTTGGATCTGGACTATACAGGAAATTAGTGATAATTAGTAATCGGTCTCTTGTAAGTAACAGGGCCTTACAAACCACCCTGGTTTCTTCTTCCTTACAAACTGAGTATTTGTTTTAGCAGTGCCTCTAGGAGTTAAGCATTCAGTATCATGAATAAAGCTTTCATACCTGGAGCCTCTGTGGTTTGAATCCGTGGAGCTTTCTCTCCCAGAAACGTTTCTCCTGCAACAGGTTCTCTGCCGATAAGCTCTAGGCAGGGCTGTGCTTTCTGGCAGCTTGGTAAAACCTGGTGTGGATTCAACTTTATGCTTTGTTAAGAACTTAGCTTTGTAAGAAACTGCTTTTCCTTTGATGCCTGGTAAAACTTGACTAGTATTTCCCAGAGACTGCAGGCTTTCCTCCCAACCTATCTCTCTGGATCTCTGGATACGTCTCTCTGCTTTTGAATCAGGAACGTTGTTGGAACAGGGAGTGGCACACTCTCTAGCCTTAGTGCTTTCTCCAGCAGACTCCCTCTGAACAGCTGCTCGCTTAGCCTGGCCCTTCTGAACTCCACCTTTGTGAACTCTGTTCCTTTGGGATTGCTCAGGTAGGATTCTTTCTCCAAATCCTTCTCCTTCTCTTAGAGCTGCTCCTTCCCTCAGAGCTGTTCCTTCTCTCTGTCCACGCCTTTGAGGTGTTCCTCTCAGTAGAGATGTTCCTCCTTTCTGGATCCGGTTACAGTTCTGCCCTTCCTCTGGAGCTGTTCCTCTCAATAGAGGTGTTGTTCCTCCTTGAGGTGTTCTTCCTTTGCTAGCATTCAGCTTCTGCTTATAAAGGAATCTTTCCTTTCAAACTCCCAGGATCATTCCCAGGTGCAAATCATTAGCTCTCTTAGGCTCCTTAGCTCCTGTATGATCACTCCTGCCACCTCTAGCTGTGCCTTGAGGTAACTGCACATCTAGATTTCTCTGAGAAACAGGGTTTCTTTTCAGGTTTGCATCTTTATTGATACCCACTTCATGACAGTATGAAGGAAGGGATGACAGAGAAGAAGATGGAATTAAAGAGATAGGTGGGGTAGGATTAGAGGAACATGTAGTAAGTTTAGAGGAGGAAAGAAGCTGAGAAGTTTCCTCTAGGGAGATCTTAGAAAAAGATGAAAGGGTTACAGAAATAGAAACATAGAAACATGATGACAGAAAAAGACCACATAGCCTATCTAGTCTGTCCTTCCATATCAACAACTACAACAGTCCCCTTTTTGCCTGTGTTTGTCCCATGCTTTTTTGAATTCAGTTACTGTCCTCATCTCTACCACCTCCACTGGGAGACTATTCCATGGATCTACTACTCTTTCCGTAAAGAAATATTTCTGCATATCACTCCTGAATCTATCTCCCTTCACCTTCATCCCATGTCCCCTCATAGCAGAACTTGCTTTCAATTGAAAGAGGCTCTCTCCCTGAACATTTATGCCATGGAGGTATTTAAACATCTCAATCATATCACCTCTATCCCGCCTTTCCTCTAAGGTGTACATATTAAGATCCTTCAGTCTGTCCTCATATGCTTTATAATGAAGACCACTAATCATTTTAGTAGCCACCCTCTGCACCGACTCCATCCTGTTCACATCCTTTTGAAGGTGTGGTCTCCAGAATTACACACTATTCTCCAAATGAGGTCGCACCAAAGACTTATGCAGAGGCATTATCACCTCCTTTTTTCTGCTAGCCATTCCTCTCCGTATGCACCCAAGCATCCTTCTAGCTTTTGCCGTCGCTTTTTCTACCTGTTTAGCTGCTTTAAGATCATCAGACACAACCATGCCTATGTCCCGCTCTTCTTTAGTGGACAAAAGTACTTCACCCCCTATACTATATTGCTCCTTTGTATTGCTGCAGCCCAAATGCATGACCTTACATATTTTTAACATTAAATCCCAGCTGCCAAATTCTAGACCATTCTTCAAGCTTAGCTAGATCCCTCCTCATGTTATCTACACCTTCCTGGGTGTCTACTCTATTGCAGATTTTGGTGTCATCCGCAAAGAGGCAAACCTTACCCGACAGCCCTTCCGCTATATCACTAACAAAGATGTTAAAAAGAATCAGACCAAGGACAGATCCCTGGGAGAGATTGAGGGGAAAAGTAGATATTAAAGAGGGGGAAAGGGGGATGAAGCTGATCTTGTGGGAAATTGGAGTGTAATCTTGTGGACCAAATTTGTCATGGAAATAGTCAGCAAGGGTTTGTGCAGAAAGTGAAGGAGGGGTCGGAGTTGGAGGCACCTTGAGGAGAGAGTTGAGGGGATACGGTGGGGGTTAGAGGCAAGAGAATTAGATAGAGACAGTAGTTTTGCTTGGTGAGTGATAAGGCTGACTGGAAGGAGGCAAGTGTGAATTTAAAGTGAAGAAATTCAGAAAGAGAATGAGATTTGAGCCAAATGCGCTCAGCTGAGCAAGCACAGGAGCGTAGAGCGTAGTTGAAGACAGCCAGGGTTAAGGTATGCTGTGCCTCAATGGACATGAATGGGTGGAGCAAGAGCATCCAAAGCAGAGGATAGAGCAGTATTATAGGAGACTATATCCTCATCAACAGATTTAGAAGACAAGGTGGAGGAAAGAGATGATGATACAATAGTGGAGAGAACCAATAGATCAATAGACTGAAGATTCCTAAAAAGGTAGGAAAAGACTGGGCAAGACTGAGGCATGGAGTGATGGAGAGTGAAGTTTAACAAATGATGATCAGATAAGGGAAGAAATGAGGTATGGAAATCAGAGGGTAAACAATTAGAGAAGAAAACAAGGTCAAGGCAGTGACCATGCTGATGAGTGGGGGCAGAAGAGCAAAGCTGGAGGTTGAATGAGGAGGTAAGGGAAAGGAGTTTAGAAGCATAGTGGTCAGAAGAGTTATCAATATGAATATTAAAGTCATCAAGAATAAGAGAGGGGGAAGAAGAATCCAGAAATAAGGAAAGCCATGAGCCAAAGTCAGTGAGAAAGATAGAAGTGGACTTGTCAGGGGTTTATAAATAGCAGCTATCCAGAGAGGTAAGGGATTAAAAAGGCAGATGGAATGGCCTTCAAAGGAGGAGAAGGAGTGAGAGGGAGGTAGAAGGAGTGGTTGAAATTGGCAGCAGGGAGAAATCAAAGCAATTACTTTTCAGATGCCTTTTCATGCTTGGATCAGGTATAACCTTAGACGTGACTCCAGACATCCAGGACCTTTGTGAGGTCAGGCAGACATGTATAAGTTCTTAGGAATGCCTCCAACATGTCCTCATTCAAACTTGGACATCCTCATGCTGGGGATGTCCACAGACCTGTCTTTTAAAATGGCTCTGGAGATGTCTCCATACTTTGGACTGGGCTTGATGGACCTTGATCTGACACAGTATGGCATATCTTATGTTCTCAATGCCTGTTTTCAGATGTCCAGACCATGAATAGAGCTTTTAAAATAATCCTCATATAGTACATACTCTCATTTACTCCTTCTCTGTAGCAGATGGAAATTTGTGCATCAGCATGTATGTGTCCTGATCGGATCTGAGGGCCTTTTTATTTTATAAAGACACATAGATGCCTTTGTTGGAGTTATAAAATAGACTTAAAATAGATGCTTTTTGGAACTTCTCACATTGATGTCCTCTTACAAAATTATTCCCACATGTGCAACTGAATATTCAGCGAAATATAAGTACAAAAAAATCCGTGTGGTCTCATTGAAACCAGCGATTTAAGTGATCACACTCAAGAGAGTCAAATTTAGTTAGTTATTTCTGAATATCACAAGTGATTAAACTAAAAATACCCACTCTGGGCAGACCTTGGCTCCGTTCCTTTTTTTATCCAGTTCAGTCTGTGCACAGTCCATACAGTGATTTTGTAAATATAAATTTTAGCTGGTTGACTGTCAATGTTATCAACGTAAAATTACTGGAACTTACATACTGTAAATGAGCATCTTAGAATTAAACCAGTCCTTGCCAGTGTCTGAAATAAAACCATCTGCCTGATATGTAGGTTCTTTTGGTGTTGACGTTTCAGTCGTCAAAAAGTGTTTTACCCAATTGCATATAATAAGAGGAAAACTAACAGCAATTTCAGCAGAATTATTTCAGTTTTAACTACTCTTGACTTATTCTTGGCCTTTTCAAAATTCTTTTAATAAATGATTGCATGTTCATGCTGCTATTTATTCAGAAAATGATTTACATAATCCATAGAAAACACAATGCTATAAGTGCTGAAACCTCTTTTATAAAAATATTCATGTTTCCCTCTTCCCCTGGTGGCCATAAAGACAAATTTATTGATTCAAAGAGTAATAAATTGCCATCTGGAAGTAATATCTACTATTAATAATCACTTTTAGTTATTACCAGTGTGGTAGCAAAGCTCTTTCAGACAGTGCACTCAAATCTATGCTTCATCCATTATCAGAATAAGTTTACAATTAAAATAAGGTAACGATTTAAAGACATCTGTTTCTTTCTTAAAGGCTTGAAGACTAACAGTTTTCGATTAAACAGGTCTAGCACACTAGAGACATGGACCTCTAATTTGCTTATTTTCGCATTATGTAAGTCTAGAGAGCATAATCAGAAAATATTAGAGCAGGGGTTCTTAACCTTCTTACGATTACAGACCCCCAATGGGTTGACCAGTATGTGCCCATACCCCTTTGCCAGACTGTCGAAATCATATATATGTATATAGCTACAAATACAACAGTTGAAAGAAAATCTTAAGGATTTTATCATATTTTTTCAATTCACAAATACACAAGCTAGCTACAACTAATGAGATTTTTGCTGTTGTTTTTGTGCAATCAAAACACGGAATCGAGGAACAACAATGTTACTCACATGTGCTCTGACATATCAAGTTGATTTCTCCACTTTGATTTCAGGTTTCATAAAACAGAGAATCCTCTTTCACAGAGATAAGTAGTTGTAAAGGGAACCAAAACATTCATTGTCCTTATCGCCAAGCTAGGGTAAGCTGCCATTTGCTCACACCAAAACTGCCTGCTATCCAGTCCAGTCTTTTCAAAATCAACTTTCTTTCTTGGGTCTTCTTGGAATTCATGAAATCATCCTTTGCAAAATCATTGTCACATATATGAAACAAGAATGAGTATGCTAAAATCATTAATATCTAAGAAGCAACCCTCAAATATTTTACTTAGGACTTCCAAATGGTTCCTGACTTCTTGAAGTATTTCTGCAGGCTAGTAAGAATATCATTAAGGATTTTCATGGCATCCTCTCCCAGCATGACTTTAGCCATCTCCAGCAGACAGGGCTTCACTAGGCTTTCTCCAATTCTGTGGGGCTTCTTTTCTCTGGCAATCATGTATAAAACTTTGTAGGAGGCTTCCAGAAGAGGTTTCCCAGGAGGAGAAAACCCCATGATGAACGAGTTCTTTTCTGATCATGACAAATTCTTTTCAACTTGAAAGCCTCAATCAAGGTTCCAACATGATTACTGTGCTTGGTTTCAAGATATTCTCTCAATCTTGACGGCTTCAAATTGCTATTGCTCATTACCAAATTGCAAATCACGCATTGGGGTGGTTCAGTTCTTTCTCATTCTTTCAAACAGGTGAAGCCAAAAGCAACATATTTATCTTTCCACTTCTGTTTTTTTAACAGTCAACATTTTGCAACAAATCTGTGAAAAAATAATAAAAAAAATTACATTTCAGATGAGAAATAGTTTATGAAGTAATAATATCTAAGAAAAACATTTTTAAAAATACACACTTGTAATAAAAAGAAAGTTTTGCATAACAGCTGGACAGGCTAGAGGCTGTAGAAAGCAATTTAACATTGATGCCACCAACATATCAACTGGCAACATGGGGAAGTGGGAAGATGTCCATTTTGAGTAATCTGATAGCTGATTGGTTAGCGGCCTCACAGCTTCATTTCATGTTTATAACTGTGATAATTAATAATCTAAATTTTAATCTAATGGCATACTTTTTAATTGTTCAGATAACCAGTCTCATATCTCCATCATTTGGTTTCCATACCCCCGGTTAAGAACCCCTGTATTAAAGGAAGAACAAGATTGGCTTTCCTAAAGTTATGAGAGTTAAAGAGAAAATTCCAGCTTCGAATTGAAATGCTACAAGATGCTCAAGGATCCATGTTGAGGAAGAGGTGGACAGAGAGTTAATTGAAGACATACATAGCATTGCTAGGAAAGGGGAAGTGCTACTGATAGGGGATTTCAATATGCCAGATGTTGATTGGCACATTCCTGCTGCAGTATCATCTAGAAGTAAGGAGATCCTGTATTCTCTACAGGGAGAACTATTCAGGCAATTGGTAACAGACCCCACACGTGAAGGAGCCATACTGGACTTGGTGCTTACCAATGGTGAAAGTGTTTCTGATGTTACAGTGGGAGATCATTTTGCATCCAGTGGTCAGCAGATGGTGTGGTTCAGTATTAGGACTAGGGCTCCACCAACACTTAAATTAAAATCCCATAAAGCTCCAGATTCCTAGAAATGCCACTAAGCTGCAAAAGGCTGTATTATCGACTTGAGTTTTGCCCATTCTTAGGCTGCATCAGGACATGCCTTGCATTGACAATAACATAGGGCTTGAAGGAAAAACGCCGGGTCACAGCTCAAGCTTTAAATGGAAACAGTAGGCATTCAAACAGACCAATAAGCAGTCAAGGCAAACACTCATAGGGCTGTGAACCAATACAACGATTCATTCAACCCCATTGGTTGGACCGTGTTCAGCATGAAATGTGCCAGATGCTGTTCAGTTCGGTCATGCACTAAATCCTGTACTGCATCAATTACCAACCACTGAAGTTGTTGCTATTCATGTTGGAAATCTAGACAATGTTGTATGATAGACACCGGAACTATTTTGTTGGTAAGGCAAGACTTTATTGCTCAGTAAACCACACTCTGATTTGTCAGACTGTATGGCCAACATAAACTTTGTTGCAGGGGCAAACAATCAAATAGACCACCCACATGAATTGAAATGAAGTAGTGGAGTTTAACTTGTAAGTAACTCTAGTCTGAGGATGAATTCATTCACTCAATGTCATCACATTAGCACATATTGAGCAATGACCAGAATCAGTGTGATGGTATGAACTATTGGTATGCACCAACATATCCCGTAGATTCCTCGCCCGAGTAAAAGCAATGCAGGGACCACTCTGAAATGCTTTGTACAATTATAACACATGCCAATGAGAGTAGATACTTTTTGCCAAAACCTGTGCATGATCAGTATATTGAAGAACACAAATCTGTTTATCAACAGGATCCTTAATTTGTCATTGAAGAAGCAATGGCCTGTTGACATATTTTGCCTCAGGTAAGCTTGTCTTATGACCTTTTTGGGTACCTTCCCTGGAGCAGGCGACCTGTCAACACCTTCGCCTGAACAAACGCGATGTAGTCACAAAAATTGACCAATAGGGAGAGCTCGTTTTAAGTTTGAAAGGATGGTGAGATTCAAAATGCAGTCCTTTTAATAACATCTTATGGATGCAAAAATTGGATAGTGAAAAAGATAAACAAAAAGAAAATTGATGCCTTTGAATTATTGTGCCGGTGAAGAATATTGTGTCTACCATGGACTTTCCAAAGAACAAACCAGTCAGTACTAGAGGAGATCAAATCAAAGCTTTCTTTAGAAGCTCAGATAACAAGACTTAGAATTTCATACTTTGGACACATGAGAAGAGAGGGATCATTAGAGAAAGACATCATGCTTGGAAAGATTGAAGGTCAATGCAAAAGAGGAAGGCCAGCAATGAGATTGATCAATACAATAACAGCAGCTATGGATGCCATTCTTTCAATAATGAGTCGCCTGACTGAAGACCAGAGTTTAAGACAGCTATTCAGAGGGTCGCCATGAGTTGACACCGACTCAATGGTACTTAACAACAACAAGTCTAAATAGTTAACCTGTGCCATTTAATGCTGTATATATGATATTTGGAATGACATGAGATATTCATCTTAGGCCTGCAACAGTTTCCTCCTTGTATAATTTTTTGCATCCCACTATGAATGGCCAGAATTAGGTATTTTGGCATCTGTGGCAAGCATCATGAAATGTGCCATCAAACAATATAAGAAGTGATTAAAGCAAAATCTGTCTTATCCATTATTGTCCCAATATTCAAAGCCAGTTATTCATACACCGATAGTCAGTTAATATATAACTGGCTTATCTGCAGATTTTCAGAATGCATATGAATAGTATTGGGCTAAAAATCAGAGAGAATGACCCAATCTTATCCATATAAGAAGGGGGTAAAATGAAGTCCAGAAAATTATCCAGCCACTATCTAGACATCTTATACATTGAGTTTAAGTCTGTCAAATAGCAGACCTAAACTAAATGGATAGTGCCAACATAGTGACCATACTGTCTAGATGTTCAGAGCCACAACCTATACAGATAACAGTACCAAATATCCAGATTAATGCCAGCCGGCTCTTTTTTTGCATGTGAAACAGGCATCACATGTGGAAAATTCTTATAAAATGACCACTATCAGCAAACCCACCTTAAGGTATAGCATTCAGATCTCATTGTGTTGCTATACTGAGACTTCTTTCCCTCTAAATCAACAACTGTATCTGAGACAGCTATACGAGGTATACACAATAATAAGGGAAATGATCAGGGAGGAAGAACATGTTCATGCAGTGTACAATAGCAGCAGTTCTAGCAAGGTAAAAAAAAAGCCTGACACTCGATTGATCTTAGAAAGATATAGGCATATCTTGGTTTCCTTCTATCAGGAGTGTGCCATGCAAGGCATTAATCCATGGAAGTGTTGTGGTGTGTAACTTCTGGCCATCGCTGCTTCAACCATGCCCTAAGATGCTTTCTTAGCATAATCAGATTCATGTCTTTTGATGACAAGGAATAGTTATACATGGAAAGCAAACTAGTTCCATTCTGTTAAGATTTAATGCGAAGAAATGCAGAGTCATGCACTTGGGATGCAGAAATCTAAGGGAATTGTATACGATAGGGTGCGAGAGGTTGGTGTACACAGACCAGGAGAAGGGCCTCAGAGTTATAGTGTTTGAGGTTCTTGAGATGGTGAAACAATGCGACAAAGCAGTAGCCGTAGCCAGAAGGATGCTGGGTTGCAAGTGGAATAACCACTACAAAGGAGGAGGAATTAATGCCTCTGTACAAGTCACTGGTGAGGCCACACTTGGAGTATTGTGGTCAGTTTTGGAGACCATATCTCACAAAGAATATAAAAAGACTTGAAATGGTTCAGAGAAAGGTGACAAAAATGGCCAGAAGATATATGAGAAGAGACTTGAAGACCAAAATATGCATATCCTAGAGAAGAGGAGGGACAGTGGAGATCTGATACAGACCTTTAAATACTTAAAGGGTATTAATGAACAAACAAACCTTTTTCAAGAAGGGGAACCTGTAAGACTAGAGGCCATACAATGAAGCTGCAAAGCGGTAAACTTAAAAGCAATGTCAGGAAATACTTTTTCACTGAAAAAGTAGTTTAATGCTTGGAATGCCCTCCCAATGGAAGTTGTTGAGGCAAATACAGTGGCAGAATTCAAAATGGCATGGGACAGACACAGTAGATCCTTTTATAGGAAGAGGATAAAATAAAAATTAACTTAATTATCTTTTATACATCAACAAATACAAGGGGTGACTGCATGGAATGGTGGAAACAACCATAAACAAAGGCATAGAGGGGTGTAATCTGCACAGAGTGGCAGGTATACCTACCCTAGGCAACTTACTGGGCAGACTAGAGGGACCATACTGATCTTTATTTGCCATCATAAGAACATAAGAGATGGCATACTGGAAAAAAGGTGGCAGAGGGGAGATATGATAGAGGTGTAATGGGAAAATGTAGATTGATTGTTTATGCTTTCAAAAAATAGAAAGACTAGGGGACATGCAATGAAGCTACACTGTAACCTGTTTAAGACTAATAAGTGAAAATATTTTTTCACTCAATGTGTAATCAAATTCTAGAATTCGTTACCAGAGGATGTAGTAAAAGCTGTTAGTGTAGCTGGGTTTAAAAAAGGTTTGGATAAGTTCCTAGAGGAAAGGTCCATAAGCCATTATTAAAGAGGACTCTGGAAATCTACTGCTTGCCCCATTACAAGCATTGTGGAACCTGTGTCTTTTTGGGAAACTGCCAGGAACTTGTGACCTGGATTGGCCACTGTTGGAAACAGGATA
This sequence comes from Ichthyophis bannanicus, assembly GCA_033557465.1. Taxonomy (NCBI): domain Eukaryota; kingdom Metazoa; phylum Chordata; class Amphibia; order Gymnophiona; family Ichthyophiidae; genus Ichthyophis; species Ichthyophis bannanicus. The sequence goes on along the minus strand of CM066032.1, from coordinate 1,197,131,010 downwards.
CTGGGCTTGATGGACCTTGGTCTGCTCCAGTATGGCATTTCTTTTGTTCTTATACTGGGTCAGACCAAGGACCATCAAGCCCAGTATCTTGTTTCGAACAGTAGCCAATCCAGGTCACAAGTTCCTGGCAGGTTCCCAAAAAGGTACATAGTTTCCACAATGCTTGTCCAGGGGTAAGTAGTGGATTTCCTTGGTCCTTTATAATAATGGTAATGGACTTTTCTTCCATGAACTTATCCAAACCTGTTTTAAATCCAGCTACACTAAGAAAATTTACTACATCCTCCGGTAACAAATTCCAGAGTTTGATTACACACTGAGTGAAAAAATATTTTCTCTTATGAGTCTTAAATGGGTTACATAGAAACATAGAAACATGATAGCTGAAAAAGACCACATGGCCTATCTAGTCTGCCCTTCCATATCAACTACAATAGTCACCTTTTTATCTTTAGAGATCCTCTGGGTTTGTCCCGTTTTTTTTAAATTCAGATACTGTCTTTGTGTCTACCACCTCCACTGGGAGACTATTCCATGCATCTACTACTCTTTCCATAAAGAAGTATTTCCACAAATTACTCATGAATCTATCCCCTTTCATTCTCATTCTATGTCCGCTTGTAGCAGAGCTTTCCTTTCAATTGAATGAGACCCTCCTGTGCATTTATGCCATGGAAGTATTTAAAGGTCAATATCATATCATCCCTATCCTGCCTTTCCTCTAAAGTAAACAAATACTAAGAAAAACTCCCAACCGTACTCTCAAAACAACAAAACAAAAATCAACAAATAAACGTGAGAAAAGAACCCCACAAACCAACTGACAAGGAGCCTATCACAGCAGACAACACTGTGTAAGAGGAAAAAAGACCTCAGCCACCCCTTCTGCCAAAACAAGCAGAAAGGACAAGTCAGTCATATGGCAAGACCAAGACAGAAATCCTGCCCCAGCAATGCTCAAATCATGAACTGTACTCGAGATGACATCAATGGTCAGAAAAAAACCTCTATCAACGAAAGGGAGTTGGGCTAAATGCAAAACCCCAACAATTCAAAAACACACAGTGAGCCACTCCTAGCAGTAATAGTAGCGGTCAGCAAAATCTTTAAACAACAGCAGCCAACAACTCCTTGAAAAAACAGCAGCAGCAGAGTGTTCAATCCAATAGGAACAGGGCAAAAGATGCAGTGAAGCTCTGACACCAGGTGTTTCGCCCATGTGGCTTCATCAGGGAACTCTTCAGAAAAAACAATGCATAGCCATTACACAAACAAAAGGAGGATTTCCAGGAGTATCAACAAGAATGTTTTCAGGAGCACCAGCAAGAAAGCTGCCCCCACATCCACTGCACACGCTGCTGAGATACAGCACAGGAGAGTATTGCTGGGGCAGGATTTCTGTCTTGGTCTTGCCATATGACTGACTCATCCTTTCTGCTTTTTTTGACAGAAGGGGTGGCTGAGGTCTTTTTTCCTCTTACACAGTGTTGTCTGCTGTGATAGGCTCCTTGTCAGTTTGGTTTGCGGGGTTCTTTTCTCACGTTTTTTTGTTGTTTTTTGTTTTGTTGTTTTGAGAGTAAGGTTGGGAGTTTTTATTAGTATTTCTTGAATTTGTGGCTCCCAGAGGATATTTCTTTTTGTTAGTGCTACTATGTTTCCTCTAAAGTATACATATTAAGATCATTAAGTCTGTCCTCATATACTTCATATCGAAGACCTCTAACAACTTTAATAGCCTCTTTCTGCACCGACTCCAATCTGCTTATATCCTTTTGAAAGTGTGAACTCTTGAATTGCACACAATATTCCAAATGAGGTTATACAGAGGCATTATCAGCTCCTTTTTTCTGATGGCCATTCCACCGAAGCATTCTCTGGCTTTCACAGTCACCTTTTCTATCTGTTTAGCTGCTTTAAGATTGACAGACACAATTATGCGTATGTCCCGCTCTTCTTTTGTGGACAGAAGTACCTCACACCCTACACTATACAGCTCCTTTGGATTTTTGCAGCCTAAATTCATGACCCTTCATTTTTTAGCATTATATTTCAGCTGCCAAATTCTAGACCATTCTTCAAGCTTAGCTAGATCCCTCCTCATGTTATCTACTCCTTCCTGGGTGTCTATTCCAGATTTTGGTATCATCCACAAAAAAGCAAATCTTACCTGACAGCCCTTCTTCAATATGTCTAATAAAGATGTTAAAAAGAATTGGACCAAGGGCAGATCCCTGTGGCACACCACTGGTAACTTCCTTCTCCTCAGAGTAACCTCCATTTACCTATACCCTTTGTCGCCTCCCACCCACCCAATTTCTAAGCCAATCAGTAACTTTAGGGTCTATCCCTAGGGTGCTCAGTTTGTTTATAAGTCGCCTGTGTGGAACGATGTCAAAGGCTTTTCTGAAGTCTACATACTCCACATTCAGAGCTCTCCCTTGATCCAATTCCCTAGTTACCTAGTCAAAGAAATCTATCAGATTTGTCTGACAAGACCTGCCTCTGGTGAATCCATGCTGCCTCGGATTCTGCGATCCATTGGTCTCCAGAAACCTCACTATTCTCTCCTTTAGTAGCCTTTCCAATAATTTACTAACCGTCCTGTAGTTCTCAATGTCATCCTTATGTCCACTTTTGTGTAAAGGGACCACATGTGCCTTTCTCCAGTCCTCTGGCACCACTTCCAACTCCAAAGAGGTATTGAAAGGTCAGACAGTGGTGTCACTAGAATGTCCCCAAGTTCCCTCAGTATTTTTGGATGTATCCCATCTGGACCCATGGCTTTGTCTACTTTTAGTTTAGCTAGTTCCTCACGTACATAGTCTTCTGAAAATAGTTCACTTTGGTTCCTATTTGTGGATGTTTTCTAAGGTCCTGCTCCTGGCCCTTCATCTGTGAACAGAGAAGAGAAATATTGGTTAAGCAATTGTGCTTTCTCCTCATCAGTTTCTGCATATTCTTCCCCTGCACCCTTGAGTTTGAAAATACCACATTTGCCCTTTCTCCTCTCACTAACATATCTGAAAAATGTCTTATCCACACATTTTATTGCATTGGCTATTTCTTCTTCTTTTTGTATCTTTGCTTTCCTGACTACCTTGCTAGCTTCTCAAAGTTTTGCCAAATATAGATGCCTGTCTTCCTCTCTCTGTGATTTCTTGTATTTTAGGAAGGGCTCCCTCTTTTTCTTCACCTTTTCAGCTACTTCTTTTGAGAACCATAGCGGCCTCCTTTTCCTTTTACATTTATTTACGTTTCTTAAAAAAAGGTTTGTTGCCCTTAAAATATCCCCTTTCAGTTTTGTCCACTATTTTTCTACATCCCCCAGCTGTTCCTCTCTCGCTAATGACTCTTTGAGGTATTGTCCCATCTTTGCAAAGTTAGTTTTCCTTAATTCTAAGACCCTCACTTTTGAATGGATTTTATCAGCCTTAGTACTAAACTGGACTCACCACCTCCTTGCCCCCGATAAGGGTAACATAAGAACATATAAGAACATAAGATATGCCATACTGGGTCAGACCAAGGTCCATCAAGCCCAGTATTCTGTTTCCAACAGTGGCCAATCTAGGTCATATGTACCTAGCATTTTCCCCAAGGGACACAGGTTCCACAATGCTTGTATTGGTTCAAGCATTGATATCCTGGGTCCCTTCTTAATAATGGTTTATGGACCTTTCCTCCAGGAACTTGTCCAAACCTTTTTTAAACCCAGCTACACTAACAGCCTTTACTACATCCTCCGGTAACAAATTCCAGAGTTTGATTACACGTTGAGTGAAAAAATATTTTCTTTTTTTAGTCTTAAATAGTTTACCCTGTAGCTTCATTGTATGTCCCCTAGTCTTTCTATATTCTGATAAGGTAAACAATCGATCTAAGCTTACCCGTTCCACTCCGTTCATTAATTTATAGACTTCTATCATATCTCCCCTCAGCCGTCTCTTTTCCAGGTTAAAGAGCCCTAACCTTTTTAGCCTTTCTTCATAGGAGTATCCTTCCATCCCCTTTACCATTTTGGTGGCTCTTCTCTGAACCTTTTCTAAAATCGCTATATCCTTTTTAAGATACGGCGACCAGAATTGCACACAATATTCAAGGTGCGGTCTCACCATGGAACGATATAGAGGCATTATAATATCTTTTGTTTTATTTTCCATTCCTTTCCTTATCATACCTAGCATTCTATTTGCTCTCTTGGCCACTGCTGCACACTGGGCCGAGGGTTTTAACATGGTATCCACAATGACGCCTAAATCTTTTTCCTGGGTGGTAGTTCCTAATGTGGAACCTTGCATCGTGTAACCATAGTTTGGGTTGTTCTTCCCTAGGTGCATAACCTTGCACTTGTCCACATTAAATTTCATCTGCCATTTTGATGCCCAGTCTTCCAATTTATCAAGATCCTCTTGCAATTTTCCACAATCCTCTTGGGTTTTAACAACTTTAAATAGTTTTGTGGCATCTGCAAATTTGATAACCTCACTCATTATTCCACTTTCCAGGTCATTTATGAATATGTCAAAAAGCAGCGGACCCAGCACAGATCCCTGGGGTACACCACTATTCACCTTTCTCCATTGGGAAAATTGGCCATTTAGCCCTGCCCTCTGCTTTCTATCTTTTAACCAGTTCCTGATCCACAATAGTACACTGCCTCCTATCCCATGACTCTTTAGTTTTGCCAAAAGTCTCTCATGAGGGACCTTGTCAAAGGCTTTCTGAAAGTCCAGATACACAATATCAACCGACTCACCTTTGTTCACCTGATTATTCACTCCTTCAAAAAAACATAACAGATTAGTAAGACAAGATCTTCCTTGTCTAAAGCCATGTTGGCTGTCTCCCATTAGGTCATGACTATCTACATGCTGAGTAATTTTATTCTTTATGATGGTTTCTACCATTTTTCCTGGTACTGATGTCAGGCTCATCGGTCTGTAGTTTCCCGGATCATCCCTGGAACCCTTTTTAAAAATTGGTGTTACATTGGCGATCCTCCAATCTTCAGGTATTACAGATGATTTTAATGATAGTTCACAGATTACTAATAGCAGGTCTGCAATCTCATATTTCAGTTCTTTCAACACCCTTGGATGTATATCTTCCCGCTCAGAAGCTCCTGCCCAATCGGGGCAGTGGGAGCAACAGCAGCCAGCAGCACAACACATAAAAGCGGCGTCCCTGCAGGGCGCGCCCACGCCTGAGGGCCTCGCCAGAGGTCCCTTTGGAGTGGCCCTTAGGCGCGGCACGAAGGCGAGCAAAAGGAATCCAAACAAAAAAATGACACAGGCTCTTCAGCAGCACAACAGAAGAAATCACCAGGGAGCAGACAGAAGCGAAGTACAACAGAAATGCAAGTAAAACATATCGGGCCTTCACAAAAGTCAACATGCACGCAACATTTTTTCTCCCCCTCAGCCTCCTCATCACACAACTCCTTCCACCACCCACACACTTCCACCACCCACACTCAAACACACCATGGCATCTACCAACAACTTGGACATACATAGAACCACAGTACACTCATAATGACACACATAGAACACCCTTGACAAAAAGACAAACCAAGCACAAATCAAACACCCACACTAGTCCAAAGGAAACACATAAAACAACAAATTCTTCAAAGCCTATAACAATAGAGCTAATAAACGCCAGATCCATATGCAACAAGATACACACAATAGCAGACCACATAGATGACCATCAACCCAACATACTTTGCATCACAGAAACATGGCTCAATCCCACCGACAATGTGCTACTCAATCAATTGGTACCTAACACATACACAGCATACAACTGCCCACGCACCCACAGGCGAGGAGGAGGAGTCTTGATAATTGCAAAAAAAGAGCCTAAAGTTCAAAGCTCAGAGTATCACTGACATACAACAATGTAACACCATCAGCATCAAGAACAAACACATGGCACTCTGCCTCACCTACAGAGCACCCAGGGCTTCACCTGACAAACTAGCCTCAACAATCGAAGCAGTCTGCGCAATCACCTCAACCCACAAACCCACACTACTGCTAGGAGACTTCAACCTCAAGTCCACCAACACCAAAGATGCAGAAGCTTTCCTTCAAGTGATGACTTCACTTCAGTTCACCCAAATAGTCAATGCCCCGACGCACAGACTTGGATCATCCCCAGACCTCATCTTCGCACCCAACTATCTAACCTCGAGAGGACTAATATCAACACCCACCATCACACCAGTTCCATGGTCCGACCATTACATAATTGAGATAAAGATGGTACCACAAAAAGATAATCTAAGCGAACGCCCAGACAACACACCCACACAAAGACGATTCAAGAGCTTCGACAGGGACATGTTCCTACAAGACACGATACAACAATTGACCATAGAAACAGATGACCTGGAGGCTCAAATCACCAACTGGAACAGCACCCTATATAATGCCGCCAAAGCAACAGATGTTAGACCCCTGAAACATCGTGGCAACAAGTTACAACACAAGCCGTGATACTCAAAAACCATACGACGAGAAAAGAGGGAACTCAGAAAAATAGAACGGAGATGGAGAAAGAACAAGGCATCCGAAACCCAGCAACTATACCTAACAAAGCAAAAACAATACAATGAACACATTAACCAAACAAAGAGAGAATACCATATAAACATGATAGGTAACTCCAACAATAAACCCTGAGAGCTATTCGAAATCGTGAAAATCCTCACAAAAGAGCAAAGTTCAGAAGACGAAGTACAAATAGACCCGCAAAAATTTGCTGACCATATCAAGGAAAAATTCCACTCTGCAGAACAAACAAGACCTAGCGCAGCCACAAAGACTAACTCACACCCTAAGACCTGGGACACATTCAGCACACCATCAACAGAGCAGCTCTCCCACATCATCACCACAATCAATACAAGCACCGCTCCTACAGACCCTTGCCCAGTGTCATGGATCAAAGCCACCAAATCAAGCTTCATCCAAATCATACACAACATGGTGCACAACTCCCTAACTCAAGGATTCATGCCAAATCAACTAAAGCTCGCCACAGTAAGAACTATCCCAAAGAAAACAACTCTTGACAAGAACAACCCAGCAGCATACAGACCAATCTCCAGCATACCCTTTCTGGCAAAAATCATTGAAAAAACAGTACAACACCAACTACAAGAACACATTGACAACCACGCACCAGTGGATGACAACCAACACGGCTTTCGCCCAAACCATGGAGTCGAAACATTACTGATTTACCTCTTCGACAGCATTCTCTGACTCATAGACAACACCAAGAATGGGATCATAATGATCTTCATTGACATCTCGTCAGCATTTGACACAGTAGACCACAAAACTCTCCTGGAAAGACTATAAAACATTGGGTTACACGGTCCCACCTTAAAATGGTTCCACTCATACCTAACCGACAGGCAGATACAGGTCAAGGTAGGCCACAACACCTCTCGACCCATAAAAGTCCTCCAAGGAGTACCACAAGGATCAGCCCTCTCAGCCCTACTATTCAACATCTACATCCAGCCAATATGCTATATCCTGAAAAAGAACAACATTCAATATACAATCTACCCAGATGATATCATGATATACACACCTACCACAGTCGACAACACGGACTACTCCAAAATAACAAACTGCCTCACACAAATGATAAGATGGTGTCAAAACAACAACCTCTCAATTAACTACAGCAAGACCGAGGCACTAATCATCACTCGTAACCCAGACTTCATCCACCCACCAGACATCAAGATACAAAACACAACCATGCCAATAAAATCGGAAGTAAAGTACCTCAGAGTGACCCTGGACAATGAGCTGAATCTCAAGCCACACGTAAGCAAAACAATCAAAAATGCATACTACAGGATGAGAATCATCAGAAGACTTAAGCCCCTCCTCGCCCCTGAGCACTTCCGTACGGTATGCCAGGCACTAATAACCCCCATACTAGACTTCTGCAACCCAATTTACCTTGGACTTGCAAAACAAACACTCAGACCACTACAACTAGCACAAAACACGGCGGCCCGCATAATAACTGGATCAACAAGACAGGAACACATCACACCCATTCTGAAAGACATACACTGGCTCCCAATCAATTCACGCATCAAATACAAAACAATCATAAACATATTTAAGATCAAACAACACACTTCAGCCAACAGCCTACACACCCTCATACAACCAGACACCAGCACACGCCCAAGAAGAAAAGGCACCTCCAACCATGTTAACATCCCTAAAGACTTCAGAAAAACATGCAAGGACACCACAGAACGAGCACTCTCCCTGGCTGCCCCAACAATCTGGAACACCCTCCCAGACGATCTGAGAACAACGACGGACCTTAAAGACTTTCGCAAACAGCTGAAGACAATGCTATTCACAGAGCACTATGGACATGTCACATGATCTACTAACTAGCAAGAACAACCAACATACCCCCCTCCTGACCCTCGTATAGAAGAATGTATAACAGCACACAATGTTTTATAGCACACAATGTATAGAAGAATGTATTATAGCACACGATGTATTATAGCGCACAATGTACATAGCTCCACCTAATCAAACACACAACACATCAGACACACCAAACACGATATACCCTTCACTGCATGAAAACACATGATCACTCCTTTGATTGTTTGCTGTGATACCACTTTGATTGTAAGATAAGGTGGTATAGAAATACTGTTAAATAAATAAATAAATAATACTGAACCATACCATTTGGTGATCACTGGATGCGAGATGATCTCCCACTTTCCCATTTGGTAAGCACTAAGTCCAGTATGGCCCTATCACATGTGGATTCTGTTACCAGTTGCCTGAATAGTTCTCCCTGTAGAGAATCCAGGATCTCCTTACTTCTGGATGATACCATAGTAGGGATGTGCCAATACACATCTGGCATATTGAAATCACCTATCATTAGCACGTCTCCTTTCATGGCAATACTATATATGTCTTCTCCCTGTGAGGGGGACTTGTAAAGAACTCCAATGCAAATAGATTTCCCTTTCCTTCTTTCTAGTTTAACCCTCAGTGCCTCCTTTCTTCCTTTTAAGCCTTGCGATTCTATAGCTTTAATATTATTTTTGACATATAGTGCCACTCCATCTCCCCTTCTTCCTACCCTGTCCTTCCTGAATAAAGTATAGCCAGGTATAATTACATCCCAGTCATGGTTTTCCATGAACCATGTGTCTATAACCACCACTCAATTCAAGTCAGCCTCTTCTATTATACCTCAACATCTGGGATCTTATTTACCATGCTATGGGCAATTTTACACACCACTTTCCCACTTTATGTACATTGTAGCTTCATTGCATGTCCCCTACTCTTTCTACTTTTTGATGGAGTAAATAACCGATCTACGTTTACCAACTCTACTGCATTCATTAGTTTATAGACCTCTATCATATCTAACCATCCAATTAGCAGTCTTGGCTCAAGAGAGTCCGTATATGAGTCTCTCATAGATTTTGTTCTTTAGAAATCAAAACCAAAGTTTAAAGGTAAGCTACTTTTGTCAACCCGTCCCTGGTAGTTCAGTAGAAATGGTTGCTATTATCCTCCCCTATTCAGGCTCATACTCAGGTTCCCATTATTACCTGGATATTCCCAGCAAGCCTTGCAGGCAGCTCTAAGCCTTTAGGCCAAGGTATAAATTGCTAGACTTCCAAAGTCAAACTTCCTTCACGTTTGTTTCTCAGGGTCCAGACAGCAAGTATTAGCAGTCTGGGTCTCTCCTTTAAAGAACATGGCTCCAGCTATCCTCATGCAGTGTACTGTCCCTCGGCACATGAGCCCTGCATTCTTCAGCTGCCACACCATCAGGAATTTCTGCTCTTAAAGTGAATTAAGCTCTATCATTGGCTAGACTTCACCACAACATGCTTTTCCTGACCTTTCTTTCATATATTTGATTTTAAATATACTCTCAGCAAGTTACAAGTGTTTTGTTTTTCTCTGGTTTTAATTGATAAAATTGAACTAACTAGGGCCCTTTTCACATAATCATCTACGTCAGAGCTAATGTGGAACTACTGTCTGGCAGTAGCAGTTAATGCAGGGAAGGAGAAGACATAGTGGAGAATTTCCGTGATATCTGCACTTTGCGTGGCAGCTGCAGACAAAGGCGGGATTAGGGTGGAGAGAATGGGAGGTGTGGGCGGGCCTGCCAGGCACCGCGGGCAATTGTGTCATGCAGGAACTGCTCTGCTTTGCAGACCTTGCTGATGTGGTAGCTGCATCCGCAAAGTTGTCCTCTGTGAAGCCAGCATTTCCTCCCCCGTAACTCTGGGAATGCCCCCTGTAGATATCGTGGACCTTTTGCAGCTAACGTGATGTTTTGGCAGCTGTCACCCCACGTTAGCTGCAAAAGGCTAACACTGTTTAGAAGACAGACCCCTAATTCACTCAAGCCCATTATTTTATATAGGGCTAATCCAGTAATCCACATTAAAGTTAACATGAATCACGTTGACTTAGCACAGACTAGCATGCTTTTGTGAGTAGAGGTCTATATGTGCACACAGACATGTTTCTTTGTGTGTAGCATCCTCCATATGCTACTACATTGTTGCATGATGTTCTTTATTACCAAACCCTAATATGATATTGCATAAAAAAAGAAAAACAAAGAAGTACTTTATAAGAACGCTTCATACTATTACATGATTAATAGCATCAGTCTGTTTTACTTCATATCTGCAGAACTGTGTAGGCTTTTCAAAAATATTTCTTTTTTAAAATACTGTGCTTCTTTTTTTCAATAGCATGAGATGTTCCATTATGAAATATATTTTCTACCGACTATCAAAGAACGCATTATATATTATAGCAGTACCTCGGAGGTTTGCAGTAATTGGAAACACATTTGGGAACAATGATTTGTACACAATGAAACTACAATATCTAGCAACTGATAAATTTAGAAGAAGACTCAATTGGATGTCGCTTGTTAGCTCTGAAAAAAGAAAGTGCTGTGTAACCTTTTTTCATTCTGCCAGTTTTTGTTATTTGCACTGATAGCTTGTTCTTATTACTATTGGTGTGAATGGTACAAATTAAACATTTGTAAATACAGTGTAATTGCAAGGCCAATACATTGTCAATGAATGATACTAGAGATACATATTAATTAGTGCACATTCATGGTCTTGTTTACTAAAGATTAATGCTTATTAAGAAACATTAACTTGGGCTAAATACCACTGAAATAGGGCCACTGCAGCATTTAGTAGGGGATATTTACTAACAGGGCGGGGCTTACTGTGCACCAATTCCGCTGTGCTTTTACCATGTAGTAGCGCGGTAAAAACCCTGCACTAATTGCTTAGAGTGTAATGGAGCAGAGACTGGGTGGATTAGGGGCAGAGTCTGGGCATCGGCAGCGCATCGCTGTTAGCCTTCAGTGGCATTCGCTGACCATGAATGTAGTGGCCCATTTCATTCCTATGGACGGAGCGGTGCTTATCTCAAGTTAATGTTCGTTAACATGAGTTAGCCTTTAATAAACATGGCCACGAACGCGCACTAATTAGTATGCATCTCTGCTATCATTCATTGACACTATTGTCAATGCAATGACACTGCATTTACAAACGTTTATATTGTACCATTCTCACCAATATTAATAATAACAAGCTGTCAGTACAGATAACAAAAACTACTACTACTACTACTATTAATAATTTATATAGTGCTACAAGGCATACGCAGCACTGCACAGATAAATGTAAAAGACTGTCCCTGCTCGTTAGAGCTTACAGTCTAATTACCAGAACGAAAAAGGTTACACACCAATTTATTTTTTTCAGAGCTGACAAGTGACATTCAATCGCGTCTTCTTCTAAATTTATCAGTTGCTAGATACTGTAGTTTCATTGTGTAAAAATCATTGTTCCTCAATTGTTGGAGGTAAGGGCATCCATGTTAAATGCACTTGCAGGTAAGTGCGTTGAAGTGTGTTTCCCACAGCAACTGCAGGACTGGCATACTTCACCTATTGCACAAACGTTTGAGGCTTAACATGGGCTACAGCAACACATTTTAGTAAACATGTCCCATGTGCGTTAATATTCGTTAATGTGTTACCCTTTAGTAAACATGATCCTCATTTTTTTATGTTTCTATGTGCAAAAAAATACATGCAAATTTCATTTAACAAATTAACATGTACAGAGCTGATTTCCACACATAAATATTTTGCAAACTTAAAAAATATTTGAAATAAAAACAAAAGTCAAAATATCAGCCAAAAAGTCCAGAAAAGAGCAAAAGATTTTTTACTATGTACAACCCTGAATGATAGTGACCCTGAAACTTAGAAAATGAGGGTAGATGAAGACGGCAAGGCACATCTGCCCATACTCACTTTCTGTTAAAATGCCAAGATTGTACTTGAAATCCAAATTCATATTCATTTTCCCTCAAAAGATATTCTGTTTACAGAACCGAGGAAATAAATTCCCTGTGTGACTGAATTGTTACTTGGCTGTGAGTCTACCAGGAACACTTGTATATAAAATGGACAGTTTTAAGTCCTAAGAAGAACACATCTCCAAAGATTTCTAGGGCCCTCCCTTTACCCTCTTACCCAATGAATGTCTTTTCAGGGGTAGGAGCAATCCCTGATAGCATTTGTTCTGCTGATGTAGCAGTTGCAAATGGCATCAGCAGATAAACATTTTGCAAATGTGCACGTATGCGTGTGTGTTTGGGAGGAGAGGAGGATTAATTACATAACTGGGCAAAAACTCCCAGCTTATTTTATAAAGACAACATAGGTGCCTATGATTATTTATAAAATAGGTTCTTACAATGTCCCCCAAAAGCACACAAATTCTCTTACACAAATTTACACCACGTCGTAAGAAGGTGTAAATGTGTCCACGTATTCCACGAGTGATCATGTGTATTTTGTATCGCACAACTCTGCTCCAACTCTATCCGGAGAATTCCTAAGCGCTGCTTGCATAAAAGTAGATGCAATCTTGCAGTGCATCTATTTTCATGCATTTATATACATGAGTAATGTTAAAAAAATTCCCCTGGTGGAGTAATTTTATAAAGCTTTTTCTGCATGTCAAACCTTTCACGTAGAAAAAAGTATTTTTAAAAACTATGGGGTATGTCTACTAAACTGGGCTAAAAGGACTGCTCTTAGGTCCCTTTGAATAACATGGGACCTAGATGCAGATAGCCTGGGTTAACCTCTTAGCCTGGCTTAGTAGACATATCCCTATGTGGCATTCTATGAATGTATAAGTATACACAGCAATAAAACGGAGAATACTTATATACAGATCATGTCTGTGCATTCCTGGGGGTATAGCTGGGTGGAGCCAGGGCCGGCGCTACCATTAGGTGAACTAGGCAGTCACCTAGAGTGCTGGCCCTTCAGGGGCACCCATTTCCACTACTGTCACCCCTCTCAGGACCTACAGTGGTGCAATGGCCGCAAACAATCCCGCAGCGCTTACCTTTAAACTTTGGCGACACGGGGCTGTCTGCTTCCTCCCCCTTGGACCACCCAGTGCCAACTTCCTTTTTAAAGGTAAGCACCACAGAGCTTCTTGCAGCTATTGATGCAACTGCATATCCCAGAGAGGGGCGGCGGCAGCTGGGGGGCAAAAGAGATGAAGTTCACCTAAGGCGTCTTATCTTCTTGCACCGGCACTGGGTGGAGCAGAGATGGAGTGTGATGACTACTGTAATGCCATCCTTCAAGATCTGCCTAAAAAATCACTAAATATACTTCAGATGGCCCAAAACGTGACGGCCAGGATCATAATGGGAACAGGCATTACTGAACACATTACCCCCATCCTGATAGAGCTACATTGGCTCCCAATTGCAGCTAGGATACAATACAAGATGTTAGTGACCACCTTCAAACTAATAAACAACATATCCCCATCATTCCTATCATCACTTATCAGCATGCAACCTACAAATAGGGACAGAAGAACTATCAACTCGGGCAACCTACAAGTCCCCACCAACTTCAGAACAGTGAAAACAAGTACGAGTCATAGAGCGTTCTCATTCTCTGCACCAACTATCTGGAATCACCTCCCGTGTGAGCTGCGTTTAACCAAGGACATCACCAAATTCAGGAAGCAGCTAAAAACTCACCTATTCCGATGTCATTACAATCAGCTATGACCATCAACTGAGAGAGTATTCAAAACTGCTATATGTATAATTATGTAAATATGTATATATAGATGTAAGAATGTATAAGTCACCCCCTAAGACGCTAACCATGTGTGCTGTGACCCCAGTTCTTTGTTCATACCACCCCCCCCCCCAGTCTTGATTGACAATCCCCGAACATGAATCAAACCGCTGCTGATCGCTGGAAGTAGCGGTATATAAATGTGCAGTAAATAAATAAAATAAAATAAATGTATGCTTAGAAATGATTTCCAGGTGCAATCTGAGACATCCAGTTGAAAACGTATGTAAAAAGACCAGCTCCATGCAAGTTTTGGCCCTATTTTGCCTGAAATGGAGACCCGAGGCCACAGTTACATAGATGTCCCCATAACAATAATTCAGGATGGTGACATCTATCCCATGGTGCATACATGTCCCTGTCTCCTATCATGCGAGCGGAGACATGCATCAGTGCATCAACCATAAAACAAGTGTTCTCATCTCCCTTCATTTTTCTTTATTTTTGTGAAAGGTATTGGGGACAACAGAGTATTTTTTTCTCTTCTCTCTCCCTGTGTTTTGGTGGAAGAATGAGAGCTTTTTTTGATGCCTACTGTATTTATGCCTTGAAGCAGGAATGAACATGGACATCACCACTGCTAGGTTGAGATGTGCTGGCCATTTCTGCAATCAGGCTCATATGTGTCTCTTTTACGGAACGCCCCGAACATGCCTCCTCCTTGCCCCCATGTGACATGGCCGTGTTCGCCCCAGAGAAGTTCATATACCCAGCTTTCTAAAATGAATGCCTGTTTTCAGAGATCTAAATCATGAATAGAGCTTTTAAAATGACCACTTAATGTGCACTAAGATATTTACACCAACTTCGGAGCAGGTGTAAATATATAGGCACCTGTTTGGTTTTCTCATATAGGTCTACTGTTATAAAATCAGGACCTAAATATACAGTATATGATGTACAACAAACTAGATATACAAGGCACAATCTATTGGTGCATAATCATTAGGAACTATTATGGAGAATTACTGCTGCAGAAGACAAGGCATATAGTTTTACATCCAGAAGTAGAAACACTTCAGACAGGGGTTTTCAACCCAGTCCTTGGAACACACCTAGAGAGTCAGGTTTTCAGGATAATCACAATGAATATGCATGCAAAATTTCCGTACAGTGGAGGCAGTGCATGCAGATCTCTCTCATACCTATTCATTGTGGCTATCCTGAAAACCTGACCAGCTAGGTGTGTCCTGAGGGGTTGAGAACTCCAGACTTAAAAACTAACTTTAGATAGGTCATGGAGAAGGGAGTTAAAACATCCAGATTAGGATGTGGAAAATTCTCACTGTATTTTCCAAAGTCTCTGCAAATCCTAGAGCCTTTTGAAAAATGCATATAAGGATGAGCGGGCGTGCACGTTGATGTCCCACTATATCTATCAGGAGCAGTAATTTTTTAGAAAGTTCCATGTGGGAAAAAACGAGCTTCCTGTTCTCCCCTCAAATGTGTATGGAATCAGCTTTTTAAAATTGCTACTCCTAGTATTTATCTGCACATCACCTGATCTGTTCCCACCAGCAGCACAAGTTCTCCCACCCCTGACTACCCTCCCAGCATCCAACCCCCTCGATATCCAATTCCCCATCATCCTCTGACATCTGATCCCTCCAACAGCTAGTTTCCCCCATTACGACCCCCATGAAATCTATACCAGTGAATGGAACCCCCCCCCCCCCCCCACACCCCCAGTTACTCCCCAGCTCTTACCAAGACCTCTGGTAGTTTAGTGGAAGCAGGAGTGATCCCCAGTCTCTCCTGTTTGTGGCAAGTCCCATGTTCAAAATGGCACTTTGACCCCTAGTGGTAATAGCACAAGATTATCGCTAGAGGGCATGAATGCCATTTTGAACCTGGACGTACCATAAGCAGGTGTGACTGGAGATCACGCCTGATTCCACTAGACTACCAAAGACCCAACTAAGAGCAGAGGTGAATAGATGGATGGACATGGGGGGCATGTATTTCAGGGTGGCCTCTATATAATAGGATATGATGTGTGGGTAATTGGCTGGGGGATCGTATGTCAGGGGGGATGATCGTGGGGCTTGTCTTGGTATTACACCTGCCTTTCAAGCAGGCACTTATGGATAAATGCCAATGTCTAGATGTTTTCATATTGACATTCCCCTTGTAAAATGGGGCATACATATCAATATTTCAGATTGACTCAAACCACTCCTTCATAATCTAACCACCCCTCCTTGCAATATCTGTGTGGTTTGGATTACCACATTTAAATAGTAGCTTTCTAAAATTGTTATTTGCATATGTGCTGATTTATACATTTAAAAGCCACTATTTATATGTTGGGATGCTTCTACAATAACCCCCATAGCATGATGGCTCTGAGAGGAGGGTCCTAAAAAGATAGTTTGTGGCAAGTCACTCTTGGAAAGGCATCAAGGTCAGAAAGGAACTCCAACATGTAACTTCAGGGAAGGCAAAATTGTGTTTATTACCTTTGACAAGGGCAGCTTAGAGTTTCACATTTAGCTTGACCATCTCTTGGGCTGCTCTAGGTGTGGAAAGGAGGTCATTTTAGAAGTCTTATGCGGCATCTCCACATGACATTTACATATGCAGATTGCATATACGTACAAGAGTATGACAACTTCAGAATGATGCTATTTACACGTAGAAGTGGCCTGGAATACACAAATTTAAAGTGGGTGCATTTTGGGCATAATAGGGATGGGGTTAAAACTTATATATAGTGTGTATTTCCCATTTTTCAAGGGGCATGCACATGTAGTTCAAAATATTTTGCCATCAACTTTGCTACTACCTCAAAGGGAGGCATAAACTTCTGCAATCTGCTCATTCAAGACAGGACTTGAAATGAGTGCTTGTGAAGATAATTGTGCTGAGCACATTGGTACATTGTTCAGCTTTAAAAATGTTCAATTTTACTTTTTGTAGTATTGTTCCTTAATTTACTGTTAGAAATTTTGAAGAAAGGACGAACAACTTGTATTGCTATACAAATTCTCATTAGTAGTAGTAGTAGTAGTAGTTTTTTTAGACCTATGATGTTGTCACCCAATACGTTTCCCTTCATGTGGTGAAATTGTGGCAGTAATTCACCGCACAAAGGGAAACATATTGGGTGACAACATCATAGGTCTAAAAAACTACTACTACTACTACTAATGAGGATTTGTATAGTGCTACAAGTCGTACGTCCTTCCTTTAGTTTCCACAGATTTCTTCAAAATTTCTAACAGTAAATTAAGGAACAATGTATCGATGGGCTCAGCACAATTATCTTCACAAGCACTCATTTCAAGTCCTGTCTTGAATGAAGGCAGAAAAAGACCACATGGCCTATCTACTCTGCCCTTCCATATCAACTACAATAGGCCTCTTTTTTTTACCTTTAGAGATCCTCTGTGTCTGTCCCAAGCTTTTTTGAAATCAGATACTGTCCTTGTGTCCACCACGTCCACTGGGAGACTATTCCACTCATCTATCACTCTTTCTGTAAAAAAATATTTCTGCATGTTTCTTCTGAGGCTATCTCCTTTCACTCTCACGCTATGTCCCCTCATAGCAGAGCTTGCCTTCAATTGAAAAGGACACTCCTGTGCATTTATGCCACGGAGGTATTTAAATGTCTCTATCATATTGCCCCCTATGCCACCTTTCCTCTAAAGGATACATATTAAGATCTTTAAGTCTCTCCTCTTATGCTTCATAACAAAGACCACTAACCATTTTAGTAGCCACCCTCTGCATCAACTCCGACCTGCTTATATCCTTTTGTAGGTGCGGTCTCAAGAATTTCACCAGTGACTTATACAGAGGCATTATCATCTCCTTCTTTCTGCTGGCCATTCTTCTTCCTATATACCCAAGAAACCTTCTGGCTTTCGCAGTCACCTTTTCTACCTGTTTAGCTACTTTAAGATTGTCAGACACAATTATGCCCAGGTCCAGCTCTTCTTTTGTGGACAGAAGTACCTCACTCTCTACACTGTACCGTTCCTTTGGATTTTTGCAGCCCAAATGCATGACCCTGGATTTTTTAGCATTATATTTCAGCTGCCAAATTCCAGACCATTGTTCAAGCTTAGCTAAATCCCTCCTCATGTTATCTACTCCTTCCTGGATGTCTATTGCAGATTGTGGTATCATCCGCAAACAAGCAAACCTTAACTGACAGCCCTTCTGCAATATCACTAACAAAGATGTTAAAAAGAATTGGATGAAGGACAGATCCCTGTGGCACACCACTGGTAACCTCCTTCTCAGAGTAAGCTCCATTTACCTATACCCTTTGTCACCTCCCACCCAACCAATTTCTAGCCCAATCAGTAATTTTAGGGTCCATCCCTAGGGTGCTCAGTTTGTTTATAAGTTGCCTGTGCAGAACAGTGTCAAAGACTTTACTGCAATCTAAATACACCACATCTAAGGCTCTCCCTTGGTCCATCTTCCCTGGTCACCCAGTCAATGAAATGAATCAGATTTATCTGACAAGACCTGCCTCTGGTGAATCCATGCTGGTACAGATCCTGCAATCCATTGGACCCCAGAAACCTTACTATTCTCTCTTTTAGTAGCCTTTCCAATAATTTACTAGACACAGAAGTTAGACTAACTGACCTGTAGTTCTCAATGTCATCCTTATGTCCACTTTTGTGTAAATGGACCACATGTGCATTTCTCCAGTCCTCTGGCATCACTACCGACTCCAAAGAGGCATTGAAAAGGTTAGACAGTGGAGCCACTAGAGCATACCCAAGTTCCCTCAGTATTCTTGGATGTATCCCATCCAGAGCCATGGTTTTGTCTACTTTTAGTTTAGCTAGTTCCTCATGAACACAGTCTTCTGAAAATCATTCAAGATTCACATCCTTTCTTTTCCTGTTTGGGGGCATTTTCTGAGGTCCTGCTCCTGGCCCTTCATCTGTGAACACAGAGCAGAAATATTTCTTAAGCAATTCTGTTTTATCCTCATCAGTTTCTGCATATTCCTCCTCTGTACCCTTGAGTCTGACAATACCACTTTTGTCCTTCCTCCTCTCACTAACATATCTGAAAAATGTCTTATCCCTGCATTTTACTGCATTGGCTATTTCTTCTTTTTGTATCTTTGTTTTCCTGACTACTTTCCTAGCTTCTCTGATTTTTTTTCAAAATATTGATGCTTGTCTTCCTCTCTCTGTGATCTCTTGTATTTCATGAAGGCCTCCCTCTTTTTCTTCACCTTTTCAGCTACTTCTTTTGAGAACTATAGTGGCCTCCTTTTCCTTTTATATTTATTTTCCTTTCTAACAAAAAGGTTTGTTGCCCTTAAAAATATCCCCTTTCAGTTTTGCCCACTATTTTTCTACATCCCCCAGCTGTTCCCATCCCATTTTCGACTCTTTGAGGTATTGTCCCATCTTGGCAAAGTTAGTTTTTTTAAAGTCTAAGACCCACACTTTTGAATAGATTTTATCAGCCCTAGCCCTAATATAGAATCATGCCATCTGGTGATCACCGGATGTGAGATGATATCCCATTGTAACATCAGAAACACTTTCCCCATTGGTAAGCACTAAGGGGCATGTTTACTAAAACCCCGTTAAAGTGCGGGCCGCGGTAGAATGCGGATGCCATATAAGGAGTGGGCGTTCCGTCGTGAAAAAGAAAAGCAGGAATTTAAATATGTGCTAAAGTGCGCGGCGCCCTTGTACGCCCCGCACCTTAGTGCATCAGATGGCCGCGCGGGAGGCATATGTGGTACGCTGATGGGCAAGCAGAAAAGCAAAGCCACAGCACAATGGTTAAGACACTGACCAACAGTGCAGGGATCAGGGGTTCAATTCCCCATAGTGCCCAACAAAAACAGCTGGCTGAGGCAGTAATTTATGAGTTGCAGAAATACTGGGTATCACGCTGATGTTTTGGGCGGCACCATAATATTG
The DNA here is from genome assembly GCA_033557465.1 of Ichthyophis bannanicus. Lineage (NCBI taxonomy): Eukaryota > Metazoa > Chordata > Amphibia > Gymnophiona > Ichthyophiidae > Ichthyophis > Ichthyophis bannanicus. Next base: position 1,197,110,821 of record CM066032.1, on the reverse strand, counting down.
GGTGGCCTAAGGCAACGCGCTGATTTTTGTGGCGGCATAGTCATACTGGGCGGCCTAAGGCAGCGCGCTGATGTTTTTGGCGGCATATTAATACTTGGCGGCCTAAGGCGGCGCACTGATGTTTCTGGCGGCATATTAATACTGGGCGTCATAATGCGGCGCGCTGATGTCTATGGAGGAAGTATAATACTGGGAGGTATAAGTGGCGCGCTGATGTGTAGAAAAAAGAGCAGAGCCACAGCACAATGGTTAAGACACTGACCAACAGTGCAGGAACAGGGGTTCAATCCCCCACAGTGCCCAATGGAGGCAGCTGGCTGAGGCATTATTTTAGGAGGCATATAAATGATGGGTGGCACCCCAATGTTTTAGGAGGCTTGTTAATATTGGGCGGCATAAGGCGGCGCGCTGATGTGCAATCACAGAAACCAAACCACAGCACAATGGTTAAGACACTGACCAATAGGTCAAGGATCAGCTGTTCAATCCCCCAAAGTGCCCAATGAACAAGGCTGGCTGAGGCATAACATATTATGGGGCAGATTGCTTTAGGAGGCATTTTAGTCATGTTTTAATTGCCACTACTAGCAAACGCACTCCCAAAGCGTGTTAACATCAGGTGCCCTATAAGGCACATTTTAAAGTGCACTGTCAGCCAAGGCACCCTAGAATGTTGCTTATAGGGCGCTTTAGAGGGTGCCGTATGAGGTACCGCAAGGTCAGTGTACTGGTTTTTATGGCAGCACTGTGCAGTTTAAAGAATGAAAAGCATACGTAGGTGCGCTGACAGGCAAGGAGGAGCAGCAGTGGAGCACAATGGTTAAGGCACTGACTGCTGATACAGGGGTCATGGGTTTGCTCCCCAGTGTGCCTAATATGTAAGACTGGCTGTGGCATCAGCTTTTCATTGTACATATTTTGGCCTGCAGCACTTTATATTTATGTTATTAATTGCTGCCAGCAAACACGTCCTCACGTGCCGTGATTGAAGGTGCCGTATAAGGCACCCTATATGGCACTCTATAGGGCACATTATAAATTGTACTGTCCGCTACAGCACCCAAAAATGTCCCCTATAGGGCACCCTATAGGTTGCGTCACAGGAGAATGTATAGTGCACCTTATATGGACGGGAACCATAAGGTGCCCTATAGGGCGCCCTATAAAGCACCCTCAGAGGCACCTTATGGGTACAGTACGCTGAGGGTGTTTTTGCTGGCATCAAAATATGTACATTAAAAAAAGATAATACATTAGACAACCCTATCAAATACCCCACTGTGGGTTTGAACCCATGACCTCTGGCTTCAGAAGCAGTGCAGTAACCATTGGGCTACAGCTCTATAGCTGCTAGCAAGCCCCTGGCTGGCTGCAGAGAGCATGCACGTCACCACACAGACAGTCTGCTGTGGTCACCAGGATAGGGTTAGCCTACCCATACCCATGATGCACTGCACATGCAAATCAGCTGTCCACAGATTAACACAAGATGTGCAATGCACCCCCACAGCACCTCTGCCCGGTAGAGGGAAGTGACCATGTGCACCCACACACCACCTCGGCCTTGTAAGGGGTACTGACCGTGTGTTTTACTGGCACAGAGTAGCTACACTCCATCACATTGTGCGGGTACTGTGCTCACCCTGAGGGTGCAGTGAGGCGCCCAGCACCAGGTCCACAACACCTTCCATGGCTGAAAGAGGCCATGTTGGAGGTCCAAAGCAGCATTAATGTGTGAGATAGTTAGTTTCTGCACAAACACCTTGGATATCTCTGTCTGTTTCAGTCAGGTGTAACCCCCAGGTGGGCCATGCACCACCACCACCACCACAGGGCTGAGGGTGGCAAACAGGGTCTCCCATCAATAGATCCACATTCCACCTCCCTGCAAAGGTGGCAGTAGAGTGGGACCATCAACCCCAGTCCTGCTGGGGAGAAGACACCCTACAGGGCAGTCAATGCAGCTCTGTACACATCCATAACACAATAGCAGACAGACATTAGGCATGGATATGCTAAGCTGCACCCCACCACCATCTGATATTCTCCTACAGCAGGTCATCAGCCACTGTACCCCACAAGCTGCTCCAACAAGAGACATACCAGCTGCAAACAGTGTGCTAGTTAGTCCACAGTGCATGTTCCCAGTGGAGATGCATGCACCCAGAACTGGGATGTCAGCATACACAGCAAGCAATTAAATCAGTGACTGGGCCCCAAAAGAAAACCCATACCTATCACATGAGAGAAATACTATATAGCACTATGGGGGTGCCTAGCCATGCTGTGGTCACTGCACAGTCAGGGTGAGAGTGATCTCTCAGCAGGACATACTGAGGTCACCCTGTCTGTGTAGGTGGTGGCCAGCCACTAAAATGTCCCAGTCAGTGCCCTATGCCCTGTGCAGATGCACCCTGGCCAGGCCACCCTGTCCGGCCTATACCCATGGTACCTTGCTCCTCATTATGCACATTGGCAGCCCAATACTGGCAACATTGCTGGCAGTGTGGGCTGTGGAATGTGGTTGCACTGGATAGGCAGACAGCCACCCCCACACCTATGCCAGCATTGTGCTACTATAGAGGAGTCCAGCAGCCATACCCACCACACCAGTCCTGGCCACAGTACAGGCATGGATATGGACGGACTACTGTTGGGGGTCACTCCCCAGGGTGGTAAACACTGTCAGAGACCAGACCTGCAGCGCACACTGCAGACATCACAATGATTGTTATGGTGGAGATCAATGAGCAAAATGTGCTTAATGTAGGACTTGATATCTGCCAGTTATCATGGGCAACGTTTGATAGCTGTGTACCATATACCCAGGTGTAGGGTGGCAGTGCTAAGGTATGCAACTGCTAGTATTGGGAGATACAGGCAGGACCCAATGTCCTGCCTCTCCAGGAGGCATTGGCCAATGGGGCCTGTGGGTGTGTGTGTGGGTGTGTCTGGCCCTGTTGGCTGCTGCTTTACGGCAGAGTGTCCCAACTCCAGTCCTGGTGTTCCAACCACTGTTCAGGTTTTCATGCTGTCCCTCATAGATATGCATGAGCTACATCAGCATACCATGGGGGTGGTGCATAGATATGCAGCACAGGCATCCTTATTAGAGGCAGCATAGATCCTGAATGGTGTGGGGCCCTCCAGGACTGCATTTGGGAGACTCTGCTCTAGGTAATGCGGCTGTTCATGGTGTCTGTGTTTGGTGTGGTAAAATATAGGCATACGGACCATGCGTATGTTCTAAGCAATAAAGGTTTCCCCTGACTATCACGGTTTAGTTGTAGGAAAAATATGTGGACTGGATTGGCAGTAGCCCCAGCTGGGCTTTGAACCTGTGACATTCTGTTCCTGCACATGCTGTCTGTGTGCACTGCACCACCGTGTTGCCACAGCTATGGTGTGTTCCCTGGGGAGTCCATGACTGTACATCCGACAGAGCCTCTCTGTTATGGTGGACGGTGCCAGCCTGCACAGGCCTAGGCCACTGTCTGCTGTGGTTTGCAGCCACTGCCCCCTCCACCACCTGTACCCTTCCGCCAACATGCAGACATGTCCCTATCTGGGAAAAGCATATGACCTGATTGAGTTGTGGCACTCCAGGACTGAATTTGTGGGACTTGGCTGTCGGTAATGCCCATTGTTATGGTTTGTGTGCGTTGTAGGGTAAAATATAGGTGTTGGAACCATACTTATGTTCTCTGCCATACAGGACTGTCTGTTCTATCACTGTTTAGTGGTGGGTAAAACTATGGGGACTGGGTTGGCAGTAGCCCCAGCTGGGGTCTGAACCTATGACCCTCTGGTCCTACAGGCACTGGCTGTGTCTGATGCACCACACTGTGGCCACAGAGACAGTGCAGTCTGTGGAGATAGGAAACCTGGCCGCACGAGTCAGACACCCTGTTCTGCACAATTTTACTGTGGGCTCGTTTACCTTGTATGGGGACAGGGGTGCAATTTAACCTCATAAATGGCCTCCAAAAGATGAGGAAATCACCAAGGCCAAGCTGGGCAACAGTGATATCAATGGCCAACATGATAAACACTCCCAGGAAAGCTCCATTGACATGCAGTGATTTTGAAAGGGTCTACGGTGCGTAGACCCTTCCAAAAATCATTTCTTTTTTGGGGGGCTTTCCTGGGAGTGTTTTTTATGGTTGCCCATTAATATCACTATTGCCCAGCTGGATTATAATTGATTTTGAATTTTTTGTGGTCCTTTTAAATTTATATTTGCTATTTTGTTCTGTGCACATGTATCACACTGCTCACGTTTTTCAGGTTTCCCCGGTTTTAATGTACATTGCTGACGTAAATGGTTTCTCTTCCCTTTAAATGGGCTCTAACGCGAGGGTTTCACTCGCGGTATTTTTAATGCCCAGATTCAGCCCCGCTCCTGTGCGGGGAGCCTCTCCCCTCCCACTCTCCACCCATTGAACCCGTCCCCCCACCCCTCGGGGGCCTTCCTCCGCCCTCCGTAAGCGTTTCCCCGCCTCTATTGCACATGAGCGCCCCGCACACGTGCGGCGGCCCGTTAATGTGATGCACACGCGTGCGTGGCGCTTAAGAGCTCTTAAATGCATCATTAGAGGCCGCTCTTGTGCGCCGCGCATGTGTGCGCGGTTTAGTAAACATACCCCTAAGTCTAGTATGGCCCCATAAAGTGTGGTTCTGTTACCAGTTGCCTGAATAGTTCTCCCTGTAGAGAATCCAGGATCTCCTTACTTCTAGATGACACTGTAGCAGAGATGTTGCAATCCATATCTGTCATATTGAATTCACCTTTCAGTAGCATTTCTCCTTTCATGGCAATACTGTCTATGTGTTCTATTAAATTCTCGTCCACTTCTACTCCCTGTGAGGGGGATCTGTATATACCTCTAATGCAAATGGATTTTCCTTTCCCTCTATCTAGTTTAACCCACAGTGCCTCCTCTCTTCTTTTAAGTCCTGCAATTCTATAGCTTTAATATTACCTTTATATATAGTACCACACCATCTCCCCTTCTTCCTACCCTGTCCTTCCTGAACAAAATATAGCCCAGTACAATTGCATTCCAGTAATGGTTTTCTATGAACCATGTCTTTGTAACCACCACAAAATCCAAGTCAGCCTCTTCCATTAAAGTCTCAACATCTGCAAACTTATTTCCCATGCTATAGGCATTTATACTCACCACCCTCCAGATGTTGCCCCTATGACCCATTTCTACATAGGTATTAAATGTGTTACTTACCTGGAGGCTTTCTTCACTTACCTGGGGGCTCTCTTCACCCATCCCCAAGGAATCTAGTTTAAAGCCCTCTTCAGTAGGCTAGCCAGTCTGCTGCTGAAGGCACTTTGATGTCCCTTATTATCTAAAAATGGCCAGCCATTTTAATGGGGACAGTGCAAACTTTGGTGAATTTTTGACTCAACTACCTAATGTTTTTATAAAAATCTTTAATTGACTTTTACATTCTTTCTACATTCTTCTGGACCCAGTTTTAATGAAATAAAATATCTGTGTCTCTTCCATGATCATATCAAAATCCAGTAGGGGCTGAGAGGCAGCTTTCTGCGATTGAAGTGGTACTGGGTGTCCTCCAAAAGAATAGACAGAAGAATGGACAGCAAGTATCTAGTGGTGGACGGCTTAGACAGAAGGGATTCTTCCACAGCATGGCTTCTGGGGCTGTCATTTTTCATTTCTCTGCTATGCTGGGAATCAGGAGAAGGGTGAATTCATGAAGATATATGCCTCAACTTCATTTTCCTCAGCCATCTTTTTCTTTGAGAGGAATTTATCTTCAACTCCTCTTGAGAGCTGGTTATAGAGGCTGGATGCACCATCTGGCTAACCTGAGTACTAGGGTTTGAGAAAAGGAGAGGAACAGCATGTGAGTGTCAATATTCTGGCATGTGGAGACAATTAGTGATGTGTCTTGATGCTTGATGCTTGTGGGTTAGTGCTTCAGGACCTCTGAACAGATGCGTATTCACTCTTCTTCTTCTTCTTTCTTTCTTTCTTAGGATTTATTAACGACCTCTGTGAAGAGAGGTGATATACAACTTACATTGTAGTGGCAGCTTAACAATAGCAAAATGATCACATGCCATTATAATAGACAATTAAAGCAGTGAGAATCTTGGAGAGAGGTAAATTAATTCCTAGTGATAGCAATGGCTATGATACAGTGTCAGTAATGTACACTTTGAAACAACACAGTGAAATGTTCATATAACAAAATGCTAATGTCAGCAGGATACAAATGATATATCATAAGAGACTGCATGGTAGGACATTCAAATAACATAAATAGGATACTCACAATGTCAGCACAATAGAAATGATGTACCATTATAGGCAGCATGGTAGAGCATTAATGTAACAATACGATACTTACAATGTTGGCACTATAGAATTAAAAATCGTTTGAAACAACAGAGCGGACAAGTTCATTTGGGACATTCATGGGCACGATGACACACACTCTCTTGCAAGCTGGATGTTGAAATGTTCTAGTCCAAGCTAAGTTTTCAAAAATAATTTGGTAAAGTTGCTTTTTTTGAATTCATTAACACTAAGGGGGTGTTTTACTAACAGGCACTAGCTGTCAGTGCATGTTCTGGTGCGCACTGAAGGCTTGTTGGGACACTCATTGACAGCTAGCATGGGGTCATAACAGCGTGGGCCGATTTCCATGCCATGAATTGCTCATTGGGGTGGGAAGGGGGCAGGTTAAGAGTGGAGAGTGGGCGTGGCGATCACTGTACCCTTAGTGCAGGGTAAATGCCGCATGCTTACTGCGACCCTTGCAATTAGTGCAGGTTCATTTATTCAAGAGGACGAGGGAAATCCACTACTTAACCCTGGGATAAGCAGCATGGAATCTGTATACCTTTTTGGGAACCTGTCAGGCACTTGTGACTTGGATTGGCAGCTGTTGGAAACAAGATACCAGTACAGCATCTCTTATGTTCATTGTTTTACCACAGTGAGATCCTCAGATCCCATCACTCTGACATCCCTCTTAAGTATGGAATATGAAATAAGTTAAATCTCTTTTATTTGTGAATGCATCGCATAATAGAAATAATGTACAGATTGGTTGGATTGAATTGTTGGTGTTAGTCTATTATACATGCCATGTAAATGCAACCAAATAAAATAAATTAATAACTAAAATATTGATATATCTTTTTCTTCTCTCTTATCCTTCACATCTAGTCCAATACTTCTCCAAACCCTCCTCAAAGCACTGAGAGAGAATAGTAAAATAGTAACACAACTAATAATGACTGTGAAGGTCTGGTTTTTATACTTTTCTTGAGGGGATGTTTTTTCCATGGTATTTTGCAGGTCTTATTGGGTTAAAACATAACATGGTATTTAGATTTTTTTCTCACAGTAGCGATCATGTTCTAACTAGGATACACCATAAATATGATACATAAACTATTGCATGGTATTTTTAACATTAAATTCAGTCATGGCATGATACTGGTCTTTCTGCAAAATAACCTTTGCAAGTTACCTCTGGTAATATGCTCAAAGATCACACTTTCATACACTGGAAAGACAATGTTCAATAGATTTTACCTGGATAAATCATCAGTTAAAAATGGTCCTGGGGGGAAAAATAGCTATGCTGTTTCACAGCGTGGGTTCTTTTATCTGAGCCACAAAGTGACTGCAGCTGGCAAAAATCATTTGACAATTTCATTTTCAAATCTTTATCTGTGCTATATAGTGTTGTATTTGCACCTGTTTCAAATTAGACACAAACCCCACAGATACAAAAGCACCCACAGTATGGAGAATGCAGTTATGATCATTTGGGACATTCCCAAACCGATGATAAGATGCTGGATGCGAGAAAACTGGACAGAGAGTTAAAGGAGAAAAACACCAGAATGTCATTAATAAGAGGTGTTGGTTCCAAGTGATTATTCTGTAAATCATGTGGAGAGGGAGAAGATCCTGAAGTACCAAGAAATATAGTCAGAGACAGAAAGATAAAGATATATTTCCCATTGTATTGGGAGCAATAGGCCTGATTAAAAGGAATTTCCAGTCATACCTAGACAAGTGACCTGTATGTGTTACTTCTTATGAACTCCATAAGGAAACTGTCTTTGGTAAAATGCAAGTATTATGACGTGTGTTAGCAGTAAATTAGAGACTGGGATCATATTCCACATACCCTGAGGCTTAGGAGTGAGGTTCATGACTGCCATAGAATGTGCAAAACTAGCAAACAATAGGCAACCCAGTGATAAACTTAACAGAATAACAAAAATAGATCACCAGAAAAGCTAACTAAATTATTCCATCAAAGTTGTATATTCTACTTAACTGTAATATAAAGTGAATTAAATTATAACAAGGGGAAAAGGCCTCAGAGATATCCCTTTGAAAGTTAAAAGCCAAAAGGGAAGACTCACTAAGCTTCAGAATTAATCTTCACAAGGCATAAAAACCCCCTGTATAAAGTGGCTCAAAAACATTACTGAGCTATAATTTCTTTATTTACTTCAGCCACCATAAGCAAAAATTGTTTTTAAAGGACAAAAATGTGTTAAACTTATTTTAAAGCATGTGTCTGGTAATATTAACACTCTTAATTGATAATATCATACTCGACGAGGCTGCGTTTCGCTGGTCAGCTGCATCAGGAATGTGTAATAAAATGTCGGCGAACTGTCAATGTACTTTATAATGTTGTTATCTACATATCTCCCACCAGATGCTCAGATGTGCAAAAGTAGCTCATTTGGAGACATTGTCCTCCCCTCCAAGGTCACTCTGAATTTTCAAAGGGAGACTCTATAGGAAGCTTCTCTTTGAAAAGTCACTTGCAGGGTGTTTATTTATTTATTTTATTTAGATAGTTTTGTATACCACCTTATCCTTCAATCAAAGTGGTCACAACACAATTGGGGGATACATTTAACACGAGGGGATATGAGACACATACGCTAAAACTTACAGGGAACATGAGCAATGGAGGTTTGTGTTGTTTTGATGCAAAATACCCTTGAGCCTGCAAGCAAGGCATTGGTTTCAAAAATTGCTCCCTTGGCATCTTCCATTTCCTCAGGACCCACTTAGCCTATAAAGCCACCGGGACAGGAATTCATTACACCTGTATGTAATTTTCTACAAAACATCTTGGCTTTGAAAGCTCTTTAAATGGCAAAACAATAACAATAATAATTTTAAACTATTTTTGGGTAAGTTTATCATTTAGCTTAAACATGTTTATTGGACAATTTGGGCTTTCTGTGAACTTTAAGACAATTAAATAACACTATCAGATCTTTTCTATCCCAACATAACCAATTGAACAGTTTCTTGTGACTGAAACTGATCTCAAAAGCTTTCTGAAAACAGCAGTCTCAAAGGATGGCTGGAGACAAATTTGTTTGAGCTGCCAGATGACCTTTTTCAGTGTTCATAATAAATTAATTCAATGTACAATTCTCCACAGAGCTTATTTAGTCCTCTTATAGAATGAATAGAATTAAATCCACATGCTGTTCTTTTGGGGAGGACATTTGCCTTTCTTACATGACTCTTCTTGCAATATCCCCACATTCTCACCTACCATTACAGCTGGCTTTCAAATCTGCAGGGTTTGCAAATTCTTTCCTCCCTCAGCATCTAAATAGCAGCAGACTGGAGGTCATAGGAAGGATTTCTACTAAGCATAATGTAGAAATAAGGGTCAAAACAGCAAGTTGTAGTTTATTGGACTTCCTTAATTCATCTGTGACTAGCTTTTGAGAGTTATCTTCTCTCCTTCAAGCAAGTAACCATAATTGTAGTTGCACTGGGTTTAAACAGAACAGTCAGCTGGGCTTAGGTTGCCTGCAATGTTATTATAACTCAGTAAATGGAGGGTTGGTGTTGACAGAGGCGGCAGAGACAGTGAAACTTTGCAATTCAAAGGTCCTATATCTGATAATTGGAGAGAGAGCCTATGTCCTTATTAAATCCTTCTGTGTTTGTTTAAATAATTTGATCATCTTAATTTCAAATGTTTTGCATTCTTGGGCACTCTCAAAGGACCCTTTAAGTACCTTGATTGTGAGGTCATTAAGGGAGTGATTTTGTGTTGAGAAATGTTATTTATTAAGCTTTCATTTATTTTTTTTCTGTAATGTTTGGCTTGTTTGTGCAAAGTAGCATACTTCTTCACATTGTTGTTTATTGGATCATTTACATTACATTCATAGAGAAGCATGAACACAAATCTTCCGATTTTGAATGTCTTTCTTCTATGAGTAGCTCTAGAATGCTAAGATAAATTTGTCTTGGGGGTATGTATACAAAGCCAGGCTAATGCTTAAGGTGTGTTATCTATAACTAGGTCCCATATTATTCAATGGGACATAGTTACAAATAGCCCGTGCTAACCACTAGTCCAGCTTAATAAACATACCCTTTTGTATCTTGCATGGTTTTGAACAAATTATCTCTCTGTCTGGATTTCCATTTGGAGCTTACTCTTAATGGGTTTATTTTAGGTTAGTTGGTTATCAGAAGGCTAGAACTGGAGGTGCAGAGAATATTTTTCAATAATTCATGCTCCTGTAATAGTGCTTATAGATTATTAATTCTCTTAAGTTTTATGGTTATGGTTTATGGTTTGTTATGCTTTCTATACCACCTTTTCAGGTTAGATAAGGTGGTTTACACAATACAAAAATTATTTAAATCAAAGGTAGAAAGGAACTCTATTGTAATTGACTGTAAGGAGGAGAGATAGGCAAGACATAAGAGATGCAAGATACATCACATACAGGGGGATCGACATAGCAGAGGGTAGAGGAATAAGCACACTTTTAGGAAGGGTGACTATACATGGGTTGCCCGTAAATCCAGTTGGAACAGTCTACTCCCTACGGCTCAGGGCCCGTCTAAATAGGTATGTCTTCAATTCTGACTTAAATCTGGTGAAAGATGCTTGAAGGCAAAGTTCAGTAGGTAGTCCATTCCACAGCTTTTGGGCTATGAAAAAGAATGCAGACCATCTGGTTGATTCATAGTGGGCCCAAACTAGTTGGGGGCAGACAGTAGGTTCCCATGGACCAATCACAGGAGATGGGCTGGACAGTAGGGGGTGATTAAGATGACAGATATTCTGGCACAGCTTGGTGGAAGGCCTTGTGCATCAGAGGAAGGATCTTGTATTCAATGGAAGATCTGATAAGAGGCCGATGATGCAAATCTAGAGTGGAGTCACATGATTGTTTCTTCTAGCAGACGCCAAAAGTCAGATTGCCATGTTTTGGATAGATTATAGACATTTAAGTGCAGTATTCGGTAGTCTGGCATAAACCAAATTATAGTAGCTAACATGGGAGATCACTGTACTGAGGATAAAAGTAGTTTGCTCTGAAACATCCAAGAAAGGGTGAATGGTGTGAAACTTATGCATGGCATTAAAGGAGGACTTGAGCACGGAGCTGATGTGTTGTGAAAAGGAGAGGTCAGTGTGAGCATCACACCTAAGTTTTTAAAAGAAGATCACAAGGCAATGGGAGTGCCTTAGGGAAGTGGGGTATCCAAGAGTGGTTGTGACCCACCTATGATCCAAGTAAGAGTAATATTGCTGTGATTAAGTTGTATAAATATAAAGAACCCACCAGTAAAGCCACAATTTTATCTCCTAAGAAGGCTCGCTCCAAATAATCCCCAAAGTTATCCTTATACACCCTTACACCTTAACAGACCAAATACAATGTCTCTTATAATATATATTTTTTGTCGGATTGTCTGTAATGAGGATGTCAAATATACTCTTGTAACAGACCCTCCATTTTATTCAATTTCTCGACCAGCCTCCGCAAATAATCAATATAAAGCTGACACTAAAGTCTCGCCATTCAAGTAGAATTTTTCCAAAATCTCTGTGAAAATACAGGTCTATCATAGGAAAACCACACCACTCATCTGAACAAATGGAAGTTCTTGTGGTACGGTGGTAGGTATTCTTGTCTCACAATCCTACGCGACTGACTATCTTGAATCCAGCTCGCTAGGAATTTATAACTTCCCCACTGAAAAGATTTCCTTTTAGACACGAAAACTTCAGTTGGGTAACTGCAACACAAAGCATTGTGTTTCAAGCCTATCATCTTCATGGCCCTTTATCAAGCTATGTACACCCAACTTCCTGTTCCGATTGGACGTGCTAACGTCACCTGAACTCAAGGGCAACAGATGGATACAATGAAGGCGTCTGACATTCAATCTTAGTTGAAATTAAACTCAACGTAATAACCACCATTCAACCTCCGTGTTTAGTCCCAACGGGGATACAGTTCGAAGCATAAAAATCCATCGCTGTTCTTTATAGCGCAACAAACTTTGACGATCTCCTCCTCGCCTCAGCGGGGGGACCATGTCCAAAATTGTCCATTGTAACTGACCAAATGTATGTGATTGTTGTACACAATGCTGAACCAACAGTGTTTTCAGCACCCTGGTATTAATACGAGATCTATGTTCTTGTAAACGCTTCCTGATCATTCTAGTTGTCATAACCACATAAATCATAATACATGGGCATAAAATTATATAAACTACATGGGTGGAAGTACAATCTGTGGCATACCGCAAAGGATACTTTCTGTGATTTCATGGATCCAGCCATTCACTACCTTCAATCGTATTCAAACAAAAATCGCAGGACCCACAAGCTTGATGACCCCCTCATTCCAAAGATATACGGGATTACAGGATTTTCCGATATGGTTAAATACATTGCATGAACACATTCAATTCGAGGCTAAACATCATTATACTCGGACTGAGTTTTTGGATATGGTATTATAGAAAGAGAACATACGGCTTCTATCTACTTTATATCAGAAACCTGTCCAACGTAATACATTATTACAATTTACCAGTTTTCATCCACGATCTCATGGTTCTAGCAATTGCGCTGGTATACAACTGTGAATATGCATTTGCGTCAATTGGCACCTATCAGTCAGGAACAACTTAAACCAAGTAAGTACCAGACATGTAACTCCTATATCAGTCTCTGCAGCAGAATATGATGGTCAATAGTATCAAATGCTGCACTTAGGTCCAAAAGGAGCACATGAAGTTCCTATGGTCTACATAGTACCAACAGTCATCCAAAATATCTAGCATAACTAATTAATTAGCACTTTTGGTAAAAAAGGGCAAATTTGACATAGGCCGAAAATTTTCCAGTTTGTTCTGATCTAAATTAGATTTTTTTTTTCAATAAACAGCCTTATTCCAGCTATCAGGAACTATCTCCTGATTCAGAGACTCATTAATCAGGGATGTCAATGTAGTAAGAGTAGATACAGTCAACTGTGCAAAAACGTTTGAAAAACAGGGATGAAATCACATATATATAGGACAAAGAGAAGTCAAAGCTTCCTTAACATCCTCAGTAGAGACAGAAGTAAAAGAAGAAAAAGTATTTTCCTGAGAATTAAAAGAATCATCCTTCAATGATAAAATCATAACCAACTTCTCGTCAGAATGAGCAAAGGGGGGTGGGGGGGGGGGTTCTGAGAATCCAAACCCATCCGAATCTTATCTGAAAAACATTGTGAAAATATTTCACAAGTCAATGTAGTCACAAAATTACAAGACTGTCCCTTAGCCACATTAAAATGTTTACCCACTTCTCTAAGGACCACCAGATCCGAACTGGAGCAATAAAGACCAGACTGCTTGGATGAACTCCCCTCCCTCCCTTCCCACCTTTTGACACCTGTTCTCAAGGGCCCGAAGAGCTTCCACAATCTGTCCATTCCCCACACTTTCACTAGCAAACTGCAAGACAGAAAGAACACCCTCCTCTATCAGAGACTGAGCACTCTGGCCTAGTTCTCTTACATGTCACAACCTCAGTGGAAGCCGAAGCTCGAGACTCATCAGGGAATATATTATGATATGCTATGGGACACCTACTAAACAGATGGTCCAATAAGCCATATAAATTGCACCGTATCTGGCCACATTCATCAGTAGCATACTCGAATTCTTAGCAACATAGTAACACATTTCTACACAGTGCAATTCATATTAAGATGTCAATATGATTCACACTTGTGACGCTGTCTGGGTTGGCCAGGGTAGAAACATGAATTTTGTCCTTTCCTTTGAAGGAAGTGGAGGGAAATTGTTGAATGACCTGATTAATTTGTCTAAGTTTCACTAAGGCCTGCTTACCCCTGGCCCATACCCTCAAATGATCAGGAATCTTCCCCAATGGGATTTGTAAGTCTGTATGTCTTCCAATCCAATCAGAAAATCTGAAAAGAAAAGAGACTCATTCCTAACTAAAATGGTTACATGAACCAAATAAGTCTGCTTATGGGAATGGCTATAAAATTCGCCCATGCCCCAGTGCCTTTGCAAGTAGCATAAGAGCAACAGAACTCTTCCAAATCCCTATGTAAATAGAAGCTTATATCATATTCAGGAACCAAGGGTGGATGAATGAAGCATACAACTCTTACAGTATAAAACCTAAGACTAACACTATGTATAAAAACAGCATCTCCAGGTGGTGGAGCACTCTGACCCACCCACCGTAATTGAACTACATGCCTGTACTTAGGAACCTGGCCTGTCCTATCCTGAACATCTCCTTCCACACGTTTCCTCTCCCCAGACCCAATGCCCTAGTCATTAGCCTGTGGCATCCCTCTGACAACTGCAACAAAGGAAAGGATGCTGTAAAAGGAGCAGAGGAATCTGTATCAGTCACTCCCAAGACAGGGCTGTGTTGAGGATCTCCCATCTGTGTACTCACTCCTCCCTCAGGAAGGAGAAAAAGCAAGGTCTTAATGCAGTCACAACAGTCTAGCAGATTTAGCAGGCTGTGGCAAAGAATCAGCAAATCACACAGGCTGGGGGTACACTGTACCCCCTCCACTCACACCAGGTTCAACTAGAGCTATGCTGTCACATCTATTGACACCTACATTTTCCTTCAAAGTTTCCCTCAGTTCCTGAAGGCACTCCGGTAACAAAGCAGGTAAACCAGGAGTTTCTGCGAGACCAGCCTCCTCATTCAACGCATCAGAAATGCTCATAGTTTGTGATGAAGCAGAGGCCAGTGAACCTATGGAGATAGGAAAAATCACTGATCCCTTTAAAGAAAGTGACAGACCTAAAGTGCAGTTACTGCAAAGCACCGCCAGAGGGAGCAAGAACGAAGAATCAGAGGGTAGGCTGACACACCCAAGCTTGGATGATGCAATAACTAACTCAAGGGATAATCAGGCACACCTGGTCAGGGTGAGAGAAACTGTAACTGAGAAACAGCTTTATAAGCATGGCTTAGACAGGACAGAAAGGGCGGCAGCAGCAGCAGCAGCAGACACAGAAGATAAGCAGCAGAAGCATAAGCAGCAGAAGCATAAGATCTGTCAAGGCCGAAACAAGCAATAGGGCGTTCACATACTCAGCGCCAACCCAATGGAACCAACTACCGCATGAATTAAGGCTCACAAACAACCTGAACGAATTTAGACGAAAAATGAAAACCTATCTGTTTCAAACCCACTACAACTTGATCTAACTGCAATACCCTACCTCAACCAGATCTCCTCTGCCGCACTTGGCAGCATATAATCCAATAGTATATAGTCATGTATAACTTGTACACCTTGGCAACTAATTCTGTACAAATTGTATATATGGGCCCCCCCCCCCAATCTACTGAAATCAAATGTATACCTTGATCTGTGTGCTTTAATCAAATGTGTATCGTATCCAAATGCTTGTCCCGTGTTACGTAATCATTGACTAATCAAAA
This sequence comes from Ichthyophis bannanicus, assembly GCA_033557465.1. NCBI lineage: Eukaryota > Metazoa > Chordata > Amphibia > Gymnophiona > Ichthyophiidae > Ichthyophis > Ichthyophis bannanicus. Next base: position 1,197,095,011 of record CM066032.1, on the reverse strand, counting down.
TGTAAAACTGAAATCTCAATGTACCGTACAATACATTATGATTCTGTAAAGTAAACCGCTGCTGATCGTAGGAAGTAGCGGTATACAAGTGTTTACTAAATAAATAAAATAAAATAGAAGAGAGAGGAAGGAGACGGCTCCGAGGAGAGAAGGAGAGGCAGTTGGATTTGCGGTCCTTACAGAGAAGGAACAAGTTCCAAGAGAAACAGTTCCATGGTGGAAAGCTCCAGGGAGAAGTCTTCAAGGAAGAAAGAGAAAGGAGAGGGGCCTGGAAAGTGCCTGGTAAAGAAAGTACCAGAGAAGCACAGCTCAGAGAGCAGAGGTACCTGCATACTTCCTTTCCTGACCGTGAGCTACAAGGAGTTCAGAGGTGGGTGCACAAGACTCAGCCCAGGAGTCTGAGAAACACAACACTGAACCAAGAACTGTGGCCAAGCCCTAGAAAGGCATGGAAGCCAGAGAGCCGTAGGTGCAGTAAACACAGCTGGAGAGAGGTTTGGGAACCTGTACAAAAAGTGCTAACTAAAAGTCCTGTTACCTGTTTTCCAGACCAGGTAGAGCAGTGATTCTTAACCTGGGTTCAATCAAACCCTAGAGGTTCGGTGAGTCAGTCTCAGGGGTTCGGCGGAGGTCAAGACACAAGACACGCACCCGACTCATATGATTCGTGATGACACGCCCCGCTTGGCCATCATTGGCTGTAGGTGATCACGCTACATTGCTTGGCCAATCTGTGCTGCAGGGAATTTGGTGCACTCAGTAGTCGACTTGTGACTGTCGTGATGGTATGTCGTGTGATTTCTTTCGTAATATTTTAATCCATACTAACTATGTCGAGCAAAAAAAGAAAGTGGTCGGACTAATATGTACAACATGGATTCGCATATATAACAGAACGTGATGGGAGTCAGCGTCCTATCTGCATGATTTGCAATGCCAAGTTAAGCAATTCTAGTCTAGTATCGGCAAAACTAAAGGAACACTTCCTTAACCTGCATGGAGATGGGGAATACAAGAACACAACGCTTGCTGAACTCAAGGTGAAGAGAGCCAGATTCGATGAAAAGTCTACTCTGCCTGCTCTCGGCTTTGTACCCATCAACAAACCGATCCTCACAGCATCGTATGAAGTTGCTTACCTGATCGCAAAGCAGGGCAAACCACACACCATTGGTGAAACACACATAAAATCAGCTGTGTTGAAGATGGCGAATCAGATGCTGGGAAAAGCGGCCGAAGTTAAATTATCCCAAATTCCTCTTTCAAATGACACCATCAGCGACAGAATAGAGGACATGAGCAAAGACATCTTGGCTCAAGTAGTTGCAGATCTGATTTCAAGCCCGGCAAAATTCAGCTTCCAACTCGACAAGACCACAGACGTTTCTAATCTAAGTCAGCTTGCTGTATTTGTGCGCTATGTGAAAGACGACATGATAAAGGAAGATTTTTTTATTTTGTAAGCCTCTTACAACAACTAAGGCAGCCGATGTGAAGAAAGTTGTGGATGACTTCTTCAGAGACAACAATATTTCATGGGATATGGTTTCTGCAGTTTGTACGGATGGAGCTCCAGTCATGTTGGGAAGAAAGTCTGGTTTTGGTGCGCTAGTGAAAGCCGATGCACCACACATCATTGTTACGCATTGTATTCTGCACAGGCATGCATTGGCAACAAATACCTTGCCTCCAGAAATGACAGAAGTATTAAAAATTGTAGTGGAATATGTGAACTATGTGCGAAATAATGCACTGAGGCACAGCATCTTCAGTGAGCTGTGTAAAGAAATGGGCTCTGAATTCGAGGTACTTCTGTACCATTCTAACGTTCGGTGGTTATCCCAGGGACAGGTGCTGAATCGTGTTTATGCCATGCGTGTGGAATTAGCCCTGTTTTTGCAAGAGCACCAACATCGTCATGCAGATTGCTTCAAAAATTCTAAGTTCATTCTCATTTTAGCATACATGGCTGATATATTAGCATCTCTCAATCATCTCAATCAGCAGATGCAGGGTGGTGGTGTCAACATCATCGAAGCGGAAGAAAACCTGAAGGCTTTTCAAAAAAAGCTACCGTTATGGAAACGACGAACAGAAAACGATAACTTTACAAACTTTCCCCTGCTGGACGACTGTGTAAGTAAGATCGAAGATGTGTCTGGAATCTGAGACATTTCTGTACCCACGGAACTGAAGCAAGCAATTGCCATGCACTTAGATGAGCTTGCAAAGTCTCTAGATGGATACTTCCCTACAAGAGAGTCATATCCAGCATGGGTGAGACAGCCGTTCACATTTGGTGTTGAGACAGCAGATGTCAATGATTAATACCTCGATGAAATCATTGAAATTCAGCAGAGCCAGGTTCAACAGCAACTCTTCAGAACATCAATGTTTTGGTGTCGACAAATGGTAATGTATCCTGTTATTGCTAGAAAAGCCCTGGAAATTTTTATACCATTTGTTACAACATATCTTTGCGAACAATCCTTTTTCGAGGATGCTGGACATAAAAACGAAGAAAAGGAACAAACTTTGCTGTGAAAATGACATGAGAGTGGCACTTGCCAAGGTGAAGCCATGCATTTCTGAACTGGTCTCTCAAAGGCAACAGCAGAAGTCACACTGATTTGCAGTAAATATTCATTATTATTGTAGTGGTGTAGCCTGATGGAAATTAGGTGATGGGTGTGTGTTAAAATGTTAAAAATAATAAATAGCATAAATACAATAAGTTCATTATTGGAATACATAAGGTTAAAAATTAAAACCATTTCAGTGTGGTAGTATTAAAAAAGGTCATGTCTTTGTGAAAAGTTATGTATGTAATTTGTTGTGAGTTCATGCATTATATTGGTTTTGTTCTTTGAACACAGTGATGTTAATGCATGATTCATTTTGTGAACCAGTAAAACATATACCTATGTCTTGAATTTGAAAAAAAATCATATTTTATTTTTCAATAAAGAAGGGTTCGGTGAATGTGCATATGAAACTGGTGGGGTTCAGTACCTCCAACAAGGTTAAGAACCACTGAGGTAGAGCAAGGCTGGAGAGTTTTAGAGAGAAACTCTGAAGTGAAGCCAGAATTACATGAGGAAAGCTCAGGGCCAGCAGATATATCGTCAGAACAGGAGGAGATGCAAATAGACCCTGCTGAACCCGATTCCTTGCTACCTGACTGTCTCATGGATTGTACACTTTGTCTAGCTGGGAGTTTGGAATCCTTGGCAGAAGTATAGCTTGCAGGGTATAGGTTAAAATACAGTTTTGATAAGCTAAAAGAAGAAGCTTGCTTTTGTTTCCATGAACTGGTTTGTTCTAACACCTGCATAGCTAATAAGACTGTGAAGCACGTCTTGTGATAGGCTATGGCCTAGAATAGCCTGCATAGCCTGTAGAAGTAAGAAAAGCCTGTAGGTCAGGCCTGAGTCCCCAACCCCCACTTTAGAATATTATAGCTGAGCAGAGCTGAAAAGCCAGAGAAAATAGAAAACAGCTTTAAACTGCTTTGTTGATAAGAATGCAATACTTTTCTATTGAGCTTGTTATGTTATTCACAGATGTATTCACAGTCTCTGTACTGCAGAGTGACCTTGTAAGCAGAAAGCAAGGCAGAATATGTTATGTCTAGATAGTGAGCCATGGCTAGGAAGGCCTGAGAGCAGGGGGAGAGCGGTGTGGGCCCGGTCAGAGATCTCCATTGGATGGGGGGGGGGGTGAGGGGGCCACTGGGACCAATGAGGAGTTTGTCTGTATAGAACTGATGAAGAAAGCTATAAATGCTGTTGTTTTACTGAACGCCATGCTCAGACCATTTTGAATGTGACTAGTGTCTGAGACTGTGCACAAATAAACTGGTTTGAATTCTAGTAAATAGACTCCTGGTGTATTCATTGCGTGTGCTTCGCTACTTCATATTCTTGGTTCCCTGACCGAGAAGGTGGGGTACGTGAATGGTGCGCAAGTGAATACTACCACGTATTACCGCCTCCAGGTTTGGTCCGGCTGGGACCGCAGCCGGCCGACAGCGGAAAGGATCCCAGGCGCCGCCGGTCCCCTTGCATCGGAGGGTTCCGCCCTGCCTTTGCGGCTTGCTGGGTACGGCCAGCCAACACCTCGAACCCTGAGTGGAGTCCAGGATTCAACCCAAGGTGGAACTGGTTGCGCAGCGCATTAGCTACCGGATCCGGTGAGTATTGATTTTTCTGGTTCTTAGTCAGTTAGCTCTGGGAAAGTCTTGAGACTAATATGGTATGGTAACAGGTAAAGGGAGTCTGATCAACTTCCAGGGCAGTCCTAGTAACCCTGCATGAGTATGCGCGGGGCGAAGCCACTGACCCTTTTGATTTGGTAACTTTGGTTTAGTCAGTTAGCCCGGGAATTTGGAATTTGGGAAATGCTAGCACGTTTGGTTGTGTGAAGTGTGCTTGAGAGGTCTTGCAATACAGGCCGAGCGAGAGCGGACTCCTAAGTAGCGCAGTTCCTGGACAGGCGACTGCGCCCAGGTCGCGAAAAGGAGGAAGCGTCTGGTGTTTGTCCCCCTCCTTGTTCTGTGGGCTGTGCGGACCCCTTACCCGCAGCCATCCTACCCATCCTTTCTGTTTGCTGTCTTGTCCATCATATGTCATAATGGGAGGGGCGGAGTCCGTACAAACTCCGTTGAACTGTATGATCACAAATTTTAAGAAGGGGTTTAGTGTTGATTATGGGGTAAAAATGTCACCGACCCGCTTAGAAATATTGTGTAGTAGGGTGTGGCCGGCGCTGGACGCCGTGTGGCCACCAGAAGGTACTTTTGATATTCAAATTGTGTCCCGAGTGCACCAGGTGGTGCGCAGATATAGTTCTGAGCAGTTTTCCTATATAGACTCCTGGCTAGCTATCTGTGAGAAGCAACCCTCTTGGATAAAGTGTTGCCGTGAGGGGCAGAGTAGAATTATGTTAGCAACTGCAACGGGAGTCCCTGCTAAGAAAGAAAAACCCCTTATTTATGCAGCCCCCGAGCCTCCAGAGGTCCCGTGTTATCCACCCACTTTTCTGTATACTCCAGTCCCATCGGCTCCACCAGTACCCCGAGTAGAGCCAGAAGTGGAAAGACAACCCGCAGCTGAGGTACCTCCACCCGATCACCCACCACCTCCACCACCCGAGGACCACCCCCTTCCCCAGAGTCGGAGCCCTAGTCCTGAGCAGAGCGCTGCAAGCCCTCAGCAGAGCTCTGCTACAGAACCATCATCCCCTGAAGGATCTGCTAGCGGAGGGTCAGATGCCAGTCCAGGGCCACCCACTAGTCCAAGCACCAGCAGCAGAACTACCCCCGCAAATCTGCGTTACACTCTCAGAAGCAGAACAGCGGGCCAGAGAGAAGTTCGCCAAATGCCACTGCGGCAGGTCCCAGGATTACCTATTGTAAATGCAGAGGGTCAGGTTGTGGTCGGACCGACCAGTTTAGTTTATGTGCCTTTCACCACAACAGATTTATTAAACTGGAAATCGCATTATGCCTCCTATACTGAAAAGCCCCAAGATTTGACAGAGTTAATGTCCAGTATTATGCAAACCCACCAGCCCACCTGGTCTGACTGTCGCCAGCTCTAGGCTACCCTCTTTACTACTGAAGAGCGGGCACGGATAGTGCGAGCAACCACTAGATGGTTGGAAGAGACCCCTGAAGGCGGGAGAGACCTAAACCCCCAACAGGCAGCAGCTGTAGATTTCCCAAATGAAGATCCCGGATGGGACCCAAATAGTGATGACGGAGAGAAGGCCCTCACCCGGTTCCGCCATGCCTTACTGCAGGGCCTAAAGAAGGGAGGGCAGAGAGCCATGAATGTTGGGAAAGTAGCGGACATTCTTCAACGCCCAGATGAAAGTCCTGCTGCTTTCTATGAACGATTAACTGAAGTCTATAGACTTTACACCCCCTATGACCCCGCAACCCAGGAGAATTTACGTATGGTGAATGCCGCTTCTGTGAGTCAGTCTCAGGGAGACAAAAAACGAAAACTGCAGAAATTAGAGGGATTTGCGGGCATGAATTCAACACAGTTAATGGAAGTCGCACAAAAGGTATTTGTGAATCGTGATCAAGAATGCCAACAGGAAAGTGAAAGAAAGATGAGGAAGAAAGCGGATCTGCTCGCTGCAGCACTAGTGGAAGTACGCGGAGGAGGATATCCTAATAGAAGAGCTAGAGGATGGGGAAGGGGCCAGGGAGGTGCTCGGCCCCCCTTAGGTGCGAACCAGTGCGCCTATTGTAAGGAAGAAGGACATTGGAAGAACGAGTGCCCGAACATTAGCTCCACCCCCTGGAGGGGAGGCGGGAGTGCTAGGAGAGCGGGGGGGGGGGGGCGATTCCAGCAGTGAAGGGGGATGCAGCACGCGCAGATTCAACAGCGAGAAGAGACTGCCATAGCGGGAGTGGCAACTGCCAAGAACAATTTTATGGATGAGGACTAGGCCAGACCGGGCTCCAAGTTCGTCCTAGGTCTCCAGGAGCCTATGGTCAAATTAACGATTGGAGACCAGCATATGGACTTTATGGTAGACACAGGGGCCGAGCATTCAGTAGTAGCCAAACCTGTGGCTCCTGTGTCCTCTCGATCTGTCACAATTGTGGGAGCTACTGGAACGAGAACCACAAGACCTTTTCTGCAGAACCGCGCCTGTGAACTAGGGGGACAGACGATAACACACCAGTTCCTGTATATACCTGAATGCCCAGTTCCCCTTTTGGGCCGAGACATGCTTGCAAAGCTTCAAGCACAGATATCCTTCGTTGAAGGGGGAAAAATGGAAATGACTATAAATTCAAAACCTGCTAGCCTGATGGTGTTAGCTGTCCCCCAAGAAGAAGAATGGCGGTTCTATTTACCTACATCCAAAGCAGCAAGCTCCTGTATACCTACCAGCATTGCAGCCCCGCCTGGAGAATGGGCAGAGAATAATCCACCTGGCCTAGCAAAGAATATAGCTCCTGTGCTTGTCACCCTTAAGCCAGGAGCAGAACCAGTGCATGTGCGTCAGTATCCCCTCCCGCGACCAGCAATTGAAGGTATACATCGCCACCTGAAGAAACTACTGCAGTATGGACTCCTTAGAGAATGCCAATCACCCTGGAACACCCCCCCCCCCTTCTCCCAATCAAGAAGCCTGGGACAGGTGACTACCGCCCAGTGCAGGATCTACGTCGAGTGAACAGTGCAGTTGAAACCATACATCCAGTAGTACCAAATCCTTACACCCTCCTGGGACTGATTACAGCAGAAGCCACACATTTCACTGTTCTGGACCTAAAGGATGCCTTTTTCTGTATACGCCTGGCATCTGCCAGTCAGCTTTTATTTGCATTTGAATGGGAAAACCCTACCACAGGACGATGAGGACGACTCACTTGGACTCGATTACCACAAGGATTCAATAATTCACCCACTATCTTCAGTGCAGCCCTCAGTCAAGATCTGTCGAGTTACCCTGTAACTCCGGGAATACGAATCTTACTCCAATATGTAGATGACTTGCTTATAGCCACCAACAACGAAACTGATTGTGTGCAAGCTACCAGTGATCTCTTGCACCTCCTGAATGAAGCTGGATACAAGGTCTCGAGAGCCAAGGCGCAACTGTGTCAGACAGAAGTGAAATACTTAGGGTTCCATCTATCCAAAGGAACCTGGAAATTAGGACTTGAACGAAAGGAAGCAGTATGCCACATCCCAACCCCCACCATCAGAAAGCAGGTGCGGGCTTTCCTGGGAGCTGCAGGCTATTGCCGCATATGGATACCAAATTTTGTGCTCATGGCAAAAAAGCATTAAAATCCCTAAAAACAACGTTGAAACCCTTTCGCCTATATGTCCATGAGTCAAATGGAAACGCATTGGGAGTCTTGACTCAACCTCTTGGGTCTTGGCAGCGACCTGTAGCCTACCTGTCAAAACAATTGGATCCTGTTGCCAAAGGATGGCCACCTTGTCTGAGAGCTGTTTCAGCCACAGCCCTCTTGGTGAGCGAAGCGGACAAGCTCACCCTAGGACTAGAGCTTCAAGTCACCGTACCACATTCTGTCTTAACCCTGATGGAACACAAAGGAAACCATTGGCTCACGAACGCTCGCATGCTGAAATATCAAAGCATGCTATGTGAAAATCCTCGATTGCAATTGAGTGTCAGCCAAACTCTGAACCCAGCTACCCTATTGCCAACCGGTCCAGGCCCTCCTGACCATGATTGCTTGGACGTAATGGACACTGTATATTCAAGTCGCCCAGACTTAACTGATATCCCTTTGGCCCACCCAGACAGAACTTTCTTCGTAGATGGGAGTAACCTCATAGTCGAAGGACAGCGATGTGCTGGTTATGCAGTGGTGACCCTGGACATGGTAGTAGAATCGTCAGCCCTGGCCCCAGGAACCTCAGCGCAGAAGGCTGAATTGATAGCCCTCACACGCGCACTCATACTTGAAACAGGAATCAGCCTGAACGTCTACACAGACTCCAAATATGCATTTACAACATTACATGCCCATGGAGCCCTGTACAAGGAGTGTGGATTAATCACCTCAGGAGGCAAGTCTGTCAAGTATGGCCGAGAAATATTGACTTTATTGGAAGCAGTATGGGCTCCCAAACGCGTTGCTGTAATGCATTGTCGGGGCCATCAAACTGGAGATGGAGAAGTGTCCCAAGGAAATAGATTTGCCAATGCCACAGCCCAAGAAGCAGCTATTGCTGGACAAAGCCCCTGTTGAGGCTTTCCTAACCAGGGCTCCACAGATCAAACAAACAGTAAGGATTTGAGGGTTTGTTTGTTTGTTTTATTATATTACATTGCTAGCTCTCTGACTGGGAGCTCTTAAAAGGTTTTTTTGTATATTTTTAAAGCAAGGTTACTTTCTTTTTGCTGCTTTAGGGGAACTTTCCTTGAGCACAGTAGGTTGCTGAACTCCAATAACCTCCTCAGGTTTAGAAACTGCTAACACCTAATCAGGAGTTAGTGGGCCTGTTTCCTGAGTGCAGTTGAAGCCTGCATAAAAGGCTCCAGTGCCCTGCCCTGTTGAGGCTTTCCTAACCAGGGCTCCACAGATCAAACAAACAGTAAGGATTTGAGGGTTTGTTTGTTTGTTTTATTATATTACATTGCTAGCCCTCTGACTGGGAGCTCTTAAAAGGGTTTTTTGTACATTTTTTAAAGCAAGGTTACTTTCTTTTTGCTGCTTTAGGGGAACTTTCCTTGAGCACAGTAGGTTGCTGAACTCCAGTAACCTCCTCAGGTTTAGAAACTGCTAACACCTAATCAGGAGTTAGTGGGCCTGTTTCCTGAGTGCAGTTGAAGCCTGCATAAAAAGCTCCAGTGCCCTGCCCTGTTGAAGCTTTCCTAAACAGGGCTCAACAGATCAACAAACAGTAAGGATTTAAGGGTTTGTTTGTTTGTTTTATTATATTACATTGCTAGCTCTCTGACTGGGAGCTCTTAAAAGGTTTTTTTGTATATTTTTTAAAGCAAGGTTACTTTCTTTTTGCTGCTTTAGGGGAACTTTCCTTGAGCACAGTAGGTTGCTGAACTCCAGTAACCTCCTCAGGTTTAGAAACTGATAACACCTAATCAGGTGTTAGTTCCCTCCCTACCCACCCCGACTTCCACCCACCCCTAGTGAGCAGTCTTGCTTTATAGGGCACCTCCCCCTTTAGCAAATCACAGAGAATTGGACCAGCACATTTTGAATATAATTAAAGAGATTTAAATGCTTTTTCTCTGAAAGGACAGCTGCGAAACCGGCTGGTAATTGGTAGATCTCTCTCTTTTGCTTTAAAAGATACCTAAGCTCCACGAACAGAACAATGGCTGGGAAAAATCATATTGCTAAAGCTGTTGCCCCCGTTACAGCTTCTGCCTCGGTCCAGACAGAGGTCCTAATGCCAGTTGAAGGACCGGTTCCATGTGCAGGGTGCCTGCATGCTGAAGCTCTGAGGAAACAAATGGAGGAACTCAGAGAGGAGGTGGCGAGACTGAGGAGCATTCAAGACAGTGAGAAGTACATTGATGAGATGCTTCTTGCAGCAACCAAGATCTCCAGCACAGGAGAAGATGGGTGCCAACAGAATGTCGATGGTTGGACACAAGTCACCAGGGCCTGCAAAATCACCAATCCAACTTCTCCAGCCCTTGAATTGAAGAACCATTATGCAGCCCTGGAAGTGGAGGAGGTGAAAGCATCCCTGGAAAGGGAAGAACCAGAGTTCAAGTACCCCAAAGTTGCAGAATCAGTGACCAGAAGGAAACGAAGGGTAGTGGTGGTTGGAGACTCTCTTCTGAGGGGAACTGAGGCATCCATCTGCCGACCAGACTTGATGTCCAGAGAGGTATGCTGTCTGCCTGGTGCCAAAATCCAAGATGTTATGGAGAGTTTGCCGAGACTCATCAAGCCCACTGACTATTACCCAATGTTGCTAATCCATGTTGGAACAAATGATACTGCCAGGTATACCTCAGAACGTATCAAAAGTGACTTCATGGCTCTGGGACAGAGGGTGAAGCAGTTAGGTGCACAGGTGGTGTTCTCTTCAATCTTCCCTGTTGAGGGTAAAGGCCAAGGCAGAGAGGCTCGCATCCTGGAGATGAATGCATGGCTGCATGGATGGTGTCATTTTGTTTTTATTTTATTTATTTATTAACAATTCTTATATACCGCACTATTAGACATCAGCGCGGTTTACATTGAACAGAAAACATCCGACAATTTACATATGTCTGGTCATTACATTTAACAGGAAGTATAAACTTGGCAAATAGGGGAAACTATATACAAAGGTGTGTTATCTGACAAGAGATATCATGGTTAACTATATACAAAGGTGGTACAACAGTACATGGAACTGTTTGTATTTACATTGTGCAATTGGCCTGTTGCGATGGTCTGTCTGTCTGGCCACTCCAGCTATTCACCTGGGAGTTATTTTCTGCGCTGTCATTGAGATATTTAAGGAAGAGGAAATGTTTCAATGACTTTCTGAACTGACTCAAATTTGGTACTGCTCTGATTTGTGCTGGTAAGGTGTTCCATAAAATGGGGGCGTAGAGTCGGAAGGCTCTGTTGGCTGTTGATCTGGCACATCTTGTGGAATCCTTTGGGGTAGCTAGTGTGTTCATTTCTGCTGTTCTTCTTGGCCTGTTTGGTGCAAGTGGTAGTATGAGGTTGGAGAGAGAAGCAGAGGTGAGCCCCTTGGTCGCTTTAAATGTTAGCAGTACAGTCTTGAAACTGATTCTTGCTTGAATGGGAAGCCAGTGTAGCTGTTTTAGGAGTGGTGTCACGTGGTCTCTCCTAGAAGCTCCGAGGAGTACCCTCGCTGCACTATTCATGGCCAGTTGCAGGGGGTTCAGGGTGGACCGGGGTAGCCCTTGTAGAATGGAGTTTGCAAAGTCGAAATGGGGAAGAATAAGGGCTTGATAAATGGTACGGAAATCCTCTGGTTCAAGTAGTGTGCGTAGGTGTCTGAGGGATCTGATTTTAAAGTAGATTGCCTTGACTGTGTTGGCTATGTGACTCTTCATGTCAAGGTTTTGGTCCAGTGTTACTCCAAGGTAACGTATTGCAGGTTTCACTTGGAGCTGGGCATCCTTTACATTAATACAACTAGGAGGGGTGAAGTTAGTGTTCCTTGAGACAAAAAGGACTTCCGTCTTTTTGTGTTGTATTCTCAGGTTTTGTGATAGGAGCCACTCTGCTACGGCGTCAAAGCAGTTAGTCAGTGGTGTGAGATCCAGGCAATCCAGTGATATTGGCATATATAGTAGCACATCGTCTGCATATATCATGTAACTTACATTAAAGGATTTGATGATGTCGCAGAGGGGTTGAATATATATATTAAACATCAATGCAGATAAGGAGGATCCTTGAGGTACACCTTGACTTTGCTGGAATGGTTCAGATGTATCCCCGTCAATTCGGATGTGCTGCCATCTATCGGACAGGTAAGATTTGCACCATTCGAGTGCTGTTCCGCAGATGCCTTTTTCTCTTAACCGGCAGATGAGAATTTCGTGGCATACCGAGTCAAAGGCCGCTGCTATGTCTAGAAAGACAAGGGCGAAACCTTGGCGTATGTTATCCATACCTGAGATTATGTTGTTGAGGAGTGTTGTAAGTAGTGTTTCTACTCCATGTGACTCTCTGAAGCCATGTTGAGCCGGATCAAGTGGAGCAGAGGTGTCTATATGATCCTGTAGTTGCCTGTGCACTACTTTCTCGATGATTTTTGCTAGCATAGGTATGCTAGATATGGGCCTATAAGATTCTGCCTTCTGAGGATCAAGTTTGGTGTTCTTCAACAGCGGTCTTACAGAGGTCTGCTTGAGCGTAGTTGGGAATGAGCCGGTGGTGAAGGAATGGTTTAAAATTTTTGCTATAATTGATGATATGTCACAACGCAGGTCCTTTATCCAGTGTGCAGGGCAAGGGTCTGTGTGCGCAGTGGATGTATTTAGTGCTAGGATGGTATCTTCAATGGTTCTCTTTGAGGGAGTGGAGAAGGATGCCAGAGATACTGGGTAGTCTTGTTCATCAAGAGGTTCCGGTATTAATATTCTATTAGTTTTGCACATTTTAGATTGCATATAAATTGCATAGTCCTGTGGGTGGATCATGCTGTGGTGCTCCGGTGTTGGTTCTTTGGTAATTGCTTTAACTAAGTTAAACAAGTCATGAGGTTTATTCAGTGACCGTTTCAGGGTGTCTGTGTGGTGTTGTCTGATTTTATCTGTGATGGTTCTACGATGCTCTGTCAGGTGTTGGATGTAAGCTGATTGGTCGCAGCTGGTGCGTGATTTCCTCCATCGTTTTTCTAGCCTTCTTAGAATGGTTAGTGAGGCTTTTAAGTCCGCTGTGAACCATGGGGCTGTAGATCTCTTTTTTGGGTTCTTGTTCCTTGGAGGGCGGATAGCAATTGTGCTGAGTTTTCTGTTCCAGGAGGAGATCAGTTCTTCTAAGCTTAGTGAGGTGTCATCAAAGAGTGTGCTAATCTCAGTAAGAATGCGTTCTCTGTTAAATGGTTGGAAACTTCTGGTAGCCGAGTTAGCGGGCTTGCTTTTATCCGTTATTGACTTGTGTGAACGGTTAGTGGTAGGCATCTGGAAGGTGATGAGTTTGTGATCAGTCCATGGGACTGCAGTTATGGATAGTACTATGTTTTGTGGTTGATCCAAAATTAGCTGTGGTGCGAATATGAGGTCGAGGATATTGCCTTTCTCGTGAGTAGATTCTCTCACCATTTGCTTGTATCCGAGGTTCTCTAGGGCATCTAGGAATGCTGTTGCTTGGGTGTCCTGTAATGATGGTAGGTTGATATCTCCTACGATCCAATTGGGTTTATTTGGGCCCTGGGTGAAAGATGCCAGATTTATTATGGTTGCTAGGTCGTCTGGATCTCCTGATGGTGATCTATAGACCAGGTTTATGGAGCATACGTTGTTTGAAATTGATACTGTTTCTAGATGGTTGTTGCTGTTGGATTCGTCCAATTTAAACTGTAGGTCGGCTTTGGTGATGATAATTACTCCTCCGCCTTTTTTGTTCTGTCTGTGTCCGGTGAAGGCTGTAAAGTTAGGTGGGAGCAGCTGATTGAGGATGATATTGTCTTCCGCTGAGAGCCATGTTTCGGTTACCATGAGAATGTCTAGTTTATGGGATATTATTATGTCTGTGATCGCTGGCCACTTGTTTCGAAGTGAGCGGGCATTTATAAGTGCACACTTCATGCTACTAGGGTAGAAATTTTTAGATTGTCTGGTTTTCTTGTTGTGTTGTAGTGGGATTTGTAATAGAAGGCTGTGGTGCGGGAGGTTGGCCCCACGTGAGTTGTAATAGGGGTCTCCTGACCATTTTCTCTCACTATGTAGAACAATAGGAATGTGGTTTTGTGGGGTGGTGAGGGCCAATATATTGGATGGTAGTACTATACTAAGTAGGAATAGGCATATCAACCTGATGATTATGTCTTCCATTTTTAACCCAGAGTGGTAGGAGGCTTGCAGGAGGCGAGTCTAGGAGGTTTTTGGCACACTAGAGCTGATTGAATCTTAGCTGGTATATTGTGTAACCGATAAACAGGCTAGTGTGTCGTATTGTATGCTGAGAAGACAGTATTTACAAATTTATGGGTGGTGATGACAGTATGTCTGTCTATCTACTGACAACAGTATATCTTTCAAGGTGATGACAACAGTATGTTTATCTATCTACTGACAACAGTATATTTTTCAAAGTAATGACAACAGTATATCTGTCTATCTACTGACAACAGTATATCTTTCAAGGTAATGACAACAGTAAATTCTATCTGGCTACTGGGAGCAGTAGATTACCACTAGTGAGTACTGGCAACAATATATCTTATTAATATGAACAGTGTATGTTTTATAGCTACTTAGGATATTTAACTGATTGCTGATAACTGATTTGGGATACCTATGGTTACTAACAATAGTAAGCAAGGCTTTTAGGGGATGAGCAAGATATCGGTTAAAACATAGTTCCTTTTTGTTGTGTGGTATACTTGCTGTTCTCGGAGAGGGATCCAATTCAGCGGGGGAGCGAGCTCTACCGTGAGGGAGCTCAAGCTGCTCGATTTTGTATGAGTCTCAGATGACGATTTGCTATTGAGTTGTTGCCTGAGGCTGCTGAGATGTTGAGGCGTTCGGTCAGTGTTCTTTTTTGCCTATCGTGCCCCGCCTAAGGGCCACGCCAAAGGGCCCTCTTGCAAGGCCCTCAGGCGCGGGCCCGCAAGGCGCGGGCGCGCGGCTGCTTTTAAAAATGAGCCTCTGGGTCCTCCCACGGCCCGGATTGGGCCGGAGATGCAGGAGCGGGAACGCTCTCTCCTATTGCTCGACCCCGACTGGGGAGCTGATGCTGGATCGTGCGGTGAAAGGGCCTTCTCCTGCCCGCGGCTGCTTTTAAAAATGAGCCTCTGGGTCCTCCCACGGCCCGGATTGGGCCGGAGATGCAGGAGCGGGAACGCTCTCTCCTATTGCTCGACCCCGACTGGGGAGCTGATGCTGGATCGTTGCGGTGAAAGGGCCTTCTCCTGCCCGCGGCTGCTTTTAAAAATGAGCCTCTGGGTCCTCCCACGGCCCGGATTGGGCCGGAGATGCAGGAGCGGGAACGCTCTCTCCTATTGCTCGACCCCGACTGGGGAGCTGATGCTGGATCGTGCGGTGAAAGGGCCTTCTCCTGTTGGATAGTTACGGGCTCTGCTGATCCTAGTTTGCTTGGTGTTCCAAAAAGCCATTTTTTCTTTTTGAATCTCTGTGTTAAAATGTTCCCCCACACAGGACCACAGCCTTACACCAGAACATCGAGAACATTTTGGTTTCCTAGACCATGGGATGCTGTTCCAAGGGTTGCAGAGCAGAGATGGCATCCATCTGTCCAAGAAAGGTCAACGCATCTTCGGTAGTAGACTGGCTAATCTACTGAAGAGGGCTTTAAACTAGATTCGTTGGGGATGGGTGAAGAAAGCCTCCAGGTAAGTGAAAGCCCCCAGGTAGGTGATACATTAAATACCTTTATGGAAATGGGTAACAGGGGTAACATATGGAAAGCAGTGTGTATTAATGCCCGTAGCATAGGAAATAAGATCCCTGAAGTTGAAGCTTTGGTGGGAGTGGCTGACTTGGATTTAGTGGCAGTTACAGAAACATGGTTCACAAAAAACCATGACTGGGATGTAACTATACCTAGCTATACTTTATTCAGAAAGGACAGGGTAGGAAGAAGGGGAGGAGGAGTGGCACTATATGTAAAAACTACTATTAAATCTTTGGAATTACAGAGCTTAAAAGGGAGAGAGGAGGCATTGTGGGTTAAACTAGAAAGAGGGAAAGAGAAATCTATTTGCCTTGGTGTGATATACAGACCTCCCTCACAAGAGGAAGAGGTGGACAGAGAGTTAATTGAAGACATACGCAGCATTGCTAGGAAAGGGGAAGTGCTACTGATAGGAGATTTCAATATGCCAGATGTTGATTGGCACATTCCTGCTGCAGTATCATCTAGAAGTCAGGAGATCCTGGATTCTCTACAGGGAGAACTATTCAGGCAATTGGTAACAGACCCCACACGTGAAGGGGCCATACTGGACTTAGTGCTTACCAATGATGAAAGTGTTTCTGATGTTGTAGTGGGAGATCATTTTGCATCCCATGATCACCAGATGGTGTGGTTCAGTATTAGGACTAGGGCTGTTAGAATCCATTCCAAGGTGAGGATCTTAGACTTTAGGAAGACTAACTTTGCGAAGATGGGCCAATACCTCAGGGAGTCGTTAGTGGGATGGGAACAGCTGGGGGATGTAGAAAAACAGTGGGCAAAACTGAAAGGGGGTATTTTAAGGGCAACCAACCTTTTTGTTAAAATGGTAAATAAATGCAAAAGGAACAGGAGACCGCTATGGTTTTCAAAGGAAGTAGCTGAAAAAGTGAAGAAAAAGAGGGAGGCCTTCATGAAATACAAGAGATCACAGAGAGAGGAAGACAGGCATCTGTATTTGGAAAAACTTAGAGAAGCTAGCAAAGTAGTCAAGAAGGCAAAGATTCAAAAGGAGGAGGAAATAGCCAATGCAATAAAATGGGGGGATAAGACATTTTTCAGATATATTAGTGAGAAGAGGAAGGGCAAAAGTGGTATTGTCAGACTCAAGGGTGCAGGGGGGGAATATGTAGAAGCTGATAAGGATAAAGCTGAATTGCTTAACAAATATTTTTGTTCTGTGTTCACAGATGAAGAACCAGGAGCAGCACCTCAGAAAACACCCACAAATAAGAACAGAAGCGAGGGACATCTTGAACAATTTTCAGAAGACTGTGTTTGTGAGAAACTAGCTCAAAGTAGACAAAGCGATGGGACCGGATGGGATACACCCTAGAATACTGAGGGAACTTGGGGACGTTCTAGCAACTCCACTGACTGACCTTTTCAATGCCTCGTTGGAGTCGGGAGTGGTGCCAAAGGACTGGAGAGAGGCTCATGTGGTGCCTTTACACAAAAGCGGAAGTAAGGATGTGGTTGAAAACTACAGGCCGGTTAGTTTAACTTCGGTGGTGAGTAAATTATTGGAAACGCTACTGAAAGAGAAAATAGTGAGGTTTCTGGAGTCCAGCGGATTACAGGATCTGAGGCAGCATGGATTCACCAGAGGCAGGTCTTGTCAGACAAATCTGATTGATTTCTTTGACTGGGTGACCAGGGAGTTGGACCGAGGGAGAGCTCTAGATGTGGTGTATTTAGATTTCAGTAAAGCCTTTGACACTGTTCCTCACAGGCGACTTATAAACAAACTGAGCACCCTAGGGATGGACCCTAAAGTTACTGCTTGGGTTAGAAATTGGTTGGGTGGGAGGCGACAAAGAGTACAAGTAAATGGAGCTCACTCTGAGGAGAAGGATGTTACCAGTGGTGTGCCCCAGGGATCTGTCCTTGGTCCGATTCTTTTTAACATCTTTGTTAGTGATATAGCAGAAGGACTGTCAGGTAAGGTTTGCCTCTTTGCAGATGATACCAAAATCTGCAATAGAGTATACACCCAGGAAAGTGTAGATAACATGAGGAGGGATCTAGTTAAGCTTGAAGAATGGTCTAGAATTTGGCAGCTGGGATTTAATGTTAAAAAATGTAAGGTCATGCATTTGGGCTGCAGCAATCCAAGGGAGCAATACAGTATAGGAGGTGAAGTACTTTTGTCCACTAAAGAAGAGCGGGACCTAGGCTTGGTTGTGTCTGATGATCTTAAAGTAGCTAAACAGGTAGAAAAGGCGACGGCAAAAGCTAGAAGGATGCTTGCGTGCATACGGAGAGGAATGGCTAGCAGAAAAAAGGAGGTGATAATGCCTCTGTATAAGTCTTTGGTGCGACCTCATTTGGAGTATGGTGTGCAATTCTGGAGACCGCACCTTCAAAAGGATGTGAACAGGATGCAGTCTTTGCAGAGGGTTGCTACTAAAATGATTAATGGTATTCATTATAAAGCATATGAGGACAGACTTAAGGATCTTAATATGTACACCTTAGAGGAAAGGCGGGATAGAGGTGATATGATTGAGATGTTTAAATACCTCCATGGCATAAATGTTCAGGGAGAGAGCCTCTTTCAATTGAAAGCAAGTTCTGCTACAAGGGGAGATGGGATGAGGGTGAAGGGAGATAGATTCAGGAGTGATATGCAGAAATATTTCTTTACAGAAAGAGTAGTGGATCCATGGAATAGTCTCCCAGTGGAGGTGGTAGAGATGAGGAAAGTAACTGAATTCAAAAAAGCATGGGACCAACACAGAGGATCTCTAAAGGTAAAAAGTGGACTGTTGTAGTTGTTGTTATGGAAGGACAGACTAGATAGACCATGTGGTCTTTTTCTGTCATCATGTTTCTATGTTTCTATGTATGTTTCAAATCACTACCCCTAGTGTAACGAGTCAAGCAGCCATATTTCCAGTATCTATTAGTGCATGGACACCCTGATATACCCAGGCGGAGATGGACCATTACTGTCGACATGAGGGGGGGGGGGCAACTATCGGAAACTGGATGGATAGCGTTGCCACCGCCTGAAGGGAGCTCACCCCCTGGTATGACCGTGATTCCCGAAGCCCTAGGCCCTGCCTTTGTCCAAGCCTTTCATCAAGCCACACACTATGGAAAAACCAAAATGGCAGACGCTCTAAAACCATACTTTTATATCTCGTTGCTGGGTCCTCTGACCACCTCAGTAGCCCGAAGATGTGTGACTTGTGCCAAGAACAATGCCCGACAAGGTCCTGTCCCACCCCCAAGAGTTCAGTCAGTAGGAGTTACCCCCATGGGGAATATTCAAATGGACTTTACAGAAATGCCACGAGCGAATGGATATCGCTACTTGTTAGTCCTAGTCTGTTCCTTTTCTGGATAGGTGGAAGCTTTTCCCACTAGAACTGAGAAGGCCAGGGAAGTCACTAAAGCCCTGCTCCATGAGATCATCCCCCGATTCGGAATACCTTTGACCATGGGGTCTGACAATGGGCCCTCTTTTGTGTCACAAGTAACCCAGCAGCTAGCCCATGCCCTGCAAGTACAATGGAAGTTACACACAGCTTATAAACCCCAGAGTTCAGGGAAAGTAGAGAGAATGAACCGAACCCTGAAGTCTCAGTTATCTAAGCTCTGTCAAGAAGCCCACCTGAAATGGCCCCAAGCTCTCCCCATGGCCCTTCTCCAGATACATTCAGCCCCCACCACACCCTTAGTAGTATCCCCATTTGAGATTTTGTATGGGAGGCCCCCGTCCTTAATTCAGGGGATAAAGGGGGATATGAATCAAATTGGATCAGTAATCACTAGGCAAGAATTGTTGGCTCTAAGTTCTGTTTTACAGGGCCTTCATACCTGGATACAAGACCAGTTGCCTATCAATCTAACAGAGCCCTTGCATCCTTTCAAGCCTGGAGCCTCGGTGTGGGTAAAAGAGTGGAAGAAAACACTGTTGGCGCCTCATTGGAAAGGGCCATACATCATCTTGTTATCAACCCCAACGGCAGTCAAAGTGGCAGAAATTGACTCCTGGATCCACCACAGTCGAGTAAAGCCAGCAGCAGTTCCTGAGAGTCACCCCTGGACCTTGATTGCTAATCCTGCATCACCATTGCGACTCACACTGCGAAGACAAGATCCATCATCGTAAAGACTTTGCCAACCCACTCCTGGACATCAAAGAAAGAGCCATCCTTCAATTTTGCAGTATCCACATTGCAGACTCTATCAACCATTATCTATCTACCTCAATCAACCATTACCTACCTCATCCATTATTAGAGACTATGATCATGATGCTTACAAATTGCTGTTTTATTCTGGCGGTAGTCCTGGGACACTTGAGAACCCTTCTTGCCTTGCCCCCTTGTGTAGCCTGTATAACCGCCACCTGGACTGGGATGCAAGTCACTCAGACTCTGCTTTATCACTCCTTCTATACTTGTATTGGCATAGTCAGCCAGTGTATCTATAATGGTACAGAACTGAATGTCTGTACAAAGGGAAAGACACGTACTTGTTTCAGACCTCGACAGAATCCATCTTACTATGTCCTGGAACTGAGATGGAATGATGAAGATGGAGCCCTCGTCAGCGCTACAAGTCAACTCTCTAATCCCACCCAACCTGCGTACCTGTATTTTGATGCTTGTGACTTAATTAACAGAAATAGTTACTACAGGTGTGGATCATGGGAACAAGCCTACTATTATGATGAGAAATATATGTGTCCTGAAGGTGCGTACAGATGGGGAATGTGCACTGGAACACACTCCCCAACAACGTATAGCAAATCATCAGAAACAGACTACTACTGTCCGAAGTGGGACTGTGTGTACTATGCTACCTGGTCTGGTGGCCCAACAGGCAAACTGGAGATAATCATAAAGCTATACTGGAAAGATTACCCCTATTAGAACCCAACAAGTGCAAGAAAAGTACATGCAATCCCCTATGACTCCAGATCTCCGACCCCAGTCAATGGAAGCAAGGATTTCGATTTGGCCTGCGCATAGCAGGAGGTGGAACTGATCCTGGAACCATCGTATTCATCCAACTGAATGTAAAGACTGTAAATGGGGGCGCTGGGTGAGAATGTCCACAGTCTTGGCAAAGGCAAATATTAATATGACTTGCAAAGGATTGTGGGAAATGTAGTCCATTCATACCAGAATCAGCCGTTCACAATAAATTAGTTGTGCTTGCTCGAGTGTAAAGCAAAGAAAATATACTTTATTTATGGGGTTATTTCTCCCAACACAGATTGCTTGGTAGCACAGAAAAGGCTACTTGCTTTCAGTATTATACTTAGAAAAACAAAATCAGGAAAAACAACAACTGAACTTCTTAAGCAATCAAATCAAATCATAAAGACCATAAAGACCTTGATGGGAACAGAAAGGTTTTTTCTGTGGGCTCCTGCTAATATCTTTTTAGCAGTGCTTCAAAAACAAACAAAACCCACAAAGTAATGAAAAATTGTTCTTTTTCAAGGCTAACTTCTGGTATTTTCACACACACCCAGAAGTGTCTCTTCAGAGCTCACAGGCAATTAGGCAAGGCTCAATTGCTAACAATTAACCAGCTGCAAACCTCTTGGCTGGTTTACTTTCTAAACGTGGCTCAAACCCTGCTCAAAAGCTTTTCTGAGTAGATCAAAGAACACGTTTATATTTCTTTGTGATGGTTGTTGTACTTTGTGAAAGTATATTACCACAGAAGTTTAGACAGAGAGCAATCCATGTATTCACACTGCTCATTTACAATATCCCCTTCTTCTTCAACTATCATAGAATCAATATCATGGATTGGCACAGAGGAATTTCTTAATGGAGCATTCTCAGAACAATACTTGTTTCCCTGCTGTCTTCCAAGTGAATAGCTAGGGCATAGATCAGTGTTCATACCTGAGCTTCCATTGCTGTTAGGGTTCCTCTCTAAATATCCTGGCCAGTATGTAGTCCAGTTTTTATGTCCAGCCTTCCAATCAAGATCCCTGGACATTGGGTCTCTCTTCACATACCTTCTTGCACTGGTCTTAGGGCCCCTTCCAAATGCAGCCGTCTCCCTCACAGGTCCCGTCCGGGGATTCCTGGCTCTGCAACCCCCACTCCTCTGGTTTCCTCCAGTCCAATGGAGTATGCTTGCCTCTGGAATGCCTCCCAGCACACGTACTGCTATGGACTCCTTTAGACCTCCAATATGCTTCTCTCTTCTTTCTTCCAAAGTGTTTCTTGCTCTCTCTATCCGTGGGCTCTGGCTTCTGCTGCCTCTGCTCCTGCTGAAGATGGTGATGATCATGAAGATGATCCTGATGATCTGCTGTGTAGAATAAGCTTTACTTTTAACCTGTTTAGAGGGCTGCTCCACCCTAGCACAGCGCAGCTGTGCTGAATCAAGCCCTGCCCTTGGAGATGAGTGCTTGGGGATTACCTCATAGCTCTCCTGATTGAACACACGTTTCCCCACTTCAGCTCTTCTAGTGGCTGTTGGAAACCTGGTGCATTCTGGGACTGGTAGTCTTTTATGGAAACATTCTGTTTTATTATTTCTACCAGCAAAGACAGGTTGCTTGTTCAGAGCCAATTCACCTCTATTATAGCACCTTCCTGAACTATGATAAGCTTCCTTATCACAAGACTCATGTTTCTTCACCTTATCGCATACATCATACCTTCCACGAGGCCATGAAGGCAGAATTTGTAGTTCCCCACGCTTCGCAGAATTTGTTCATCGAACTAGCTGGAGCTGTGGCCTCCAGCCTCCATGTCTCAGACTGTCTCTTTTGTGGAGGAACTCAGATGGGAGACCAATGGCCTTGGGAGGCGCAAGAACTGAACTATTCCGTACCATATAACCAGACTGATGTTCATAATACTACCAATGAATGGGTCCTCGCCCACTCCATAGTGGGTAAACTATGTTTTGTACGAGCGGGACCACAATTGACTGCATTAGTAGACAGTTGGTCTGTTTGAACCAGAAATATTACAATGCTACTACTGAGAAGACATCTTGGTGGTCAGGTGCCAATACTCTGGAACCTTCTAATCCTTTGATCGTCTTTCCTCACTTGGCCAGGATATGGACAAATCTGGCTACGCATAGCACCTGGCAAGCTCCACCTGGACTTTATTGGATTTGTGGCACTCGAGCATATGCTAAACTCCCTGCCAATTGGGGAGGACCGTGTGTTCTAGGAACTATACGACCATCTTTCTTCTTTTTGCCCCTTTCCCATGGAGAACAATTGGAATTCCCTGTATACAACAGCCGACAGAAGCGAGAGGCTCTCAAAATCAGCCAGTGGGACAAATGGGATGCAACCTCTGAAGAATGGCCGCCAGAGAGAATTGTTTCTTACTATGGACCTGCTACCTGGGCACAAGATGGTTCTTGGGGCTACCGCACTCCTGTGTATATGTTGGACCGTATTATACGTTTGCAAGCTGTTGTTGAAATCATAACCAATGAAACTAGTAGAGCACTAACAAACTTATGTCCCAGTCCAAACCTGGCATGGCTTGCAACTCGATGGCTGGTTTGGTTCGTGATTTTCAGGTATGGGCGGCCTGAAGACACTTGTATTGATAGTATTCTTGATTGTGGCTGTTTGCTTATGTATCCCATGTTTCCTTCCCTTATGCTTGCATATGCTGAACTCAACCATTGATAGGATTGTTGAACACAAGGCAGATTCACAGATACTAGCTATGTGGCATTACTACCCTAAACCTATACCACAAAGTGATCCCTCCACCCTAGTGTAGAGTACCATATGTGATTTAATTCTCACCCTTTCTCACTTGCGGGTGAGAATAATCAAAGGGGGGAATGTGATAGGCTATGGCCTAGAATAGCCTGCATAGCCTGTAGAAGTAAGAAAAGCTTGTAGGTCAGGCCTGAGTCCCCAACCCCCACTTTAGAATATTATAGCTGAGCAGAGCTGAAAAGCCAGAGAAAATAGAAAACAGCTTTAAACTGCTTTGCTGATAAGAATGCAAGACTTTTCTATTGAGCTTGTTATGTTATTCACAGATGTATTCACAGTCTCTGTACTGCAGAGTGACCTTGTAAGCAGAAAGCAAGGCAGAATATGTTATGTCTAGATACTGAGCCATGGCTAGGAAGGCCTGAGAGCAGGGGGAGAGCGGTGTGGGCCCGGTCAGAGATCTCCATTGGATGGGGGGGGGGTGAGGGGGCCACCGGGACCAATGAGGAGTTTGTCTGTATAGAACTGATGAAGAAAGCTATAAATGCTGTTGTTTTACTGAACGCCATGCTCAGACCATTTTGAATATGACAAGTGTCTGAGACTGTGCACAAATAAACTGGTTTGAATTCTAGTAAATAGACTCCTGGTGTATTTGTTGCATGCGCTTCGCTACTTCATATTCTGGCTACTTCAGTCTAACTTTTGAATTCTGTAAATACCTTTTTGAAAATCCTGAATGAGGTGAGAATCCTGTTTTCCTTCGTTGAACCTTTGTTTGTGCATTATCGGAATAAACCTTACCCTTTATCTTACACATGGCTTTCATAACTAATTATTTCAAGAAAGGGACTACTAGTACCAGCATGCATCTGGGCTAAGAAAAGTTTCTCCCTTTGATGAAAACAATAATGTCCACCCTGGCCCTGTAAGCACGTGGCTCGGGAGCTGGGGTTGCGACAAGCTATACCAACGCTTTTATTGATACCCACATTGTCTCCCAAACACTCCCCTCCGCTGCCCCGGGCCTGCAAACACTCCCGTGGCAAGCCACAAGAACTGTCTAGATGGGCAGCCTTTATATTCAAGACAATTGTAGCAGGGGAAGTCTCTAAGATAGGAAGAAGAGAAGATTAAGGAGGAAGGTGTTCAGCAGGAACAAAAAAGAGGCAAAACTGAAGTATTGCCAATGTCTGATACAACAGAAACAGGCACTATAACTAAAGATGTGGGAAGCGCAGAATCACCATTGTCAACATTGCCTGCTTCAGCTGAAGACTCCATCCCCTCCTGATGCAAACAGACACATTGACGGAAACTGGAAGAGTTGGAAGCACACTCCCCACTAAGAATGGATGAGAGAGACAGTCCATCAGAGACCAGAACAGCTGAGCCATGGAGCCTTGCCCCTTCTGTGCACACTGTACTTGAAGAAAATGAAAGTCCAGTCTCTTTGCTGACATTACATGCTGACAACACCGGAGCAACACTCAGCCCAGAAAAAGCACTGGCAGGCCAAGAAGTAGAAGGCACTGCATAGAACAAAGTTCATAGAATGAAAGGATTGCTGTGCATACTTTGTTTCTAGCATCAATTTTCTTAAAACACTTCTCATTCTTCGCAGTTAACAAAGTATGTTCATTTTCCGAGGTAGACTTCTTTCCTCCTTGAAAAGCCAAAGTAGAAGCAGAAGACTGTGCAGTAATTGCTAGCGGTGTAGAAACAAGCTGAGAAGAATTCAAAGACTAGGAAGCGAAAAGATTCATTTGAGTAAGCATCCCAGAGTAGCAGAAGTCACTGGTAGGGTATTAACCTTTAGCTGGAAAACATTATCCTACTGTGACAGACAGGTGGTAAAATATAGGAGGAAACAATGGGGCTTTTCACACTCATAGTGGCAGATACAGTTGCTGGACAGGAGGCTGGAGAGGCTAATGGGAACAGTTTGTAAAGGACTAAAGTCCCTCTGCAATGAGTTCTGTGTGGCAGGCAATGCCAGTATATGAGAAATGGAAGGGGTGTTATTACTGCCCGCAGGAGTAGACTGTACCTTCCATTTGTCTCTGTTAACAAAAACATCAGATAAAGCTTCACGGCCATGATGTTTAAGATCTTTCCAAAGGACTAATTTACATTGTAACTGATAAGTCAGACTGTCTAGTTCTATTTGGTAGCGCTTCTTCTTATGGTTAGGTATTAATGCACACAAAGATTTCACAGAATTAACATTCTTACCCAGATCAATTGTCTCCTCCTCAAGCTGCATGATATTTCGTACTGCAATAATGATATCCTCTGAACTTTTTGAAGCACTGTTCATGGCTTCCTGTAACAGACTAATGTGGTCATCTTCAAAATCCTCAGTAGCAAACAAGTCAACAACAATTTACTCACAAACATTCTGTACCTGTTGAGAGACTAAAGGTATCTCCAACAAGGAGTGAAGGATCCTTCTAGGGTCCTCTAGAGCTCTTTGCAATATGTAGGTAAACAATTACCTGGTAACCCAGGCCAGGAGCTAGGGCTTTTCTAAGGAAAATCTGAGACCACCCAGTAAGAAACAGGCTCCTATATAGAGGTTCTAGCAGAAGCAGAAAAACCTCTTGGGCTAGCATACCTTGAAAATGCATCAGTAGGTGACTGGGAATTGACACAGCAGAAGGTTTGTAATCTTTCTGGCTTCTTTAATCCCAGCTGGTATGCCTTCCCAGATCGCAGACCACTTGACGTTCCCCCTCGATGAGCCATCTGGCTCTTTGGAGGTTCAGCCAAACCAGATGCTGAAGAAGAGGCCTCAGTAGGCTTAGAGGCCTGGGAACTTTCCTGAAGGCCTGACCTGGGCTTCTGCATGGTGGAGCAGAAGCGGTAAAACTACCATCTCCCTGAGTTGGAAAAGCTGGAGCTCATTTCACACAGGCCTGCATGGCACAGCTCTGAATTATGCCAGATTGGCTGGAAGACCCTAAATTATAGCAGGAGGATGAACATGGGGAGAAACTAATTGTACATCACAAAAAATTTTATTTTTAATATAATTTACAAATCATTCATACATATATAAGCTATTCTTTACACACCAGGTAATTCAAAAATGAATCACATGTAATTATTTATATTTCAACTATTCTCCCAAAAATGAGTTCAAGTGAGTCAACATTCAATCAGGCAAAACTGTGCCACTAAGATACCCAAACCACTTCATCATAGCCCAATCAACAGTTTTTAAGAAAACATGCATAATCAATCAATTTTGATCATTTCAAAAAATAAGAGAAAAAAAACCCTTACTTGACTCTCAAAATCAAATGGTGTACATTAGCCCTTCTGGGGCTTAATACAGATACTGAGCAGCATTTTTTTTTAATTGAATTTTTGTTCACAGATGAGAATACACCCTCTTTCTTTCATTGGTTTTTGGGCTGACCTCCTCTTATTGGTGGAATGCTTATTTATAAACAATTTGCAGGCGGTGGCGTTTTTTATAGTCTGTCTAATGTTACCCTTTTTTGGTGAGTCTTTTTAGTGATGTTTGTAATGGGAAGACACATTTGTGATATTTGGGGTTCTAGTTTGATGTTTTCTATTTCTAGATATTTATCTCCCAAATGGCTATTTAAAATTCCCTAAAGAAGCTAGTGGGTTAAACCATAAAGGCCTGGTTGGAGTTTTTCATGGCCATTTCATTTTGAGAGCCTGTTGTTTTTCTTTATTAGTTTTTGATTAAGGGGTAATTTTAGAAGCTCTATTCATAATTTAGATGCCTGAAAATGTGCTTTTAGATGTGCAGATTACAAAGACGTCCCTGAAGATGTTTTAGAAAGCCTGAAGATGCATGTATTGCTGCAATCATGGCCAAGTCTTCCATGGATGTGCCTGGGGACATGGCTGGGGAAGGTCATTAAAGATACACATGCGCACACAATTTCAGACCAGCACTGCATGTCTGAAATTACCACTGGGAAAGTCCATGGCTAACCCTGCTCCAGGGCATGAACAGGATTAATAAAGATGTTCATTTTAGCGACATAACAACAGTATGATGACGAGGGAAATGCCCATACAATCATCCAGTTCATTCCACTCCTTCAAAGATTTCCTGCCAGTATGTAAAACATACATTTCTCCTGGCTCCCATACTGTAACATGTCCCATTTGCAAAATGACAGGGCAGGACGTGCAAGGGGGAGAAATCCACAGTCACATTCTGTGATAGGTTAGTGTGCACATCTATGTCCCCTATTCCATGGATGTGCATATACAAAACGTTCAAATTTCTAAAATGCAAAGATATCCTGCAAGTGGCTAGGCCATTCATCTGTACGTCCCTGTTTTTGCTATATGCAGTGGACACGTTTATCTTTCAGGGTGACCACCTTCCTGGCTGCCACTCCCACTATATTTCAGATGTTTTGACTTGGATATTTTGTTTTGCAGCCAGATATCCTTCTAAAATGTGCCTTCATGAATATGTTCTTAAAAATTGTTGATGGGCTATGTTGAAGTATTTTCGGTATCCTAGTGGTACAATTTTGCCTGCCTGAAGGCTAACACATATGAGCCCATCTTTTGAGGGCTAATTGAAATATAAATAATTACATGCGGTGATTCAGTTTTGAATGACCCTATCTGTGAAGAATTGTTTATATATGTATGAATGATTTGGAAATTATATGAAAAATAACGGTTTTGTGATTTACAATTAGTTGCTCTCTGGATTTTGTTTCAAAGTATTTATACATTTCTCAGGACTTTTTAAGAATGGGATTTTTTTTCGTCTATCCTAGGCCTTAATTATGCCAGGAGGGACAACGCAGCATCCAGACTTCTTGGAAGGCCCTAAAACAGCAGAAGAAAGCCAACACAAGAGCAGAAGAGGTGCCCTGAGCACAGGCTGCAGGAGTGGCATGAATTCAGCTAAGCTGTGTGCAGGGGCGGCCCAAGGAGGGTGCGGAGCCATGCGGCAGACTCATTGAGGGCCTTCATTTGCATAAGGGGCCCATTGGCATAAATATTTGCATAATGTTAACGTGCGATAACCTTTAGTAAACATGCCTCTTAATGAGTGTCTGGATAAAGAAAGACTACCAGGTTTCTACATTACTATACTCCAGTGCTAACTGCCAGGCCCATTAGGAAGTACTACAAACACTGCCCATTTAGAACCCATAGCAAACCCGCCATATCATAACAGCACTACCAGGACTCACAAAGCACCAGACCCTACCTATCAAAAGGCAACACTGCAAATATTAAAACAATACATCTCAGAGAATAATAATACATGACCTAGTGGGGAAAGAAAAGAAGTGGAACTGTCAAATAGAAACTACATAAACAGAATACCTCAGCTCAGTTACACATGCAGAACAAAGAACAAGGGATCACAATTTAGAAATACAAAGACAATAATTAAACCGGGAGCCCAAAAAGCCAAACTTGGAATGTACAACAGTGGAAAAATAAAACTATAAATTTATTTCCTCTTGTACTAAACAAAAACGTAAAGATATTAGCAATGCACATTTCCCAGAGCTGACATATTCGAGTTAATAAATTCAAAATAAAAAAGTATTTTCTACCTTTTGTTGTTTGGGCATTTTATTTTTCAGTTGCAATTGCTTCAGTCACTTTCTTCTGGTTTCTTCGTGTCTTTGGCTAACTTTCCATTGTCTGCTGTCCTTTTGTCCTTTCTTCTCTCTTCTAGTTTTTTTTTTCCATTCTCTCTCTACATCTTCTTTAAAATACTGATCTTCCCCTTTTGCTCTTTCCTCCATTTCTTTATTTCTTTTTCATTCATGCAAATTTCACCCTTCCATCCTCAATCCCCACTTACCCACCTAATACGAGGTCAATCATAAATTTTTCTTCCTTCCCACACAAAATATCTTTTCCCCTCTCCATCCTCACTCCCCCAGCCTTATCCCACTTCTAGTCCTCCACCAACATCAGCTCCCTTCTAGTTCCAGCCCCACCCAGCATCAGCTTTCTTCTAATCCCATTCTCCCATTCCCCCGCATCAGCCCATTTCCAGTCCTAGCATTCCCCAACAGTCCATTTCCTATCCTAGCCCCCATCAGCCATTTCCAGTCCTATCCCAGCCCCCATAAGCCCATTTCCAGTCCAAGCTCACTTATCAGCCCATTTCCAATCCTAGTTCCCCATCAGCCATTTCCAGTCCTATCCCTATCCCCATCAGCCTAATTACAATCCACGCCCCTCATCAGCCATTTCCAGCCCACTCCTATCAACCCATTTCCATTCCTAGCCCCCATCAGCCATTTCCTGTCGAATCCTAGTTCCCCAATCAGCCCATTTCCAGTCCAAGTCCCCCATCAGCCATTTCCAATCCTATCCTAGTCCCCCATCAGTCCATTTCCATTCCTAACCCCACCATTAGCCATTTCCTGTCCTATCCAAGCCCCCCATTAGCCCATTTCTGGTCCTAGCTCCCCATCAGCCATTTCTAGTCCTATCCCAGCCCCTCATTAGCCCATTTACATTTGAAGCCCCGCATCAGCCCATTTACAGTCCTATCCTTTCCCCTTCATCAGCCCATTTCCATTCCTACTCCCCCATCAGCCATTTCCAGTCCTATCCTAGCCCCCATCCACACCCGAAGAGCCTCGTGCCTATCTGAGCATCTTGCGAGGGAGCCGAGGATGCCCGAGATCCCAGCTCACCTCTGCACAGCACTTGAGTAAAGAATAGCATGCTCCTTTACTCACATTGTGTTCTTGTGAAGTTGTCTGAGTGCTGGGAAAGGTTAAAAGTCATTTCCTGTTTCCAGGCACTCAGCGGGATTCACGTGAACACAGCGCAAGTGAAGGAGCACGCTGCTCTTCACTCCAGCGCTGTGCAGAGGTAAGCTGGGGCCACTGGCATCCCCGGCTCACTCTGAAGCCGGCCCTGCAAACCCTGCAGAATTAAGTTTGCGTGGGGCCCTGTGCAAACAACGGTTATGGAGGCATGGTTCACAGAGAACCATGACAAGGATGTAGTTTGGGCTATAATTTATAATATTAAAGCTACATAAGAACATAAGATATGCCATACTGGGTCAGATCAAGGTCCATCAAGCCCAGTATCCTGTTTCCAACAGTGGCCAATCTAGGTCATACGTACCTAGCAGTTTCCCCAAAAGACACAGGTTCTGCAATGCTTGTACTAGGTCAAGCATTGATATCCTGGGTCCCTTCTTAATAATGGTTTATGGACCTTTCCTCCAGGAACTTGTCCAAACCTTTTTTAAACCCAGCTACACTAACAGCCTTTACTACATCCTCTGGTAACAAATTCCAGAGTTTGATTACACGTTGAGTGAAAAATATTTTCTTTTATTAGTCTTAAATAGTTTACCCTGTAGCTTCATTGCATGTCCCCTAGTCTTCCTATATTCTGATAACTTAAACAGTTGATCTACGTTTACCCGTTCCACTCTGTTCATTAATTTATAGACTTCTATCATATCTCCCCTCAGTCATCTCTTTTCCAGGTTAAAGAGCCCTAACCTTTTTAGCCTTTCTTCAAAGGAGTATCCTTCCATCCCCTTTACCATTTTGGTGGCTCTTTTCTGAACCTTTTCTAATAACGCTATATCCTTTTTAAGATACGGCGACCAGACTTGCACACAATATTCAAGGTGCGGTCTCACCATGGAACGGTATAGAGGCATTATAATATCTTTTGTTTTATTTTCCATTCCTTTCCTTATCATACCTAGCATTCTATTTGCTCTCTTGGCCGCCGCTGCAAACTGGGCCGAGGGTTTTAACATGTTATCCATAATGACGCCTAAATCTTTTTCCTGGGTGGTTGTTCCTAATGTGGAACCTTGCATCGTGTAAGCATAGTTTGGGTTGTTCTTCCCTAGGTGCATAACTTTGCACTTGTCCACTTTAAATTTCATCTGCCATTTTGATGCCCAGTCTTCCAATTTATCAAGATCCTCTTGCAATTTTCCACAATCCTCTGGGGTTTTAACAACTTTAAATAGTTTTGTGTCATCTGCAAATTTGATAACCTCACTCGTTATTCCACTTTCCTGGTCATTTATGAATATGTCAAAAAGCAGCGGACCCAGCACAGATCCCTGGGGTACACCACTATTCACTTTTCTCCATTGGGAAAATTGGCCATTTAGTCCAACCCTCTGCTTTCTATCTTTTAACCAGTTCCTGATCCACAGTAGCACACTGCCTCCTATCCCATGACTCTTTAATTTTGCCAAAAGTCTCTGATGAGGGACCTTGTCAAAGGTTTTCTGAAAGTCCAGATACACTATATGAACCGACTCACCGTTGTCCACCTGTTTATTCACACTTTCAAAAAAACATAACAGATTAGTAAGACAAGATCTTTATCATTTGACCAGCCAGTGCTTGTGCTGTTTCCAGGTTTCATCGTTTGGCTCTTTTTTCCATTTCCTGAAAGATGCTTTCTTGGCAACAACAGTCTCTCTGACCTCACCTTTAAACCATGCTGGCAGTTTTTTGGACTTCCTTCCAGTTTTCTTAAAGCATGGAATACAGCTGGTCTGGACTTCCAAGATAGTATTTTTCATTTAACTACAGAATTACAGGGCTTATGAGGGAAGGAGGAGGCACTGTGAATTAAACTGGAAAAAGGGAATGGAGCATCCATTTGCATTGGTATGATATACAGGCCTCTTTCATGGGCAGAAGAACTGGACAGAGGTTAAATTGAAGACATTCGCAGTATTGCAGAAGGGCTGCTGATAGGTGATTTCAATATGTCTGAAGTTGATTGGCACATCTCTGCTATGGTGTAATCTAGCAGTAAGGAGAACCTGGATTCTCTAAAGGGAGAGCTATTCTGGCAGTTGGCAACAGAACCCACACATGAGGGGGGCCATAATGGACCCAGTGCTTATCAATGGGGAGAGTGTTTTTGATGTTATAGTGGGTGATCATCTTGCATACAGTGATCACTAGATGGTATGGCTCAGTATTAGAGCTGATAGAGTTCATTCAAAAGTGAGGATCCTAGACAGCAGGAAAGCTAACTTTGTCAAGATGGGACAATACTTCAAGGAGTTGATAGTGGGATGGAAATAGCTGAGGGATGTAGAAAATCAGTGGGAAAAACTGAAAGGGGATATTTTAAGGGCAACAAACCCTTTTGTTAGAAAAGTCAATAAATGTTAAAAGAAAAGGAGGCCATTATGGTTCTTGAAAGAAGTAGCTGAAAAAGTGAAGAAAAAGAGGGTGGCCTTCAGAAAAATACAAGAGATCACACGCATCCATATTTGGAAAAGCTAAGAGAAGTTAGGAAAGGAAAGAGGAAAGCAAAGTTAGAAATGTAGGAAAAATAGCCAATGCAGTAAAATGGGGGGACAAAACATTTTTCAGATATGTTAGTGAGAGGTGGAAGGGCAAAAGTGGTATTGTCACTCAAGGTTAAAGGGGAGTAATATGTAGAAGTTGATGAGGATACAATGGACTTGCTGAACAAACATTTTTGTTCTGGGTTCATAGATGAAGGGCCAGGAGCAGGACCTCAGAAAACACCCATGAATAGGAACAAAAGTGAAGGGGATTTTCAATGTCTTTCAGAAAACTGTTCGTTAGGAGCTAGCTAAACTAAAAATAGACAAAGCGATGCAACCAGATGGGATACATCCAAGAGTATTGAAGGAACTTAGGGAAGTTCTAGCAGCTCCACTGTCAATGCTTCTTTAGAGTCGAAAGTGATCCCAGAGAACTGGAGAAGGAAGCATGTGGTCCCTTTACAGAAAAGCGGAAGGATGAGGTTGGAAACTACAGACTGATTAGCCTAATCTCTGTGGTGAGTAAATTAATAGAAACACTATTAAAACAAGGGATAGTGACATTTTTGGAGTCTAATGGATTGCAGGATCTAAATCAGCATGGTTTTATTAGAGGCAGGTCTTGTCAGAAAAATCAAATTAATTTCTTTGACTGGGTGACCAGAAAGTTGGGCCAAAGCAGAACCCTAGATGTTTTGTACTTAGATTTCAATAAAGCCTTTGACACTGTTCTGCACAGGCGACTTATAAATAAATTGAGCACCTAGGGATGGACCCTAAAGTGATTGACTGGGTTAGAAATTGGTTGAGTTGGAGGGCAACAAAGGGTACAGGTAAATGAAGCTCTCTCTGAGGAGAAGGATGTTACTAGTGGTGTGCCACAGGGATCTGTCCTTGGTCTGATTCTTTTTTACATTTTTGTTAGTGATATTGCAGATGGGCTGTCGGGTAAGGTTCACCTTTTTAGCAGATGATATCAAAATCTGCATTAGAGTAGACACTCAGGAAGGAGTAGATAACATGAGGAGGGATTTAGCAAAGCTTGAAGAATGGCAGAGAATTTGGCAGCTGAGATTTTACACTAAAAAATGCAGAGTCCTGCATTTGGGCTGCAAAAATCCAAGGGAACAAAACAGTATAGTGGGTAAGGTACCTCTGTCTATGAAAGAAGAACAGGACCTGGGCATGATTGTTTCTGATGATCTTAAAGTGGCTAAACAGGTAGAAAAGGCGCCGGTGAAAGTCAGAAGGTTGCTTGGGTGTAGTGGAAGAGGAATAGCCAGCAGGAATAAGGAGGTGATAGTGCCTCTGTATAAGTCTCTGGTGTGACCTCATTTGGAGTATTGTGTGTAATTCTGGAGACCACACCTTCAAAAGGATATAAACAGGATGTAGTTGGTGCAGAGAATGGCTACCAAAATGATCAGTGGATTTTGTTGTAAGGCATATTGGGACAGACCTAAAGATCTCAATATGTATATGTTGGAGGAAAGGCAGGTGAGGGGCGATATTACCCCTGAGTCTATCTCCCTTCACCTTCATCCTATGTCCCACATTGTAGAGTTCTTTTTCACCTGAAAGCTGTTCTTCCCTTGTACATTTATGCCACAGAGGCTTTTAAATGTCTATCATATTGCCCACAAAATTTCTCTCACCAATAAAAGGACATTGTGAAGGGATCCTTCTTTACCAACTGGATGTCACATTCTCAGTGTTTCTTTTTTCCCTTTGCCCCTCTGCCGGGTGATAGTTAAGAGGATTCACTCTCAACATGACTTGAGACTTTAGTTTCTTAACCCTAGCCTGGGTGTTGGGAAGAAGCAAATAGGTGACTCTGGAACAACCCCTCTTTATACTTATCCTGGACCTAAATCAGCACCTAGGACCCCACTGACTAGAATTTTGCACTCTTCTCACCAGATTGGCTAAAAGTGGGAAAAATACATATTTCACTTAAACAATCCTTCATATAATCTCAATGACATCTCAGCTGCTTCCATGGTCTTCCATGTAGAGATCCAGCTAGAAAAAATACTCACAAGTTATGCTCTGTATTGACACTGGGGCAATAGCGACCCCTGGCATGCAGAGCTGACCCAACTATTAGGCAAGATTAGGTGGTTGCCTAGGAGCACAACTTCTGATAGCAGCAAAGAGCAGCAGCAGTCAAATCTAAACAATAGATTCTGATGGCTACACAAACTCAAAGATCCAACAGCACATCATTTTACCTACAGGGAAAGTGGGCCTTTACACCCATTCAAAGCAAAGTTTAATATTTAAAAGTATTTTGTCCAATTATGTATTCTTACAGGATTGTTGTTGGAGGGGTAGTATGGGGATAATACAACTGTCTGCTAGTTATCAAAATATTGGAGGAGGGGCGTAAGGCTGAATATTTGCCTAGAACACTCTGTATCCTTGCATTGGATCTGCCTCCACGCCACTTTCTGTGTATATCATTTCCAAACAGGGATTATGCTTGAAACTTTCCCCTGGAATTCTAGGTCACCTCATGATCATGGGTCATATTTCTATATGAAAATGAAACACAAAAAAATGTTTTGATGGAGACAAGTCTATCAGGAAATCTGAAATTCTGTAAATAACAAGGTCACCATATTCCATGTTACTTCAACCTGATTCCCAAGAAAGACATAAGTAAGGTCTTAAAAAGTGAAAAAGTAACTGTTAAGAAACAGCTCCCTGTCACACCTAGCTTTGGTTTGGTTATGTAATCAAAGAAAAAGAAAGATGCAAGTACACTATGAAATATTTGTCCCTTCTGAATTAGGTGGAAATAATTCTGAAGTTTTGATAGCATAAAAAGCCCTTCACTGCATGCAACTACAAGCAACTTGAGCAACAGTCTATAATTATAGGGGAGGTAATTTAAATTCTTTCTAAATTCAGATGGAAGTCATCATTCATAACATGGTAGAATCCATTTAAACAAATAACCTCAAACTACTTTTTAATTGCTCGAATGCTATGCAATTTACAATTGTTTTCTTTTGGACTTGCTCAAGCAAAGCACCGGTTTCCTTTTCATTTGTTGCACAATAGCATTGGTTTTAAGATTTTTAAATATTTTGTTAAGCTTTGTTAATGAAATGAAAATATTGAATGATGCTTTATTTTTTGAGCATTCTGGGTTTTTTTGTTTTTTTGTTTTTTTAAGAATTGATTTAATATTCTGACAAAGCAAACATTTAGGGGACCAAGATTCTCAATTGCATTAAAATCCCAATATACTGAAAGATATAAACCTGGGATTCTGCTGGAGGTAGCATGTGTTTCTGCTATAAGTAACATGCAGCTCCTTGAGAGATGTATTTTGCTAATCCCAAAACGAATACCTGCTCATGTAGAGTGGTTGCTCATCCTGTCAGAATTTCCCTCATAGAATTACATCTTGCATTCCTATCCCAAGCCTCTACCACCATTCCTTGTCTGACCTATCCCATATCAGTTGGTGAAAGTGGAGGGTAGGAAGGATGTATGGGTTCTTTTCACTGGCTGACAGAAAATCCAAAATAGCTCTGGTCGCCTTTATGCCATTTTTTGATTTTGGTGACTCTGGGTCATAAAGGCCCATGGCTCTTTCTTGCCCTTCCAATTATATCATATGACATGGTGAAGACTAGGCAGAGTTTGTTGGCTTGGGAATAGAGAACTAGATATAAGCTATGGGGGTATATTTCTGAAGGGGGCTCTATCATAAAGTTCCAAATTTTTGGTGAGCAAATCTAGGACACTTGGATGAAAAGTAGTGTCTTGGAACGGGAGGGGAGGGAGTACTTTCAAATTTGCAGAGGATACTGGTTCTGCATGGCGCGGAAAGCTGGAGTGCTATTGAACAGTGTTTCTGTTGCTGATGTGGAGGGAGGGATGGAGAGGGAAAGGGAGGATGGAAAAACTTGATAGGCTGCTTGTACATCAATGGAGGAACTTGTGGGAGAAGGAAAGTCCTATGCCTCATTTTGCCTTGAAATTGGGGACAGGAAGTGGTTTTAATCCATGGAACCAGGGGCATTAGTTCAAAATCAAGAACAATCCCTGAAAATCAGAGACATTTGGTAACCTTATCCTGTCAGAGATAGGAAACTTTGCCGAGGCTGGTGAGAGGGAGTTCTTTCATGAACGTCAGAGGCTAGTGCAAAAACAGAGACGATTGGTTACGTTTTTCCATAACTGGCAAGTTAATGCAACCCATGTTGCCTAACATGATATTAATAAATTGTTTTCCAGGACTTTATATGAGATGTAGCTCACTAATAATGTATTTTTAATGCATGAATCTGCATTAGTTAAACATAAAAAGAGTTAATTCACATTGAACTCAATGTTAATAAGCATTAACATTGGTTTAACTCATATTAACATTCTGTTATCCTTAACACACTCTAGTACATTGGCCCCTTAATTAGAATTCAGCTGATAAGCTCTTGGCCTTGCTTGCAAGCAGATAAGGGCTGGCTCAACAATTAGGCAGGCCTAGTGTAGATGAGGTTTCCAGTTGGGAATTTTTAACTAGAGGGTAGGCCAGATTTTTATGCATTTTGCCCTGAAGATACCTGTTTTCTATCTTGTTCCAAAGATCCATAAGTTGATTGTGAACCTGTCCCCCCGCCACCCCCTGGACATCCTATTATGTCTTTATGTGGCACAGTATTAGAGCCTCTGTCACTGTTTCTGACTATTTCTTGAAGCTTTGGTGCCTTCAGTACAATCAAGTCCTCCCGCTCAGAAGCTCCTGCCCAATCGGGGCAGTGGGTGCAACTCAGCCACAGCACCGGGACACATTTAAAGCGGTGTCCCAGCACAAAGGGAGCCGCTTTAACCCTCCACCAGACCGCATCGCTCAGCAGCTCCCCCGATCGGGGTAGAGCGCCTGAGCGGGAAGTCCTCCCGCTCAGAAGCTCCTGCCCAATCGGGGCAGTGGAAGCAACTCAGCCACAGCACCGGGACACATTTAAAGTGGTGCCCCAGCACAAAGGGAGCCGCTTTAACCCTCCACCAGCCCGCATCGCTCAGCAGCTCCCCCGATCGGGGTAGAGCGCCTGAGCGGGAAGTCCTCCCGCTCAGAAGCTCCTGCCCAATCTGGGCAGTGGGAGCAACTCAGCCACAGCACCGGGACACATTTAAAGTGGCGCCCCAGCACAAAGGGAGCCGCTTTAATCCTCCACCAGTCCGCATCGCTCAGCAGCTCCCCCGATCGGGGTAGAGCGCCTGAGCGGGAAGTCCTCCCGCTCAGAAGCTCCTGCCCAATTGGCACAGTGGGAGCAACTCAGCCACAGCACTGGGACACATTTAAAGCAGCACCCCAGCACAAAGGGAGCCGCTTTAACCCTCCACCAGCCCGCATCGCTAAGTAGCTCCCCCGATCGGGGTAGAGCGCCTGAGCGGGAAGTCCTCCGGCTCAGAAGCTCCTGCCTAATCGGGGCAGTGGGAGCAATTCAGCCATAGCACCGGGACACATTTAAAGCGGCGCCCCAGCAGGGCGTGCCCGCACCTGGCGGGCCCACACCTGAGGCCTCACCAGAGGGCCCTTTGGCGTGGCCCTTAGGTGAGGCACGAAGGCAAGCAAAAGAAAAGGAGGACAGCCCCATTGAAAAGCCTTACAAAAGCCGCATAGAAATCTCCAAGAAGCAGCCAGAGGAGTAAAGCAGCGAACGTAAGGGAAACCTTTGAGCCTTTACAAAAAGAACATGAACACAACACTTATTCTCCCCCTCTGCCTCCTTCTCACACAAATCATTCCACCACACTCATACTACCACCACCCACACACAAACACTCCATGGCCCCCACCAACAGCATTGTCACACATAAGCCCACAGTACTTCCACAAGGTCACACACAGAACACCCAGGTCAAAAAAACAATTAAGACACAAGTCCGGCAACCTCGCTAACACAAAGGAAGCACACAGTACACCTAACACCCCAAGGTTAATAGCAATAGAGCTCATAAATGCCAGGTCTATACGCAACAAGATCTACACCCTAGTAGACCACATAGATGACCAACAACCCGACATACTCTGCATCACAGAAACATGGCTCAGCCCCACCGACAACGTACTACTCAATCAGATAGTGCCCAACACATACACAGCATACAACTGCCCACGCACGCACAGGCGAGGAGGAGGAGCCCTGATAATCGCAAAGAGCAGCCTAAAGTTCAAATCACAAAGTAACATAGACACACAACATTGTAACACCATCACTATCGAGAACAAACACATGGCCCTATGCCTTACCTACAGAGCGCCCCATTCTCCACCCGATGAACTAGCCTCAACCCTTGAGACAGTCTGTGCAATCAACTCAAGCCACAAACCCACACTACTGCTAGGAGACTTCAACCTTAAGTCCACCAACACCAAAGATGCAGAAGCATTCCTTCAAGCAATGAGTTCGCTTCAATTCACCCAAATAATCAACACCCCGACACACAGACATGGATCATCACCAGACCTAATCTTCGCACCCAACTACCTAACCACAAGAGGCCTAATATCAACACCAACCATAACACCAGTTCCATGGTCCGACCACCACATAATTGAGGTAAACATTGCACTACAAGAAGATAAAATAGACAAATACCCGGACAATACACCCACACAAAGAAGATTCAAGAGCTTCGACAGGGACCAGTTCCTACAGGACACAATACAACTCCTAAACACTGAAACAGATGACCTAGAAGCCCATATCACTAACTGGAACAACACCATCTACAACGCTGCCAAAGCAACCGATTATCGACCCATGAAACCCC
The DNA here is from genome assembly GCA_033557465.1 of Ichthyophis bannanicus. NCBI lineage: Eukaryota > Metazoa > Chordata > Amphibia > Gymnophiona > Ichthyophiidae > Ichthyophis > Ichthyophis bannanicus. Next base: position 1,197,055,663 of record CM066032.1, on the reverse strand, counting down.
GCAGCAACAAATCACAACACAAGCCATGGTACTCAAAAACTATATGAAACAAAAAAACGGATCTCAGAAAAGTAGAAAGGAAATGGAGACAGAACAAATCACCAGAGACCCAGGAACTATACCTAACAAAGCAAAAACAATACAATGAACGCATCAACCAAACAAAGAGAGAATACCACACAAACATGATATGCAGCTCCAATAACAAACCTAGAGAGCTATTTGAGATCATAAAAACCCTCACCAAGGATCAGAAAACAGAAGACGAAGTGCAAATAGACCCACAAAAATTTGCGAACCACATCCAAGAAAAATTCCACTTGACAGAACAAACAAGACCCAGCACATCCCCAAAGACTAACTCATCCCCGAAAACTTGGGGCACATTCAGCACACCATCCAAAGAGCATCTCTCCCACATCATCTCAGAAATCAAGACAAGCACAGCCCCTACAGACCCCTGCCCAGTGACCTGGATCAAGGCCACCAAGTCAAGCTTCATCCACACCATACACAAAATGGTGCACAACTCCCTAACACAAGGGTTCATGCCGAATCAACTAAAGCTCGCCACAATAAGACTGATCCTGAAGAAATACACTCTCGACAAGAACAATCCAGCAGCATACAGACCCATCTCCAGTATACCCCTACTGGCAAAAATAATTGAAAAAACTGTACAGCACCAACTGCAAGATCACATCGACAACCACGCCCTACTGGACAACCACCAACATGGCTTCCGCCCCAACCACGGGGTAGAAACACTTCTGCTATACCTCTTCGACAGCATCTTCCACCTCACAGATAACACCAAGAAAGGAATCATAATGATCTTCATAGACATCTCATCAGCATTCGAACAGTTTATTTTTATTTACATTCTCTTTTATACCGCGCTATTCTGCATCAGTGCGGTTTGACCACGAGACTCTACTGGAAAGACTTCAGCACATCGGACTACATGGACACACCCTTAAATGGTTCCACTCATACCTGACTAACAGACAGATACAGCTCAAGGTAGGCCACAAAACCTCCCGACCCATAAAAGTCATGCAAGGAGTACCACAAGGATCGGCCTTATCAGCACTGCTATTCAACCTCTACATCCAGCCAATATGCGACATCATGAAAGAACACAACATACAATATACAATCTACGCAGATGACATCATGATATATACACCTATCGCAATTGACAACCCGGACTACTCTGAAATAACAAACTGCCTCATACAAATGACAAGCTGGTTTCAAAACAACAACCTCTCAATAAACTACAGCAAGACGGAGGCGCTAATCATCACGCGAAACTCGGACTTCGTCCCCCCACCCGATATCAAGATAAAAGACACAACCATACCCATAAAATCAGAAGTAAAGTACCTCGGAGTGACCCTGGACAAGGAGCTGAACCTCCACTCACACATAAGCAGAACAACCAAAAGCGCTTACCGCAGAATGAGACTCATCAGAAGACTCAAGCCCCTCCTCGCCCCAGAGCACTTCCATATAGTCTGCCAGGCACTAATAACCCCCCTGTTAGACTTCTGCAACCCCATCTACCTTGGCCTACCAAAACAGACACTCAGACCGCTGCAACTGGCACAAAACACAGCCACTCGCATAATAGCTGGCACAACAAGACATGAACACATCACACCAATACTCAAAGACCTGCACTGGCTCCCAATCAGCTCACGCATCAAATACAAAACAATCATCAACATATTCAAGATCAAACAACACTCTTCAGCCATAAACACCCGTCCAAGGAGAAGAGGCACCACAAACCGAGTAAACACACCAAAGGATCTCGTCAAGATCCGCAAGGACACCTCAGAACGAGCACTCTCCCTGGCTGCTCCTTCAATCTGGAACACACTCCCAGACGAAATTCAGAATAACTACAGACGTCAAAGACTTCCGCAAACAGCTGAAGACGACTCTCTTCACCGAACACTATGGACATGTCTCCTGATCTAATAACCAAAACAGAACAATCAATCCCAACACCCCTACCCTTAATCCTGTATATAAAATGTATAATAGCTCACAATGTATAATAGCGCACAATGTAGTAAGCACAACTTAAATCAAATTATCGCCACCACATACACACAACACACCCCACTGCATGAAACTACATGAACACTCTTTGTTTGCTGTGAGACCGCCTTGATTGAAGGAGAAGGCGGTATAAAAATACTTTTAAATAAAATAAATAAATATATATGATATGGCTCATTTGTTGCGTTAACTCCAAGGCTTTGAGAACTGTGCTCCAGATATGATATTGATTACTTTTGATTTGGAGGTCTTATACACAAATATACTTCAGGAAGCTGTGAAAGTTATAATTTATCAGAAGTTGTTGACACGTTCTTAGCCTTCCTGCATTCCTACATCTTTTCTCATGGCTCGTGCAGATTTGGTGTTGGGAGAAAACTACTTTTGTTTTGAAGATTCCTTTTATCTACAGATCCATGGTATTGCCATGGCTGCAGTCATGACTTTGAGTTTAGTGATTTTTTACATAACCAATTTTATAGCATTTTTTTGTCTAAAATAATGTAAAATGAAGGAGGGACCATCCGATGAAGCCAGCAGAGGTCATATATAACAGACCTATATCATGTACAAGGCTTCCTTTATCAGTCATCAGTTCCTTAACCCCTCATTAAAGATTTTTTATTCAGCCACACATTTTTTGTTGTCTTTTTTCATTTTTTCCATAAAAAACCATGGCACTGCCAACCATGAACAAATTATATTGCATCAAATCAAAAAGCACCACTCTCCATCTGAACCAATAGAAAGTTCAAGAACATCACTATTTTTGCAGCACAAAAGAATAACGTTTTCTCTCCCTCTGGTAACCTGGGATACTGTTTGGGTAGAGCTTGAAGGTGTCTTTTCTTACTACTCTTTTTCCTTCAATGTTTTGAGGGTTTTTTTTTTTTTTGCATAAGCTTCTGAGGAGTGACAAAGAGCAGAAGCAGTCAAAGCAAAACAATATGATGACCAATAGTGAATTTTTACAGGATTGTTATGGAGGGATGGTGTTCGAATGATCATGATTACTGAATTTAATTATCAAAATCTCAGGGGAGTGGAGAGGTAAGGCTGAAGTATTCTTACACTGGCCCTGAAGGGCATTTGTGATGTTCATATGTATTTTAATTTTGTAATTTTTATGGGTTATGCAGATACATTTTATCTATTCGCCATGCAATGGCAAGTTAGATGGATAAAAGTTATCTGTATTTCAGGGAGGCGGGCTGTGGATTGTCCAAACCATTATTCAGAAATAACAGACCTAACTCAAAAGAACACTATATAAATCCATATTCAGCAGTGCTACTTAAATGGATAAAACTGCTGAATATACAAATATAATAAAGCACTGGCACTGGCGTTTTGTTTCATCTGGTGATCACTGCCGCTGAATATTAAGTCCTTTCTTTTCATTCGGTGTGACACTGAAGTAGGACACAAGCAGAACTGAAACTGTTCCTTCAGTTCTCAAACCCTCTTTTAACTTTATGAAGTATCTCAATGTTTCTTAATTATATTTTTCATAATTAAAAAAAGCATTGCCATTTGTACCTTTACACACAGAATTTTTATTGGAATAGTCAGTTATCCTCAGCAGAATTTTGGTTGTGGCATTACTTAGATGGACCTAGAAACAATCATGGATCTCTGATATTAAGAATATTTGTTCCTACATAATAACTCTGTTACCTGTAATGGGGTATAAATATTTTTAGGCTTTTTTTTTGCTTTTTTGCTTTCAAGGCTGTTAGGTTTGCTTCGGCTTTGCATCTAAAGGTCTTAAATTGCAGAAGAAATTCACTTCATGCACTTTGATTCGGTTTCCATTACTGACTAGGTATACTATGTCTACTCCTAGAGACTAAACTGACAGCAAGGCACATCTGCATCTTGGAGAGCCAGCAGCCTTGACTGTGCATCTGAATGAGTGAGATCCAGCGGGATATTACAGCAAGGATGAAAAAAATCATGGGACTGAACAGCCCAACTACTCTTTCTATTTCTACTACTTCTAGACTTTCCACTCTACCTGTGAACAATAAGCCTCAATATGGGTATTCAGATTGGCTTCCTTTTATCTGGCCAAGGTGTGGATGGGGAGCTATACTGTGGCATCAATATTGCCTGGGTTCGCTGAAAGTATAAATTTGTTGCTATATGCTGGCTTTGTGGAAAACAAAGATGGAGAGGTTACTTTATATTTCCTATGAAGATCAGTAAGAGTGAAGACCCCCTGAGGGAGCACATAAAATGAGAAATGATCTGCAAAAATTAGAAGAATGGTCAAATTCTTTCTTTCTCTTCCCCTCCCAATCTCCCTGATCCCGCTTCCCTCGCTACCTTCTTCGCTTCCAAAGTCCTCTCCCTCCATCTCACCTTTCCTTCATGTCCCCCTCCTATTTCCCCTGTCACTGTTTCACCACCCTCCTTGTCTTCCCTTCCTCCCCCCCCCCCCTCTTTTTCTTTATCCCATCTCTGGTTCACATTCGAGCCTATCTCTCTTTCAGCTCTGTCCAAAGTCTTTCTGTCCACCTGGAAACCACGTGTCTTTCTGATCCAATTCCCTCCCACTGGCTCATGGAACCTTCCTTAGCTCTCTCTTCTTTCATCCTCTCTATTTTCAATTCTAGCCTATCCACTGGGATTTTCCCCTCACTATGGAAACACGCTTCTGTCCGTCCCCTTCAAAAGAACAGCTCCCTTGACCCTTCTTCTCTTTCTAACTGGCACCCTATTTCTAATCTTCCCTTTCTTTCTAAACTTTTAGAAAAATTAGTTTTCTCTCAACTTTCTTCTCACCTTGAGGCCTCACATACTCTTCACCCCCACCAATCGGGTTTTCGCCCATGCCAAAGCACGGAATCTGTTCTTCTCTCTCTTCTTAATGTATTGCATGCTGCACCTGATCGTGGGTCTATTTCTCTCACTGTCTCTCTTGATCTGTCTGCTGCTTTCGATTTGGTTGATCATTGCACTCTTTTGGCTTGTCTTAGGGAAGTTGGTCTTGCTGGTTCGGTTCTCCACTGGTTTCGCTCTTTTATCTCTTGTCGTTCCTTCTTGGTTCTTTCTGGGTCTTCTTCCTCTCCCCCCACTCCACTTCCTTGTGGTGTCCCACAAGGTTCTGTTCTCGCACCTCTTCTCTTCAATATCTTTCTTGCCCCCCTTGCTCTACTGGTCCAGCAACATGGTATTTCAGCCTATTATTATGCAGATGACATCTTTCTTTTGTATCGCATGGATTCTTCAAACCTTGATATTACCCCCCTTAATACCTATCTGTCCTCTGTGGCTTCCTGGCTCTCCTCTAACTTCCTTCACATTAACCTCGCCAAAACCTCTGCTATCTGGCTCACTCTTGGGCACTCTTCCTCTCCTTCCCTCACTCCTTTATTTTCTTCCTTACCTATCCCCATGGTTTCTTCACTCCAGTACCTTGGTGTTACTCTTGACTCATCCCTTTCTTTCAAAACCCACATTTCCTCTGTTGTTCAGTGCTTCTTCCTCACCTTGAAGCAGCTCCGTGCCGTTCGCCCTTTTCTCTCTTTTTCCGCCTTGACTACTCTGTTCCTTTCTCTTGTGGTGTCTCGTCTTGACTATTGTAATGTTCTTTTATCCGGCCTTCCCCAGTCACAACTGTCTCATCTTCAGCGTATCCAGAACACTGCCGCCCGTATTCTCACCCATGCCTCTCGCTTTGATTACGTCACTCCCCTGCTTCTGCGCTTGCACTGGTTCCCTGTTTCTTTCCGGATTCAATTCAAGTTTCTTATGTTTATTCATAAATCAATTCACACAGGTATTCCCCTCTATCTTGCTGACCAGGTTCATCTTTACACCCCCCTCCGCACCCTTCATTCTATTCATGCCAACCGCATGTCACTCCCTTCCCCTTCCCTCGCCTACCTGCAGTCCACACATTCCTCAGCTTTTTATTTCCTTGGCCCGAAGCTCTGGAACTTGCTCCCCTATGCCCTCCATTTGGAACAGTCTTTTATTGCATTCAAAGCCAAATTAAAAACCCACCTTTTCTGTCTTGCTTATGACCTCCCCCCCCCACCCCCCTTTCCCCACATCCACATTGATGTATTGTCCTTTCTCCCTACCAATCAGAGTCTCTCCCCCTTATTCTCCCTGTTGTTCTCTCTCTCTCATTTGTCTTTTCTCTATTCTGTTCTTTTCTGTTCTGTTTCTTTGATTTTATGGCGTTCCTTTTCTTTTTCTTTTCTGCAGCATTTTTTTAATTTTTAAATTTTATAGTCTTATTGTAAACCGCCCAGATACTTGTGTTGTTGGGCGGTATATTAAGTATAAAATAAACATAAACATAAATATTTGGTAATTAAGTTTTAATGTGAAGAAATGCAGAGTTATGCATTTGGGGTATAGAAAGCTGAAGGAGCTGTAGGTGACAGCAGGGGAGAGAGATCTCCGAGTGATAGTGCCTATGTACTAATGCAATGGCTGAATCCAAAAGAGCCATTGAACAGCTTGCTGGAGAGGCCTCACTTATAGTACTATGTTAAGAGGCTGGTTATCTCCCGCGGACACCTTTAAATCGGACATGGGCACGATTCCATTCTAATTCCTCATCCACGGGTATAGACGCACCCATGTTTCTGGAATCGGCCTGTGGACGTGCCTGGCGCAGCACATGTAAATCGTTGTTCAGCTGGCCCTACACGTATCCACAGCAAGAACAGCACAAGGGTGCAGGCATGGGTCATGCAGTGAAGCGGAGAAACACGTCCCTGCTAATATTATGGGACACGGGAAATGCCAAAATGGTTTTGGATGTCCCTGCACTCACCATATTCTGGAAGGTTGTCTGTTTCCGATCGTGTCCATCTCTGCTATATACTCATGGATGCCTCTGACAGCCACTCCTCGATTAAAACGTCTATCTCCTAAGCTGCTCTTCTCACTGACAGTGTTATGCTGTCAGTGCTGATGCAAGCTAGACTATATATGCTAGTCTGTTTCATGCCCAGAACACTGCAAAGTAATCTCAGTGCACTCTAAGATATAATAAAATCAAGTAGATGTTAACCTGTTTTTCATGACATACCTTGCATTAAAACATACTTGGCAGTATAACAATGCCTCAGTTACTCTGGCATTGGCCATCTCTAAAAACACTCTTTAAAATGCTAAGTATGGACCCTTACCAACCTCACAAAAACCTAAAGTAACTTTGCAATTCCCAAAAGGATGCACTGTCTTGCTGAGAGACATAACCATGCTTTTTCAATGCCTATGGCTGTCTGGCTATGGCATCTGTTTCCCACATATTCAGGTGCTGACATTTCTCACAGCAGCTCCTACATGTGGTTACACCTGTCTCAGAGAATGTTCATTCTCTGTCGTGGCTTTTTTGGTTTGTAAACATCTGCGATCTGTGGGGCAACCCTGCCTGCCTTCCCGCATTCTGCTTTCTGACACTGTTCCCCTGGTCAGGCCTGTATATGCATGGGAGGGGGGATCCCTGTGCTAGCATACCAAATAGCCAGCCTCCAGATATATGACCACTCTTGCAGCTTGCATAGATCCTGGACTGGGTAAGGATATAGGCCACATGGCACGATCTGGGGAATGCTGGCACAACAGCTGTTAGGTCTCCCAGTGCCTGGCACAGCTACTGTATGGCTGCCCTATCACAGTAGCACCCGGTGTCATTGCTTTCATCCGTAAGGTCCAGGTACTGGCAGGCATTCATGTCTTCTCTGAAGTGCAGATCAGCACACCAGATCTTCCCTTGCAACCCTCAAACCACACACACACACAAACAATCTCACTTGCAGGGACAAATTGTAGAACACAGCAGAATATTTTCTACGTACTGGCCTTATTTCACATCTCCAGCAGGAGTAACAAGCACGTCTGTGGAGAAGTCCAAAAATATAAATGGGCTTTTCCAGAATACATTATACACATCTCTGCAGCAAACCACACCCCTGTTCCACCCCTCCCGGGCACGTTCTGACATCCTCGTACAAGCAAGATAAACCTGCTAAGGCACCATGTACCAGAATATGTTCGTAGATGTTTTCATCACATAAACGTCCTTCATTTGGCTTCTGGAATGACCTTATAAGGGTATAAAGAGACCAGAAACAGCTTAGAGAAAAGCAACCAAATGGCACGGGCCCTGTGCCCGAAGATATACAGTATAAGAAGAGAATTGAGGACCTAAATATATGAACTCTCCAGTTGTGCATTCATGAGTGTGCATTCTGTTCCAAGTATCAGGGAAAGATGCCCTCATAGGAGTGCCAGAGATTTGCAGCTGCGTAAGCCAGGGAAACCATGCCACAACCTCCAGTTGCCAATGGAGACAGTTTGAGAGGCAGAAATGCCCTCATGTGACAAAAAATCTTCAACAGTACTGGAGAATTGGTAAATGATATTGCTCATGAAACTTGGCCCAACCTAGGCAAGCACAGGAAAAGACTCCATTATTGACAGTTTCTCTCTGTATGTGACTGAGACCCTTATCACTAATTATTAAGAGACAGAGAAGATAGCAGATGTTGCTGGCAGTAGAATGAGTCACCTGGACAAAACCAAAGAACATAAAGCACTCAGTACAGAACTTAAGATGCATGGTGGAAAATTGTTATTGAGTGGCTTATACCATGGAAATCATGAATGTAGCACTGCAGGAGCTATGGAAGCCGTACACCAATAGTCCCTGTTTCTAGGCAACAATGAGCCCTAGGGATGTGCATTCCTTAGTATACATTCAGTTTGCTAGTGTGCTTTAAACATGCAAAAAATGAACTGAATTAATTTAATGGCCGTAACCTTTAAATTAACTTTTAGGGGTATGTTTACTAAACCATCTTAATATTACCGGCGCTAGTTGCAGCGTTAATGTGAAGAATGCCATATAAGGTAGTGGGCGGCCCGGAGGTAAGGTTGCAAGGAAACGGTATCGTGCAATAGTGGGTGCCGTGACACGTTAATGCGCATTAACCCTAAATCCATGCCAGCGGAGGGTTAGAAGCCATAAAGATGTAGCCCACTGGCTACTGCAATGACTGTGGAGGCAGAAGTCATGGGTTTGATCCTGCAGTGGTGTTAAGTAAGATGGCTGACTGAGGCATTTCCTTCTTTTTAATTTAAATCAGTGCTGTCTTAGGCATTTCCTTTTTTAATTTAAATCAGTGCTGCCAGCAAAAACACCCTCACAGTGCCGTAACCTAAGGTGCAGCATAAGGCGCCCTATAAGGCACTCCATAGGGCACCTTATAAAGTGCACTGTTCGCCAAGGCACCTTATAAAGTGCCCTATAGGGCGCTTTATAGGGTGCCTTATGAGGAACCTTAGGCTACGGCACTGTGAGGGTGTTTTTGCTGGCAGCACTGATTTAAATTTAAAGGAAAAGCCTCAGACAGCCTTATTAAACAACACCACTGTGGGATCAAACCAATTACATCTGCTTTTGCAGTCATTGAAGTAACCAGTGGGCTACATCTCTATAGCATCTAATGCACCACTGGCTGGCTACAGAAAGACTGCTGGTCACCACACAAACTGTCTGCTGTGGTTACCAGGATAGGGTAAACCCACCCATACCCATGATGCACTGCACATGCAGATCAGCAGCCTTCAGCTGCTCAAAAGATGGGGTATGCATCTCTATAGCAACCCGGCCTGGTAGGGAGAAATGACCGTGTGTGTTACAGGCACAGAGTAGCTACAGACAATGACATTGTGCGGTTCCTGTGCTCACCCTGAGGGTGAAGTGGGACACCCAGCACCAGGTCCACAGCACCTGGCTTGGCTGAGATAGGCTGTGCTGTAGATCCCCATCCGTGCCAGTGTGTGATAGGTAGTACTTGCAGACACTTCTAGGACATACCTGTGTCCATCTGTATTTCCTAGTCACGTCTAGCCCTTGTGGTCTATGATGCACCCAGAATAGTGCATATCCTGTGTGGTTGCAATGGCCACATGTTATAAGAGAAGGGTGGTGGTTCAACCCAAAAGTGGATTATGCAGCACCACCCAACCCACCTTCTGGGGGGGGGGGGGGGACAGGATCTCCCACCAACAGATCCACATTCTACATCTCTGCAATGGTGGCAGAAGAGGGGACTATCAACCCCAGTCCTGCTGGGGAATAGGCACCCTACAGGGCACTGGCAGACAGGCAGTAGGCCTGGAAAAGCTCTGCTTCCCCCCCCCACCACCACTATCTGACATTCACCAGCAGAGGGCACAGCCAGTCTCCACCCGCTGCATCCTGCAAGGTGTTCCAGCCATACACATGCTAACTACTGACAGTCTTCTAGCTAGTACATAGTGCATGTTCCTGGAGGAACTATGTGCACCCACAAATGGGATGTGAGCACACACACCAAGCAAGTATGTCAGTGATTGGGCCCCAGAAAAAGGAACTCATAGATATCACTTGAGAGAAATACTGTATAGCACTATGGGGGAACCTAACCATGCCATGGTCACTGCTCAGTCAGGGTGAGAGTGACCTCCCAGCATGACATGCGGAGGCCACCCTGTCCGTGCAGGTGGTGTTCGGGCACTACAATGTCCCAGCCATTGCCCTGTGCCCTGTGCAGATGCATCCTGCCCAGACCGCCCTGTCTGGGCCATACCCACAGTACCTTGCTCCTCATTATGCACATTGGCAGGCTAACACTGGAAACAGTGCAAGCAGTGTGGGCTCAATAAGGTGTAGGCAGCCACAAAACACTGGATAGACATACACACACTCCCACACCTATGCCAGCATTGTGCAAATATAGAGGTTTTTGGCAGCCCTGGCCACCACACCAGTCCTGGGCACAGTGCATGCATTGCTATGGTACGCAATACTGTTGGGGTCACTCCCCGGGGTGGTAAACACTGTCAGAAACCAAAACTGAAACACACTCCACAGATATCAGAAAAGTTGCTATGATGCATCTCTGTCAACAAATTGTGTTTAACTTAGGATTTGCTATCTGCCATTAATCATAGCAACCTTTTGATATATGTGTAACATGTTCCCAAGTTTAGGACGGCATTGCTAAGGTATGCAGGTGCTAGTATTGGGAGATGCTGCTCCGCGCAGGGCCAAACAGTTTGACTCTCCATGAGGTTTTGGATAGTGGAGCCTGTGGGTGTTGATGTTTGTGCCCCTATTGGCTGCTGCTCTAGGGCACAGGTTCCCAACTCTGGTCCTGGTGGGCCAAACACGGTTCAGGTTTTCATGTTGTCCCTAATGAATATGCATGAGATACATTTGCATATAATGGGTGCGGTGCATATAAATGCAGCACATGCATATTTATTCGGGACAGCATGAAACCTGAATGGTGTTTGGCCCTCCAGGACTGCAGTTGGGAAACTCTGCTCTAGGGATTGCACATGTTTATAGTGTCTGTGCTCTGTAGAGTAAAATATAGGTGTTTATGGCATGCTTATTTAATCTGCAATAAAGGTTCCATCTTTATTCCCATGGTTTAGTACTGGGTAAAATATAGGGACATGGCTTGTAGGAGCCACAGCTAGTATTTGAACCTGTGACCTTCTGCCCCTGAACACACTGGCTGTGTGTACTGCAACAAACTGTTGCCACAGTGGCAGATCATTCCCTGGGGATACCATGACTGTTTGTCAGACAGACCTTGTCTGTTGCAGTGCACGGCACCCACCTAAATGGGGCTTGGCCATGGTCTGCTGTGGGCAGATGCCACTGCCCCCTCTTCCACCAGCACCCTTCCGCTACCATGCTGACATGCCCTTGTGCCGGTGGTGCTGGTGGTGTGCAGTCCCAGGCCATCCAGTGTGCCGGTAGGCGGCTGCCTATGGTGCATGATATGGGATAGCGGTGCCTGCATAGACATTCACGCTTCCTCCCGGCAACGCCTGCCAATGTTATGTGCCCTTTGGGGTATTTGCTGGGTACTGTCCCCTGGGACACTGTGGGACACATTCTCGTGGCCATGTTTGCCCTTGGTCAGTTGCTGTCTAGCTGGTTTTCCGCTTCTACATTCTATGTGTCACCTAGGCATCTGCCTAGCCCACCCTGTGCCCCAGCTGCCACACTGCATGTCCAGCCTGCATCCCCCTGTACCCCATTTGCAGCCTCACAGTAGTGCCCTCTCGTACTTAGGCACTATGATTTTGCTGCACATGTATAACTACTATCACTTTCTTGGTTTCCCTGCCTTTGCTGCACATTGCTGAATGAAATGGTCTCTCTCCCCTGCAAATGTGCCTCTAGCGCAAGGTTTTCACTGGTGCTAATTTTCAGACCTTCATTTCACAGCGTTAGTTTGCATGGGGCCTCTCCCCGCTCACTCTCCGCCCATTGACCCCTTATCTCCGCCCCTGGGGAGCCTTACTTCGCCCTCTGGGGAGCCTTACTCCACCCTCTGCGCACCTTACCACTGCCGGAGACGTTATCGTGCGATATGTGATGTTCTCGCATGGTAATGCGCCATTATCGTGTGATAATGTCGCAGCTGCGACGTTAGCGACGTTTAGTAAACATACCCCTTAGTGTTAGTTTTTAGTGTGATAATTTTTTTATTAAATGAATGTATGAAATGAAACTTAAAAAATGCACAAAATCTGGAAAAGCCCCCCAAAATTGAAAAAGAACAAAACATTTTTGCTCTGTGTACATCTTTAATGAGCCAAAAGAGACTGAGAAATTACAGCAATTTGACAATAAACTAACCTGCAGAGAGATAAGAGCCCAGGATAAAATGGTAGCAATTCTGAATGAGTGGTTATTGTGTCCTGAGCTGCTGCACAGCAGTACATTCCCAGAGTTCAAGTGATGACTGATGAGTTGTTGCTCAATCCACCATTGAAATATGGACTAAAAATCTGGTGGTGCTTTGATGTTGCAGCATTATATTCATGTGGAGGATAATTTTAAAACTGGGCACCAACTTTAAGGTAACAAAATCTTGCTTGTTTTTCTTTATAAACTACTAGTGTATGTGCCAAAAAGCACACCTTAATTTATGACAGGATCATATACTCCAGCCTAAGGAATGCATATATAGTTTTGGTCAACACTATTGGCACCCTTGCAGTTCCACCCCTTAATTTCAAATATCTCCTCCTAAAAAAAGTAACCAGTGAAATGGCTTTGGATTATATATGCACACATATTTGATACATAAAGAATCAAATAAAACAAGACCAATTAATAAAGGAAATAGTAGGAAATAGTATAAAAACTAGGAAATTGCCAGGACAGGATTATTCCATAATAAAAAGTGAGACTTTTTTCAAAAAACAGAGCTCCTGATCAAATATTTCTTTTGTTAAAATGTTTGTCTTGAGGAAAACAACCTCTCGTAACAAACTTTCCATTTAATTAGTTTAGAATAGTGTACCTCACACCACGAACTATATTTAAACACAAACATTTCTGTGTGAAACACCATAAAAACACGTAAAAATTGTTTTTGCACAATATAAACTTGCGATTTAATTCTGCCGATGTCCCAATACTGACAAAGACGAGGACCATGAAGCGTCCCGTTCTCTGAAAAGTTGAGTATAAAGTATTGTGACGTCCCATGATAAAGACAGCACTGCTTTTAGAGCTTACCAAACCATCTTCAAAGCTCTTTCTCAACTCTCAAAAGAAGACGTCTCTCATCCACATTAATGTCCAAATTGTAATGATTCACAGCAAAACAGAACCCCACATTTGAAATTCGTGGTGTGTGATGTCAGAGAAAAGACATTGATCATGTGGTTCACAAAAGCCTATAGTAACTTTGTCAAATAAATAACATTATAAATGAATCATGAATATGATTTTGAAAATCACAATAGACTCCCCCATTCCAGTTCCTGATTTAGTCCATTAGGGGTTATAGTAGCCAGTTTAAAGATCCATGATTGCTCCAAAATTTGAAGTATTTGCTCACAATTCCCTCCACAGGGATCACGAGAGACCCAATCAATTACCCTCCATTGCAAATCAGTGATGGAACTGCATACAATGACTTATAACTTTTATATTAAGTCGAGAAAGTTGTTCCTGTAATCTAGATTTGATGGGCCGAATAGTACACAAAAACGTCAAATTTTGGGCAGTTTCTCCAAATGGGTTAGTTCTGTACATATTTTGACAGTCATGAACTTCACTTCTAAGCCAGGGTATGTGGAGTATGATCTCAGGCTCTCAGATTTATTGCTAATGCTCAGTATAGTACTTGCATTGTGCCAATGAGAGCTTATCTCTGGAGTTCGTAAGATGGTAATTTATCGATGTGTGCTTGGAAGTTCTTAATCAAGATTGTGACACTCAACATGATGGGAAATAACTCAGTATCTTTCTGCTACACTTTCTAGGTCTCAGACTGATTTCTTGGTACTTGAAGATTTTCTCCCTCTCAACTCAATTCACAGAGTGGCCGCTTGGAACTGACACTTCTATAAGCAATGCCATTCTGGTGTTCTCCTTTACCACTATGTCTGGCTTCATCGCATTCAGATTTTTATCAATCAGAATGGGAGCATCCCAGGTGATCATAATCTCAGCAACATCTGTAATAACCGAGGCACAGCGGACGTGGAGCTCTCCTTCCCCCTCCCCCTCCCCCCCACCCACACCCCCCTAATGATCACACAACACCAATCTTGGCATAAAACCGGTCGCAGCTTTATTAACTTTTAATCATATCCAACACAATTTAACAAACAACTTAAACCTCCACTTCAACGGAAATGTCTCACCAGCCATGTGGGTAGCAAAGTGAAGTCATTTCCGTTCTGACTGCAGAGAGACCGCGGCTACCAACCTACCACCCCTCTCCTGGCTTTGCCATATTATTAGCAAAAGCCCTACCGGGGTTATCTGGGTCGGGGGTACCCCACCCCTGCCCTACTAATAGCTAAGGCTCCGGACTCCGGACACTTCTGGGATCCCGCCTCTCCCTCCAGCTGCAACACCCCTTAACACCAAACACCCTACCCCTTGTCAAAGGATGGGAGGGTGGGGCACCCGCTGCCTTCTCTGGGCTTGCCTGCCTGGAATGAAGGTCCTGCCGGCTCGCTCTTCCTCTCCCCTCCTTCCTCTGCTACTCCTTGCTACTGATTGGCTCCCGTGACCGCCCTTCACCCACGGGAGCCAATCATTTCAAATAATGCCCCTCAGCCTCCCATGCTGCCTCACACCATGCGGCATGCAGCCTGGCCGGATCCTCGCGCGCTGCTGGCCCGGTTACCATCGGCCTTCAGGTACGGGCCCCGCGGCCATAATAATTCTTTTAGGGTCATGATCCCAGTGCTTTGCAAGCCCAGTGATGTTGTAGTATTTAGAGTTTCCAATGGATGAGGTGTGCTACTTTATTGTGCCTTTCTGTATAGACGTTTTCTGCCATTATAACTTCACAGCCAGTTATAAGATAAATCACTCTTCCAGCTCTTTCTTACAGAATCTACTTATGTCTGTTTTGCCAGTTTTTTCAATGCTTACTGTAAACCATCTTGTCCATAATCTGCTGTCCTGGGCTGCAAATATCAACCTCTCATCCCTCGGTTTCAGTTCACCACTCCTTAACAATTCATATGTCTGTTCTTGATCGACATAGGGTTCCTGGAGTAACACTCTGTATTTTTCACTATATTTGTTCATTAGACACTTGTTTTTCCTCATTTGCTGAAGAGTTTTTTCTCTTGTTTTGCAAATTCTGTTCCTTCCTTCCTTGGGTATGCTTGTGGATTCTCACTCATTCCTTCTATTTGTCAGAACTCTTGCCCTAGTTTGACGATGAAGACAGATTCTGGATGTTTCATATTTCACCACTTTTTGCTTATTTGGATCCAATGATGCTGTTAGGTAGGCCTGAAGGCCTTTGATAGTAGCTCTGTATGTGATTCAATCTCTATGAAGTCTAGCCTTCATTCAGCTCTAGGGATGTACAGTCTCTGCATCTGTCTAACATTCAGCAAGATCTATCTGTGGAAGCAGACCAGAGGAAACCAGACATAATTATGGTTTATTAACAAAACAAAGGATGGGTGATAATTTGGACCACTGGCATGGCTAATGATGCACCACAGAAAAATAAAAAGGTGACCAATGACTGCTGCCATAGCCAGCTATGTTGACTGGCCAACAATTCCACCTAGCATGTGAACCCAGTTCCAGAAGTCTTCAGAGATGGGATGGCAGCTTGTAGAGTGCCAGATCTAAAGATACAGCATCTAAAAAATTCATGAAATGGCAATGCTATTTCTCAACTATGCATTATTGTAAGCAGTGTCAGCCTGTAGAAGGACATGCTGAACTCTCTGTGTTAGGACAGTACATTGCTAGTCTAGACAGTAATGGAAAATGTGCAGACATTATGCATGCAGAGACCACATCACTGCAAAGCTGATTTGTGATGACTGCTCCTAAAGGGGCATTTTACTCCAACTGTAATGGGAACGGTTGTTTATATATAATCTTCTGTAACTATCAAACTGTTGGAGATGTGTACAGCCGAAAACTTTCTGTTCATTTTTGGATTTTTCAAAGTATTTCCTGATTTTGGGTTTTTTTTCGTCCATTTCACACATTCGTTTTAAATTCATTAGAACATTCTAACATATCCACCTTGCTAGGCAGACTAGATGGATTATACTGGTCTTCATCTGCCGTCATATACTATGTTACTATGTTAATTCATAGGATTGTACATGTACAATCAAATTTGTGTGCGATAGAAGTTTTAAGACACCTAAACAAACTGAATGCCTGCTAATGAATGCACTGTATATCCCTACTTTTGAATTATTTTTCTTGTTTAAAATATTTATTTTAATTTAAAATGTTAAATAATTTTATTTTTTGAACCATAACTGTTTCACTGATTATTGGATGGAGGTAAGGGACTGGGGTCTAAAAGTCCCCAATATGAATAAAAATATATTTTGGGGAGGGGGGGAAAGAGGGGATTTTTAGAATGAGACACCTAAAAAGTGTGAGCAAGCCACCTATTTTAAGCTTACTTTATTCAGACAACCTAAGCACCTATGTGCTTTTATACAGTAAGCGCCCAGAATGAGCCTTAATACTACGCAAATTCACATGTACAAATTTACATCTGCTGTGAGGTGATGTTCTTATGTAAAAAATACTTTATTCACGGAAAAGTCTTTCTAAAATGGCTTCCCAAATATTCCCCTTAAGACCATCTGAAACAGAGCTAGATTTACTAAAAGGTGCCGCCACATTAGAGCATGCTAACATGCATTAACATATAGTACATTATTTATGGCAGGTGCCATTTTATGCAGTGGGCCCTATTACTAACAATACACATTAATGGTGTTAGTGCACATTAATGGTGTTAGCACACTTTCAGAAGTCCAGCCCATGATTTTTTCACAGGTGATGAGAGTTAAAAGTAAGTCAGCAAATCAATATTTTAGGGATGTGCACAGGCAAGAAAAATGTGGTTAGCTTTCATTTTCTTTAAGAATTTCGTACAATTTTGGGGTGTTTTATCAGTTAGTTTCACACATTTGTTAATAGGGAATTGATTTAACGCATACTAACTGGCAAATTAAGGTGTGCTAAGTTGATTAACGTGCATTAAATTAATTAAGAGGCATGTTTACTAAATGGCAGTAATGGTTAGCATGGGGTTTACCACCTGCTAAGAGCACTGTAGTAATCATTACCGCACACTAACAATTCAGCTGTGGTAAAATTCCTCCACTAGCCACTTAGCACAAATTGGTGTGGAGACTGGGCAGTTCAGGGGTGGAGTGTGCACATTGCGGTTAGCTAGGTGACCTTACTGCAAGCTAACCATCAATGCTGTAGTTAGCACAGGTGTACTTAGTTCCACCTCAATGGGCAGCAGCAAGTGCACCCATGTTAACCGTGCAAACCACTTAGTGCATGGGGGAAACTGGACCTGCGCTAACTGCATGAGGAAATGCTAGGAATGCTTCCATGTGTCACTCCCATGCTGCATTTCATGGCCCAGTGCACAGTACACTTCCTCTTTTTAGCAAACATTACCCTTAGGGCATTCAAAGCCAAATGTTTACCAAAGGCTAATGCACAATTAAGAATATTAATGTGCATTGTGCCATCATGGTGCTTTTGTTTCTACAGGTATTGCAGCATTTAGGGCCTTTTATATTAAAACTCATTAGCTGGTTAATAGGCATTTTAATGTGCAGCTACAGACTACATGCTAGTGCCAGATAAATCTGTGTATTTTAGAATTCAGAGTGTTTGCTGAGTCAGTCAGCTTCTTCAGCTGGAGGGGGTATTTTTATTTTTATTTTGAAGGCTGAGTGAGGCGGTTTTTTGGGGGGCAATTTTGCCGCCCACAAAAAGTTGCCACCTGAGGCTACCGCCTCACTCGGCCTCATTATAGAGCCGCACCTGCCTGCCAGGTACTTGTGACCTGGATTTGCCACTGTTGGGAACAGGATACTGGGCTTGATGGACCTTGGTCTGATCCAATATGGAAATTCTTATGTTCTTACAATATTGCATATAGTTATTTACTTATATTGGATGGAGTATCATGCATTTGTGTTTAGCCAAAATTAAAGAAACCAGTGAGGTTTTTTTTAAGTCGTTGTGAGCCTCTTTTAAGCATGTAAAATGTTTGATTTCAGTCCTTCTGTTACTGCTTAGCACTGAAATGAAAATGTTTTTCAATTTATAATACCCGTTTTGATCTCTTCAGTTCATGCATGTATGTATTCTGCAGATCCACATCTATCATTTATGTGGGATACACAATGTACTGCAAACTCTTTAGTGTTTTGTTCTTTTGATGTACAGTCTGTGAATATACAGCACTGGGTGATGTGAGGATTTGAGCATTAACAAATAGTTTGCCGTTTCAGATATAACCATGGTGATTCCTTTGTGAATTAGTTTTGCTGCAATATGAAGGCACAACAATCTCACAGAACATCACATACTGTTCTCACTTTCATGGTCCTCTGCTGCCCTGAGGCAAACTCTGCCAGTGGGCTGTGCTCTTGAATAGCTTTAAGTGATTTTAAATAAATGAGGAGCTGTCTCAAAGTTGTTTATTATTGCTACTACCTCTGATGTTTTACTTCCCGTGTCCTGAAATTAGCAGTGTGGATCACTTGGTGATAGTGTTGAAACATGCTTTTATGAAACTAAGGGGTATGTCTGATATCTTTCCATTTTAAGAGAAAAATAATCTGAATTATTTTCTGTGCTTTATTTGTATTGGTAAACTTATAAAATCTGATAATATGTCAAGTTCCCCAAACTTTGATAAGGTACACCTTTAATATTTATTATGGAATAAAGGACATAATTCAAACAGAGAATTATGCAATTTTCTCATCTAAGGGGAATGCTTATTAACCTGCATTAACAGCAGAGATAAACTATGATAACTGCAAAACCTCCTTGTTAACTGTTGAGGACATTCCTGACATTCAGGGGAGGGCAGAGGAAACATGGAATACAGTTAGCTATGAGGCCAATTCTGACGGGGCACGTCCAGGCCATCCGGACGTCCAGAAATATGGATGGCACAGATATGCAACTGATTCTGATTCCATGGGAGCAGAATCAGGGCATAGGGCCTGGGCATCCCAGACATGCCCTGATTCCATGCCTCCGGCAGTCCAGGCACTTCCCTGGCTAGCCCAGACAGGCTCCTGCATGGAGCAGCGGTGCCATGACATCCAGTTGCCGTGGCACCGCGGCTCTAAGCAGGAGTAATGATTGGCTGCAACCATCATAATTCCTGCTTCCCTGCAGCCCAACCAATGATCAGCCCTTCCGAGGTCGGAATCAGGCTGTGGGGAACCCCCTGTCCTGCTCATCTCAATGTGAGGGTCCCAGCATGGTTGTCTGTCACCATTGGGAGGGTCATATTCCACCTCCGAGGTGGAATATGTTTCCCGTCTAAGGCACCCAGCCTGGACATATAGGGCTATCACCAGAATCGGCCATGTATGTCCGGGTTGGGTGCCCCGCCTCTGGCCTGCCTTTGCTCCTCCTCCTGCCTTCCCCCTCCTGCCCCCCCTACCACGTTCCCCGCACATCTCCCTGGTATGTGTGGAGAGCTCTGTTACCAGAATCGTCATCCTGGCATTTAGCAGGGATAGACGCTCAGACCGGACATCCATCCCCACTAAACGCAGCCCGAAATGACCCCCTATACCTCTGGATATGTGAAGGCACATTTTACAAAGGACATCCAAGAACAATCTAGGGCATCCAAACCAAAATGTTTTTTAAAAAATGCAGGCGCGTCCAAGTTTTGGCACAATTCCACAAAAGTGGACTGCCTGATATAGACATCTGCAGAGCAGTCTACATAGACATCCCTGAAGAGTTTCCAAGACCAGGGACATCTATGAGACATTTAGGGGTGGTGCAAACACAACAAAGGTTTCCTAAGTGCACTAAAAATAACATTGTGATTATGGTAGTGGAGTGCCATCTTCTTTATATTCTCCAGATGTTTTAGGACTGAAACAAGCACTTTCCCATGCCTGGAGCAGTTCTAAACATGATGACCCTGAAATTTCTGAAATCGCTCAGGGACATCTACGATCATAGCACTGCCCCATACATGCTTCCGCCACGCCCCCTGCCTACTTAAAAAAAACATTTGTAAAAATGGCTGTGGGGAAAATCACCATGATTTGAGGCCAACATGCTTGTTTTCGGATGTCCAAATCACATCTAAGCCATTTAAAATAACTCCCATAGTTAACTGTTCCATGTTATTTGTCATATTAGTAGTTAATGACACCGGCATTAACTGTGATGCACATACTTTTCCTCCTTTCTTAACTTTTACCTACCCCTAAAATGAGTTTTCATGTTAGATTTTTGATCAGTTCATATGTGCCAAACCCCAACCATCCGGTCCAATTTGCCATGTAAAGGTCCAAAGAGAAACGTGTGGTTACATTTTTCTGAACAGTTTTACAAATTAAGTACTGCACTCTTGGAGGCCAACTGATTGTTAATGAGCTCCTGGTGAGATTTGTTGACAGCTAACATAGTCTTTTAATGCGTCGCATAGTTTTTGAGCTTACATTAACAGGTAATACATATTAAAACCCATGTTAATCACTGAACATGGTATACTAAATAGGTATGGTATACGTTGCAAAGTATTGATGGAACTACACTGGCTTCCAGTCGTTGCAAGGATTCAATACAAAACATTGGTAACTACATTCAAGTTAATTCACAACCTGGCCCCCTCATTCCTCTCCACCCTGATCTCCATGCAACCTACAACCAGAAGCAGGAAAACCATGAACTCTGACACACTAAGAGTTCCAAACAGCTTTAGGCACGTAAAGGTCAGTACTAGTCGCAGAGCGTTCTCCTTATCTGCCCCCACGTTATGGAACCAGCTCCCACACGAGCTGAGAGAAATTAAAGACATAAGCAACTTCAGAAAACAACTGAAGACGCACCTGTTCAATTGTCATTATACCAGATGAAAATCCAAAAGGACAAAAGAAATTGAATTGCAGTATGTACAAATGTAAATAGATGGTGGTTAGTGCCTGTGTAAATGTATGATAATAGCTAAGGTCTTTATATGGACCCGCATATGTGTGCTGTGTATCCCCCTGCTCTCTCTATCTAATCCCCAAATAATTCTGTCTGTAATTTATGACAAATCCCGTAATTGTAATCAAACCGCTTCTGATCGCTGGAAGGAGCGGTATATAAGTCCTTACTAAATAAATAAATAAATAAAAGCTATGTGATAAGCGGTACAGAAGAGAGGTCATAACAGGACTCAACAAATGTTAAATAGCTGACTTTGCAGTCATACAGTACATAGACTCTACTTTTTGACCATATGACTAACTTTTTTTAAACTTGATTGGAGACTATAGCAATCAGGTCTCAGAATTTAGACTGCTTCTTCGAGTTGCTCATAAAAGGCAAAACTGAGCGTCTGTTATACATCAACGACCTGTATAATATTGCTAAAATTAGTCTTCCACTAATACTTAGTATTTTCTTTCTCTTATATCATTTTTTTGACTTTTTTTGAAGGTTTTTTAATGTTCTTTTATATAAAGCTATCCATAACTCATATATGAAACACATGCATGGAGCCAATGAAGACAGTGAAAAATTTTTTACTTAGCTTTGCTCGATTTAAGGACTCTCGTTCCCTCTGTACCTTCACGTGGAGGGGGTTATCATGCCTTTTCATTCAATTGACCGAGCCGAAATTGCCACTTATAATTCGATGCCACTCTAGTCTGAACAGGGAATTTGAACATTTTAAGTTTTTCCCATAACCATATGGAGGTACAGCTGAAATGATAATAGACCAATGTGGCAGCAAGTGAAAGTGCAATCCTGAATTTTCTGCTGATAAAACATGTCTAGAGTGGCATCGAATTATAAGTGGCAATTTCGGCTCGGTCAATTGAATGAAAAGGCATGATAACCCCCTCCACGTGAAGGTACAGAGGGAACGAGAGTCCTTAAATCGAGCAAAGCTAAGTAAAAATTTTTTCACTGTCTTCATTGGCTCCATGCATGTGTTTCATATATGAGTTATGGATAGCTTTATATAAAAGAACATTAAAAAACCTTCAAAAAAAGTCAAAAAAATGATATAAGAGAAAGAAAATACTAATTATTAGTGGAAGACTAATTTTAGCAATATTATACAGGTCGTTGATGTATAACAGACGCTCAGTTTTGCCTTTTATGAGCAACTCGAAGAAGCAGTCTAAATTCTGAGACCTGATTGCTATAGTCTCCAATCAAGTTTAAAAAAAGTTAGTCATATGGTCAAAATGTAGAGCCTAATTAACATTAATATTGCTGAACAGCATTAGGCTCTGAAAAGTGACACTTAGTTACTTTGTGGTATACAGTACATAGAGACAAGCGGAGATGGAAGTCATTAGATGAACATAGAAAGGTATAGGTAATACTAAACAAATTAGTGATCTTCATAAATTAATATTTAGTACATGAGCAAATGTGTGCATCACTAACTGAACAGTGGGCAATGGAAGGGTTAATCATCACATTTCTAAAATGTTCTTAGAAGGCAGAGAAATAATGAATCATTGGCAAGATTAAAAAGTTGATCCCTGGATTAAATGAATTATGTTTATAATAAATTGCAGCCTGAAGTCTCCAATACCATACACCTGTGGGAGGGGTTATATCATCCGGTTTCTCCATCGGTCTGACAGACATGTGATGCTGACACATTGTGGCGAAGGAATGATCTGGCAGGTTAAATATATATATTTTTTCAAACCTCTTCTATACCAACGGATTTAGCAAATCAATTAGAGAATGACACAGAAGGGGGCATAGCTTGCTTCACATTACTTCATTCAGCATTCCAAGGGCAGTGAGCCACTACATTTCCTGTTTTTGTTTTCCTGTTATGTTAACATAGTGCTGGTACAGTAACCCTGTTTTTGACTTGTTTTTAGACCATATATTACAGTAACTCACGGTATGAATGAGAAAATTGCATGCAATGAACCAGGCAGTGACTTAATCTCAAATAATGAGATGACTGGCTTGATAGACATATTTTCTTTACTGAAAACATGTTTTCTAGACGAGAGAAACCAACCAAAAATAAGTGCGAGAGTGAAATAAGCAGTTCTCATGATCAGATTTGTAGCATACCTTTCAGCTGAGATAACCATGCTATTAGGTGGAGAGTGAAATGTTGCACAGTGTTCTGCAAGCTCTTCACTTATAGTTTCAAGGATACAAATTCATTCGCAATTTTAACTTTTTTTTTTTTTTACCCAATAGCTCTCTTTTGCTCCTGTAAACTTCTAGGTCACTCAAAACTGGCCTCCTTTGGGCATGCATCATGAACCTTCATTCACCATTAATATGCTATTTTTCGCCCGATTTGATGTCCTAGCCTAATTCACTTAGATTGGGGTCTGGCTTTAAGACGTGCATGGAACAGCTTTTCTTCAAGTAGTGCCCTATATTTAGCGACATCCATTGTTCCTTCAATCCTGACCAGTTTTCCTGTCCCTGCTAATGAAAAACATCCCCACAGCATGATGTTGCCACCACCATGTTTCACTGTGGGGTGATGGGATATGTTGGCTTTGTGCCACACATGGCGTTTCCCATGATGGCTCAAAGGATCAATTTTTGTCTCATCTGACCAAAGAACCTTCTTCGATGTGTTTGGGGGAGTTCGCTACATGTTGTTGTGCAAACTCCAAATGTGTTTTTTTATTGCTTTCTTTAAGCAATGGCTTTTTTTCTGCCACGCTTTCATAAAGCCCCACTCTGTGGAGTGTACGGCTTAAAGTAGTCCTATGGACAGATACTCCCATCTCCTCTGTGGATCTTTGCAGCTCCTTCAGTGATATCCTTGGTTTCTTTGTGACATCACTGATTAATGCCCTCTTTGTCCTGTCTGTGAGTTTTGCTGGGTGGCCTTCTCTTGTCAGGTTTGTAGTAGTGCCATATTCTTTCCATTTTGTTCTAATGGATTTAGTGGTGCTGCATGGAATATTCAGGATTTGGGATATTTTTTATAATCCAACCCTGATCTATACTTCCCCAGCTTTGTCTCTGACCTGTTTGGATTGCTCCTTGGTCTTCATGTTGCTTGCTTAGTGGTGTTACAGAGACAGGGGTCTTTCAGGATAGGTACATTTATACAGGAATCATGACAAATCATGTGACACTGATGTGGCAACACTGCACATAGGTGAAGCCTAATCAACTAATTATATGTCTTCTGAGGGAAGGGTTAGGGCAGCCATTATAGTTGGTGATTTGACCATTAGGCATGTAGATAGCTGGGTGGCTGGTGGATGTGAGGATCACCTGGTAAAATGTCTGCCTGGTACGAAGGTAGCGGACCTCACGTGCTACCTAGATAAGGTCTTAGGTAGTGCTGGGGAGGAGTCTGCTGTCTTGGTACATGTCGGTACCAATGACATAGGAAAATGTGGTAGGGAGGTTCTGGAGGCTAAATTTAGGCTTTTAGGTAAGAAGTTGAAATGCAGAACTTCAGGGTAGCATTCTCCGAAATGCTTCTCGTTTCACGCGCAGGATCCAAAAGGCAGGCAGAGCTCTGGAGTCTCTATGTGTGGATGAGACGATGGTGCAAGTATGAGGGTTTTGGATTTGTTAGGAACTGGGGAACATTCTGGGGAAAGGAGGGGCTTTTCCAAAGGGAAGTGCTTTCCCTTAACCGGGATGGAGCCAGGCTGCTGGCATTAATCTTTAAAAAGGAGATAGAGCAGCTTTTAAACTAGAGAATAGGGGAGAACCAACAGTCATGCAAGAGCGCATGGTTCAGAACAATGTATCCTTCAAGGATACTCACAAAAGAATGAAGTTAGGGCATATCAGCAGAGAGGTTCCAGTAAAGACAAAAGTAGCCCAAATTACCTTCAGTACGGAGCAGATAGAGCTTAAAGATTCCAAATTATCCCTGCCTACCAATAGCCAAATTAATATGAATAAAACAATCTCTAAAATGCTGGTATGCAAATGCTAGAAGTCTAAAAAATAAGATGGGAGAATATATAGCCCCTAAATGAGAGGTTAGATATGAATGGTATCTCAGAGACATGGTGGAAGGAGAACTGGAAGGCCTCGGGTCCGCGTCCCCGTGGCCGCCGCTAACCGGGGGGGCGGCAGGCTGCCCTCCCCCCTCGGGATTCGGCGGCGCGCGGGCACAGGGAAGGCCGTGCGGTCCGGCGGTGTCATTGGCTCCCGCGGGTTTTTCAAGCACGCGGGAGCCAATGGGGAGCCGAGGTCTGCGGGTTGCGAAGGGGGGGGGTGCGGGGACCCGGCGCTGCTCCAGTCTCTCGGTTGTTGAGGCTGGAGGCGCTGGACGTGGGTTTCCTCACCTCGTGCTTGGCCCGGCGATTTTTGCGGCAGCTGGGAGCGGCGAATTTGGGTGGCTGGAGTGTCGGAGTAGCAGCGCTTTCTCCTGGTGCTGCTGCTGCGGCACTGAACCCGTTGGTTCGTTGGGGGCCCGGGTGGAGAAGGACCCCAGTGGCTGGCACGTGGTGCGCTGTGCAGGCAAGTGTCCCGTTGGTGGGCTGGGTAATTAAAAAAAAAAAAAAAAGAAAGAACAAGCAGTCATAATTTATTAAAGTGCCTACTCCTATGGCAGCTAAAGAAAAAAGAGGGGGCACTCGGCAGACGAAAAGGTCTGTCCCGGCTGCCCCGGGTGAGGCAGGAGCTCGTGGGGCTTCGTCTGTAGGGCCTGCCCAACAACCGGCCAAAAGGGGGAGGAGCGGGTTCAGGGCTTCTGGAGGGCCTCAGGAGATGCCTTCTCCGGTCACCCGGGTGCGGGGGAAGTCAGGGGCAGAGCCCCTAGCCGGAGCAGCGCTTCCAAACGGGGCTCGGGCTCTGTAGGCGGCTCCGGCCGGGGTAGGCACGGGCCTAAGGGGAGTTCTGGGGCCCTGGTTGAGGGGGGTGGTCGAGGGCGGTCTAGGGGGTTAGCGAGAGGTGGGCGGGGGTTGAGTGCTCACGGGTCTTTGGGTAGCGGTGGTGTGGCCCCGGATCCCGTACTCGGGGGTGCCGGGTCAGGCCAGCAAGGGGGCGTTACCCTGGTTGGGTCATCGAGTCAGGGGAATTTATCGCCCGGTTTGGGAGGGGGTTACCAGCCAGCCTGGGAGCATTGGCAGAGCGGGGGGCAAGGCTCTTCGCGTGCGGAGTGGCTAGGGGCGTGGCAGCCTCCTTGGGCTATGGCAGGTGTTCCTTCCCCATTTCCTGTTTTCTCTCCACATGTACCTACCGGATGGCACTACGCCGGGCCTCCTTGGCTGGCAGCGGCTGGGCAGACGGATGACGGGATGTGACTGCTGGGCTTAGTCCCTTGCCTGGTGGGGCAGTTGGAGGACCTGCTGCTTCTGCTTCGACGCAACGGGAGACTGGAGCTGCTACCGAGGTGGTGTCCGTGGCTGCAGGTGAGTTGGATGCTGGCGCAGCGACGGGTGAAGCGGGTGCCACAGAGGGGAGTGATACTAGGGCGGCCGGAAAAGGTAAGAAGCGGTCGCGGAGGGGCGGGCGGCATTCATGTCATCGGCGACGGCGTTCGGGATCCTCCTCTTCGTCAACCTCTGAGTTTTCCTCCAGCTCCATATCCGATGGCGGGGGGCGGGGTCATGCGGGTCAGGGTGATCCGGAAAAGGTTGTCCCGGTTGGAGCAGCGCCTTCGGTCGTGGCTTTCTCTGAGTTATGGGAGGGAGTGCCAAAGAATCTTCGGAGGAGAATTGTTAAGCGTCGCTACTTAGATATCTTTCGTTTGTTGGAAGGGCGAAAACGGTCGGGGGATAGCAGGAGGAAGAGAAAAGAGGACGAAAAGGCGGGTAGGGTTCGGAGAGTAGCGCGGAACGTCGTCAATTGGACGCGTTCTTTCCTGCGTTTAGCTAGTGTATGGGGTCATGCGCATCCGGATCAGTATGGGATGCTACTGGCGTATATAGATTCCATCTTAGAGGCGTCGCAGACTCATGAAGGTTGGGCTTGGCTCAACTATGATGAAAAATTCCGCGATAAGATGGAGGAGAATCACCTGCTTTCCTGGGGGACGCAAGACATCAATCTCTGGCTGACGCAGATGGCGATCAGACCTAGTGGAGGGAGTTCGGGTGGGCAAAAGGGTGGACTGTCTGGCCCGGGGAGGGTGGACAGGCCCTTTCGATCTGGCGTGCCCCCGGTTTTGCAGAGGACCCCAGGGGGGGGGGGTGCGGGTGACTTGTGCTGGCGGTTCAACAAGTCTTCCTGCCCCTTTCCGGATTGCAAATTCCGGCACGCCTGCTCTCTCTGTAACGGCAGCCACTCAGCGATCAAATGTGTCAAAAGAGTGGGGAGGCGCCGCGCCCCCCCCTCACCGGCAATAGACACCTGTTGAGTCTGGCTCCCAGTCCGATTGCGATTGATGTTTTGGGTCCTTGGCTTAGGAGCTATCCTAAGCGACGGGTAAGCGGCATTTTAGAGCGGGGCTTTCGGGATGGTTTTCCTATTCCGGTGGTCGGCTGCGTGGAGGTAGCCAGGGCCCGGAATTCGCCTTCAGTTCGGCGTTTTGCGCAATTGGTCAAGGATAAGTTGGCATCGGAGATTGCCTTGGGTAGGGTGGCGGGCCCTTTCGGCGAGCAGCCTTTCGAGGAATTTGTCGTATCTCCGCTGGGTATTATCCCAAAGAAGGAGCCGGGCAAGTATCGCTTGATACATAATCTGTCCTTTCCCATTGGTTCCTCGGTCAATGATCACATTCCCAAGGAATTGTGCGCGGTACGCTATGCATCCTTTGATGAGGCGGTCGAACTCGTGAGAACCTGTGGGGCGGGATGTTTGTTGGCAAAAGTGGATATTGAATCCGCCTTCCGGTTATTGCCCGTGCATCCATCGTCCTTTCCTTTGTTGGGGTTCTGCTTCGAAGATCAATTTTATTTCGACAAATGCATGCCTATGGGTTGTTCAATTTCTTGTGCTTATTTCGAACAGTTTAGCTCCTTTTTGCATTGGGCATTTGTTGATTGGATGGGGTGCGATGCGGTCGTGCATTATTTAGACGACTTCCTGTTCGTGGGACCGGCGCAGACAGAGCAGTGTAAGGCGTTGCTGGACGGTTTTGTGCAATTAGCCCAGATATGGGGGGTTCCCTTAGCGTCCGGGAAAACTGAGGGTCCTGCGACTACCCTTACATTTCTGGGTGTAGAGTTGGATTCCGTGGCGCGGGTGGCTCGCCTGCCAAATGAGAAAGTCATGAAGTTACGAGTGTTAGTTGCGAATGCGATGGTTTCAAACAAGCTAACATTGCGTGAGCTCCAGTCCTTGATAGGTTCGCTTACGTTTGCTTGTAGAGTTATCCCGATGGGGCGAGTTTTCTTGCGTCGGCTAGCAGCGGTTACGGCGGGTGTGGTGAAGCCCCATCACAGGATTCGGATGTCTCGCAGCCTGCGGGCAGACCTCGGGGTGTGGAATGAGTTTTTAAGTAACTTCAATGGTATCACGGTGCTGCGGGGTCGGGAGGAGACGTCGGCGGAGCTGCAATTGTTTACTGATGCGGCTGGGGGTGTGGGCCTGGGGATTTATTTTGGGAGATCTTGGTGTGCGGCGCGGTGGCCACAGTCCTGGCAAGATGCCGGCCTTACGAGTAATGTTACCTTCCTTGAGTTGTTCCCGGTGTTGGTGGTGATTTCAGTATGGCCGGACAGACTTCGCGATCGTAGGGTGCTGTGGTGGTGCGACAACGAAGCAGTGGTGTCCGTGATCAATAATTATTCCCCACGATGTCGGCCTGTCGCCGACTTAATGCGGCAGGTTGTGCTCGCTTGTTTGCGGTTGAACTTGGTGATTAGGGCGCGGCATATCCCAGGCAGTCATAACACGATTGCGGATGCTCTTTCTCGTTTTAAGTGGGAGCTGTTTCGAATCTTGGCCCCAGAGGCGGACGAGGAGGGAGCGTCGGTCCCGGCTCACCTTTGGCGAATTGGCCTAGTGACATGATGGAGCTGCTGCGGAATTCGGTCTCTCCGGCGACGTGGGTAGCTTATCAGCGAGGCTGCAGCAGCGTGGTGTCCTTCCTGGTCCTGCAAGGGTGGCAAGGTGGTCCAGCGTCAGATCAGCTTGTGGGTCAGTATGTGCTGGCGTCCAAAGCGGCGGGGCTGTCGTGGGCTTCCGTTCGGCGGAATCTGGCGGGGTTTTCCTTTTTTGCACGCGCTATAGGCTGGGGGGCAGCGAGTGGGGGATTTCTAACGCGTATGCTGCTGCGTGGTTGGGAGCGCTCCAGTCCTTCGTCGGGTGATTGGCGGCGCCCGATCACCCACGACCTGCTCGAGCATTTATGCGGTGTTTTGCCTCAAGTGGTTTCATCCGCCTACGAAGGGGCGCTTTTCCGCGCAGTTTTTTCCGTGGCTTTTTTCGGCACTTTTAGGGTGGGTGAGTTAGTGGCGGAGTCGAGTACGATTTGCAACGGGAGGGAGGTGCAGATACATCATGTGCAATTCCTCGGGGGTGGGGTTCGTATCCGCCTTGCCCGCTCTAAGACGGATCAGGCAGGGCGGGGTGCGTGGGTGGCCTTGACAGCTGTGCAGGGCTCCCCCTCGTGTCCCGTGGCTTTATTGCAAGCGTACTTACGCGTTCGCCCGGCCACCGGCGGTAGCCTATTCATGCATCGGGATGAGCGGGTTCTTACGCGTTTCCAATTTTCGGCGGTTCTGCGACTGTCGTTACGGAGGTTGGGTGAGGACCCCGGTGTGTTTGCCCCTCACTCCTTCCGGATTGGGGCGGCGACCAGCGCCGCAGTTGCTGGACTGTCCGATCAGGAGATACAACGGATTGGGCGATGGCGGTCGCGGGCTTTCCGGAGCTATGTGCGCCCGTAGGACCTGGGGGGGGGGGTACTAATTTTTATTGTTCTTTCTTTACAGATACAGACAGAGGATCGTGTTGCTGTTGGGTGATTGGCCACTCCTTTGTGTTATGGGCTGGTCGGCGAGCAGCGACACGGCCAATCGGGTCGGATTTGGGACTTACTGAGCTCGAGGTGACCGTCTCATGGCTGGGCGAGCGGGGACTCCGGTGGATCCAGTTTTTGCCTTTGCTGCAGCATCATCAGCGTTCCAGAGGGGCGCCGGACATTTTACTGATACATTTGGGTGGCAACGATTTAGTTTCCTGGACTTCGCGACAGTTGATTCGGGCTGTCAAAAAGGACTTGGGGGTGGTGTTCGGGATGTTTCCGGGAGTGTTAGTGTTGTGGTCTGATATCATTCCAAGGCCATCCTGTCGGGCTCAACGGCGGTGGTCACGGGGTGTGACAAAGATCAACCGTCAAATTGGCAGATGGGTGGGTGAGCAAGGGGGCGTGCAAATTTTGCACCCTTGGGTTGACGTGGAGTGCTCGGGCCTGTATAGGCCTGATGGCGTGCACTTGTCCCCGATTGGGCTGGATTTACTCCTCAACGATTGGCAGGAGGCCTTGGAAGGTATTAGGTTCAGGGTGCGGGCTGGTCGCAGCTTACCTTTGGGGGGCGGCTCCGGTCGTGGCTGACCAGAGCCGGTGGCGGGATCCCGGAGGTTTCTGGGGTCCGGAGCCGGAGGCAAGCAGGAGGGCGGGGGTGGGGTACCCCCGACCCGGTTAATCCCTCATGTTTTTGCTAATAATATGGCGAAGCCGGAAGAGGGAGGGCGTGGAAAATTATTGGGCCTGTGCCCGGGGGAAGCGGAAGCAGCGTCACCTTGCTAATAACATGGCGGGTGATGGCTCGCTCTGCTGGGGGGGGGGGGAGTTATAATGTTTGTATTTGTATCAATTGGTTTGTTAAAAGGTTATTAAAGCTGCGACCAGTGTTGAAATCCAAATAATGTTGTTGTGTGATTGTTAACATGTATAGGTAGAGTAAATGGAAAGGGGGTGAAGAGGGGTGGAGGGTGACGTGTCCGCCTTACCCGTTTACTGGAAGGCCTCGGGTCCGCGTCCCCGTGGCCGCCGCTAACCGGGGGGGCGGCAGGCTGCCCTCCCCCCTCGGGATTCGGCGGCGCGCGGGCACAGGGAAGGCCGTGCGGTCCGGCGGTGTCATTGGCTCCCGCGGGTTTTTCAAGCACGCGGGAGCCAATGGGGAGCCGAGGTCTGCGGGCTGCGAAGGGGGGGGGTGCGGGGACCCGGCGCTGCTCCAGTCTCTCGGTTGTTGAGGCTGGAGGCGCCGGACGTCCCGCCCACCCGCCCTTTATATGGACACGCGGGGGTGTGGGGGGTATGGGTTGTTGCAGCTTGGGGGGGGGATTGGCGGGATCCCGGAGGTTTCCGGGGTCCGGAGCCGGAGGCAAGCAGGAGGGCGGGGATGGGGTACCCCCGACCCGGTTAATCCCTCAGGTTTTTGCTAATAATATGGCGAAGCCGGAAGAGGGAGGGCGTGGAAAATTATTGGGCCTGTGCCCGGGGGAAGCGGAAGCAGCGTCACCTTGCTAATAAAATGGCGGGTGATGGCTCGCTCTGCTGGGGGGGGGGGGGAGTTATAATGTTTGTATTTGTATCAATTGGTTTGTTAAAAGGTTATTAAAGCTGCGACCAGTGTTGAAATCCAAATAATGTTGTTGTGTGATTGTTAACATGTATAGGTAGAGTAAATGGAAAGGGGGTGAAGAGGGGTGGAGGGTGACGTGTCCGCCTTACCCGGTTACAACCAGTGGGATACTGTGATACCTGGGTACAAACTATATTGTAATGATAGAGCTGATCAAATTGGTGGAGGGATTGCGCTCTATGTTAGATAGGGCATTGAGTTATAAAGGATTAAAGTTTTGCAGGAAACAACATTTTCTGTATTTATTTTATTTATTTAAACTTTTCTTATATACCGCCTCTTCCAGAGATCAAAAGAGGTTTACAGTTAACAAGAACTGAACAAGGTTTTACATGGAACAGTTTTGAATTATTTACAATCAACTTTTGAGCAACATCTTGTGAAACTAATTACAGTAAAGCAACTTGTAAAACATCTTGTAAAATTGATTACAGTCAACTATTTACAGGAACAATTGTATATACAGTATTGTTGATAAATTACAATAGGACATTGAGTAATTACATTGGAGATACTTGGGAGTTATTGATAAATTACAATTGAACATTGAGTAATTATATTGGAGATACTTGGGAGAGAATTTGAGTTAATAAAATCAAGTTAAACTTTTCATCAGAGTTCTTTTTATTTGTGTGAGGTGTAGGGTATGGTAGAGGGGGAGGTGTGTTCTATAGTTATGGTGGGTTTGTGAGGTGTATTGTGTGGGGAGGTTTCGTTGAGTTTGAGAAGTGTTCTATGAATAAGTGGGTTTTTAGTTCTTTCCTGAAGAGATGGAGGTCTTTTATCATTCGGAGATTTAGAGGGAGTTTATTCCAGAGAGTGGGGGCGGCATATGAGAAAGCTCTAGAGCTTGTGGCTTTTTTTGTTTTACGGATTGTTTTTAGTATGTCTAATGAGTGTATTGCATTTTGCCTACGGGTTCTGAGTTCAGGTTGGGTTTGCAGGAGGGTGGATAGGTGTGAGGGTGAGATATCATTGATGATCTTAAATGTCGTTAGGATTATTTTGTAAGTTATTCTGCTGTTTATAGGGAGCCAGTGTAGTTCATATAGGATGGGAGTTATGTGGTCAGTCAGGTGGGTTTTCATTGTTACACGGGCACAGATGTTTTGGGCTCTTTGAAGGAGGTTAGTATTTGCAAGTGGTAAACCGTTTAAGAGACTATTGCAATAGTCGAAGTGGGGGGTGATGAGTGTACTGATGACCGATCTGAAATCATGGAAGTCTAGGAGGGTCTTAAATGTTGTACAGTTTTTAGTTTGTAGAATACTGTTTTCACTGTTTGTTTTATATGAGGGATCATACTAAGGGTATGGTCTATTATTATCCCTAGGTATTTTACCTCTTTCTTGATGGGGATTATAGTATTGTTAATTGTGATAGTATCGGGGTAAGTGGGGTCTGGTTTCCTTGATACAAACATTGCTTCCGTTTTTTTCATGTTGATGTTGAGGTAGTTGTTTTCTAGCCAAGTGTTAGCTTCTGTGATACATTCAGATATATACTGGTAGGAGGGGTTGGTTGTGTTAATTGGGAGGGTGAGCATGATGTCATCTGTGCAAATATAGTGACTAATTTTGTATTTTTTAAATATGTTTGTGATCGGTTTTTCTGTAGAATCTCTTTGGATTGAAATTCCATGTAAAAAGGGGAAGGCAATGGCAGTGGGGGTATACTATCGACCACCTAGCCAGAATGAACAAATGGATGATGAAATTCTCAAAGAAATAAGGGAAGCTAACAAAAGTTACAGCACAGTAATAATAATGGGTGATTTCAATTATCCCAGCATTAACTGGGTCAGTGTCACAGCAGGATATGCCAGGGAGATAAAGTTTCTAGATGAAATAAATGACTGCTTCTTGGAGCAGCTGGTTCATGAACCAACTAGAGGTGAATCCATTTTGGACCTAGTCCTTAGTGGAACAATGTCTGGTGCAAGAGATAAGGGTGTTGGGGCTACTTGGCAATAGTGATCATAGCACGATCATGTTTGATTTAATTAATGGAGAAGGAATGGTAAGGAAATCCACAGTACTACCTTTTAACTTTCAAAAGGGAGACTATGATAAAATGAGGAAAATAATTAAGAAAAAACTAAAAGGAGAGTTGCAAAGGTTAAAGACTTACATCAAGCTTGGGTGTTGTTTAAAAACACTATAATGGAAGCCCAGACCAGCTGTATTCCATGCTTTACGAAAAGTGGAAGGAAGTCCAAAAAACTGCCTGCATGGTTTAAAGGTGAGGTCAGAGAGGCTGTTGTTGCCAAAAAAGCATCTTTCAGAAAATGGAGAAAAAAGCAAAATGAGGAAAACTGGAAACAGCACAAGTACTGGCAAGTTAAATGCAAGGCATTAATAAGGCAGACAAAGAGAGAATTTGAGAAGAAGCTTGCTGTGGATGCAAAAACGTAATAAAAACTTTTTCAAGTACATTCGTAGTAAAAAAAAACTGTGAGAGAGTCAGTTGGACCATTAGATGATAGAGGGGTAAAAGGGGCACTAAGAGGGGACAAGGCCATAGTGGAGAGACTGAATGAATTCTTTGCTTCAGTCTTTACAGAGGAAGTGGTATTTAAAGGTGATACTGCAAAAGAATTAAAAGAAATATTGACAGACCGGGAAGATGTATTACAACTATTTGATAAACTGAAGAGTAGCAAATCACCTTGACCGGATGGTATACATCCAAGGGTGCTGAAAGAACTGTAATATGAGATTGCAGACCTGCTATTAGTTAACTGTGAACTATCATTAAAATCATCTGTAAGACCTGAAGATTGGAGGATGGCCAATGTAACGACAAATTTTTAAAAAGGGTTCCAGGGGTGATCCGGGAAACTATAGACCAGTGAGCCTGATGTCAGTATCGGGAAAAATGGTAGAAGCCATCATAAAGAACAAAATTACTGAACATGTAGATAGTCATGGCTTAATGGGAGACAGTCAACATGGCTTTAGACAAGGAAGATCTTGTCTTACTATTCTCTTATGTTTTTTTGAAGGTGTGAATAGACAGGTAGACAAAAAAGGTTTGCCTCTTTGCGGGTGATACCAAAAACAACCAGGAAGGTATTGATAACATGAGGCGGGATCTAGCTAAGTATGAAGAATGGTCTAGAATTTAGCAGCTGAGATTTAATGTTAAAAAATGCAAGATCATGCATTTGGGCTGCAGCAATCAAAGGGAGCAATAGAGTACAGGGGGTGAAGTACTTTTGTCTACTAAAGAAGAGCAGGACCTAGGCGTGATTGTGTTGGATGATCTTAAAGTAGCTAAACAGGTAGAAAAGTCAACAGCAAAAGCTAGAAGAAAGCTTGGGTTCATAGGGAGAGGAATGGCCCGCAGAAGAAAGGAGGTGGTAGTGCCTCTGTATAAGTCTTAGGTGCGACCTCATCAGGAGTTTTGTGTGCAATTCTGGAGATCGCACCTTAAAAAGGAAATAAACAGGCTGGAGGGTACAGAGTGTGGTACTAAAATGGTTAGTGGTCTTCATAATAAAGCATATGAGGACAGACTTAAGGAGCCATCAAACAACAGCCCTCTGCCCCTTGCTGCCGATCGTACGTTAGGGGAGGAAGCGGGAGCTGCTTACCCCTCCCGCTGCCCCCACCAATGCCAAATCGGGGACACCAGGACCATCAAAAGGAAGTAGCTGGCAAACAGCAGCCCTCTGCCCCACGCTGCCGATCGGACGTCGAGGGAGGAAGCGGGAACTGCTTACCCCTCCTGCTCCCCCCGCCAAGGCCCAATTGGGGTGCACCAGGACCATCAAAAGGAAGGAGCTGTCAGGCGTGCCCGCACCTGGTGGGCCCATGCCTGAGGGCCTCGCCAGAGGGCCCTTTGGTGTGGCCCTTTGTCATGGAACCAACTTGATACCCCTCCAACAGAAACCCTTTCAACTACCAACGTGACCCGAACCTACACACCCCAAAACAATCTGTCCCAAACCAAGCCACCCAAACTGGTAAGCAGCACACAACAAGCAAGACAACCTGCACTGCATACCCTGTAGGATCCATTGCTACCTCATCACCACCGCACTGCTTGTACGAGAACATATGCTGCATAGCCTGTAGAATCCATTGCTACCTTACTGCTTGTATATTAACATATGCTGTACAGCCTGTAGAATCCATTGCTACCTCATTGTTTGTATATTAACATATGCTGCACGGCCTGTAGAATCCATTGCTACCTCATTGCTTGTATATTAACATATGCTGCATAGCCTGTAAAATCCATTGCTACCTCATTGCCTGTAAGATACCATATGCTGCATAGCCTCTCTCTGTTCCTCTTCCATGACTCCACATCATATTGTCTTCTTCTTCTTCATACTCCCTGTTTCCCCTCCTACCAGCACCTTCACTCCATCCCTCCTTACTCCCCTCTACCATCCTCACCTTCCCCTCCATTCTGTCCTCTACCCTATCATCAGTTCTTGAGCTTCATCACTTTCTCCCTCTCATTCAACCATCTCCTCTCTCTCTAAGGCAACCTCACCCTCATTTCCACTGTACTGTCTCCTCTCTACCCCATACTCTGCTACTCTTTCTCCTTCTCTCATTCAGAGATATCAACCCCAATCCTTGCCCCCCTAGACTTCTGTCTTACTCTGAGAAGAGATCTTCATGCAACACGTCTAATCTTATTTATATCCCTCTCCTTTCTCCTTCCACTCTCCCTTTCTCATGTGCATTGTGGAACGCACACTCTATCTCTAATAAACTTGTTTTTACTCATGATCTCTTTATCTCTTATTTTGTGGTTACAAGCTCCAAATCTTTCCAGATGTGGGGCGTGCTACTCAACTTCGACGTAAGCAGTTCTTAGAATTAAAATCAAGAGTTGTTGCTTTAGGGGCGTCTTTCTTTTTGAAGTTTCCGTGTCGCTGCTTGATAACTTATCAAGGGCAAAATTATGTGTATACTGATGTGTCACAATTGCAGAAACTTTTGTTAACTTCTGAAATGGCTAAGAAGTAGGTAGGTGGTTTGATTTTTTTTTTTTTTTGCTCCCTTAGTTGGAGTGTTATCACTCCTTATTGCTTATTCGCATTATGTGATTCTTGTTTTGTTGATTCTCTCTCCTTGATGTGATTAATATGTGTTAATTTTGAAAGTTTTTTGAATTTTGTTATTTCTTGATAGATTGTCTTGTTTTGATGGGATTTGGGATTTGATGGAGTGGAGGAGTGGCCTAGTGGTCGGGGCAAGGTACTTCAAGCCAGAAGGTCAGGGGTTCAAATCCCACTAGAGGACAGCAACCTTGGGCCGGAAGGACTGGGGTTTCTAGTCCCACAGGTGCTCCTTATGGTCTTGGGCAAGCCACTTAACCCTCCATAGCCCATGTTCCCTGTAAAAAATAGTTATCTCCAAGTTATAATGCCCTGTTCAATGTAATTTCAGTTTGTTCAATATAAACCACACTGATGCAGAATAGCACAGTATATAAGAGAATGTAAATAAATAAATTTGTAATTCAGAAAAGCATTAAATAAAAATAAAAAAAAATGATCTCTTTATCTCTAATGCTCTACATCTTGTTCTAACTGAGACCTGGCTCCTCCCAGATGATACCGCATCTACTGCTGCTCTCTGTCATGGGGCTATCAGTTCTCCCACACGCCTCGTCCCACTGGCTGTGGTGGTGGTGTTGGGCTTCTACTTTCTCCCTCTTGCCAAATTGCAACCCCTCCTGCTGCCTCAGTCTCACTTCTTTCTCTCCTTTGAAGTCCACTCCATCTGCCTTTTCACTCCACTTCCTCTCCGGGTAGCTGTTATTTATCGACCTCCTGACAAGTTTGCTTCTACCTTTCTCACTGACTTTGACTCGTGACTTTCCTTCTTTCTGGATTCCTCTTTCCCCACTCTTATTCTTGGGGATTTTGACATTCATGTCGATAACCCCTCTGATCCTTATGCTTTAAAGCTCCTTTCCCTTACCTCCTCGTTTGACCTCCAGCTTTGTTCCACTACCCTCACTCACCAGCATGTCCACTGCCTTGACCTGATATTTCTCTCTATTTGCTTACCCTCGAACTTCGGTAGCTCAGTTCTTCCCTTATCTGACCATCACCTTTTAAGCTTTAATCTTCATCACCCACCACCTCAGCCTCGTCCTGTCTCATCCAACCTATTTAGAAATCTTCATGCTATTGATACCTTGGCTCTCTCTCTTCCACTATTTCTTCATCTCTTTCTTCCACTATGTCATCCAAGTCTGTTGACGAGGCAGCAACCTCCTATAATGCTGCACTCTCCTCGGCTCTGGATGCCCTTGCTCTGCCCATCCCACGTCCTGTGAGACATTTTACACCCCAGCCCTGGCTTTCACCCACTACCTGCTATCTACGTTCCTGTGCCCATTCTGCTGAGCGTGCTTGGCTCAAATCCCGCTCCATGGAAGACTTTCTACACTTCAAATTCATGCTTGTCTCTTTCCAGTCAGCCATAGCTCTTGCTAAGCATGACTACTATGTCCACCTGACTAACTCCTTTGCCTTTGATCCTCACCGTCTCTTTACTAATCTCAGCTCTCTTCTCAAAGTACCTCCGCCTCTGATCCCTCCCTCCCTTTCTGCCCAAACCCTAGCTGACTATTTCCATGACAAAATCCACAAGATCACCCTCCAATTCCCCAAAATGTCAGCTACTTCCCTATTTCCTCTCCTCCCTCTCTCCACTCCCAACTCTCCCCCCCCCCCCTACTTTTGCTACCCTCTCTTCCTTTCCTGTGATCTCTGAAGAGGAAACTGCACACCTTCTTTTTTCCTCCAAACTCACCACCTGCTCCTCTGATCCTATCCCCACCCGTCTCCTAAGCCCCATCTCCTCTACCGTTGTCCCTTCCATCTCTCATATTCTCAACCTATCGCTCTCCACCACAACAGTCCCTGCTGACTTCAAGCATTTATTTATTTATTTAACAAATGCTTATATACCGCACTTTCCCATGGATCAGGTGCGGTTTACAAAGAACAATGGTATGAACAGGTGAAACGGTTATAGATTCCTATTCATCTTACATTGAACATCTGGGAGTTGTTGCTGTATGCTGTAGTCACACCTCTCCTCAAGAAACCCTCACTTGATCCCACCTGTCCTTCTAACTATTGACCCATCTCTCTCCTTCCCTTCATTTCTAAACTACTCGAACGTGCGGTTCACCGCCGCTGCCTCGACTTCCTTTCCTCTTATGCCCTCCTGGATCCCTTACAGTCTGGCTTTCATCCTCTACACTCTACTGAAACAGCTCTTTCCAGTCTCCAGTGACTTGTTCTTGGCAAAATCCAAGAGCCTTTACACTGTCCTCATCCTTCTTGACCTCTCTGCTGCTTTTGACACTTTTGACCACAACCTTCCCCTCGATACCCTGTCCTCGCTTGGTTTTAGTGGCTCTGTACTATCCTGGCTCTCCTCCTATCTCTACCATTGCTCTTTCAGTGTGTGTTCTGGTGTCTCCTCCTCCTCTCCTACCCCACTCCCAGTTGGTGTACCCCAAGGATCTGTCTTGGGTCCACTCCTTTTCTCTCTCTATACCCAGTCCCTTGGTGCACTTATCTCTTCCCATGGCTTTCAGTACCATCTGTATGCCGATGACTCCCAGATCTACCTCTCTATGCCTGAAATCTCTCCGGCAATCCAAACCCAGATCTCTGCCTGCCTTTCTGACATTGCTGCCTGGATGTCTCACCGCTGCTTGAAATTGAACATGGCCAAGACTGAACTTCTCATCTTTCCCCCTAAAACCTCCCCTCCCCTCCCCTTCCTCCTTTCTCAGTCTCTGTGGATAACTCTGTACTCCTTCCTGTTTCCTTGGCCCGCAATCTGGGGGTTGTCTTTGACTCCTCCTTCTCTTTCTCCACACATATCCAGCTCATAGCTAAGACCTGCCGTTTCTTTCTCTATAACATTAGCAAAATCCGCCCTTTCCTTTCTGAACA
Source organism: Ichthyophis bannanicus (assembly GCA_033557465.1). Classification (NCBI taxonomy): domain Eukaryota; kingdom Metazoa; phylum Chordata; class Amphibia; order Gymnophiona; family Ichthyophiidae; genus Ichthyophis; species Ichthyophis bannanicus. Next base: position 1,197,015,618 of record CM066032.1, on the reverse strand, counting down.
CACTACTAAAACGCTTATTCACTCCTTAATCACCTCCCATCTTGACTACTGTAACTTACTCCTTGCTGGTCTCCCTTTGAATCATCTCTCTCCCCTTCAATTTATTCAACACTCTGCTGCGCAACTAATCTTCCGCCAGCCTCGTCATGCCCATATGACTCCTCTTCTCAAATCACTTCATTGGCTCCCTATCTGTTTCCGAATCCAGTTCAAACTTCTCCTGCTGACCTATAAATGCATTCACTCTACGGCTCCTCACTACCTTTCTACTCTTATCTCCCCTTATAACCCCCCTTGGGAACTCTGCTCTTCTTCCAAAGTATTTCTATCTGTGCCCTTCTCTTCTACTGCTAACTTCAGATTTCGCTCCTTTCACCTTTCTGCACCTTACGTCTGGAACAAACTACCCGTGTCAGTACACCAAGCACCCTCTCTAACCCTCTTCAAATCCAAGTTAAAAGCTCACCTCTTCGCTGATGCTTTTGGATCTTGACTCACCTTTTCTCTCCCCTTTTCTTTCCCCTAGTTTATCCCTGCTTTTACCTTCTTTGTTTTGTCTTGACTAGATTGTAAGCTCTAATGGGCAGGGACTGTCTCTTACATGTCTGTGCAGCGCTGTGTATGACTGGTAGCGCTTTACAAATTCTCAGTAATAGTAGTAGTAGTAATCTTAATATGTACACCTTAGAGGAAAGGCGGGATAGAGGTAATATGATTGAGATTTTTAAATACCTCTGTGGCATAAATGCACAGGAGGAGAGCCTCTTTCAATTGAAAGCAAGCTCTGCTATGAGGGGACATGGGATGAGGGTGAAAGGAGATAGATTCAGGAGTGATATGCGGAAATACATATTTCTTTATGGAAAGAGTGGTGGATCCGTGGAATAGTCTTCCAGTGGAAGTGGTAGAGATGAAGACAGTATCTGAATTCAAAGAAGCATGGGACAAACACAGAGGATCTCTAAAGGAAAAAAGGGGAATGTTGCAATGGTTGATATGGAAGGACAGACTAGATAGGCCATATGGTCTTTTTCTGTCGTCATGTTTCTATGTTTCTATGTTTCAAAGGTGAATTGGTTGAAATAGTGTATCTGAACTTTCAGAAAGCCTTTGACAAGGTCCCTCATCAGAGACTTTTGGCAAAACTAAAAAGTCATGGAATAGGAGGCAGTGTACTATTGTGGATCAGGAATTGGTTAAAAGATAGAAAGCAGAGGGTAGGGCTAAATGGCCAATTTTCCCAATGGAGAAAGATGAATAGTGGAGTACCACAAGGATCTGTGCTGGGTCTGCTGCTTTTTAACATATTCATAAATGACCTAGAATTGGAATAACAAGTGAGGTGATCAAATTTGCAGATGACACAAAACTATTTAAAGTTGTTAAAACGCAAGAGGATTGTGGAAAATTGCAAGAGCATCTTGATAAATTGGAAGACTGGGCATCCAAATGGCAGGTAAAATTTAATGTGGACAAGTGCAAAGTTATGCACCTAGGAAAGAACAACCCAAACTATGGTTACACGATGCAAGGTTCCACATTAGGAACCACCACCCAGGAAAAAGATTTAGGCGTCACACGTTAAAACCCTCCACTCAGTGTGCAGTGGTGGCCAAGAGAGGAAATAGAATGCTAGGTATCATACGGAAAGGAATGGAAAATAAAACAAAGGATATTATAATTCCTCTGTATTGTTCCATGGTGCAACCGCACCTTGAATATTGTGTGCAATTCTGGTCACCGTATCTTAAAAAAGATATATCGTTATTAGAAAAAATATAGAGAAGAGTCACCAAAATGTTAAAGGGGATGTAAGGATACTCCTATGAAGAGATGCTAAAAAGATTAGGCTCTTCAACCTGGAAAAGAGACGGCTGAGGGGAGATATGATAGAGGTCAATAAATTAATGAATGGAGTGGAACAGGTAAATGCAGATTGATTGTTTATTTCATCAGAATATAGAAAGACTAGGGGACATGCAATGAAGTTACAGAGTAACCTATTAAGACTAATAAGAGAAAATAATTTTTCACTCAACTTGTAATCCAACTCTAGAATTTGTTACCAGAAGATGTAGTAAAAGCTGTTAGTGTAGCTGGGTTTAAAAGGGGTTCGGACAAGTTCCTGGAGGAATGGTCCATAAACCATTATTAAAAGGGACCCAGGATATCACTGCTGACCCAATACAAGCACTGTGAAACCTGTGTCTTTTGGGGAAACTGCTAGGTACTTATGACCTAGATTGGCTACTGTTGGAAACAGGTTACTGGGCTTGAAGGACCTTGGTCTGACCCAGTATTGCATATCTTATGTTCTTATGTAATTTGTTGGACCAGATCTTATTTAGGGGTTTCATAGCACAAGGGATGAATACATATACACGCACAACTTTTAGGTTTTTACTGCTTTTTTATATATACCAGAGATTTTATTGTCATTCCACTTCACCAATTTGGACTATATTGTTAGGTCCATTACCTAACATCCAAATGAACCTCCATTTTCATTACAAGATTACATAATGTGACAAAACAGGAGAAAAACCAAGGGGGATGAATACTTTTGCAAGGCACTGTAGCTCCAGTAAGAATCTTTACTGCTGTTGATTGAATCAGAAACAACTAAAGAGCAGGAGGAGGGAGCTCTTATAAAGAGAACTGCAAAAATCAGTTTTAGAAATAATTAAGGACAGCAGTAGAAGCTTAAGATGTTTAAAACATGCAATAACATTTGGTGGTGGTTCCTGCTTGGGAGAGTACCCTCATTGAAAGCCTCAAGTAACTTTCTATACTCTATTCAGGCATTTTTCTGTTTAGAATCTAGCTTGTTATTTATTGTTCTGTCTATATTTCTGTTTAGTCAGTGTGTGCTCTATGTTCTGTCTGTCCTTTACCCACTCCTACCCTCTGCAGTGCTGTCTCACTTGTTTGCTTCTGTTCTCTGACTAGTACTAACTGACTGCACATTATGAGTGCTTTTTCTTTCTTTTTTCTCCATTGCCCTAGTCCTCTAAAAGACCTGTCTTGTAGGCATTTAAAGTCTTGAGTTTTTTTTACCTTGCCAGAGTTTTACTAGGGCACTTCCTGTGGAATCTGCCTGCTTCCACTTACTTGCATTCAGCACGTACCCCACCCCTCCCCCTGCTGGGATTTTGTTTAGAAGCTTTCCTCTTTTGAGCTGCTGATCCTCCATTTGGTGGTGATTCCTGCTTGGGAGAGCACCCTCATTGCAAGCCTCAGATAACTTTCTATGCTCTGTTCAGGCATTTTCTTGTCCCTGTTTAGAATCTATCTTGTTATTTATTGTTCTGTCTATATTTCTATTTTGTCAGTGTGTGTCCTATCTTCTGTCTGTCCTTTACTTATTTATTTAAGAGGTTTTACATGATAAACAAACATGATACATGGCAGTTATACATGTGGGGACATGCGGGAGGTTCTTGGTAGTAACTTCTTTACAAAGAGGCATATATAAAATATTTACAAGACAGTGTCATGAGTTGAGACAGCTGATTTTGTCAGAGTGGGGTCTATGGGGGGAGGGGGAGTTGCGCATTAAGTGATGGCGAGAGTACACAAAGAGCAGAAGCAGTGGACGACCCAATTGCTTGATGTTAAATCAAAACTACTTTATTGAAGATCCCTGACGCGTTTCAGCTTGCGCCTTTCTCAAGGGGAGAGTTGCTTACAAAAAATATAATAATAATAATTCCATTAAAAACACATATAAATAACATTGTGAAAAGGCAACCGGGACACATTTATATAAGGGAAAAATACTTTAAAAATTTAGTGAAAGATCAATAGATGCACACACATATTATTGTAATAAATAATTAAGAAATAATATTTGTAAAAAACTATTATTAAAAAAACTTAATACCAAAAGTATATAATTAATAGACATAATTTAAAAATGTAATTGAAAAATATATAATTAAAAGATAAAAGGAAGCATAATCTAAAACATAAATAGGAAAGCATAGAAGAAAAACAGACGCAGGGCAGGAAAACATGGTCCAAGAAGAGAGCTACTCACTGAATCATGCACGAAGTGCGGTTTAGAAACTGAGGGACATTAGGTGCTTAAGCCTGTCACTGTACGAGTGTAAAAGAAAATAAAGTTATTCAAACACTAGAGCTCAAGAAACAGGATACTGAACAAACCAAAGGAATTACTACAGTGAATATACATTCATATGAACCTTACTTAAAGAACATGATAATTTGACCCAGAGAATACAATATAAAAGGATTGAGGTATGTCTCGAAGGGGCAGTTGAAATTAGCGTTATATAATAGGATTCAGAAGCCCTTGTTGTGCCGTCCATGTAGAGGGAGCCGGTATATTTAAACCCTTTATCTTTTAATTATATATATTTTTAATTACATTTTTAAATTATGTCTATTAATTATATAGTTTTGGTATTAAGTTTTTTTAATAAGTTTTTTTACAAATGTTATTTCTTAATTATCTTCAATAAAGTAGTTTTGATTTAACATCAAGCAATTGGGTCGTCCACTGCTTCTGCTCCTTGTGTACTCTTCCTACCTCTGCAGGAGCTCTGCTCTCCTGTGTGCATTAAGTGATGGCTCCATAGTGTTCTGTGAAGAGGTGGGTTTTGAGTTTCTTCCTGAAGTCTTTGGCATCAGAGATGGCTCTCAGGTCATCTGGAAGGGAGTTCCAGAGGGCCGATACTGCTAGTGACAGTGCTCTTGCAGATGTGCATTGGGTGGTTTTAGAATAAATGCTAGGGGTCGGAATGGTATCCACTCTGTTATGTCATCTGGGTCTTGTGCTTATGTTCGTGTTAATAAGACTCTTGAGAATGTCAGGGGATAAGTTGTGCTGCATTTTGTATATGCTACCCAGCCCCCTGCCCTCTGCAGTGCCATGTCTCCTTTCTCAGCACTTTATTATCTACCCACGCTCCCCTCAGCCCACTCATCCCTGGCCTAACACTCTTTCATAGCCATCTTCTGCTCATTGACACAATTACTCAGGTGCACCTGAAGCCATCAGGACTTTCTCCCCACTCTCCACCTGTATCTCCTTTGATTTGCATTTTCTCCTCTTCCCCTCCTCCTATGGTTCCCCATCATTTTGTGTTCTTGATGTTAACTCTCCCTAATTTTTCTGCTCATTCCCACAGTTCCATGGCCCCCACTTCTCATTACCCACTCCTTACTGTCCCCACCTTCCCTACAATTTTGTCTTCCACCTTATCATCTGCCCTTGAGCTTCATCTTTTTCTTCCTCTCATTCAGCCATCTCCACTCTCACTGAAGGAACCTTAACTTCGCTTTCACTGCGCCGCCTCCTTTCTCCCCCGTTCTCTCCTTTTTCTTCTCCTTCATCATCTGGAGTTGCCAATCCCAACCCTGGCTCCTCTAGACTTTTCTCATACTCCCAGGGCAGGTCAGTGCATAACCTTTCTAATCTTGTTCATATCCCTCCCCATCTCCCTTTTTCATTCACATTGTGGAATGCACATTCTGTCTCAAATAAACTTGCCTTCATTCATGACTTCTTTATCTCTAATACTCTGCATCTCCTGGCTCGTACTGAAACTTGGCTTCTCCCTGAAGATTCAGCTTCAGTCGCTGCCCTCTGTTATGGAGGCTACCTATATTCCCATATGCCTCAGCTCATTGGCCATGGTGGTGGTGTTGGGTTCCTATTCTCTCATTTCTGCCAATTCCAGCCCCTCCTTCTGCCTCCATCTAATTCCTTTGCTTCCTTTGAAGTTCATGCCATCTGCTATTCTCTCCACTACCTCTTCGGGTAACTGTCATTTATCGAACCCCCAACAAGTCTACCTCTACCTTTCTCACTGACTTTGACTCCTGGTTCTCTTCCTTATTCTTGGGGATTTTAATATTCACGTTGATGACCCTCCTGACCATTATGCCTTAAGGCTCCTTTCCCTAACCTCCTCATTCAACCTCCAGTTGTGCTCTACCACTTCTATTCATAAGCATGGCCACTGTCTTGACCTTGCCTTCTCCAACAATTGTTCACCCTCAAACTTCTCCACCTCAGTTCTGCCCTTATCTGACATCACCTGCTAACCTTCATTCTTAACCACCCCCTATCTTGGTCTCACCTGACCTCCACTAGCATATTTAGGAATCTTTACACTGTCAACCTTTCAGTTCTCTCTACTGCTGTCTTATCACCTCTTTCCTCCACTATGTCAACTGAGTCCATTGATGTGGCAGTATCCTCCTATAACACTATACTCTCCTCTGCTCAGGGTGCACTTGCCTCTCCCATTCCATGCCCTGTGAGGCATAACGTACCTCAACCCTAGCTGTCCTCGACAACCCACTACCTATGTTCCTGCACCCACTCAGCTGAGTGCCTTTGGCTTAAATCACGTACACTTGCCGACTACCTACATTTCAAATTCATGCTTACCTCTTTCCAGTCAGCCATAGCACTCACCAAGCAAGAATACTATATCCATCTAACTAATCTCTTTCCTATGACTTGTTGTCTCTTTGCTATGCTCAACTCTCTCCTCAAGGTCCCTCCTCCCATAATCCCACATTTACTATCTGCCCAGACCTTGGCTGACTACTTCCATGACAAAATCCAGAAGATTAGCCTTGAATTCTCTGCAGGGTCACCTCCACCCCATCTTCCTCCTCTTCAATCCCAAATCCTTCCCTCACCTTCGGTTATCCTTTCTTCCTTTTCTGAAATCACTGAAGAGGAAACTACAATTCTTCTCTCTTCCTCCAAATTGACTACCTGCTCCTCTGATCCCATTCCCCCATCTACTAAGCTCTATCTCTTCTACCGTTATCCCTTCCATCTGTCATATCCTTAACCTATCACTTTACAATGCAACTGTTCCTGTGGCCTTCAAACATGCTGTGGTTACACCTCTCCTCAAAAAGCCTTCACTAGATCCTACCTGTCCTTCCAGATATCAACCTATCTCTAATCTCCCCTTTGCTTCAAAACTACTTGAACGAGTGGTTCACCGTCACTGTCTTAACTTTCTTTTCTCTCAAGACCTTCTGGACCCATGCATTCTGGCTTTTCTTCTCTACATTCTACAGAAACGCCTCTTGCCAAAGTCTCCAGTGACTTGTTCCTCACCAAATACAAAGGCCTCTTCTTGATTCTCATCCTTCTTGACCTTTCTGCTTCCTTTGACATTGTTGATTACTACCTTCTCCTTGATACCCTGTCCTTGCTTGGATTTAGGGGCTCTGTTCTGGCCTGGTTTTCTTCTTGTCTCCTCCCATCACACTTTTAATGTATATTCTGGTGGTTCCTCAGGGCTCTGTCTTGGGACCTCTCCTTTTCTCTCACTACACTCAGTCCCTTGGTGCACTTATTTCTTCCCATGATTTTCAGTACTATCTTTATGCTGATGACTCTCAGATCTACCTTTCTGTGCCTGAAATCTCTCCAGGAATCTAGGTCCGGATCTCTGCCTGCTCATCCGACATTGCTAACTGGATGTCTCACCACCGTCTGAAACGGAACATAGCCAAAACTGAGCTCTTTATATTTCCCCCTAAACCCACCTCCCTCCTTTCTCTATTTTTGTGGCTAATACTATACTTCTCCCTATTTCCTCAACTCACAACCTCGGGGCCATCTTTGACTCTACTCTCTCTTTCTCTGCACACATCCAACAGATAGCTAAAACCTGTCACTTCTTTCTCTATAGCATTGGCAAAATATATCCCTTCCTTTCTACACACACTACTAAGATGCTTATCCACTTTTTAGTCACCTCCCATTTAAACTATTGCAACCTCCTCCTCCCTGGTTTCCCTCTGAATCATCTCTCTCCTCTTCAATCTGTTCAAAGCTCAGCTGCATGCTAATCTTCTGCCAGCCTCAGTATGCTCATATAACCCCTCTTCCCAAGTTGCTTCATTGGCTCCCATTCTGTTTCTGTATCCAGTTCAAACTTCTCCTACTGACCTGTACTGCTACTCCTCATTATCTTTCCTCTCTTAACTCTCCCTACACCCCTCCTTGGGAACTCTGCTCTTCTGGCAGATCCCTTCTATCTGTGCCCTTCTCTTCTACTGCCAACTCCAGACTGATCCTTTCACCTTGCTGCTCTTTATACCTGTAACAAACTACCCGAGTCTATGCATCAGGCTTCATCTCTGACCCTTTTCAAATCCAGGCTGAAAACTCACCTCTTTGAGGCTGCTTTTGGATCCTGATCTGCTTAGTCTCCTATGTGTTTCCTTACCATTTCCCTAGATATATCCTTGACCTCAACTATTATGTTGTCTGTCTTAACTAGATTATAAGCTCTGATGAGCAGGGACCATCTTTTACATGTGTCTATACAGCACTGCGTATGCCTTGTAGTGCTATACAAATCATCACCTACTAAATTTCATTGACTATGCCTGTCAATAGGGTTTCCACACTATGGCCTGATCAAAATCTGGATTGTTGCAGATTCACAACCATGGATTTATCAACAAATAAAGTTAACTGGATCAAAGAAAGATTTTCCAAAATCTTTGTAAAAAAAAAAAAGATTAGGCATAGGTTGAAAAATTCAAAAACTCAACAGGAACAAGGTTGGGCTTCTTTAAATAGTGCATCACCAATGTGGGTTTCAGCATTTGAGGAACAAAGCCCAAAGAAAGACTTGCCTGAAGCAAGCTACGAATATTTGGAATGAGTGCAGGGGCCAAGTATAAAGCACAGGCAGTGTTTAAGTGTTCTGATCCTACATAGTGCAATAAACATGGTCTTCATAACAGAATTGATCTGTTGTTTAGAAAAGACCTGCATCAAACCCCACTCCCAGTAAATTCAAGGGGCTAGAATAAACTGATTTAATGCCTGATATGGAAGGCAAGGATAAATCAGCAACTGATGAGCATGAGAACCAGATGGTCTCAGATTTCTTAGCATTAAGAATAAGTCTATATCTCCAAAGCCAGTCAACAACCACATCCAAGTAAGACTGGAGTGAAGTAAGATCAAAAAAGGTAGGATCAGCATATAACAGAATCTGAATGTCATTCACATAAATATAAAGAGAACAACCAAATAACTGAACAATACTAGGCAAAGGAGAAAGAAAAATATTAAACAAAGTAGGGCCAAAGTAGACCTCTGTGAAACACCATAACTGAGATAATGAATAGCTGACAGCTGACCATTAGAAGACACCTGAAATGAACAACCAAGTACAAAGAAAGCCAGGCTAGCTCAGCTGAGGTAAGTCCCAAATCCTGAAGATGACGCAAGAGAAAATGATGAACAATTAGATCAGATGCTGATTACACATCTATACTAACCAAAAGCACAGCCACATTTTGGTCCATAGCCTACTAAATTTCATTGACTATGCCTGTCAATAGGGCTTCTACACTAGGGCCTGATCAAAATCTGGATTGTTGCAGATTCAGAACCATGGACTTAACAACAAATAAAGTTAACTGGATCAAAGAAAGTTTTTCCAAAATCTTTGTAAAAAAAAAAAAGATAAGACATAAGTTGAAAAATTCAACAGGAGCAAGGTTGGGCTTCTTTAAAGAGGGCATCACCAATGTGTGTTTCAGCATTTAAAGAACACAGCCCAAAGAAAGACTTCCTGAAGCAAGGTATGAATATTTGGAATGAGTACAGGGGCCAAGTTCTTCACCAAGAAAAGAGGCCATGGGTCAAGAGAGGAAGGAAGCCAAGGAGTGCTCAAGAACAAGGGAAGTTACAGGTTAAAACACTGACCAGTGAGAATGAAGGCTCACTGCCATGTCATTCAAGGTTGAAAATTCTCACTGTCCATTAGCCAAAAGGAGATCTGAGCTCTGGCTAGCAAGAGAAGAGAAATCAGCACAAGTCAATGAAGAATTAAAGAGTCAGAAGTGACATCAGAGTGAGCTATACATATTATCCTTTGTTACAATTACCCCGGTTTTCCAAGTTTTTCTTCCTGTTCCATGTAAAAACAGATATATGTATCTTATCTGATGTTTTGTAGTTCTATGTAAACCGCGCTGATAATAAATAGTGCGGTATATAAAAATGTTAAATAAATAAATAAATAAATAATTCTGTAAACTAGACGGGCTAGGGAGTAATTCAGGACTCGCTTGAGAAATACTGGTTTAGCACCCACTAGGTACTGTTAGTATCTACCAAAATGATTTAACATTAGCTAAAATGATGCAGACAGAATAAAATGATGGAAAATGAAATGAAATGTCAAGTTTTTTGCGTTGTTTCATCATCAAAATTGCACAAAACAATAAATGGCACTAATTTTTCCAATTTGTTTTTCAATGGACAGCACCTGGTAGCTAGGTGTTGCAATTTAGCCTTGGCTGTGACTTCCTTCATTTGAGAACTTTAATAATATATGGATAACGTCTATATTTCTGACGTACAAGGCAAACAATTTTCAACTCATTTTTGGATTTTTCAGAATTTTCCCAATATTTGAGCATTATTTGGTTTGTTTCAGACATTCATCTTAATACAACTTTTTAAATGTGCATTTGAACTTTTCAGTGCATGCAAACTGATTTTATGTGGATTAATTCATAGCTTAAAGTGAATTAATCAATTTTTCATGTATTAAGGGGTAATTTTATAAATAACTTTTGATGGCCAAACTCCCTCTTAAGTGTGTAAAAGGCATTTTTCTAAAATTACCCCATGTTTAGGTGCATAAGATTATGGAGCATATTTATTAAAGCCCACACTAGTAACATGCATGTAGGCCATGTTTCCAGCACGGGGGTCCATGCTAAATTCAAGAGGTATGTGTATCCATCCCCCTGCAGTTAGCAGGACACTAATATGCAGCACCGTGCAAGCTAGCATGTAAGTGCACCTAACCCCGCCCACTGAGGTGGCATTCAGTGGATCCATGCTAATGGCATCAAGTTAATAACACCTGTACTAACCACACCTTGCCAATAATATCTCTTACCTAGTCCCTGCCCCATCATGTGCAACCCAGTTAATGTGGAATTTTTAGCATGAGGACCCATGCTACTTTTTAGCCTAGCACTCTTACTGCACACTAAGCCCTGCGCTATCAGGTAGCACACTTTAGTAAACATGCCCTTATATGCAGTGACAAAAAAGCACATATTTTTATGTAATTTGTTAATAGGCATGTTTGGGGGCATGGTTGAGGTGGCGTGTGAGTAAAGTGACATAATATGTACAGAGAGGGATTTTAGAAAGGACATCCAAGTGCAATCTGGGCCGTTTAAGCCAGAATGTTTGAAAAAAAAAAAGTAGAGAAAACAAATACAGAAAGCCAAGTGTTAAGTAAATCTAAACTTTACAGAAATTTAAAGAGAATAAGAGTCTCAGAGCATGCTCTAAAAATAAATCCTGGCGAAAAAAGTAGGCACGATCAGGTGCAGATATGATTTCACAAATATGGATGTGCCCAATATGGATGGCTGTGGGGGTGTTTACATAGACATCCCCTGAATAGTATTTCAGAAACTGGACTTCTAGGAATAGCCTAATGAGTAGTGGGATTGGATCAGGGAAGCCAGGGTTCACATCTCACTGTGGTTATCATTGAAATCATGCTGAGTACCGGAGATGATGGATTGCTTCCTTCATTGTACCCTCTGGATTTTTTTTTTCAGCCAAAAAGAGCACTTTTCAGGTGACCGGAACAGGCATAGACTTAGACTCGACTCTGGATGTTTCTGAGATCAGTGGGGATGTCTAGCTTCATAGGAGCGCTCTATCATGCCCCAGTTCAGACTTGGATATCCTCATGTTGGGGACATCCACAGATCTGGCTTCTAAGATGGCTCTGAAGACATCTCTGTGCTTTGGTTTATGCCTATTTTCGGATGTTCAAAGCATGAATAGGGCTTCCAGAATAAGCCTCATAGCTTTGAAAATACATGTCCATATACAGTACATACCATGGTCTTGAGCAGCTATAAATGTACACGGATGCATTTTAGGAATAATTGTGCAGGTTTTGTGAAGCTATTTTATAAGATACATAGGTATCTATGTGTTCTTTAAAACAACTTCAACATAGACACCTACTTGGTCTTCCAAATTAGGTGGCTTGTTATAAAATTACCCTCTAAGGGCCCGATATTCGAAAAACATTTATACTGTTTACAGCCCACTAAACGGGAATATTCGACGGCACCTATGCAGTTAGTGCCATTGAATATCCCCATCTATGTCCCCTTTGTGCCCCGATGCTATCCGGTTAGCAGCAGGGCGTGCCGGGGGCATTCTGGGGCAGAGTGGAAGCGGGGAGGACCACTAACCGGGTAGTGGCGATATTGCACCGCTAGCCGGTTAGCGATCCGTGACTAAAACTAGCGGTGCAATATCGCCACTATCCAGTAAGGCTCTGTGGCAGATTTCCCTCGGCACCAAAACCAGATATTCATTGCCACCACCTAGTAGACTATCAGGCCTTAAATGTTTAAGGGGTGCTAGTGAACCAAATGCACCTTACCTTATTGTGATTGCTTATTGCTATTATACATTTTTCTGCAGAGTTTGTATTTTAAATAGAATAGTATTTTTGTGAGAATGATATAGGTCATGATAATGATGATTTTCTGACATTTTTCCAAGATTTAGATCTTTATGACATGGTGATTCTTGTAATTCTTCATGATTTTCATTAGAATTTACTTTTACCTTTGGTTTGTTACTCTAGGGAACAGTATTGGTTGATATCTTTTTGTCTTCCTCTAGCCTTGTTCCCTTCCACCTGCATTTCAAGTACCTTCCTGCCAAGGTGACTTCCATCTGTTCTTTTCACATAACCAAACTGGAAACACACCAGTCTTTTACCCCTCACCTTATCTGCAAATTTCAGCCCCTTCCAGTCAGCTCTCTCTGAACTTGTACCTTTCAGCTATCTGTCTCTGACCGGCTATCTCAGTGATGAGTGTCATTGCTTCAGCTGACTCAGTCTTGCCATCTCCTTCATCTTTGACTCCTTTCTCTCTGTCTGCCTTTGTCTCTTAATCATTCCATGCCTTCAACACTCTGGAGACACTAATCTTAATCCTCCTAACACCCCAGTCTCCTCTGTTACTATTCTTTCACTTGAAGCCTCCAGTGCTCTTCTCTCCCTCTTTATTTCCCCGGTTCCCTCTTTTCTTCGTAGCTCTATTGGTCAATTCAAATGCAATATTGTTGTATCTTATCCTGAAATTGTCAGTCACACATCACAAAGCTGAAGGCCAACATAACCAGGAAGATACAGTTGCAAACGTAAAAGATAACAAAGGAAGAGGAATAGAAATAATAGGCAACAAATAGAAAATTAAAAAAAAGCAACCCCTCTCTTCTTTCCTTTGCTATTTATCACCTCAATGACATTTTTTTAAAACTCAAAATTATCTCTCTATGGGGGTCATTTACTCATAGGTAATGCACACTAATGTTACTGTGTGGCTTATGATTCATTGCATAAAATATATTTACCTTTTTTAGCTATATAACGTCTTTATTTTGACAATTTCCGCTCACCATCTTTGTTTTTTTAATTTGTCAATTGTTTACATTTGTCTTTTTGAATTTTTTAATAACTTATATGCTACGAGATGTTCTCACTTTTTTTGGACCACTCTGTATATATTTTAGCTATAAAATGTTATAACCTGCCCATCCAGTAATCTGAGTGGCTACCAACTTACGTATATAATCAAACTATTAAATGGAAGAAAAACAAAATAAAAAAACTGCAATCGCATTAAAGCATAATGGGGGGGGGGGGACATATTCAGCAGCGGCAACCAGCACAATTAAAGCGGCTAGCCATCGTCACTTTAATATATGTGGATATTGTCCAGGCCATATCTAGCCAGCAGCACTGAATATGCAGTTTGCTCAGATAGTGATACACAACCACTGGCCAGATAGCTAAACTGGCTAAAGTTAGTCCACCAATTTTCTGACCTAACTTTATCTGGTTTGAGTTAACCGGATAGCAGCTCAATATCACCACTGACCGATTAACCCCTGGTGTCAACCCAGAACACTGACTATAAGCGATTTGTGTCAGGGCGTTCAGCTGGGCTAAGAGGTGATATTCAGGAGCGCAAACTAGGCATTTGCTGCTAAATATCAGTGTTCAGTGGGATTAACATGGTTAGCAGGTCTGCCAGCTGCATTAATTCCTTTGAATATGCCCCCCCAATGAGAGTAATTTTCTAAAGAATCTGCCTAGATTAGCACAAAAACAATACACATAAATATAGGTATGTCATACATTTATGCACCTAAAATGACATTTACATGTATTTTTGATGCAGTTGCTCTTCTCAAAGTATTCTCAATGGGTTGATCGTGCATATATTCACTGTGGATATATGGGGAGGAGTTTGGGCAGAACATGGGCTAAATGCACAAGTATAGATATAAACTCGTATAAAATACCATAATTTACAGACATGAAGGGTAATTTTGTATTCCCCCATACTGGCAATGCGTGATTCAGAGCATGCAGTTCAGGCTTATGTTATAAGGTAAAACACATGTGCTTTACGTTATAAAATGATGGTGTAGAGATGCGCTGGAACCTAGGTGCAACCACTTATGCTTGCTCAACTTGCCATGCCTAAATTTGTGATCTGACATATGTAAGTCATAGTATTTTATAACTTATGTGAATCAAAAAAGACTGCACCTACACGCCACCCAAGTGCTGCCTCTGGTCATGGCCCACCAGAAGATATTGTCACAAGCACAATGCCCGAAGCCGCTTGCCTCTAGTGGTCGAGGGGCATAGTGGTTGAGGATTCCTTCTTCTATCAGCTCCTAGCAGCCTATTTCTTCATGTTGGCTTCTGGGAAGTGTAGTACTGCTAAAATATGTTGGTGCTTTAAGTAGAAGGTTTGTAGTTGAGGTAACCGAGGGTAAGGCTTGTAACAGAAAGTTTATTTCCATAACACAAAACACAGCAGGTTCAAGGTATCATTTACAGGATTATAACTGTAGGATTTGCTTAAGGTACAGCAAATAATGGCAAACAAACCAAAAGAACTCAGAAATGGCTTTTTAAAGTCCTCTTACTTGCAGAAGCAATTGCCTCAAAGAAACTAGACTGCCACATTCCTTTTTAGTCCTGGTTAATCAGAGCATAAATAAAAATTCAGGCTTAATTCTTCTACAGCAGTTTGGTTTCTGCCAGCCTCAAAAACCTCTCTAGGCTGCATTTCTACGTGAAAGCAAACTTAGAACAAAACAAACATTCCAAGCTGTTATCAAAACTCTTAGCAGGATTTTCATATAGGAGAGGAGCAAGCAAAAACTCTTATAGCAGCTAACTTGGCTTTTCTTGCTGTTGCACAGTTCAAACACAGGTGACAGACAAGCATGAATCAGAGCTTCCTGATCAGGCTAACATTGCAGTAAATTTCCCTTTTAAAACAGACAGGAATTTACCTCCACACTGCTTCTGCCATATGATTAACTTTCAAGGAGAATTACTTCTTTCAGGGCTAGCTTTTCCTCAAGACCTCCTGTCTAGAGCTTGGCATAGAGAGCAATCCATAAAGCAATCTTCTTCCCCCAATTCTGACACTGGTTCTCCCAATTGCATGGGTTCTGACTCACTGACCTGGTCAGACTGCTCAGCTGACAACCTCTCTGGTAGTCTGAAAGCTTCTCCACTTCCTGGTCCCCACCTCTGTTGCCAACCTGTTGCAGGGAATTCAGCTCTCTCAGCTCTGGGTAGCTCAGATCTTCTCCAAGAATCCACTCCTTCTCTCTGCTTCTGTCTCAGCTGCTCTCCCAGCTGCTCTCCTCGTCTCCCCCTCTCTGCATAATCTAACCCAGGCTTATACCTCCAGGGTCTTAACCCCACCTCTTTCTTTCCCAGGTGTTGGTAATCCCCCTGCCTTCTGATATTAGAATAATCAGTGCACTTGTTAAAGTAAGGGCTTTGGTCCTCATGCTTGCAATCTCTCTTTCTTACTGTATCAATCATTGGCTGAAACCTGTTCCAGCTGGGGTTTTTCTGTCTTTGAAACCTGGCTGTGGCTTTCTCTCCCTGCACTCCTAGAAGGGGGCCCTTAACTAGGGTGAATTCATTATGCTTCTCACCTCCCCCACTTTCAGGATAGCTGACTTTAACACAATATGCGCAATGGGCACTTTTGTGTGCCCTTACATAAGAACATAAGATATGCCATACTGGGTCAGACCAAGGTCCATCAAGCCCAGTATCCTGTTTCCAACAGTGGCCAATCTAGGTCATACGTACCTAGCAGTTTCCCCAAAAGACACAGGTTCTGCAATGCTTGTACTAGGTCAAGCATTGATATCCTGGGTCCCTTCTTAATAATGGTTTATGGACCTTTCCTCCAGGAAGTTGTCCAAACCTTTTTAAAACCCAGCTACACTAACAGCCTTTACTACATCCTCCGGTAACCAATTCCAGAGTTTGATTACACGTTGAGTGAAAAAATATTTTCTTTTATTAGTCTTAAATAGTTTACCCTATAGCTTCATTGCATGTCCCCTAGTCTTTCTATATTCTGATAACGTAAACAGGCGATCTACGTTTACCCGTTCCACTCCGTTCATTAATTTATAGACTTCTATCATATCTCCCCTCAGCCGTCTCTTTTCCAGGTTAAAGAGCCCTAACCTTTTTAGTCTTTCTTCATAGGAGTATCCTTCCATCCCCTTTACCATTTTGGTGGCTCTTCTCTGAACCTTTTCTAATAACGCTATATCCTTTTTAAGATACGGCGACCAGTATTGCACACAATATTCAAGGTGCGTTCTAACCATGGAACGGTATAGAGGCATTATAATATCTTTTGTTTTATTTTCCATTCCTTTCCTTATGATACCTAGCATTCTGTTTTCTCTCTTGGCTGCCACTGCACACTGGGCCGAGGGTTTTAACATGTTATCCACAATGACGCCTAAATCTTTTTCCTGGGTGGTGGTTCCTAATGTGGAAACTTGCATCGTGTAACCATAGTTTGAGTTGTTCTTCCCTAGGTGCATAACTTTGCACTTGTTCACATTAAATTTCATCTGCCATTTTGATGCCCAGTCTTCCAATTTATCAAGATCCTCTTGCAATTTTCCACAATCCTCTGGGGTTTTAACAACTTTAAATGGTTTTGTGTCATCTGCAAATTTGATAACCTCACTCGTTATTCCACTTTCCAGGTCATTTATTAATATGTCAAAAAGCAGCGGACCCAGCACAGATCCCTGGGGTACACCACTATTCACCTTTCTCCATTGGGAAAATTGGCCATTTAGCCCAAACCTCTGCTTTCAATCTTTTAACCAGTTCCTGATCCATAGTAGTACACTGCCTCCTATCCCATGACTCTTTAGTTTTGCCAAAAGTCTCTGATGAGCGACCTTGTCAAAAGCTTTCTGAAAGTCCAGATACACTATATCAACTGACTCACCTTTGTCCACCTGTTTATTCACACTTTCAAAAAAACAACAGATTAGTAAGACAAGATCTTCCTTGTCTAAAGCCAAGTTGGCTGTCTCCCATTAGGCCATGGCTATCTACATGCTGAGTAATTTTATTCTTTATGATGGTTTCTACCATTTTTCCCAGTACTGACGTGAGGCTCACTGGTCTGTAGTTTCCCGAATCACCCCTCAAACCCTTTTTAAAAATTGGTGTTACATTGGCGATCCGCCAATCTTCAGGTATTAGAGATGATTTTAACGATAGTTCACAGATTACTAATAGCAGGTCTGCAATCTCATATTTCAGTTCTTTCAACACCCTTGAATGTATACCATCTGGCCCAGGTGATTTGCTACTCTTCAGTTTATCTAATAGTTGTAATACATCTTACTGATGTATCGATATTTCCTTCAATTCTTCCGCACCTTTAAATACCACTTCAGACATTGGTAACATCCCTACATCTTCCTCAGTAAAGACCAAAGCAAAGAATTCATTCAGTCTCTCCGCTATTGCCTTGTCGCCTCTTAGTGCCCCTTTAACTCCTCTATCATCTAATGGTCCAACTGACTCTCTCACAGGTTTTTTGCTACGAATGTACTTGAAAAAATCTTTATTTCGCGTTTTTGCTTCTGCAGCAAGCTTCTTCTCAAATTCTCTCTTTGCCTTCTTTATCAATGCCTTGCATTTGACCTGTCAATGCTTGTGCTGTTTCCAGGTTTCATCATTTGGCTCTTTTTTCCATTTCCTGAAAGATGCTTTCTTGGCAACTACAGCCTCTCTGACCTCACCTTTAAACCATGCTGGCAGTTTTTTGGACTTCCTTCCACTTTTCTTAAAGCGTGGAATACAGCTGGTCTGGGCTTCCAAGATAGTATTTTTCAACAACACTCAAGCTTGATGTAAGTCTTTAACCTTTGCAACTGCTCCTTTTAGTTTTTTGTTAACTATTTTCCTCATTTTATCATAGTCTCCCTTTCGAAAGTTAAAAGGTAGTACTGTGGATTTCCTTACTATCCCTCCTCTACTAATTAAATCAAAGGCGATCATGCTATGATCACTATTTCCAAGTGGCCCCAACACCCTTATCTCTTGCACTAGATCTGGTGTTCCACTAAGGACTAGGTCTAATATGGCTTCCCCTCTGGTCGGTTCATGAACCAGCTGCTCCAAGAAGCAGTCATTTATGTCATCTAGGAACTTTATCTCCCTAACATGTACTACCGTGACACTGACTCTGTCGATACCGGGGTAATTCAAATCGCCCATTATTATTACCGCGCTGTAACTTTTGTTAGCTTCCTTGATTTCTTTGAGCATTTCATCATCCATTTGTTCATTCTGGCCAGGCGGTCGATAGTACACCCCCACCGCCATCACCTTCCCCTTTTTACATGGAATTTCAATCCATAGAGATTCTACAGCAAATTTTGTTTCCTGCAAAACTTTAATCCTTTCTGACTCAATGCCCTCTCTAACATAGAGCGCAACCCCTCCACCAATTTGATCAGCTCTATCATTACGATATAGTTTGTACCCAGGTATCACAGTGTCCCGCTGGTTGTCCTCCTTCCACCAAGTCTCTGATATTCCAATCATATCTAACCTTTCATTTAGTGCTATATATTATAACTCTCCCATCTTATTCTTTAGACTTCTAGCATTTGCATACAATCATTTTAGAGACTGTATTTTATTCATATTAATTTGGCTATTGGTAGACATGGTAATTTGGGATCTTTAAGCTCTGTCTGCTCCATACTCGAGGGCATTTGGGCTACTTTACTCTCTTTTGGAACCTCTCTGCTTTGGGTAGTATCCTTCAAGGATACATTCTTCCGAACCATCTGCTCTTGGGCGACTGTCGGCTTTCCCCTATTATCTAGTTTAAAAGCTGCTCTATCTCCTTTTTAAAGGTTAATGCCAGCAGCCTGGTTCCATCCCTGTTAAGGTGACGTCCATCCCTTCAGAAGAGCCCCTCCTTTCCCCAGAATGTACCCCAGTTCCTAACAAATCCAAACCCCTCATCTCTGCACCATTGTCTCATCCACGCATTGAGACTCCGGAGCTCTGCCTGCCTTTTGGGTCCTGCACGTGGAACGGGAAGAATTTCAGAGAACGCTACCCTGGAAGTTCTGGATTTCAACTTCCTACCTAAAAGCCTAAATTTAGCCTCCAGAACCTCCCTACCATATTTTCCTATGTCATTGGTACTGACATGTACCAAGACAGCAGACTCTTCCCCAGCACTATCTAAGACCTTATCTAGGTGGCGCGTGAGGTCCGCTACCTTCGCACCAGGCAGGCATGTTACCAGGCGATCTTCATGTCCACCAGCCACCCAGCTATCTACATGCCTAATGATTGAATCACCAACTATAACGGCTGTCTTAACCCTTCCCTCATGGGCCCATGGCCCTGGAGAAACTTCCTCGGTGCAAGAGGGTTTTACATCACCTGGAGGACAGGTCCTAGTTACAGGATCACTTCCTGCCACACCAGGGTGATGCTCTCCTGTCACGTGACCTCTCTCCTCCATGGCAACAGGGATGCTGCCAGACTGGAGGTGGGACTTCAGGACTATATCCCTGTAGGTCTCGTCTATGTACCTCTCTGTCTTTCTTATGTTTTCCAAGTCTGCTACTCTAGCCTCTAGAGAACGGACTCATTCTTTGAGAGGAAAGAGCTCCTTGCACCTAGTGCACATGTAAGACCTCTCACCAACTGGTAAAAACTCATACATGTGACTCTCAATGCAAAAGACTGGAAAGCCCCCATCCCGCTGCTGGACTGCTGTCTGCATCTTAGTTTTAAGTTTTTGTTTAGATCTTTAAGTTCTTTACTTACTAAGGGTTGCTATGGATATTTATACCAATAAAACTGTACTTAATTCATTTAATATACCTTGTTCACCTGAAGCTTAATTAATCATAGGTCCTTAGTGTATGTCTGATTTGGGTAACAAGCTTCACCTGAGAGCACCTCCTGTCTTTTAAGATGTGTAAGTACCTATAAAGCTATGATTATCCCAGGGGTGGGTGGGTGTGGGGAGGGAGGGGTGGAAATAACACTTATTAAAAGAGGGCTGCTACTCAGTACCCTGTCCTGTGCTGCTGAGGTAAGCTATATTCTTATTTGATTTAAATTATAGCTCTTTGCTGCTGCTAGGCTCTAACTTATTATGAAATTTAAACTACAAACTCTCTGCTGGGTTCTAAATTTAACCAGAAAGCTCTCTTCTGTGTTTTAAATTTAAACTAAAAGTACTTTGCTGATGCTAGGCCCTAAGTGACTATTAAATTTAAACTACAGCTCTCTGCTGGGTTCCAAATTTAACCAGAAAGCTCTCTTCTGTGTTTTAAATTTAAACTAAAAATACTTTGCTGATACTAGGCCCTGAGTGACTATTAAATTAAAACTATAAGCTCTCTGCTGGGTAATAAATGTAACCAGAAAGTTCTTTTCTCTGTTTTAAATTTAAACTTAAACTGCTGCTACTAGGCCCTGACTGATTTAACAAAAAATAGTGGGTTCACAGATTAAATAGTTTTAATAGAAAGAATTCCTTTCAGAAAATTCCCAGAAGTATATACTCACAATTGCAGATCTCTCTCCAGAAGTAACAGTCCCTTTTTCTAGTCCTTCAAGACTGAGGATCACAGAGCTCTGGTTGAGCTATTTATGCCTGTGCTACTGAGGTAAGCTGTGACCAACCTCCTGGATGATTAACAGTCCTTGTTTGGATAGAAGGAGTCTTTCAAAATGGCTGTTTGAACTGCCACCTAGTGTTAACACCTATTGAAAATGTTTCACAGATCTCTTGCCCCCTAGGTAGAAGGCCTCTTTGTAAAGGTCTCTAGAAAACTTTATTTGCTGCTCAAAGAGTACTGACCCTATTTTACAGAATAGCATCCGGGTGAAGCACATGCATAACAGGCCAATCATACTTGTAAATCTGGAATGCAAGTGGAATGGGTAAATGTGGATAGATTATTTACGCCATCAAAATATAGAAAGACTAGGGGACATGCAATGAAGCTACAGCGTAACCCATTTAAGACTAATAAGAGAACATATTTTTCACTGAACGCGTAATCAAACTCTGGAATTCATTACCATAGGGTGTAGTAAAAGCCATTAGTGTAGCTGGGTTTAAAAAAGGTTTGGACATGTTCCTGGAGGAAAGGTCCATAGACCATTATTATAGAGGACCTGGGATATCCACTGCTTATCTTGGGACAAGCATTGTGGAACCTGTGTGCCTTTTGGGAACCTGCCTGGTACTTGTGACCTTGACTGGCCACAGTTAGAAACAGGATACTGGGTTTGATGGACTTTGGTCTGACCCAGTATGGTATTTCTTATGTTTTTATGTTCTTTTAAAATAGGAACTCACATGCGTAACTTTCCGCACTGCCTATATAAAATCAGCTTTATTCGGTACAAGTTTTGTCGCGGGCATTTACACCAGTCCTAAGGCTGATAGAAGTGATCATGCCTTATATTAATGCATGTTTTCTGCTGTTTGCTCTAGTATTTTATGAAGTCAAGTGCCCATGTACTTGACTTTATTAAACAGGCAAAAATGTGAATAAAACTATGCATGACTTATAAAATTACCTTCAATGAGGGTAGCATGAAAGGAGGTGGCTATTTATGAGCTATTTTATGAAGAAAAGCAGGTGTCTACTTCCTTTAGAAAATTCTAATATAAGTGACAGAAATATGCCTTAAGGTAAGGTGTGGATGTTGTGCTAGCCTTAGAACTGGTGTAAATGCCTACGCTTAGGTGTTTGCAAGAATGCTTTTAAATTCTAGTATTTTATAATTTACACACATTCTCGGTGCTCCGCCTAAACTCCACCCATGTGCACACCCAGCATCATCATCAAGCAACATGCACTCTTATACACTTGTCCTTATTTTATGAGATCATTAACAAGTGTACGTTGCCACATACATCAACTAATGGCTAAATAACCCCCAGGTAGATGCGCAATTAGCACCTGAAAGAACGCTCCTCCTTATAAAATTACCTCTTACAAGCCAAACAAATCCATAACTACCTTGCCCCAAAAGCTCCTGCTGAGCCTCAAATAATACTGCCTAATCCACTGCAAAGCTTCTTGAACAAGGATATAAATTGCACCCTCTGTCCTCCAACAGTTTGATAGAGTGCTTGTAAAACTATGGAAAATAAAGATCCCTGATGACAAAGCTTACTGCATAGTAATTAAACAGTGCAAAAAGAAAAAAAAGAACAATGCAGAGCTAATCTGCATAATCAGTACAACTAAGAAAAAACACCTAAATATAACAAACCTAAAACAATGATATTTAAAGTAAATATATAAAACAAATCAGCCCTTCTTCAAAGATAATATAGGAAGGTAATTTCTGCTTCCATTTGACTTAAACTCCAAAGTACTTGCGTCGTTGGTTTGCAAATAAAAAACAATAATGTGAAGAAAAAAAATGAATCCCCACAACAGGAGGTCATGTTCCATTCAATTTTATGGATCTGGTATATTGAGAGCCAATTTTCAATTTGATCTAGTTGTAATGGATTTTCATGGTTTGCAAAACAGAGTGATATTTTGTTTTATAACAGTGAAGTCCATTTAATTGCAGCTGTATTTGACTTAGCTATATCAAAATAATGATTTAAAAATATATCTAGGAAAAGAGTTGCCAAAATGGTGCTGAGTCTATATTAAAAGCCCTTTGAGATAAGATTTAAGGACTTAGCATGCGTACTATAGAGGAGAGACAACAGAAATATAATAGATGCATTTAAATATCTCAAAAATATTAGTACTATACAAGAAACAAAGCTTTTACAGTGGAATGTAGCAGGCAGAATCTGCTCTTCAACCAGTGTTTGGAAACACTATTTAGGGGATTGTGTTTAAATCTACTCACTATTATTTCTGCCATGTGCTCTCTTGTGCCTCTCTATCCTGATTGGTCCAAACAGGGACCAGACTAAATTGGTTGATACTGTATTTCTGCCAGACCTCTGGTTCTGTTTGCTGCTGGTTCATTATGCATTACTAACTCCTGCCTGTTTTTTGTTCCTATGATTTCCTGAATTTCTGCATTGATTTGTATTTCCATGTCTTGCTGTTGCCTTGTTCCCTTGGACCTTGTGATTCCCAATCTCACTTGATTTAATTAGGACTGTCTCAAAGATATATCAATTCTCAGTCTATTTGTGACAGACCTATACCAAGAGTTGAGTCCCAGGGATCCCACCCATTATGTTGCACATGTCCCAACAACTGAGGAAGACTCAGGAGTGGCAAAAGAAAATATTTCTGTATAGAAAAGATAATAAATACATGGAACACCTCCCAGGAAAGTTGGCAGAGACAAACACAGTAAAAGGTCAGGAAAACATGGAATAAGCAGAAGCACGGCAGATCCTTGGTTGCAAAAAAGTAAAAGGAAAGGCAATGATGAACTGGAGTCCATGGCATTCACCAGGAAGTAAACTGGGAACACTGAATGGATCTGGGTGGGATATTCAGTGGTATATACCTGACTTCTGCTGCTGAATATTCCCTCTTACTATTGCTGGATGCCCCCGATGCTAGCCTCTGGAGGGTGGCGGCACCGAGGGTTAGCCAGACCGTGACTATACCGAGCCACTAGCTGGCTAAAGTTAGGCAAAACAAAGCTGGCCTAACTTTAGTTGGTTTAGCTCTCTGGGCAGCCCGTATATTGAGTGCTGCTGGCTGGATATGGGTCTAGCATTGAATATCTAGGCTACTATAATTGTACTGGCTGTCGCCCCTGAATTTTCCCACCTATGTTTTTATCAATATATGGCCTATTTCTATGTTTCAGCTCATCATGCTTAGAAAATATGGCTGGTTAAGAAGAGGCAAGATTCCTTTACAGATATTAAGAAATTTAGCTCTTCCCTCTCTCAGTAAAGTGAATGGTTATCCCCTTCCCTTCATTCTTCAAGAAAACATCCCTTTAAGTAATCCACATTCTAGCTCTGTCTTGCATTCTGAACTATGTGACTAGTCTGTGTTTTTATTGTAAGACAAGGAAGTTTGGATTGTGTAATTTGGGAATGCATGATGGATTCTTGAAAATGTAAAGCAAAAGAATGAAGTAAGTATCAGGAGCCAGTGGAAGAGCCATAAGATATGTTGGGATGTATGAGCATCTGAGCTGGCTGTTACATGGAAAGTAAAGGAATTTGGGCACTGGGAAGCAAGAATGGGGAGTTAAGTGAGTATCGTCTTTGTCTGATAAGATTCATGAAACATATCTCCCTTGGATGATAAAAAGTATCTCATAAAAATGCCAGAGAATAACACTTGTACTAATTTACTAAAATGATATAGCTATGACAATAGAATCTTTTGTTTCTACATTGCCCTATAATTCAATATCACAGACACCAACAGACCCCACTCGACAAGGTGTGAAGCCAAATTTTGCATAGGGCATTTAGATGGGAAATGGGATGTCCAAGTAAGAACATTCGGTAAGTTCCCATGTGTTTTACAAAAGATTGCTGAACATGACTCTTTCATCAAATATTTCTAAGGATGTGTGAGGATACTGCACACCAGCAGGAGAAGCCATTTCACAAAGCAACATGGCCAAAAAAGGAGCATCACGAGGTTTTATTCATGCATGTGCGAATTTTGTAACCTATGCCTGTAAATGTTGGCAATGGATTTTACAAAACTGGGTTTTAGGAGCCAAATACTCTCACACCTAAGCTCACTTCTCATGCATTTTGAGATGGTTTTAAACACCAGAGAGGTAAACACAATTGCCCTCTCAATCACTGATGCAAACCTCGGGTTCAAATGAGCTCTGGTTGCTGCAGATCTACATGTGCAAACAGAGGCTTTCTAAAATTGTTATTTATATGTTTGGGCATATACACATGTAGATGTCACTGTTTACAAGTACAAAATTCATATAAGCCTTCTACAATGACCTTCAGGATCATGAACTGGTTAAAAGATAGAAAGCAGCGGGTAGGGCTAAATGGCCAATTTTCTCAATAGAGAAAGGTGAATAGTGGAGTACCGCAGGGATCTGTGCTGGGTCCGCTGCTTTTTAACATATTCATAAATGACCTGGAAATGGGAATAACGAATGAGGTGATCGAATCTGCAGATGACATGAAATTATTCAAAGTTGTTAAAACCTATGAGGATTGTGAAAATTTGCAAAAGGACCTTGATCCATTGGAAGACTGGACGTCCAAATGGCAGATGAAATTTAATGTGGACAAGTGCAAAGTTATGCACTTAATGAAGAACAACCCTAACTACAATTTCACAGTGCAAGGTCCCACATTAGGAACCACCACCCAGGAAAAATACTTAGGCGTCATCATGGATAATATGTTGAAACCCTCCACCAAGTGTGCAGCGGCAGCCAAGAAAGCAAATAGAATGCTAGGAATCAAAAGGAATGGAATGGAGAATAAAACAAAGGATGACGCCTCTGTATCATTCCATGGTGCAACCGCACCTTGAATATTGTGTGCAGTTTTGGTTGCCATATCTTAAAAAGGATATAGCAGAATTAGAAAAGGTACAGAGAAGAGCCACCAAAATGGTAAAGAGGATGGAAGGATACTTCTATAAGGAAAGACTTTAAAGGTTAGGGCCCTTCAGCTTGGAAAAGAGCAGCTGATTGGAGATAAGACAGAGGTCTATAAATTAATAGATGGAGAAGAATGGGTTAATGTAGGTTGATTTTTTGCACCATCAAAATATAGAAAGACTAGGGGACATGCAATGAAGCTACAGTGTAACCAATTTAGAAACATAGAAACATGATGACAGAAAAAGACCACATGGCCTATTTAGTCTGTCCTTCCATATCAACCACTACAACAGTCCCCTTTTTTCCTTTAGAGATCCTCTGTGTTTGTCCCATGCTTCTTTGAATTCAGATACTATTCTCATCTCTACCACCTCTACTGGGAGACTATTCCACGGATCCACCACTCTTTCTAAAAATAAATATTCCCGCATATCATGCCTGAATCTATCCCCTTTCACCCTCATCCCACGTCCCCTCGTAGCAGAGCTTGCTTTCAATCGAAAAGGCTCTCCTCCTGTGCATTTATGCCATCGAGGTATTTAAACATCTCAATCATATCACCTCTATCCCGCCTTTCCTCTAAGGTGTACATATTAAGAGCCTTAATTTAAGACTAATAAGAGAAAATATTTTTTCATTCAACATGTAATCAAACTCTGGAATTCAGTACTGGAGGATGTAGTAACAGCTGGTAGTGTAGCCGTGTTTAAAAAAGGTTTGGACAAGTTCTTGGATGAAAGGTCCATAAACTATTATTAAAGAGGACCCAGGAAATCCACTGCTTGCCCCGGGACAAGCACTGTGGAACCTTTGTACCTTTTTGGGGACCTGTCAAGAACTTATGACCCAGATTGGCCACTGTTGGAAACAGGATACTGAGCTGATGGACCTTAGTCTGAGCCAGTATGGCATTTCTTATGTTTTTTTTGTTCATAATCTATCATTCTTTGAATAGGTAAATTTGTGCCTTTGTCTACAACCAAGACAGACACCATTGACTGGCTTTAAACTTAGGTAGAAATATTCAAAACATTTTCTATGAGGTATACGGTACTTATAGAAAGTCTATAGGGCCCTTTTATTAAAGCTTGCTAAGCAGGTGAGATGCATTTTAGCAGGTGGTAACAGCCCATGGTGACAAGTAACACACAGAAAGGGCAGTTATCAGCCACTAAAATGCATGTGTGATTGTCCGTTGTGCGAAGTGGAGGTGAATGGGCAGGCTAGGGATGCAGAGTGGGCATGGAAAGCACATTTTAGTTAATGCACTGGTACATATCATGCGCTAACTTTAAATATGACAAATTGCATGGGTGCACCTCGCAATACCTTCATGGGTGGCATTAGTTGTACTTGCTTTAATTGCACTGAAAGTTTGAGTACACTTCATGCTGTCATTGCTGGGAAAATGCTGGTGACGCCCCTGACATTTATTACACAGGCTTTTCACTTAACACACCGTAGTTTTCATGCTAAATGCATGTTAAGATCAACACCCTAGCGAGCTTTAGTAAAAGGGCCCCTATGTCCCTTTGAATGTTTTTCACATTTTCACTGTATCAGACCCGGATACATTTAAATACATAGATTTATTTTTCACTCATCAGCACATCATACTTCACACCTCAGGATAAAAATGTTTTAATGGAGGGTAAAGCATATACTCAAAAAACAGAACTGAAATGCAGCAATTGGATGTCTCCACTTGCCTGAGAATACTTGGCGGCACAAATGCCATCTCTGCTTGAGCATCCCCAACACTGAGCAAATCACCGAGTCTAGAAAAGAGTCATTTGTGTTGATTTTGGCACACCACATCATTTTGAAAAGTTGGCTTCTTTGCTTGGTGGAAGCACTTTTGACAGCAGTTCTAGCTATGAGTCTGTTGAGATAGGTATCTACCAATTTTGCCACTTGGCATGGATTTGTCAATATTACTGTAGACCATTTGTCTTTACAAAATTGTTCATGCTTTGTTAAGTTGTTTTGGGAGTGCTGATGGACAGCACTCCAAGCCATGCCACAGATTTTCAATTTCATTTTGTTTTCTGACTTTAGTGTGCAACCGTTTTTGTTTCATGTCAATTTTTTTCATCACTTCCTATCTGTCGTTAATAGTGTGCACCATTTGCCCATAGTGTGCACCATTGCTCAATAGTCCGCATTATTAACAAAAGACAAGAAGTGATAAAATGTTGGTGTTTCCTATATTGTTCTCATTCAAAAATGATACAAATCAAAATGGGAAATATGATAGACATTGCCCATTTTGTTTCAAGCAAATGCACATCCCTAGTTTGAGAAGCAGGATCTAGCTGAGTCATTCCAAAGTCACCCCACTGGAGCCTTGGCTCTGTGCCCTGGGTCATTGTAATGCCGAAAGGTGCACTTTTTTCCCAGATTCAGCTTTTTTGCAGAGAGCAACT
The DNA here is from genome assembly GCA_033557465.1 of Ichthyophis bannanicus. NCBI lineage: Eukaryota > Metazoa > Chordata > Amphibia > Gymnophiona > Ichthyophiidae > Ichthyophis > Ichthyophis bannanicus. The sequence continues at coordinate 1,196,987,189 of CM066032.1, read as the reverse complement.
TTTCTGTTTCTTACCCCATGCATTTTCCCTTTTAGCCTGGCAAGTGTTCTGGTCCTTGCAAATGAGAAATATTTGTATAACATGATGCTGCCACCCTTAAGCTTTACAGTAGAGATGGAGTTTTCATTCAGGCCAAAATGTTTATTTATATATAAAATTTTATGGATTACCACATTGACTATAGTCATTCAATCTAATTACTGTAAGAATTAGTAAAAAAACATATGGAAATAATCAATCATATCAGCTAATACTTTCTTTTAATACATACACACACAATCCTGTTTTAAATTTATGATTTTGCAAAATACTTCATCAACCTTATAAAAAACAATGGCTCTACTGTGTCCAGTCTTTTATAAAGTTGCAAGAAACATTTAATGAAGATGAGAACATGATTGCATATAAGAAATGAAAAAGGCCGCGGGGCCACGTACACGTTTGCTGTTGGTAACCGGGGGAGCGACGTGGTGCGTGGTTCCGGCGCTGGATGGCCTATGGGGAGAAAGGGGTGGGGGGGAGAGGTTGAGGATGGCGTCTTTTGGATTGATTGGCTCCCGCGGGGGATTGAATTGTGCAGGAGCCAATGAGCCTGCAGGAGGAAGGAGAGTTTGGGTGAGTGCAGGGGCCGGCGGGAAGACAGTCTGCATTGAAGAGAAGGGGAGAGGATAGTGGCTGGCGTAGGATCGAGCATCGGTGAGGTGGAACGGACGGAGGATTGAGCATCGGTCATGAGCCAGCCTCTGGAAGACTGCAGGCAGGCTTTAATCGCTCAGCAGGCCCCGAGATAAAACAGCTTGCAGCAATTGGGCAGGCGGCTGAGCGGTAGTCGGAGTCAAGGCACGTGGCAGACGGGGCTGGAATTGTGTTGCGGAGCCGGGCTGGATACAGCGGGGGTGCAATCAGGCAAGTGGAATCTAGTTGGGGGGAGGATAGGGGCGGCTTTGTCAGATTGAAAAATCAGCAATGGGGCTCAACACACTAAGGCAGTGTGTATTTGAATAGAAGGTCACAGGTTCAAGGCCGGGCAGTGGATCTTCTATCTACAGCATGGTTTATGTCAGTGCAAGGGACTTTCACAATTTTAAAGGGACAAAAACTATACTAATTGAAACATATAGCAAAAAAATTTTTAATTAGAGGTTATGTATTTAAAAGTCTAACTATGCCTCTCAGGGGCTGGCTGACTCATGGGAGATGGACAGGAAGGTTGGTAAGGGCAAGGGGATGGCAGTCCACCTCGAGGCGGGACGGACAGGGTGAGTTGTTATGCGCAGCTGGAGTGGAAGGTAATAGGGGAGGCTGGAAGTAGAGCTAAGGGGCATCGCGGAAAAGGAGTGGGTGGTAGGTGGTCTTCGTGACCCGGGCTACCCAGGAGTGGGCGAGGGGGGGCAGCGCAATTGCCTTCAGGGGCAGGGGTGGTGTTAGGGCACGGGGTTTTAGTGAGCCCAGGGGTGGAGTTCCTTCAGGGGTTGAGCAATTCCATGGCATGGGGGGTGGGGCTAATTGGAGTGTGGATGCAAATGCATCCTCGCTAGGCCAGGTACTGGATGTTAGGAGTGGGAACGGAGCTGGGGTGGCTTTCAGGGAAGGGGGAGCAGGTCAAGGACAAGGTGACAAATCAGTCTAGAAGGGCAGGGTCTCACTGGTCATTTCGGATGGCCGCTGATACAAGGGGGACACAACCCGTCAGCTTGCGAGCATTGGCATGGGGGAGGGCAATGATCCTTGAGAGCTGAAATGGCTGGGGCGTGGCAGTCTCCTTGGCCTCCGGCAGTTTTCCCCCTGTGTTTTCTTTTTTGCCTCCACAGGTTCCTGCGGCATGGCAGCTGTCAAGTGACCAAGGAAGGAGAGGTCAATTACGAGGGGAGAACATGGAGGAGAGAGCGACAGCGAGGAGCGAGCGGATAGAGGTGGCGGCGGGGGATCTGGAAGGAATGCCTCAGAGTCAAGGGGATCAGCAGGAGCTGGGAAGTGTTCCAATGGTGGCAGAGTCAAGGACAGGTGAGGCAGGTGAGTTACCAGCAGGGCAAGAAGATGTGGCGCAGAAGGGGGTGAAAGCACGGAAGAAGAGGAGGCATTCCTGCAGGTGACATTGCAGTTCGGAGTCCTCCTCCTCTTCATAAGGGGATTCCTCTGCAACCTCTTCTGGAGTGGAGGGAGCAGTGCGGACGGTGGGCCACCCACGCTAGCATCCTTTTCCAAATTATGGGAAGGCATTCCAAGGAGGTTGCGCCAGAAGATTCGGAAGAGAGGATATATCAACATTTTCCGCCTTTTGGATGGTAGGAAGCGATCGGGAGAGAGTCGGAAGAAGAGGAAGGAAGATGAGAAGGCGGGGAGAGTCAAAAAGGTCTTGCGTAATGTCCTAAACTGGACGAGAGCTTTCTTGAGGTTAGCTAGCATATGGGGACATCATTATCCAGAGCATTATGGGATGTTTCTCGCCTACACGGATTCCATTTTGGAGGCGGCACAAACACATGAGGATTGGGCGTGGCTCAATTACGATGAGAAGTTCCGAGATAAGATGGAGGAGAATAAGTTATTGTCTTGGAGGACACAAGATATTAATCTATGGTTGACACAAATGTCGACAAGGTTGGGAACTGGGGGGGGGGGGAGGGTGGAGCTAAAATAGGAGGAGCGGTGGTGACAGGGATGGGGCGGTCCTTTTGTGCAGGTGGGTCTCCTGCCCTGCAGCACACAGCAAGTGGCAGAGGGGGAGACATTTGCTGGCAATACAACAAGTCGTCGTGTCCATTTCCAGATTGCAAGTTCCACCATGCGTGTTCCATCTGTAACGGGGGACATGCAGCTATCAAATGTGTTAAAAAGGGAGCGGCCCCTACCCCCTTGTTGGCCCCCAAGCAGCAATGACTTGCTGGGCCTAGCCTCAATGCCAATACGGATTGAGGCGTTAAGGCCGTGGCTTGAGCGGTATCCGAGGTTGAAGGATAGGGAGCTGCTGGAAAAGGGGTTTCAATTGGGTTTTGTTATACCTGTGCAGGGACAGGGGACAGGTGGGCTCTGGAAAGGCTCAGAACTCTGCCTCAGTGCAGCGTTTTACTCACATTGTGAGGGATAAGTTGTGGGTTGAGTTGGAATTGGGCAGGATCGTGGGTCCGTTCTCAGAGCAGCCATTCGCGAACTTTGTTGTTTCCCCTTTAGGAAGTTCTGGTTGATTCATAACCTGTCCTTCCCGGCAGGATCATCAGTGAATGATCATATGCCCAGGGAGCTCTGCACGGTGCGCTATTCTTCTTTTGATGTGGCAGTGGATTTGGTGAGAAGATGTGGTCCCTGTTGTTTGATGGCAAAAGTGGACATCGAATCAGCTTTTAGCTTACTGCTGGTGCATCCGTCTGCATTTCATTTGTTAGGGTTTTGTTTTGAAGGAAATAGTTATTTTGATAAATGCATGCCAATGGGTTGCTCAATTTCCTGTTCCTCTTCCGAAAAGTTTAGTACCTTTATACATTGGTTGAGCAGGTAGGATGCGCGAATGTGGTGCATTACCTGGATGACTTCCTTTTTGTGGGTGAGGCTCAATCAGGCCGGTGCCAAGAGCTATTGGAGGGATTTGTTGAATTGTCCCATTTATGGGGTGTTCCATTTGTGGCTGGAAAAACTGAGGGCCCTTCGACGAGCATCACTTTTATGGGGGTGGAGCTAGATGCGGTAGAAATGGTTGCTCGGTTGCCAGTAGAGAAGGTATGGCTGCTCCGGGTGTTAGAGGCCAACGTATTGGAGGCGAGTAAGATAACGTTGAGAGAGATGCAGGCCTTGATAGCTCGTTGAATTTTGCGTGCCGGGTTATTCCAATGGGTCGAGTGTTTTTACGTCGGTTGTCAGCGGCTACATTGGGAGCGCGGAAACCTCATCACCGTATTAGGCTTTAAAGGAGTCTGCAGGCAGATTTGGGAGTTTGGGATGTGCTTTTGAAAGAATTTAATGGGATGACGGTATTGATGGAGGCGGAGGTTTCCAGTTCTGACTTACAACTATTTACAGATGCGGCGGGAGATTTGGGATTGAGGATCTACTTCGGTGGTGCGTGGTGTGCGGGGGGCTGGCCACAGGAGCGGCGTGAGGCGGGCTTAACCAACAACATAGCATTCTTGGAGCTGTTCCCAATTTTGGTGGTATTGTAGTTGTGGCCAGATAGGCTGCGCAATCACAAGTAGTTTGGTGGTGCGACAATGCGGTGGTGGTTAGCGTAGTTAACCACTATGCACCTCGATGCATGCAGAACATAAGAACATAAGATATGCCATACTGGGTCAGACCAAGGTCCATCAAGCCCAGTATCCTGTTTCCAACAGTGGCCAATCTAGGTCATACGTATCTAGCACTTTCCCCAAAAGACACAGGTTCCACAATGTTTGTACTGGGTCAAGCATTGATATCCTGGGTCCCTTCTTAAAAATGGTTTATGGACCTTTCCTCCAGGAACTTGTCCAAACCTTTTTTAAACCCAGCTACACTAACAGCCTTTACTACATCCTCCAGTAACAAATTACACGTTGAGTGAAAAAATATTTTCTTTTATTAGTCTTAAATAGTTTACCCTGTAGCTTCATTGCATGTCCCCAAGTCTTTCTATATTCTGATAATGTAAACAATCGATCTACGTTTACCCGTTCCACTCCGTTCATTAATTTATAGACTTCAATCATATCTCCCCTCAGCCGTCTCTTTTCCTGGTTAAAGAGCCCCTAACCTTTTTAGTCTTTCTTCATAGGAGTATCCTTCCATCCCCTTTACCATTTTGGTGGCTCTTCTCTGAACTTTTTCTAATAACGCTAATGAGAGACGTGGTGTTAGCCTGTTTACGTTTGAATGTATCAGTGAAAGCCCGCCACATTCCAGGTTGTACTAACAGAATTGTTGATGCTCTTTCCCGTTTCAAGTGGGATCTCTTCCAGACTCTGGCACAAGATGCGGGCGACAAGGGAGCAATTGTCCCAGAGCATTTATTGCAAATTGACCTCAAGAAAGGCTGAATTTGCTGCGGAGTTCGGTGTCATCGGTGACGTGGTCAGCTTATCGACGGGGCTACGGCAGAGTGGTGGACTTTTTGGTGGCTCGAGGATGGCAGCCAGGACGGGTGTCTGATCAGCTCCTGGGACAATATGTAGTGTATGCCAAGACTTTAGGGACATCGAGAGCAATGGTGCAAACACATTTGGCGGAGTTTGCCTTCTTCGCCAGAGCATTAGGTTGGAGCTTCCCGGTTAGGGGGGTTCCTGACTCACAGGGTTTTACAGGGTTGGGATCGGTTCTGCCCCACTCCGGGCAATGGCAGAAGGCCCATTACGCACGACTTGCTGGTGAGGTTGTGCACAGCCTTACCCCTAGTGGAGGTGTCTCGGTATAAAGCCACTCTTTTTCAGACAGTTTATTGCATGGCTTTTTTTAGTGCCTTCCGAGTGGGCGAGTTGGTAGCGGAGTCCAGTCGGGCAGGGATTGGTGGAGGCATGAGGAGGCAGCATGTGAGGGTGTTGGAGAAGGAGCTCAGGATATGGCTGGCAAAATCTAAGATGGATCAGCTGGGTAAAGGAACGTGGGTGGTTTTAAGGGCGATTGGCGGGGCTTCGACATGCCCCGAGGCATCCCTAAAAGCATACTTGAGAGTACGGCCGGCGGTAGAGGGTGGTCTCTTTTTGCATGAGAATTCCTGCGTGCTGACGCGGTTTCAGTTTTCAGTGGTGTTGCAGTTGGCACTGCGCGAGATCGGTGTGGATCCTCGACGATTTGCCTCTCACTCCTTTTGCATTAGCACAGCCACCAGCGCAGCAGCGGTGTAGTTATGGGAGCAGGAGATACAGCGTGTCGGCAGATGGCGGTTGCGGGCCTTTCAAGGATATGTGCGTCTTTAAGGAGGGACTCCCCTACAGCTGCTAACTGTGTCTTTTCTTTGCAGATGGGCGACAGAGTCCGTGTGTTTGCTGGTTAATCGGCCACTCGTACATTCATTGGGATGGTCAACGAGCAGCACGCCGGCTGGTAGGGCCTAATATCGGACTGGATGCTTCGGAGGTGACCGTATTATGGCTGGGCGAATGCAGTCTTCGCTGGACACAGCTGTTGCCTTTGCTTTGGCACCACGGGCGCTATAAGGGATTGCCTGCAATGATATTGTTACATCTGGGAGGCAATGACCTGGGTGCTTGGACATGTAAACAGTTGATTAGAGCAGCAAAGAGGGATTTGGGGGACATCTTACTAATGCTTAAGGTTGTAATGTTACTGTGGTCTGACATTATTCCAAGGCCTGCATGTTGGAATCAGCAGTGGTGGTCACGGGGATTGACGAAAATCAATCGGCAGATTGGCCGCTGGGTATATGAGCATGGGGTTACCAAATCCTGAATCCATGGGTAGAGATCGAGTGTGTGGGATTGTTTAGACAGGATGGCATACACTTATCCCCAATAGCCTGAATGACTGGCAAGAGGCCTTGGAATATGTTATGCGGTGTGAGGTTCACTGGTCACAGCTTGGTTGTGTGGGGGGGCGGCTCAGGGACGAGTGTCATCTGAGCTGGTGGCGGGATCCCAGAGGTTTCCGGGGTCCGGGGCCTTAGGCAATACCTAGGGCGGGGGTGGGGTACCCCTGACCCGGACAACCCCTGGGGGCTTTTACTAATAATATGGCGAAGCCAGAAGAAGGGGTGGGTATTGAAGATAGCCGTGGGCCTTGCTAATCATATGGCTGGTGAGGCATTGTTCCGCTGACTGGATGACTATGCTGATGGATGTTTAAAATGTTGTTGGATAGGGGGGCGGAGCCTGATGTCCAGCGGGTTAGACGCTTCGCGCTGAAGCTCCCGAGAGGCCTACTCAGAATCCTGACTTAATACCTACATAAACTTAATATTTTGTTCCGAACTTACCGGGGTACCTCGGGGGGGATGGCGGCCCACAAACCAGCGCGCTTAGACTTCGGGTCTCCCTCTTCTTCACATGGAAAACGCTCCAAAACAGAGTTGTCCTCCCCACAAAAGACAGTTCCACTTCGGGAAAACCCCGAAATGCAACAGGAGATCTTGGAGGAAATACGCGGTGTGAAGGAACTGGTACAGTCCAACGGAGAAGCGCTCCGAGCCATGCGAGAAGACTTCGGTATGCTTCAGGATCGGCTTGAAGGTCTTTCACTACGGCAGGACAACATGGCGGGGGTCCTCGACTCGCACGCGGTGCGGTTGGTGAAACTGGACAAGGCTGAGCGTCAGATACAGAATCTTCAAAAAGAGTTAGAGGATAGCAATAATCGAGCCCGTCGCAACAATGTAAGGCTCATTGGAGTACCGGAGGGGGCGGAAGCGGGAGATATAAGAGAATTCCTGGTCAAAACTCTTCCCTCCTTGCTGAAGATCACTTTTCACAGAGATCTGGAAATTGACCGAGCACATCGTGTTCCTACCAATATGGCGCTCAATCGGACGACCCCCCGGCCTATCATCTTTCGATTACTGAGATATCAGCAAGTTGAGCAAATTCTAAATGCTGCCCGGGCGAATCATCATCTGGAGTTTGAAAGTCATAAAGTCTCCTTCTTCCCTGACTTGGCAAAGCCCACAGTTGACCGTCGGAAGAGACTCCTTGCTTTTCGCCCTAGACTTCAACAGCTACAGGCTCGCTTTGGCCTATTGTATCCAGCGAAGCTCAGAGTGACTCTCCATAACCAAACTAGAACATTCGAAGATCCTGATCTACTAGCAACATTTTTAGAATCCAAAGAAGCAGACCAGATGCGCTAATCCAACATCTTGGATCTGTAATCTGCCGGATCTGCCCGCCATTTTGAATGGCCCGACGCGGTGATCACAGCCTGGAACAGAGACTGCCTGGACTTTTCTTTCTTTCTATATATAATTTTCTTGGTCTCCTATCCCTCCATGATGTGCACCTCGGTTGGATTCGGAACACGCACAGCTATACAGGTTATATGTTTCAATTTAGGCCTTCCCTGGGGTTTCTCCCCGCAGACATATGGTCGCCAGTAATTTCTGGGGTTCTGCTTCTTCTCTAATGCACTTCGGTGCTTATTTTTTTATATGGGGCGCTTCATTGTTTTTCATTAGCTTATTTTCTATTATGTCATGTGTACAGCCATATACAGTTAATATGAGGGACATTGTGAAATTATGTGCGTTATCATGTTCTTTTTCAGAATTTTTAACCCTTCTGAATGGCCTTATGTAAGATCTTATCACTGAACGTAAAAGGCATCAATAGTCCCATCAAAAGAAAGAAAATCCTTAGCTATCTTAATCATGAGCATGCTGATTTAGTGTTTCTTCAGGAAACGCATTTAAACTCCGCTGAAACACTGAAACTTAATGCTAAGCCTTACATGGTGGCTGCCTACTCTCCCGCCGTTTCCAAACGGTGTGGGGTAGCCATCTTGGTTAAGAAGTCTTTGCAAGCTACTGTAATGGATACTAGCTCTGATAAGGAGGGTAGATGGGCCCGTGCACACCTTAAGGTTGGAGATAGTGAATTCACGTGTATTTGTATTTATGCTCCAAATGTGGATAACCCTGCTTACTATGCAAGTATTGCGCAGTTGGCACAGGCCTCTGCCAATACTCCATTAATACTTGGCGGCGATTTCAACCAAGTACTTGATCCTTTGATAGATAGACTGCCGCCTAGAACGAGTGGTCCACCCAAGAGTCTTGATACCCTTACAGCTCTGATGAAAGATCTTGCGTTAGTAGATATATGGAGGCTGCTTCACCCCTCCGACTTAGAGTTCACCTTTTTCTCAGCCCCCCATCACTCACAATCTAGAATAGATTTTTTTCTTATCTCCAAAGCACTGGTATCCCAAGTGGACACGGCTAGAATTCATCCTCTCCATATTTCAGATCATGCTGCCATATCTTTCTCATTACATGTCACTACGCAAGGTGAACATCCCCGTGCTTGGTTTTTTGATAGATCCCTACTAGACCAAAAAGATTTTCAGGTTGACATAAAGGCCGCTATCCAAGACTACTTCCATTTTAATTCACCCCATGACACTGCGAGCTGGGCTTGGTGGGAGGGTTTCAAGGCGTCTATCCGTGCAACTATAACTAGCTATCAAATTCGACAGGGGAAGCAAAGAAAGCAACAGTTACTGATTCTAGAACAACAGATACAAGCTGGAGAGCGTCTCCTCACGTCTCGTACTGACCCATGCATTTTACTTCGCTTACAACGCCTTCGTTTTCAATACAATCAGCTTTTATATACCGCTGCTGCTAAAAATATTGAATCACAACAAGGGATGTACTATCGGGAAAATAACCGTGCTGGCAAATTGTTAGCCAATACCCTGAAAGGTCAAAAAGAAGCCAAGCGTGTTACCGCTCTCCGCAATCCGTCAGGGGGGAGCTTGGTCACTAAAGATACAGAAATATTAGAACTCTTTCGTGATTTTTATACTCGGCTTTATCAATCTGAATGTGACTTCGAGCCAGAAGCATTTGAACGATTACTATCAGGGGTACAACGGCCGACCCTATCTGACAAAGATAGAGAGGCCATGGACAAACCATTCACTTTATCAGAAATTCAATCTGCACTCAAGAGATGTGCCACAGGTCGAGCCGCAGGCCCGGACGGTCTCCCAGCTGAATTCTACAAAACTTTTAACGCTGACTTAGCTCCGTTTTTGAAACTTTATTTTTCTGCTCTGGCCGAGGAGGGATCTCCTTCTGGATCCTTCTCAATGGCAAATGTAGTAGTTTTTGAGAAAGAGGGGAGAGATCCGCAATTAACAGCTAATTATCGTCCAATTTCCCTACAAAACGCAGACTATAAAATATTTGCCACCATTCTCTCCACCCGGCTCTCTGACAAGATGTCTACTTTAATACACCCAGATCAATGCGGTTTCATTCCCGGTAGATCAACTGCTGACAATGCTAGGACCCTATGTCATGTACTGACTGCCGCAGTTAATCTTGATCGACCATTGGTTGGCCTCTCACTTGATGCTGAGAAGGCCTTCGACCGCTTAGAATGGCCCTTCTTGTTTGCAACTCTCCGTTGGTACGGATTCGGAGAAGGCTTTCTCCGTTGTCTCCAAACCATGTATGCACAGCCTACAGCTAGTATCTGTGCTAATGCTTTAAAGTCTCAGCCATTTCCCCTGCAACGCGGTACTCGCCAGGGATGCCCACTGTCTCCACTTCTTTTCGATCTCGCACTCGAACCCTTAGCTTTACTAATCCGGCAATCCAAGGATATTCATGGAGTCCCCTTCCCTCATAGGGAAATCAAAATTTCAGCATATGCTGATGACCTTATGCTCTTTGTCTCCCTAGACTCAGTGCCGGCTGTCCTAGAGCAAATTGGTAAATATTCACAACTCTCGGGCTATAAGATAAATTGGACCAAATCGGTAGCCTTTCCACTAAATCCTCTGATCCATCAGGCAGATATGCAATCCTTTCCCTTCTTATGGCAACCTCGCATGGTCAAATACCTTGGGGTGCACTACTGCTCTCCTTTGGAAGACACCATCACATTTAATGCCAAAGACTTAACCTCTAAGGTCCGGGCGCTTACTCAACGCTGGACTCCTTTAACACTTACTTGGTGGGGCCGCCTAGAAACCATTAAAATGATGATTGTTCCCAAAGTAAACTACATTTTAGAAATGCTGCCATGTCTCCTACCTCGACGTACATATAAAGATTTAGAGGGTCTTCTGACTAGATACTTATGGCAAAACAAGACACCTAGGATAGCGAAACATAAGTTACAAGCAGATAAAGAAAATGGTGGTGTCAGATTCCCTGATTTCCTGAAATACCACCACTCTTTTCTTCTCAAACAAGGCGCTCGTTGGTTGGAAGACCTAACACCGAGTAGACCAGTGTGGCTAGATATAGAGGAGGACCTTTGCAAACCAATTCCTCTTACTTATCTCCCTGGTATGACTCTCCCATCAGACTCCCACTATCCACCAATGCTCTTAGACACTCTAGGTGCCTTTAATACCCTTGAGCAATCTCTAGACTCCCGACTTTGTCCGCTAGATAGACTCCCGCTTTGGCACAATGCTCGATTTCAAATACAAAATAAACCGATGGCGTGGAGCCCCTGGTACACTAGGGGCATTTGGATCCCTAACCAGCTGTTCTCTGATGGTCGCTGGAAAACTTTTAGCGAATTACAAATTGAATTTGGTCTCCCAGCGAAACACTACTTTCAGTTGGTGCAACTTCAGCATTGTCTTCGGAGTGCTAAGGTGCTCCCGCCATCGGAAACCCATACCCAAGGATTGTCGGAGATTATCCGATCTATCGGGAGCTTATCGGGTGTGGCATCTAACTTTTACAAAACTTTATGTAATACTGTAAATAGAGGCACTCCTACAGCACAGAAATCCTGGGAGTGGGAAATGCATGTAACTTTGACCCCGGAGCAATGGAGCCTAGTCTGGAGCAAGGTGACACGGGTCTCTCGATCCGCCTCACTCACTCAGACACTTTTCTTTCTAGCCCACCGATGTTTCTATACTCCTGACAGGTTAGCCAAATGGAACGCCACCCAGAGCAATAGATGCTGGACATGCCATGCGGCCATTGGTTCACTAACTCATGTTATGTATGAATGCCCCGCATTACAGTATTACTGGAGTTGGGTCTGGGGTCGTATTCAATCTATTTTGCACTTTCAAGAGCCCCTCTCTTGGAAGATAGTGGGACTCCGCTCAGCTGCGGGGATCCCCTCTCTTCCCAAATCGGCTTACTTCCTTTTAGACTTTATGCTGGGCATAGCTATTTCCCTAATTACAAAATACTGGAAAAATAGCTCCCATCTGAGCCCCAATGAATGGTGGAATCATGTCTGTCTCTATAGTAAATATGAGCAAATACCTCGTATGTTAGCTTCTTCCGTTCAGACCCCCCACCACTTGTCTAAATGGAAGATGCTCAACGACTATGTTCACACTGCTAAATGCTCTCATCTGACTGTTTAAATCTGTGTAAATTTCTGTCACATGATCATTCTGTATTGCAGATACTATTTCTGTTTGTTTTGATGTACAATGACTGTTGTTTGTAAGCGCTTATATGATGATACTTATCAGCTTAGAGAAGAAGCATAGGGGTGGGGGGTAATTGGGGTTGCTTTTTCCTTATTGCATGCTTGTATTTGTCTCCTTTGGTGTGTTGTTTCTTTTTGCTTGTTGTAAAATGAAAATAAAAGTTAAAAAAAAAAAAAATGTTGTTGGATAAAGTTAAAATGTTAATAAAGCTGCAACCAGTTGAATTCCCATTATTGTGGTAGTGTGATTATTGAAGGAGGGGGATGGAAGGGGTGGGGGCTGTAGGGAAGGGGAGCACCGTGTCTGATGTCTTCGGTTATATATTTTGCCCAGAAAAAAACCAACAACCATTGCACATATTTCCTAATGAAGGCTGCTAATTTTAAACACTTTTACAATCAAAGTTGATCACTATTGTAAGCACATCAAACCCTTACTATCCCAGCCAACAGTGTACCAGACCACCTCCAATCTGAGTAACACCCTAACCCCTGCCCCTCTCATGATATATAAGTTCCACATCATTGTTCTTGTTGATTGTTGTTATTAATAATAATAATAATAATAATATGACTCTGGTATAATGTAACAGTTAATTTATTGTTATAACCTCATTCGTTTACTGTATAAAATTCATGTTCCATTTAAACCGCTTTGATTGAAGGATAAGGCGGTATAAAAAAAAACAAAAATGAATGAATAAATAAATAAATAAAACAGGATGCAAAGCAATAGTTTTGTCTCTTTGTTAAGATCATTTTATATTTCTTTATTTAATTTATCTAGCAGTTCTTTTATACCGCTGTATCTATGAGTCACAGCAGTTTATATGGAACATATTTAACAAACGTAACTTTACATAGAACGTAGTTAACAATATAACAATCAACCAGTAATAACAACTCAACTAAGAACTTAGTTAATGAAGTGGGCGCTCACCTCATTATTAATGAGCAATCAGTGAACAGAGTTGCTTAGCGTGGCTAACAGTCTTTATGTACCAGTGGAGGGGATGTGCTATTGTTTATATAAGCTGGAAGAGAGGAGTGGAGGTTGAGGCTGCTTTGGGGGGTGGGTGAGATGGGCAGGTTGTTAGGTGTCTGATCCGAAGTGCTCTAAGAAGAGATAGGTCTTCAGCAGATAAATACAACTTTTTAAAAATTTGTCTGTGTATTTATTTTGTACTTTATTTTGTACACTGCTTCGGGTGATCCTCTTGAGTCAGTAACGAGGTTTATAAATTTCATAAATAACCAAATAGCACCATGGTTAAAAATTGGGGGCAGGATTTTCAGCCAGCACTGTCAACAGGTTAAGTAAAGAACTGATGTAATTGCTGCATATTTAGTGCTGTTATCTCTATACATAGCTGTTCATCAGGCCTAAACTAAATAGAGAACGTATTCTTGCCACCTTACTGTATTATGCAAGAAAAATTTGTTTAATGCTTGAAATGTTGTTGTCACATTCACACTGACCAGTCTTGGCCATGGAAGGCTATAGCTCTTTCAAAGCTGCCATTCCCAATGTCAATCTAGCTTCTTCAGAACCCAGTTTAAATCATCAAAACCACAAAGAAACTGGATCACACTAAAATGTTTCACTTATGCAATAGCTCCCAAAATTATGTTCAACTTGTGCTGGAGGAAAAAGACCTCAGGATACAATTACCAACGCAATGACAAAAGGTTGGTTTATACTAGTCATCATTGTATAATATATGGAAGCCAAGTATGTTTACATGATTCTTAGCTGATAGAGCATTTTTTATAAGAGGCCCCGGCTCTGGCCATCTGGGTGAGTAGGGAGTGGGGCTAATAACCAGGCTGAGCCCACAAACATTCACACGGGGGGGGGGGGGGGGTGGTAGGGGAGGGGAAGTGAGGGGTAGGAGTTGGGTGGGAAGAAGCATGTAGCAGGGGCGGAGCGAGGGTGGTGCAGGGAACTTGTGGGGAATTGCTGGGATCAGCCAGTCAGGAAGAGCCAGGGAACAGGTGGAGGCATTGCCTGCCCACCCTCCCGGGACAGAGGTTTGGGGGGTTGGAGTGGGGCAATGGGGGGACAGGCAGGACAGGGGTCTTTGTCGCACCTTTGGGGGAACAGTGAGGCGGAGGGGAGATGCCTAACTTAACTGCCCCCTCCCCCTATTATGGTTCATTCCTGCCTCATCCCTCAGAGAGGTGGGGGAAGACAGGTATGGGAGTAATGGAGGATTACTGCTGCATGGGCAGAACCACCATGAGTGGTTCCCAGTTACATTAAGGCTCCAGCGGGTGAAGCAGTTATCAGCCTGGCGTCACCGCAGGCTGAGAAGTGGGGGGGATGGCGAGGGAAGAGAGTGCGGGAATATGGACTAGAGAGGGGCTAGTATGACACCGTCTAGCCCAGCCCCATTGGCGGGAATTGATATTGACTGCTTTGGAATGTTATTGTTAACGTATCTGATATTAAATAAAGCTGCGGCCAGAATTGTTTGTCAATGCACCTCTCTTTATGTGGCATTATTGGGGATCGGTAGAGGGATGAATGGTGGGAAGTGCGAATGAGCTGGTTATTTAAAATATAAAAAAAGTTATATAATTGAAGTATATTGATGCTAGAGGTTTTTTATGACCTATGATGTTGAGATATATCTATGACATGCCAATGTTGGCTGATGCAGAGTTTTGATATATCTATAATTACATAGAAACATAGAAATATGATGACAGAAAAAGACCGCATGGCCTATCTAGTCTGTCCTTCCATATCAACCACTACAACAGTCCCCTTTTTTCCATTAAAGATCCTCTGTGTGTGTCCATTGCATCTTTGAATTCAGATACTGTCCAAATCTCTACCACCTCCACTGGGAGACTATTCCACAGATCCATTACTCTTTCTGTAAAGAAATATTTCCGCATATCACTCCTGAATCTATCCCCTTTCACCCTCATCCCATGTCCCCTCGTAGCAAAGCTTGCTTTCAATCGAAAGAGGCTCTCCTCCTGTGCATTTATGCCATGGGTTTATTTCAACATCTCAGTCATATTACTTCTATCCCGCCTTTCCTCTAAGGTGTACATATTAAGATCCTTAAGTCTGTAGAAACCATTATAAAGAACAAAATTACTCATCATGTAGATAGTCATGGCTTAATGGGAGACAGCCAACATGGCTTTAGACAAGGAAGATCTTGTTTTACTAATCTGTTATGTTTTTTTGAAGGTGTGAATAAACAGGTAGACAAAGGTGAGATGGTTGATATAGTGTATCTGGACTTTCAGAAAGCCTTTGACAAGGTCACTCATCAGAGACCTTTGGCAAAACTAAAATTCATGGGATAGGAGGCAGTGTACTATTGTGGATCAGGAACTGGTTAAAAGATAGAAAGAAGAGGGTAGGTCTAAATGGCCAATTTTCTCAATGGAAAAAGGTGCATAGTGGAGTACCCCAAGGATCTATGCTGGGTCCGCTGATTTTTGACATATTCATAAATGACCTGGAAAAGGGAATAACGAGTGAGGTTATCAAATTTGCAGATGACACAAAACTATTTAAAGTTGTTAAAACCCAAGAGGATTGTGGAAAATTGCAAGAGGATTTTGATAAATTGGAAGACTGGGCATCCAAATGGCAGATAAAATTTAATGTGGACAAGTGCACAGTTATGCACCTAGGAAAGAACAATCCAAACTATGGTTACACAATGCAAGGTTCCACATTGGGAACCACTACCCAGGAAAAAGATTTAGGCGTCATTGTGGATAACATGTTGAAACCCTCCGTCCAGTGTGCAGCGGCGGCAAAGAGAGCAAATAGAATGCTAGGTATCATAAGGAAAGGAATGGAAAATAAAACAAAGGATATTATAATGCTGCTGTATCGCTCCATGGTACGACCGCACCTTGAATATTGTGTGCAATTCTTGTCACCGTATCTTAAAAAGGATACAGCTTTATTAGAAAAGGTGCAGAGAAGAGCCACCAAAATGGTAAAGGGGATGGAAGGATACTCCTATGAAGAGAGGCTAAGAAGGTTGGTGCTCTTCAACCTTTAAAAAAGAAGGCTGAGGGGAGATATGATAGAGGTCTATAAATTAATGAATGGAATGGAACGGGTAAACGTAGATTGATTGTTTACAACATCAGAATATAAAAAGACTAGGGGACATGCAAAGAAGCTACAGCGTAACCTATTTTAGGCTAATAAGAGAAAATATTTTTTCACTCAATGTGAAATCAAACTTTGGAATTTGTTACTGGAGGATGTAGTAAAAGATGCTAGTGTAGTTGGGTTTAAAAAAGGTTTGGATGAGTTACTGGAGGAAAGGTCCATAAACCATTATTAAAAGGGACCAGGATATCACTGGTTGACCCAATATAAGCACCGTGAAACCTGTGTCTTTTGGGGAGACTGCTGGGTACTTGTGACCTAGATTGGCCACTGTTGGAAACAGAATACTGGGCTTGATGGACCTTTGTCTGACCCAGTATAGCATATCCTATGGTCTTATGTCCTAATATGCTTTATAATGAAGACTACTGACCATGTGGTCTCTAGAATTGCACACAATACTCAAAATGAGGTTGCACCAAACTGGTACAGAGGTACTATCACCTCCTTTCTTCTGCTGGCCATTCCTCTCCCTATGCACCCAAACATCCTTCTAGCTTTTGCTGTCACCTTTTCTACCTGTTTAGCTACTTTAAGATCATCAGACGCAATTGTGCCTAAGTCCCGCTCTTCTTTAGTGGGCAAAAGTACTTTACCCTCTAACCTGTATTGCTCTCTTGGATTGCTGCAGCCCAAATGCATGACCTTGCATTTTTTAACATTAAATCTCAGCTGCCAAATTCTAGACCATTCTTCAAGCTTAGCTAGATCGCTCCTCATGTTATCTACACCTTCCTGGTGAACATCACCTATTGCAGATTTTGGCATCATCCGCAAAGAGGCAAACCTTACCCAATGGCCCTTCCACTATATCACTAACAAAGAAGTTAAAAAGTGTACTTGTTTCCATTCCGTTGGTATTTGTATCCTGAGGTCTTTTTCCTCCAGCACAAGTTGAACATAAGTCTGGGAGCTATTGCATAAGTGAAACTTTTTAGTGTGATCCAGTTTCTTTGTGATTGTGCTCTTTCAAAGATGCCATTGGCCCCCTGTTTGCCTCCCTGATCAGTTTCCTTCTTACTGGATCATTCAGTGTGGAAGGACAGGCTGATCTACAGTAGGTAGGTTCTTAGGGTGTCATACACTTTCCACTTCTTAATAGTCCGAGGGATATTCAAGAAATTTGTATTCTTTTATACCCATCCCCTGATCTCTGTCATTTCACAATTTTGTCCCAGACGTTTTAGCCAGTATTCATGATTTGGTCTTTGCTGTGAAATTGACTACCCAGCAGAGGGAACCAATAGGGACTGTTAAATTTATTCTACCATCCTGTCAATCCTGCACAATTCAACAGAGGTAGGGTAAATTCACTTAAATGTGTGCTTTTAAAGGTGACTTTTCACAAGACCTTAAAGTTTTAGGATGTTACTGAAGTACAAGACAGTAGACATTTACCCAACCAAGCTATTCCATCTTTTCTTCTTACTTCATTTTCAAAGATTTCTGGACAGCATTATCATTTGGCTGTTGTGGCATACGATGTGTTACTACATGGAACAAACACTGTTTTAATGCATTTACTTCCATGCTGTAATACAACAAAAGGTAAACATTTAGGACGGGGGTCTAGACTTTCTAAAATCACTGTACACAGCAATACCAATATGAAGTCTTTATTATTAAGGAAAATGCAACCTTTTTGTAACCAGAGGTTAAAAATATTTTTATGTCTTTAAAAAGGGGTACCTGCCTCTTTGCTGTTGAGCTGGTACTGTTAACAGCTGCAATTGTACTAGAAGTTGCAGCATGGCCTTTTTTTTTTTTAAGAGAGGCGGAGCTTGCATGGCACCGGGTGTAAGGGCTTACAGAAGGCACTGGTGATCAGGGCCTGTCGCTGGAGGAGACAATGTTTCTTGCTGGGATGGTGCCGGTGTTGGGTTGAATAATGGAGAATAACTATTTTAAAAAAATGATGGCCATGAGCCATGTCATTTGGATAATGCCGGGATAGGAATATCCAGGGGCTCAGAGTGGATTCCCAAGGTCTCTTTTTTACAATCAGGCAGTGTGGTGAGTGTGCTAGGATTCTGGGAGACAAAATAAATAAGCAAAGAGCTTTCAGTTTAAATTTAAAACACAGAAGAGAGCTTTCTGGTTAAATTTAGACCCCTCTACCCAAGCAAGAACTGTGGGCCTCCCCCTGGAAATTGGTCACAGATTACCTTAGAAGCACAGGATAGGACAGCTTTTAATAAGTCTTCTTTCCCTCCATCCCCGACACCCACACCCCCCCCCCGGGAAAATGGTAGCTTTATAGGTGCTTAAACATCTTAAAGGAAAGGAGGTGCCATATTCACTCTCAGGTGCAGCTGTTTATCCTCATCAGGCTTACATTAAGGACCTGAGATTAATTAAGCATCAGGTGAACAAGGTACATTAAACATAT
Organism: Ichthyophis bannanicus; assembly: GCA_033557465.1. Lineage (NCBI taxonomy): Eukaryota > Metazoa > Chordata > Amphibia > Gymnophiona > Ichthyophiidae > Ichthyophis > Ichthyophis bannanicus. The sequence continues at coordinate 1,196,968,588 of CM066032.1, read as the reverse complement.
TAGGTATAGTTTTATTAGTATAAGTATACCCGGCAACCCTTAGTAGGTAAAGAACTTAAATATCTAAACACAACCTTAAAACTAAGATGCAGACAGCAGTCCAGCAGCGAGATGGGGGCTTTCCAGTGCTTTTGCACTGAGTGTCACATGTATCATTTTCTCCCAGTTGGTGAGGGGTCTTACGTGTGGACTACGTGCAAGGAGCTCTTTGCTCTCAGGGAACGAGTGCGATCTCTGGAGGCTAGAGTAGCAGACTTGGAGGAATTAAGGAAGACAGAGAGGTATATAGGCGAGACCTACAGGGATATAGTCCTGAAGTCCCATCTTCAGTCTGGCAGCATCCCTGTTGCCATGGAGGAGAGAGGTCACGTGACAGGACAGCATCTCCCTGGTGTGGCAGGAAGTGATCTTGTAGCTAGGACCTGTCCTCCAGGTGATGCAAAACCCTCACACACTGAGGAGGTTTCTCCAGGGCCATCTGCCCATGAGAGAAGGGTTAGGACAGCCGTTATAGTTGATGATTTGATCATTAGGCATGTAGATAGCAGACAATCCTCATGTCCACCAGCCACACAGCTAACATGCCTGCCTGGTGCGAAGGTAGCAGACCTCACGTTCAGCCTAGACAAGGTCTTAGATAGTGTTGGGGAGGAGTCTGCTGTCTTGGTACATGTTGGTACCAATGACATAGGAAAATGTGTTAGGGAGGTTCTGGAGGCTAAATTTAGGCTTTTAGGTAGGAAGTTGAAATCCATTCCACACGCAGGACTCAAAAGGCAGGCAGAGCTCCAGAGTCTCAATGCATGGATGAGACGATGGTGCAAGGATGAGGGTTTTGGATTTGTTAGGAACTGGGGAACATTCTGGGGAAAGGAGGGGCTCTTCAGAAGGGATAGGCTTCACCTTAACTGGGAAGGAACCAGGCTGCTGGCATTAATCTTTAAAAAGTAGACAGAGCAGCTTTTAAACTAGATAATAGGGGAGAGCTGACAGTCACCCAAGAACGCATGGTTCAGAACAATGTATCCTTGAAGGATACTAGCAAACAAATGAAGTTAGGAAATATCAGCAGTGAGGTTCCAATAAAGACAAAAGTAGCCCAAATGCCCTTGAGTGTGGACCAGACAGAGCTTAAAGATTCCAAATAACCCCTGCCTACTGATAGCCAGATTAATATGAATAAAATACAGTCTCTAAAATGCTTGTATGCAAATGCTAGAAGTCTAAAAAGTAAGATGGGAGAGTTAGAATATATAGCACTAAATGAGAGGTCAGATATTTGGTATCTCAGAGACATGGTGGAAGGAGGACAACTAGTGGGACACTGTGATACTTGGGTACAAACTATATCATAATGATAGAGTTGATCAAATTGGTGGAGGGGTTGCACTCTATATTAGAGAGGGCATTGAGTCACAAAGGATTAAAGTTATGCAGGAAACAAAATTTGCTGTAGAATCTCTATGGACTAAAATTCCACTTAAAAGGGGGAAGACGTTGGCACTGGGGATATACTATCAACCGCCTGGCCAGAATGAACAAATGGATAATGAAATGCTTAAAGAAATCAGGGAAGCTAACAAACGTTACAGCACAGTAATAAAATGGGTGATTTAAATTACCCCGGTATTGACTGGGTCAGTGTCACGGCAGGACATGCAAGGGAGATAAAGTTTCTAGATGAAATAAATGACTGCTTCTTGGAGCAGCCTCGTTCATGAATCGACAAGAGGGGAAGGCATTTTGGACCTAGTCCTTAGTGGAACACCAGATCTGGTGCAAGAGATAAGGGTGTTGGGGCCACTTGGAAATAGTGATCATAGCATGATCGTGTTTGATTTAATTAATAGAGGAGGGATGGTAAGGAAATCCACAGTGCTATCTTTTAACTTTCGAAAGGGAGACTATGATAAAATGAGGAAAATAGCTTGGATGTTGTTTAAAAATAATATCTTGGAAGTCTAGACCAGCTGTATTCCACGCTTCAAAAAAAGTGGAAGGAATTCCAAAATGCCACCATGGTTTAAAGGTGAGGTGAGAGAGGCTGTTGTTGCCAAAAATGCATCTTTCAAGAAATGGAAAAAAGAGCCAAATGACGAAAACTGGAAACACATAAGCACTGGTAAGTTAAATGCAAGGCATTGATAAGGCAGACAAAGAGAGAATTTGTGAAGAAGCTTGCTGTAGAATAAAAAATTCATAATAAAGATTTTTTCAAGTACCGTACATTCATAGCAAAAAACATATGAGAGAGTCAGTTGGACCATAAGATGATAGAGGGGTAAAAGGAGCACTAAGAGGAGAAAAGGCCATAGCAGAGAGACTGAATGAATTCTTTGCTTTGGTCTCTACTGAGGAAGATGTAGGGATGTTACCCATGACTGAAGTGGTATTTAAAGGTTTATATTGCAGAAGAATTGAAATAAATATCGATACACCGGAAAGATGTATTACAACTATTTGATAAATTGAAGAGTAGCAAATCACCAGGACCAGATGATATACATCCAAGGGTGTTGAAAGAACTGAAATTTGAGATTGCAGACCTGCTATTAGTAATCTGTGAGCTATCATAAAAATCATCTGTAATACCTGAAGATTGGAGGATGGCCAATGTAACAACAATTTTTAAAAAGGGTTCCAGGGGGGGGTCCGGGAAACTACAGACTGGTGAGCCTGTCCTCAGTACCGGGAAAATGGTAGAAACCATCATAAAAATTACTGAAAATGTAGACACTCATGGCTTAATGGGAGACAGCCAACATGGCTTAGACAAAGAAGATCTTATCTTACTAAACTGTTATGTTTTTTGAAGGTGTGAATAAACAGGTAGACAAAGAAGAGTCGGTTGATATAGTGTATCTGGACTTTCAGAAAGTCTTTGACAAGGTCCTTCAGGAGAGACTATTGGCAAAATGAAAAAATCATGGGATAGAGGCAGTGTACTACTGTGGATCAGGAACTGGTTAAAAGATAGAAAGCCAAGGGTAGGGCTAAATGGCCAATTTTCCCAACGGAGAAAGGTGAATATTGGAGTACCCCAGGGATCTGTGCTGGGTCCGCTGCTTTTTGACATATTCATAAATGAACTGGAAAGTGGAATAACGAGTGAGTTTATCAAATTTGCAGATGACAAAAAAACTATTCGAAGTTGTTAAAACCCATGAGGACTGTGGAAAATTGCAAGAGGATCTTGATAAATTGGAAGACTGGACATCCAAATGGCAGATGAAATTTAATGTGGACAAGTGAAAAGTTATGCACCTAGGAAAGAACAATCCAAACTATGGTTACATGATGCAAGGTTCCACATTAGGAACCACTACCCATGAAAAAGATTTAGGTGTCATCATGTAAAACATGTTTATACCCTCCACCCAGTGTGCAGTGGCAGCCAAGAGAGCAAATAGAAAGCTAGGTATCATAAGGAAAGGAATGGAAAATAAAACAAAGGATATTATAATGCCTCTGTACCATTCCATGTTGCAACTGTACCTTGATTATTGGGTGCAATTCTGGTCGCCATATCTTAAAAAGGATATAGTGTTATTATAAAAGGTACAGAGAAGAGCCACCAAAATGGTAAAGGGGATGGAAGGATACCCCTATGAAGAGAGGCTAAAAAGCTTAGGGCTCTTTATCCTGGAAAAGAGACGGCTGAGGGGAGATATGATAGAAGTCTATAAATTAATGAACGGAGTGGAACGGGTAAGCGTAGATCGATTATTTACGTTATCAGAATATAGAAAGACTAGGGGACATGCAATGAAGCTACAGGGTAACCTATTTAAGACTAGTAAGAGAAAATATTTTTTCACTCAATGTGTAATCAAACTCTGAAATTTGTTACTAGAGGATGTAGTAAAAGCTGTTAGTGTAGCTGGGTTTAAAATAGTTTGGACAAGTTCCTGGAGGAAAGATCCATAAACTATTATTAAAATGGACCCAGGATATCACTGCCTGACCCAATACAAGCATTGTGGAATCTCTGTCTTTTGGGGAGACTGCTAGGTACGTATGACCTAGATTGGCCACTGTTTGAAAGAGGATACTGAGCTTGATGGACCTGGTCTGACTCAGTATGGCATAGCTTATGTTCTATGTTCTTAATTTTGCTCCAGGGACTCAGTCAGACATAATCAGGCAGGCACAAGACAGCATGTTAGGGGAGAGGTCACGGTTGGGGCATGCTATGGAGGAACAAGCTCTGCTGAACATGGAAAGGGTGTGACTGGCCAGGAGAATGATCCAATTTGGGGCATATTTACTAAACTGTGCTACCAGGGTAGCATGTGGTTAGTGTAAGGTTTGGGCATCACTCTAAAAAATTAGCTCAGGGACCCCATTCTAAAAACCCTCACTTTCCTGGTAGCATGCATCAGGACGTCAACTGAGCAGGACATGGGCAATGCACGAGCATTCCCCATGTATAAGAGCTAGCGCGGGTGTTAGCTGCCTGTGCTAATTGTGCTCGATGCCAGTAGTATGGATGCAACTAATGCCACTTCATGAACTGCAGGGAAATGGAAGCATATGCCCCATACAGTTACTGCAGACCCCCTGCGCTGATAACGTGACCCACATGTGCATTAGCCGCTCAGGGATTAGTAAACATGCCACTTTGTCTTAATAAAGCTCCTGAGAAGTGGGCAGTTAATTTAACTAAATATAAAATTCTGGTTGGATGTGCACACATGTCTGAGGGCCCTGGGAGCCAACAATTCTGAGCAGTAAGGCTGGCTACAGTCCCTTGGGAACTATTTTCTTTGCAGTGAGTGGCGGAAGAACACTTGCAGCATGTGCTGAAAGGATTTGTTAGTGTGTCAGAGAGGAAGCTGGTGACAGCTGGGCTTTGGGTATGATGAAGGATGGATGTGTGTGAATGTGTGAGAGAGGTTTTTGGGAAAGAAAATGGTGAAAAAGTGTTGACACTGATGAGAGATGATTAAGTGTGAGTGAAGGTTTGTTTTAAAAGCAATTTTGAATATTTTTCTTTGGAGGCTTGAGAGAAGGAGGGCTAACCTTTTTGCTCTAAAGGGAAAGCACGAGAGGCGTTGCATATGAAGTCTGAATTGTGAAAAGTGATTATTTTAATGTAAAGAAATGATTTTTTAGAAAAAAATTCTATTGAGTTCTGCGGTTTTTGATGAAAGGGGTTAGTAGAGAGAGTTCATTTAAGGTTCTGCTCTACTGAAAAAGGCTTATTTCTCTTTTTCTGGGAAAGAATGTAAAAAAAGGCTAGAGTTGTTTTTTTAGACTAATGTGACCTGATTGGTTTATAGCAGAACTTGGGTATTCTACCTGCAAGGTCAGAAACCTAGGGGCTTTTTTACTAAAGAGCGCTATGTTGTTGCAGCTAATGTGCCAATAGTGCCAAAACCGTGACGCATTAGGTGCAATGCCACCTCGTTAACAGTCGGTGGCGTAGAAAGCATTTTTTTCGATAGTAAATGTGGAGCCCTGTGTCCTAATGTGGCATACAGATAGTACGGGTGTACTTAACTCCTCCTATTGAGGTGGTGTTAAGTAAACTCTTGCTAATTGTAAGGTTTGCAGTGCACTGTTTACCCCCACGCTAACTGTGCAGTATTCACCATGACCAATCTCCACCCCTAACCTGCCCCCTTAACATCTCAACTCACAGAGTTACAGTTAATGCTGTCATGGCCCCATGATAGCTGTCAATGCTTGACTTCAGTGCGCCAGAACATGCGCTGACAGCGCCCTTTAGTAAAAGACCCCATAAGCTTTTGTGCAGATAGACTGTGAGGGAAACAAGCAATTCAGAATATTTTTTAGTGTATCTGGAACATTTTATGACCTTGCTCTAAAGCCTGTCAGTCTTAGTTATCTCTTTGTAGAGATTAGTCTGAGATTATCAGAGTTGCATTTTAAAAAAATGATGCTGAAAAAGAAAAAATCCTTGAGACTTCATTCTTCTGACATCGTTCTGAAAAGCTGTCTACTGTAACAGCTCCCCATAAAAGAACTTGCCGAAGATTTTAAAGCAAGAACTGAGGTTCTCCCTAAGGAAAATTGCTTGTGTGAAAGTTGAACTAGCTCAGAGTAATAATTCCTCATTGAGAGCTGCTATTTTTTGCAGTCTCTTGCTAAAAGCCTCAGAATTCACTGTTAGAAAGAATTTTAGCAGGGTGCTTCAGCGATGCGGCCTGATATCAGTGTAAGTGGTTGAAAAGTGTGTGTGAGCCCTGAGGTATGCATGTGTGAAAGTATATGGATAAGGTGTTTGTTGTTGTGAAGTGTCCTCAAGTCAATGCTGACTCCTGACAACTCTGTGGATAGTCATGGAAAATTAATTATTGTATTTGTCTTCTATTTTTCCTGTTAGCTTCATAATAAAAAAAAAATCCCTGAGTATTCTGAGAGAGTACACACAGCAGAATTATAGGGGGATAGGGTTTTCTTTTATTGATTTTTATGAGGCAGGGAGTAGGTCTCTAACTGAAGAGAATTCCAGAAGAAACTGGATTCTCCTGAGTTTCTTGTATAGCAAACATCTGAAGTTCTATAAAAAAGAGAACAGAAAAAGAATAGTCAGGTATACATAAATGGAGATTTAAAGAAAACTTTCAGTTAGGAAAAGTATTTACCTGGTAAAAGGAAAATAGTTTTGTAAAGATTGTCACATAAAATAATATAGAAACAAGATTGATTTAGAAAAGGAACCTATAAAATAATTTTGCAAAGTTTACTTAACTTTGGTAAACCAGCTTACTACTACTACTACTATTATTTAGCACTTATAGAGTGCCATGCACGCAGCACTGAACAGCTGACCTAGAGGAGGCAGCAAGTAAACAAGAGACAGTCCCTGCCCGTCAGAGTCAAGCTCATCGGAGATTACAAGCACTTTGTGGTAAACATGGTGTGCAGTAGGAAGGGGTTTTCTTAAAACACAGGCCAGACAGCAGTTCAGGCAAAACAAAAGCAGTTTTTATTCTGTCCCAGCTCGTTAAATCTCTACAAAGCAAAACCCAGAACAGACAGCAGTTCAGGGGGAACAAAATCAGCTCTACTTCTGTCCCGGCTTGTTAAACCTCTACAAGCTGGTTCTCCCAGCCCTTCCTCCAGCCACAGTTAAACTTCTTACTTCAGAATTCCTTTGCATGGCTTACCTTGGAAGGACTTCTGGCACACAGGCCCACTTTCCCTCCTGCAACCCATTGGGTTCTTAACCTCTCTCTCTGAGCCACATCCTCCCAGCCCTGAACTCTGAGTGCAGACTCTCTTAAAGGAGACTGTTGATAATCCCTTTGGAGAGGGACAGGTAACATTCTATATATCCCATTACACACTTACCTGGCTAAGAAAAAAGGGGTTTCCAGTAACCCACAAAATAATTTTAAGAGAATATTGATGTCTAGACAAAGAAGTTAATTTAAAAAGAAATATTCTGTAGAGTTAGGTATGTAACTGTTAGTGTAATTGCTTTGGAGAAGAACTTGAATAATTTGGCTTAACTCTGGAACTAAGGGGCAGTATGATTTTGTACTTAACACATGATTTGAGCAAATGCACAGTAAGCCAACAGTCATACACTAATTGTCAGAGGCGTGCCCAGCATGTTCTTGACAGTTACTGCACTGAAATGCACACTAATGACTGGCAATTAACGTGAATGCACTTACCGCCACTCATTGAGGTGACATTAACTGCACTTTTGCTTATTACAACATTGATTGCATACAATATGTACTCCCACACAAAACTGCAATGTGCTCTCCAAACCCAGTTTTTGCTCCTTACCCTCCCATTCCCTGCCCCATCATGTGTTGTGCAGTTACTACAGGAATTAGCGGGTGCTGAAAGGCTACTTCCGGTGACACTGCCAAGAAAACCCAGGAGCTTCTGGGTCGCCAGGAGTCAGGGCTGACTCGAAGGCACACATTGCATTTGCAAATGTCATGCCTAAGTAGTAAGCATAAATGTGGGCCCGTGCTACTAATTACCATGTTCTACTTCCCATGTGACTGCCTAGAAAACTATAGTAAAAGGGCCCCTAAATAAAATTGTACCTTCTATAATTTTAATATCTTCTGGTGCAATAATGTTTTGATACATTTATTTTAAAAAACACATTTTAAATAAGATTTTACTGGGGGTTTTGGCTGTAATCATTCCACCCCCTCCCCCATTCAATCAAACAAATCCCTTGTAGCCCAGCAGCCTAGAACTCCCCAATGAAACAAAAGAAACCCCTTGTGGCCCAGTGGCCTTGAACCCCTCCACCTACCCCAAAACACATTCCAAGTGGTCCAGCGGCCCCAAACCTCCTCAGCTAAAAAAAAATAATCCCTGGTGGTTCAGTGGCTCACAAACCCTTTCACCTCCCCTCCGAGTACCTTCAATCATGGGGCAGGAGTGTTGCCCCCATGCTCCCACCCTGCATCCCATCTTGAAAAGTGGTGGCATGGTCCTGTGGGGTGCATCCTGTGATGCACGAGCTGTCCCAGGATGCAAAAGTGGGGTTACTCTGCTATATAAGGCTTTTTTTGCCTTATATTGCAGTCTGACTGCTCGGTGCATCCCAGGATACTGGCCCTGCCCCCAAACTTGCATGGCTGATTTTAATGCCATTCTTTCTTCCATACATTCTTCACAACACACATTGCTAACTATAAAATTAAGTAACCCAAATAAAGCACTCACATACTGTATGTAGAGTAACCTTAACAGTAATTTATATTGAACTTTATCTAGGGAGGCAAGGTTTTATATATGCAAAGTACACAATATACATAAACTGAAAAAAAGTCATAATTGCTTGCTTGTGAATATGAAGACACATTTACTGACCATGTTTCTCAAACTTTCCAAAGAAAGTCCTTCTGCAATCATTTTGTTGTGCAAACTCTGCTGCAATTGCTTGAATATTTGTCTATGCAAGGACCTCATCCAACTGGCACCTGTTCCTCCCTTCCATAACCCATCTAAGCCAAATCACCACCCCTGGTACCACCCTGGTCTTGACCTCTATCATACTCTCTTCCGCCATACCAAGTGGTTGTGGTGGAAGAACCACTCCCCTGGATGTTTTCATCATTTCCAGCAGTGTCATCATCAATGTTCCTTCTAAACTGTGCTGTGTCCTCTGCCCGCATTCCTGCCAGGGGGGGGGGGGGATGCAGCATGATTGATGCTCTGCCCCTCCCCCCCACCGGCGGGAATGCTGGTGGAGGACCCGGCGCGGCTTAAAGAGAACAGTGGCTGCGGCATGTATTAGAACCGACAAAATGCCGCAGCAAATTCTCTCTTTAAGCCACACCAGGTCCTCCGCTGGCATTCCTGCTGGTGGGGGGAGGGCCGGAGCATCGATCGTGCTGCATCCCCCCTCCCCCCCCGGCAGGAATGCCAGCGGAAGACACAGCGCAGCTTAGAGGGAACATTGATGATGACATTGCCGGAAATGATGAAAACATCCAGGGGAATGGTTCTTCCGCCACAGCCACTTGGTATGGCGGAGGAGAGTATAGAGGCAGAGACCAGGGTGGTACCAGGGGTGGTGATTTGGCTTAGATGGGTTATGGAAGGGAGGAAGAGGTGCCAGTTGGATGAGGTCTTTGCATAGACAAATATTCAAGCAATTGCAGCTGAGTTTGCACAACAAAATGATTGCAGAAGGACTTTCTTTGGAAAGTTTGAGAAACATGGACATGGAGGGGCGGAGGTGCGGAGCATCGATCGCGCTGCATCCCCCCCTCCCCGGCAGGAATGCCGGCGGAGGACCCAACGCAGCTTAGAGGGAACATTGGTCATCATCATTATCACCCTCTGATTAACAAAACAAAGAAAGCCTACTACCCGTAACTTATCTGTTCTTCGGCCAGTTCCTCCTGCCAGTTATATTCCATCTTACAGTCTCTATTTTCTTCCACCCCATCCCTTCTCAGAGCCCCATCCATTGCTACACCTGATCTCAGCCATCTTGCAAAGTACTTTCTTGACAAGCTTCAAACTCTTTGCTCCACTTTCTCTGATTGTCCCTCCCCCCCTTTTCCCAAACCCCTTTCCATCTCCCGACTCCCCTAATCTATCACACATACTTGCCCCTCTGATTCTATCCCCTCCCAATGGCTGGCTGAACTCTCCCTGACCCTCCTTTCTCCAATCCTTACTATCATCAACACCGGTCTTTCTTCTGGCACTTTCCCTGCCCCCTGGAAACAGGCCCTCATCTGCCCCCTGCTCAAGAAACCCTCCTTAGATCTTTCCATCCCAACACATTGCAGATCTTCTTCCAACCTACCTTTTTTGTCTAAACTCCTAGAAAAATTGGTATTTTTTCATGCTCTTCACCTCCGTCGATCTGTTTTTTTGTTCTGGGCATAGTACTGCTTTCCTTTCTTAACAAATTACATTCCTCTCATGATCATGGTGACATCTCCCTGGCTATTTCCTTGGATCTTTCTTCAATCTTTGATGTTGTAGACCATCCTACACTTCTGTCTTGCCTTCATGACTTTGGGTTTCATGGGTCTGTTCTCCAATGGTTTCACTCTTTTCTTTCCTCCAGATCATTCTCAGTTCTCCTCAGTAATTCTTCTTCCCCATCACTATCTCTTCCCTGTGATGTCGCCCAAGTATCAATCTTAGCCCCACTTGTCTTCAATATCTTCCTGGTCCCCCTCACACTTCTTATCTTAAAAAGGATATAGAGTTATTAGAAAAGGTTCAGAGAAGAGCCACCAAAATGGTAAAGGGGATGGAAGGATACTCCTATGAAGAAAGGCTAAAAAGGTTAGGGATCTTTAACCTGGAAAAGAGACTGCTGAGGGGAGATATGATAGAAGTCTATAAATTAATGAGCGGAGTGGAACGGGTAAACGTAGATCGATTGTTTACCTTATCAGAATATAGAAAGACTAGGGGACATGCAATGAAGCTACAGGGTAAACTATTTAAGACTAATAAAAGAAAATATTTTTTCACTCAACGTGTAATCAAACTCTGGAATTTGTTACCGGAGGATGTAGTAAAGGCTGTTAGTGTAGCTGGGTTTAAAAAAGGTTTGGACAATTTCCTGGAGGAAAGGTCCATAAGCCATTATTAAGAAGGGACCCAGGATATCAATGCTTGAACCAATACAAGCATTGTGGAACCTGTGTCCCTTGGGGAAACTGCTAGGTACGTATGACCTAGATTGGCCACTGTTGGAAACAGAATACTGGGCTTGATGGACCTTGGTCTGACCCAGTATGGCATATCTTATGTTCTTATGTTCTTATTCAGCAGCACAGAATATTGGTGTACTACTATGCCGAAGATATAATTCTCCATTATCATACAAGTCCTTCCGACCTTGATCTTTCTCCTTTAATTCCTGCCTTTCTCAAGTTGCATCTTACTCCTACTAGTACTACTAATATTGAGCATTTGTACAGTACTACAAGATGTACACAGCGTTGCACAGGCACATGTAAGAGATGGTCCCTGCTCACAGAGTTTACAATCTAGTCAAGACAGACAACACAGTAGCTGTAGACACGAGATACATCTAGGGGGAATGGTAAGGAAACATAAATGAGACCTGGTGAGTAAAGATCCAAAAGCGGCAGTGAAGAGGTGAATTTTCAGCCTGGATTTGAAAAAGGCCAGAGAAGATGCCTGATGTACAGACTCAGGTAGTTTGTTCCAGGTATAAGGAGCAGCAAGGTGAAAGGAGTGAAGTCTGGAGTTAGCAAAAGAAGAGAAGGGCACAGATAGAAGCAGTTTGCCAGAAGAGAGGAGTTCCAGAGGAGGGGTGTAGGGAGAGTTAAGAGAGGAAAGGTAGTGAGGAGATGCAGAGTAAATTCACTTATAGGTCAGCAGGAGAAGTTTGAATTGGATGTGGAAATGGATATGGAGCCAATGAACTGACTTGAGAAGAGGGGTGATATGAGCATGACAAGACTGGTGGAAAATTAATCGTGCAGCAGAGTGTTGAACAGATTGAATGGGAGAAAGATGATTCAGAGGGAGACCAGCAAGGAGTAACTTACAATAGTCAAGATGGGAGGTGACTAAGGAGTGGATAAGTGTCTTAGTAGTATGTTCATAAAGGAATAAGTGGATTTTGTTGATGTTACAGAGAAAGAAATGGCATGTTTTAGCTATCAGGTGCTTGGAGAAGGAGAGAGAGGGATCAAAGATGACCACAAGTTTGAGAACCAAGGAAACAGGGAGTAGTAGAGAGTTATCCATAGAGACTGTGAAAGGAGAAAGGGGAGAGGAGAGTTTAGGAGGAAAAATAAGCTGCTCAGTTTTTGCCATGTTCATTTCAAGTGGCAGTGAGACATCCAAGCAGCAATGTCAGAAAAGCAGGCAGGGATCTAGGCCTGGATTGCCAGAGAGATTTCAGGTGTAGAAAGGTAGATATGGGAGTCATCAGTGTAAAGATGGCACTGAAAGCTTTGGGAAGAGATGAGTGCACCAAGGGAATGGGTATAGAGAGAAAAAAGGAGTGGACTCAAGACAGATCCTTGGGGTACACCAACTGAGAGTGGGATAGCAGCAGAGGTGGATTCACCAGAATAAACACTGAAAGAGCGATGGGAGAGATAAGAAGAGAATCAGGATAGTACAGAGCCCTTAAAACCAAGCAAGGACAAGGTATCAAGGAGAAGGTTGTGGTCAACAGTGTCAAAAGCAGCAGAAAGGTCAAGAAGAATGAGAACTGAGTAAAGGCCCTTGGATTTTGCTAGGAACAAGTCACTGGAGACCTTGGCAAGAGACGTTTCAGTAGGATGTAAAAGACAAAAGCCAGATTGTAAAGGATCCAGGAGGTCTTGAGAGGACAGAAATTTGAGGCAACGGTGGTGAACCACACATTCAAGTAGTTTAGAAACGAAGGGGAGGGGGGAGATGGGTCAATAGTTGGAAAGACAGGTAGGATCTAGTGAGGGTTTCTTGAGGAGAGGTATAACCACAGCATGCTTGAAGGTTGCTGGGACAGTTGCAGTGGAGAGCTATAGGTTGAGAATATGAGAGATGGAAAGGAAAACAGTGGAGGAGATGGAGCTTAGGAGATGGGTGGGAATAGAATCAGAGGAGCAGGTAGTGAGTTTGGAGGAGGAAAGAAGGTGTGTGGTTTCTTCCTCAGAGATCACAGAAAAGGAAGAAAGGGTAGCAGAGGTGGGAGGGGGGGAGTTGGGAGTGAAGAGGGGGAGGAGGGGAAGTAACTGCCTCGTGGGGAATTGGAGGGTGATCTTGTGTATTTTGTCATGGATATAGTCAGCCAGGATTTAGGCAGAAAAGGAGGGAGGGGTCAGAGGTGGAGGCACCTTGAGAAGAGAATTGAAAGTTGTAAAAAGACGACAAAGGTCAGAGGCAAGAGGGTTAGTCATATGGGCATAATAGTCTTGTTTGGTGAGTGCTATGGCTGACTGTAAAGAGGCAAGCATGAATATGAAGTGTAGAAAGTCTGCAAGGGAGTGAGATTTGAGCCAAGCACGCGCAGCTGAATGTGCACAGGAATGACATCCAGGGCTGGGGTATAATACGCCTCACAGGATGTGACATGGGCAGAGCAAGATTATACAGAGTAGAGGAGAGTGCAGCATTATAGGAAGCTATTGCCTCAACAACAGACTCAGATGACATAGTGGAGGAAAGAGGTGTAGAGACAGTTGAGGAGAGAGTCAAGAGGTCAATAGCATGAAGATTTCTAAAGAGTTTAGAGGAGACAGGATGAGGTTGAGATGGCAGGTGATGAAGAGAGAAGCTTAGAAGGTGATGGTCGATAAGGGAAGAACTAAGGTACAGATGTTTGAGGGTAAGCAATTAGAGAAGAATACAAGGTCGAGGCAGTGGCCATGCTGGTGAATGAGGGCAGTATAACTAATCTGGAGGTAGTGGAGTAAAAAGGTGGAAGGAGTGGACTTCAAAGGAGGGAAAAGAAAGAGAATGAGGCAGCAGGAGGGGTTGAAATTGGCAGGAAGGAGAGAGTAGAAAGCCAACACCACCACCATGGACATCAGGATGAGGCATGTGGGAGAACTGATAGCCATCATGACAGAGAGCAGCGACTAACGCCAAGTCTTCTGGGAGGAGCCAGGTCTCAGTTAGAGCAAGGAGAGCATTAGAGTAAAGAGATCATGAATAAAGGCAAGTTTATTTGAGATGGAGTGTGCATTCCACAAGGCACATGAGAAAGGGAGAGAGGAAGGAGAGGAATATGAATAAGATTTGATGTGTTGTGTGAAGATCTCTTCTCAGAGTGTGACAAAAGTCTAGGGGGCCAGGGTTGGGGTAGATTCTGGTTATCCTCTAATTTTTTCCACCCTAACCCCATCAAGGGAGTGGAGGAATAGCCTAGTGGTTAGAACACTGGCTTGGTAGCCAAGCAACCAGGGTTTGATTCCCACTAGCACTCCTTGCGACCTTGGGCAAGTCACTTAACCCTCTATTGCCCCAGAAGAAAGGCCTGGCAATCTACTTCCAGTGACACTGCCAAGAAAACCCAGGAGCTTCTGGGTCAGGACTGACTCAAAGGCACACATTGCATTGCAACCCCATCAAGACCACCACTATTTGTTTCAGTGTCAGTGCCTCTCCTCTCTCTCACCCCCTTGCTCTTCAACACAGCTATCCCATTAGTTTCCTCTCTCTGGTATTTAGGAGTTACCTTTGATTCCTCTCTCACTTTTTGCAATTACCTCTCTCACTTCATTTAACGTTCATTCTACTCTCTCTGCCAAATCTGGTCCGTTCACCTATTTCTGACCCCCTCCTCCCTAACTACCCTTCTCCTCTCCCTTATTATTACCCAAGTCGACTACTGTGATGTCGTGTTTGCAGGTCTTCCCCAGTATCAGATGTACTGCCACTCACATGATCACTCACATCTCCGGTACAGATCACATCACTCCCATTCTCATTAAACTTCATTGGCTTCCCCTTAGATTCTGAGTGCACTATAAATTGCTCATCTTAATTTACAAAGTTTTACACAACGGCACACCCGGATATCAGTAAGACCTTCTCTACATTCATTCTCCTCTCTGCATTCCTTGTTCCATTCATTCTAGTCATTTGCACCTGCCTTTACCAGCACTTGCCTGTCTTGAGTCCACCCGCAATTCTGCATTTTTCTTTCTTGGTCCGGCACTCTGGAACACCCTTCCCTCTGAACTTAGACTAGAACTCTCCTCCTGAAGTTTAAGTTTGCTCAAAACACACTTATTCCAGCTAGCCTTTGATCTCCCTCCCCCCAGCACTTAGGCCAACACTCATCTGTCTCTTCCTCCCCTACTATTCCCCACCCATATGACTGTATTTGCTCTGTCCTGTCATTTACTGGAGTTCCTTTCCTTTCTTGCAGCTACTATATTTTATTATATACCACCCTGATACCTTTGTAAAGGGCAAAATATCAAGCACAATAATAAAGATAAAGACCTCATTGTGAGTGTGGACACACATTATGTCATTTAATCTAATCTGAGTTATTGTAGATCAGAGGTAGCTTTTAACACGACATAACGTAAAAAAGCATCTCTCTGCTGTTGCTGTAGTCACGGGTATTGTATAATCAGGACCGTAACTAGCCCTGTGTGAGCGGTGCAGCCGGACAGGGCGCAAAGGCTTAAGGGGCACATTTTAGCTGTCTACCGTTGCCTGCTGCCGCCACTTTTTCTTCTCTCAGTGGCGGCAGGCAATGGCAGATAACATGGCATGCTAAGCAGGTCTGGCCCCTCCCTCCTCTGATGCGGCGTCAGAGCAGGGAGGGACAGATCGGCTTAGCGCACCAGCGACTTGCATATTGGGCGCGCCTCTTCTCTCCTGCCGCCATCTAGAAAGTGGCTGGATGGAGGTGCGGGAGAGAGGGAAGGGGCACGAAGCCCGATATGCAAGTCACACAGGGCATGGTTCATGCTCGGTAAGGCCCTGTGTATAATATAAGCAAAGCAGTATGTGCACCTCTGGCAGTATTGGCGGTAATTTCTCTGGCAGTAATTTCTCTGGCAGAGAAATTAATGATCCACAAACGTTCTGTAAAAACCTTAAAACGTATCTTTTCATACTACACTTTAGCCCCCTAACAATCTCTCACAAACGTACCGAATTCAACACTTCTCACTCCCACAAAGGTCAGCCTGAGCAGCTAACTCACCATTCAGGCTGACTGCCTTACAATCCCATGTGATGAACTCCACGTAAAAACTACCCTCACTGCTGTCCGAATAGCGTATTGTAAATAGTTCAACTGATGCCATGCAATTGGATTGTATACCCAACAGCTCAATGTAAATAGTTTCATACAATGGAATCAAGTATTTGTTCGTACCTTTATTATAAACCCAACAGTTTAACGTAAATAGTTCCAACTGTTATAATGTAAGTGAATCGAGTACCTGTTGTACAATTCATATCATTGTTCCATGGAAACCGTGTTTGATACTTGGGAAAACACGGTATATAAATGTATATTAAATAAAATAAATAAATAATGTCTTTGCCACAGGCATAGTATTCATTGCCTCTGATATCATTCTAATGATTCTTACCACTGTGGGATCCTTTCCAGACATTCTTATTCTATTGGGCAACATTTACAGCTGGGTATGCAAGCGATCAAAATTGTCAGCCTACATTTCTAAAGTTTTGCATGCAAAGGAACATTGTCTCTGTTAACTGCCGTAAGCAGAAGCTTCTCCAGGTCAACCGCCACATAGATGTCTATGTCTATGTCTTTAGCCAAGGTGTCCCACAAGGATCCTCCCTCTCTGCCTTACTGTTCAATATATACATGCAACCTCTCTGCAACCTTATCCGGTCCTTCAACGTGAACTGCATGATATACGCAGATGACGTGCTATTATACATGCCTTTTGCAACAGAAAACCCAGACCTCTCACCAATAACATGCTGCATAAATGAAATATCCAACTGGCTACAATCCCAAAACCTCCGGATTCAACACAAGAAGACGGAGGTCATGTTCATTACAAGAAATCGTAACTTCACTGCGCCTACAGTACTAAAGGTGAAGGAAGCTGACCTCCAGATCAAATCCGCGATCAGATACCTTGGCGTCACACTAGACCAGAACCTAAATATGCAGGCGCATATAAGTAACACTGTAAGGGCAGTATACCATAAAATCAGATCCCTTAGATACCTACGATCTCTGCTGCAGCCTGATGATTTCAGGACCATCTTTCAAGCACTAATAATTCCGCATTTCGATTATGCGAATGCAATACTGCAAGGACTCCCCCAAACCACTCTGAACCCACTGCAAATGGCAATGAACACCGCAGCAAGAGTACTACACGGAGCATCCAGGAAAGACCATGTCACACCCATTATGAAACAGCTCCACTGGCTCCCGATTCAAGGTAGGATTACATTCAAGACCTTGCTACTCACCTTCAAAGCCACCAATGGTCTCTCGTCAACATCACTATCAGAGATAGTCCAGAAGACACCCCACAATAGGGACAGAAGGTCAGTAGCACAAAACACCTTGATAGTCCCAAGATCAATGACTCAATGCACCAAGTCAACATCCAGCAGGGCATTCAAACTTTATGCACCAATGATCTGGAACAGCCTCCCTCACAACATCCGAACAATCCCAGACATATTCCAATTCAGGAAGGCTGTGAAACACTACCTCTTCCTCCTACATTACCCGGAAACCAATGAAAGCTCAGCACCAATTACCGAAACCTCACAAATCTCCTCTGTCTGAAACCATAAGAACACATGACCAGCCTATAAATTGTATATATTGTTATTGTATATAGTTACCCTGTTAGCCAAGTTGATTCTCCTGTTCATATGTAAACACAAAGTACGATTGGAAATGTGTATGTTCGTTGTTTATTGTAAACCGCACTGATGCTGAATAGCGCGGTATAAAAGAGACTTTAAATAAATAAATAAATAAAATGTGATCAAACTGGTGAGCCAGTTTGCATGCAAGAAGATCCAAAACTTCATAGCACCATCTCCTGTGATATTCTAATGGATTCTGAAAGGTATAGCTGGCTTCTTCCAGCCTCAGCAGAACAGATGCATCAGTCAGATCTGTTGCATCTTCTATTGCTGACTTCTAGAACCTTTCACATGCCTGTTCAGACCACTGCCATGGGAGAAATCTCTGTGTTAAGTTTACTGCTTTTTGTTCATCTTATAGTGGCAGAGAAGACAAAATAAGAGAGATGCAAACCATAAAATGTATTGAATTTTTCTAGCATAGCCAAAATGCCAGCAACTCTTCTACCACACTCATGGTGTGATTCCTCATTGATTTCTGTCATCACAGTACAGAGAACACTTAGTTATCTATGATGGATTTCACTGCACCAGTGTGGACATTCAATCTTGTCGGACAGAGCATATGCAGGTTTGACTCTCAGGGCTTAATTCTTTCTTTAAAGATTCAAACAAAAGGTTTCTCAGGTGACTGTTTGATGAGATGGGTCATCTCAAACACCACATCCAATGCATCCCAAACTACTTTACATTTTTTCCCTGCATCTTGCAGGCACAAATCTATGCAGTGTGCAAAGCAATGTATGTGAATAGTGGCAGGATTTTTCTGTTTAAATTGAGCAGCAACACCACGTATTTGACCTGATATATTAGCTGCACCATCATATGCCTGCCGCCTGCACAGAGCCATTGACATGTTGCAATGTACTAAAACACCATTTAGTACACTGTAGATGGTAGAGGAGTCTGTTTTAGGCATGCCAACAAGGCCAATGAAGTCTTCATGTATGATATACTTTTCATCTAGCCAGCTAAATAAAGCAACCATTCACTCTCTGCAATATCCCTTTTTTCATCTGCAAGAAGAGAGTAAATTCCAATCTTATGAATCTTTGAAAGCAATCTCTGTATGATGTCCATTACAAAAAGATGAATTAACTTGTTCATTATGTCACGGGCCATGTATTTTTTCAGAGAAAGCCAGTGGTTAAGATCAGAATGGTCCTCGGAGTGATGTTTCATGAGTTAATGTAGATTGCTACTTTCGATATCATGACCCTCAGTTGCCAGTCCCTGTCCCATTAGAAAACTGTTCAACAAGTATTTCCTGCTTTGATTTTTGTTGAGCCTTCAGTTGTGCATCACGTTGAGTAGCAATGGTTGGTTGATGTGACATATAGTATTGCAAATGAGCTGTGGATTCTCAGTAACATTGTATTTTTTCATGTTCTCGGAAGGACCAGACAGCATGTTTCCAGTTCTGGCACCCACTTATAGTAATTGCATCTTCCATTTTCTGGGCATGTTTAGGACCTTGCCTGTACAGAAATGGCTCAGTTCCCTGGATTGAAGATCATGGGTCCTCTAGTAGGACAATGACCCAAAGCATACATTCAAAAGTACAAAAGAATGGTTAAAAAGGAACAAATGGACTGTTTTAGATTGCCAGCAATAAGCCCTGATCTCAATCCAATTGAGAACTTTGGAAAGAGCTGAAATCTTCCATTGGTTAAAGGGTTGGAGAAACTACCAGCAGACAGATATATGAAACTTATAGGGGTATGTTTACTAAATGGCAATAGTGGCTTCCGGGCGTTATCGGAACCATGGCCCCATTGATTTCAATGGGGCCACAGCTCTGAAATCGCACGGAAGCCACTATCACCATTTAGTAAACATACCCCATAGATAGCTACAAGAAACATTTGGAGGCTGTCATCATTGTCAAGGGTTGTGCAACCAAATATTAGTGAAGGGTTCCATTAATTCTGCCCAGGTCATATGTTTTCCCCCAGAAATTATTATGTCTAAGTTGCACAGACATCATTTTTTTGTTGTATACCTCTGAGCATACTATTACAATATTATGATGACATACAGTTGGAATATTTCCAATTATTTCTCAAGATATTGTACATAAAATACCTAACATGCAAGGGTGCCAATAATATTGATCACAACTGTATTAGCTTAAGCAAAGGCATAGAGAGGAGTAACCTGCACAGAGTTGCAGGTGCAACGTTACAGCTCTGTCTACCTTACTGAGCAGACTAGATGCTGGTCTTTATCTGCCATCATTTACTATGTTACTATGTGTGGTCTCCAGAATTTTACATAATACTCCAAATGAGGTCTCACCAAAGACTTCTGAAGAGGAATTCTCACCTCCTTGTTTCTGCTGGCTATTCCTCTCTCTATGCACCCTACTGGCTTTCACTGTTGACTTTTCTACCTGTTTAGCCACATTAAGTCCATCAGGGAAGTTGACAGAAATGGTAACTACACCACATTCCAAAAATAGTGCTGTTCTCAGGGCCACAGATGCCATTTTGAAATATGACATTGCCAGGTATCACTCCTACCCCATTTGGACTCATCGGTGAAAAGGACAGGAGAGGAGCGAGGAAAAGGTAAAGGAGAATTGTGCTGCCTTTGCTGCTATCACCATCTTTATGGACTGTTTCCAGCTAGTCCTGCCTTTTGCGAACATCTCTGTATTGCACGGTGTGAGGCTACAGTGTTGGGGAAGCAGAGGAAGAATTGCTGCTAGCTCCGTCCACTTGCTGATGTCATCACTGTTAGCCCACCTATAACTGCTATCGGTGAGCCCAGTTGGGCTCTGGATAAGGGGCATGGCCAAGGGGAGTGCTACTTAGCGTGCCCCTTGGGACACTGAGAGGGGCATGGAGGCACACTCTGGCGCTCTTGTAGCTGCCCACTGGCTGATCAGAGGAGGCTGAAGAGTGGAGAGATAGCTCCTCCCCACTCCTCTACACTACCACCACTTCAGACAGGCTGCTTGTTTAAAAGGAGGGATGCTCCAGCCTTAGCATGCCCCAGACACTCTGATCACCCATAACTTCTTCATGCCTCTTCCTGTCTCGATTGTAGGATCCCCAGAGAAGACTCGAACAGGAACACCTGCACATTGCCAGTTTGCAGGTTGTCTGCATCTAAAGGACTCTGTACTGCCTGTTGTCCCAGACTAAGTTTGCTCTTTGTGGTTTAGTGTCTTCCTATGTATTAGCTCCCATTCTATTGCCATCTCTTTCCATTGTAACCTATGGCCCCTTTTCACTCTACATTTATTTTTCTCTTCCTTCCAAACCTTCTTCCCTCTTTCTGCAAACCATCATCCCTTCTCTCAATTCCATCCCACCAACCATCCCTATTTCCTCCATGTTCCTATCCTGCACATTCTCCTTTGCTCTTGAGCATTACCATCTCCTCCCTCACATTCTTTCCTTTCCTTCCTCACTTACACACCCTTATTCTCATTTCCACCATGCTGTCTCCTCTCTCCGCTGCTCTCTTCTTCTCCTTCTAGTTTTGCACTCTGGTAACATTGGTTCCAATCCTGGTCTCCCTTTGTCTTCCTCTCTTCACCAACACACTCTCATCCATATCCCACTCCTTTCCCCCTCTTCTCTTCCTTTTTCTTTCACTTTATGGAATGTGCTTTCCATTTTCAATAAGCTCTCTTGATCTTTTCATTTCTCATCTTTTCAGCTCGTGGCTCCTCCCCAATAACACTGCTTCTATCACTGCCCTCTCTCTTGGTTGCTTCCAGTTCTCCCACACTCCTCATTCCATTGGCCATGGTGGTGGTGTTGGCCTTTTACTTTCTCCCTCTTGCCAATTTCAACCCCTCCTCCTACCTCAGTCCCACACCTTCCTCTCATTTGAATACCACTCCATTCGTCTTTTCTGTCCCCTTCTTCTACGGGTTGGTGTTATCTATAACCCCCCTGATTTTATCTTTACGTTTATTCATTTCTTTATATACCACCCACACCGAAGCATCAGGGTGGTTTACAATATAAATTGACTGCAGGAAAAAGAAACAGAACTCCATTGATGTGACAGGAAAGGGATAGAATCAAAGGTAAATAAAAGGTGAGAGACAAGCTTGAAATTCAGAGAATGGACAAACAGGGGAAGACAAATCAATCAGAAGACTAAGGAAGGGCTGGAGGGGGGAGGAGGGAGCGGGCAGGTCAAAGGCAGCACAGAAGAGGTTTTCAGGACAGCTTTAAATTTGGGGAAGAAGAGTTCAAGGCGGAGGGCAAGGGGGAGCGAATTCCAAAGCTTGGGGCCAAGGAAGAAAAATGCAGCAGAGCGAGTGGATTCTAGGCGGGCAGAGGAAGGGGAGGGGAGGAACATGCGGTTGGCGTGAATTGATCTGAGAGAGCGCTGGGAGCTATGAAGGTGAATTAGGTCGGAAAGGTAGTGAGGGACACCAGTGTGGATGACTTTGTGGACGAAGGTGAGAATTTTGTACTGGATCTGAAAGGGCACAGGAAGCCAGTGAAGGTTGATGAGAAGAGGAGTGATATGATCGAAACGAGTAGCATGAGTGAGGATCCGGGCAGCGGTGTTCTGGATGAGTTAGAGCCTGCGTAATTGGTATTGAGGGAGACTGGCAAAAGAGATGTTACAATAATCCAGGCGTGATAGAACAAGGGAAATGAGCAGAGTGGTCAGGGAGGAAGTGGGGAGAAAAGGACGGATGGCCCGGATTTGTCTCAAGGAGATGAAAGAGCGCTGGACCACAGAGGAGATGTGTTCATGAAATGATAGTGCAGAGTCCAGGGTGATGCCAAGATAACAAAGGGAGGGAATGACTGGGATGGGGGAGGAAGAGAGCAGGGGAGAGGTGGAGGGAATAGGACCATCGAAAGTGAACCAGATAGCCATAGTTTCTTCCTTCTTTATAGATTTTGACTCTTGGCTCTCCTTATTTTTGAATTCTTCATCCCATTCCATTATTCTTGGTGATTTCAATTTTCACATCGATATTCCCCTGTGCATCTAAACTCCTTTCCCTTAATTCCTCATACTACCACCAGCTTTGCTCCTCTGCCCCCACTCATCAACTTGGTCACTGCCTCAACCTTGTGTTTTACTCTAATTTATTTATTTAGATTTGTATACCACTTTTTCCTACAATCAAAGTGATGAGTTACACAAAATAAATTACATAAAATAAGGAGTGACATAACATTGGATAAGAGGTAACACAACTTACAAAGGGATACTATAAAATAACTTATTATTATAACAATACTTTATGATTACAATCATGCATTGTTAATGAAGTTCACTGTCTGGTTGATGATAATATTCCATGAATAGGAAGGTTTTAAGTGATTTGCGGAAGTCTTTTAAGTCTTTTGTGGCCCGTATATTATCCGGGAGTGAGTTCCAAAGGGTTGGTGCTGATAAGGATGGCAGAACGAGAATATTTCTGATGCTTGTTCATGCCCTGGAGTAGGTATAAACTTGGACATGGCTTGGGACATGCAGTGAGTTAGGAGCACTCCGTACACACCTACACCACATCCCCATCAGCCTTTGATGTCCTCGTACTGGGGACATCCTTAGAACTGCTTTCTAAAATAGCTCAAGGGATGTTTCCATGCTTTGGACATCTGTATGCCCATTTTCAGACATCCAACCAGTGGAGTGGAGGAGTGGCCTAGTGGTTGGGGGAAGGTACTTTGGGCCGGAAGGTTGTGGGTTCAAATCCCACTAGAGGACAGCAACCTTGGGCCGGAAGCACTGGGGTTTCTAGTCCCACAGGTGCTCCTTGTGGTCTTGGGCAAGCCACTTAACCCTCCATAGCCCATGCTCCCTGTAAAATAGTTATCTCCAAGTTATAATGCCCTGTTCAATGTAATTTCAGTTTGTTCAATGTAAACCACACTGATGCAGATGCAGAATAGTGTGGTATATAAGAGAATGTAAATAAATAAATCCAAGGCATGAATAGGGCTTCTAAAATAATCCTCACAGACTGGGCAAGATGAGGTATCTGGGACTGTTGGCCAGGTTTTAGAGCATACTATTGTAAACTAGCTCACTTCAAAACAAAATAGAAGTAAAGATAGATACCCCCCCCCAAAACCAAGAAAGTGAAATAAATCCATCTGAACACACCTAAAATCTACCTGCTCAACTTGCCTGTACATGCAGCTGAATATTATCTGTTCAAAAATAACATGATACATTTAACTGTTTTTTTTCCTTCTCAGTAGGCTTTTGAATATTAATCTTGTCACCCTCTCGGTGGCCAACCCAACGCCTAGGGCGCTGAGACTTGGTCTGCCTGTGGTGTTCCTGCCTCAGAGAGTTTGGGCTTGCTTTAACTTTGCAAAGCCTTCTGGGAATGTAAGTCCCTTTACCCTTTGAGCACAGATGAGTTGCAGTCGAGTGGTTTCAGGCAATGACAAGAATTTATTTTCCCCTTCCCGGCGGATTAAATGCAAGTGAATAACTCAGGACAAAACATGCCATACAAATGGCTTAAGGAAATTATACATGAACTCAGGTAAGTTAGCCTTGTCAGCTTCAGGCTTTAAATGTGCAGTGCTTGATACAAAACAAAATCACAACAGCTTCACTTCGCAAAGAAAATGTTCCCTTTTCTTCTGCTGCTTTTACCGTCTCTCACAGACACTGTTCAGCATAGGGAATTCACATGGTAGGCCAAAGATAATGTACAGTCCATCCGATCATCCACTATTTCATTATGGTCAGAGTCTAACTGCATTTCCTCAGCATCAGGACTAGCAGGGTGTGGCAGTAAACTGCTATCCTGATCTTTGAAACAAACGGTTTCTCTGACCTCACGTGGTTTCTCTCGGTAACACTCTCCTGAGCAGGGTTGTAAACTACCATATATGCTGTAGTTTTTGTCCAGGGAGTTTGCTACTTTCTAGTAGCTATAGGGAACTGCTTTATAGCTAGGTTCAAACTTATATGAATTATTAAGCCTACCTTTTATCTTTGAAAAGGAAGGAACTCTCCACTCTGCAGGGTTAGACTGGTTCTCAAACACAGCTGGTGTTTGCTTGCCTCTCAGCCTATTAACTTTCCCCTCAGCCGTACCGGTATTCTCCAACCAGCCTGTCTCTCTCTTAGGAGCGTGTGAGCTTTGCCAAGCCTGCCTCTCAGGAAGATTCTTCTCTCTCCTGCCTTTACCGGACAACCCCTGTCCTGGGTTGCTTCCTTCTGGCCTCAGGAATATGGCTCCCTTGGTTCTCACTCCTCTTTGACTCCTTCAAGTCAGAGTGCTCCTTTGCTGGCTTCCTTTCTGGCTCTCTTCCCAGTTCTGCTCCCGGTTCTCGTTCTCCCTCTGGCTCTGCTTACTCCAAGCTAATGACCAGTTTTTATCATTGTAACTCTCAGGGCTTAGTTGTGCCCTGCCCTGAAACAGGTGAAACTCATTACCTCCTGAGCTAGGGAATACGTCACTGCAGGGGCGTGTCTTTCTAGCTCGTGACTCTGTTTGTTTACTTCTTCTTTGCAAACACTGAGCCATGTGCTCAGACTGCCTGTCAGTTTCTGAAAGCAAATCCTCATCTTGCCCTATCTTTATAGGCTCTGAAGGGACTTCTTCATGACAATCCCCATTTTTCTTTTGTTTCTTCCATCAAATATTGTTATGTCTATTGATAAGAGGGAAAACCTTGTATTAGCAGTATAAAAGTTCTGTGTTATTGTTCATCCAAAATGAAATGATGTCTATATGTTTATTATACCTGTTGAAGTCCTTGAAATCTTATCAAATATTGGAAACTAAATCTGAAAGATGAAAGTCAAGCCAACAAAGAAATATGAACTAATACAATTTAATGGAAATTATACTGAGTATATAAGGGTTGTTTAAGAACATAAGAACATAAGATATGCCATGCTGGGTCAGACCAAGGTCCATCAAGCCCAGTATCCTGTTTCCAACAGTGGCCAATTTAGGTCATAAGTACCTAGCAGTTTCCCCAAAAGACTCAGGTTCCACAATGCTTGTATTGGGTCAAGCAGCAATATCCTGGGTCCCTTTTAATAATGGTTTATGGACCTTTCTTCCAGGAACTTGTCCAATTTTTTTTTTAAACCCAGCTACCCTAGCAGCTTTTACTATGTCCTCCGGTAACAAATTTCAGAATTTAATTATACGTTGAATGAAAAAATATTTTCTCTTATTAGTCTTAAATAGGTTACCCTGTAGCTTCATTGCATGTCCCCTAGTCTTTCTATATTCTGATGATGTAAACAATCGATCTACGTTTACCTGTTCCACTCCATTCATCAATTTATAGACCTCTATCATATCTCCCCTCAGCCGTCTCTTTTCCAGGTTGAAGAGCCTTAAATCTTTTAGCCTCTCTTCATAGGGGGATCCTTCCATACCCTTTACCATTTTGGTGGCTCTTCTCTGTACCTTTTCTAATAATGCTATATGCTTTTTAAGATGCGGTGACCAGAATTGCACACAATATTCTAGGTGCAGTTGCACCATGGAATGATACAGAGGCATTATAATATCCTTTGTTTTATTTTCCATTCCTTTCCTTATGATACCAAGCATTCTATTTTCTCTCTTGGCCACCACTGCACACTGGGCAGAGAGTTTTAAGATGTTATCTACGATGATGCCTAAATCTTTTTCCTGGGTGGTGGTTCCTAATGTGGAACCATGCATTGTGGAACCATAATTTGGGTTGTTCTTTACTAGATGCATAATTTTGCACTTGTCCACATTAAATTTCATCTGCCATTTGGATGCCCAGTCTCCCAATTTGTCAAGATCCTCTTGCAATTTTCCACAATTCTCTTGGGTTTAAACAACTTTAAAAAGTTTTATGTCATCTGCAAATCTGATAACCTCACTTGTTATTCCCAATTCCATGTCATTTATGAATATGTTAAAAAGCAGTGGACCCAGCACAGATCCCTGGAGTACTCTACTATTTACCTTTCTCCACTGGGAAAATTGGTCATTTAGCCCTACCTTCTGATTTCTATCTTTTAACCAGTTCCTGATCCACAATAGTATACTGTCTCCTATCCCATGACTTTTTAGATTTGCCAAAAGTCTCTGATGAGAGACCTCTGAAAGGCTTTCTGAAAGTCCAGATACACTACTGTATATCAACCGACTTACTTTTGTCTATCTGTTTATTCACACCTTCAAAAAAACATAACAGATTAGTAAGACAAGATCTTCCTTGCCTAAGCCATGTTGGCTGTTTCCTATTAAGCCATGACTATCTACAGTACATGTTCAGTAATTTTGTTCTTTATGATGATTTCTACCATTTTTCCCAGTGCTGACGTCAGGCTCACCGGTCTGTAGTTTCCCAGATCACCCCTGGAACCCTTTTTAAAAATTGGCATTACCTTGGCCATCCTCCAATCTTCAGGCATTACAGATGATTTTAATGGTAGTTCACAGATTACTAATAGCACGTCTGCAATCTCATATTTCGTATTTCAGTTCTTTTTTCCACTGATCTGTCTATATTCCCTGGAGTGCAAGTATTCAAAAATATGATATACTGTAGATACTTGAATGATCTTAAAATATGTTGTGCTGATAGTTGACCTGTTCCTCACCCTTTAATGTTTTGGCATCTTCAATGGAGCAATCAGAACAAATCATTAAAAATAATACCTGAAAAAATGAACTTATTTTTATTCTTTCCAATCAAATAGAAGTTGGAAAGAATTATGCAAAAGGAGTCAAGAATGTCTGTCTTTCTGAAGGCAATATAACTCTCCATAAATTTAACAGATTGGGATGAAACTTTGTATATGGGAAAAACTGGTAAAAAGACACGTGAAGGGATGTCTAGGAAAAATCTGTGATGTCCAGAACAGAACATCCCAAAACCGGGGGAGTGGAAAAAGTGCTTTCTGAAATCATTCAATCTTCACCCTGAAAAATGAACATCCCCATAGCCAGTTATCAAAGTGGGACCCATGCAGATGGCAAAGCTGGGTATGTGCATGGGTGTAGGCCATTTAAAAAATGTGAATGTCTTCTATTTGCACAGCCTTAGAACCAGGTATTTGGATGTGCTGGCAAAAATATCCAAGAAGGGAGGCATCTATGCTATGAGACTTGCCATTATAGATGCTCAGACATTCAGCAAAAGGCAGTAAAATGTTTGTTGTATGTATGTACACTAAGATTTCTTCAGGTACAAAATAATAACTATGGCGATGCAAGCACATTTTGCACTTCCCCCTGGAAGTGTTACATACATGAAACAAACACTTTTTTCACCTTATTTGTGGTCAAGAGCAGGTATGGGCATGGATGTCTCACCAACCAGGATCAGTCATACATGTGCTGTTCTGCAATTGCACCATAACATGCATCTCCCTTGCTCCGCCCAAGCTGTGCTTCCACCACGCTTCTGTGCTATATGGATGTTTTTGTGCTAGGGATATCTATATACCCACCTTCCCAAATGGCCCCAGAGACATCTCTGTGTTTTGCATGTCTAACTGCACATTTTCAGATGTCCAACTCATGAATAGGACTTCCAAAATGATCCCCATTGTGTTAGAAAATGGGCCAAATCAGACTGGGATCCAGAGAAGCCTTTCCCCAAAAAAGCCCAATACATTTCTATGGTAGAAGGAGTTCCAGTTTCGGCAGCATAGACACATATAGTGAAATATAGCAGTTAGGGAATTGCTCCTTTCAAATTCCCTCTCCCTTTTCTCTACTCTTTCTAACCCCCAAAGTGTTCCTACCTCCAAAAACTACCCCTCCACAATTGCTCCACCACCCTGCACTCTACCCGATCTGCAAAATACGACTTCCTTGCAACTGCCTTTCCAACACTCATTATGTGGGATTTTAGAAAGGACATGCTAACAATGAGGGAGATGTGCAAATAGTAACATTTTGCTGATGAAGGCAATTTCAGAACTGAGCCTGTCTGAAATCGCCATGTGGACATCCTATGAGTTGGATGTAGGGTAAAAGACTGCCAACTGCACACGCTGTGCATAGATAATGACACTGCGGGTGTGCAAGGACACACTTTCAGAAATGGAGGTGGTGATATGCAGGCATGACATAAAGTCTGCATGTACATGCTGGCATGAAGAGGCTCCATACATGGACAGAGTGAGGACAGAGATGGTGAAAGAAAACCTAACATCACACATGTGGAGACCAGAAGGTTCTTCCACTTGGTGATCAAACATGAGGCTAGCTCTAGCTGCTATGGGCCACAGGTAGTAAATTGGACCAGGTGGCTGATCCACCAGACCCTGGCTCAGTAAGTGCCAACAACATAATGCATTGCACAAAGAGATGCCATTCTCTCTAGGCAAAGCATTAGTGCAGAGGGAGGGTGGCAAGGTAGGAGAGGGAGCAGGACACTCATGTTGCCCTCACCAGAGGGGTGACATAAATTGGACAGTGCCCAGAAATATGCAGGAAACAGGACACAGATGGTGATATACAAAGTCAGAATTGCAGTGGTCACACACTTGGACAAAGGTGGAATGCACACAACAGCTCAGTGGGTAAGGAGAAAGGTGGCAGCAAACCCCCAGAGTATTGCAGAGCAAAATACAGGGTACAGGGGAGCGAGGGAGGTAGAAAAGGCACATTAGTTTTTACAATTATGACAACAAAGAGGGCCAAGATTGGATGATGTCCTATCCACAGATGTTGGAAAATGGAGACCTCGTTGTGCACCAGATGAAGACTGCACTGGATCCCAGGGCAGACATAAAAACATGCACCTATACAATGATCAAAAATTGGCATCTCACAGAAGTCTGCTGCCAGTACTGCACAGAAGATGGAACAGAAGCAGAAAAGGACAGGGGACGATCCCCCTCCTAACTGCTGGCAAGAAGGGATCCATGGGCCAAAGACAAAATGTCAGGCTATGTGGTCAAGGAGCAGCAGTAGTCATTATGTAGCATATGATGGGACAGAGAGAGATGACAGGGACTGCAAATCTGACTGGATGGTACTACTAAGCGTGCTATATATTTCCCTCTTCCACAGGAAATTCCATGTAAGCTGAAACGTCAAGGCCCTCAACACCTGCTACAGGACCATTAGGAAAAAGAGGCCCAGGATGATGCAACATCTAAAGAGGTGGCATCATGAGCAGTAAAGTATGTGGTGTGTCTTTGGCCACAGCTATAACAATGAGTGCAGGGGGCCTGTGTGATAGAGTTAACTGGTGAGGGATCTTCATGCCAGTGAACAGCTGGTATGGACAGCATACACAAGTGAAGGGTGTCCAAGAGGTGCACAGGCACAGTGAGGACAATGCATGCCAGTTCTGTATCAGTGAGGACTCAGAGCCTGGTATCTTCTGCACAGTCAGCAGGGAAAGTCATAGATAGATCTGCTTCCATTGCATGCAGATCTATCTCATGCATATTCATTGTGGATATCCTAAGAACCTAACTGGCCTGGGGGTGCCTGAGGACTGGGTTGGGAACCACTGATGTAGAAGATGAAAGCCAGATTGCAGTGGATCCAGAAGGCTTTGAGAGGACAGAAAGTTCAAACAATGGCAGTAAACTGCATGTTCAAAGAGTTTAGAAGCAAAAAGGAGGAGGGATATGGACTGATAATTAGGACAGGTTGGGTCTAGTGAAGGTTTTTTGAGGAGGGGCGTAACCACAGTATGTTTGAAGGTTGAAGGAACAATTGCAGTGGAAAGCGATAGGTAGAGGATATGACAGATGGAAGGAATGACAGTGGAAGAGATAAGAGTTTAGTAGACGGGTGGGAATGGGATCAAAGGAAAATCTACAGCTATGCCAAAAGCAGCTTGACATCATGCATCAGGAACAAAGGGGTGCCACTCATACTCTTATTGCTGAAATATGGGAATGGTGCCAAGACTTGCAGGATACCTTTGGTGAGCCGTGGTCATCTTCCATCAATGTGAAGCCTCCAGCCAGTAGTAAGTGTGCAGTCCAAACACAGGCAGCTAGTCATCATTCTTCTCCATTATCATCCTGCAACAGAGGTGGCATGCACTGATCATCCACCCCGACCATGCAGTGCCACTCTCCACTGTCCAACATCCTTGCTTCTCCGCCCCATGGCTCTGGGCCCTTGATGCACTTTCCTGCATTCCATAATGCCACCCAAGGAGCAGAGGAGGAGGAGCAGAAGGACTCCTCCAACTCAGTGACAGCGGTGTGCTGCCCTCATGACAGCAGTTTCTCATTCCCTACAATCCATCCAGGGGCAAGGTGCCAGGTGTAGGGGCACATGAGGAAGGGGGAGAGGGAAGAGAGGTGGCCCTTATAACTTCCCAGCCACCATGCCAGGTGGTGATGTGTTAGAGTGCTCCAGACCCTTTGGCCTGTATGTTACCACCTGTATGACATATGGGAACTTTGTATGAGTGGTATGTGTGCTTTGGACATGGGTGAATGAGTAAAAGAGAAAACAGTGATCATTTTGGGTGGGAGAAGAGGAAAGGGCAATGTGGAAAGGGGTGAAGGGTAGTGGGTGGAGGGCAGAAGGGAGGGTTGGTGTTGTAGCATGAATTTTATTTATTTATTTATTTATTTAACATTATTTCTATACCGCCTTATCCTACAATCAAGGCGGTGTCACAACAATACAATCAAAAGTAGTGGAGGTGTAATTTATGCAGTGAAAGAAATGTTATGAATTGCGTGTGAGGGAAAGTGTGTTAGATTAGGTAGAACTATGTACATTGTGCGCTATGGTACAGCATGGGCTATAATACAAGGTTCTATACAATTAGGGCTTAAGATATATCCTGTGTCGTTGTACAGTTTCTTATCAGGGTTGGAAGGGGTGAGTACGTGATTCTTGTTGGTTAAGTGACATGTCCATAGTGTTCTGTGAACAGTGTTGTCTTCAGCTGTTTGCGGAAGTCTTTGAGGTCCGTTGTCGATCTCAGTTCGTCTGGGAGGGAGTTCCAAATTGTTGGGGCAGCCAGTGAGAGGGCTCTCTCTGTGGTATCCTTTTGTGATTTTCTGAAGTCGCTCGGGGTGTTGACTCTGTTGGAGTTTCCTTTTCTTCTTGGGCGAGTGCTGGTGTCTGGATGAATGAGGGTGTGCAGGCTGTTGGCTGAAATGTGGTGTTTGATTTTGAATATGTTTATTATTGTTTTGTATTTGATGCTGATTGGGAGCCAGTGTAGGTCTTTAAGAACCGGAGTAATGTGTTCATGTCTTGTTGAGCCAGATATAATGCGGGCTGCAGTGTTTTGAGCTAGTTGAAGAAGTTTGAGAGTTTGTTTTGCTAGCCCAAGGTAGATGGGGTTGCAGAAGTCCAGTAAAGGAGTGATAAGTGCTTGGCATACGGTACGGAAGTGTTCTGTGGTGAGGAGGGGTTTAAGTCTTCTGATGATTCTCATCCTGTGGTATGCGTTCTTGATTGTTTTGCTTACGTGTGTCTTGAGATTCAGTTCGTTGTCCAGGGTTACTCCAAGGTATTTTACTTCCGATTTCATTGGAATGGTTGTGTCTGCTACTTTGATGCCCGGTGGGTGGATGAAGTCTGGGTTGCGAGTGATTATTAGTGCCTCCATCTTGCTGTAGTTGATTGTGAGGTTGTTGTCTTTACACCATCTAGTCATTTGTGTTAAGCAGTCGGTTATTTTAGAGTAGTCTGGGTTGTCAATTGAGATAGGCGTGTATATCATAATATCGTCTGCATAGATGGTGTATTGAATGTTGTTCGCTTTCAGGATGTCGCATTTTGGCTGGATGTATATGTTGAACAGAAGTGCCGAGAGGGCGGACCCTTGAGGCACTCCTTGGAGGACTTTTATGGGTTGAGAGGTGTTGTGGCCTACCTTGACTTGTATCTGCCGGTCGGTGAGGTAGGATTGGAACCATTTTAATGTGGTACCATGAAGTCCAATTTTCTTTAGTCTTTCCAGGAGAGTTAGGTGGTCAACTGTGTCGAATGCAGAAGAGATGTCTACGAAGATCATTAGGATACCTTTTTTGGTGTTGTCTATGACTCGGAGGATTTATTTATTATTTATTACAATTTCTTATATACCACGCTATTCGGTATCAGCGCGGTTTACATCATAACATAACGACCATAACAACAAGCTGTCTGGTTTTACATCGAACAGGAGTGCAAACTTGGATAACAGGGGTTAACTATATACATGAGATATTTACACGGAACAAGGTTAGGTAAAAATCACATAACGAATGTAAGGGTCTTTCTAGAGTGGGTCATTTCTTCAGAGGGGTATCTAGGTTCGATTGCTGGTTGGGTAGTATTGGAGGAAAAGGTGGGATTTGAGTGCATTCCTGAACTGATATAGGTCGGCAATGGCCCTAATGTCAGGGGGTAGAGCATTCCAGCATTTGGGGACATAGAAAATGAACGCCCTGTTTGTGGTTGTCATGTTGCACTTTGTCAATGCCTTTGGGGTTGTTAAAAGGTTTACGGCTGTTGCTCTTCTGGATCTGTTGGGGGGAACCATGTGAATAAGATCTGTGAGTGAGGAGGATGAAATACTTTTGATTGCCTTGAATGATAGAAGTAAGGTTTTGAAGATGATCCTCCCATGGATAGGTAGCCAGTGAAGCTGTTTGAGAATGGGAGTCACGTGGTCACTTCTGGAGGCTCCGTAGAGGACCCTTGCTGCGGAATTCATGGCCAACTGCAAGGGGGTTAGAGTGGATTGGGGGAGACCTTGAAAGATGGCATTTGCAAAGTCAAAGTGTGGCAGGATTAGCGCTTGGTATATGGTCCGGAAATCATCTGGGTCCAACAGGGAGCGTAGGTGTTTGAGTGAGCGGATTTTGAAATAAACGGCTTTGACTATGCTGCTTATGTGGTGTTTCATATCCAGACGTTGATCCAAAGTAACTCCAAGGTATTTTATTGTTTCTTTAGTTTGTAAATCAGCTTCCTTGACACTGACATGGGATGGGGGAGTAAAGTTGGGGTCTCTGGTGATGAAGAGCACCTCTGTTTTTTTATGTTGAATTCATAGGTTCTGTGTTTGGAGCCACGTTGAGACCGCATTGAAACAGTCTATAAGCGGTGCCAGATCCATGTGAGCTGTGGAGAACGGCATGTATAAGAGAATGTCATCTGCATATATCAAACAGTTCACATTGAATGATCTTATGATGCTGCAGATGGGCTGCATGTAAATATTGAATAATAAGGAGGATAACGAGGAGCCTTGAGGTACCCCTTGCTTTTGATGGAAATGTTTTGACTCTTCTGATCCGGATTTCACATATTGCCATCTTCTATCCAGATAAGATTTACACCATCCTAGCGCACTGTTGCAGACGCCCTTCTCTTTCAGTCTTCCGAGGAGAATTTCGTGACTCACGGAGTCGAACGCCGCAGCGATGTCTAGGAAGATGAGCACAAAACCTTGTCGGATGTTGTCAATGCCAGTGATGATATCGTTGAATAGAGTAGTGAGTAGTGTCTCGACCCCATGATATTCTCTGAACCCATGTTGGCAGCTATCTAGGGGAGCAGCGGTATCTATGTGATCTTGAATTTGCCGTTGCTCCTCTTTCTCAATTATCTTAGCTAAGAGGGGGATACTGGCTATTGGCCTATAAGAATCGACTCTTTGGGGGTCAAGGATGTTATCTAAGAGGTATATTATGTTTATGTTTATTAAATTTCATATAACCGCCTTTCTACTGGAATCAAGGCGGTGTACAATTTTCAAAAAACAAAGGAAAATCAAGGCCAAGGCC
Organism: Ichthyophis bannanicus; assembly: GCA_033557465.1. Classification (NCBI taxonomy): domain Eukaryota; kingdom Metazoa; phylum Chordata; class Amphibia; order Gymnophiona; family Ichthyophiidae; genus Ichthyophis; species Ichthyophis bannanicus. The sequence goes on along the minus strand of CM066032.1, from coordinate 1,196,934,130 downwards.
CAAAGAAATAGGAAAAGAAATTACAATATTTCGACAGAAAAGAAAGAGGGAGAGGACGGGTAAGACGAGACAGGAGGACAGCTACTCCAGGGTAGAAACAGTAGGAAAGGCGAGAGAGATCAGACGAAGGGGGAGGGAAGGTCATATGCCAGGGAAAACAGGTGGGTCTTCAGGTTTTGCTTGAAAGTGGTGTGGTTGGTTTCTAAACGCAAGGAGGAGGGGAGAACATTCCATAGAGCAGGGCCGGCGAAGAAAAAGGCAGAGGAGCGAGTGGATTGTAGGTGAGCAGATGAAGGGGAAGGAAGGGTGAGGCGGTTAAGGTGGAAGGAACGTGGGGTGTACCTAGGAGAGTGCAAGTGAATATTAGCAGTGTTTCAACTCCATGGTTGGGGCGAAAGCCGTGTTGGTTGTCATCTAGAGGAGCATGGTTGTCGATGTGTTCCTGTAGTTGTTGTTGTACTGATTTTTCTATGATTTTTGCTAGAAAGGGTATGCTGGATATTGGTCGGTATGCGGCTGGGTTGCCCTTGTCGAGAGTTTTCTTTGGTATTGGTCGTACTGTAGCTTGTTTTAGTTGAGCTGGCATGAGTCCTTGGGTGAGTGAGTTGTGCACCATGTTGTGTATGAAGTGGATGAAGCTTGATTTGGTGGCTTTGATCCAAGATACTGGGCAAGGGTCTGTAGGAGCGGTGCTTGTTTTGATTGCTGAGATGATGTGGGAGAGCTGTTCTGTTGAGGGAGGGCAGAATGTGTCCCAGGTCTTAGGGTGTGAGTCAGGCTGGGTTGAAGAGCTGGGCGTAGTTGGTTCTGTGGAGTGAAATTTTTCCTTGATGTGATCAGCAAATGGCTGGGTGTGTTGGGAGACTGCCAGTGAAGGGGGGGGGGGGGAGGGTTTCTCTCTGAGAGGTTCAGGGGTGTGGATTGGAGTATTTAATCTCCAAATCTGAAAAGAAGTAGAATGATTGTGGATGCCTTATAAGGGACTTTGTTCAGACAAATGGTGGTAGAAGCACAAAGAAGGGTCCACATTGGATCTAGTACTCTTCAATGGAGATAGTGTGCCTAATGTCAAAGTGGATGCCCACATGAGCAACAGTGATCACCACACTGTTATACAAGTCAAGGCAGAGGTCCAGTCACACCAAACTCACTAGATTTCAAACATGCTGCTATCACTAAAATGGGAAAGAACATGAAGGAGGAAATGAGGCAGTGGGCTGGAACAAATTGTAAAAAGGGTAACAAATCATTATATAAGGAAAGTAATAAAAGCAAGAGGAAAATGAAACCAATATAGTTCTCCAAAGAAGTGGCTGCAAAAATAAAGGCAAAGAAAGCAGCATTTACAAAAAGAGGAACACAGAAAAGAATATCAGATAAAGCTGAAAGAGACAGAGAGAAATCAGGATGGCAAAAGCATGTGTAAAAGAAAAAATAGTTAAAGATGTGAAGTGAGGCAATAAGACTTTCCTCAGATATATCGGTGAAAGGAAGATGTCCAGAGGTGGAACTGCAAGACTCAAAGGTGTTGTGGTGGGTGCAGGTCCCTGAGCCACCATATGTCTGTGTATGGAGAGGGACACAAGACCCTGGGCCACCCTGGAGGAAGTGGTATACGGCTGCATGTTCCCCTAGGGCAGCAGATATCTTTGAGCCAGCTCTGTTCCCTATTATCCCTACTCCAGACTATATTTAAACAGTGGTTTATAACAGATGCTTAGTGCACATGAAACAAGAGTTAAACTTTAGCTTTTGAAAATAGTTCCAAGCATACATATTAATCATAGTAATTATGATCTTACTGTATGTATAGCAGATGGGAGGGAGAGATCAACAGCTACTATTAAATCCTAAAGGCAGGATCTGTAGCACTAAGCTCGAGCCTTCACTTCAGAATGACTTGGCCAGTGATTTTACTCTCAACAAGTTTGTTGATTGAGATTTCAACTTACTGAATCTTCATTTTGGACTTCCTAGTGGTTTATCAAGTAGCAGTTTTCTTATTCAGATACAGAACTTTAATCTGAACCATTTCTTCCACCATAATATATTAAATCCTTAATCACTTAAATATCTCCTTCCAAGCAGATATTTGCCAACCAGCTGTTGCAAATGTTTTATAATACCATTTGTAATCTGCTCTATCCTCTCTATATAATTAAGTAATTTGGACAGCACAATATGCTATGTGCTTTTGTGCTACTAAGGGAAAGGATAATGTCTTAGAATTTACCTGTGTATTGCTTCATACCAGACAAGAAACTTTACTCTGAGACTTGATATTTATGTCTGGCTTTGTGTCATGCATCCAGTTGTTATTTACATAATTAACATTTATTGATTCACATTTGGCTTACTAATAATCTCGGTGTGTTCTGGATAAGCTTACATTCTAGAACATGAAGGAAGCTCAGTGAATTGTGCTTAGTCCATCAAGAGGGTAATTTACTAAGCCACATCAGTGACTCATCTGTAACAGGTGTTTTCCCTAGACAGCAGGCTTGATAAGGCACACAAGTGGGTGATAGTATGAAGTGACACCAAAATGGAACTGCATTCCCATAGCTCATAAATTTAGTGTAAAGTTCTGAACATGCATGACCCTTCCTGCACACAGTGGTCTCAGCTCCTCAGGTTGTTTCAAAGCTCTAGAATATAGGAAACTCTTGGGGAGGTGGGAGAGATTATGTGTGTAATCAATCCTTTTGTCTATGGAAACCACTTGTTACAGGTGAGCAGCATTCGTTTTTCTGTCAATAAGCAGGACTGAGTCAGGCACACAAATGGATGAATCTCAAACAAAGTTCTACTTGCTGCTTTTGAATTGTCCCACAGTTAGAAGCAGCCCAAAATAATCAAATACAAGGCTTGGTAGCTCATATGGACAGACTGGGCAGCACAGCTTGGCCAAAGACATTTTTGAGGCTTAATCTAAGCAATAGTGTGCTGCAAATGTATGGAGGATGAAATTGTTGATATTGATAGAAACTTTAGGAGCATCACAGTTGCTGCTGTAACTCTAATTTGATAAGACTTAGCCTTGTAGTTAAGAGGAGTGCCCACTTCATCATAACGGAATTGAATGCAAGATACCAGCTTACTACAGCTTTATTTACAACTGGCAAGCCCCAGCAACCATTCATCTGTGGCTCAAAGCTAGATTTTAACTTTTTTTTTTTTTTTCAAATTTTTTCTTCTTAAAATCCTAAGCCCCAGGATCTCTTGATCACGCCCTCAAAGACAGACTTCAAACTGTTTCTGTTGTCAAACTTATTTTCCTCCTTTGTAGTCCTAACCCCAAGCACCCCTTCCTTTCTTACTCTCTGAAAGTCAGACATAAAATGAATCTCTGGGTCCTGGGCTGGGCTGTGTTTTGCAGCCCTGCTGTGACATCGTGGCCCATGGGATTTGCATTACTCAGGCATGGATACTTTGCTCTGGCTGCTTGTCAAGGATTTGTAGCATAATTGGCTCAAATGCTTCATGTTGGCTAATGGTGACCCTTCCTTGACCTTCCCCTCCCAGATTACTTCTAACATTTTGCCAGTGTCTGAGCAATTGATAAAAATGAAGTTAACAGATGGTGATTCTAGAAAGTTTTCTGAGCATGTGCTGTTGGTTAGTTGGCCCTGGAATGAACCAAAAATTAAAATTTTTGTCAATTTTTCCATTCGAATGAAGACTAATGCACGTGTCTAATGGGTCACATTACATGAATTCTGAACAGAGTATGGGAATTGTCGAGACGAGAAGAATAACAAGAGAGTGGCCTTCTGAGCCTGCATGCAATTGCAAAAAGGCACCATTTTCACCCAGACATTGATATTTGTCTTTTCACTAGCATCAACACATTGTAGGATCTGACAGTTTTAGAATTCATCTTGTAGTTAGCATGAGTCTCATCTTCAACCTGTAAAATTGTTCCCGCATAGAATAATATTCAAAATCACTTTTGTGGGTAAAATAGTCCTTTACTTACAGAAATTATATTTTTATAAAATTGCCCATCCAGTATTAAGGTAAAGTTATATATGCATAGCCTGTATGCATATAAATATACCTACCTTTTCATGAGGCATTGTGAGGGTGAGGGTCAGGTTTGGGGTTAGGTGGAGTTTGCACTTAAGTGCATGCTTTTGAAAATTCAAAATTATGTTCCTTTTGTGTATACATGCATTTTTTAAAAATAAAATATGTGCATAAATTGCAACTCTGCCCAAACTACACCCTTGGGAATGTCTACATGCAGTTTTCACATAAAGCAGTCATCATCTTTCAGTATGGCTATGTTTTACACGTGTGTACCCCTGCACAATTTTATAAAAGCCATTTGCCATACATGAAACATGTTTTATGTATGGAAAAAGCTATGTAATGTTTCCCCATAGCACCTACTTTTAGATGATATATGTGTCATGAAGGCATTCCTGGGGGGGGGGGGGGTGGATAATAGGCAGAATGGGGCAGAATTGTATTAAATGTGAACCTAAGCTCCTGTTCTTCTGGTACATGTATACAGTTATACATGCTTAAGATCAGGTAATCTTTCTTTTGGATAATTAAAAGCCACAAAGGAGAACATGTGGTTGTATCAAATAGAGACAACATATGCTCCTATGTTCCTAGGCACCCTGTTATAAAATTACTTACCCCAAGAGTAAATTAATAACTGCATGGGTGCTCTGAATAGTATGGATATACAGCATTTTTTCTTGCAAGTACCACTGACCTTTCAGAATGAAAGTTTGTCCTTCCATTTAGAAAATTCCCTCAGGGGATTTGCATGCAGATGTTCATCCCCAGTCTTTAGCAAGTTAATTTATACATATATAAACATATTTTCTAAAGTTTGCACAGTCCCGAACCCTGGAATGCCTCCACTCAATCTGAGTAAACTTACGTGCATACAGGCTGTATGTGTATAAGCTTACCTGCATACTGAGAGGGCAATTTTATAAAAGGCCTATTTGTGCACATAAAACACTGTCAGACTCATGGAAATGCCTTCTAAAATTGCCTTCTTGCTCTCTTGTACCAGTCACGAATACCGATGAAGTACATTTTGGTTTCCATTAGGTCTCTAACTAACACCTTTTTTATGTTTTCCCTTGCAAATGACACAAAATTCCAGGCTACAAACAGCGCTTTCCCTCCTCCCCCTATTTTAAAAATGCTATCTACTAGCAATAGACATATTTTTCTTATGATTGCTCTAAAACCATTCTTGTCCCAGATTTCTTCAAATTCTTACAGCATTAGGCATGTGATTTTCCATTTCTCTGTCAGTCTGAGTTTCCTGCTCTTCCATATCATTTCCTTAAAGTAAAAGCACTAGAACATTTTTGTCACTGCTTTTACGTGCAATATCAATTATCATAAAATATTTTTTCCATGGCATAGATGTAGTATTTCAGTATTTCATTTCTTTTGACATGGCCACTGCTACTGTTATGATGTTTGAAACGAGTCCATCGTTGTACATCAGAACTTGGACTAATATGCCCAGATATGTGAACAATTTACAACCAAACTCATTCCAGGCAGATTTCAGTCTGGCTGAACTTCAACAGACGTTTTGCTTAGTTTTTCACAAACCTGGGGAAAGTTTGAGGCAGATCACCCCCTAAAAATATATCTCACTTTAAAGCTCCACAAAGTTTGAAACTGGTTTTTGGTGGACTTGCAGATCTTCTGTGACGTTTTAGATCCAGAACACAATTTTTCTGATCCACTCTGGTCCACACTCTTTCAAGGCTTACTGAATCCATTCTGAGGATGTCTGCACATTTCAACAAATACATCATGCTGATAGGGATCATAGGGACAGAGACCTTTCTAGTAGTATGAGAATAGCTTATACTTCCCTGGCTTATAAATCTTTTTCCCAGGGAGTGTGCACATAAAAAGGTTTTGGTTCATTTTTGAATCAATATCAGATTTTGGAAGTTTTTGGTGTATTTTCGACAATTAATGCACATGAAATATGATTAATGTCCATAAATGGACATCATGTGCATTGATTCATATGTTTTATGCATGGAAAGTTGATGTAAAGGCACATTTTAGAAAGGATATGTAGGCCATCCTGACGACGTGCAACCATAAATGTTGCGAAAGGAACAAAGATTTTGCAAACATGCCCATGAACCTACACGGCACATGCAAATAGCAGCACAGACATCTGGAAATTTAGATGTGGATGAAGACCGAGGGAAATGGATGTGTGTGAGACTAATAATATGCCACCAGGGACACGTGCACATCATTTCGAGATGTGGCAGGAGGGAGAAGTACATCTGCAGCTGAAAACAGGATGTGGCCAGCCTCCCCCTCCTCATCTGCAGAACCTACATTGGAGAGGTAACAGGATGGCCTCCAGGCATGCAAATTGTAGGCAGGAGAAACCTACTTCTCTGCAGGCTGGTCCTAGAGGAGGAGGAAGTGCTCCTCTTTTCACAATAATGGAGGCCCCCACATGCTGCAGCAAGAAGGGTCTGGGAGCATATCCACACCCTCCTGGAACAGTGAGTAAACAAAGTGTACTACACATTGGCGGAGATGCAGCATAGGCAGGTACACAGTAGGCAGGTTAGGAAGTGTGGCATGTAGATGATAGTCAAAAAGGGAACTATGAAGGCTGCTTCCACTCTGGGACAGCACTATGGGGGGGGGGGTCTTTCAGAGACATTGCAGCAAAATGTGAGACACACATAGAGAGAGAGGTATGTAAAATGACAGGCTGATGCAGGAAAGCGCACAGGGAGGGAGTGGGTGCACACATGAGCAGGAGGTGTATTGGCATGTGATCAAGGGAACAAATGTAGATGTAGCAACACCAGCATGGAAAGGATGTGTACATGTGGTAGCAGGAACACCAGGGTTATGCTGCAGCTGCCATGTCACACGGTCATGTCGTGGCAATAATATGTGTTTGGTTGGTACCAATGAAGGTTCCATACACCTGTACGCACCATATTACTGTACAAAGTAGACATGGATGCAAGTGGAGCAGGTACACAAGGGCAGAAACCCTGTCCATCATCCATAGTGTGGTCAAAGATTGCAGGTCAACTGATGCCATGCTCAGTGATGACATGCTCAGTGATGAGCATGGCTGCTGCAAGGGATGTACAGGGGGCAAGGATGTTAGCAGGGAAGGATAGAAGATAAAGACTGGATCTAGGAGAAGGGGCACCACAGATGGCTGATGCAGGGTGCAGCACAGCAATGCATCAAAGAGCCTCCCCCCCCACCCCCTAGAAATGCCACACAGGTATGTGACAGGGGAGTTGAAGAGGCATAAAGTGGTAAATTTAATTTATATGCAGAACAAATCATCAGAGAAGCAGGATTGTATGAAGACAACAGAGGTGTGAAGATTGGTGGAAGACTCATCAACAACCTTCGCTATGCTGATGATACCACATTACTGGCTGAAAGTGAAGATGATCTGAAACATTTGCTACTCACAATCAAAGAACATAGTCTCAAAATGGGCCTGCACCTTAATGTAAAGAAGACAAAGATCATGACAACTGGCATAATGAACAGGTTCATCGTTGAAGGAGAAGAAATTGAAATCTCTATCTGTCCTGTTGTTTAATATTTATATGCAACCGATCTGCGAGATCGTCCAGCCCTTCAAGGTGGAATGCCTGTTATACGCGGACGACGTGCTCCTATATATGCCTTTTGCAATGGAGAACCCTGAACTCTCACCGCTCACGGACTGTTTTAACGCAGTATCCAGATGGCTCCAATCACCAAACCTGTGAATCCAACATAAGAAAACCGAAGTCCTTTTCGTCACCAGAGATCTGAAATTCATCACACCACCGTGCTTGAAGGTCTTAGACGCAGAACTACTTACCAAACCCTCTATTAGACATCTAGGAGTCACACTTGACCAGCGACTAGACATGAAGACCCATATAGGCAATGTAGCAAGAGCTATATACCATAAAATCCACTTCGGTAAGTAGTTCTGCCTCCCTCCCAGTATACGGGCAATCACTAATCTAGCGCAGTTTAGGAAAGCTCTGAAATATCACCTTTTCCTCGCGCACTACCCGGATGACAGCACCTCAAATGCCTCATCAGTAAACTAACCACATCAAACAGACATTCAGCCAGCTCTTTCTGTACAGTTGTAAATAGTTACCCTTTGTTGTCTATTCCAAGTTCTGTCGGCTATTAATTGTAAACACAAATCGACTGTTTTGAGATATGTATTTAATTGGTTCTATGTAAACCGCACTGATGGAAAATAGTGCGGTATATAAGTGCATGTAATAAATAATAAATAAATAAATTACTTTAACCCACTTGGATCAACTATCAATAAAGAAGCAACAAGCAGTCAAGAAATCAGATGACACATTGCTCTTGGCAGAATGGCTATGAAAGACCTAGATAAGATTCTCAAGAGCAGAGATGTCTCTCTCCATAGAAAGATTTGACTTGTTCAAGCCATGGTATTTTCAATAACATCATATGGATGTGAAAGCTGGACAGTGAAAAAGATAAACAGGAAGAAAATTGATGCCTTTGAATTATGGTGCTGGCGATGAATACTGTGTATATCATGGACTGCGCGAAGAACAAACCAGTCGGTAATAGAGGAGATCAACCTAAGCTTTCTTTAGAAGCTCAGATGACAAGACTTCGACTTTCATACTTTGGACACATCATACGAAGAGAGAGATCATTAGAGAAAGACATCATGCTTGGCAAGATAGAAGGTCAGCACAAAAGAGGAAGGCCAGCAATCAGATGGATCGATACAATAACAGCAGCTACGGGTACCAGTCTGTCAACAATGAGCCGCCTGACTCAAGACCGAACACAATTTAGAATAGCTATCCAGAGGGTCGCCATGAGTCGACTACGACTCGATGGCATTTAACAACAACAACAAAGTGGTAAATGTTAAGCTGCTTTCCTCCCCCTCTCCATCATGAAGTGCTTCCGTGCTAAGTGACGCTCCAGACCCTGATTGCTGCACAGTGCACTGTTGCTGCTAGCTTGTTGACAGAATCATGGCTACAGTGGTGGTTTAAATTGAGACTAAAGTTGTGCTCTGACATATTTACCCCTGATGCAGGCATTCCTTGCCAAAGCAAGGCCATGACAGGCATAATAAAATACTTTTTCTTCATAATTATGCCCTGCTCTTTCTTTTGCTGGCATTCTTGTGGGGGCGTCCCTGTTTTTTTATCGCTTCTGTTACACAGTTTGATGTACCTGTTAAGAGTCGGTTGCGGAAAGGTCCAGATACACACACACAGTGCACATGCAAATGCCCTCAGGATTCCATCTGTTTTGAACATCACCTCCCCACACCTATACCCTATAGCTGGTTACAGGTGGAAGGATGTAACCATGACTGTGTGTGGCTCTCATCAGACATCATGCTACCACAGCAGCCCACAGTTTTTGCTGTCCCTGCACATGCCCAGTGATGCCCCTACAGGGTCCAAATATTCTTTAGTTTCCATACCAGTTTTGGTTGCAGGTTTGGCTTAGTATCATGTAATGTTTGCACATTTGCATTTAAGGACAATATTGTTTATGAAGCAGGTATATATCTCTGCTACCCAAAGCCAAAACATAGCAAAAATACTACTATGGTCTGTGGCAAAATGACAGCCAAATGGTGAATTATTCACAACTAAAGGTAGGCCTTGAACCTATGAGCTCTGGGTGTGAAGGCAGGTGTTTGTAGGGAGGGTTAACAGCCCTCCATGGAGACAGGGCCCAGGCTGCCTGCTCATAACTGCGTCTCTATGGGGATTGTCAGTTCTGCTTCCTGAATGGCTCAAGGTGTGTGCATTCTGGAACTCTGTGGGCTACGGCTGCTGCATTTGTAGACTTTATAGTATATAGACTACTGATATGTTCAGGGACAAGAAGGTCAATGAAAGCATATATAAATAGACAATAAGAGACATTTCCAAAGTCCAGATTAGATCATGGTTCTCCACATAGTGATGCTTACTTATTCGGACACAGTCTGACCTGGATTAGGCCTGACAGAACTTGCTGCTAGTATACATAGGCATGCTATCACAGATTACCTCAACAAAAAGACTAAAGGTCCAAACCGAAAAAAAAAATTCAAAATCCAAAAAAGTAGGACCAAAACTAAACTAAACTCACTATCTATATATTTCACAAGAATCTAAGTGACTGACTAATAAACTACATATTGATTTTACTTTTTTTGTTGGATTATTTGTCTTGAAAGGGAAACCTTTTATGTGACAAATCCTCCAGTTTTTCCTATTTAAAAGGCACCTGTGCCCAGTGCCCAAAAAACCCTATGTGAATAACACATACAATGAGACACACGCGCACCACTTATCTTATTCTAAAAGGGATTTTCTTTGAAGAATGGGCGAACCACATTAGGAACACTAACATCGACATCTGTGTGAAAATCCCTGTCACACAGATGCTGATGTTGGTGTTCCTAATGTGGTTATCCCATTCTTCAAAGAAAATCCCCTTTGGAATAAGATAAGTAGTGTCCGTGTGTCTCGCTGTATGCGTTATTCACACCTTTTTTGGGGCAATGGGCATTGGATGCCTTTTAAATAGAGAAAACTGCAAGGTTTGTCACAAGAAAGGTTTCCCTTTCAAGACAAACAATCCAGCAAAAAAATATAATTAATACATAGTTTATTAGTCATCACTTAGATTCATGTGAGATATATAGATAATGGGTTTAGTTTAGTTTTGGTCCTATTTTTTTGGATTTTGAATCACAGACTACCTGACAAGTGAACATGCCTTCATAACAATCTGTAGAGTGTATCTCAATAGCAGGAGTCAATACATCAAGAAGGTGAAATATGCTGTTAGTGCTTCCCTTAGAGCCCCAGATCTCACAAATCTGGGGTCATTCAAGAAACAGGAATGCTGATCACTACCAATATGACATATATTATAGCAGAATGGTTGCAGCAAGCCCTCAGGGAGCCATAGGAGTACTAACTGCAAGATGCCTGCCTCCTAACCTGTAGGTTACTGATTTGAGGCCAGCTTCTGGCTGTGACAAAAGTTCTGGTCTGAAAGCTGTAGCTCTGCATTTTTAATGTTCTGTTCTCATCCAACTTCTACGACACTATTTAGCAAATATAGTTGTTTGTCCAATGGCCTTTCTAAAAGCAACACATCCCCTGTAGCCACCTTCCTTTACAAGGCAGACTTCCCAGCACTGAGAAGAGGTCTCTGAGAGCATTGGAGACCTGGGTGTTTTCCGCACACCATGCTGCACATAAGTTTTATTGTTGAAGAAAGCAATAGTACAACTGAGAAATGTAAGGAGGACATTTATTAATGTTCACATGACAGCATTTGTGATACAGGAAGATAAATACAGCCATACAGACCCCAGATGCTAACAGCAAACAGAGTAAGAAGCATGCCATAATGATGTTGTCAGTCACCACTGCGTATATATACAGATCAGCAGTCTGTAAGGGGGCTCTCCAGTACTCGTTTATATAGCAAGCACATAAGGCCAGGGCAATGTATGTTCTCCTACCCGATATACACAGAATCAAAATGACATGGGGCCCATGCATGTAATGCCATTATTATCATTTGCTATCAACATACACGTTTGGAGCCCTACTGGCACTACAAACCCATTGAATGAGGTCACAGAATGAGAGATATTCTCCCTCTCTCTGGACCTCCTGTGTGATCTGTGAATGAACACAGATCCTGCCTCTACTCCCTATGTGGTATAGTTCTTAGAGTAGAGGCACATGCATGATTTCCGAGTCTGTCAGCAAGCCATGACACTCAGGGACCCGTGGCACTTGCAGCTACTGCAGTCCACATTGTTGCTGTTACAGATGCCTCTTACTGTGTCTTTGATAGGTAAGGGGAAGAAAGATATCTGTAGAACTATTGTCATCACCATCCTCATGGGGGTACATAAGATGTGTTTATGCTACAGGTGGATATATACTGAGTAATATGTTGGGAACAGCAGCAGACCTACAAGGTCACAGGCCATACCCCCTGTCATTATATGTACAGATAAAATAGGTTGTGAAGGACTCAGTATGCCACATATTCATACAAGGTAAAAGCAGTTCACAACCCACCCTGGAGGCATCCTCCCAGCTGCAGCCCTGCATGCTCCAGGCCACCACCTGCAGCAGAAACATAGTGTAAGCTACAGGCACATGAGAGTCATGACGGGTGCACTTAAAATGGCCATCATTATCCCTCATGCCACAGATGACAGTAGCCTACTATTGAGGGAGTTGGGGGAACTATTCAGATAAACACCTGTGATAAGGAAGCTTATCATAGTTCAGGAAGGAGCTATAATAGAGGTGAATTGGCTCTGAACAAGCAACCTGTCTTTGCTGGTAGAAATAATAAAACAGAATGTTTTCATAAAAGACTACCAGTCCCAGAATGCACCAGGTTTCAAACAGCCACTAGAAGAGCTGAAGTGGGGAAACGTGTGTTCAATCAGGAGAACTATGAGGTAATCCCCAATCACTCATCTCCAAGGGCAGGGCTTGATTCAGCACAGCTGAGCTGTGCTAGGGTGGAGTATCCCTCTAAGCAGGTTAAAAGTAAAACAGATTCTACACAGAATCAGCAGAGGGAGTTGGAGTTGATGTGGAGCCCAGAGCTCAAGGACAGAGAGAGCAAGAAGCAGCGTGGAAGAAAGAAGAGGAAATCATCTTGGAGGTCTAAAGAAGGAGCCCATAGCAGTACATGTGTTGGGAGTCATTCCAGAGGCAAGCATACTGGACTGGAGGAAGCCAGATGAGTGGGGCTACAGAGCCAGGAATCCCCGGACGGCACCTGTAAAGGAGACGGCTGCATTTGGAAGGGGCCCTAAGACCAGTGCAAGAAGGTATGTGAAGAGGGACCCAGTGTCCAGGGATCTTGATTGGAAGGCTGGACATAAAAGCTGGACTACTTATTGGCCAGGATATCTGGAGAGGAAACCTAACAGTAAAGGAAGCTCAGGTATGAACACTGATCTATGCCCTAGCTCTTCACTTGGAAGACAGCAGGGAAACAAGTATTGTCCTGAGAGTGCTCCAGTAAGGAATTCCCCTGAGCCAGACCATGATATTGATTCTATGATAGTTGAAGGAGATATTTTAAATGATCAGAGTGATTACATGGATTGCTCTCTGTCTAGGCTGCTGTGGTAAAATACTTTCACAAATACAACAACCATCAAAAAAAAATATAACTTGTTCTTTTATCTACCCAGAAAAGTTTACAAGAAAGCTTTAGGGTAGGATTTGAGCCACGTATAGAAAGTAAACCAGCCAAGAGGTTTGCAGCTGGTTAATTGTTGGCAATTAAGCATTGCACAATTGCACGTGAGCTCTGAAAGGAAACTACTGTTTGTGTGTGAAAATTCAAGAAAGTTATCCTTGGAAAAGAGCAGTTTTTGATTACTTTTTGGGTTTTGGTTTTTTTTTGCTTTTGGAGCACTGCTAAAAGGTATTCCCATCAAGGTCTTTATTGTTTGATTGATTGCTTAAGAAGTTCAGTTGTTGATCATGATTTGTTTTTCCTAAGTATAATACTGAAAGCAAGTATCCTTTTGTGCTACCAAGTAAATCTGTGTGGGAGAAATAACCCCATAAATAAAATATATTTTCTTTGCTTACACTCGAGCAACACAACTCATTATTTTGTGAACGGCTGATTCTGGTATGAATGGACTACATTCCCCACAATCCTTTGCAAGTCATAATAGTATTTGTCTTTGCCAAGACTGTGGACATTCTCACCCAGCGCCCCCGTTTACACACCTCATGGTCCCATTTTGTACATGTATCAAGAGACAACCACACCAGGAGTAGTAAGTAATACACTAAGAAAAAAAAACAACCTAGATCCTACTGTACATAAAACAGTCAATCAATCTTAAGATAACTTTCATGGGACAACTGACCCATAATTCCACTACAACCTACATGGAGGAGAAAAGACCTCAGTTCAAAAGCTGATATCCCTCTATGAGGCAGCTTCCTGCCAAAGGGAAGTTGTCTTTTATAGCATCACTAGTCTAAAAAACTCCTCTTGTTGGTAATATTTTATTTACAGATTCAAAACTTATTTTTTAAAGAAAAATCCAGCCAAACTTAGCTGGATATCAATAAACCACCAAATATTTTCTTCCTTTTTATTTTATTTTCTTATTTAGATTATATAAGATGCCAAATAATTCTAAAAATCCCTAGTAATAGGTTTTAGCCTTCCATTCTTGGCAACGCTCAAAAGAATAAACTTCAAATGACACCGCCCTATATTCAATGGGATGAAGGGACCAAATTTTCTGTAGACAATAAAGTATTCAAAAGACAAGCAACTATGGCATGCATCTCTTCATTTGTTGTGTACCTGATTCGATGTCGGTGTTTTAAAGTGTATGTTGAAAAGACAACCAGGCAATTACAGACTTGCCTTTCAGAACATAAATATTGTCTCTCAAAATTGAAGGAAGAAGCTCCTCTGGTAAAGCATTTGCCGGAGGTTTACTCAGTCTTTTAGTGAATTGCGATGTATGATCATTGATCGTATTTCCCTTACAGTGTAGGTAGGAGATCGGGGCAGGCTGTTGCTGCAAAGGGAGCAAAAATGGATCTTTAAGTTAAATTCTTTAGAGCCGCAGAGCTTGAATAATACGATTGAATGGGGGGTATACTTCTAAGTGGCATGTGAGGCTCCTCTTTCACACATTTGATTGACTCACTGCTTTTTTTTTAAAATTATTTTATTTATGCAAATTTCACAAATACAAACCAAGCAATAATACTTGTACAAAAATAGAATGGGTATTGCATCAGTCTGAAAACCAGACATCCTCCAAGAAATAAAATACTACCAAAAGCCCTCTAGCCCTTAACAAGAGAGAGATCCAAATAAGAAAAGAAGATAGTAATAATAATGGATACATGAAAGGAAAAGCGATACATCAGCCAGTCACCAAAACCTAAACTAATACACGGCGTATAGCTAACAACTAACTAACCATTAGTCTAGGTGACAGCAGACAAATGGTTACTTATAAAAGAAGTTAACACCACCAAAATAGCTGTAGAAGAGCAATTACTAACTACAAATAATGCCTGCTCTCAATCCAAGAAAAACTCAAATCAATTACTAATACCAATATTTTAAAAGTAACTCAAAACACACTAATTTAAGGCAGAAAATGACCTCAGGATAGCTTATACCCTACATTTAGTGAGAACCTCACTACAGGGAATAGCTGACGCTCACATCACAGGTCAAAAAGCCTCCACAAGTTATTACAATCATATATAATTTCCAATCTCTCAACGACACCAACTACTACTAGGAACAACACATTAAATACAACACTATCACACTTAACATACACACTCATTCAAAAAGCGTCATCGTATATTAATTACTGCACAAGGCAGCACTGGAACAAATTATGGTCTCCTGCAAAAATGAGAGAATAAAGTGAATAAATATAATGTAACACATGCCCAAATAGGTCCACAGTTACTTATCTTTCTCAAAATTGTTTCTCAGCTCCATGAACTTTCAGTTCCATAGCCACCTCGCCGCAGCACAGCACATCACGGCAGACGTACAAGATCAATTATCTTCAAAGATTAAGCATAGCAGGGAAACTAATGACTACTGAAAACTAAAATCAACATACACCAAAACCCTACAAAAGCTTTCGTTTCGCCAAAGCAAGGCTTCTTCAGGGGTTAAGAATGCCACCCTTTAATACACTACTCTACATCTTCATGATCCCCGCCATCTACATTTGTACCTATAAAAGAAACCAGCAGTGCAGGGTCATAAAAAACATAAGCTACAGATTGTAACTTTTATCAGACATTTACAAGGAAATTTAATAAAGAACAGACCCCTGAGCCTGGAGCACCCCAGGCTTCTAAAGCAAAACTTCCTTCCAAGCTCACGACTTGTCTTAAATTGATCAGAGCTGATGTTAGACGCTATCACTGAATGAGCTCTCTCATGATGGAAAGAGGTTTGCCCCGATGAAGCCATTTTTGGTGGAACAGAGATCTTTGTTGAGCTACTTTTCTTTCATGAGATACTGACAGAACCATAAGCTAAGTGAATTCTTCATACTTATTGAATGGTTTAAAAATTGATTCTTCAGCGAGTTTATATTTTGTGTTTTAGGTATGTTGGTTGACTCGGACCTTCTAGGTTGCAAGTTAAGAGAGACTGAACCAGCAGTGGTCAGTCGCTGTACCCGTTGAATATAGGCCGGTGTCATTTGTGATTTATTCTTTTGAGTGTTGCCAAGAATAGAAGGCTAAAGTCTATTACTAGGGATTTTTAGAATTATTTGACATATAATATTATATAAATAAGAAAATAAAAAAGTAATATTGGGTGGTTGATATCCAGCTAATATTGGGTGGTTGATATCCAGCTAAGTTTGGCTGAGTTCTTTTTTAAAAATAAGTTTTGAATCTGTGAATAAAATGTTACCAAAAGGAGGAGCTTTTTAGACAACTGATATTGTGAAGACAATGTCCCTTTGGCAGGAAACTGCCCCATAGAGGGATATCACTTTTGAACTGAGATCTTTTCTCCTCCATGTAGGTTGTAGTGGAATTGTGGGTCAGTTGTCCCATGAAAGTTATCTTAGGATTGATTGACTGTTTAATGTATAGTAGGATCTTGGGGTTTTTTTGTTTTCTTAGCCTACTTTGTACATGGCCATGGGTGTATGCCCTTGGAGAGAAGCAGTGCAGTTATGGATTTATTTATTTATACTGTGCTCTTTAGAATCAGTGTGGTTTACATGTATACTAACAGGTACTTTTTATTCCCTTGTCCCCAAAGGGCTCACAATCTAAGTGTACTTGAGGCAATGGAGGGTTAGGTGGCTTGCCCAAGGCCACAAGGATTGGCCATGGGACTAGAGATCACAGTCCCTCTGGCCTGATGTTGCATGTCCCCATGTGGGAATTGAACCCCTGGCCCTCTGGCCTGAAGTAGCCTGTCCCAACCACTGAGCCACTCCTCCCTCCCCACTGATTTGTGGAATCAGTCCCCTATGCTATCCATCCCAAATGTCTGCTGCTATCTGCTGTTGTCTATGCAGATACAGTCATGCCATGTGTGCACCTACAGGTACCAGCCACTGTCAGACATTAATGATAATTACAGGAATGGTGCTGATGTGTTTGCTACATGCATGCAACAATGTCATATCATTGTTTTTAATAAGCATCACATACATAGCGAGTGATATCATTGTTTTGTTCACTTACAGATAATGATGGTTCCGCTGATCCCTCGGACGGCAGCACTGTTGGCCCCTGGGGCAGCCACTGCACAAGATCCAGCACCCAAAAGATGGCAATGTTCTGGCTGCAGACTCCTCAGTGGTGGAGGATGGGCAGTCCAATATCACAGAGGCCATCAGTCATGATTACACATCCCACTATACCCAGGAGGAGAAGGCTATGGAGACAGAGAGTTCCAACATCAAGTTACCACCACTGCCTCCAGGAGGGCAGAATGTCTATCCAGTGCTGCAGAGGGCCTGGAGAGGCAAAATACAGAGCAGCAGCCCAGAAGATTTTTGCAGTGTGCAGAACTACTACTACAGCAGAAAAGGGCCCACTAAGCCCAGAGAGTGGAGAAAATGGAGCTGATGCACTGATCCATTGCACTGCAGGAGCACTAACTGGCAGCCATGGAGTATGTGGACACCTCCATCTGCTTATTCAATGCCTCACTACAGGAATATCTTATGGAGATGAGGAGGCCCCCCACCCCCCCAGCCAATCGGTTGTGCATTCATCTGATATTCTATTTTTTGCCCATGCCACTCAGCTCCCGGGTCAGCCCGTCCATTGTGTGGGAATGTTGTCCGCAAATGGCCCTGCACCTTAGGAGGCCCCGCTCCTGGCCAGCTGCAGAGGGAGCCAGTGAGGAGCGAAGCCCCTGCTCACCTCTGAACAGCTGCATGAGTAAAGAGCGATGTTTGCCTTCTTTCCCGCAGCTGTGATAAAAAGGAACCAACCAGCAAGCTGACTGTTGGGAGATTAAATGGGAGCACGTTGAATGCGCCCTCATTTGACCTCCCAGCACTCAGCACTCCGGTAGGCTCCTTTTTATCACAGCCACGGGAGAGAAAACAAATGCAGCTTTCTACTCCCACAGCTGTTCAGAGGTGAGCCAGGGCTTCGGACCTCCCCAATTCCCTCCAAAGCCGATCAGGTACGGCACCCATTTTGGTTTGTGTTGGAGGGGCCGGGGGAGGGGAACTGGGGTCTAGAATGTAAATGGCAAGGGAATGTGGGGACTGAGGACTAGAATGAGAACAGGAATGGGGGACTAGAATGGAATGGAGGAGGCTAGGGGCTAGAACAGGAACCAGGGGGGGGCAGGACTGGAAATGGGCTGGGGATGGCAGATGGGAGACTGGGACTGGAAGGGAGTGACTGCTGGGAGGGACTGGAAGAGAACTGATACTGGGGGGTTAGGACTAGAAATGAGCTGGGGATGGGGGGCTGGGACTAGAGGGTAGCTGATGCTGTGAGGTTAGGACTGGAATTGGGTTGATGCTGGGGGACTGGAAGGGAGCTGATGCTGGGAGGGACTGGAGGAGGACTGATATTGGGGGGTTAGGATTGGAAATGGACTGATGTTGCCGGATGGGGGCTTGAAACTGGAAAGGAGCAGATGCTTGGAGGGACTGTAGGAGGACTGATACTGGGAGTATAGGAATGGAAATGGGTGATGCAGGGGGATTGTCAAATGGAGTGGAAGGGAGTGGATGCTGGGAGGGGCTGGAACTAGAAGGGAGCTGATGCTGGGGGAGGACCAGAAGGTGGTGGTGCTAGGACTGGTGGGGGAATAAAATAAGCTGGGGGAGTAAGGATGGAGAGGGGGACAGATATTTTGTGTGAGAGGAAGAAAATCTATGATTGGCTGAGTATTGGGAGAGTAAGTGGGGATTGAGGATAGAGGGGTGAAATTTGAGTGGATGAAAAAAGGAATAAAGAAAGAAATGAAGGAAAGAGCAAAATGAGAAAGATCAGTATGTTAGAGGCAGATATAGAGAGAAGGGAAAAATCTTGAAGAGAGAAAAAAGGACAAATAGACAGCAGACAATGGTGAGTTAGCAGAAGACACAAAGAAAGCAGAAGAAAGTGACTGGGCAATTGCAACTGAAAAATAAAATGCCCAAACAACAAAAGGTAGAAATAAACCCTATTTTATTTTGAATTTATTAACTGGAATATGTCAGATCTGGGAAATGTGCATCACTAACGTCTTTGTGTTTTTGTTTAGTACAAGAGGAAATTAATTTATAGTTTTATTTCTCCAGTGTTGTTATACATTCCAAGTTTGGCTTTTGGGGTTCCCAGTTTAATTATTGTCTTCATATTCCTAAATTCAGATCCCTTGTCCTATGTTTGGTGATGGACTATGTTTTGCATGTTTAACTGAGCTGCAGTATTCTGTTCATGTATTTTCTATGTGACAGTCCCACTCATTCTCTTTCCCCAGTAGAAGATGTATTGGTATTCTCTGAGATTTATTGGCTTAATATTTGCAGTTTTGCAGTGTTGCCTTTTGATACAGGGTTGATTCCGGTCATGGTCCTGGTCATCCAGGTTCACCAGGATAGACGGGGGTACTTATTCTACTCCGGAGGTTGAATTAGTCCCTCTGGCATTGGAGTATGGCACTGTTGGGTCCCCACAACTGGGTAGGTGGCTGCAGGGGGTTCCCCGCTTCCTGATCCTGGCCTCGGAAGGCCCAATTGGGGGTCAGGCGGGGGGGGAGGGGAAAGGGGCATTTTGTGTGGTGTGGGTGATCAGGGCTCCTGCATGGAGCCACAGTGTCATGGCAACGGGATGCCATGGCATTGCGACTCCATGCAGGAGCCTGGCTGAGATAGCCAGGGAAGCGCCTGGATGTCCAGAGTACCAGAATTGGGGCACGGCCTGGACATCCAGGCTGAATGAAACAATTCTGCTCCCTTGGGTCCATCTATCCCCTGCAGGAGCAGAATTGGGTGCATCTCTGGGCCATCCAGATGTGCACCTACAGAACTGGCCTCCACACAAATGAGGCTCTGCAATGAGTGTCCACACATGGCGCCGCATCAGCATTGAGCCACCCTTCGGCAGCTCCCACCACTCCTGCTGCTGCTACCAGTTCCACCGCCAGCACACCATTAGAGCTAGTCATGCACAGACTTCTTCAGCTCCTACATCACCTCCAACATCTATTTTGGGACCTGTTCCATGAAAGATGGTCTTCCCTTCACTTCCTCCCCTTCCAAGATGCTATATAGCAAGCTGATGTTCACAAAAGGGACAACAACACCTCCTCTGATTCCAGTGATACACCACCTAGCACTCCAACCACAATCATAACTCAAGCACTGATGCATGTTCCATCGGTTAGGGGAAAGAAAGGCAGAGGTCACGGAAGGTGACGTGGACGAGGCAAACCTTAGGGCCATATCCAATGCATGTATAGGGTGATACTTTAGATCAAGTATTTTTCATGGTGTCTTTAAAATCTCAGGTTACTTTTAGCTTATTTACCAGAATGCTGTTGCCTTGGGCTGATCATGTGTTAATAGTTTATGATGAACTTCAGGTGATCACATTTACTGTCTTTGGCCCCTATGAGGCCATCAACTCGACTGATGTTTCATCGGCCACATTTTGAGACCTCTTGGCCTAAAGGGACCATAGTTCCTGGGAATCAAAGGATTGACCAGCTAGATGCATTATGATATTGTGAGTTTTCCCAGGCTTGTCATGTTCAAACTTCTATTAGCTATAGATCTGGGTATGTTCTACTAGCTATAGATCTGGTTCAGGCAACCATTCTATGAGCTGAATCCAGAGCTTCGAAGGGCAGAGAGATACTGCAGAGAGGCTGGCTCCATTCAAAAGATGCTTATCAGTCCTACATCAAAATCTTCAAGCAATACAGAGCAAAGCCCAAGGCCATGAAGCATCATTAATATACTGATAGGATAAATAGCCCTCACTTGGTTTGCAGCTTGTCGTGCTGTGAGCGCTTGTGTGCATCAGTGATGCTGAGGGCTAAGATATTGGTAGTTTAATTATTGGCAGAGTCTCCCAAGATGGACAGGTCTCAGTTGAGGTGCCAGACCAAGACAAACCACCCATCTGAGCAGCAGCAGAATGGGACGGTGTTGGCAGCAGAGGATCACATTAAACAAACTGTGTGGAAGAAAGGCCTGGCAATCTATTCCTGTATCTTGCCACGAAAACCCAATGGATAGTTACAACAAAATAAATTGCACTATAGTGCCGGAAGATGAGACCCCCCCCCCCCCCCCATCAGGTCGGAAGGCACTCAACAGACTACTCGGGAGGAGCTTAAGACTTTTCAGAGTAAAGCCGGCATTATGATATGGTTGGATCAAAGCCATTGGGATGTCTGACTGCTGATGTAGCTGTGCATGAAATGAGAGTCAGAAGCTGCAAAGATGTTTTACATATTGAGACATGGAACATATGAAGCATGAACCAAGGGAAATTGGAGGTGATCAAGAATGAAATGGAACGTGTACAACTTGATCTGCTGGGTGTCAGCAAACTCTAATGGACAGGCATCGGGCACTTTGCATCAGATGATCACATGGTCTACTATGCTGGAAATGAAATACAAAGAAGAAATGGCATTGCATTTATAATTAAGAAGAAACTTGCAAGAACTGTAATGAAATACAATGCAGTCAGTGAACGCTTAATTTCTATTTGTCTACTAGGAATGCCTATAAACACAATTATGATTCAAGTACTGTATATACCTCAACAACAGATGCAGAAGAGGATGAAATTGATAAGTTCTATGAACAAGTACAAGCTGAAATTTGACAGAACATGCAAACAGAATATGCTGATAGTCATGGGTGACTGGAACACAAACGTTTGCAACAAAGAAGAAGGCAAAGTGGTTGGAAAATAAGGACTTGGGAACAGAAATTAAGCTAGAAAAAGACTGATAGAATTCTGCAAGACCAACAATCTATTCATCTCAAACACCTTGTTCCAGCAACACAAACGGCAACTGTAGACATGGAGTTCACCCAATGAATTGCACAAAAATCAAATTGAATACATCTGTGGAAGTCAATGATGGAAAAGCTCTATAACATCAACAAAAACAAAACCTGGAACTGACTGTGATACAGATCACCAACTACTAGTATGCAAATTCAAGCTAAAGTTGAAAAACAGCAAGCCACTCATGAATAGCAAAATCTGACCTTGAGAATACACCACTGGAATTTAAAGACTGCCTACAAAATCAATTTGCTGCCTTAGATACAAATGACAGAGCTCCAGAAGAGTTATGGGATCAAGAAGGTTGTGTTGGAAGAAAGTGAGAAGTCTCTACAAAAGGTGAAAAAGCAAAAACGGCCAAAATGGATGACTGAAGAAACTCTTAAAATTGCTCAGAAATGCAGAGAAAGAGAGACAATCAGAGAATTCAACAGAGATTTCCAATGTGCAGCAAGACAAGACAAGGAAAAGTACTATGATGATGCATGCAAGGAAAACAGAAGCAGAAATTATTAGAAGAAGAACAAGATCGACTTTCCTAAAGCTATGAGAGTTAAAGAAAAAATTCTAGCCTTGAATTGGAATGTTACAAGATGCTCAAGGATCTATGTTGAATGATGCTGAGAAGATCAAGAAAAGGTGGAAAGTATATACAGAGTTTTGATATGATAAAGGTCAAGTGGACCAACAGTCATTTCAACCTGTACCTTATGATTCGGAACCACTGGTGTTGAAAGAAGAAGTCGAAGCAGCACTGAAAGCCTTATCAAAGAACAAAGCACCAGGCATTGTTGACATTCCCATAGAAGCATTACAACAATCTGATGCAGCTGTTACCATACTTACAAGGCTCTTACAAGGCTCAGGAAATTTGGAAGACAACATCATGGCCAGCTGATTGGAAAAAATCTATGCTTATATCAATACTAAAGAAAGGTGATCCAACTGACTGTGGAAATTATCACACAAATGCTCTGATCCCACATGCCAGCAAGATTCTATTGAAGATTATTCAACATAGACGACAACCATACCTGGAAGAAGAACTACCTGAAGTGCAAGCAGGGTTCAGGAAAGGACAAGGAACGAGAGACATCATCATGGATGTGAGATGGATCCTAGAAAAGACTAAAGAATACCACAAGGTGCTCTGTGGACTACAGCAAGGCTTTTGACTGTGTAAACCCTAAGAAACTCTAGACTACATTAAGAAGCATGGATATACCAGAACAACCGATTGTTCTCTTGCACAAACTTTACATTGATCAAGAAACAACAGTTCAAACGTAACAAGGAGAAACAGAATGGTTTAAAATTAGCAAAGGCATATGACAAGGCTGCATACTTTCCCCCTACCTGTTTAATTTATATGCAGAACAAATCATTAGAGTAGCAGGATTGTATGAAGACAACAGAGGTGTGAAGATCACTATGCTGATGATACCACATTACTGGCTGAAAGTGAAGACGATCTGAAACATTTGTTTCTCAAGATCATGGAACATAGTCTTAAAATGGGCCTGACAACTGGCAAAATCAATAAGTTCATTGTTGATGGAGAAGACATTGAAATAGTGGACAACTTTAACCTACTTGGATCAATAAAGAAGCAACAAGCAGTCAAGAAATCTGACGACACATTGCTCTGGGCAGAATGGCTAAGAAGGACCTAGACAAGATTTACAAGAGCAGATTCAACTTGTTCAAGCCATGGTATTTTCAGCAACGTCATATGGATGTGAAAATTGGACAGTGAAAAAGATAGACAGGAAGAAAATTGATGCCTTTGAATTACGGTGCTGGTGACGAATACTGTGTATACCATACACTGCACGAAGAACAAACCATTCAGTACTAGAGGAGATCAAACCTAAACTTTCTTTAGAAGCTCAGATAACAAGACTTTCATACTGTGGACATATTATGTGAAGAGAGAGATCATTAGAGAAATACATCATGCTTGGCATGCGTACAGTTTGTATACACTCCTGTGCATGAATGAGCATAGAAGTAGACTGAAATGCCGACGGCATGAAGCTCCCATAGTGGAACATTGTCTTGACCATAATCATGTGTTTGACGAGGTCCGATGTTTTTGCATCGCTCAAATAAAGACAGGTCAAAAGGGACGATCCAGAGAACAGACCTTATTATGGCATGAACAACGATGGATTTACAAATTACAATCAGTGACCCTGGAGGCTTGAATGCCCGAATAGAGTGGGAAGTGTGTACATGAAAATTCACACCAGTAAGAGCAAATACCCTAATGGAGGGAGAGATGGGTGTATGATGAAAATTCTCACCAGCAAATAAGGGGGGCGGGACCACAGGAGTGTATAAAAACTGTATGCATGCGCGGCGTTTTTAGCAAGCTAGCAGTTTTCAGAGTTTGATTGATGAAGCAAGATGAATCAGTACACCGGCCAGCGTGAGAAAATAGCAAGAAATTTATGAGTTGAAGTTAGCGCGCAATGTTATTGGAGTGGGGTAGGTGGTTTCCCTTGTTAGCAATGTTTGAGAAATTCGTAATATGAAGTGTGTGCATATTGTGAGCAGGACTATTATTTAAATTGCAGTGCTTACAACGCAACCCCCTGAGGAAACCGGAGTATGGTGAAACGCTGATTCAGCGCAGATGGTGGCGTTGGGGACAATATTGAAAAGCTAAGCACGACTTTAAGTTTCTCCAATTGATTCTAAGTTAAGCATGACTTCAAGTTTTGGGATAATATTGAAAAGCTAAGCACAACTTTAAGTTTCTCAAATTGATTCTAAGTTAAGCACAACTTTAAGTTTTCTAATTGATTCTAAGCAATCAGAATATGAATAGAGGTCATTGATGCAAATTGGGGCGTCTTTCAGAGAATGTTTAAAAGTCTGAATATCTATAACGCCCAACGAGTCTGAGACCTGTGTATTGCTTAGAATGGTTATAAGGAACAACAAACCGTCCTGATTGCGTGACAAGAAATACCGCACACTTTTATGTTTATTATCAGAGTGATAAGTTAATTAAATTGACATATGATACAGCTCTGAATAAGTGACCCCTGTTAGATTTGTAATGGCAAGGTAGAAGGTCAACGCAAAAAAGAAAGGCCAGCAATGAGATTGATCAATACAATAACTGCAGCTATGGGTGTCAGACAAAACAAAATTTAGGACAAACTATCCAGAGCGTCGCCATGAGTTAACACTGACTCTATGGCACTTAACAACAAGAGGATAAATAGAACTGTATCCAGACCAAGGGAGATATTATCAAGTGTAATTTTTGTTGCATAAATTGGGGAGTAATAAAGTGGAACCATCATTCCTAGCTGATGATTTTGCAAATTTTTTGGAAGCAAAGACCACTTCTTTTCTGATTGGCAATGTGGCGGCTTCCAACCAGGAGGAGGCCACAGTGTTGTCTACTCAAAGGATAGTGGATACATGTTGGATCTCTTTTATTGAAATTACCCTGGATGATACTGATTTACTGTCATTCCCGAGACTGACTTATTGTTCCCTAGACTGTCTTTCTGTAGCTGCTTTGTGAGCCCTGAAAGACTCCGTTTTGTTATTTTTATATGCTATTATTAATTTTCCACTATTGGATAATATACCTGTAACCATGAGGGGGGTATGGGTTAGACCGTTGCTTAAAGCTGGGGAAGTAACGTTGGTGAGTTGAGTAATTATTATCCAATTTCATGTCTCCCATTTCTTGCTAAAATGATCAAGCAAATTGTCCATATTCAGTTAGATCAATTTGTAGAGGGCCATCAAATGTTCGATGTCAGTTAGCATGGTTTTTGGAATGGACATAACTCGGAGTTCTTGTTGCAACAGAATTTGCAAAACAAGAGAAAAAACTTCAGAGAATCAGAGCAGCAAACAAGGAAAAACAAATGGCAAATACATAAATACATAAATACATAAATACAGTGGGAAATACAAGCATTGTAGAGCCTGTGCACCTTTTTGGGAACTTGCCAGCTACATGTGACCTGGATTGACCCCTGCTGGAAACAGGATTTGGGCTTTATGGACCTTCGTCTGACCCAGTATGGCATTTCTTATGTTCTTATGTTGTTGATGTCTTTGAATGATTGTATGTTATGCGGCTTGGAGGAGAGACAGGTTGCGTGCCTGTTTTTATTTCTTGATGTGGCTTCAGTCTTTGATTCGGTGGTTCCCAATATTATGTTAGCCTTTCTAGCATCACTTTGAGTGGGGATGGGGGGGAGCATATTAAAATCATTAGATTCCTTTTTCTGTAATAGGGTTTGGCAGGTCTGTCTTTCTGGAGGAGTGTCCTCATGGAGGCCCTCATCCCAAGGTGGGCTGCAAGGATCGGTATTATCATCTATCCTATTTAATATTTACCTGTCAGCTCGTGGAGGCTGCTTCACAGCCTTCACTTGGCTTTTCTTTTTTATGCTGATGATGTTTTGATTTTTCTGTGACATCAGATTTGCCTTCTCTGCAACTTATGCAACTTATACAAAGTTTTCCTATCATTTTGTAGTTCTTGTCACATAATGGTTTGTCAATACATTTTCAAAAGACCAAGGTGATGATTGCATGCAGGGATCCTAACTGTTACTAAGCTAGCTACTTATGCAACTCCAGTGATTAATCAGATCCGGTATATGGGGATTATAATGGATGCAAAGTTTTGTCTTAAATAAATAAAATGCAATAAAAATCCCCAGGGGCCTGCTTGTACATGTTGTGCCGGGGTGGGCGGGCCAGTGGAGACATGTTTCGGGAGAGAAGGTTGGGGGTCTGATGGGTGCAGGAAGTGTTTGGGGGCTTGGGGCATGTAGGGTGTGTGAGTGGGAAGATGTGTGGAGGGTGTGTGAGAGTGTGTGAAGTGTCTTCATATGAGTTAATTTCTTGCAGCCAAACCCTATTGAAAAGTGTATCCTGTGTCACTTTGCCCTGGTAACCCTGTGTCTGCATCTGCATCTTCCTGTGCTTTGTCCTGTGGGTCTGTCAGGAGTTGTCTTTGCTGCATTGCATAATTGTGTAGCATACAGCAGGCCATAAATATCTCACACACCCTTGCAAGGCTATGATAACCTTCTCCTCACTACAGGACTTTTCTAGACACCTAAAGCATCTCTTCAGCTGACCAAAAGTTATTTTTATTGTAGCCCTTGTCAGCCTGTGGGCCTTATTTTAGCACGTCTCTGCTTGTGAATGCAGTAGGGGTTAGGAGCTATGGTCTCAAGAAGTATCCCCCATTATCTACAGAGACAGCAGAAAGGGAACAAAAGTCTGGTTAGTGACCTGTCTGTCTCCTTTTATTGTGGCATGGCATAAGCTGGTTTTCAGTTGGCTAGATGCCACAGCTCCCAGGCACCTGGCAGAGTGGCTAGGAGAGAGGGGAAGCACAAGAGACATATCACCTAGCAGCCATTCACCGGATATAGTGCCACTTTCAAATCTTTTATAAATTGCTGAGTTGCTGAGAATGTAGGCATTATGACATGAACTTGAGCATCTGGGAAAGACATCTGTTATATTGCCCAGCACAACTTGCATGTGGAGAAAGTGGAATGCCTTTCTATTTCAGAAGGTCAGCTCCCTCCCCCATGGGGATCTGAGGGACATATGTGTGCAGTCTATCAGCCACAGCGCTGTTGGGAATCCAGCCACCTCATGGAATAGTAGCATTGATTGTTGCCATTGCTGCACAGTCTGTGGAATGTGAGGGTTAGGATGGATAGGACAAGGCACAAGGGAGGATTGATGCAGGATGCCTACGAGCACACAGAGGACAGTCAAGCAGGGGTTCACATGCCAATCTCCTCCAGTCACCTATAATGCAGTCAGTCCAAGCAGAAAGCAAAGACCCCAGATTATGCCACTTTTATTGCAGGGTTGCGTGGCACATGCAGGGGCAATGCCCTGCATGTATCTGGGCATTTCAGAAATAAGTTCTGGATGCACATTTTTCAGACACACCCTTGCCCACCCTGACATGCACTGCTCAGAAACATCCGCATATAAATGTGTCTGTAGCGTGCATGCCAATGTTGCCATCTTTTCAAAATGATGATCTGTACGTGCCGGCGTCTTGCACATTTTCCTGGAGGCACCGGCATGTCCAAATCATAGTAACATAGTAAATGATGGCAGATAAAGACCAGTATGGTCCATCTAGTCTGCCCATTATGATGGCAAGAGTAGGTGCACCTGCCGCTCTGTGCAGGCCACCCCTCCCCATGTCTTTGTTTAGGGGTGAACCCACCACTCCATGTAGGACACCCCTATTTGTTGAGAAATTAGATGGTTCAGTTTATTTTGATTTTATCCTGTTGCTGTAAATGGATCCACTGTGTCTGTTCCATGCCAGTTTGAATTCCGTCACTGTGTTTGCCCCACCACTTCCATCGGGAGGGTGTTCCAAGCATCCACCACCCTTTCTATGAAAAAGTATTTCCTGACATTGCCTTTCAATTTACTACCTTGCAGCTTCCGGTTATGCCCTCTAGTTTTACAGCTTTCCCGTCTGGAAGAGGTTTGTTTGTTCATTATTTCCCTTTAAGTATTTAAAGGTCTGAATCATATCTCCCCTGTCCCTCCTCTCCTCCAAAGTGTACATATTTAGGTCTTCAAGTCTCTTCTCATAAGGCTTCTGACGCAGGCTCCAAATCATTTTGGTTGTCTTCCTTTGAACAGTTTCCAGTCTTTTTACATCCTTTGCAAGATATGATTTCCAAAACTGAACATAGTATTCCAAGTGAGGCCTCACCAGTGACTTGTACAGTGGCATAAGTACCTCTTCCTTTCTGCTGGTAATTCCTTTTTGTATGCAGCCCAACATCTTCCTGGCTTTTGCCACCGCCTTGTCGCACTGTTTTGCCACCTTGAGATCTTCAGAAATAATCACACCAAGGTCTTTCTCCTGATCCATGCACACCAACCTCTCGCCCCCTATCACGTACATTTCCCTTGAATTTCTGCTACCCAAGTGCATGACTCTGCACTTCTTTGCATTAAATCTTAATTGCCAGGCATTAGACCATTCTTCCAGCTTTTGTAGATCTTTCCTCATGTTAACCACTCCCTTGGGGGAGTCCACTCTGTTGCAAATTTTTGTGTCATCTGCAAAAAGACAGACTTTTCCATTCAGTCCTTCAGCAATATCACTCACAAATACATTGAACAATGCCGGGTCCAGGACCGACCCCTAGGGCACCCCGCTAATCACCTTCCCTTCATCCGAGTGAGCTCCATTTACCATCACCTTCTGTCATCTGTCATCTTGGGATCCGTCCCCAAGCTACTGAGTTTATTGATAAGCCTCCTATGAGGAACAGTATCAAAGGCTTTGCTGAAATCCAGGTAGATGACATCCATCGCATGCCCCTGATCTAGTTCCCTGGTCACCCAATCAAAGAACTCAATCAGATTTGTTTGGCAAGATCGTTCTTCGGTAAAGCCATGTTGCCTCAGGTCTTGCAATCTGTTGGTTTTGAGAAAGTTCACTATTCGCTCTTTCAGGAGTGCCTCCATTACTTTTGCCACCACCGAAGTAAGGCTCACAGGCCTGTAGTTTGACACTTCTTCCCTGTCACCACTTTTGTGTAGAGGTACGACATCAACCATTCTCCAGTCCTGAGGAACCTCTTCTGTTTCCAAGGATCTGTTGAAAACATCCTTTAACGGCCCTGCAAGAACCTCTCTGAGCTCTTTCAGTATCCTGGGATGTATCCCATCCGGTCCCATGGCCTTGTCCACTTTCAGTTTTGCAGGTTGTTCTAACGCTTCATCTTCTGTGAATGGTGTGGTATCTACTTCATTCCCAATTTTATATTTGGGAGTCACAGGATGTACGTATCCAGGACTTTCTTTAGTAAAAACAGAGCAGAAGTATTCGTTTAGCAATTTCGCTTTTTCAATGTCACTTTCCACGAGTGCATTCCCAGCACTTCTGAGTCCTGCAATTCCACCTCTGATCTTCTTCCTTTCCCGAATATACCTGAAGAAAGTTTTGTCGTCATACTTAACATCTTTAGCCATCTTTTCCTCTGCCTTTGATTTTGCTATCCTTATTTCTCTTTTTGTCTCTTTGAGTTTGATCCTGTATTCATTTCTGTGTTCCTCTGTTTGTGAGCTTTTGAATTTTGCAAAAGCTGTGTTTTTTGCCTTTATTTGAGCAGCCACTTCTTTGGAAAACCAAACAGGTTTTCTTCTCCTCTTGTTTTTGTTTACTTTTCTTAATATTTATCTGTTGCCCCTTTTATTGCTGCCTTTAGATTAGCCCATTGTAATTCCACTTCCCTTATCTCCTTCCACTCTGTCAGCTCCTCCTTTAGGTACTCGGCCATTTTATTGAAGTGGGTGTTTTTGAAGTTTAGGACTTGAGCTTGCTATGATTGGCCTCTACCATGGCTTTTATCTCAAACCACACCGTGTGATGATCGCTGCTGCTCACAGGGGCACTCACGCAGACATTCGACACGCTATCACTGTTGGTGAGCACTAAATCCAGCGTTGAGCATTCTCTGGTTGGTTCCATCACCATTTATCTAAGTAACGCATCTTGGAGAGCATCCACATTTTTTTTGCTTCTTTCCAGATTTGCAGAAGGAGTAATCCAATCCACATTTGGTAGTTTAAAGTCACCCAATTCTATTGCTTCCCCCTTTGTGGCTATCTTGGCAATATCTAAAATCAGTTTGTTATCTATCTCTTCAATTTGTGTCAGAGGTCTGTAGACTACAGCAGTATGGATGACAGTGTCATCTCCTCTTTCCAACACAATCCAGAGCGCTTCTTCTTTTCCCTATGCCCCCTGCATTTCAGCAGCTTTAATATTGCTTTTGACATACAAGGCCACTTTTGACATACAAGGCCTCCTCCTCTTCCATTTTCTCTGTCTCTTCTGAATAGATTATAACCAGCTATGTCTATATCCCAATCATGCGATTCATTTAGCCATGTTTCTGTAATGGCCACAATATCCAAATCCATTTCCACCATTAGGGCTTCCATGTCCGGAATTTTGTTGGCTAAGCTTCGAGCATGTGTGCTCATTGCTTTCCAGCATTTAACTGACTTGTGTGTATTTTGCATCAGAATTGGGCCCTTAGTCACTGGACAACTGGACCACAGGAGGATGAACCACAGGCAGACCCCATTCCATCTTTGAAAATTTCCCAGTCTTCTACCCTGGAGTAAGCAAAAGGAGAAGAAGCAGTACACAGACCCTTGCTTCATTCTCAGTAGTTGAATCCTTCCTCCTACCAAGTCCCTGTGAAGCAGTGGAAATTCTACAACCCTGGATTTCAAGCTACATGAGAACCAATGCTCCAGTAGATATCCTTTTATCCTCATTCTCCCAGCAGGGTCACTGTGAAGTGCGCTGGTCAAAAGCTAAGTTCAACACTAGGTTTTCCACCTAAGCTGTGGACCAGTCAAGGCTACCATCCCAAGAATGCACAATTTTGCTTCTCAAGAAGGTTGCCCAAGCTACAAATTTAGAAAATTATTTTGAAAACAGAGCCTTACAAATCTTTTGTGCTTCAAGAGAAATATGTTTTGCATGTAAACATGAATGTAGATGTTCAGTTATTAATCCTTATGCAAAGTGTCATTGCATACCACACATCATACCGATATATACAAGATAGACCTAATTTCTACTTTCCAAAAAAGAGAATATTAGCAGATGTGGAAACTTATACATCATATCATAGAAGGAAACTGGAAACAGATACTGTGCTGGGGAGAAATGACTGTTTCAGTGTTATATGGTGTTATTTGAAAAGGTTACCCATAATGGTACATGTAGCTCTTTTGCACCACTATCAGGACTGCTGGAGTTATGATTTATGCGTACATATGGCATTCTACAGTGGTTCCCCCTCCATAAAATCATCCTTGGCCAGCTGGGTGATGTTAACTAAGAACTAATCTTAAACATCTGCGTAGTTTACATGAATGTTGCTTTTCCTAAAAATGAAAATAGACTGTCAAGCAGAATGTACAAGTGATTTCATCCATCTTTCTTTTTTTGTGCAGAGATGTATTGCCTTCCTGCACTAACAGGGGAGGTCTAACGAATTCACTCTGTTTGAAGCTGGCTGCCCAACCAGTCTGAATATATAAAGAATTCAGATATCCTTCATCAAACTTCTCAGGTGGGAGCCCTTTCATTAATTTATTGCCCTGCATGCTTTGTTTACTTACAGTGCAATTTATGACAATGGCGATTAAACATAACTTGTCGGTTTAAGATATATTTCACAAAACACTCAGTAGTATAGCAAAGGTAATTTTGAAAGCCATTTCCATGGAGAAAAAGCGTAGTTACTCACCTGTAACAGGTGATCTCCGGGAACAGCAGGAATTTAGTCTTCACATATGGGTATCGTCGGTACCAACGGAGCCTGAGCGGGAACGCTCCCCAGCGTCCAATAGGAACGCTTTTGGGAGCATCCCTCAGCACATGCGCGCTGCCTTCCCACCTTTCCAACTATCCCTTGTCAGTTAAGTTTGTAGCTGAGTGAAAGGATAGAGGGAGAGAGGAAAGAGGAAAGAGACAGAGAGATAGAGAGACAACTCCTAGGGGAGGTGGGTGGGGGCATCCGGCGGATCTTACAAAAGGAAACGCTGCCCGGCATGTTGCCTCTTCGATCCAGCACCCCCGGCTCACGTCCATCTCTCCCGGCGGGGATTGAGAGAGCCGGGACAACAGGACCGCCTCCTCAAGCTCCAGCGGCCCAATCGGGGCATCCGGCGGGACTTACAAAAGGAAATGCCGCCCAGCGTGCCTGCGCCTTGCGGGCCCGTACCTGAGGGCCTCGCCAGAGGGCCCTTTGGCTCGGCCCTTAGGCACGGGCTGAAGGGAAGGGCCTATTGGAAACCAACCACCTCCAAACTGCCGCGGTCCCAGCTCGTTAACCGAGTCACCCACCACGTTCTCACCTGCTGCACCAGAACAATAAGTTACCTACTACCTCATTACTTGTTGCAACAGAACTGTAAGTCATTCCAATTGTCACCAGCTCACAAGAATATATCGCATTGGAACCTTTGTATTGTTATCAAAGTAGCTCTCTTGTAATCGAGCCTTAAACACATGAACCAAACTGTACCTATACACTGAATTGTTAATCCATAACCCGGAACCTGATTTGTCCATTCACAACCTGTGTACTACCACCCCACTCCCTATCGGAAACCAAATACTGTTGTTTCAAATCACCACTTATGATCTAGAGAGAACCCTTTAAATCAACATAAATGGCCTCCTCCTTATTTACTCTTGCCCTAATCTATTCTCTAGCTAATGCTTTCCATGACTCTGCTGCATTCGCAAACGACTACAGCCCCATCTATCGAACCCACAATGCAAGCAGGAAACACTGCTTCAACCAACACCAGATACCTCCAAACCCCTATCACAGAAGACAGTCACACTTACTTTATGTATCTCTAGATCTCACAACCACCACAAAAGGCAAAAAAGCAAAGCTTCAGCAGGACCTGAGGTGTGCACTCGTCAACTCACGCTCAGCCCGTAATAAATGGCCTGTAATCACAGATTTAATTGCCAAACACAACCTAGATATTCTTATGGTCACTGAAACCTGACTCTCTGACACTGACAACATCATATTAAACCAACTTACACCACCTAACTTCTCGATCTATACCTGTAACAGGGAACACAAAAGAGGTGGAGGTGTCCTTGTACTTGCAAAAACAGCGCTACAATATCGGACAAACCTAACCAAGAGCACTCAGCACATGTACACGCTAACTATTACCAACAAATTCAACTCTATTAACCTCATCTACATGGCACCATGTGCTGAATCCGAGGAGCTCTCAGACATCATCAACTTAGCCTGTAACCCTGAAGACCCCTCCAAACCAAACTGGTTGCTGGGAGACTTTAATCTTGCTTCTACTCAACCTGCCCTAGCCAAAATCTTCCTAGAAGCTATGTCCGACCTTAACTACAAGCAAGTCTTGCAAGAGCCTACCCATCAACGCGGGAACCTCCTGGACCTAGTCTTCGTCCCACAATCGGACTCAATCAAGATGAACCAAATCGAACTCTCCATCACTCCTGTCCCCTGGTCAGACCATAACCTGATAACCTTTCAGATACCAACACAACAAACTACTAGCTACCATTTAAACACAACAGAGTGCTCACGAGCCGCTCGTTTCAAGCAACTTGACAGAGTTGATAACAAACCACGCACTCCCAAAACTCGCCCAACCAACAGCCAACCTCAATGAAATGGTGAAGAACTGGAATGATACCATCTCCTTATACGCTCAACAGCCGGTCATTGTCAAAAAGACAACACCTAACAACCGAACTGCTAAAAAGCAGTCTGCTCCATGGTTCTCCCCTGAACTACATGACTCACTACTCTGGCTTAGAAAACTGGAGAGAAAATGGAGAACTACCCGTAACTCCTCCGACCAAGTCACTTATCTAGAACATCTTAAACGCCATAGGGAATCAACTTGGGCCAAAAGGAAGGAATTCCATGCTGAGATCCTCAACCGCTCATTGAATAAGCCAAGGGAACTATTCAACTTAGTAAAATCCTTTACCAACCAACCGTCCCCACCACAACAAGAATCAATCCAGCCACAGGCCTATGCCAATTACATCCAATCCAAAGCCATAAAAACAACCACTGCAACACCACAAGAACCCTCCCAGACTTCCTACCTTCAGTTCCCAATCACCGAA
The DNA here is from genome assembly GCA_033557465.1 of Ichthyophis bannanicus. Classification (NCBI taxonomy): domain Eukaryota; kingdom Metazoa; phylum Chordata; class Amphibia; order Gymnophiona; family Ichthyophiidae; genus Ichthyophis; species Ichthyophis bannanicus. Next base: position 1,196,899,309 of record CM066032.1, on the reverse strand, counting down.
CTCTCACCGCCCTCTGCAAAGACCATTGATGAAGTTATTGCCTCCATTAACACGACGACAGCACCAACTGACCCATGCCCAGCACACTGGGTCAGGACTATGCGTGCAGAACTCAGCCCATTCATAGCCAACATTGCAAAACTGTCCTTTGAAATTGGAGTCTTCCCAGATGCTCTCAAGTAAACATCTATCCCTCTGCTACTAAAAAACAACCAGCTCGACCCAAAGAAAGTGGATTCTTACCGACCAATTTCTATTATCCCATTACTAGCAAAAATCCTCGAGAAATTGACCCAGAGACAGATTCAGCAGCATATAGACTCATCTTCTCCGTTAGACCCATGTCAACATGGTTTCAGGGAAGCCCACGGTGTCGAAACTCTCCTAACAACACTAACCAACACACTCATCAATGGCATAGACAACCTTAAGAAGGGATTCGCTCTAATCTTTCTTGATATAGTGGCAGCGTTCGACTCTTTAGAACACACACAGCTCCTAAGGCGGCTTCATGAGAAAGGAATAATGACCGAGCATGGGACTGGTGCAAATCCTAACTCGAAGGCAGATGGTAACAGGTCCGTATCGGTAGTGCCACATCCGAACCCTTCCAGCAGAAACAAGGTGTACCCCAAGGCTCTTCCCTATCTGCGCTGCTATTCAATATCTATATGCAGCCGATTTGTGACATCACACGCTCTTTTGGCATCTCGTGCCTCATGTACACAGATGATGTGCTGTTGTTCACCCCCATAACTGTCTCATGCCCAGACTATACAGTGTTAACCAACTGTTTCAATGCAATAACTGATTGGCTACTTAATCAAAACCTACGCATAAATTAAAAAAAAACAGACGTCCTAATAGTCACAAGAAACAAATGTTTCTCTCCTCCACCAACGCTAAAAGTCAGAGATGCAGAACTTCCAGTCAAATCCAATATACGCTACCTTGGAGTGATATTGGATCAACAGTTGGACTTCAAGGAACACATAAAACACACTGTAAAGGCTATCTACTTTAAGATCAAAACCTTGCGGCACTTGAGACCTATGATGGAGCCTGACGACTTCCGCACCATCTTCCAAGCGCTAGTTACACAGCACTTCGTTTATGCTAATATAATACTGCATGGCCTCCCGAAGATTACCATCAACCCTCTACAGTTAGCCATGAATGCAGCAGCCCGTGTCCTTTGTGGAGCTTCAAGGAACGACCACATCTCCCCCATTCTAAAAGATCTTCATTGGCTCCCAATAAGCTGTAGAATCTTATACAAGGCCCTCCTCATTACTTTCAAGGCGTTTAACAAGATATCACCTGCATCAATTTCCGACCTTATCACACACACCGCAAACAACAGATCTAGGAGATCTCTTGCTGCAGACATGCTACTTATACCAAGCAAATCCATAAAGATTAACCAGTCATCCATCGATAGGGCGTTTGCGAACTACGCTCCCAGGTGTTGGAATAAACTTCCTCTCAGCATTAAAGCAATCAGGGACCTTGGACAGTTCAGAAAAGCCCTCAAACATCAGCTTTTTATTACACATTTTACTCATCTAAACATCCGCCCCATCACCCCTCCTCACCCTCACAACCTCAGACCTCCCCTATCTGACGGCATAGAACCCACAGGGAGTACCAACTTGTAAATTTCTAAAATGTATATAGTTTCCCCCAGTTTTTTACCTCCATGCTAATGTCCTGTTATTTGTAAACGATGGCCAGAATTAACTGACCTAGTTTGATATTGTTTCAATGTAAACCGCACTGATGACAAAGAGCGCGGTATATAAGAAATGTTAAATAAATAAATAAATTCCTGCTGTTCCCGGAGATCACCTGTTACAGGTGAGTAACTACGCTATCTCCAGGAACAAGCAGGAATGTAGTCTTCACATATGTGGACTCCCTAGCTGAAGATGCCAGGGAGATAGTCCCAGGAAGGTGCCACCGCTGAAGGTGAGAATCCTTCCTCCCATGGATCTCTGGCATCCCACCAGGGTTGGTGGGTAGGAGGTGGTTTAAGTTTGAAAGAGATTTTGAAGAACAGCTTGGCCAAAGAAGGCATCCTGACGGGAGGCTTTATCTAGGCAGTAGTGGGCTGTGAAGGTGTGTACCGAAGCCCAGGTGGCTGCTCGACAAATGTCATCAATAGACACAGAGTGGAGATTAGCCATAGAAGCTGCCATGGCTCTCACATTATGAGCTGTGACATGGTCCTGAAGAGGAAGACCCTTACTCTCATAAACAAAGGATATGCATTGGGCAATCCATTTAGATAAAGTTCTTTTGGAGACTGGAAGTCCCAAATGACTAGGGTCAAAAGCTATAAAAAGTTGTGAGGACTTTCTATGTTGCTGTGTTCTTTGTATGTAAAAGGCCAAGGCTCTTTTACAATCCAGAGTATGAAGGTTTCTTTCTGCATTAGAGGCATGAGGCCTCGGAAAAAATACAGGAAGGTAAATTGATTGATTTAAATGAAAAGGCGAAACCACCTTTGGCATAAAATGTGGGTGAGTTCGAAGAACAACCTTATTATGATGAAACCTAGTATAACAAGGATCAGCCACTAAAGCTTGCAATTCACTAATGCGACGGGCAGAGGTGATTGCAATTAGGAAGATGACCTTCTAGGTCAAAAACGTAAGGGCTGCAGTGGCTAAAGGCTCAAAAGGTGGCTTTCTGAGCTGCCCGAGAACTAGATTTAGATCCCATGCCACAGGTGGTGGCTTGATGGGAGATTTAGTTAATAAAAGGCCTCTCATAAATCTAGATAGGAGTGGATGAGAGGAAATTGGTTGTCCATTTAGAGGCCTATAAGAAGCTGCAATTGCACTAAGATGGACTATTACCAAATTGGTCTTTAACCCAGAATTCGATAAGTGAATGAGATACTCTAGTATCGATTCTAAGGGTATGACCAGGGGGTTTAATCCCCTTTTGGAGCACTATATAGTAAAACGTTTCCACTTGAAGGCATAAGATCTTCTTGTGGAAAGTTACCTAGAAGCCTGAAGGATATCTTTTACCTGCTGGGACAGGTTGAAATCCTGGAGGTCTAAGCCTTCAGCAACCAGGCCCTGAGGTGCAGGGACTGGGGATTCGGGTGCCATAGCATCCCTTTCTCCTGGGAAAGGAGATCTGGAGCATGCCCTAACTCCAGAGGTGCCGCTTGAGAGAGATGCAGAAGCAGGGAATACCACATTTGGCGTGGCCATCGTGGTGCTATGAGAATCATGCAACCCTTGTCTCTCTGAAGCTTGAAGAGTGTCTTGGGGATGAGGGGAATGGGTGGGAAGGCATAAAGGAAGTCCTGACCCCAGTGAAGGAGGAAGGCATCCCTTGCCTGACAGTTGTGCGCCGGAATTCTGGAACAGAACCGGGGAAGGTTGGCATTCAGTGGACTTGCAAAGAGGTCTATGTCTGGAGTGCCCCAGAAATGAAAAATCTTTGCTACCTGGTCTAGGTGGAGTGACCACTCGTGAGGTAGAGGTAATCAACTTAGTTTGTCTGTCCAAAGGTTTTGAATGCCTGGAAGACATACCACTAGAAGGTGAATTTGATGCTCTCTGGCGAGGGCCCATAGTCGTAAAGCTTCGTTGCATAATGACAGAGAGCCCATTCCGCCCTGCTTGTTGACATAGAACATGGCTACTTGATTGTTCGTCTGGACTAGGACTGTCTTGTAGCTGAGCTGGGCATGGAACACTCGAAGAGCTAAATAAATTGCTCTTAATTCCAGGAGGTTTATGTGTAAACCAACCTCCTGTGGAATCCAGGTGCCCTGGGTAGAGAGATGATTCAGATGTGCTCCCCAACCCACCTGTGAAGCATCTGATATCGAATAGCGCGGTATATAAGAAATAAATAAATAAATCTGTTGTTAGGGTGGCCTGAAAGAGGGGTTGATGGAAAGGAGACTCCACTGTCATATTTTCTAGTGATTGCCACCATTGGAGGGACAAAATTAGTCATTGAGAGATTGTTATTTTGTCCGACAAATGACCCATGGCCTGTGTCCACTGTGTGGAGGGGGTCCACTGAGCTGCTCGCATGTGGAGGCGAGCGTATGGGACTACATGAACTGTGGATGCCATGTGTCCCAGTAACTGCAGTAGCTCCCGAGCAGTGAGGGAGGATTTGCCTGCTCCTTGGGAAGCTAGATGCATTATGAGAAGACACCAGGCTTGTGGAAGGAAAGCCCTTGCCTGTCTGGTATCCAGACAGGCTCCTATGAATTCTAGGCATTGGGAAGGAACTAGTTGAGATTTCAGGAAGTTTATTACCAATCCTAAGTATTGGAGGATTCGCATTGTACGGGACAGTGCAGTGCTGGCCTCTGCAGCTGTGGAGGCCCGAATGAGCCAGTCGTCTAAGTAAGGGAAGACGAAAATCCCCAGGGTTCGTAGAAATGCAGCTACTACTGCCATGCATTTCATGAATACCCTTGGTGCTGAAGCCAGACCAAAAGGAAGAACCCTGTACTGGAAATGTCTTCCCCTGATAAGGAAACGTAAAAATGTCCTGTGATCTGGATGGATGAGAATGTGAGTGTATGCATCCTTCAAGTCTAGAGAGCAAAGCCAGTCCTGGCTTTGAAGGTATGGCAGAAGAGTTCCTAGAGAAATCATTTTAAATTTCTCTCGAAACAGATATTTGTTCAATTCTCTGAGGTCTAGGATGGGTCTGTGTCCCCCTGTTTTCTTTGGAATAAGAAAATAGGGGGAGTAGAACCCTGCCCCCTGTTGAAGAATGTGTACTTCCTCTATTGCCCCTTGGGCAAGAAGTGTGGAGACCTTGTGATCTAGCAGATTGTCTGCAGAGATTTGTGAATTGAATTGCTTTAGAATTGTAGGAGGGGGTATGCTGTGAAAATGAAGTTTGTACCCCTCTCCTACAATGGACAAAGTCCACTCTTCTGTTGTTATCTGATGCCATCTGTTGACAAAGTGGCATAACCTGCCCAGAATATTGGGGGGTTGGGGACCCCTTAGAGGCAGGAAGGCAAAGCTCTCTAGAAAGGAGTCAAAGCCCTTGAGGGGGCTGAACCTGGAGAGCTGGTTGGGCTCTCGGGCCTTTTGGTTTCTTTTGCTGTCTAGTTTGTCCCTTTTGGGCAACCTGACCTGGAGTCTAACTCTGCTGGGTATAGGAAGGATAAAACTTCCTCTTTTTGCTAAAAGAGGGGTTTTTATAAGGCTTCCTTTTGGTTGGAGTGGCTGTAGACTTTGACAATCTATCTAAAGTAGAATTGTCAGCATGTAACTCGTTAGCCTTTTCCTGCCAGTTCCTGCCATAGAGATTTTACCCTGTGCAAGGCATGTTGCTTAACTTGTCCTGTACCCAAGTCTCCAAGTCTGGTGCCTGTAGCCAGGCAATCCGTCGTGTGCCAATGGCAATAGCAGAAGTTCTGCTGATGCATTCGAAGCAGTCGAAGGCTGCATGATTGACAAACTTGGAGACATTCTGAGCATGCTTAACTAGAGCAAGAAAATCTTCTCTTATCATCTAGGAGAAATGGGCTCATAAGTTCCAAGTCTCCTGTGACTTCTTTGAGGAACATTCCCATATATAGGATATATGAACTGATCCTAGCTGAAAGCATGGAAGCTTGAATAGTCCTGCGTCCAAAAGCATCCAGAGTCCTGCATTCACGACCTGGAGGATTGGATGCATGCCTCTTTGCACTATTCATCCTACCATGACTGATTCCACTACCATTGAATGGTGTGGCAGCTGAGTTTTCTGAAAACCAGGACATGGTGGAACTCTATACGTAGTATCAAGTCTCCTAGAGTGAGGAGAAGTGGTCAGAGGTGTCTCCCACATTCTGAGCATCAAGCTATGCAGAATTTCATGGATAGGCAGAGTGGCTACCTCCTTAGGAGCTTTAGGATATTGGAGGATTTCAAATTCCTTTGCTCTGGGTTCCTCTTCAGGAGCTACTGTGATTGAAAGACCTTTGGCCATAACACGGATGAAATCCTGAAGCGATGTCTTCTGGAGGTGACATTCTGCGTTGGGGAAAAGAGGGATCTTCTAGGAGAAACCCTCTAGTGCCAGCAGAATTGTCAGAGTCTTCGGAATCGGAGGAATCGAAGTATTCCTGACCCCGATGCTCTTGCAAAGCACGATCCCGATACTGATCGAGGTCGGTACCGAGGTGACCCGGTACCGCTTTGTCAACTCCAGCCAGAGATGGCATAGGAAGAATTCCCACCGGGGCCGGTACCGTCAGTACCGGCATCGTCGGTGTCGGTACCGGTGTCTGTACCGGTGTCAGTACCGACATCGATGTTGATGTCGGTACCGATGCCCTTGGGAGCACCGGTACCACAGCTAAAAGGAGAGCTGCGATACTGCGCTCAGTAGCCAGAAACCTCTGGTCTATCGACGCTGCCGATTCCTGGGTGTCGGTACCGGTAAGGACGGCAGGAACCCCCCGAACATGGCACAGGTAGTTCTTGCGAGGTTGAGGCCTCGAGAACATCCTGGGGCTGTTTTGCCGGCATGGTTCCCTCAAAGGCAATGCCAATGGCCTCTCGATGCTTAGCAGGAGAGCTACCCTTTGAGGACCAGCTTTTATGTTTAGTTACCTGAGATGCATGGGAGGAAGAAGAGGCCCTTGACGATGTCGATGCAATGGATCTGGAATCTGAAGAAAAGAGGGTACCGACCTTTGCGGCCCGGTTCTGTCTTCCTCTTTTGGTCATCCCCATGCAGGAGAGACATTCAGTTGGAGAATGATCAGGTCCTAAACATTTTAGACACCAATCACGGGTGTCAGTGATGGAAATGGTACCGCCACACTTAGTACATTTTTTAAAACCACTAGTTGGTTTTTCCATGATTTAGGAAAATGGGGCCTAATGCCCAAAATGGCGCCTAGCACCAAAGGGAAAAGTTTCTGAAAAGAAACAGTCTAAGTTTAAGGTTGTTTTTTTTTATGAAAAGAAAAGAAAAGAACCGGCGGTACCAGTAGGCGTCGTGCAGTAGGCAAACACGACCACAAGAAAGAAATTTAAAGATGGAATTTTCTGCTGTGATAGGGAATAGATCCTGTCGGCTCCGCGGAAAACAAAGAACTGAAGAGGGACAGTTGGAAAGGCGGGAAGGCAGCGCGCATGTGCTGAGGGATTCTCCCAAAAGCGTTCCTATTGGACGCTGGGGAGCGTTCCCGCGCAGGCTCCGTTGGTACCGACGATACCCATATGTGAAGACTACATTCCTGCTTGTTCCTGGAGATCAGTGCTTTAGTCACGGAACTCAGCTTCTAGAAAATTGCTACTTTATATGCAGATCAATGTACCTGCCCACTTTATCTATCATAGGAAGAGAGGTTGGGACAAAGTTTGGAAATACACACATACTTTTGTATTTTTGAATTACAAGCATAATTTTACTCAACTGTGTGTAGGTACTTGTCTTGGGATAACTTGCAAAGTGAAAATAGGTGTGTTTTTTTAGTTTGAAAATCCTGCAAAGTCTACAGAGTAAGAAGTACCTACATACTTTTGACCCCCTTCAAGCACAACCTACATAATCTCTAATGATATCCCCCATAGAAATGCTAGAAAAGTAGCTTTTTCCAGGGCTACTGGTATCTTGCATTTCTGGTATCTTGCTTCCCAAAACAAAACAACATTTTACAAGTTGCACCACCCATTCCCATTGCCTGAAAATGGAGTTGGTTGGTTCAGTGTTCAGTACATTCATTTATTTGTTTCCATTTGATGACTTGCTTTCCATTACTCATTTCAAATTGTTCATTTCCATTACTTATTTATAAAGAAAATTTAGATTAAAATAGATACAATAGAGAAGGTAATTTTCAAAGCAAATGTCCATGGGTAAAGCAGCCCTTTGCCCACGGAAGTAGGCTTTTACATAATTGCTTCCCTTTACTATGCAGATAAAATAAAGCCCATACATACAGTTTTTATGTATCTAAGTTTATCTGCTGCTTGAAGAGGTATTCTGGAAGGTGGGCTGGGGCACGCCTTACCTATATACTTTTGAAAATGTAATAGTATGTGTGTATTTTAACCAAGAATATTATGGGCACCAAATAGCAGATGTCAAAGTATTCACACAGTTTACTTGAGGCAATTTATTTTTAACTTTATTAATTAGCTTCATAGAACTAAGAACTATTTTGCATGAGTGCATGAAATCAAATTTCCATCCTACTAGTGAGAGTTTACTATTTAAGCACGTTATACTCTGCCCCTATACATATGAGTAAGCATCGGCTAACTCTTTTAGAAAAAATCTATGGTCGTCAAATGTTAGTAATGTACAAACTACAGTATTTTATTCCACGGCAATCCATGCAAGAGTCCAATAAGATATTATATATTAAACAAAGAAGACTGTGCTGCAAATACTACAGTGCATTGTATAACTATGCTTCCCCATGAATATGGTGGCATGTTGACTCATAGGTAACAAACTGATGTAAAGTCAAGTTAGCTAAGGAAGGGAAAGCAGTCCTCTAGCCACCCCACCAAACAAGAAAGGAGGGTTTTGACTATAGCATATTTAAAGTGCATTGCAAAGAAGTTTTGAACTAAAACTGAACCTCCTCCACACTAGAGAAAACTGGACATTCAGATTTGAATATAAAAAGTCACAAATTGTTCAAGTAAGATGGTGAACACATTCCAGTCAGAGCTATGATGATCAGTGATTTTTTTTCTAGAAAAGGTGCCTGTACTCACATTGAAGTAACATAGTAACATAGTAAATGACGGCAGATAAAGACCAGTATGGTCCATATAGTCTGCCTATTATGATGGCAAGAGTAGGTGCACCTGCCGCTCCGTGAAGGCCACCCCTTCCCATGTCTTTGTTTAGGGGTGAACCCACCACTCCATGTAGGGTACCCCCATTTGTTGAGAAATTAGATAGTTATGTTTATTTTGATATTATCCTGTTGCTATAATGGGGTCCACTGAAAGGCTGTCCTTATAGGATGGGATGACTACCCGAAGCCCTACCCCCACAATAGCCATGCCCCCTAAAATCAGCCTAAGAAAAGGCAGAATTTCAAATATTGTATCAGTCTGGGCCTAGATCAACCACACACCTTATTAGTGAAAAACAAACAAGTAGGACTGTTATAGATCTCTATGCAATGACAGAAACAGCTATGAAGAGCCCTGTAAAAATGTGAGAATCCCCATGAGGGATCTCCTTTAGCTGCCTAAGATCCCTAGAAGCCAGGCGCACTATCCCCAGGGAGTAGAGCACTGGACGCAAGCCACTACAAGCAGACTTGTCTGGGAAACCAGAGAGAAAAAGAGAGACCATCTCTAAGAGAGTATCAGCCTGCAGTGCAAGAGGATGAGGCCATGACAGATGGGCCTCCCTGGGAATATAATCAATATGTTATGGAGCCCAGGGAGAGAAGAGACACACCTCTAAGGGGCTGGCCTCTCTCCCCCCATCTGCCCAGCAAAAAGCGTTACCTGAGCCCACTGAACTAGATCTTAACAGGAAATGCTTCTTTTTTTAATTTAATATTTTTCAGCTTTTTTTAATACTAAAGAAAATGCTGTTTAATTAAGTCAGATAAAATATTTCAGTAGATGCAAAGGAAAAAGGAGAATGTATGTTCATAACACTTAAGAATATTCCATACACCGATATAGTCACCTCCAAGTATCAAGAAAGTCGGAGAGAAAAGAAATAAGAAGAAAAATAAAATAAGATGCAATGCTGAAATCAGCCAAATTAGATCTCTTAATTCATTGCCTAATCCCCAACCACTTCTAACAGAGGAGGCATTGGCAGTGGCATTCCTAGCTCCCTGTCACTCGGAGTGGGCACCCCCTCCCCCATGCTGCTGCACTTCTCATGCTTCTGGCATCACCCATGCTGCTGCCCCCCTCCCCCACATGGCACTGTACCCCTCCAACCCCAGCTAGCTTCACGAAGGCAGAATGGCAAACTTACAATTAAGCATACTTGCCATGGTGCCTCATGCTTCAGGGGATGGTCACTCTTCTCTTCTAGCTGAAGTCTCACAATTCACAAGACTTCGGCCGGGAGAGAACAGTGGCCAGCCCCCAAAGCACGAGGCTCCACGACAACCCAGCTTAATTGTAAGTTTGATGGATTGTCTTTGTCTGCCCAGAGGGGGTGCACCTCCCTCCTGGCCAGCACCTGGGGCAGGCTACACCCATCGCTCCCCTTTGGTACACCATTGGACATTGGACCTGAATTCCCCTTGATTTGCTCATAAGTCTGTATTAAGGCTTCTAAATGCTTTGGGTCAGAAAAAGCATATTCCCAGGGCCGCAACCCTAGCTTTCAGTAGCAAAAATGTCCTCTGAACCTGCTGGGTTCTAGGGGATAATATGGAAAAACATTAATTACATGACCATGAAAGGCAGTGTGTCTCTCTTTAAAGAATAAAGACAAAATCAAATCCTTTTCAGAGACATCCTGAAAGGTAGCCAGCACATTACCTCTATGAGTGGTCTCCTCAAAAGAGATTTCTAGAATAGCTGTCAGGATTAAATCATTGAAAATGCCCTCACTCCCTGAAACATCCTTAACCCAACCGAATATGTAAAATGCATTTACAATAGTAGGTAAGGAGTTGCAAGATTTATGAACAATACTGTTTCAACATCTCCTTAGAGGAAATCATTGAACAATAAGGAAAATTTTAAAAATGAAGATTACAAAGTCTCAGAGTTTTTTCCCCTTTGCAATTTATAATCCAAAGCTATATTTCATTCAACAAAACACTATTAAGAGATTAAAAAGAATATTCTTAGCTTGCACTCCTAATATATTATTACATGCCTTCAGATCTTACTCCAACGCAGATAACTTATTAACCATCCACCCAGAAAATTTACATAACAGATAAACAGTCAGTAAGAATACCATCCATCTTAACCATAACCCTCCAAATCTCTAAATTAGTCACGCCCTGAGGTGGAGTCAAGGACAACTATCCCTCTACCCCCAATAAACCTGAAAAGAGCATATACTTAAGGGAGATAGCGGAAGATAAGGGCCTCTCATTCCTTCCCAACAGAGATGATGCAACTGACCCTCCATTTAGTAATTCAAGGGGTTAAATGGGATGCAAGCCTAAGGGAGAAACTCCTGCTCTAACCTCAGTGGCAACTAAGGCATTGAAACTAAAGGCTCCACCTTACCCAACCACAGACTGAACAAGACTAGGCGACAAGGTAGAGTTGTCTATGCTTACGACTGGAGGTTTAGGTGGGGAATGAGGATCAGGGCTCAATGAGGGAGCCCCCCAAACTATTGTCTTCTGAACCACTCTTAACCAGGGAATTCAATCTTTTTGTCCATATATACAGTATATAATTTAATGCCATCAGGTGTTGACCCTAGAAGTACTGTCCAATAATAATATGTGGGAGGATTAATGTAGCCCATCTAATGCTGGCAAATTAACAGTTTTGTGCTGGGTGGTGATTGGAACTACTACACCACCAATGACATTTTTATAGTTCAGAGACTGAGGGAGTTTCAGGCCTGGAATCATTGTCTACTTACTTTAGAAGGGTACTGAAGTATTCCTTGCTAACAATCTCTTTTATTTTGGACTGCTTAAAAATGGAACAATTGAGATGCCCAATACAGCAAGCTGAACACGATCATGCTCTTAACACAGTCATGTTAATGCTATTATACTTGTAGATCATGATGGTGTGAAGGCACATTTTTGAAAAAACATGGCAGTCAGAATTGAGATGTGGATGTTTTCTTAGGCTTTCGGGTTAGTATCACGATCTTTGTAGTTTTCTGGGTCATGCCATGTCTTCGTAAGTGGAACTAACATTTTAGCTATCATTCTGTGGCTTTCTTCATGGTAAAGTGGTTATGCAGTGAATGTCTGTTCTTATATACAATTGTTCTCAAAACTAGATTGATGGATTTGAAGCAGGAAATTTGAATTTTGGTGGGAAAGTGCATTGAAGAAAAAGCAGGGAATTTGACTTTGACTTCAGAGGGAACTCTGAATTTGGGCAGGAAGGTTCGTTAGAGAAAAGGTGGGAAAAATGCAAGCAGGAATCCTGGAGGGAGAAATTTTTAATTTTAGCAGGGAGATTGTTGTGACAATTTCAGATTCTGGAAGGTGGAAAACATTTTTTGTCTTCAGCCCCAGACCTTGTAGCACTAAACCTGTGAAAGAGGGTTTGCCATGCTTTGTTGATGTTAAGCCTTTTGTCTCTATTGAAGATTCATGGGTGTCTTGTCTCTATTGCATCTTTGATCCTCCTTGGCCACCGGCGTTCTTGTTATTCCAGGATTCTTGTGTCATCAAATTTGATTGTATGGCCAGTTTCCATTGCGTGGAGGGCTACAGCAGATTTCTCTGTATTGCAGAGTTTATAATGTCTTTTGTGTTATTGTAGATTTTTTTCTATGGTGTGGCTGGTTTCTATTAATGCATATGGAGACAGACTTAAAGATCTCAATATTTATAGTTTGGAAGAAAGATGGGAGAGGGGAGATATGATAGAGACATTTAAATACCTCCATGGCATTTATGCACAGGAGGAGAGCCTCTTTCAATTGAAAGAAAGCTCTGCAATAAGAGGACATAGGATGAAGGTGAAAGGAGATAGACTCGAGTAATTTACGGAGGGAGTGGTAGATGCATGGAATAGTCTCCCAGTGGAGGTTGTAGAGACAAGGGGCCCAATATTCAAAGGCATTAACGCAGTTGACAGAGCTGTAAATCGTGTAATTGCCCCTAAGCGGGATATTCAGTGGTGCTAACCGCTTAGCATCGGGGCATGTCAGGGGTGTTCCAGGGGTGATACCCAGGGATAACTGTGCAGCAGTGATATTCAGCTGCTGCATGGTAATCCCTCAGCAGCAAATGTTAGGTGCAGTAAAAGCTGTCCTAACTTTCGCTGCCCGAGCTAACCGGTCAGTAGCTGAATATTGCCACTGAACAGTTAGCTTCTGTGCCGAGCGTGACTGTGCAGTGACCCCGTATATTCAATGCCGGTGACTGGATATGGCCCTGGATTGAATATCTGAGGTTAAAGTTTGGTAGTGACAGTTATGCGCCTTAGAAGTACATAACCACTGCAAGTGAATATCAAGCCCTAGGACTGTATCTGAATTCAAGAAAGCATGGGACAGACACTGAAGATCTCTAAAGGAAAAAAAAGGGAACTTAGAGGTTGATATGGAAGGGCAGACTGGCTATGCTGTGTGATCTTTATCTGTCTTCATGTTTCTATGCAAATGTGATATGTTCATAACACAGTAGCATGGTAACATACTAAATGATGGCAGATAAAGACCAGCTTGGTCCATTTAGTCTACACTGTAAGATGGCTAGAGTTGTGGCACGGCACCTGCCGCTCTGTGCAGGTTACCCCTCTCTATGAAGTTATTTGCATTTGTTTTGACTCCATCCTCTTGCTATGTAGTGATTGTCTGTGTCTGTCCTACATACTCACAGGGGAACCTAAGGTAAAATGTAGCACCTCTAGCTAATACTTCAGCATTTAGTTGCAAACAAGCCTTCCCATGCAATTGCGTAGCTCTAGCCACATCTGGAAAAACACTAATAGGTTGCCCACAGAAGGAAACAGACTTCTTTGCAAATAGCAGTCTTCTCTTGTTCAGAACCAATGAAGTGTCTTTCATATTAAAAATATCTTGTGATGTCTCCAAAAGTTATTTTAATTCTATGTTATCTGGGAAAATAATCGGATCAAATCCACCCTCCCATCCCACCTTAATCATAACCACTCTGGGAAGATAATAGATATTTGAAATAAATAAAGTATCAGCTTTAGAATATTCAAGAACGTCTCTCAAATAATCTTTTTAGCATTTCAGAAGAAGGTAACCTCATCACGAGAAAAATTCAGAAATCTCATAATTTTTGCTTTTATCACATTCTCAAACATTTCTGATTTACTTTAAATAACCAAACTACCCTTGATGGATGCATTCCTAAAAATTGAAAAACTGGCAAATCATTTTCCACTTTAGAAATTCTGGAATCTACAAAAGAAAGCATATCTCTATGTTGTATAATTTTTTAGCTGATTCATCTGTAAATTCACACTATTGACCCAATATCCCCTTCAATATCCAAACATCTTTTAAAGAAATTTCTAAGTTTAAGTCAGAATTCAAAGAAGCAGTTGTAGGCAAATCTGAAGGGGGCAAAAGAACTGTAGGATACAAAAAACTACTCTGATTTAGAGGTTGAACATTGGCAGTTACTGAATGTTGAAGAGCGGAAGAAATAAGTGGAGTGGCTACTTGGCAACCAAACTTTGGTATCCAATACTAACACTCCAACAGTCAAAGTTGGTTGGAGGAATTTCAAAACGACGGGCTCAAAGTGGCCTCAAAAGTAGCCTGGTGGTCCACACTCTCAACATGTTGATTCAGGGACCTTTAACAATACCTCTCCCACCAGCAATTCCATTTTTGCCCTTCTGCTTATCCATACTGTAGACGTTTACCCAAAAACATACACCTGTGTTGCCTCTAGTTGCTCCAAAGGGGTGGGACTGACTCTTAGGTCACTCCCCTTTGGACACACCAGCAAAAGGATCTCAGAATCACATGTCACAGGCAGTCTTAACTAATTTATTTATTTATTTAACATGTTTTCTATAGTGCCTTTAAGCCAAAGCGGTTTACAGAGAACAAAAAACAAACTCAATTGAGTTGCAGTTACATACAACTTAAGGGTGATGTAAACTTGGGGGTATGTTTACTAAAGGGTGTTAAGGGAGCAGGGGATAGCAAGCATTAATGGCAGCAATAAGGGGTTTTCCATGTAAATTCCTACAGACCCATATCAAACCTGCCCTTCCTGGCAAAGATAATGGAGAAGATTGTACAGCAACAGATTCAAGATCACATAGATGCCCATTATCCAACAACCAACATGGATTTCTCTTACAGCACGGTGTCGAGATACTGCTTGTTACCCTGATAAACAATCTCATTTTAGGCATAAATAAACCCAAACAAGGATTTATCCTTCTCTTTCTTGATATTGCATCTGCCTTCGATACAGTGTCTCACTACCTCCTCCTTTCGCAGCTACAGTCAAAAGGCATTCAAACCTTAGCCTTAGACTGGTGCAGATCATACTTGTCAGATCGACAGCAAACAGTACAAATAGGTATGCAATCTTCAACCAGTTATGTACAAACACAAGGCGTGCCACAGGGCTCCTCCTTATCCGCCCTACTGTTTAATATTTACATTCAGCCTATTTGCTCCATTATCAAATCATTCAATATACTCTATCACATTTATGTGGACGATGTGTTGCTCTACAATCCCTTCTCTACAATCAATCCAAACTAATCTAGAATCATAGACTGCTTTAATGCAGTATCTGACTGGCTGAAGCTACACAACCTAAGAGTAAATTGCAGGAAATCCGAGGTTCTCTTTATCACTAAGGACCCCTCATTCATACCCCCTCCCACCATACCAGTGAAAGATGCTGAGCTAAACACGAAGCAAGAGTCCGATTCCTATGGATCACCCTAGACCAATATTTGACAATGGAGCCATACATAAACAACATTACCAGAGCATTATACCTAAAATTACGGACCCTTCATCAACTTCGTCCCCTACTTGAAGCTGCTGATTTCCGTAGAGTATTCCAAGCGTTGATCACCCCACAATTCGATTATGCAAATATCATTCTCCATGGTCTCCCAAATTATGCAATTCACCTCCTTCAAATGGCTATGAATACGGCAGCATGAACACTGGTTGAAGCCTCAAGATACGAATATGTCACCCCTGTCCTGAGATACCTACACTGGTTCCCCATTGTTAGCTGTCTCAAGTAAAAGGCTCTCAGCATAACATTCAAAATACTACATAACTTCTCTGCTACTACGCTTAATGATATTCTACAATGGACACCTGATAACAGAGCAAGAAGATCTACCATGGAAAACACTCTCTCAGTCCCTACATTAATAAGAAAAAGTTCCCAGTTTGTGAACAGCCAAGAATTCAAATTATATGCACCACCTCTCTGGAACAGTCATCTTGGGCGGTAAGTGTAGGGGAATGCTGTGGGGATGGGCCTTGATGATGGTGTAACTGGGAATGCATTACAGCATCACAGCCACAGGTTGCAACTACTTCATGAAAACTAACCTTCAGCTTGTAAATGGTGTCTCACACAGTATGTAGGGTTGCTGTATAGCTGACCTGCAGCATGTTGTATGCACAGCCATAAAGTTGGGGCTCTACATGCATTCACAGTGCATTGCTGCAGCTCACACTCATCTGGAGACACACACACATACATACACACACGGCCCTGTTGTCCAAAAGAGATGCAGATTGGTATTCCTACCTGCCCCTTAGGCACTCCACCATTGTCAATACCTGCTCAGTGTGTAGGCACTATTAGGACCTTCTGCAATGCTCAGGAGCTGTCAATAGCCACTCAGTGTGCAGGTGCTATCAGTGTGATCTGTCATCCAACCATGGGTTGTGCAGCTTTTCAGTGTAGCAGCTGAGTGTGTGGACTCATGCTGGATGAAATGTTGAAGGTTGCACATGCTAATGCAGTTCTGGAAATGTAGGTTAAGGTTAACACACCTGGACATACCATTCCTGATCCACAGACTGGTCTTGAACCTGTGACCCTTCTTTCATAAACACACTGGCCATGTGGATTCCTCAATCTATGGGTATATATGTGGGCGTTGTCAGGATACATGAGGTATGTTCGTCAGGTGTGGGAGAGGGGCATCTTGTTAGGTCTGTATGTTACATTGCCTTACTATGCTGTTGGTTCAACTGACATTTGGGATCTGTCAAGTCAAAGGGCCAGGCCATGATATATGATATACACATTCCAGACCATGGGTATCCTAGCAGAATGACCAATGTACCCATTTCCTGGTGTGTGCTTGTGGAGCAGTCATGGAATAATCTCATATTTTGCAGACCTCCATAGCTAATTTGGATTCACATGTGGCTCAGATGGTTGTAATTGACTGAGTACTTACTTATGGAAGGGTCATCGGTTCATGCACAGATATGATCATCATTTGGCAGAGTGGTAATTTTTCCAGTGGCATGGACTATTATCATTTTGTATAGTATTCCTGTCTCAGTGGCATATTTTCCCCCCCACAGGCATATACCCATTCAATATGTGGTGGGGGGCATCCTGATCCAAGGGCTAGCCCATCCACTCGGAAAACTAGCTGGGTGCCAGAGTCCACTGATCATGATGGCCAGTATGACAGTCGATCCCTCCTTTCCTGCCATCATGCTACAGCTGCCACTTCAGTGCCATCATGCCACAGCCGCAAACCTGCAGGCGGCCTTATTGAAGTTGTGCATATGCAACTAGTCACATCATGCCGCTCCTGCCCCCCTCCACAGGGGGATTTGGGCACGCATGCAGCTGCCTTAGACCTCGGAAGGGAGGGATCACCATGTGATCCACTGTACCTGCTGCTGACATGTTTGTCATCCCTATTTTGATTTTTGTTTTCCATATGGACATCATTGGAGTGAAATACACACATTGCCAAATCATGTCCTTCAGTAATAATCCAGTAATCTTTATCTTTAGAACAACTTCATGTGATATGGCTGTGTGGTTGGTATATCAAGATACTCAGGGCTGCTGCAAGGACATTGGTCTCCCTAGGCAGTCCATCTTCTCACTGTTCCCCCCCCCCCCCCGGCAATGGTTAGTCTTCCTGCCACTCCTGCCACCCACTGCTGCCACTGCGATTGCATATTTCCCAGGCCCTGTGGCGACAACAGTAAAAATGAGAAGGAATCACAAGGAGCAAGAGTGGTGATGACACAGAGGCTTTATTAGGAGACCCCAACGCGTTTCGGCAGTAATGCCTTCCTCAGGGGGTTAAAAGCACTAACAAACATATAGTAAAAACAATATATTAAAAACATAATAAGAACGTTAAAATTGAAAAATGATAACAAACTAATTGAAGCTCGACGGGCATGGTATTGGACATTATACATATCTTAATCTCTTGACACTCAAAGATAAATAAATAAAAAGTTAAACAATAAATAATTAAGAACATCTGTACAACTCATTAAACATTATCACATCATAATCACAATACACTCAAAGATAACTAAATAATTAAAACTTAAAAAACTTTAAATCTGTATAGAAATCAGTCCTCTCTTCATTCAGTTTTTTACTTATTGGGTCTTTATTAGGACAATTTTACAGTTGAGACTTCGGCTTATCGCCTTTCTTAACCCCACCACCTGATCAACTACTGATGGCGGTTGTTTGAGTGAGTAATATTATAATTACTGATGCGTCTTCCTTATTTTATGTTTTCTTATTTATTTATTGGTTTTAAGTCCCCTTCTGCCCTACGTTGCGCATGTTCCTTTTAAAAATGTTTAAACATTTTTTATTTAAATGAATATACAACTCTTTTTATGGTGCACTGTTTTAAATGTTTTTGTACATGTTCTTTTTATTTTGGTTTAACTCATGTTTGCACTATAATTGCTTATTGAGTACACAAAATTCAATTATATGATAATTTAAATATGTGTTCTTAATTATTTATTTTTTTAAGTTTTAATTATTTATTTATCTTTGAGTGTATTGTGATTATGATGTGATAATGTTTAATGAGTTGTACAGATGTTCTTAATTATTTATTGTTTAACTTTTTATTTATTTATCTTTGAGTGTCAAGAGATTAAGATATGTATAATGTCCAATACCATGCCCGTCGAGCTTCAATTAGTTTGTTATCATTTTTCAATTTTAACGTTCTTATTATGTTTTTAATATATTGTTTTTACTATATGTTTGTTAGTGCTTTTAACCCCCTGAGGAAGGCATTACTGCCGAAACGTGTTGGGGTCTCCTAATAAAGCCTCTGTGTCATCACCACTCTTGCTCCTTGTGATTCCTGTTGGTTCTGCAAGAGCTGCTGCTCTTTTTGTGCCTGACAACAGTAAATATGCCAGAGCAAGCCGCAAGGCTGTGGAAGGACAAATATAACTGCCCCTTCCAGAGTGATGGTATATTTGAAGAGAATGAAGGCCTGAGGAGTGGGAAGGGGGTAAAAGGGGGGAGACAGACCTGTGATGCTGTGGGGAAGAAAGGGAGTGTTAGACAACATTGGCCAGGTTGTGACTGAAGGGGAGCTATGGCCAGGGAATGGTAAAGAAACAATGCAAAAAGTGAAAGAGGGGATGCCCCCACAAACAACCAACAAGGCTGGGGAGGAGCCTGAAATCAGAGCAACAGGTGGCAGGTGTAGATATCTAACCTGCTCCGCTCTAAACAAGGCAATGTATAATAATGTGTGCTTCCCATTGGTGCAGACTGCGCACTGACAGCTGTGGCACCTGATTTTTGGTGCTAATTCTGTAAATGCAGGTGTCCAATACAGTATTTGTACACCTTCTAATGAAATACATGTGCACATACTCCGCACCGCTTTACATGTGAATATACTAAATAGGCACTGGAGGTCGGAGTCTGCCCCTATACACTGTAAAATGGCCCACTTTGCAGGACTAATTTCTCCCTGGATGAGACATGTCTGTTAGTGAGGGAGATACAACTCAACTACAATGTTCTCTATGCTGCTGCAGGGACCCATGTTAGCTCATACCAGATAAACAACCTGTGGTGGAGCGTCTGTCATAAGCTCAATGCCATCTACCATCATAATTGTGGCATAGGAGACCTCAAGAAGAAATGGTGGGATATCAAGAGTCAGGGACAGAAGAAACTCACAGCACTAGAGCTGCAGGTGCTAGATACCTGCGACCCATAAATCATCACAGGGGTCAGCCAACATAACACTGCATGTAGGAGGTCTGTTAAATACTCCATATTACTTCTCCCTTTATCATTCCTTATGATTCTGGTATGCTGGATGCATGTGTTGCTGGGTTTCCCCCTTCCCCCACCTTATGTTTGGTGTGCCCAGGTAACACATTGGGATTCACTGTGCTTCTCTGTCTACCTGTGTCATTGGAGACTACCACAACAGCAGCCCTATTTCAGCAGACCCATATGCAGGCATTGGCAGAAGAGGGAACAAGCGGGCTGGACAAACATAGGAATAGCCATATCATCTGTGCAAGGGGGGAATCTGTTTCCCCTTCCCTTGTACCAGGGGTCCCTCCCCAATAACAGTTACACATATTGCTTGAAATGGTCTTCATGTGCTATCTGCCTAGACCTATAGCTGTATTGTACCAATGTCTGTGATACAGATGTTGACAGTGGTGGCAGTATATGCTGTTGTCTCTCATACATTCTCATTTTACACATGTTGTGGATTTGCTGCATGAGTTGTGTCCACTGACCGGGTGAAGAGCCTTGCATGTGCCATTGGGGTGGAATTTTAATTTCTCTGGGACACCAGAACTTTCAGTGGCTTTTCAGAGGCTCGAAGCTGACAAATAGCTAACCTAAATAAAAGTAACCCCCCCCAAATGTATATATATAGCGTCTCCTAAATTAATAGTCACTTTTAAATAGAAATAAGGAAAATGTTGCCTAATTTCTTAAACAAAATCATACTCAATCGTTTCCCAAAAGCTGATGGTAACATAATATTGTTAATTTATTTAAATGGTTTACCTGCTACCTATTAGCTAATTTGTGTAATCAAGTGATGCCAATTAACGGATTTGTGCTCACCCATCACTTCGAATGAGGGAACACTGTCACATGTTTGTGCATCATCAACTTAGATCACTTCTAAGATAAATCTGCAGTGTTCTTAGTAGAGAAAAACACATTGCAATCACTGACAAACAGCAAGAGAAAAAAAGCAGACCATTCCTAGCTCTAAACAAGACCACACAGGCCATCAATCTCCTCCCTATAATGATGAATTGCACATGCGATCCATTGGCAAGGAAAACATATACTTGAAGTAGTCAGCAATACTTCTCCCAGAGACTGTCATAATTGTACTTAATATGCTGAATCACGGATGTTTACCAAAACATCATCGCACATTCTGGATTCCATGAAGAATGCGGGAATGTGCTCTGCGAGGCTCACTTCTTCTTATTTGACCTTTCTTGAACGCATACAGCTCTACCGATGAATTCTCCTGGTGCAGTTTATCTCCTATATGAGTCATTCATTATTACAAGTGAAGTTCAATCAGAAAGACTCCTTTCAATGAGTTAACTCATACCCACTGGTGAACTCAGCTGTCGTGGTCTGCATTTAAAATGAAACAACAATGGTGGAATGAAATAATCTTTTTATTTTAGCTAATTTTCCATGACAAAAAAATATTTACATTGTTAATCCATTCACAGTTGCTGATGAAAAATATGTTAAATGATTTTCCCACTAGGGATTCCTTTGGACGGCCTATATTTTTACAGTTAAATTCAATGAAAGATAAAACAAGGAATTTATTTCTTTCCCTTGTTATTTCTGCACTTTTTAGTCTGCAGCTTTGAACAAAAAATAAAAGATTCCACAGAGCTTGTGGGATGAGGTTCTTTTCCAATCAGGCCAACAAAATATGATTTTAATTGAAAATTGTGGCTTTAAACATTTTAAAGGACATTATGTCACCCCAATACAGGAGTCTAGCTATGTGAAATTACTGCCTTAACGTTTATACTGGCAACATTTCTAATTAAAAGAGAACCCTCCCAAACTAGAAGCAGACAGGCCCCTTAATGCTTTGACGGTGGATGTTTTCCTTCAGCGATATACTGTGTATGGCAAGCTTTAATATACCAAGTTCTTCAGACTGTCGGGGCCCATTCATAATCACATTATTTACCACAGACAGGTTGTACACACTTTTCCACAGATTGTTTATGGGTTGCATTTTTGCATATTTTTGTATTTATAATTTGCTAAATGGCAGTCAAAAGAATACATTACCTCACTGGTTTTATAAGTGCTTTCAGGCATATGGTTCTGTATCAGCATAACCAGGATTAAGTTTCTATATATTTGCTTCAGCATTTTCCATTAACAGTGTGTAACCCTCATCCACTTCTGATCTAGGACACGTTTGGGAGCTAAGGGGACCACTAAACACTGCTTGGAATTCCTAGATCCTTTCTCAACAGGAGATATAGGTGTGAGGAGGAAAAGGTTTCCAAGGTCCATAGGCTATAATCTTCTATAATATCTTCAGGGCCAGTATTACCATCAGGTGAACTAGGCAACTGCCTAGAGTGCCAGGTTTTGGAGGGAAGCATGCTTCTACTCCCGCTTACCCACCCCCCCCCCCCCTTACCACTGCTATTCCATAGTTTCCAGGTTCAGCAGCAACAGCAGTAAACAAGCTGAAGGGCCACACGGAAAGAAGTGTCCTCTGAGGTCCCAGCAGCTATCTGTGCTCCCCCGGTGAGTGCCTGCTTCTCTGTATATTGAACACTTTGTCACATCTTATCCCAGGTAGCCATGGAACGTACTGCTAGGGATCTAGGCTGATGGGAGGGGGTCCATACTTGCTGCAAGGACACACAGGAGTCTGGGGCTCTGTGCTGCAGAAAGACAGTGCAAGTATTTGGGCCTTAGCTGTGACATCCATATAGACACCACCAGGGCACTGTAAACATTGACTGGTGATAGGAGGTAGCATGGATAGTCCTGGATGGCAGGCAAAGTTCAGGCAGTGGGAGGGGGATTCTCTACCTGCCTCTCTATCTGCCTTGGACACACACTCAGAGCTGAAAGGCTGCTCTGACTGCTCTACAAATGTATGTGTGGGATAAGTGTACTTTTGATCTGGGGCCTACTTCATATGTGTCTTTCCCAAGCTGTCTATGCAAGCCATTTGCAGTAGAGAACCGCATGTGCTGGGTCGCTGGGAATGTGAATTGCTGCCATTGCAATTCATAATGTATCACATCTGCTAGGGATAACAAGCATGCATGGGTCCTACTGATTTACCTATTCCCTATCATATTGGGGTGGTGAGGCCTCAGAATATGCCACCAGTGTCTGCCACATTTCAGCTCTAAACCACCATAGACTGGGCAATGCTGTAATTGGGCTGTGGGATAGCTGTGCCTGGCCACTGGACCTGACTTGCTAATTATTTCTTATGACCCACATTGTGAGTGCACAGTGTTGTTTTGAAGAAAATGCTGTAATAATCTGATAAGAAGTCTATATAATCTCCCTGAGCCCTTTGGTGAGGGCCCAGAATTTGGAAAAAACTATTTTCTCTGGGTCTGTGCACATTAAACCATTGTTTCCTTCTAAGACTCCTTGGGTGTTTCTTTCTTCACTCATTTATCTGCTACATTTTTGGTTCCCTGACCCGGCTGAGACAGTGAGATAAGAAAGAAAAGGTTATCTTGCTACCTCTAGGTTCAATCGGTTTGAGCCGGGCTGGTGGCGAATGCAGCGGGGAATACAAGGTGCCACCAGACCAGTTGTTCTGGAAAGTATTCCTTCCTGATTCGCCTCTGCTGCTGGCTTTCTCCAAAGGACACCTAAGAACCCTCTCTGGGATCTAGGAAACAACCCCTTCAACTCTGGAGGACATCTGAATGGGGTAAGTGATAACGGGGGTCTGTCTCTGTCTGCAGTTCAGGAAAACTCAGTCCTTCCTACGGGGAGAAGGAGAGATTGATCACCTCTCGAGGGAATCACCCTAGTACCCTGAGTTGAGTTGGGGGAAAACACATTCCTAATAGTTAGACTGTTTTCTACGGAATTGTTGGTCTGTGCTTGATTTATGTGTTTGGCACAAGCAGAGGCTTGTGCAGTGAGCATAGACTCCTGATTAGTGCAGTTCATGGCCAGGCGACCGCGCCCAGGTCGGGAAAAAAAATGGCGAAAGCGCCATTTTGTTAGGCTGTGGTGAAAGCGCCATCTTGTTAGTTACCCTTCTTGAGACTAGAGCAGCCAGATTCCTGGCTGTCTGCATTCCTTTCCCTCTGTGTTTTCAAAGCCTGGAAGAAAGATATGGGGGGGATCAGAGGCGAAATGCAGCCTCTTAGAGTAATTCAGGAAGGGATTCTCTGCAGACTATGGAGTTCATATGACTCCATCCTTGTTAAAGAAATATTGTGAGCATGAGTGGCTAGCTTTAATACTGATTGGCTCCGAGAAGGAACATTTGATTATGACTTGGTTAGCCGAGTGCACCAAGTTGTGGTAACTAAACATCCTGAACAATTCCCTTATATTGATTCCTGGCTGGATGTTTGTCGGCAGAGACCTAAATGGCTCAGGAGATGCTACGGGGTACACTGTCGCATACTTTTGTCTCATAGCCCACAGGAAATGCAGCCTAAATTAAAATCACAATTGCCCGTTTTAGTACAGAAGCCAGAGACAGAAGAATTCCCCCCTTTCCCTCCTCCCAGGCAGATTTCTGTGACTTCAGCTAGGTCGGCAGTCTCAGCAGGGAATTCTCCCCCGCCCCTCTCAACAGATACTACATTCTCTGACAGTCAGAAGAGCAGTGAGGGAAGCATACAAATGCCAGTTTCAGATACAGACCTGCCCAGCACTTCAGAAACTTCCTTGAGTCCCAGATCTGAATAATGTCAGTTTCACGTTCGTACACCCTCCCCCTCCTCCCCATACTAGAGCACTGCGACCTCATTTGGGGGCCCCAGCGAGAAGCGCTGAGAGACTTTCCTGACCTAAAACCCCACTGGGCGGCAAACTGTGATGCAGGCTGCCTTGCTCTGAATTGTTATCATCGGGCTCTCCTTGAAGGCTTTAAAAGGGGGGCCAGAAAGTGATGAATGTAGGGAAAATATCTGAGGTTCTGCAAAACCCTGATGAGAGCCCTGGCCAGTTTTATGAAAGACTCTGTGAATCTTTCTGTGTTTACACTCCATTTGACCCCAAAGCACTTGAAAACCAGTGGATGGTGAATACGGCATTTGTGGGACAATCACAGGGGGACATTCGAAGGAAACTTCAGAAGCTTGAAGGTTTTGCTGGAATGAATATAACCCAGCTGATGGAAGTTGCTATGAAATTATTTGTGAACAGAGATCAGGAGATGAAGCGTGAGGGTGAACGAAAGATGAAAAAGAAAGCTGATATGTTAGCAGCGGCGCTAGTCGAGAAAGGACAAGTAAAGTCGACGTGGGAACTGAGAAGCTGAGGCCGGGGTAGAGGAACCCGGCGAGGATCATTGGAGCAAGGACTATTGGAACGAGATCAATGTGCCTATTGCAGAGAAATGGGCCACTGAAAAAGAGAAGAAAAAACGATTGTCCCAATTGTGTCAGGCAATATTCCCTGCCCCGAAGAGATGTTGAGGGCATTCATAAACATTTCCAGCAACTACTTAAGTCTGGACTCCTGAAAACCATGCCAATCACCCTGGAATACCCCTTTGCTGCCAGTTCAAAAAACAGGTACAGATGATTACCGACCTGTGCAGGACCTACAGAAGGTCAATGAAGCTGTTGTTACCATTCACCCTGTTATGTCAAACCCCTACAATTTACTGAGTTTGATTCCTGCACAAGCAACCTGCTTCACTGTTCTGGACTTAAAGGATGCCTTTTTCTGCTTGAGGCTGGCCACTCCTAGCCAGCCACTGTTTGCATTTGAATGGGAAGACCCTATTACTGGCAGTAAGGGGCAATTGACATGGATACGGTTACCCCAAGGATTCAAGAATTCCCCCATGATGTTCGGGGATGCACTTAGTCAAGATTTGCATCAGTTCCAGTCTTGCCCTTTTCAACGTGTATTGTTACAATATGTGGACGATTTACTCATTGCTGCTGTTTCCCGGGAAGAATGTCTAACCGCTACTTCAGAACTTCAACACCTACTTTGGATGTCTGGCTATCGGGTGTCCCGAAGTAAGGCCCAATTGTGCCAAACTGAAGTCAGATACTTGGGATTCCATGTTGCCCAAGGCCTTCGAAGATTGGGCTCTGAGAGGAGGGAGGCTGTTTGTTCTATTCCTGAGCCACAAAATCGCAGGCAGTTAAGAGGCTTCTTAGGGGCTGCCAGTTTTTGTCGAATCTGGATACCCAACTATGCAGTGTTGGCAAAGCCCCTGTATGCAGCTACAACAGGGGGAGAACAAGATCCTTTCGACTGGGGCCCGGACCAAAAGGAGGCCTTTCAGAATATGAAGAGGGCTTTGCTATCCGCTCCCAGTCTAGGACTGCCCGACGTGGAAAAAACATTTCATTTGTACGTCCATGAAGAAAGGGGGATGGCAGTTGGTGACCTCACTCAGAGCCTAGGTTCCTGGCAATGACCGGTGGCTTATCTGTCCAAACAGCTGGATACAGAAGAAAGAGGGTGGCCTTCTTGTCTCTGCGCAGTAGCAGCAACAGCTCTCTTGGCAACAGAGGCTGATAAATTGTCCCTTGGGCAAGAACTGTATGTTAAAGTGCCGCATGCAGTACTGACACTGATGGAGTACAAAGGCAATTATTGGTTTACCAACGAGCAGATGTCAAAGTATCAGAGCATGCTGTGTGCGAATCCTCGGGTTCACTTGGAGATAGTGAAAAACACTCAATCCTGCTACTCTACTCCCTGTAACACCTCGTCTACCTGAACATGATTGTATCCAGGTTATGGATGAAGTGTATTCCAGCCGCACAGATTTGAAGGATGTACCGCTGGCCTCTCCTGATGTTCAATACTTTACCGATGGCAGCAGTTTCATGGAAGATGGACAACGGAAGGCCGGATATGCTGTGGTCACTCCTGGGGTTGTTGTGGAGGCTGAGCCCTTACCCTTAGGGACTTCTGCTCAGAAAGCTGAACTCATTGCCCTTACTCGAGCCCTCCAGTTAGCTGCAGGTCTGAAGGCAAACATTTTCACTGATTCTAAGTATGCATTCACTACACTCCATGCCCATGGGGCCCTCTATAGAGAGAAGGGACTCATAAATTCAAGCGGGAAATCTATAAAGTATGGGAGGGAGATTTTGGAGTTACTAGAGTCTGTGTGGGCACCAGAAGTGGTGGCGGTAGTTCACTGCAAGGCACACCAACGAGGAGACACTCTGGTCATCCAGGGTAACCGCAGGGCAGATAGGGAGGCCAAGTTAGCAGCCCAGCAAGGAACAGTCCCTGTAAGTGTTCAAGCCCCCCTGTTTCCAATTCCTATGTCAGAGTGGGACCCACGTTAAACCAGGAAAGAGATGGATTTCTTCACTCAGGAAGGGGCTACTCTCACTACTGCTGGGTGATTGCAGTTACTGGGAGATCCACCCCGATATGTTATCCCCGAGAGTCTAGCACCTGCTTTTGTCCGACGATTTCATGAGACCACCCACTTAGGCAAGACCTCCATGCACACCATTCTACAGTCTTATTTCTGTGTCCCACATCTGTCTGCCTTAACGGCAGCTGCAGCACGTTGCTGTCTCGAATGTGCCAGGAATAATCCCTGCCAAGGGCCTCTACCCCCAGTTTCCATACAGGTGGTTGGTGCTGCCCTTATGGGGAATATTGGAGTTGATTTCACTGAGTTACCCCGAGTAAGGGGTTATCGATATCTGCTGGTGATAGTATATACATTTTCAGGATGGGTTGAGACTTACCCTTGTAGAACAGAGACAGTCCGAGAGGTTACCAGGGCCCTGCTGAAAGAGATCATTCCCAGGTTTGGCCTACCTCTTACTATAGGGTCAGATAATGGCCCTGTGTTTGTTGCTAAGTGCCTTCAAGACCTTTCTAAGGCCCTCCAGATTACCTGGAAACTTCACACTGCTTACTGCCCACAGAGTTCGAGAAAGGTGGAAAGTTTGAACGTAACTCTGAAGCTCCAGTTGTCTAAACTCTGTCAGGAAGCTCATCTTAAGTGGGATCAGGCTTTGCTGATAGCCCTTCTCCGGGTCCGGTCCTCCCCAACTCGGACCTTGGGAATATCCCCTTATGAAGTACTGTATGGTCGACCACCACCCATTGTTCAGGGCCTTAAGGGAGACCTAGAGCAGATAGGCAATGAACTTACGAGACAACACCTACTGGCATTGGTATCTGTTTTTCAGTCTTTGAACAGGTGGATACAAGAGCGACTGCCTATCTCTTTGTCAGAGTCGCTCCATCCCCACCAGCCGGGAGATCATGTGTGGATTAAGGAATGGAAACGTGAACCACTGTGCCCTACCTGGAGAGGTCCTTACACAGTTCTCCTAGCCACAACGACTGAAGTCAAGGTCACAGAGGTTACCCCGTGGATTCATCATACTCGTCTTAAGAAAGCTCCTCCTGACTTGGATGATAAGTGGACAGCGCACAAACATTCTCATGATCCCTTACACCTCACGTTGCAGAGAATCAGGGAATCAGCAGACAACGGAGCCCTGCGCTAGCCGCATACCGGAAGCCATCTAGTCTATGCACGGCAGAAGCTTGAGGAGTCATCTTCAGATACTGTTAGTTAGTGGGGCATAAGCTCCATGGTCGGTATGCACCTGCTCATGCTGACTTTTGTTCTGGTAATCATGTGCGGCCTTCCCTTGTTGGCCTCAGGAACTATAAATGTAGTAACACTACTTGCCGGGACTGCTTTGAATACTTCGGACTTTTGTGTACGCAGCTCATCGCCGCCTGGAGTTTTTGATCAACATGCCTTATTGCTGTACCCACTACTTTGTGTGAAATGCAAGCGTTTACTGTAATGCATAATCTGAACTGTAAACAGCCAAAGCTAACCTTTTCTACATTTTTCTACTTCATTAGTGTTACTCGTCCTACCTCAGCCTGTTTTAACAAGGCCCCTTTCTCCTTGCAGGCTGTCTCCACGCTTAAAGCTACAGATTGCTTTATTTTTGTAAATGCAACTGAAGGGTTTTTTTTAATGTGTCTAACACTGTATTATCATGCAAGTCTATTACGAAGGTATCTTATGCTTACTCAGAAATGTATCTTCCCTTAGGATGGTTTTTGTTATGTGGTAAAAACTGCTTACACTTATGTTCCCATAAACGCTACTGGAGGTCCTTGCACTGTTGGCAGACTTACTACTGCTGCTTCCTCTCATACCCCTAGTAAGGTTAGCTCCCACTCACGCTATCCTCGATCAAAACCTATGCCCCCTACCTGTAACTCCAATGTGGAACCTTATAGTGATCAGACAGCGCTGGGACTGGCAATATCCATTGTAGGAGCACCTGGGTTAGCTTTACACAATGCAATGGAAGAAAGCCGTATTGCTTGATCCTTGGCCAAATCCATTAATCTTACCTCAACCATCCTAGCCACTATGAATCATGAGATGTCCGGTCTGTGGACGGCGATTCTGCAGAATAGGATGACCATTGATTTTCTGCTGCTACGGTTAAATCATGGCTGTGAGGAATTTGAGGGTATGTGTTGATTTAATCTCACTGATGAGAGTGTTTCCATTGAATGCTCTATTCAAGACCTATGTGATCTAGCCAATCATATCACCGCCCCTTCTATAGGTGCTGGGTGGTTTGCGGAATGGTTCAATTGGTTAGGTGGACTTAAAACCCTAGTGGTAGGGGTTCTCCTTATTCTCCTGCTATGTATTATCCTGCCATGCTGTATCCCTAGCCTTATCCGATTTATTACCTCCACCATTGAGACCATGGTGGAGCAGAAAACTGCTGCCCATGTGATGGCAGTATGCAAATACAAATCCCTTCCACAGTCAGATCAACTGCTATAAGGAAAACTTGGCCTCCTTTACTACAAGGCAAATTTTTCCCTTAAAAAGTGGGGAATGAGGTAGAAATCCAGGCAGGGCTGAGAGCTGGAAGGGTTAAGTGAAAAGGATACACCCACATGCTTGTCCCTCCCCTATTCCTTTGTCCTGCTGCTCTTTCTGCTTGCTAGAGATAAGAGTACAGTAGACTTTCTCCAATCGGGACTACACTGTAATAAAGTGACCAATCATGAAGAAATGCTGTAATAATCTGATAAGAAGTCTATATAATCTCTCTGAGCCCTTTGGTGGGGGCCCAGAATTTGGAAAAACTATTTTCTCTGGGTTTGTGCACATTAAACTGTTGTTTCCTTCTAAGACTCCTTGGGTGTTTCTTTCTTCACTCGTTTATCTGCTACATTTTGTCCCTGTACACAGAGGGCAGGCAATGTAATGGTGTAGGTGGACTTGTGATGTGACTGCATCTGTTACAATGTGTTTCTGATTTGTGCCATACATGCCCCAAAACCCTTTTCTATGTAATTGTGTGTTCACAAGGTGCTCTATCAATGACATCTTATTTGATGGAGCTGGTAATATTCTCTGAGCACTGGTCAGGACAGGAGAACATCTGTGCCTTTGAAAGCAGGGTTATGACCTGCTCTGATGAGTACATTCTGCTGAAACAAATGAGCCCAAAATCTTTGGGGCAGACATTCCTACCCATACTATCCGCATAAAATTTGTAAATCTATTAATAGAGAAGTTGTAAGTTCACTGGTTGCATGTGGACATATAACTATATTTTAATATTGGCCTATATAATGGTATTACTTTGAAAAAACATCCAAAATTGTCATCTCATTAGAACATAAGATATGCCATACTGGTCAGACTAAGGTCCATCAAGCCCAGTATCCTGTTTCCAATAGTGGCCAATATAGGTCACAAGTACCTTGCAGTTTCCCCAGAAGACACAGGTTTCACAAGGCTTGTATTTGGACAAGCAGTGGATTTCCCAGGTCCCCTTTAATAATGGTTTATGGACCTTTCCTCCAGGAACTTAACCAAACCTTTTTTTAATTACTGGAAGGGTCTCCCGAGATAGACAGGTCTCAGCTAAGGTTCCAAACCAAGACAAACTACCCATTTGGGCAGCAGCAGAATGGGATGGTGTTAGCGGCGGAGGATCACATTTCTGTGACAACAGCAATAACACTAAACTTAAACTTCGCAGAAGAAAGACCTGGCAATCTACTCTCGTATCTTGCCACGAAAGCCCAGTGGATAGTCACAACAAAGCAAATTGCACCATAGTGCTGGAAGATGAGGACTCCCAGGTTGGAAGGCACTCAACTGGCTACTGGGGAGGAACTAAAGACTTTTCAGAGTAGAGCCAGCATTTATGATGTGGTTGGATCAAAGCCCTCGGGATGTCTGACTGCTGATGTAGCTGCACATGAAATGAGAGTCAGAAGCTGCAAAGATATCTTACATATTGGGACATGGAACATACGAAGCATGAACCAAGGGAAGTTGGAGGTGGTCAAGAATAAAATGGAATGTGTACAACTCGATCTGTTGGGTGTCAGCGAACTGAAATGAACTGGCATTGGGCACTTTGCATTTGATAATCACATGGTCTACTATGCTGGAAATGAAAGACAAAGAAGAAATGGTGTTGCGTTTATAATTAAGAAGAAACTTGCAAGAACTGTAATGAAATACAATGCAATCAGTGAACACTTAATTTCTATTCGTCTATGAGGAATGCCCATCAACACAACTATATGCCCCAACAACAGCTGCAGAAGAGGACAAAGTTGATGGGTTCTATGAACAACTACAAGAATAGATAAAACATGCAAAACAGGATACCTGATAGTCATGGGTGAATGGAATGCAGAAGTTGGCAACAAAGAAGAAGGCAGAATGGTTGAAAAATATGGACTTGGTAACAGAAATGAAGCTGGAGAAAGACTGATAGAATTCTGCAGAACCAACAATCTATTCATCTCAAACACCTTTTTCAAGCTACACCGCTGCTGTACATATGGACTTCACCCAATGGGTTGTACAAAAATCAAATTGACTACATCTGTGGAAGTCAATGATGGAAAAGCTCTATAGCATCAACAAAGACAAAAATTGGAGCTGACTGTGGTAGAGATCACCAACAATCTATTCATCTCAAACACCTTTTTCCAGCTACATAGCTACTGTACATATGGATTTCACCCAATGGATTGTACAAAAATCAAATTGACTACATCTGTGGAAGTCAATGATGGAAAAGCTCTATAGCATCAACAACAACACAAATTAGAGCTGACTGTGGTAGAGATCACCAACTACTAGCATGCAACCTCAAGCTAAAGTTGAAAAAGAACAGGCTAC
Source organism: Ichthyophis bannanicus (assembly GCA_033557465.1). Taxonomy (NCBI): domain Eukaryota; kingdom Metazoa; phylum Chordata; class Amphibia; order Gymnophiona; family Ichthyophiidae; genus Ichthyophis; species Ichthyophis bannanicus. The sequence continues at coordinate 1,196,867,297 of CM066032.1, read as the reverse complement.
TCATGAATGCAGCAATATGACCTTGAAAATATAGCACTGGAATTTAAAGACTGCCTGCAAAATTGATTTGCTGCTTTAGATACAAATGACAGAGCTCCAGAAGTGTTATGGAATAACATCAAGAAGGTTGTGTCAGAAGAAAGTGAGAAGTCTCTACAAAAGGTAAAAAAGCAAAAATGGCCAAAATGCATGACCGAAGGAACTGAAAATTGCCCAGAAATGCAGAGAAGCTAAAGCCAGAAGAGAAAGAGGGGTATTTGCAGAACTCAACAGAGATTTCCAATATGCAGCAAGACAAGGCAAGGAGAAGTACTATAATGACAAATGCAAGGAAATAGAAGCAGAAACTATTAGAGAAAGCACAAGATTGGCTTTCCTAAAGCTATGAGAGTTAAAGAAAAAAATTCCAGCCTCGAATTGGAATGCTACAAGATGCTCAAGGTTCCGTGTTGAATGATGCTAAGTAAATCAAGAAAAGGTGGAAAGAATAAACAGAGTCATTATACAATAAAGACCAAGTGGACCAACAGCCATTTCAATGTGTTTCTTATTATCAGGAATCATTGGTGATGAAAGAAGTTGAAGCAGCATTGAAAGCCTATCAAAGAACAAAGCATAGGGCATTGATGGCATTCCCATTGAAGTATTACAGCAATCCGATGCAGCTGTTACCATATTTACAAGGCTCTGCCAAGAAATTTGGCAGACAACATCATGGCCAACTGACTGGAAAAGATCTGTGTTTATACCAATACTAAAGAAAGGTGATCCAACTGACTGTGGAAATTATCGCACAATCACTTTGATCCCACATGCCAACAAGATTCTACTCAAGATTATTCAGCAGAGACTACAACCATATCTGGAACGAGAACTGCCTGAAGTGCAAGCAAGGTTCAGAAAAGGGCGAGGAACGAGAGACATTATCGCAGAAGTGAAATGGATCCTTGAAAAGACTACAGAATACCAAAAGGATATCTATATGTATTTTATTGACTATAGCAAGGCTTTTGACTGTGTAAACCATAAGAAACTCTGGGTCACATTAAGAAGCATGGGTATACCAGAACTCCTGATAGTTCTCTTGAACAACCTTTACATTGATCAAGAAGCAACACTTCGAACGGAACAAGGAGAAACAGAATGATTTCAAATCAGCAAAGGTGTATGACAAGACTGTTTACTTCCCCCCTACCTGTTTAATTTATATGCAGAACAAATCATCAAAGAAGCAGGACTGTATGAAGACAACCGAGATGTGAAGATTGGTGGAAGACTCATCAACAACCTTCGCTGTGCTGATGATACCACTTTACTGGTTGAAAGTGAAGATGATCTGAAACATTTGCTTCTCAAGATCAAGGAACATAGTCTTAAAATGGACATGTATCTTAATGTAAAGAAGACAACTGGAAAAAATCAATAAGTTCATCATTGATGGAGAAGAAATTGAAATAATGGACAACTTTAACTTACTTGGATCAACTATCAATAAAGAAACAACAAACAGTTAAGAAATCCAATGACACGTTGCTCTTGGCAGAATGGCTATGAAGGACCTAGACAAGATTCTCAAGAGCAGAGATGTCTCTCTCCATACAAAGATATGACTCCTTCAAACCATGTTATTTTCAATTACATCATATGGATGCAAAAGTTCTACAGTGAATAAAGAAAGACAGGAAGAAAATTGCTGCCTTTGATTTATGGTGCTGGCAATGAATACTGTGTATACCATGGACTGCCCAAAGAACAAACCATTCGGTAGTAGAGGAGATCAAACCTAATCTTTTTTTTAGAAGCTCAGATGACAAGACTTTGGCTTTCATACTTTGGACACATCATGCGAAGAGAGATCACTAGAGAAAGATATCATGCTTGGCAAGGTAGAATGTCAACGCAAAAGAGGAAGGTCAGCAATGAGAAGGATCGATACAATAACAGCAGCTATGGGTGTCACTCTGTTAACAATGAGCCGCCTGACTGAAGACCGAACACAGTTTAGGACAACTATCCAGAGGATTGCCATGAGTCAACACCGACTCAACAGCAGTTAACAACAATAACAACAACATAGACAGCTGCCTAGGGCAACAAATGTAGAAGTGCCAAGTACCAAAGCCTAAAGGGAGCCTTATCCCACTTACTGTAGGGCCATTTACCAGTGCCACTTCAAAACAATATCACCGTGGCACTTTGGGGCATCACACATGGGCATAGTTTGACTACTTCATTTGGGGAGGAGCAAAGTGTGGGGAAACATATTTGCATATTCATTTGCATACGCATTATATTTATCTTAAAAATAACACTCTTTGGATAGGAAGCCAGTATATCAAACAGGCAAGAGATGAGCTGCCATCCCCAAGATACTCAAATTATGAAATTGTATTTTTCCAAGAAATCAGTAAAGCTCTGTGGTCAGGTTATACAGATTTTTCCAGATGTCTCTCAGAGAACTCAAAAACGTCGCAAGGCTTTCCTTGAGCTTAGACCTCGTGTCCAGGCTCTTGGAAGTTCGTTCTATTTAAAATTTCCCTGTAAATGTCATATTGTTCATCAAGGGAAGAGCTTTTTGCTTTATGATCCTGTTCAGTTAGAGGAGTTTCTTCAAGGGAAGAATTAACTTAATTTCCTTTCTATAATCTATGCCTTTTGATTTAGTTAAGGGTGCTTTATTGTTGTTTGCAGAGATATTGTTTTATTTTAGGAATTTCCTCCTGGATATGGACTTGATTGTATCTATGGATAGTTTGTTGTATGCTATTCAGGGTTTTTTTTGTTTCTTGTCATGTATGCTCAAACTTATAAATAAAATATTGAAAAAAATAAAAAAAACATTAGTATTTATGAAGGTTAATATGGAGTATTTCAACTCTTTTGAATTGCAGTGAGTTACTAGGTAAGGATGTCCCCATACTCACAAATTTGCATCTTCTCCAAGATGGAGTAGATTACATAAGACCATAAGATATGCCATACTGGGTCAGACCAAGGGTCCATCGAGCCCAATATCCTGTTTCCAACACTAGCCAATCCAGGTCACAAGTACCGATCCGGTTCCCAAAAGGTATTCAGATTTCATGCTGCTTGTCCCGGGGTAAGCAGTGGATTTCCCTGGTCCACTTTAATAATAATTTATGGACTTTTCTCCAGGAACTCGTCCAAACTTCTTTTAAACCTAGCTATACTAATAGCTTTTACTGCATCCTCTGATAATGAATTCCAGAGTTTGATTACGTGTTCAGTGAAAAAATATTTTCCCTAATTTTTCTTAAATTTTCTACATTGTAGCCTTGTTGCATGTCCCCTAGTCTTGTGCTTTATCCTGTGTGTGTTCTTACCTATTTTCATACAAGATGCGTGTATATCACAACTCCACCCCAACTACTCCCAGAAATGCCTAGACACAGATCATGTGAAAGTTGATGTGCTCTTTTCGTGCACCTCCTTTCATTTGTACATTCTCCCACACAATTTTATATAACATCATTTCTGCATGGAAAACAGCCTTTAGATGACAAAAAAGCATTTATAAAATTACCCCCAAGTGCTAAATATTAAACTGGCAGAATTTAAAAATTATGATTTTCTAGCACCAGACTGTTAAATGCAATGGTTTATTCTTTGAACTCAGCATTTGTTCCTTTAACCTATTTCTGACTGATTAAAAACTCCTTACACATGTTAGGACACATTTTAGACAGTATGTGGAGATTGGAATTGAGACATTAAGATCACGGCATATACTCTTCAGGCAGTATTTTAGAAAAGGCTTCGCTAAACCTGGAGCTTTTTCTAAAATAGTGCAGGAGTGCACATACATTTGCCAATATGTGGAGGTAGAGGACCCATTTTGCAAATTTACATACAGGAAAAATCAACAAGGGAAAAGCAGCAACTTAAACATGGAAATTGATATTCTGCAATTCTGCAGACCTACAGGTATAAATTTCAAAAATTAACAACATATGCCACTATATTCATCTAAGTCCAATTTGGAGGGGGAAATAAATAATGGGGGATTAAGGAGGATAACCCCCTCAATCCCTCCTGTAAGGGGCTGGTGGAAATGAGCCCCTTGTATTAGCCTGTACATGCCAGGGAGCGACTGTAAATGCTGCTGTGGACAATTGCAGTCATACATGTGGGTTCACTATAAGAAATGGGGAGTCTCGTACACATGTAGATTTTGGACACACCCAGACCCTTTCCTAACCATGTTCTCGACATATCCCCTTGCAATTTCTGTAGAGTAAAGACATCCATGTGTAAATCCAGTCATTTATAAAATCATCATTTACACGTGGATGTTTTACATGAGGAAATCAGAGTCATATACTGACAGAACATATTAACTTTTTTCTCTTGAGACATTTCTGCCACCAACCCTTGATTTTGCACCACCATGGTGGTGTTACCTCTGGTTTGTTTTGGATTATTAGTATTCTCATTAAGATATATATATTTTGCCTTTATAGATATCAAATAAGTCTTTTGTTGCCATCAAAGTGTTAAAAAGATTTATTGTCCAATAATAAGGATGGGCATTTGTTTTGTTTAAATGGGGCCCTTTTGGTTAGTTCCACTGTAAACTATCTGAGGCAGGATGAGGCAGAAAGAACCATTTTGTCTCAGACTTTCAAAGAAGGAAACTGGGATACTAGCTAGTGCTCTAGTAATTTTGATAAAAAATAGAACCTAAACGGTGATAACAAAAGGAAAAGGTAATTGTGCCAGAGGACACGGCTCAGTGACAGTCAGGCAAGCGGCACAAAGCACATCTGCAGGGAAAACAGTGCTGTTTGTATTTTCATGTCTGCTGTTGCTTGTTTGCGAGGCACAGTGGGTACAGGCATTGATTTGGAAGGAGTATGGGGCAGCCAAAAGTGTTGGGAGCGAGGATGGACCCCTCAGGCACATCCATAGTTATGCCCCTGCTACAGAAAGTTGTACTTACAACTTATCAGGCCGATGCAGAAAACTAGCACAACCTTAAAGCACAGCTAGCTCCTCTTTTAAGCATACTTACTGCTACCGTCAAATGCAGAAAAGAGATGGATGCGTGCGTAAACAGCAACAGAAAAACTAGCACCCAATTAAGGCCACGAGTATTTAAATACAATTAAATTGCAGACAAATGAGTTGCACATAATAATCTGGTATGCAAATGACGGCTGCACTTGATGCAGAGACAGGCATAGATAGGGCAGGCCCAAAGTTTCTGCCGCCCTAGGCAGAAGTCCCGGTTGGGTCGCCTCCCCAAGCCATACACTCCCCCCCCCCCACACACACCCATGACAAGCTGCGCTACCGCCAATTCACAGCAGAGGTTTTGATGCTGGTGGACTTCTTGCATGCTCAAGTGGAAAAAAGTTTGTAAACCTTCATGAAGGAAGATTCTTATATGCTAGCTACTTTCTGTGACCCACAGGAAAAAAAATCACTCTGCAGTGCAACATACTGACTCACTGGATGGAGAAGCAGGTGGCTCAAGATGAGGAAAGGAAATGCTAGACGCAGAGAGGCAGTGTTGGTACAGAAGGACTAGTAGGGACACCAACAAGCAGTACTGATAATCTGAGCAGTATCCTCTTGGCTACCACTTCCCTCTCATCCCCACATTTCTGTACCAGACCCTCGTGAACCCCAGCATAGGAAAATCTTTGGTGACAGAAGCCCTAACTTACAGCATAGGAATATGAGAACCTAAGAACTGCCATATTGGGTCTGTGCAGTGGAGGTAATAGAGACAAAAACTGTATCTGAACTCAAGAAAGTACAGAAGATTTCTAAAGGAAAAAAAGGGACTATAGAGCTTAATAATTGGTATGGAAGGGCATACCGGATGTGCCATATGCTTATCTGCTGTCTTTTTTCTCTATTTGTATGTCTCAGCTATGGACACTGGTTTACTCAATCAGGGTGGCAGGATGAAAGGAAATCATGGTTGGCATTTGCACTCAACTATACAAACACAGAGAATTAGGAAACAGTCTACAGTGGCATATTGTCAGCGCTCATATTTAATCAGCGGTGACCTGCCCACACAGATATTACTATTTGTGTGTGTGCATATATAAATACATTTATATACAAACAATGAGAACATTTCATTTAGCTATGAAAATAAACCCTCACTTGGAATGCAGCTTATTGTGCTGTGAGGGATTGTGTGCATCAGTGATGCTGAGGGCTAAGCTATCAGTAGCTTAACTACTGGCAGGATCTCCCAAGAAGGACAGGTCTCAGCTGAGGTGCCAGACTAAGACAAGCCACCCATCTGGGCAGCAGCAGAATAGGACGGTGTTGGCGGCGGAGGCTCACATTTCTGTGATAATGGCAACAACACTAGCATTACCCACAGGAAGAAAGGCCTGGCAATCTACTTCCATATCGTGCCATGAAAACCCAATGGATAGTCACAACTCAAATTGCTAGGTTGGAGGGCACTCGACTGGCTACTGGGGATGAGCTAAAGACTTTTCAGAGTAAAGCCAGCATTTATGATGTGGTTTATCTGACTGCTGATGCAGCTGCACATGAAATGAGAGTCAGAAGCTGAAAAGATGTCTTACATATTGGAACAAGGAATGTATGAAGTATGAACCAAGGGAAGTTGGAGATGGTCAAGAATAAAATTGAACATGTACAACGCAATCTGTTGGGTGTCAGGAAACTGAAGTGGACTGGCTTGGGCACTTTGCATCTGATGATCACAAAATATACTATGCTGGAATTGAAAGACAAAGAAGAAATGGTGTTGCATTTATAATTAAGAAGAAGCTTGCAGGAACTGTAATGTAATATAATACAATCAGTGAAAGTTTAATTTCTATTTGCTTATGAAGAACAACCATCAACACAACAGCTTCCAGTTTCCTGCTCTCTGCCTGATTCTCACTGGTTACCGCTTCCGGACCCGATGACCGCGTTAGGTCACGTGACCCAAGAGCTCCCAGCTTCCAGTTTCCTGCTCTGTGCCTGAGTCTCACCAGTTACCACTTCCCGACCAGATGACCGCATCAGGTCATGTATCCCAACAGCTCCCAGCTTCCAGTTTCTTGCTCTGTGCTTGCTTCTCAGCAGTTACCACTTCCGGACCCAATGACTGCATCAGGTCACGTGACTCAATAGGTGATCCTGTCTCCACTGTTTAAAGGCACCATCTCATCGCTCCATGTCTGTGTGTTTGTGCTTGTACCTGCTTATTTTGACTGCACCCACTGTAAACTGCCTGCAAACTCCTATGTTTTACCCGCAGCTCTCAGCTTCCAGTTTCCTGCTCTATGCTTGATTCTCACCACTTACCGCTTCCGGACATGACGACCGCATCAAGTCATGTGACCCAACAGGCGATCCTGCCTTCACTGTATAAAGGCGCCATTCCAGTGCTCTGTGCCACAGAGGTGCATGCCTGCTCCTTGGGCACGCTCCTTGGCGCAACTCCAGCACTTTCCACCCTATCAGTTGCATTCGCTACTCTGTCAAAACATCCTCAGCTCTATGGTGGCTATCCAGGGAGACCTGAGACCAACGTCTTTCCCAGCTCTAGTGTGCCTAATGGCCATGCTCTCTATGTCCTATGCTATCCCTGAGGTTTGGGGTCGTCAGCCACGCACATGAGGTAAGGACTCGCTTTACCGCTCCCCCCCCCCCCCACGCTCATTCCTTGCCTCCTCTCCATGTGTTTATTGAGCTCTACTGGTCTCTGCCATACATTCCCCTCCTTTTCCACCCTTTTATGTGCTTTGGTGAACTGCCACTTGATTTGCTCAAAATCTGTGCTGGTTTCTGATCTCTTTGGGAATTTTCTCTTGACTTGCTGTTCTTAACAGAGACATGGATAAGGGAAGGAGAGGAACACTTCCTCAATCACTGTCTCCCTGCTGGCTATACCTTACTCTCTAAGTCTTGCTCCTCCCAGTTGGGTGAGGGGGTTGCCTTGCTATTTCATGACAGCCTGATCATCACTGAGGTCCCTTCCTCCTTCCTTCCTTATTCGGAGGCCTTTTTAGCCCACTTTCACTTGCCTTTTAATTTCATCGCTCTTCTACTCATGTTCCTCCCTCCCTGTCAGCTGATCTCTGGGAGTCTTTACAAACCACTCTTATTGAGATTTCTACTGCCTTCCCTGATGTTCTTATCCTTGGCAATTTCAATTTCCATATCGACAATCCCACTAGACCCCATGATCATCAGTTTATGTCTTTACTTTCAGATCTTTCTCTTTGAAACATGTCTTGTACCCAACCCATATGGCAGGCCATATCTTGGATCGTATCTGTACTTCCTCCTCCTCTCCCACTGCTATTCGGAGGGCCGGGGGTTCAAGTCCCACCTGGGGACAGCAATCTCAGGCCGGAGGGACTGGGATTTCTAGTCCTATAGGCACTCCTTGTGGTCTTGGGCAAGGCACTTAACCCTCCATTGCCCATGTTCCCTGTAAGTATTAACGTATGTGTGTCATATCCCCTCGTGTTAAATGTATCCCCCAATTGACCGCTTTGACCCGGTGAAAAGCGGAATATAAATACAGCTAAATAAATAAATAAATAAACCCTCCCATTCACTTGCCATGGATGTTTCATTTCCTGGTCCTTTTCAGTTTTGATGTCCCATCTCAATTGCCACTAACATTCCTGTTCCTGTCTCTACCATGCTGCGTCACATCTCTGATGCGTCTCTCTCCTCTTTTTCTTCAGCGGATTCCATCTTTCCCTCTGATTTTAATCTCCCTGTTGACAACCAGGCTTCCCTTCTGGGATACAAACCTGGGATAGAATGCATTGCTCCACTGATACAAGTAAACGGCTGCTCTGCTGGTCACCGACATTCCTGATACTACTCGTGTCTCTCACTTCTGCGTCATCAATTCCGTAGAGCAGAGCATCTCTGGCGCCAGGATCCCTCTGAGTCAACCCTCTCTGTATTCCAACAATCACACACTATATACAAAGCCGCTATCACTTCTACTAAGCACAACTACTTTACCAAACTTATCTCCAGTGTTAGGAACCATCCTAAGCAGCTGTTCTCTGCTGTTTCTCATTTAACACAGGCTCCCCAAACTTCCTTGCTTCCTCAACCCTCTGCTCAGCAGCTTCCTGATTTCTTCTCGGATAAGGTCATTATGCTACAGACTTCATTCTCATCTATGACGCTCTTTTCTTTCCCAGATGCTTTCCCAGATGCCTCTCTATTCTGTTTTTTTTTTTTATTTATCAGTTTTCACAATAATGCACTTACACATTACAAACAAGTCAATCCAGAACAAAATGAATACAACAGATACAAAGAGCAAATAAGACATAACATCTCTGATATAGCCCACGTTAAGAAACTTGGCTGGGAGTTGACAAACTAGCAAATAACTATCAAGAAAATAAGACACAGAATCTATATAAGGAGGCAACCTCTAATCAAGGGCGCTCTGTGTTTCACCCTGTATCACAGCCTGTGCTTTCTGCTTCTCGGACAGAAAACTTTCCAAATGAGTGACTTCAGTAAAGACATAAGAAACATCTTTCCAAGTAATTAGACACTTACAAGGGAAGCGGAGAAAGAAAGAAGCATCTCCTAAGGCCAATACCTGGGGTTTTAAGACTAAGAACAACCTACGCCTAAGCTGAGTACTTCGTGACACATCTGGAAATACATTAACTAAATGGCCACAAAACTTAGTGGCCTTGTGTCTAAAAAATGCACGAAGTACAGACTGCTTTATATCTTTAGACAAAAAAGTCACTATCAAAGTAGAACGAGTATCGATTTTGTCCTGGGAGTCCTCCAAGAAGGCAGTGAGATTAGAAATAGTAGGCTCAATTAAATCAAACTCTCCCTCAACCGGATTTACCTTCTTAGAACTAGGAGAAATATAGTAGAGCTGAGAAACTGCTATAGAGTCTGTGAGTAAGAGAACCTCCTTGAAATATTTATCTAACAAAAGTTTTGGAGCGAGAAGTCTAGAAAAAGGGAAATTTAGAAAACGTAAATTGCAAGAACGTGCCATATTTTCCATCACCTCAATCTTATTATGGAGAGCCAGTGAGTCTTTAATACTCGCTGCCTGGGCAGCGTGTATAGGCCAAATCTGGCCCTCCATTCTAGAAACACTAGCATCAAGTAAACTTATCTTACCATCTAACTGCTGTAAGGAGACAACCGTCTCTTGAGAAAATTTAGACAAGGAATTTAACGTACCAGAAATCTTATTATCAATGGAGGTCAAAACCCCCCAAACATCCTTCAATGTAATTTCAGTGTCAGAAGGGATTGACGAGAGCGAATTAACGCTACCCGACTCTACAGAGAAAACCGGTTGAGGTAAAGAAAAGGTAATATTAATACTCCTTACCTTATCAGGGGACTCCCCAGTAGAAGCAGAAAGCACAGATGGGAGAGGACACGGTGGAGGGGAGCGTCCTCCTGAGCATAGAGACACGCCCTCAGGAGACAAATGAGCAACTGGCAGTAGAGAAAAGTGCTTATCTAGGGGACCCATCGGTTTCGCACCCCCCGGCGGGATCACCCCCAGAGGCACCCCCACCCTTAGCCTTCCGTTTCCCCATATAGGCAAATATAAAAACCACACGACTAAGGCAAAGTAGTCAATGCCCACTTCACCGCTATCCAGGAGCGTGTAGCCAACAGAATGTTTCTGTGACGTCGCAGTGACGTTGAAGGGGCGTCAAAGGGGCAGTGCCTGCCCCTTTAAACACGCCCCTTCAAACCACGCTCCGCGAAACACGCTCCGCGGAAAGAAGAGGACAAATATAAGGAAGCGATGTAAAGCCCCTCAGGGGGGGTCCTCTCGCAGCTGCGGGCTCTCTCCCCGATGCCTGTCAGATGGTCCGGGGTAGTCACAGGCGCCCGAGCGGAACGGTGCACACAGCAGTCGTCCCAGAGGCCAGACAGTGGCCCCAAATGCCTCCGATGCAGTTCCCAGCCGCGTTCAGATGTAAGTTCAAGCTGGCAGTTCTTATCCTCTCAGAGGGGGTCCTCTCGCAGCTGCGGGCTCTTTCCCGATGCCTGTCAGATGGTCCGGGGTAGTCACAGGCGCCCGAGCAGAACGGTGCACACAGCAGTCGTCCCAGAGGCCAGACAGTGGCCCCAAATGTCTCTAGCGCAGTTCCCAGCAGCGTTCAGATGTAAGTTCAAGCTGGCAGTTCTTATCCTCTCAGGGGGGGTCCTCTCGCAGCTGCGGGCTCTCTCCCCGATGCCTGTCAGATGGTCCGGGGTAGTCACAGGCGCCCGAGCGGAACGGTGCACACAGCAGTCATCCCAGAGGCCAGACAGTGGCCCCAAATGCCTCCGGCGCAGTTCCCAGCCGCGTTCAGATGTAAGTTCAAGCTGGCAGTTCTTATCCTCTCAGGGGGGGTCCTCTCGCAGCTGCGGGCTCTCTCCCCGATGCCTGTCAGATGGTCCAGGGTAGTCACAGGCGCCCGAGCGGAACGGTGCACACAGCAGTCGTCCCAGAGGCCAGACAGTGGCCCCAAATGCCTCCGGCGCAGTTCCCAGCCGCGTTCCCTCTATTCTGTTTTTTAATTGGAGTCCTTTTCTTTTTTTCTTGTTGATCTTATGTAAACCACTTTGATGTTTGAAAGGCGGTATATCAAGTCTCAAGAAATATAAACATAAACATATTATTAAGGTATATGCCCCAACAACAGTTGCAGAAGAGGATGACGTTCATGAGTTCTATGAACAAGTACCAGCTGAAATTGACAGAACATGCAAACAGGATATCCTGATAGTCACGGGTGACTGGAACGCAAAAGATGGCAACAAAGAAGAAGGCAAAGTGGATGGAAAAAATGGACTTGGCAACAGAAATGAAGCTGGAGAAAGAATGATAGAATTCTGCAAGTCCAGTGATCTACTCATCTCAAACACCTTCTTCCAGCAATACAAACAATGACTGGACATAAGCGGCGACTTCACCCAAAGGATTATACAAAAATCAAATTGACTACATCTGTGGAAGTCAACGGTGGAAAAGCTCAATAACATCAACAAAGACAAAACCTGGAGCTGACTGTAGTACAGATCACCAACTACTAGTAGGCAAACTCAAGCTAAAGCTGAAAAAGAGCAAGTCACTCATGAATGTAGCAAAATATGAACATGAGAATATACCACCAAATTTAAAGACTGCCTGTGAAATTGATTTGCTTCTGCCCCAGGGATCTGTCCTTGGTTCAATTCTTTTTAACATCTTTGTTAGTGATATAGCGGAAGGGCTGTCGGGTAAGGTTTGCCTCTTTGTGGATGATACCAAAATCTGCAATAGAGTAGACACCCAGGAAAGTGTAGATAACATGAGGAAGGATCTTGCTAAGCTTGAAGAATGGTCTAGAATTAGGCAGCTGGGATTTAATGTTAAAAAATGTAAGGTCATGCATTTGGGCTGCAGCAATCCAAGGGAGCAATATAGTATAGGGGGTAAAGTACTTTTGTCCACTAAAGAAGAGCGGGACCTAGGCATGGTTGTGTCTGATGATCTTAAAGTAGCTAAACAGGTAGAAAAGGCGACGGCAAAAGCTAAAAGGATGCTTGGGTGCATACGGAGAGGAATGGCTAGCAGAAAAAAGGAGGTGATAATGCCTCTGTATAAGTCTTTGGTGCGACCTCATTTGGATTATAGTGCACAATTCTGGAGACCGCACCTTCAAAAGGATGTGAACAGGATGGAGTTGGTGCAGAGGGTGGCTACGAAAATAATTAGTGGTCTTCATTATAAAGCATATGAGGACAGACTGAAGGATCTTAATATGTACACCTTAGAGGAAAGGCGGGATAGAGGTGATATGATTGAGATGTTTAAATACCTCCATGGCATAAATGTTCAGGGAGAGAGCCTCTTTCAATTGAAAGAAAGTTCTGCTACAAGGGGACATGGGTGAATGGAGATAGATTCAGGAGTGATTTGTGAAAATATTTCTTTACGGAAAGAGTAGTGGATACGTGGAATAGTCTCCCAGTGGAGGTGGTAGAGATGAGGACAGTAACTGAATTCAAAAAAGCATGGGACAAACACAGAGGATCTCTAAAGGTAAAAAGGGGACTGTTGTTGATATGGAAGGACAGAATAGATAAGCCATGTGGTCTTTTTCTGTCATTATATTTCTATGTTTCTATGGATACAAATGCCAGAGTTCCAGAAGAGTTATGGGATGACATCAAGATGGTTGTGTGGAAGAAAGTGAGAAATCTCTACAAAAGGTGAAAAATAAAAAATGGCCAAAATGAATGAAAGAAGAAACTCTGAAAATTGCCCAGAAATGCAGAGAAGCTAAAGCCAGAGGAGAAAGAGAGGCAATGGCAGAGATTTACAACATGCAGCAAGATGAGATAAGGAGAAGTACCACAATGATGTATGCAAGGAAAAAGAATCAGAAACTATTAAAGGAAGAAAAAGATTGGCTTTCCTAAAGCTTCGAGAGTTAAAGAGAAAATTCCAGCCTCAAATTGGAATGCTACAAGATGATCATGGATTCATGTTGAATGATGATGAGAAGATCAAGAAAAGGTGGAAAGAATATATAGAGTTATTATATGATAAAGATCAAGTGGACCAACAGCCATTTCAACCTGTACCTTATGACTAGTAACCATTGGTGATGAAAGAGGAAGTTGAAGCATAATTGAAAGCATTATTAAAGAACAAAGCAACAGGCATTGATGGCATTCCCATTGAAGTATTACAGCAATTAGATTGGCTATTACAATACTTACAAGGCACTGTCAGGAAATTTGGAAGACAACATCATGGCCCACTAAATGGAAAAGATCTGTGTTTATACCAATACTGAAGAAAGGTGATCCGAATGACTGTGGAAATATCGCACAATCGCTCTGATCCCACAAGATTCTACTCAAGATCATTCAACAGAGATTACAACAATACCTGGAATGAGAACTGCCTGAAGTGCAAACAGGATTCAGGAAAGGGCAAGGAACGAAAGACATCATCACGGATGTGAGATGGATCCTCGAAAAGACAAAAGTATACCAAAAGGATATCCATATGTCTTTTATTGACTTCATCAAGGCTTTTGACTATGTAATCCATGAGAACTCTGGGTCACATTAAGAAGCATGAATATACCAGAACACCTGATAGTTCTCTTGCGCAACCTTTACATTGATCTAGAAGCAACAGTTTGAACGGAACAAGGAGAAACAGAATGGTTTCAAATCAGCAACGGTGTATTACAGGGCTGCATACTTTCCTCCTATCTGTTTAATTGATATGCAGAAGAAATCATCAGAGAAAACAGGACTTATGAAGACAACTGAGGTGTGAAGATTGGTGGAAGACTCATCAACAACCTTCACCTCTGATAATGATACCACAATACACGTTTGAAAGTGAAGACGATCTGAAACATTTGCTTCTCAATATCAAGGAGCATAGGGCCCAGTATTTCAAAGGCAGTAAATCATGTAACTGCCTTAAATGGGGATATTAAACAGCATTTACATGGTTAGTGCCATTGAATATCCCCTCCTAACTCCCCTACATGCCTTGATGCTATCCGGTTAGCATTGTGGCGTCTTAAGGGCATTCAGGGGTGGAGCAGATGCGGTGACAAGTGCTAACGAGGCTGCAGCGACATTGCATGCTGCCTGGTTAGCGGTGCACCTTAAAGATAGGCGAGGAAAACCCTTGCCTATCTTTAAGGCACAGGAGCTGGCCGGGCAACATGCAATATCACTGCTGCCCTGTTAGCTACTGTTGCTTCCGGCTTTTGCGGCGATCCCCAGATATTCAATGCCAAGGCCGCATATGACCCCATCATTGAATATCAGGGGTTAAGGTTCAGCAGGCAAGGCTATGCGCCGTAGGTGTGCATAGCCTTCCCAAATCAATATCAGGCCCATAGTCTTAAAATGAGCCTGTACCTTAACATAAAGAAGACAAAGATCGTGACAACTGCCAAAATCAATAAGTTCATCATTGATGGAGAAGAATTTAAAATAGATAAGAACTTTAACCTGCTTGAATCAATAATTAATAAAGAAATGACAAGCAGTCAAGAAATCTGATGACATATTGCTCTGAGCAGAATGGCTATGAAGGACCAAGACAAAATTCCGAAGAGCAGAGATGTCTCTCTACATAGAAAGATTCGACTTGATCAAGCCATGGTATTTTCAGTAACGTCATATGGATACAGATGTTGGACAGTGAAAAAGATGGACAAGAATGCCTTTGAATTATGGTGCTGGTGAAGAATATTGTGTATACCATGGACTGTCTGAAGAACAAACCAGTCAGTACTAGAGGAGATTAAACCTAATCTTCCTTTAGAAGCTCAGATGACAAGACTTTGACTTTCATACTTTGGACTCATCATGTGAAGAGAGAGATCATTAGAGAAAGACATCATGCTTGGGGCAGTTAAAGGTCAACACAAAAGAGGAAGGCCAGCAATGAGATGAGTCGATAAAATAACAGCAGCTATTGACACCACTCTATCAGAAGACACCTGACTGAGGACTGAACACAGTTTAGGACAGCTATCCAGAGGGTCGCCATGAGTCAACACAGACTCGATAGCACTTAACAAGAACAACAACATGAAAATAAAATAACATGCAGACTTTTTAAATTGTTCCCTCCAGAAGCTCAGCATTGGCTACTGCATTTTTATAGCTTTCAGTACTGGAAGGTTTGAAAAGCCTGATCAACCCTTGTCAGAAGCTTTTAGGAGAATAGTTTTATACAATCAGAAATCAAACATTTTTTTAGGACTTAAGAGGTAATTGTGGTGATAGTGCTCCTCATAGTCAAATTACAAAATTCATTAATTCAGCAACAAGTGATAGAATACAATTATGGATAGCCAGTAACTTATTACAGCAAAGTTAAATAGGGCCAGTATTCAAAAGCCCTTTTCCTGTTAAGAAGACTTACTAACTGGATAAGTGCCAGCCAGCACTAAATTTAGTAGCTCTATCCAGATAGTGCCAGGACAGACCTTGGGCAGGGTGAGGGAGGTCCAAGAGGTTATCCGGTTGGCACTGATTTTCAGTCCACTAACCGGATAAGAAATCATAGTTTGGCCAAAAATCCACAGGCCTAACTCTGGGTCATGTTTACTAAAGTGCATAAACTATTAGCATGGGTTAGTGCATGATTGGGCGGGGGCTGGGCCGATTAGGGGTGGAACGTAGGAATTAACGGCACATTGCAGTTAGCATGGTGTCTTGGGTACATGCTAACTGTGACTGTTATTAGTGAGGGTACACCTAATGCCACCTCAGTGGGTAGCATTAAATGCACTTGCATGCCAGTTAGCATGGTACCACAAGGCTGCAGTGTGCTAATGGCAGGAGGATGGATGCACATGCCCCCTAAGGTTAGCACGGGCCACTGCACTAGATTTAAGGTCAAATCGCATGCTAAATTAGCACATTTTAGTAAACATACTGAGCAGACTAGATGGACCATACCGGTGTTTATCTGCCATCATATACTATATAACAATGTTACTAAGTTAGGTGAGGAGCCATCTGCCCATAGGAACATGGTCCATGATAGCAGCATGGCCCCCCAGGTGCATAAATGTACTGGTACATACCCCTCCCTCTTGCACTTAGCCCCATTGCTCTGAGCTATGTAGCCAGTTGTGCCTATTTCTGGTCATCCCTATCAAATGTATTACTGTTCACAGTGGTGCCATATCCCACTGCCTCCCTAATAACACATTTGTGGCTTTCCTTTGCAGGGCATGCTTAGCATGCACCTTCATAGTGCACATGTGATATGGCCACGCATTCCCTACTACCATGCTAGTGACACGACTAGCATGGAAGTGGTAGCCTACCTTGGCCACACTCCTTGCATCTACTGTGGTTGCTAGGCTCCACCCCAGTAAAAACACACACTAATCATGCATTTGCCCCGTGCTCCTCACAGAACTTTAGTAAACATGCCTCTAAGTTTGTAGCTGAGGCACTGGAAAGTTAAGTAATTTGCCCAAGATGACAAGGGGGTAGCAGTGGGATTTCAGCCCACTGCCTTAACCAGTAGGCTACGCCTCCATCTCCTCTACCTTCCAGCAAGGTCAGTTTGCTAACCATGGAGTGGAGGAATAACCTAGTAGTTAGAACAGTGGCTTGGAAACCAAGAAACCAGGGTTTGATTACCACTAGTATTCCTTGTGCCCTTAGGCAAGTCACTCTTTGTACCTCAGAAGAAAGGCCTGGCAATCTACTTCCAGTCACACTGCCAAGAAAACCCAGGGGCTTCTGGGTCACCAAGAGTCAGCCTTGACTTGAAGGTATACATTGCATAATGTCTCTTGTTCTCAGCCCACTGCCTTAACCAGTAGGCTACTCCTCCATCTCCTCTACCTTCCAGCAAGGTCAGTTAGTTAACCATGGAGTGGAGGAGTAGCCTAATAGTTAGAGCACTGACTTGGGCACCAAGAGACAAGGGTTCAATTACTGCTAGCATTCCTTGTGGCCTTGGGCAAGTCACTTAACCCTCTACTATCTTGGAAAAATTCAAGTTATCAATATACATTACTAAGTTTAAGTTACAATGTAAACTGCTTTGTCTGTAATGATAAAGCAGTATAAAAATGTTAAATAAATAAAACAATCTGCATACTTTGGGAGTCATTTTAGAAAGAATGATCTGCATGAAAAATATATTTTATATGCAGAAAATGCCTATTCATGTGTGAATGCATGTGTACAAGTATGCACACTGGTGAAAGACTGTGCACTTATATATTGATCTTGCCTAGGTTGTCCCATTTTCAGTGTAGGTACCGTGTTTCCCCAAAAATAAGACCTATCCTGAAAATAAGACCTAGCACAATTTTTTATGAGATTCCCATAATATAAGCTCTACCCTGAAAATAAGACCTAGTGCAGATCATGTCTGACAGATTTGGTATCTGGGGGGGGGGGGGGGGAATCACCGGGTAGGAGTTTTCCTCCTGCTCCACTCCCTGATGCCGATCAGGTGCCAGTGCTGTGTTGCGGGCTACTTCTTCACACTAAGGGCACTCTCTTTTAAAGTACAGTTGGTGCTGTTGTGGCCTGATTGGCTTTGGCGGGTGGACCGGGGAGGAGCTTTCCTCCTACTCCACTCCACGACGCCGATCGGGTGCCGGTGCTGTGCTGCGGGCCACTTCCATCATCTGTGTGGGCGGAAGCTGCAGCGCCACTCATTCTGTGCTGTCATGCTGTATATGAAAAAAAAAAAAGGCATCCCCTGAAAATAAGCCCTAGTGCATCTTTTGGAGTGAAAATAAATATAAGACCCGGTCTTATTTTTGGGGAAACACGGAGCAGGGGCAGACTCTATAAAATACATGCGAACACGCAGAGAGTACACTTTCATATTTACACCTATCTTGGAGGTGTAAATTTGTGCAAGAACCTGTAGAGCTGGTTTACAAAGCCCTACATTGGTAATGCTAGCTTGGGCTGCATTACTATACGGGCAGTGAGCAAGATGCAAGGGGGTCAGGACAGCCATTCCCTAAATTTAGTGCAGCACGCTGCACGAACACCGCCGTGAGGAGCAACTACCACTACCCATTGTGCAGGTCACCCATGCCTTGCCAAGGCACTGCCCAGCTACGTGCTGCCTAGGTAGCATGGATGTTTTAGTGCAGGACCCTGTGCAACTTTGTAGCATGATGCCAAAACCACACGCTGACCCTGCGCTACCCAAGTAGCTCGCTTTCGTAAACATACCCCTTTGTGCACGTTTGGAAGCCTATTTTATAAAGGCACATAGGCACCTAGGTTAATTTTATAAAGCAGCTCTATAATAGGTGTACTGCAGAACCTTTATAGGTATACTTTTATGAAATTACCTCTTTTATGCAAAACTATGAGACCGATGTGTAGTTTTTTCCATATGGAGGATAATTTTATAACAGGCAACCTATCGTGCAAAGTGTATGCACATAAGTTACAAGAATTTCTAAAGGAAAGTTTGCATATACTTTCTTCCTTGATAATTACTCCATGAAAAACGCATGTACATATTTACATGCCCTCTCTGGCATGCACAAATTTCCTCTTTTGTTTAGCACATGTAGAAGCATATTTTAGAAAGTAAGAGCATGAGCCCAAACTGCAACACAGCCCTGTCTCCTAGGATGCCTTCATCCAGTTCAGATAAAAGTACGTGTAGACCCCAGAAAATTTTAGAAAGGGTCATTTCTGTGCATCTAATACAGTTTTACCTGGGAAATGGCTTTTAGAAATTATCCCCTTAACCTCTAAGAAGTTTTTGACAAACCTCCCCCCCCCCCCTTTTCTTCTGTTCTACCCAGGAAATTGCAGAGTCAAGGACCTGATTTAGGGGGTCATTTTAGAAGCTCTATTCATGATGCGCACGTCTGAAAACACCCATTCAGATGTGTCAATCACACCCCTGCTTCAAGAACCAATGTATAGAGCACCAAATTTACACATCTTGCACAATCCTATCTGCCACACGGGCCATGACAGAAGCATGTCCAGGGTAGTGATAAAAAGATTCACGTGGATCTCCAGTTTCAGAACAGTGAAAACTCTTCACACGTTTAAAACTGATGGCAGGCACATCCATATCTATACCTGCCCCTTGGCATGAATGGCAATTTCAAAAATGCTTGTTCGGCCAGCTTTCAACAATATAACAGGGGCATTCCGTCTTGTTGCCAAAATGCATTTCCCCCTCATAGAAGGCTAGCAGGTGAAAATCAAAGCCTTTTTGAATGCTGCCATAGCACTGCATGTCTCCGTTTCTAAACTGGGACAAGTATGTGGGAACAGATAGACGTGTGCACCCTGAAATTCCATCGCGGTCACGCCTATGTTGCTGATCATGGCGGCGTTCATATTACGCACATAGCTGGCTGTCTCCCTGCACGTGTCGGGATCCTTATTCTGCATGTCCCCATTTTAATTCATATGTTTGTGGAAACATTTATCTTTTGAGTGGTGATAGGTCAATTTTAGGCCCCATTTACAGGTGCTCACCTTCCCCTCCAGTGGAATTTCAGACATTTTGATTTGGATATCGCAGGGGGCACCTAAATGGTATTTCTAAAAAAATGTGCCCTTTAATTGTATTATCTTTTTCAGTGGATATTGAGGGTTCCGTTTGGGTTTAAGATTCTTATCAGACCTGGACATTGCTATTTTTACTGCTATTTTTCTCATTTCTTTGGTGTTCATGAATAGTGTTTTGCACCATCCACAGGACACAATTGTCACATGCAGCATGAACCTATCCACACTGTGCAACCTTTGTGCCTCAACTTGCTTTGAAGGGACTCCATCCTGGCACAAATGGATAGTGCAGTTAAGCTAAGGGTGAGTCAGAAGTGACCAATCAAGGTACCCCTGTGTTGCAGCCAAACTGGTTTTCTGAAGTCAGGCAATGAGTTGTTCTGAAAGATCCTTCAGCTCATTACCTAGGTTGCATATAGTTTGCAAATGTGGGGGCTAAATTTATATGAAAAGTCCAACAAATCTAGAAGTCACAGTTAAGACCATCAACCTTTCAAAAGTATGTATTCCTTCATTCTGTAGGGCAGGAAGTATCCAGATTAAACATTTTTGTATGTTCAATTTGACTGGTTTGTGGGTTGCATAAACAAATACATGGCATCCTGAAGAAACATTGTATTTTGAGCTCCCGCTGTCTCTCTAGGGAAACTGCTGCCAGTCCTCATAGAAGCTATAGGAAAGAGGAAGAATAAGCCCTGTACTTACACCTCAATGTTGGGCGCTTCATATTATCTGTTTCAGATAACTTTGGAGAGGTGCGAGGTTCATCCAAAGGCTGGAAGAGCTCTTGTTACATTGAGGTGTTCCATTTATTTTTTTGTGGAATGGAGTGCCAGGGGATTTCTCTTTCCCTGGATGATAGGTCAGCATCTCTGTTACCCAAAAACAGCCATGCTGGTGTTGGAGGTGCTGTGCAGACTGGATCACAACAGGCCACGGCAGAGACTCCCACTGGCATTTTCTTCCCCTGTGGAGCATGGGGGCACAAGAGAGTAAGGAGTTGTTCAGAGTTATGGCTCTGGGGTGATCTGGCTCAGGGGAGAAGAATGGTGCTCCACTGTGCAGTCATGGAGAGCTGTGCCAATTGGTTGTGGTCACTTTAGACCTACTGTGGGTCGCTGTCCAGAGATGGATTTATCTCTTCGGAAATCTATAGTACAGCTATGTTCTTTGCTATGAGTGACTTTATTTCAACAAAGTTTGAAGGTCAGAAGATGGTTTTAGAACAGCAGGAAAATGTGACTCAAAGGAAGCTTGAATATTTGGAAAACTTAAGTAGAAGGAATAACTTATGAATATTGAACTTTCAAATTCACCCCTTGTATCTCAAGCTGATTTGGGGAGGTATTTTCAAGAAATCCTTAATATACCATTGGATAATCGATCTCCAATTGTACGAACCTTCTATCTTTTATTTTCTAATATGGGAGGAACTGGGACATCTACAAGTCAGCAAGTTAGTGATTATGATGAAAATACCACCCACAGCAGCAGCTAACACGGTCAAAATGCAGATATTGCAGGCACTTTTCTGCAATTGTATGTGTTGTAACTGGCGGGGAGGGGGGATCATGGTGGAAAGCAGGTTTGCCAATGTTTGGCAGCCACCATGTGAAATGTTTCTACGCGATGGTTGCCAAAATTGGCCCAATTGTAGCTGCAGATAATACCATCCCAAGAGGAGGCGTTAGCTGCAGGCCCTGTCTCATTGCAGTTACTGCCAATTGGCAGTGAACAATGACAGGAGCCGATCCCCACCCCCTTACGACAAGTGGATTGGAGGCAGTGTACAAGAAGCCCACTCCTTGTTTGAGAGATGAAAGGGGGGGGGGGCTATACCCATGCAAAAAATATACCCACAATCTTCCAACAGGGAGTTACTAATATGAGCTACTGGCTTTCCATGCATTTACAGAGTACCCTCTGGGACAAGATGAACCCTGCAACCCCCACCTGAAAAAAACTCTGGTAGCGGTAATGTGTGTGTTACATGTATGTGCTAGAGGGGAGACTGTGCTAGGTCCACTCATACCCCCCCCCATTTATTTATAAATATTTATAGCCCACAAATGAGAATGTCTTAGCTACTTACAAAAAACATTGAAAATATTAAAATATACATAAACAATATACAAACACATAATCTTCATAAGACATACAAACAGATATCCATTCCACTATGTTACTTTTATATCATCATTGCTTACATCCAGCTAGGCTCCTGTCAAGGCTTCAGCAGCAGGATGGAGTTGGTTTCTGTTCTGCAGGCTAGGCAGCAAATACAAAATGATACCATTTAACCTCATGTCATAAGTAGAAAACAATTCAGTGCAGGGCTAGTAAAATCTGTTTAGTTTAGTTTACTTTAGCTTTTTTATTTGCTTGACTGCAGATCAACTCAAACACCAAGGCAGTTTACATAGTACGTTACACCCCACTATACTGGATCTTATCCGAAAACACTGATAAAGAGTCAAACAGGTCACACAAATCATACAGTAGACAAACAGTAGATAGGTAGAAAATATAAAGCAGAAGACAGTCTAGAATAGGGACTGTAACAAAAGTGCATATGTCAAACATGCAGCTAAAATAGCTGGACAATAATTACATGTAAGTTATTTAAGGGCCTGATAATGAAATGCCATGGTGGATGCTTTGTTTAAACATTGGATGTCACATTTAAATTTATTCCAGATCTTCAGCGTCACTGGCTGGCACTGAACATCCCAATAGACCAGTCAGCATAGTGTCTATGCAGATAGTGGGACTATTCAGCTGCTCTCTGGATAAGTTAAGCAGATAAATTTAGGACAGATTGTAGCTGGATGTTGCTGCTATCCAGACAAATGCTGGCTCTGCGCTTGTTGAGCTCACAGACCACCTTGGCGCGATTCGGATAACAGAGAGCATATTCAATCGTACTATTCACAGAGTGCTGCTGAATAACTCCCTGACTGGCACTTATCTGGTTGGCAGGTGCTGCCAACGGCATAAAGGCTTTTGAATATCGGTCCCTAAGGGTTCAGCTTTCAAACAGAGCTATGTGTTTTCTGGCGGAAGATGAATGACTGTCTCCCCTATCCATAGATTTTAATAATCTGCATAGATAGTACCAGGCTTCAAATTCATCTAAACGTCCCGGCACTAGATGAAGGGGCAGAATGAAGGCAGCAACCAGAAACTATCCGTAAAGGGGAGATATTGACTTCAGTGAGAATAATTGTATAAGAGGTCGCATAGGAGAGGAGGCCAAGCAGGCCTATTTTATAAAGAAACACATGCAGCTATGTGTCGTCATAAAGCATGAGTCAGGATAAAATGCCAACACAAATTCTGCTGCAATGTAGACTAGCTCAGGAGATGGCATAAACTGTATACGTACCATACACATGACTGCGTATTTTATTAAGAATATGTGTAAAGCGCTACTCCACCCAAGCCCCATCGAAAATCTGCCTCAAATATACCTACACCTGAGTTGCATACAAGTACACCTGTTCTTTATGCTCGTAAACTGGCATATGCTTCTGCCTCCATGCAAACCAGAAGTTGGCATTAGTGGGGGCGGAAGCAAGCATCCCCGTGGTGCCGAAGTTCTAAGGTAAGTGCTGCAGGTCTGTTTCAGGCCATTACTGACGCTGTAGGTTCTGGTGAGGGGCGATAGTGGGTGCCCCTGGAGGGCTGGCACTTTAAGCAACCACTTAGAGCACCTAATGGTAGCATCGGCTCTGCAGGTAAAGCAAAATTCATCCACACCCAGATTTACATCTGCTTTGTGGTATGAATAGGAATTTAAAAAAATGCATATTTCAGCCAGCTATTTGCAGGATATATTAATCCACCCCTTAATTTCCCAGTGTTTATTTCTCCCTGAAAAGTGAAATGAGGTAAAAATAGAGGCCTCTGTAGGTGATTAAGAGCAGGTGCATGTCTATGTTTGCAAAAGCTTAAATACACATACAAGTGCCACCATTTTCACGTAGTAATTGTGAAATACTGGCATTTGTATGTGCAGGTTTCCTCAGTGAATTTTTCCCATGACTATATTTGTAAAATGACTCTTCCCGCTGCACATGGATGCAAATTTTAGAAATGTGATGACCTCCATGCCTCAACTCTGCTCTCCATGCCCTAACCAAAAGGTGCCTACACATGAATAGTGACACTGAATATATGTACAGTAGTCATTGAAATGTCATGGCCTGCATTTAAATTAATATGCTGACCATTGCCACTATAATTCTGGCCTTAATTATACAATTAATACACAGAGAGAAGGAGAATCAACACATGTGCCAGCTGCAGGCACTTCCAGCTCCCAGACTCCAGTAGGCTGGGAAATAACATCTTCTAAACACGAACCTGCCCAAAAAAAAGTTTATACTCCCTACTACAAACAATACATACAAAACTTAAATGTATAATCACTCCACTCTTATGCATTGAAATTCTACTTGTATATAGTTACAACTGTCATAATCTGTATATAGTTACAACTGTCATAATCTGCCTATGTTATAGGGACAGTACTTTTGTTTTAACTGTTACACAATCTGTCTTAGTTGAATTATTGAATTATTCCGCTTAGTTTTTAAACCCGTTGTTGTGTAAGTTAAGATGTTCTATGTAAAAAGTTATCATTGTTCTATGTAAAACAAGCTCTGCATTGTTGACTGTTGTTGATTGTACACCGCAACTGATCGCTGGAAGATGCGGTATATAAATAAGTGTTAAATAAAATAAAAACAGAGAGAAGGAGAATCAACACATGTGCCAGCTGCAGGCACTTCCAGCTCCCAGACTCCAGTAGGCTGGGAAATAACATCTTCTTTTCTTTTATTTATGAATTTTTAGTCAAAATACAATAACCAAATATAATACAAGGACACTCTCCCAAATCAGTGAAAAGCAATAAAATATAACGAAGTGCAAAACAGGAATTAAGTCCGCATCAAGAGAATCCAACTGCAATACTAATGAACCATTAACAACACAGGTACACTAAAACAATTTTTTTTTAAACTGCCTCTAATGTTTAGATTGATTTTTACGTTTTTTGGTGCGCTGAATCCAAATCTGGTAACCAATTTGCTCCATCACGTACAGATTTTTTGCTACATTGGGTTAGCAGTTTGAGGTGAACGTTTCAGATTGAGTGCGATCGAGATAAAAGTTTCTTGGATGAATTCTTTATACTAATTGTTTAGTAGTTATTCAAATAAGAATAAAGAAAATTGTAACAAGGCAGCATATAAGAATAGAGTAATGTCAACAAAACACACTGTGATGGTAGCAAAATTGTCTGCACTTAAAACAGCCACATACATGTGCACAAACATTGAGCATATAAGAGCGAGGTTAGACACAAAGCAAAGCAAAGAAATGTGCAAAAAATGTTGTACAGGTATGTATGTAAGAATAGAAAACGCAAACCGCACCATTGCAATACACGAAGACAAACACCCGATGGTGTGAAAATAAAATTCTAATAAATGAGATCCGACACTGTGGTAATAACTAGCAAATTTTTATTTCAAAGTTTAGTAAAAACACGATATTTGTCAACACAGTTTAGATTTTAAAGTCATTCTTGGGTCAATCAATCTCCTGGTGGGCCCGTTTCTTCTTCCCCCGAATGCTTCTCTTGGTGCGCTGCTTGGCGTATTTTTCATCTGGGGTTTCCTGCAGCAGCAACCAGCAGAAATCAGCCATCATAGTGGTGTTCCATCTTCCTTGGTACCTTCTCTCTGCGTCCTTGATGTCCTGGTGAAACCTTTCACCTTGTTCTTCACTGTACGCCCCCAAGTTTTCAGGAAAGTAGTTCACATGGGAGTGCAAGAAATGGACTTTCAGGCTCATGTTACAGCCTTGTTCTTTGAAGGCATTGGGCATCCTGGCAACAATATCCTTATAGTTCTCATCCCGCCTGTTCCCCAAGAATTTGAGAACAACATCCTTGAAGGAATCCCAGGCTTCTTTTTCCTTCTCAGACATCGTTTCAGCGAATGCTCCATCTGAAATGAGTTTCCTTATATCAGGGCCAACAAACACTCCTTCCTTTAGCTTTGCTTCAGAAAGTCGGGGGAACTTTGAGCAAAGGTACCGAAAGCACTCACCATCTTTTGGAAGGGACTTGATGAATTGCTTAATGAGACCCAACTTAATGTGGAGAGGTGGTAATAGAATTTTATCACGAGGTACCAAGCTCTCATGAAGAACATTTTTCTCACCGGGTCTCAAATACTCCCGAAATGGCCAGTCTTTTTTCCCCCAGTGTAGGTCGCGGGCCCGGCTATCCCACAAGCAAAGGAAGCAGGGATATTTGGTGAAACTGGATTGCTGCCCTAATAGCATGGATAGAATTTTAAAGTCTCCACAAATCATCCACTTATGCTCATCATAACGAATCTTCTGAAGAATCAGGGCCAAATTCTCGTATTTTTCTTGGAGAATAACAGAGTGAGCAATAGGAACTGAAGCGAATGTGTTGCCATTATGAAGAAGAACACCTTTTATGCTGTCTTTTGACGAATCAATGAACAGCCGCCATTCAGCAGGATCATACTTGAGTTTAAACTTTTCCATCACTCCGTATATATCGTTGCAAAATACCAAATCTTCCTCTTTGCTGAAACACTTCAAAAATTGTGTCTCGCGGTTGCGGTACCAATAAAAGGTTGTTCCTGGTGACAATAGATTTTTCTGTTTAAGCCGAGAACCTAGCAGTTGGGCAGCATCTTTTGGGAGTCCTAAATCCTGGACTAAATCATTCAATTCAGCTTGAGAGAAAAGTTCAGGTTTCGGATCTGGTTCAGTTTCAAACTCGGAAGTACTGGACTCATCGGGAAAAGCCATCTGATGAGTCTCATCATGATCAGAACCGTCCACACAAATATGATCCAAAGATTTTGGTGGTTCAAGCACAGGTACTTCGTTGCTATGAGGCATAGGCCTAATTGCTGAGGGAAGGTTGGGGTAACTTATTACGTTCTTATTTTTTAAGTTGTATCCCTTCACAATGCAAGAGCAAAAATAGCAGTCACTGCTGTGGTCTCTTTGTTCATGCCACATCATAGGTATTCCGAAACGAAATGCTTGTTTTTTACCTTTCATCCATAAGCGTAGATCTTCCTCACATGTCTTGCACACTTTGTGAGGAGCCCACGGTTTGTCTTGATCGCCTAACTTCAAACCGAAATAGGCAAAATTTACTTTTTTAATAAATGCAGAAATGTTCCTCTGCCGCTTTTTCACGGTATATTCCCCACAAATAAAACAAAAACTGTCCGGAGAGTTGACGCAACCTCTGGCTCTGTGAGCCATCACAAATACACAGCACTGCAAACTACAACTGTAGTGAACCACTTCGGAATAAAGCTGGATTACGACTGAGCAAACAAAAGGTAATAATGAACTTGCAAGAAACTGAAATTTGACAGGAATGTTCATGTCGCAACCACCGTGTTTGAGCGAGGGAACGAGGCGAGGCGAACAGGAAAGAACATGCGCCAGTGCGAGTACTGGATTTAGCCCCCCGCCTCCCAATTGTCCTGTTAATGTATAAAATGAATACAAAACACTCTAAAATATCATGAGGGAGTGTTTCTAGTTAGTTAACCATTACAACCTCTATTTTGGGCCAAGAAAATAAACTGCAGTCGGCTAAAAAGAAATTATGTGAACATTCCTTATATGGGTAAGAAATCTAATTTTGCAAGAAAACGTGACGTGATGGAACATTTTGGCTATTTTTCCTGGATTCAGCACCCCGAAATCTATAGGAATCAGTTGCAAAACTGGAGGCAGTTTTTTGGTAGTGTACCTGTGCAATTAATCAGAAAACAAAGCAATAAACCCATAAATTAGGGGGCAATTACAATCAGACATTACCCTCTCTAACTAAACCCTGCCTGTCTGCCAAAAATTTTTCCAAATGTGTCACATCAACAAAAACATATGAAGCTTCATCAAGATTGATGATACATTTACAAGGAAATCGTAAAAAGAAAGTGGCTACCAAAGCTAAGACCTGTGGTTTTAGAGACAGAAATTGCCTCCGGTGTAGCTGGGTGCCACGAGACACATCAGGAAAGACATTGACTGTCCACAGAACATGGCCGACTTAACCTTAAAAAAAGCCTTAAGGATACGCTGCTTAACCACTACTGATGGAAAGGTGACCAGCAAAGTAGAACGTAAACTACTGTAATAATATCTAGAGAATCCTCCAGAAAGGCAGTTAAATTAGTCATAGAAGGAATCACCTCATCCAGCTCACCCTCAGCAGAGTTAATCTTTTTAGAGCCTGAGGGAATATAATACATTTGTGAGACATCAGTAGAAACTGGTATGGCTAAAATCTCTTTCAAGTATTTATCGAAAAGAACAATAGGTGATAAAAGAGAAGATTGAGGAAAATTCAGAAACCGCAAGTTACAGGCACACATAGAATTTTCAAGCGCTTCCATCTTAGAATGCAATATTAAAGAATCTTTAATTCCAACAACATTAATTGTATGAGTGGAAGAACTTGAGATTCTAATTTAGCAAAAGCCATATCCATCAAGGAAACTTTCTCATCAAGTTGTTGCAAAGAAACAGAAGCTTCCTGAGAAAAAGTACATAAGGAACTTAATGTGGAGGACACTTTAGTATCAATACACTGTAAAGCCCCCCAAACATCTTTCAGAGTAACTTCTGCATCCAGAAGTAACGTCGGAAGCTCAGAAGAACTTCCAAGAGCTACAAACTGGACTGGAGTAGGCAAATTAACCACAATATTCACTTTTCTTTCCAACTCTGAGGGCTCCCTAGAAGTAGCAGATATTCCAGAGACAGTGCAAGGTGTGTGTGGGGGGGGGGGGGGATCTCCCGCCGGGGCTCAAAGAAGCACCCTCGGGAGAGGACTGCACCAAAGGTAAGGGGGCAAAATGTTTATCCAGAGGGCCAACCGGTTTTGTACCTCCGGTATCAGCAGTCTGGGGTCTGTTATACACTTTAGCTTTCCTTTTACCCATAATACAAATACATAAGACCTTCAGCTAAGCA
Source organism: Ichthyophis bannanicus (assembly GCA_033557465.1). NCBI lineage: Eukaryota > Metazoa > Chordata > Amphibia > Gymnophiona > Ichthyophiidae > Ichthyophis > Ichthyophis bannanicus. The sequence continues at coordinate 1,196,838,212 of CM066032.1, read as the reverse complement.
AATCCAACAGAGCAAAAGAAAGCACAGTTAAAAAGAAACCTTAACATTAGAGCCCTCAACATCCCTAATAGTATAATCGCCGAAACGCCGCTGTGACGTCGAAGGGGCGCAAAGGGGCAGAACCTGCCCCTTTAAACACGCCCCTTCAAATCGCGCTCCACAGTCACGGAGAAAGAAAAACAAAACACTTATAACCACAAAGACCCCACCAGGAGCAGGCTGCCCCGGGTGTGCCTGCCCGATAGAATCAAGGCAACACTGGCGTTGGCAGCACAAGTGCAGTCCCGGCAGTCTCTTGGCCTGATGGACAGGACCCAGCATACCTCCTCTCACTCTGCAGTCAGAATCCAGTGACGGGTTACCTGAGGGGAGTTTTTAAACACCACAAGGGCCCCACCAGGAGCAAGCTGCCCCGGGCGTGCCTGCCCGATAGAATCAAGGCAACACCAGCGTCGGCAGCACAAGGGCAGTTCCGTCAGTCTCTCGGCCCGATGGACAGGGCCCAGCACAACTCCTCTCACTCTGCAGTCAGACTCCAGCAACGGGTTACCTGGGGGGAGTTTTAAACACCACAAAGGCCCCACCAGGAGCAGGCTGCACCGGGCATGCCTGCCCGATAGAATCAAGGCAACTCCAGTGTCGGCAGCACAAGTGCAGTCCCAGCAGTCTCTCAGCCCAATGGACAGGGCCCAGCACACCTCCTCTCACTCTGCAGTCAGACTCCAGTGACGGGTTACCTGAGGGGAGTTTTTAAACACCACAAAGGCCCCACCAGGAGCAGGCTGCCCTGGGCATGCCTGCCCGATAGAATCAAGGCAACTCCAGTGTCGGCAGCACAAGTGCAGTCCCAGCAGTCTCTCGGCCCAATGGACAGGGCCCAGCACACCTCCGCTCACTCTGCAGTCAGAGTCCCTGGAAATATCTTCTAATAGTTAAAGAAATGCTCATAAACTCAGGTAACAAGACAGGCTTTCAGCCCTGATTTGCACTTGGACTAGGATCTTTCAAGACTAGTTTAACCATTAAGGAAACTATGTGGTAAGCTAGGGCAGTAGCAAAGAGCAGCTGCAGTCAAGACAAAATGATAGGTCCTGTTCATCAGATGAACTCAAAGAACCTTTAACCCTCACTTTTAGGGAATGGAAGGTGGCAGTTTTCAACTAGGATAAACGTCTTTTGGAAACTAGCCTTTTTTTAAATCTATGAAACAAATTTTAATATTCAAAGTGTATTGTCTAATGATTTTTTATAGGTTGGTTCTGCGAGAAGTGATATTGGGGTGATTATGTTTTATTACCAAAATCTCAGTGGGGAGCCAAGGGGTCTGAACATTAATTGGAGGGGTGCAAGACTGAAAGTTTGCCGAGAACACCTTTTATCCTTAGATCGTATAGTAATGTACTCCAAAGTGAAGAAACCAAGAAACTGAAGGAATTACAGTGAGTAGATTTCAGGCGGATTCTAGATGGAGATGGAATTGGTAACAGATTGAACTGGGAAAATCACAGGGTACAGGTGTGAGTGTAGTAGATAAGATGGTCATGCAGATATTTAGTTAATCCCAAGGTCAGGGTCAGCAAGTCAAGATGATAGTAACATAGTAAATGACGGCAGATAAAGACCAGTATGGTCAATCTAGTCTGCCCAGTAAGATGGCAAGAGTAGGTGCACCTGCCGCTCTGTGCAGGCCATCCCTCCCCATATCTTTGTTTAGGGGTGAACTCACCGCTCCATCTAGGACACCCCTATTTTTTGAGGAATTAGATAGTTCCATTTATTTTGATTTTATCCTCTTTCTGTAAAGGGATCCACTGTGTTTGTCCCATGCCATTTTGAATTCCGTCACAGTGTTTGCCCCCACCACTACCATCGGGAGGGCATTCCAAGCATCCACCACCCTTTCAGTGAAAAAGTATTTTCTGACATTGCCTTTCAATTTACCACCTTGCAGCTTCATGTTATGCCCTCTAGTTTTACAGCTTCCCCATCTTTGGAAGAGGTGTGTTTGTTCATTATTTCTCTTTAAGTATTTAAAGGTCTGAATCATATCTCCCCTGTCCCTCCTCTCCTCCAAAGTGTACATATTTAGGTCTTCAAGTCTCTTCTCATAAGGCTTCTGACGAAGGCTCCAAATCATTGTGGTTACGTTCCTCTGAACAGTTTCCAGTCTTTTTGCATCCTTTGCAAGATATGATCTCCAAAACTGAACATAGTATTCCAAGTGAGGCCTCACCAGTGACTTGTACAGTGGCATAAGTACCTCTTCCTTTCTACTGGTAATTCCTCTTTGTATGCAGCCCAGTATCCTCCTGACATTTGCTACCGCCTTGTCGCACTGTTTTGCCACCTCGAGATCTTCAGAAATAATCACACCAAGGTCTTTCTCCTGATCCGTGCACACCAACCTCTCGCCCCCTATTGCGTACATTTCCCTTGGATTTCTGTTACCCAAGTGCATGACACTGCACTTCTTCGCATTAAATCTTAATTGCCAAGCATTAGACCATTGTTCCAGCTTTTGTAGATCTTTCCTCATGTTAACCACTCCCTCAGGGGAGTCCACTCTGTTGCAACGTTTCGTGTCATCTGCAAAAAGACAGACTTTTCTATTCAGTCCTTCAGTAATACCACTCATAAATACATTGAACAGTGCTGGGCCCAGGACCGAACCCTGGGGCACCCCGCTAATCACCCTCCTTTCATCTGAGTGAGCTCCATTTATCATCACCTTCTGTCGTCTGTCAGCCAACCAATTTCTGATCCAGTGTACCACCTTGGGACCCATCCTCAAACTACTGAGTTTATTGATAAGCCTCCTGTGAGGAACAGTATCAAAGGCTTTGCTGAAATCCAGGTAGATGACATCCATCGAATGCCCCTGATCTAGCTCTCTGGTCACCCAGTCAAAGAACTCAATCAGATTTGTTTGGCAAGATTGTCCTTCAGTAAAATCATGTTGCCTCGGATCTTGCAACCTTACAGCAGTTTTGAGAAAGTCCACTATTTGCTCTTTCAGAAGTGCCTCCATTACTTTTCCCACCACCGAGGTAAGGCTCACGGGCCTGTAGTTTGTCACGTCTTCCCTGTCACCACTTTTGTGAAGAGGTACCACATCAGCCATTCTCCAGTCCTGAGGAACTTCTCCTCTTTCCAAGGATCTGTTGAAAACATCCTTTAAAGGCCCTGCAAGAACCTCTCTGAGCTCTTTCAGTATCCTGTGATGTATCCCATCCGGTCCCATGGCCTTGTCCACTTTCAGTTTCACAAGTTGTTCTAACACATCATCTTCTGTGAATGGTGTGGTATCTACTTCATTCCCATTTTTATATTTGGGAGTCACAGGTGGTCCTTCTCCAGGATTTTCTTTAGTAAAAACAGAGCAGAAGTATTTGTTTAGCAATTTTGCTTTTTCAATGTCACTTTCCATGAGTCCTTTCCTAGCACTTCTGAGTCCTGCAATTCCACCTCTGATCTTCTTCCTTTCCCGAATATACCTGAAGAAAGTTTTGTTGCCACACTTCACATCTTTAGCCATCTTTTCCTTTGCCTTTGATTTTGCTTTCCTTATTTCTCTTTTTGTCTCTATGAGTTTGTTCCTGTATTCATTTCTGGGTTCCTCTGTTTGCAAGCTTTTGAATTTTGCGAAAGCTGTGGTTTTTGCCTTTATTTGAGCAGACACTTCTTTGGAAAACCAAATAGGTTTTCTTCTCCTCTTGTTTTTATTTACTTTTCTTACATATTTATCTGTTGCCCCTTTTATTGCCACCTTTAGTTTAGCCCATTGCAATTCCACATCCCTTATCCCCTTCCACCCTGCCAACTCCTCCTTTAGGTACTTGGCCATTTTACTGAAGTCAGTGTTTTTGAAGTTTAGGATTTTGAGCTTGCTTTGATTGGACTGCACCTTGGCTTTTATTTCAAACCACACCTTGTGATGATCACTGCTGCTCACAGGGGCACCCACCCAGACATTCAATACGCTATCATCGTTGGTGAGCACTAAATCCAGCACTGAGCTTTCTCTGGTTAGTTCCATCACCATTTGTCTAAGTAACGCATCTTGGAAAGCATCCACAAATTGTTTGCTTCTTTCCAGATTCGCAAAAGGAGTAATACAATCCACATCAGGTAGATTAAAGTCACTCAGCATGATCATTTTCCCCTTTGTGGCTATCTTGGCAATATCTGTAATCAATTCATTATCTATCTCTTCAATTTGAGTCGGAGGTCTGTAGACTACAGCAGTATGGATGACAGTGCCATCTCCTCTTTCCAACACAATCCAGAGCACTTCTTCTTTTCCCCATGCCCCCTGCATTTCAGTAGCTTTAATATTGCTTTTGACATTCAAGTCTACTCCTCCTCCTTTTCCACTTTCTCTGTCTCTTCTGAATAGATTATAGCCAGCTATGGCTATATCCCAGTCATGGATTCATTAAACCATGTTTCTGTAATGGCCACAATGTCCAAGTCCATTTCCACCATTAGGGCTTCCAGGTCCGCAACTTTGTTGGCTAAGCTTCGAGCATTTGTGCTCATTGCTTTCCAGCATTTAACTGGCTTGCATGTATTTTGCATTGATTTTGTTCTGCCCACTTCTTCCCACTTGCTTTTGATGTGTGGTTTAAAAGTGTGGCTGTTTCTGATGTTATTCTGCTTTTGCCGGGAGTGACATCCTGAACTTGTCCTTCCCCATCTGTCACCCCCTTTTTCTAGTTTAAATGCATATCCACATACTGCCTGAATTTGTCACTTAGGATTCTTTTCCCTGTGACAGAGAGATGTAGTCCATCAACACAGTATAGTCTGTTGTTGGTCCATCTGTTTCCCCAGTTGCCTATAAATCTGAATCCTTCTTGTTTGCACCAGGTCTGGAGCCATTTGTTAAAGCTGTTTATGCAATGTAGCCTTTCTGCCCTCTTGCCAAGAACAGGTAGAACTTCTGAGAATGCTACAGTGTTAACAATGGGCTTCAGTTTCTCTCCCAGAGTTTGGAAGTCCCTTTGAACTGTAGTGGCACTGTTTCTAGCCAGGTCATTTGTACCCAAGTGGATGACAACATCAGTTTTGAGTGCTCACTTTCAGCGCTAAGTACATCAACAATTTGGTTTGTATTCCTGCTAGCTGAAGAGCCTGGGAGGCATTTGAACTGTGTTCCCAAGTTGGTGCCTCTGATGATGGAATCACCAAGTAGTAGATTTCTTGTACGTGAGTTTTTTGTCATATCTGGTGCTTTATCAGGAGATTGGGCATTGACTGTCTCATTTAAGGGCCCTTCAGTTTCCATGAATTGGGCATCCTCATTAACCATAAGAACATAACATAAGAACATAAGATATGCCATACTGGGTCAGACCAAGGTCCATCAAGCCCAGTATTCTGTTTCCAACAGTGGCCAATCTAGGTCATACGTACCTAGCAGTTTCCCCAAGGGACACAGGTTCCACAATGCTTGTATTGGTTCAAGCATTGATATCCTGGGTCCCTTCTTAATAATGGTTTATGGACCTTTCCTCCAGGAACTTGTCCAAACCTTTTTTAAACCCAGCTACACTAACAGCCTTTACTACATCCTCCGGTAACAAATTCCAGAGTTTGATTACACATTGAGTGAAAAAATATTTTCTTTTATTAGTCTTAAATAGTTTGCCCTGTAGCTTCATTGCATGTCCCCTAGTCTTTCTATATTCTGATAAGGTAAACAATCGATCTACGTTTACCCGTTCCACTCCGTTCATTAATTTATAGACTTCTATCATATCTCCCCTCAGCCGTCTCTTTTCCAGGTTAAAGAGCCCTAACCTTTTTAGCCTTTCTTCATAGGAGTATCCTTCCATTCCCTTTACCATTTTGGTGGCTCTTCTCTGAACCTTTTCTAAAATCGCTATATCCTTTTTAAGATACGGCGACCAGAATTGCACACAATATTCAAGGTGCGGTCTCACCGTGGAACGATATAGAGGCATTATAATATCTTTTGTTTTATTTTCCATTCCTTTCCTTATCATACCTAGCATTCTATTTGCTCTCTTGGCCGCCGCTGCACACTGGGCCGAGGGTTTTAACATGGTATCCACAATGACGCCTTAATCTTTTTCCTGGGTGGTGGTTCCTAATGTGGAACCTTGCATCGTGTATCCATAGTTTGGGTTGTTCTTCCCTAGGTGCATAACCTTGCACTTCTCCACATTAAATTTCATCTGCCATTTTGATGCCCAGTCTTCCAATTTATCAAGATCCTCTTGCAATTTTCCACAATCCTCCTGGGTTTTAACAACTTTAAATAGTTTTGTGTCATCTGCAAATTTGATAACCTCACTCGTTATTCCACTTTCCAGGTCATTTATGAATATGTCAAAAAGCAGCGGACCCAGCACAGATCCCTGGGGTACACCACTATTCACCTTTCTCCATTGGGAAAATTGGCCATTTAGCCCTACCCTCTGCTTTCTATCTTTTAACCAGTTCCTGATCCACAATAGTACACTGCCTCCTATCCCATGACTCTTTAGTTTTGCCAACAGTCTCTGATGAGGGACCTTGTCAAAGGCTTTCTGAAAGTTCAGATACACAATATCAACCGACTCACCTTTGTCCACCTGTTTATTCACTCCTTCAAAAAAACATAACAGATTAGTAAGACAAGATCTTCCTTGTCTAAAGCCATGTTGGCTGTCTCCCATTAAGTCATGATTATCTACATGCTGAGTAATTTTATTCTTTATGATGGTTTCTACCATTTTTCCCGGTACTGATGTCAGGCTCACCGGTCTGTAGTTTCCCGGATCACCCCTGGAACCCTTTTTAAAAATTGGTGTTACATTGGTGATCCTCCAATCCTCAGGTATTAGAGATGATTTTAATGATAGTTCACAGATTACTGATAGCAGGTCTGCAATCTCAAATTTCAGTTCTTTCAACACCCTTGGATGTATACCATCCGGCCCAGGTGATTTGCTACTCTTCAGTTTATCTAATAGTTGTAAGACATCTTCCCGATGTATCGATATTTCCTTCAATTCTTCCACACCTTTAAATACCACTTCAGTCATGGGTAACATCCCTACATCTTCCTCAGTAAAGACCGAAGCAAAGAATTCATTCAGTCTCTCCGCTATCGCCTTGTCGCCTCTTAGTGCTCCTTTAACCCCTTTATCATCTAATGGACCAACTGACTCTCTCACAGGTTTTTTGCTACGAATGTACTTGAAAAGGTCTTTATTTTGCGTTTTTGCTTCCGCAGCAAGCTTCTTCTCAAATTCTCTCTTTGCCTGCCTTATCAATGCCTTGCATTTGACTTGCCAGTGCTTGTGCTGTTTCCAGGTTTCATCGTTTGGCTCTTTTTTCCATTTCCTGAAAGATGCTTTTTTGGCAATAACAGCCTCTCTGACCTCACCTTTAAACCATGCTGGCAGTTTTTTGGACTTCCTTCCACTTTTCTTAAAGCGTGGAATACAGCTGGTCTGGGCTTCCAAGATAGTATTTTTCAACAACACCCAAGCTTGATGTACGTCTTTAACCTTTGCAACTGCTCCTTTTAGTTTTTTCTTAACTGTTTTCCTCATTTTATCATAGTCTCCCTTTCGAAAGTTAAAGGGTAGTACTGTGGATTTCCTTACTATCCCTCCTCCACTAATTAAATCAAAGGTGATCAAAGGTGACCAAAGCAGAGAAGACATTATGCAGTGATATCTCATGATGTATAGGGTGTCTTTGCATTACAGGTCGCAATCTACCAGAGCCCACTGTGTTCCATTTGTTCCTGGGATGTTTGATTCTTTGTGGGAGCGGTGGTGGACTTTGTTTGTTTTGTATCTTAGAAGAGGTGCATTTCATTGCAGCTAATTCTTCTCTTAATAGAGTCAATTCTTTATGCAAGGCAGCTAACTTGAGGTATATAGGACAAACAAAGGAACATGTGGGAATCAAACCCACAACCTATGGTGGCTCAGCACACATCTGTAACCACTATCCCAAACTACCCAAATTGAGCCTGAATAACTTTGGGAGTCAATAAAAATTAAAAAGCAGTGGAATGGCTTGATAGAACTTTATATTATGAAAACATAAAGCCATGGTATATTGGATCAACTATAGGCAGCTGAAGGAGGAAGATTTACTCTATTAAACAATTCACTCCAGCAATCCAGCCAATTTAATATTAGGGCATGAGTAGGGGTCAAAAGGTCTTTCCTCTTGAGGAAAGGTCTAATGCACGGTTTCCTTGAACAAGTTAAAACTGAACATAGAGAAAACTGAAGTGATTTCTCTCCTTTACCAGTAGAGTTGAGATCTTTGCATGTCCATGAATGGTCTGTCAATGCTTTCTCAGGTAAAAAGTTTAGTGGTACTCCTGGACTCCCAGTTTATGAAGAAATGGTGATTAAGAAGGTTGGTGTAAACTCCAGTTAGTGTGACAGTTGTGCTCTTATTTAAAGCCTAGGGAGATTTGTCATCTGGACTACTGTAATATATATTTGAGACTGCAAAAATAAATCTTTGATGAGACTCCAGTAAGTACAAAATGTTCTTGCCAAAGGGGGTCATTTTGCGCCACAAATAGCAGGGATGCACGTCCTCCCTGGACGTACATCCCCGCTATTCATTCCCCTGCTGCTCCTGTTGCAAAGGCTCTCCTAGACAGGTTCGGGAGGGGGTGGTCTGCAGGCAGAGTGATGGCAGAGCATGTTTGGGTTCTGAGGTCGGCCCTATACATCCAGGGTTGGCCACGTAGATGGGGAATGTCAAAGCCAGGGGGTGGCGATGAGCTGAGGGGGCACAGGGAGCTCCCCGCAGCCCAACCCTGGCCATGGGAGACTATATCGGGGATCAGGCTGAGGAAAAAGGATATTGGGTCTTGCGGTTGGTGATCACAGCTCCTGAATGGAGCTGCAAAGCCATGGCAATGGGATGCCATGGTACTGCGGCTCCATTCAGGAGCCTGGCTGAGTTAGTCAGAATCAGGACCCGGTCTGCACGTCCAGGCTGCTAGACCCAATTCTGATCCCACAGGCATGTCTAGCATCCGCAGGATCAGAATAGGTTGCTACTGCTCTATGCCCTGATTCTGAGGGGCTGCACAGAAGCTGGATGGCCAGAATAGAATTGGCCTCAAAGTGAATACTTGTAGTAAGAGATGGGATAGAGTGACCTCATTGTTATTTTTTTTTTTACACTGGTTCCTGCTGGAATTAAGAATTACATTTAAAATTTTGGATTTCAGTGTTTGAGTATATCATCATATTGAGTGTAAATACTTCAGTCAAAAATTATTCTCCATCAAGAATTCTTAGGGGCATGTTTACTAAACCATCTTAACGTTGCAGTGGTGGTATTATCCCGCGATAATGCGGCGGCGGCGTTAAGGCACACTAACGCTGCGAAATCTGGGTCTGAAGGGTGGAGTAAGGCTTCCCAGAGGGCGGAGAGAAGGGGTCAATGGGTGGAGAGTGGGCAGAGAGAGGCTCCAGGAACACTAAAGCTGTGAAATCCGGGTCTGAAAACTAACGCCAGTGAAACCCTCGCGTTAGGCACATTGGCAGGAAAGAGAAACCATTTAAGTCGGCAATGTGCAGCAAAGGCAGGGAAACCCAGAAAAGTGATAGTTGTGATACATGTGCAGGAACCAAAAAGGCAAATAAACATATAAAATGACCAGAACCACATTTAAAATCCCAATAACCAAGCTGGCCAATAGTGATATTAATGATAAACATAAAGCAACACTACTGACAAAGCATAAAAATTAAGATATCATGTTTGGAAGGGTCTATGCTCTGTCCCCCTACAAAGTGAATGATCCCACATTGAAATAGCGCTGATCAGGGTTTATGTCATTTAGATTGGGCAGGTTTGTTATGGCGTGCACATGTGCAGCAACATCAGAGTGGGCACATAGGAAAGGGCAACTGTGCTGATGCTGTAAATGGGATACAGGGGGCTGCAGGTGGCACATGCTGTGGTCCAGCTGGGCACAGTGCAGACTAGGCAGATGGCTAGGTGGCACATAGGAATGCCGAAACTGTAAAGCAGCAAGACAGCAACTGATGAGGATCCAACATGGGCACAAGTGTGTGCCCACAGTGTCATAGGGGATATTACCCAGCAGGTACCCCCAAGGGCACATAACATTGGCAGGCGTTGCAGGGGGGAAGCGCGCATGTCCATGTAGGCACCCCTACCCGAGAACCCACACCATAGGCAGCTGCCTACCAACACATTGGATGGCCTGGGACTGCGCACCAGCAGCACCACCGGCATAATGGCATGGCAGCATGGTGGCGGAGGGGTGCTGGTGATGGAGGGGGCAGTGTAATCTGCCCACAGCAGACCACGGCCAAGCCCCGTTTAGATGGGTGCCATGCACTGCAACAGACAGGGTGCAGCAGGGTGCAACAGACAGGGTCTGTCTGAATAACAGTAATGGTATCCCCAGGGAATGCTATGTCCCTGTGGCAACAGTGTAGTGCAGTACACACAGCTAGTGTGTTCAGGAACAGAAAGACAAAAGTTCAAGTCCCAGCTGTGGCTCCTGCCAACCTTGTCCCCATATTTTACCCAGTACTAAACCATGGTAATAAAGACAGAACCTTTATTGCAGATAAAATAAACATGTCTGAAACACCTATATTTTACCCTACAGAGCACAGACACCATAAACATGTGCAATCCCTAGAGCAGAATTTCCCAACTGCAGTCCTGGAGGGACAAACACCATTCAGGTTTCATGCTGTCCCTAATAAATATGCCTGTGCTGCATTTGTATGCGCCAACCCCATTGTATGCAAATGTATCTCATGCATATTCATTAGGGACAGCATGAAAACCTGAACAGTGTTTGGCCCACCAGGACCGGAGTTGGGAATCTCTGCCCTAGAGCAGCGGCCAACAGGGGCATAAACACCCACACCCACAGGCTCCACTATCCAAAGCCTCATGGAGAGTCAGGCTGTTGGGCCCTGCATGGAGCAGCATCTCCCAATACTGGCACCTGCATACCTTAGCAATGCCGTCCTATACTTGGGAGCACATTCAACATATATCAAAAGGTTACTATGATTAATGTCAGCTAACAAATCCTAAGTTAAACACAATTTGTTGATAGAAATTCATCATTGCAACCTTTCTGATTTCTGTGGAGTGTGTTTCAGTTATTGATTCTGACAGTGTTTACCACCCCAGGGAGTCACCCTAACAGTATTGAGTACCATAGCAATGCACACACTGTGCCCAGGAATGGTGTGGCAGCCAGGGCTGCCACAAACCTCTATATTTGCACAATGCTGGCATAGGTGTGGGAGTGTGCGTCTGTCTATCCAGTGTGTTGTGGCTGCCTACATCTTACTAAGCCCATATTGCTTGCACTGTTTCCAGTGTTAGCCTGCCAATGTGCATAATGAGGAGCAAGGTACTGTGGGTATGACCCGGACAGGGTGGCATGGGCAGGATGCATTTGCACAGGGTATAGGGCAATGGCTGGGACTTTATAGTGCCCAACCACCACCTGCACGGACAGGGTGGCCACAGCATGTCATGCTGGGGGGTCGCCCTCACACTGACTGAGCATTGACCACGGCATGGCTAGGTTCCCTCACAGTGCTATACAGTATTTCTCTCAATTTATATTTATGGGTTCTCTTTTCTGGGACCCAATCACTGACATACCTGCGTGTTGTGTGTGCTGACATCCCAGTTTTGGGTGCACGTAGTTCCTGCAGGAACATGCACTATGTACTAACTAGCAGACTCTCTACAGTTAGCATCTGTATGGTTACACCACCTTGCAGGGTGCAGCAGGTGCACACTGACTGCCCTCTGCTGGTGAATGTCAGATTGTAATGGGGGCAGCTGAGCTGACTGGGCCCACTACTTATCTTCCAGTGGCCCTGTCCCAAGTGCAGATATTCAGCAGCTGTCCATTTGCCACCAGGATGGGGGTTTCTGGTCCCACAGCCTGTTCTCATGTACCTCCACTGCCCCCCCCCCCCTGCAAAGGGTGAGAGTGTGGGTCTGTTGGAGCAGATTATGTCCCCCACCCTGACCCAGAGAGGGCAGTTTGCTAAGTACATTGTCGCCATGTGAGCCCTGACACATCCCTGCTCCCTAAACAGGTGGCACAGTGGATATGCACTATGTTGTGTACATCATGGTCCACAAGGGCCAGACATGACTGGCAATTACAAATGGACACAGAGACCTCCTAAAGGTGTCTGCAACAAATACCTGTCACACACTGGCACTGATGGAGACCTGCAGCAAGCCCACCTCAACCAACCAGGGTACTGCGGACCTGGTGCTGGCCACTCCACCTCACCCTCAGGGTGAGCACAGAACACGCATATTGGCATGGCCTGTGGGTACTCTGTGCCAGTAACATGCACGGTCATTCCCCCCTACCAAGCTGACATGCTGTAGAGGTGCATACCCCATCTGGTGAGCAGATGTAGACTGCTGTTCTGCATGTGAATTGCATTTGTACTGTTGGTTTTATCCTATCCTGGTAACCACAACAGACAGTTTTATGGTGACGTGCACTCATTCTGTAGCCAGCCATTGGTATGATAGCTCCTATAGTGATGTAGCACAATGGTTAATGCAATGACTTTAGTTGCAGAGAGCATGGGTTCAATTCCTTTCTGTTCCTCTTTTTTTTATGGCTGTCCTACACAACTACATTTCATTCGTGTAACAGTCATATCTGTGCAGATTTGTGCTGCCGCAAATTATACCCTCATCACTGTTGCCATCCATCCTTCTGTCCGTCTATTTGTGTGTGCCAGCTGTGTGGCGTCATGCCCTAATGTGCAGGCTGCTACCCCATGTCCTGCACTGGCACACTTTTCTGCATTGTGGCTCTTTATGCTTGCCTCTCCTGTGTCTGCTCTGCATGGCACTGCTCTCCTCTGTCCTCCTGTCATTGCACTTATCCTGCCACCTCTATCTCCTCTGGTGGACACGTATCCCCCATCCTCTGCCACACGATGTCATTGTTGCACTGTACATTACCATCACCCTGTACATCGGTACAGCTGCCCGCGATATGTTTGTCCACTTTACCTGCTGCCACATGGTTTGCTGGTTCATGAGTTCCATCATCTAATTCCTTCCATCACTTGTTCATTGCCTTTCCTTGGTGCTCTGCGCAGTGTTATGGTTACATCTGTGTTTGAAAAAAGAACCAACCGAGCAGGTACAAAAGAGACTGGCGACAAATCAGTTCAGGTGGAAAACCTTTTTTAATTGGCCACGACGCGTTTCGGCTGAAAAGCCTTCTGGGGGTCTTTAAAAGAAAACACACCTCAAAAAATAACAACATCAAATATGAGTCAGTTAATTATAAAAACATATAAACATCAAATAAATAACTAATTAATTAAAAAAATATATGAAAATTATAAACCATAATATTGAGAAAATATATATATATGTATACAAAAAAAATAAACCGTACTATCGAGAAAATATATATACATGTATACAAAAAAATTATATTGAAGATGTAGATCCATTAAACAAATTAAAACATAATAGCAAAGATGTTAAAATATAAATAGAACATCAAAAATATCATAAAAATGACAAAAATGTTAAGAATATAAATATAAATATAAAATATCACTATAAAACATAAATATCAAAAGGTAATACCATCAAATGAACATATGGAAATATGAAGAACGATGAGGAGGACACAAACAAAGGCAAAGAAGTACCTTATTACGTCGCGTAGTGCATTAAGAATGGTCACTAAGGGTAAAACAATAAACAATTTAAGTGTTAAAAGAAACAATAAATAAATAAATGAAAATGAAAACATAAAGGCATGAAACAATTATCATAAAAGCATAAATACATAAAAATATATATTTAAGGACAATGCCATTAAAAAGTTTTTGTAAATTTTGTCGGGTATAAGAAACCGCATACCCAAAAGGAGCTACATGAAATCTAAGCATATGGAATGGAGCATCTATACTTAATGAGGAAACTTTTTAAAGTAAAAAAAATAAAAAAATGACCTCCCCTTTCCCCCTCCCCTCCCCCTTTTCCCCCTCCTTCCCCCTCCCTTCCTTCCCCGCCTTTCCTCCGCTTTCCTTCTGCCCCTTCCCCCCCTCCCCCCCTTTTCCACTATGAAGTTATTTTTTTATTTATTTATTTATTTAGCTGTATTTATATCCCGCTTTTCACCGGATCAAAGCGGTCAATTGGGGGATACATTTAACACGAGGGGATATGAGACACCACACACACTAATACATACAGGGAACATGGGCAATGGAGGGTTAAGTGGTTTGCCCAAGACCACAAGGAGTGCCTATAGGACTAGAAATCCCAGTCCCTCTGGCCTGAGATTGCTGTCCCCAGGTGGGGCTTGAACCCCCGACCCTCCGGCCTGAAGTACCTTGTCCTAACCACTAGACCACTCCTCCCTACAAGTTGGCTCAATATAACTTTAATCTTCATTTTTCCTTTATTTATTTGTGTTTGACTTTTTATGCACCCTTATTTAAGGTAAATCAGTGTTCATTTATAATACTCTTAGGGGTATGTTTACTAAACCGTCTTAACGTGCGCTCTGCGATGTTATCATGCAATAAGGTACCTTATCGCCCGATGAAGGCGCCTTACTGGGCGATAAGGTACCTTAGCGCGCGATAACGCGCGCAGCGGCGCAAACGAGTGCTGAAGGCGGAGAAAGGCTCCCGGAGGGCGGAGGAAGGCTCCCCAGGGGCGGAGAGAAGGAGTCAATGGGTGGAGAGTGGGAGGGGAGAGGCTCCCCGCACACTAACGCTGTGAAATCCGAGGCTCAAAACTAACGCCAGAGAAACCCTGGCATTAGAGCTGATTTAAAGGGAAAGGAAACCATTTCCGTCAGCAATGTACAGCAAAACCAGGGAAACCTACAAAAAGTGATAAGTGTGATACATGTGCACGGAACAAAAGGGCAAATAAACTTTGAAAATGTACGGAAGAAAATGTAAAAATAAAATAACCAAGCTGGCCAATAGTGATATCAATGGGAAACATCAAAAAACACTCCCAAGAAAGCTCCAAAAAAAGATATGAATTTTGGAAGGGTCTATGCTCCGTCCCCATAAAAGGTGAATGAGCCCACAGTGTAATTGCGCTGAGCAGGGTTTCCGACTCCATTGGCCAGGATTCCTATGGTGTGCACATGTTCCACAACAGCAGGGTGGGCACGTCGGAATGGGCAACTGGACAGATGCTAGAAAAGGGGACACAGAGGGCTGCAGGCGGCACATGCTGTGGTGCAGCTGGGCCACAGTGCGGACTAGGGTAATGCCTAGCTGGCCCATAGGAATGCCGAAACAGTAGAGCAGCCAGACAGCAACTGCTGAGGGCCCAACATGGGCACGAGTGTGCTCCCCACAGTGTCAAAGGGGATAGTACCCAGCAGGTACCCCGAAGGGCACGGAACATTGGCATGCGGTGCTGGGGGGAAGCGTGGACACCTATGCAGGCACCCCTACCCCAGAACCCGCACCATAGGCAACCACCTACCTGCACACTGGATGGCCTGAGACTGCGCTCCACCAGCAGAAGGGCATGTCAGCATGGTGACAAAAGGATACTGGTGGTGGAGGGGACAGTGGCAGCTGCCCAGAGCAGACCGTAGCCTAGCCCTGTTTAGGTGGGTGCCGTGCACTGCAACAGACAGGCTCTGTCTGACAAACAGTCATGGTATCTCCAGGGAATGTACTGTCTCTGTGGCAACATAGTGGTGCAGTGCACACAGCCAGTGTGTTCAGAAGCAGAAAGTCACAGGTTCAAGTCCCAGCTGTGGTTCCTGCCAACCCAGTCCCCATATTTTACCCACTACTAAAACATGCTAATATAGACAGAACCATTATTGCAGATGATGTAAACATGCCCAAAACACCTACATTTTACCCTACAGAGCACAGACACCATAAACATGCACATTACCTAGAGCAGAGTCTCCCAAATGCAGTCCTGGAGGGCCAAACACCATTCAGGTTCCATGCTATCTCTAATAAAGATGCCTGTGCTGCATTTCTATGTGCCGCCCCCATGGTATGCAGATGTATCTCATGCATATTCATGAGGGACAGCATGAAAACCCGAACAGTGTCTGGCCCACCAGGACTGGAGTCAGGAACCTCTGCCCTAAAGCAGCGGCCAACAGGGACAGACACACCCACACCCACAGGCTCCATTATCCAATGCCTCCTGGAGAGGAAGGATGTAGGGCCCTGCATGCATCTCCCAATACGAGCACTTGCATACCTTAGCAATGCCACCCTAAACCTGGGAATACGGTACACATATATCAAAAGGTTGCTATGATTACTGGCAGATAGCACTTTCGAAGTTACGTACAATTTTCTGAGTGAGCTGCATCATAGCAACCTTTCTGATGTCTGTGGAGTGTGCTACAGGTCTTGTGTCTGACAGTGTTTACCACCCTGGGGGGTGACCCCAACAGTATTGCGTACCATAGCCATGCCTGCACTGTGCCCAGGACTGGTGCGGTGGCCAGGGCTGCCAAACACCTCTATAGTTGCACAATGCTGGCGTAGGTGTGGGGAGTGTGTGTCTGTCTATCCAGTGTGTGGTGCCTGCAAACACCCTCCACAGCCCACACTGCTAGCACTGTTGCCAGTATTGGCCTGCCAATGTGCATAATGAGGAGCAAGGTACTGTGAGAATAGCCAGGATAGGGTGGCCTGGCCTGGATTCATCTGTACATAGCATAGGGCAATGGCTCAGACATTGTAGTGGCCGGCCACCACCTGCACGGACAGGGTGGCCACAGCATGTCCTGCTGGGAGGTCCCTCTCACCCTGACTGAGCAGTGACCACGGCATGGCTAGGTTCCCCATAGTGCTATATAGTCTTTCTTTTGTATGATATTTATGGGTTCTCTTTTGGGGCCCAATCACTGACTTATCTGCTTGGTGTGTATGCTGACATCCCAGTTCTGAGTACATGCATCTCCTCCAGGAACATGCACTATGGACTAGCTAGCAGACTGTCTGCAGCTAGTATGTGTCTTGCTGGAGCACCTTGCAGGGTGCAGCAGCTGGAGGCTTGCTTCTGGAGGATGTTGGATAGTGGTGGGGGACAGCTGTGCATTTCCAGGCCTACTGTCTGTCTGCTATTGCTTTATGGATGTGTGCAGCTCTGCATTGCCTGCCCTGTAGGGTGTCTGTTTCCCAGCAGGACTGGGGTTGTTGGTCCCCCTCTACTGCCACCATTGCAGGGAGGTAGAATGTGGATCTGTTGGTGGGTGATCCTGTTTCCCACCCTGAGCCCCAGAGGGTGGGTTGTGTGATGGTACATATTCCGTCTATGGGTCCAAACACCCCCTTTCACCTACATCATGTAACCATGGCACCAACACAGGATATGCACTATTCTGGGTGCATCATAGCCCATAAGGGCTAGACATGATTTAGAAATACAGAAGGACACAGATGTATCCTAGGTGTGTCTGCAGGAACTACCTATCACACACAGTAGCACTGATGGGGACCTGCAGCATGGTGCATTTCAGCCATGAAAGGTGCTGTGGATCTAGTGCTGGGGGCCCCACCTCACCCTCAGGGTGAGCACAGTACCCGCACAATGTGACGGTCTGTAGCTACTCTGTGCCAGTACCACACACGGTCGGTTCCCCCTACCAGGCCGAGGTGCTGTGGGGGTGCATACCCCATCTTGTGCCCATCTGTAGACTGCTGATTTGCATGTGCAGTGCATCATGCATACAGGTGGGTTAACCCTATCCTGGTAACCACAGCAGACAGTTTGTGTGGTGACATGCAGTCCTTCTGCAGCCAGCCAGTTGGTTGTTGGCAGCTGTAGCCCACTGGTTACTTCACTGCCTGTGGGGCCAGAGGTTGTGGGTTCAAACCCATGGTGGGGTTATTTGATAATGCTGGCCAAGGCATTGTCTATTTTTAATGTACATTAGTGCTGCCAGCAAAAACATCCTCAGTGTACTGTAACCATAAGGCGCCCCATAAGGCACCTTATAAGGCGCCCTATAAAGCGCCTTATAGGGCCCCTATACAGCGCCTTATAAGGCGCTTTATAGGGTGCCTTATAAGGTGCCTTATCAGGTGTCCTCTAAAGCGCCTTATAGGGGACATTATAGGGTGCCTTGGCGGACAGTGCACTTTATAATGTGCCCTATGGAGTGCCTTATAGGGTGCCTTATGTGGCACCTTAGGTTACGGCACGTGAGGGTGTGTTTGCTGGCAGCACTAATTAAACTACAAATAAAATGCCTCCAAAATCAATACTTACACGTAAAAGCTACTGCCTCAGCCAGCTTTATGGATTAGGCACACTGGGGGATCAAACTCATGACCCCTGTACCATCAGTCAGTGTATTAGCCATTGTGCTACACCTCTGTTTCTGTTTTTGTATCTCTGCGTGCCTACTTAAGATTACCATGCATTAATGTGCTTAGCAGCGTCTCGTTCGATAATGTGCGCAGCGCACGTTATCGCGCGATAATCCCATTTTGCTACTTTAAGACCGACACGCCCACTCCTTTTATGGCAGCCTGCACACTATCGCCGGGCACACGTTAAGACGGTTTAGTAAACATACCCCTTAGTTTTTTCATTAGTGATATTTGGATCTATCTGAAAGGTGGTTCCCAGAGCAAGTTTCTTTGCACTGCACGTTTGCGCATCTACAACCTTTCACCTTATGAGGGTTGGAAAATGCTAGTATTTTTGTGAAGTTGAAGCGCAGGGCAATTCATTTTGAAAGAGCAGGTAGTGAAGTCTGCATCGAACGGTAAGTTTTCCTGCTTCACCCTTTTTTCAAAATGATCTTTCTAGTATACCATCTTCACTTTTGTAAATACCCCATTTGACCACGGAGCGTTCTAAATTGAAGCAATGAACCTTGTAGCCACTCTTGGATATCGGACAATAATACTTTTTAAATATCAGACAACAATACTCTATAGAATCGGGCAATAGTTTAGCACTCTATGCCGTAAAGGGACTCTACTTTGATTCTTTAATTTAAGTATCTTTTTATGTACTAAGAGGGATCCATTTTACAAATCGTTCTTAATTCTATCTTGTTTCTTCAGGTGCTCGTTTTATGATGGTCAAATAACTTTTTTAAAAAATGATAACACAGTTTAAAAAAAACAAAACATCAAACAAGTGTCATATCATTAGTTTTGTCGTCGTGATTTCTAGTTGTTCCGTTTTTTGGTTTTAAGTACCCTAAAAACGGAAGTTTCCTCATTAAGTATAGATGCTCCATTCCATATGCTTAGATTTCATATAGCTCCTTTTGGGTATTCAGTTTCTTATACCTGACAAAATTTACAAAAACTTTTTAATGCCATTGTCCTTAAATATATATTTTTATGTATTTATGCTTTTATGATAATTGTTTCATGCCTTTATGTTTTCATTTTCATTTATTTATCTATTGTTTCTTTTAACACTTAAATGTATTGTTTTACCTTTAGTGACCATTCTTAATGCTCTACGCAATGTAATAAGGTACTTCTTTGCCTTTGTTTGTGTCCTCCTCATCATTCTCTTCACATTTCCATATGTTCATTTGATTGTATTACCTTGTGATATTTATGTTTTTAGCAATATTTTATATTTATATTTATATTCTTAACATTTTTGTCATTTTTATGATATTTTTGATGTTCTATTTATATCAACATCTTTGCTATTATGTTTTAATTTGTTTAATGGATCTACATCTTCAATATGATTTTTTTGTATATATGTATATATATTTTCTCGATGGTATGGTTTATTTATTTTTTGCATACATACATATATATATTTTCTCGATAGTACAGTTTATAATTTTCATATTTTTATTGCATTAATTATTTATTTATTTGATGTTTATATGTTTTTATAATTAATTGACTCATATTTGATGTTGTTATTTTTGAGGTGTGTTTTCCTTTAAAGACCCCCTGTTGAAAGCTTTTCAGCTGAAATGTGTCGGGGCCAATTAAAAAAGGTTTTCTACCTGAATTGAATTGTCGCCAGTCTCTTTTGTAGCTGCTCGGTTGGTTCTTTGTTTAGTGTGTGGGTACTTTCTGCTCTTTTTGGTACATCTGTGTTTGAGCAATACATTTCATGCTTGTGACTTTGGGGCACCTTTGTGCCCCTGGGCACCATCTCCCGTGTCACCTTGGCATCCCTGGGGCATCTTTCATGGCACCTTAGGTTTGGCCAGCTTATGGGGCACCTTATATGCTGCCTTGGAGGGGTGCCAACCTTTCCTACCGCCCTCTGGGGCACATTATGACCTGCCTTTGATGATGTGGTGCTTTATGATGTGCCTTATGGTGCGCCCTAAAAGGTGCATTAGGTTGTTTCACTGGGGTGAGGCTTTTTTGGCTGGCAGTGCAAATTGTTGGGATGTATCTGACTGTTACAAACAGGAAAAGGGATTGCCTCAGACAGTCTTTTAACCGAGCCCACTGAGGGATCAAACTCATGACCACTGTATCAGCAGTCATTGTAGGAACCAGTGTGCTACACGTCTATTGCTGTGATTGCATGTCAGCGCGCCTAATTAAGGCTAACATGCGTTAACGTGCCATAGCTCCCTCTATTGCGTGATAACGGACTTTGGGGTATGTTCACTGAACTGCGGTAACGTTACATACTGCGCGTTATGTAACGTTAATGATCGTTAGGTAACGTTAACATGCGTTATGTAACGTTAACGTGCGTTAACATTACCTAACGATCGTTAGCATACCTGGCCATTGTAAACACTGCGGAGGGTGGAGAGAGGGCAGAGAGAAGGGGTCAATGGGCGGGGAGTGGGCGGGGAGAGGCTCCCTCCACACTAACGCGCTGAACGGAAGGGCTGAATCCTAACATGAATGAAAACCTGCCGTTAGATGCATATTTGCAGGAGAGAGAAACCATTTAAGTGTCAGCAATGTACAGCATAGCCAGTGAGCGCAAGAAACATGATAGTAGTGCTCCATTCCCAGCAATAGCATAGTGCCCCAGTATGAAAGGCCACTATGGTGATGGTGCAAATGGGGCATAGGGGGCTGCAGGCGGAAAATGTAGCGGGGGCAGCTGGGGCACAGGGTGGACAAGGCGGGCGCCGAGGTGGCACATAGGAACATAGAAACTGGAAGTGTGAAAGACAGCATCTGACAAAGGCCAAACACAAGATACAGATAACTTGTCCACATTAGGTAATAGTTGCCAAGGCAGAGACAGGATGCCCCCGCATCCATCCCACCACCATGTTGAAGGTACAGAATGTTGTTAGGCGCTGATGGGGGGTGGGGGTGGGAATGTCCATGTATGCCTCCCCACCCTAGACACCGCACCATAGGCACCTGCCTACCTGAACAGTGGATGGCCTAAGACGGTGCACAAGAAGCACCACCAGCATATGGTTATGTTAGCACAGCATGGGGGGGTGTCCGTGCCAGAGGGGGTAGTGGCACCTGTCTGCAGTGGACCCAGGCCATGCCCTGTACCAGTACGTGGTGTGCAGTGCAACAGAAAAAGCCTTTCAAAGGAGATGTCAAGGTATGGCCCAGGGAGGGCTGTGCACCTGTGGCCCCACTATGGTGCAGTACGCGCAGCCAGTGTGATTCAGAGCAGAGGGTCACAGGTTCAGGTCCCAGCTACAGACCCTGCAGAACACATCACAAATGTTTGCCCTGCTATGTAGATATAACAGAAAAACAGGATAAAAAAAGGAAATGTCTGGCTGAGGAGACATAAAGGTATGGCCCAGGGAGGACTGTGCACCTGTGGCCCCACTGTGGTGCAGTGCACACAACCAGTGTGATTCAGAGCAGAGGGTCACAAGTTCAGGTCACAGCTTCTGGAACCTGCAGAACACATCTCAACATTTTACCCTACGAAGCATATACAACATCAAATGGTGCAATCCCCACCGCAGCGGCCAACAGGGGTAGAAACACCCACTCACACATGTTCCACTGTGCAAATCATGCTGTACAGGCAGGCTGATGTCTCCAGAATGAATTTGCAGGTAACATCACAGCACCTCTGCTATCTCCTGCTCAGTCCAGAAATGTTGGCAGTGTGGCAGTTGGGGTTGCCAAACACCCCTACCATTGCACAGTGCTGTATTAGGAGTGTGTGTGTGTATGTCTAGCCATAGTTTTGTGGCTACAAACCTCCCCCCCCCCTGGCCCACATTATCCAACTGTTACCAGCATCAGCCTGTGAATGTGCATAATGAGGAACAAGGTAGTGTGGGTATGGGCCAGATAGGGCGAATTGGGCAGGCTGCATCTGCACAGCGAGTAGTCCAATGTCTGGTACACATTAGTTTTCGAACCCCACCTGCATGGACAGGGTGGCTAAATCATTTCATGCTGGGAGGGCAGTCTCGCCCTGACGTAACAGTGACCATGGAATGTCCAGGTTCCCACATAGTCATCTATACTATCTGTTTCCAGAAATATTTGTGTGGCCCCCCTGTTCTGGGGTCCAATCACTGACATACCTGCTTGGTGTGTGCACATTGGCCAGCCTATATCTTGATGCATGTGTTTCCTCACTGACCATGTACCACAGATTGGCCTGTGGCATGTCCTCAGTTAGTCTGTGCATGGTGAGAGCACTGTGTATGCTGGTGCAGTCAGACAGTGTTGTCTGATGATGCATGGCAGACTGTGGTATGTGGCAAGTGAGGATTCAGATGGCATTAATCCTGTTCTGCTGATGCTCCAGTCACAGGATATGTCTTATGCACACTAACCCTAGAGGGATATTCCTAGTATCAGGAATGGGCTTGTTGGTCCCATAGGCAGTCCCATGGTCTCAGGCACCTGTCCCTCCACACTCCCACCTACAAGATGGGTATTATGGGGGCCACATAGTGTATAGTACCCCAAGCAATAGGGAGGGAACATGGTACACAACCCTCATAAAACACTGGACACCCCTCTGACCTGCTAACAGGCAGCTATGGAAGCCAGACCTTAACATTGGGCACACACGGATCTGGGTGGTCTCTGGTCCCAGGGAAACACCTGCGACTGTATAACACAGATGGGTACAGAGATGTCTTTGGCGCACTGCCTGGGATACCTGCCACACACTGCCAGTGATGGGGATGTGCAGCAGGACCTATATGTAGCACCACATGTACTGTGGACCTAGTGCTGGGCAGCCATCCTTACCCTCAGAGTGAATACAGAACCTGCAGAGCATGGTCTGTAGCCACTCTGTTCCAGTATCTCGCACAGCAGTCCATCTCACCAGGATGTGGTAACAGAGAGGTGCAGACCCCATTTGGTTACCTGATGTAGACCACTGTTCCTCATATGCAATGCATCATGGGTGCTGGTGCAGTTACCCTAACCTGGCACATGGAGCAGATGGTCCATGCGGTGACCTGCAGCAGGCCATAGAGGTATAGCCCACTGGTTCATACAATGACTCTCGAAAATGTGTCCATGGGTTCAATCCCCTATTGATTCCTCCTCCCATGCATGCCCAACTCAGATACCCTGCATGCCTCTAACACTCATCTTTTTGCAGATATGTACTGCCAGCCCAGGATATCAATGCTTGACCCAATACAAGCATTGTGGAACCTTTGTCTTTTGTGGAAACTGCTAGGTACATATGACCTAGATTGGCCACTGTTGAAAACAGGATGCTGGGATTGATGGACCTTGGTCTGACCCAGTATGGCACATCTTATGTTCTTATGGTCATAAGAGACTTGCCACAGTGGGTGACAGTCCTCTGGTCTGGCTATTTGCGTCTGTCAGCTGAGTAGAGTCCAGACTGCCTGTGCAGACTGCCACCACAGGTCATGCACTGTGCACCTGTCCTGCCATGTGCCTCCATGTTGCCTGCCTCGCCTGTACCCCAGCTGTATGGTACAACCATCCCTCTGTCCACCCCTCATCATAAACATCATGGCACCCCATACACCCCTGGGGGACACGTATGCCCACCATCTGTCACCCACTGTTGTCCCAGTACATCACATTGCCCACACCCAGTGCTGTGGTACAATTGCCCAAAACATGTATGTCACCAGTACTGGCAGGCACATGGTCTGGCTGCAGATATGGCATGTTCAGGAGCCTCAAGCCCTCACCTGCAAGCACCTGTGCAGTGGCACTAAACCATAGCCAATCCAGTGTTAGGTTGAAATCAGTAGCTCTGGACATACGTAATGCATGCCAACCTGATGCACCTTGCAGGCCGCAGGGCAAAGTAACTTAGGGCAACGTCACATTGTTATGCCACTATGAACTATGGCAAAATATCCCAGGGAGCCCACGAGGATGACCTGTCCAGGTGTGTCCAGTATGGTGCACTGCCAAGGGACCCTGAGATGGTGCCGCAGAGGGTGCCGCACAGGGCACATGATGAGCAATCTATATGGTACCGTACAATATGGCGCCCAGTAACGCGCCCACCAAGGTGTGCTCGTTCAATATACCATAGTACAAACCCACTAACGTGCCGTGTTCTGAGGCACGGCACTGGGCGACGTACAATGTGCTATTATGGCTGGGAAGCCCCAGGACACGTACCTAGCATAGCGTTGCGTAAGGCGCGCACCAAGGCGCCTTAAGCAACCTTAGCCCAACACACGCTTGAGGCCCAGACAGCTGAAAACCTGACACTCTGTATCGTCAGGCCCCAATGCCCACAAGAGGATGGCCCGTCAGAACAATATAACGTGGTATGTGTAGCGCAGTGGTTAGGAAATATATCAGAGTACAATGTCTTGTGGGTTCAAAACCCAGAAGGGGATACCAGAATGGGAAAGAGATGGGGATAGGGCATGTCAGAAATAGAAAGACTAGTTGTACTCAGATATAGAAAAGGATACTTTTAACATAAACAAATAGACCGACAAAACAGACCAACGCACGCTGCAAAGGGAGGGTGCGCGCTCGGTGAGAAGCACGCACTGCGCAGGCACAAGTTTACTGTGTCATATGAGGTCTGACCACATACAGCAGAAAAGATGGCTGCCAGGTCGAGAAAGCCTGCATTCACCAATGCAGACCTGTATCTTCTGGCAAAATTAATCTGCCTCTGCCAGGAGCGCCTCTTTCCTGGCTCCTCCCATAGGCAGGACTTAAGCCGAGTTAGGAGGGCCTGGGTGTGCCTCACCAGGCGATACAATAGAGGCTCAGACTACCCACGTGAGGTAAGTGCATGGGGACAGGCACCCAAACCTAGGACGTAAAAAAGAAAACCTGGTAACCAAAACACATATCAGACACGCACAGCAAGGGAAAGGAAAGTGGCAGTGTGTCCAAATGGGATTAATGTCCCCCCCCCCTCGATGCTAACAGATCCATCCTGTCCCCAGGGGGTCTCAGAATCCATTACAGAGATGTCTTAACCATCAACAATGCTATGGTATTTGGCCCTGTTGCAGTGTCACTGATGTGCCCTATCCCCAGGATGCCGCAGGCCCACTACTGAGGCCCCCTATTCATCCTGGTGTTATGGTACCTGCCCCTGATTAGGTTGTAAAGGTCTGCTATATCCCCAGGATGCTGCAGGCCTCACTACAGAGGTCTATTATCCATCCTGGTGTTATGCTACCTGCTCCTGGTTACGTTGCACAGGTCTGCTATATCCCCAGAATGTTGCAGGCCTCACTACAGTGGTCTATTATCCATCCTGGTGTTATGCTACCTGCTCCTGGTTAGGTTATAACGGTCTGTTATATACCCAGGATGCTGCAGGCCTCACTACAGAGGTCTATTATCCATCCTGATGTTATGGTACCTGCTCCTGGTTATGTTGCAGAGGTCTGCTATATCCCCAGGATGCTGTCAGGGCGTACAGTGGCACATGGCTATGCAGTCTGTGCATATGTTGGACAAGGGCTGGAGGCAGGCCAATGGGTCCCGCAGACATGCTGACATAGTGGTGCATATGTACAGGATGTTGCGTATGGCCACCCCCCCCCCCCCCGGCACACTGTGCATGTATGCCGACACCATGCAGCCTCCCATGCATGGCTCCCATGACTAACAGTACGGCAAGGGCACATATGGTCAGTGTCGTAGGCCCTGTGGGCCTGGTTTCCCCACAAAAGTTCCTCAAATATCACCAATATTACCAATTGCCTGGGCACTTGGGAGCCGTACACCAGGGAAATAAAAGAACTCAGATCACATTTATTTGTCAGCAAAAATAACTCTTTTATTTGGCACAAGCAAATGCTGTAAGCACAGATACACAAGTGTCTATCTGAGGGATCTGAGTACAGGAAGCGTTCCCTATCTTCACAGTGATGAGAAAGAGAAGGCCGCCCTGAGCTCTGTAATTGCTTCCTTATATACCCTATACCCTCTGTAGCAACTCTTGCACAAATGTTTTGTTCCGTGTGCTGTACTGTCTGTAAAAGGTTGTAGGGCCGTCTGCAAAGGTCTGCAGAGGTCTCTTTCCTTTGGGGCAAAGAAGGGCCGTCTGCAAAAGTCTGAAGAGGCCTCTTTCCTTTGGGGCAAAGGCTCTTTCCCTGGGATCCACCCTTATTAGCATATTAATGGCTTTTATTCTTGCTAGTGTTGAGTCATTCTGCCTACACCCTGCCATTCCCTTTGTTTCATTAATCACTGTAGTTTTCGGCACTGTAGTCTTCAGGGCTTATGAGCACTTTGTATCACCAGCTTTGTTTGGCCTGTTTAACTTGTCCAGGCTTGCCCAACTTGCTCAGGCCTGTTCAACTTGTTCAGGCCTGACCTGTCTTTTTCTTAGCTGGGTCCATTTTCTGTGTACTTTCAGGTCTGACCTGTCTTTTCTTAGCTGGGTCCATTCTCTGTGCACTTCTGCTTAGGGTATGGTTCTCCCTGTCTTTACTCTTGTTGTGCTGGGCTCTGGGTACTCATTTCCTTAGCCCACATGTTTTTCTTCCGTGCCATCATAATGTATTACAGCCTCAGGCAAGGATGCAGCCATACTAGACATACCTATCAGCCAATTTCCCTTCAGCCCAAACACGGATGGGCCACCCGTGTGGCAATGGGTGCTAGGGGGCCCGCACACAGGGCACGTAGGGGCCAACCTGGACATGCACAGCCGCAACGCACACATGTGTATGGCATGGGCAACAGCTAGGGGCCGTCACATAGCACACAATAGGGGTAGCCACCTGCTGCATGCAGGTATCTATGTGGTGCAGCCCCGACTGGCGATGGATGTCTGTCCGTTAATGTCCCCACACCTTGCCTCCCCTAGAGATCGAGGACCTGCACAAGAAGGCCCGTGAGCTGTGAGCCAGGTACCCCTGCTTCGTAGCGCGGGTGCAGCGGGAACGGCTGGCCCACCGTGACGGTGAGTTATGTGGCACGACCCTGTGGGGCAATGGCCAGTGAGGCCACAGGACACATGTGAATGCTGTGCCTGATGTGTGACCATGGCGGTAATCTACATACCTCTCTCCCACAGCAGACGCATGTGCAGATGAGGGCCCAGCAGGGCTGGACACAGTAGCCGGGCAGGCAGTGCTGGCCAAAGATGCCCCGGAGGCCATGGTGGCAGCCAATGGTGGGGGGTCTGAGGAGGAGGGGGCGCCAGATGCAGAGAGGGGGAGGAGGAGGGGGGGAGGGAGACGGGGTGGGGAGATGCGGGGCAGAGGGGGAGGAGGGGGCAAGGGAGAGGTGCAAGGGTAGAGGGGGAGGAGGGGGCAGAGTGGGGGAGGTGTGGTGGAGGGGGGAGGAGGGGGTGAGGGGGAGGTGCAGAGGGAAGAGGGGAGGAAGGGGGTGAGGGGGGAGGTATGGGGGGTGGAGGGGGAAGAGGGGGACAAGGGTGTGACCAGTCCCGAGTGGCATGGGTCACCACAGGGCACCAGGGGCCCCAGCTACCTGCCCCACAGTGCCAGCAATGTCCCCCATCTGGCCACGGGCCTGCCCCACATAGCTGCAGACAGGCGTGCCATACATGCAGGCACACAGACAAGAAGGGATGTGTGTCTGTGTGGCTGCATGTGCAGCCTATGCCTGGCTGTGGCTGTGCGTGCCCAGGCACATGCCCAGCGGCAGCACGCTCGCATCCTGGGGTGGGTGCTGGAGACTATGGTCATGGTGGCTGACCAGCTGAGCAGGCTGGAGGACATATGCGCAGCAGGCGCACCTGGCCAGCCACCCAGCGATTGGGGACCCCAGGGGGTGTAAGTGTGGGCACTCTACATATCACACCCGCCCTGTTCCGGCCCGTGCCATGGGTCTGCCATCA
The DNA here is from genome assembly GCA_033557465.1 of Ichthyophis bannanicus. Classification (NCBI taxonomy): domain Eukaryota; kingdom Metazoa; phylum Chordata; class Amphibia; order Gymnophiona; family Ichthyophiidae; genus Ichthyophis; species Ichthyophis bannanicus. The sequence goes on along the minus strand of CM066032.1, from coordinate 1,196,809,985 downwards.
CCGCTGGGGACTGGGGTGGTATGGTCCCTCCCGCACAGGGTCCCACAGCTGTGTCCCAACTCCAAATAAACAATGTAAATATGTTTGACATACCCACGATGGTCAGCTGTCCCTTATTGCTACATGTCAGTGGTGTGCGAATGACAGGTGCGATCATCTACATGTGTGTTTGTGCGCATGACAACAGACCCATACATGGTACTGTACCCATGGCATGGGCAGGGGGTGACCATGGGCAGTGCACAAGGTAGCACCACAGATGGACACAAGCACATACAGGACAGGGATGGCACGGAGCAGTTGTGGTGGGACGTGCATGGGTACAGCCAGCAGTGGCGACAGGTATGAAACAGGGCAGAGGCCGCAATGCACGTAGATGTAGGGATGGTGGACACAGGCAAGCAGGGCACCTGGCTGAGGGTGGCCCCAGAGACCAGGACCATGGATGCAGGGTGATGAGGGATGGGTGGTGCACATGTGGCCAGGGGGGTGGGGCCAAACCCACAACAGTGCGTCTGGACACACGCGTACAGGGAGGGGGTGGGGATGTGCCTGGGCCCTGGGGTGGGTCGCATTGCAGGGGCGGTGTGCTGTGTGATTAACCATGGAGGATCCACAGTGTACCCATTGAATGCCTGTGAACCATTGCAGGCCCTATGGGATGGGGGCGATGTGGCTAGGCCACAGAGCATGCGTCTGCCTACGTACAGCAGTATTGTCTATGCGTCACAGGGGATGCTCCCACAATGGGGGGTCACCTCCATGGCACGCATCACACTGAACAGGACAGGGCAGGCTACGGGACACCAGCAATATGCTACCAGTGTGCTACCAGAGATGGACGTGTGAGCGGGACAGACAGCATGGACATGTCAATGGACATAAAGGGTATGATGTCCAACTGGTGAGATGTGGACAGCACTGCACTGAGATGTATCCGGCACCACACCAACATGCTCTAAGCAGGTACCGGTGGGGACAGGTGGTGGAGAGGGGACAGAGGGATAGGGAGGGGTGGGGGGGCTACAGACCGTGGCGGGGTGGGGGGCAGCAGGGCTGCTATGGGCTGATTTATGGGTGGGGGTGGAATGGCAGCTGGTGCAACCCATGGTAACTCCGGCTTGGGGGGAGGGGCAACACAGGCTGGCTGCAGTGGTGGCATGGGTTTGGTCCCCGGGGTGGCCACAGGTGGGGCAGGGTATACATTGGGCTCCCAAAATAGACACATGACACGTGACTTCCAGCAATGCCACATGTGCAGCCATTTATTTTCCACGCGCATGGCCGCGCCTTGAGCAGCCCCTCAAACCCTGTGGTGCAGGTGCCACTGCTGGCGCTGCTGCTGCTGCTGCTGGGTGCGGGCATTGTTGTCCCAAGGGGGACCCCTGGCCAGCTGCCAATAGCTCAGTGCTGGCAGCTATGGCTCGCACTGATGCGGCCAGGCCCTGCATCTCTCTGAGGATCCCCTCCACAGCGTGCCGCTGCCGTCGCTCCTCATGGAGGACCGCACGAAGCACATGCCGTACACCTGTGGGGGAGACAAGTTGTGTGCCATGAGACATGGTTACACCTGCCACCTGCACACAGGCAACATCATATTACCACTGTTGGAACGTACCCTCTGCATCGCTGTGTGCCGCCTCAGAGTGTGCCTGTATCTCCCCTATGACCTCCGCCAGGGTGGACCATGCATCCCATGTGGCCTGCTGAGGGGCAGCAGGCACGGCCTCCCCAGTCACTGTGGTGGCAGATGGCATGAGGTCTTCGGCCGGCCCCTGGCTTGGCCCACCGTCACCCTCCAGGGGTATTGCTGGACCCCCCACCCCCACGCATCCCACATTTGTCTCTCCAAGTGATACCACCTCCAGCACAGCATCATCATGGGGCCACGTCCCGGAGTCTGTGTGCTACGCCCCCTCCTCCACCACCTTAATAGCACATATGTTACCTGTGGGGCAACAGGTTGCACAGCTCAGGTGGAGCATGGCTGCCTGCCTGCCCCTGTCACACCCTTTATCTATGTGCCATGTAAGGTGCAGGGCACCCTGGTCAGTATGCGGGTACCCCGGCTGCATATGTGTGGCCATGGATGTCACCTGTGCAGGGATGTGTGTGGTACCGTCCCATGTCCATGTCCCAGGTGACTGTGGCAGGCCTCCAGTGACCACATGTGTGTGTGACTGGGGGCACCCCACATGGCCAGGCATGGCTGGTGGGGTGGGGCCAGGGTGCTGTGCCGGTGCAGCCAGGGTCAGGTGTGCCCTGTGGTGGTGGGGATATGCATGTATGGTTGCATGGGTCAGGGTAGGGTGGCCCTGTGGCGGTGTGACTAGTGGCGGTCTGTGGGTGGCTGCGCATAGCTGGCCCATGTGTGAGCTGCATGGGTCTGTGTTGGGGCCCGTATGCCCCCCACCGGCACCGCCCCTTGTACAGTGGTGCCCCCTGTTTTCTGCGTCTGACATTAGGGGGACCATTTCCCCCTGTGCACGCAGCCACCCACCCCATCGCCACCTGTGTCCCTGCACCTAGCGCCTTTGGCACGTACAGGTGCATTGTGCCTCCATCTCCCCATGTAGTCACTCATGTGGCCCTGCTGTCCTCGCCAGCCCTGCACAGTGTCCCCACAACATATTGTTGCCCAACGCTGCTACCTCGGGCCTGACAACCCCCGCCCCGTACCCATCCACTGCGCTGTGCCGACCCCCTGCTCCACATCACCACATCCACCCCCATACTGGCCCCTGCACCTACAGCTGCACCTGTGCTGCCCCACCCACTGCCCCTGTGTCTGTGCCCTCCCCTCAATCTATGGCAGCCGTGCCCTGCTTCCATGGCTCGAACCCCACTCTGGCTGCCATCCTGCCTCCCCTGACCCTCTCTCAGCGGGCACTGTCACCCCGAGACCTGCCCCCCACAGGCCGCTGTCACTGTCTGGGGGGGATCAGCATGCAACGCACCTGTTGCGCTTCAATGGCCCCACCCACCCCGTGACACATGCACTTTCTGGTACCATGTGTTGTGCACACCCTGCTCCTCCTGCCCCAGCTCCATGACATGATCCCCACATCTCTGATGGCCAGACCTAGCATGCACTGCCAGATACCCGTTGGCCCCTTGATGGGTCTGCACATGGTTCCACACTATGTCCTCGGGTCCCTGCATTCACCCATACCCCCTACCCCCCCCCCCACATGCCAGGCCGGCTCCCCTTTCGGCCCTGTACCAGCACCTCCACCATTGGCTGCTCCGTCCAACGTTGGACCCTTTCCGCCCACCTCCCACTGACTTGGTACATCCTTGTGTCTGTGTTCTCGGCTGGGTGTATGGCTCTGTACTGTCCTCGGCCCCACACCCTATGCCACACTATTCCTGTGTGTGTACCTATCGCTGCACCCCCACAGCTATGCCATCCCCAGGGGGTTTGGCCCCATGGCTCTGTTCATGGCCTGCTCATCCCACCCTGTTAGTACAGTCCCTTGGTGCACTACGGATGCCCATGTGTGCAGTGGTGGTCTGTGCACCTTATAGGTCTATTTCTGGCACAGAGCAATGCATGGCAGGAGGTAGCATGCTGTCCATGCCCCTTTTGGTGATTCTGAGGACTGCCAGCCCATGGATGGGTGTGTGGGGTCCCTGGACTTGGCTGTGTGCCATTGCAGGACCCTCCTGGGATTTGCAGGTGCTGGGGGGTGGCAGTGCATGTTGGCCAGTGTTGTGCCAGGCCACATGGTGTGGTGCGGGGGATATGAGTGTGGGGTGGGTGGGATGGTGAACCCCATTGGGCCAGGTTCCAGCCCCTGCATGTGTGGGTCTTCGTGCAGTGGCCTATGCAGTGCATGGCGGATAGGGGGCTGTGGTCCAGGGGCAGTGTGGGGATGGTGCACCTGGTGTGGGTCATGCCATATTTTGCATGGGACTGGCTGGTGTCATGCATTTTTGTATGTCACTGGCATGCCCCCCCCTGCACCCACACCCCTACATCTGTACCTGCACTCGCTTGTTTATGGTCTGTCCCCGGTACACCTCTCTCCATGTTACCTGCACAAGGGTGTGCTGTATCCAGCGTAGGGGGTAGGCCATGTATATACATGTGCCCAAGTCTGTCTGCTAGGCGCTGCTCCAGGCTGCTCAGGGTGGCCCCCTGCGCTGGGCCACCGCCAGTGCCCTGTGCACTCTGCCTCTCCCGAGTGAGTTGGGCATGTATGTTGCATTTGATGTCACAATACCGTTTGCGTAGACTTTCAATGTCACATTGCGGGCCCCCTGCTGCCACCACCTCGGCCTGTACCTCAGCCCATGCTCTTGTGCAGGTGGCAATGGTGGTGGTTGCGGTCATCCTTCCAAACAGCAACTCAAACCTCTCGAGGATGCTGGCCAAGAGGACGTCATTCTCCTCCTGGGTGAAGTGGACCGCCCTCCTCCTGGCTTCCGCAGCTACCGGTGTCCTGCGGTGCTTCTGCCCTGGCACACCTCCAGGATGGTCTGGGGGCTGGTGTATGGCCCCGGACGGGTCTGCCCTCTCACTCTCTGGGTCTGCATCTGTGGTGGCCACTGGTGGTTGTTGGCTGTGCTCCCCTACTGCCTCATGGCTGCCTCCTGCCTTGTCCTCCATGCTGTGGTAATTTGCATTTACCATAGCCCTTGCCGTTCTTGGCATGCTGTGTCCAGTTCTGTACCTTGGGTGTGGCCCTATGCGTGTTCCACACGGGTGTTATGTGCATGCGCAGTAGTGCACATAACCTTTTGTGCATGCCGTCTGCCCATACGGGCACCTCTCCTGTTCCGCGTGCACATATGTACCTTACGTACGACGTATCCTCATGCACCTTGTGCGCATGAGGCGAGTTGCTAGGCATGTGACACACTATCCCTATGCTCTACGTCCTCATATGTGTCCTTGTCTCTGCTGTTGGTGTGCACTGCTCCATACACGTGCCGTTTATCCTCCGGCATTGTTCATGCTGCATGCACTCACACTCTGCTGGGTCTCATTGCTTTTGGTGTTAAGGCACGTTCTGACGTGCCTAGGTAGGTCATGCTACATGTCCCCACGCACTACTCTGCATCTGACGTACATGTGTCCACGACGCCACTGTGCGTTGGATGCGCCTTCCATTCTGCTCTCACCTACGTGTCTGGGTGGGCCACATAATTCAGGGCGTCAGGGAATGCACATTTCTGCGCTCATTATGCTTCTGTACATGCAGGGCATTGTCTCAAGCTGTTGATGGTGTATGTCCCAGCATCAACAGATGTGTAGGGTTTGCTCTGATTATTTGCCACACCCCACACCCTATTTAACATCTACCTGTGCTCCATCCCATGTCTATCATGGCTCAGATAGTGAATGTGGGTTGTGCAGTGGTGGCGCTGGTGGAGATGGCAGGGCTGCGCTTGCCTGAGGAGGGAGATGGTGTCCCTGGGGCTGTGGCTCTGGGCATGGGTGCAGTCCTGCTGCAACTCAGACCTGCAGCTGTGGAGGATCCACAGGCAGAGGTGAGACCAGCACAGCACCATAGGTGTGCTGAGGCACGGCCCCACCTGTCACGCCTCTACAGGCCCAGGCCCATGTTCCAGGATATACGTGAGGGCCAGGTCATCTCCCTCTACTGTCTGGACACAGGGGCTATTAGGGAGCTCTATGAGGATCTACGACCTGACCTCAAGCCACGGACTGCCCGGTCACATGCCATACCAGGATTGGCCTTTCTCCTGGCTGCCCTACATTTCTTTGCCTCTGGCTGTTTCCAATTCTCAGTGGCTGCAGTGGGCGGGATGAGCAGGCCAACATTCTCATGCTGTCTCCACAAGCTACTGCGGGCCATGGTCATCCGGGTTGGGGATTACATTACGATTCCTAACAGTAGGCAACATTGGGGGGCCCTGGGCCAGGTATTCCAGCAGATTGCAGGGATACCACATATGATGGGAGCTATTGATTGCACACATGTTGCCCTGGTCCCGCCACGTGACAGGGAGGTAGTGTTCTGCAACCACAAACACTTCCATTCCCTGAATGTGCAGGTTGTTTGTGATGCAAATATACATATTCTGAATGTGGTTCCACGGTTCCCAGGGTCAGCCCATGACTCCTATATCCTGCAGCACTCAGCACTGTTCGGCCAATTTGAGGCTGGACGATATGGGAACTGTGTCCTGCTGGGTGGGTATTCACCATATCTAATATGCACGTACAGTGTATGATATATGGGGTCCCATTGTCACCTGTGTTCTCTGCATGCCTTTCCTTGCATTGTGGTTGTGGGCCTTTCCTTGCATTGTGGTTGTGGGGCACTGCCTTGTTATGGGCCTTTGTACAACATCACACCCTGTCACTGGGGACGTGGTCACGTACCTCTGTGTGCTGCTAAACGTCTTTATGTATACCATGTGTTTTTATTGCTCATCTGGGTGTCTCAGCACACATGTGGTTGTGACTGGTATCTGCTACTGCTGTTCGGTTGCACAGGTTTTATATACAGGGACACTCTGAGCACATATATCATCCTTCCAAACAGCAACTCAAACCTCTCGAGGATGCTGGCCAAGAGGACGTCATTCTCCTCCTGGGTGAAGTGGACCGCCCTCCTCCTGGCGGTCCACTTCACCCAGACTCCACTCCACCTAGACTCCACGATAGTTCACATTACTACTGTTGACCCGTGCCACCTACATGAATACACGTACAATATCCACTTGAGTTTAAATATAGTATATATCACACATGTATGCTGTATGTCTGCCCATGTTATCTTGTCTCTACTGCCATTCTGACCTGGACCCTGGGGTATGTGCTCTGGTGACTTCTGCTTTGTGTGCACTGTATCATGGGTGTCACATAATTGCACACATGAACATCTATGCCCCTTCCGGTATGCTTTGCCACTGTCAGCCAGATGCCTTCACATCTGCCACTGCTGCTGTTTTGGCACCGGTTTTTGGCAGTGTCTTTTGCCTAGAAACAGTTGATGTGTGTTGCCCTAATTAGCCTTCCCCAGGGTTCTGGGTCTCCCAGCTTCAGACGCTGGTGCAGTGCCATCGTGTGTCATTCTATGATGTTGTATGTTTGTGTCCCTGTTTATCTGCTGTCCAGTTTAACATTGCAACTTCTGTGCTTTTGTGCGTCCATCATCTCCTGATTGACAGTACCACATTTCTTTCTGCAGGTGATGCGGGATATGGATGTCATGCCTGGTTGCTGACCCCTGTGCGTCTCCCATGGCCAGGTGCAGAGATGAGGTACAATGAGGCCCATGCCTCCAACCGCTCTGTTATTGAGCGCACCTTTGGCGTTTTGAAGAGTCACTTCAGGTGTCTGGATAGGACCGGTGGTGCCTTACAGTACAGACCCATGACTGTGGCACATATCATTCTGGCCTGTGTGCCCTCCTGCACAATATTGCTCTCAGGCACAATGTCCCAGTCTAAATTAATGAGGATCTTGAGGAGGATCCTGTGTGCCCTCCTGCATGTGGCCGTGGGGACACACGTGAGGGGATGGCAGCCAGGCAACATCTGATCGATGAGCTGTTCTCCTGTAAGTTCTGCATATGTGGGGATGTGCATATGTGTCTCCATGTTTGTGGTGACCTGTGTGTTTCACGGCACTACCAAGACATATATTATGTCACTTGTGCTTTTGACTCCCCAGGATAGGCTGCCGATCCTGCCCGGTGCTGTGGTGCATGGGGGAACTGTGTGTATGTCATTATGACCTGAAGGTGACTGGGGTGGGTGGACATACAGGTAAGTGTTCTATGGTGGCAGTACAGCATTAAACATATCTGTGTTTCCCTCTCCACTGCATGTCTGTTGTTGTACACATGTTTGACCTGTGGCTCCATCCCCCATATGTTCCGATTGACACGCATATGGCCATTGGCCTGTGCACATTTTTGGTGTTTACACACTGTACCTAGGGCACATGTTACCAGGCTGTGTCTCCAGGCACAGGGTGTGGGGCAGGTGGATAGCACATACAGCCTTCCCTGCCATTGTGGCATTACACAGCATCAGTGTATCCTTGCATGCACTGTGATGCTTGTCTCCACTGGTCCCTGATTGTGCATGGACCTGCCGTATGCAACTTGCAGCATGCTCACCTTGTCTCACGGTGTATGTCTCTTTGTCTTTGGGGTGTGTCTAAGTAAAGGTACCTTCTGCTTCCCCCTGCCAATGTCTGGTGCAGGGATGTGTCTAGCCACATGTGCGGTGGTATTCACCCGTCTCTCTGTGACCTTCTGCTTTTGCCCTTCTGTACATTGTGCGCCTGTGTCATGTATTGTTCCCTGATGTGTCTCATGTTTGCTGACAGGACACTACACATCAAAGTTTGGGTTACACGCAACTCACCATTCTTTGGACCTGTGCCACTGACGGCTGACCATGATGACGTGGTGATGGACACAGTTCAGCGACATCCGCAGCCTCTACTGTGGCCCCTTGTGCCCTTTTCCTGGCTCCGACAGTCCCCATCAGACACCTGCTGTACAATTACGGTAGGTTGCACCTTACATCTTATGTGACTATCATCCATGTATAGATGTTTCATTTGGGCTGTTTGTATCATCGTGCCTTTCTGTGGGATCTCTGTGCACCACCACTGCTGGACATGCTGTGGACCTCTGGGATGCCTGTGTGACATGGGCATTGACATGACCATGTTGAGATGGTAACCTGGTCTGCAGTGCCATCTCCTGCTGTGGTCAACATGCACTGTGCTGTGTGTTGTGGCCATGTCATGTTTTAATATCTGGGCATTCATTATGCACATAATGTGCTGTCACTGTCTGCATTGTGACATGATGGTGGGTGTGGCATACCTTTACCTTTGCTCTACTCCTTTAAACACAGGGCACAGCCAACACACACGGCACATATACTACGCTGCATCTGGAGTCCCCATCGCCCAGATGTGGTTGGACAGGACACCTCCATGCAGTGATCCCTGGGTGATGGAGCCAGTGGGAGATGGACCTATGTGAGTCGGACACATGCCTATGTTGGACATCATTGTTGGCCTACTACTTTGGACATCACCGGGGGAATGACACACCATTGCTGCCGTGCTCTGTCTGGGTGTTGCGTGGATTGCAGCAGAGAAACATCACCTTTGCATTGTTGTGGAACATTGAGACGTCACTTGTGACTTTGCATGGCCATGTAATCTGGCATGGTCATAGGCGGACTTGTAGGGTCACAGGTGACATTTGCACTGTGGACACTTGTCCGTACATCTACAGAAGGAACTTGCATGCACACTCTATGTTGTACATCCATCTGACATTGTGTAGCTGTATGTGGGCAATGTGTGGGGCTCACATTGCAAACATTGCACCAATATTTGGCTACACAGATACATGCAGCCACGTATGTGGCACAGGAGGTACATTCTGTAAGTCCTGCTTATTTGTGTGGCTAACATCCACTTGTACATGACACACTATTTTCCTGCATGCCACCATCTCTGATTGCTGTTTGACCATCGCAGGGGGTGTTACAGTGGATATGGGGCAGCACTTTGTGGTGTTTAAACGTACACAGTGTATGCGCATGTGCCGGACTCATCTCTTACACTGGTGCATGTGATGGGGTGGGGTTTGTGTGGGTATGTGCACCATTGTGGGCGTCTCTTTGTAGCTCTACGTACATGTTATTGTGTGTGTTTACTGGACAGATGTGGCAATGTACATTGATTTGCTGGCTAATGTTTGCATGTGTGCGCAGTCCACTCACATTGCGCCAGTATCTTTGCACTGTGGTGGCGGGTGTGTCCATTTCCAGGCTCCATTTGTGCATTCCCTGTACATTGCCATATTGTGACTGCTCCTGTTTCCACAGCACCCATTGCGGTGTGACTCCCACATAGTGCTACCCCTGTATTCTAGTGGGAGCCCATCTTCTTTGCTGTTTGCCCACATGTGACTCTCGTCCTTATACCATGTCCTCATGTTGCATTGTGTCACTCTTGTTGATGCCATGTGTGAATTAAAGGTATTTTTTTACATGACTACCTGATATCTGGCCTTTCTCAACACATCAAATGCTGTTCTAGAGACATCTACACTGCTGTATGACCCACTGACACACACACATCAGGTCTACACATCTGATGGGTGTTGCTGGGCCATTGGGACATGACATCATTGGCATGTTTTTGCATTTGCCTGTGCACTGCATATGCACTTCACTGTGTGGCTGCATCACATTACAGCTCTGTATCTTCCCTTCAGATCTTCTTGCTATGTGTGTGTGTTGTCAGCCTGGTGTGCCTGCATGATACATGCCACCTGTCAGCTGTGTGTTCTGGTACTGTGGCCGTGATGGTGCAGACGTGTACTTCTACCACTATGGAGCATTTGCATAGTGCTACATGGCGAATGCGGTGCAGTGCCAACAGGTGGGTGACATGTTCTGTGCATCAGTGATTGTTATCTAGTCAGCATGAACACAGATGGGGTGGGAGGGATACCGCTAGGGACAGTGGAGGTGTGTCATTGGGATCATGCTTCTATGGCTGCAGTGAGGACATGTGGTTTCATCCTGGATCTGTAGGGGGTTGGAGACGGTGCCTGCTGTATGGACAGTGGAGGTTTGCTCACGGCATATGTGGCATCACAGAGAAAGGGGCAGAGTGTTGGGCTGCCAGTAGGGGTATACTGCACAGGTGGTGGGTGTCTGCTTGGGCCAAATGTTTTCAGGGTTTTTTGTATGGGAAGATGGGAGACGGGGGGGGGGGGGTGGTGGGTAGCCACAGAGTCTCTGCATCTTGGCCTCAGCAGGGGGGGGGGGGTTGACATGGGTATGGTAAAGGTTAGGGAGGCTTTGACGTGACCGGACGAAGGGGGTGGTGTGGCCATGACTGGCCTGGTGCACGGTTGGATGCAGGGGGCAGACTACTGAGATACTGATGGGATGCAATTTGGCAGTGCATGGCCATATTGGTGGTGTGTTCAGGGTGGATGGAGCAGGTATCACTGATGTTGTGGGGAAAGGGGGGCAGGTGTTAGCTATCAGATGGCTGTGTGTCATGGACAGGGGTGAAGGGTCAGGGATGGGCCCAGATTGCGGCCTGGGGACACTGGGTGAGGTACAGAGTTATCCACAGACACCGACAACAATGGGGGGGCATGGAGGTGTTACGATGATAGTTGGGAGGTACGGTCAAGGCCATTTTCACTTTAAGGCCATGGTGAGACATCCAGGCAGTGATGTCATCATGACAGGCGTGGATCAGGGTTTGGTTAGCCAGGGAGGGTTCAGGTGTGCATAGATGGCTCTGTGAGTCATCAGTATGTAGCTGGTACAGCCAGCCATGGGTGCTGATGGCCACACTGGGGGACTGTGTATGGAGGGGGTAGGGGGTATCCACGCCAGATCCTTGGGGTACACCATCCGGGTGCGGGGTTGTGGGGGAGGGGGTTGGTGTACAGGTATTGTTACTGTGTACCGTGTATGGGTGTAGTTACAGCACAAAGTTTTATTTCACTACTTTCATTACTTCCACACCTACTGCACCTGCACAGTGAGAGACATGGCCTGTTGGTTAGGACATGGTACCTCAGACCAGGGGGCCGTGGGTTTACATCCCACCTGGGGACAGCAATGTTGGGACTGGGGTTTCTAGTCTTTTTGCCATTCCTTGTGGCCTTGGGCATGCCACGTGGCCCTCCATTGGCCACTGCTTCATTTGATGGGTAGGCGGGATAGACAACTGGTTACTTACAGAGATAACTCAGTACTTATGTCTGTCACTACCCCTTGTACACAGCGCTGCACAGACATGTCGAGCAGACACCCTACTCACCACAGCTTACATTCTAGTTGTGATAAGTGAAGGAATGTGGGAGCAGGGGTAGGGGAGGCAATGTTGGAGGGGGGTCAGGGTAGTTAGAGACTACAGGCAGCAGCGGGTAGGAGGGCCCTCAGCATGGATTGGATGTGTGTTTGCGGGAGGACCTGGCACACAGACCCCGTGGGTTTATCCGAGGCAGATGGTGCATCAGGGTGAGGGACACGATGTCTGCTGTGCTCCAGTGTGTGCCTTTTGTGGTGACTTGTTTGCATTGTGCATGTGGGGGTTCTTTGGGATAGTAGTCACAGACACCCATTAAAGGTTGCTGGTTTGATTCCCACATGTTCTTTTCCTTTTCCTTTCCTGTGTTCTGCTAACCTGCCCATGTGATGGCTGCAGCCTCATCACCTCTCCACACACCCCTCCATCTCTGCAATGTGCACTACAGTGTGCCCTCTCTGCAGCCTATCTGTCGCATATTGTGTGTTACATATGGCTATTTCTTTCTAGTGTCCATGTGACCAGTCTGCTTGGTGGATTGGTACTGCTGTTGTTGGCTGGTCTGTGCAGGTTGTATTCTCACATGCTCTTTTTTCATTATATTGTGCTAGTCCATGGGCCATCCACTTAACTGTCCCTTCAGCTGGCCGCTGACACCCTTTGTCTATCGCTCCCATGCTCTTTTGCATGCTGTTTACACTGCATTACATCTCATGGTGTGTGTGCATGTGTTTCTATGTGGCTCCCATCCCACTTACAGACTGTGATATGAGCTGTGGACGCCTGTTGTACATGTGCGTTGCATCATGGTGACTGTCTGGGTTGGCCTCTCCTGGCACACAGCAGGCGTTTTGTGTGGTGCCCTGCAGTGTTCTTGTATGCAGCCATTGCTGTGGACCTCACAGTGGTGGTGTGGCCTATTGGTTTGTGCAGTGCTTTTTTCAGCCCAGTGGTCATGGGTTCACTCCCGCTTTTTTCTCCTTCTTTTATGCCTTTCCTACACTGGTACCTGTCATCCCTGTAACAGTCATATCTCTGCTGATATTTGCTGCCAGCACATATTACCCTCATCACAGTTGCCAACCATCCTTCTGTCCATCTATCTGCATCTGTCAGCTGTGTAGAGTCCTGTCTGCCTGTGCAGGCTGCCACCCCATGTCCTCCACTGCTACCCTTTCCTGCATTGCGCCTCTTCATGCTTGCCTCGCCTGTGCCTGCTCTGCATGGCAACACCACTCCTCTGTCCACCCATCATTGTAACTATCCTGCCACCTCCGCCCCCACTGGGGGACACGTATTCCCATCGTCTGCCACCAACTGTCTTTCCAGTACTTTACATTGCCAACACCCTGTGCTGTGGTACAGCTGCCCCCACCATGTTTGTCATCAGTACTGGCAGCCACATGGGATGCCAGCAGATATGGCAGGTCCAGTGGCTCCCAGCTCTCCCTCCTTCACTCACCTGTTCATTGCCTTTCCTGAGTGCTCTATCTAGTTTTAGGGCTACATCTGTCTCTGTTCCACACAGGTCATGCATGTCATCCTGAGGCACCTTGCAGTCCCTGGGGCACACTAACCTAGGGCACCATAACCTTGTTAGGCCACCTTAACCTATGGTTCCATAGCCCAGGGTGCCTTCTGCGGTGCCTTGTCCAGGGGTGCCTAATAAGGTGCTTAGCCTAAGAGGCCCTATAGGGCGCCTTACGGGGCGCCTTACAAGGCACTTTACTAGGCACTTTATAAGGCACTTTACTAGGCACCTTATAAGGCACCTTACTAGGCACCTTATAAGGCACCTTACAAGGCACCTTACTAGGCACCTTATAAGGCACCATACAATGCACTTTACTAGGCACCTTATAAGGCACCTTACAAGGCACCTTACAGGGCACCTTATAAGGCACCTTACTAGGCACCTTACAGGGCACCTTATAAGGCACCTTACTAGGCACCTTACTGGGCACCATATAAGACACCTTACTAGGCACCATACAAGGCGCCTTATAAGGCGCCTTGTAATGTTCCTTGTAAGGTGCCTTACAAGGCGCCTTGTAACGCTTGTTAGTCTAAGGCGCCTTGTAATGCTCGTTAGTCTAAGGCGCCTTGTAGCACTCGTTAGTGCTACAGCTTGCTGTAACGATGCAACGCCCATGCCTTTATATGGGCATCTCTACCTCTACCGCGGAACCTAACGCGAATGACATTACCTCAGTTTAGTAAACATACCCCTTTATCGCGCGATAACCTGAAATGCTACCTTAATACCGGAACGCCCACTACCTTATATGGTATTCGTCACAGTAAGACTGCAACTAACGCCGGTAACATTAAGACGGTTTAGTAAACATACCCCTTAGATCCCATAATGTTTGTAAAACGGTGTTGCTGCCAGCACAAGAATTTTGTGTAATTCGTAGGGACTCTTCCTGGGATTTGGAACAAGTTATATCCTGAATTAAAAGTTATTTCAGATTATCTTCGGTTTTATAAATATCTGAAAACATGACTCTTCAAAACTTTTATGGTGGGTTAGTGATAAAATTGAGCCGTTTGGATTATACAAGTTTTGTTTTTTGTTATTTTAAAATGATCTGTTTTATTGTTTTAATTGATTTGCATTATGTGTTTGTTGATTGTTTTTAATGTTATTTTAATGTACTCTGCCCTGTACTACCCTGGTTTAAAGGTTGGAATATAAGCTTTGAAATTAAATTAGATTAAATATATTGTCCTCCTGAGATGCATGGAGGAGTGCATAAAGGAACAGGATTCTTATGTGCACTCCTTCAGCATTCTTTTAATGTGCTCTATTTGATGATGCCACCTTTCGGTAATGGTAGGACTAAGCTTCGATTCAGTAGGAGAGCAATCCTCAGAGCAGTGATGGGCAACAGGAGGCTTCATGCCATGGGTGGGGCCAAGATTGGTAGCGATTGATCCGAAGAGCAATTGGGGAAGCGGGAATTCAGGTAAAGGGAAAGTACCATGTAAATGTTTCATCTTAAGTAAGGAGGTGATTCTCTGATGAATTAAGTTTAAAAGATTACTTCAGGTAGTCTTCCACACCTAATGCATGCAGTAAGCCTTTGTATACAACAACATCCACTAGGCTGGTATGCAAATGATCATTTTAAGATTTCCCTGGTTAATGAGATTGTCAGTGTCAGGATCAAATATAAAATAATAAACAAATTATATGTAGTCTTTATGTCTAGTCACTTCATGCCATGATGAATTATAATATAGATTGATAAAGAACAAAAGTGAAGCCTGGGTGCTCTATCAATTTTTTAAAAAAATTGTAATATAACTTTTTCAAAACATTCATTTCATTGAGTGATAAATTATGCTGTCAGCGCAGATTCTAACCATATAATTTTCAGGCACTTTAACAAATGGGAAAAGCCTACTAATATGTTCTTTGAAGCTGACACATATTTTTGATGTTGCAATGTAAGATCCACACCAAATTCTGTCATGTAAATGACAAAACCCCCTATATCTTAAAATGGATTTAGCTTTCTCAGGAGCTTAAGGTGAGTTACATTCAGGTGCAGTAGGTATTTTCCTATACCCAGAAGGCTTACAATCCAGAAAGCATTTTTACTAAACTGCAGTAGTGAGAATGGGATTATTGTCTGGAATTAACGCATTACTACTGCGCCAAAGCCCATTGGCCACGGTAGACACAAAAGGCATGCTGAGGCATGCTACTAATGCCACTCTCGTTGCATCACTAGCATGGTAGTAGCGAATGCATGGCA